>OY728126.1:461180717-463680717 GCA_963277665.1 Viscum album
GACCAACTGAAAAGTACATGTACAACTGAAAAGTGAAAAACAGCTCCTAAATCATCCACTGATGATCCTACATAAAGGGTAGGTACAACTATGAGCAATAGTCCCTATGTCACATAACTCCAAATGGTCTTCCTATGAGCACTGCCTAGTCCTGGATCCCTTATCCATGATAAACGTTGTACGTCATCTACATAAGAAACAATAAGGTACGGGCATAGACCATGTAGGGGTGAGTATAACGATACTCAGAAGGGACCCAGAGATCCCCGAGTTCTATAATGGAAAAACCACAAATTAAGACCTCCAACTCAAATCACCAAGCGATAGATATCAACACTACATAAGTTTATTCCCATATATATAACTAATTTATCAAGATACACTCATCCCATACATGAGGAATGAATACCACAATGGTAACACCATGAAGGTATAAGTACCAAACAAGTAACACCACAAAGATAAAATTTCCACACATATAACACCATGAAGATTAAAGACTCAGATCACACCAGGAATAACTAAATTATAGAAGTACATATGATTAGTCATAATCTAGATCATCTTATTCTGTTAAAATTCACTATTCCTAACCCACATAAGATCAATAGGTAATAAGCCCCACTGACACACACAGGATTTGACCCACATATGATGAGTATGTGATGACCCACAAAATATCGCTAATCACTGACCCACATAGGATCTGATAGATGCCAACTCACAGAGGATCGATAGATGTTGACCCACTTAGGATCGATGCACTTTTTTTCACGTTAGAGTTAGGCACTGGATTCCTTGCACCCAGTGCGCTCGCATTTCGTAGAATCTATCCCCTGAGATATCGGTCACACCTTGATAGCCACTATGCTCCACAAAGGTGTAACCCAGAGAACTGCCATGCTGTATGGGTTCGTATGCGACAAACATTGGGTAAATAGGAAACCCGGTCTTTGAGTAATAAGTGTTTTAGTTTTGAAGGCCAGGTTGGATTTGGGTTTGATCCAACCCAGTCGTACTCCAACTATCTCCAAAAAACAATTGAAGTATATCGAAAATATCATCTTGCTCCAAGAGATTCAGCACCACAAACGAGTTGTCAAATGGATGCATGATTCTCATGTTATATCCCTTAAGAGAATCTTGGCCTAGTGCAGTTTGGGTATGATCCGACCATGTCGGACCGACCAGGCCAAACCCGTCTCGGCTGGACCACGGCAGGCTCAGCCCTGTGGACCGCGGTCTAGACCGGTGCATAAGATAGAGAGGCCCGCTGGGATCATGTGACCCAGCCCGCGGAGTCACTGCACACTAGGCTCACGTGGTCCGACCCGCGACGAAGTACAACCCACTGGCATGTGAGGCCTGTTGATGCGGGGTCTAATAACCTATCATGGGTGGGGGTCCCATGATTGGAAGGCAAAGCGGCAACACCTTTTATGGAAGTTGCAACACTTTTGGCACTGTCAGGTCACCCGTGAGATTTGGTGTGGGTCCTGCCGCTGCAGCATTAGAGTTGTGGCTCCTCCAGCAGCATGTTGTGGCACACCGCTGCCTCCACCTACGGTCGACCATTTCCTGACACCTTAATTGACCCATCAGTGTATATAAATCTATTTCCCTCTTCTACCGGAGGTGTGTGATGGTGAGCCGAATCACCTCTGCGGCCGGCCGGTGCAAGCTGCTCTGCTAACTACTGCAGTATAGTGCCCTGGCCTCCTCTTACGGTGTGTGACGGCATTCCGCCTCCATCGTGGTCGGTCGGTGCCAGCCGCCACCATCATCTACCATCCGATTTATCTCCCAACGAAATGATAATTTTTGTGATTAACTCACCAAAATTAGAACAAAGGAGGAGGGTCTGAGCCTTGTTTGTTTAGCCCAGACCCACTTCATTAGTTTGATAGAAAGAGGGTATGATTCAACAATTAATTTTAATTATCACCAAATAAATCCCTACCTCAAGCTTTTTGGAGAGCCTCTTCAATTTAGGAGGAGTTGGTGTTCTTACCTCAGTGACGATCATCACCGCATGCTAGAACTGGATCCATCCCCCAAGTTGGGCCTCACAAAACTCTATTAGCAATGTGTCAGTTTGCCAAGCAGTGTTGATACCTCTCCCCCTGATCCCTATTAATAGAAGAGGGGGGAGGGTGACAATGCTCAGGGAATTTTTGAGGGTTTATTTAATAGGAACCTTTCAAAATTTTAATGATGCTATTATATAGGATTTTAAGGGTCAATCCATATAATGTCTTGACACGACATTGGTTCCTCGTTGCTTCTTGTCCATTGGGGGAAACAAGAATGAAATAAAATATAAATGTTATTTTATTTATACTTTTAAAATATCTGAAAATTTATCTTTTTTTTCAGACCTACTATAGTAGAAGTGAATCCTCCCTTATGAGAATCCCGATGCTACAGATTCAATGGTGACCTCATATTTTTAATCTGTGCACTGGTTAAAAAGATAGTAAACACTGCCCACCTGTATACTAAACGTACCTTAAAAAAGTTCGTAAATTTATTATGGACACACCGGGCCTCGGAATAATACACTGCCAATTTTCACAGACTCGTAAAAATTACATATGATTAAAAACAATACATTTTAAATCTGGGTCTAACGTTATCCCCACCGTAGGGCCTTTCATCCCCGAAATCCACAACATAGACAAATAAAACAAAAGGGGGTAATGAGCACGAATTTGAGCTTCCCACTCCCATGTTCTCTCATAGAGGTTCTCGTGCTATCAGTGAACGCACACCAGAAAAATCTATTTTCTATGAATGACCCACTCTTGTTCATCCTCAATCTCCCCTAAAACCTCCAATAACATCGCCCCATCATCAAATTTCTACTCGTTGTGTTCGATGATGTGAGATGGGTCATGCACGTATCTCCTCATCTGGGATACATGGAAGACACCGTGCACCCTCTCCAATTATGGTGGATGTTCCAAGCAGTATGTCACCTCACCTATCCTCTAATGAATCAAAAATTGACCGATGAACCTCGAGGATAACTTGTCTCATCGGACAAATCATCTAAACCTCATCGAGGTGAGACCCATAGGAAGACATGGTATCACTCCTCGTACTCCACAGGTATCTGCCTCCTATCGACATAAAACTTTTATATGCACTATGCAGTCTTCATCTGCTCCTTGATGATCTAAACCTTCTCAGTGGTAGCACGTACGAACTCTGGACCCATAATTGTTGACTCTTCTAGGTTTGTCCAGCATAGAGGTGATCTGCATGGTCGACCAAATAGGGCCTTGAATGGTTCCATACTGGTGGTAGAGTGATATCTATTATTTTATAAGAACTCCACCAAGGGAAATTGATCATCCAATATTATGCCAAAATGTATGACACAAGCAAGATGCATGACCTCCAGCATTTGAATGGTCTGATCGGTCTGACCATCAGTCTATGGATGAAAGGCGGTGCTCAAACATAGTTGGGTCATGAACGCCTCTTGTTATCCCTTCCACAACAGGGATGTAAAATGTGCATCACGGTCAAAGATGATCATTGATGGCACCCCATGAAGTCCCACAATATCCTTTACGTAGAGGCGTCCCAATCCCTCAATTGATCATTTCTCTTAGATGGGTAGGAAGTGGGCCAACATGGTGAGTCACTAAATTATCACAGAGATGGAATCATTTTCCCTAGATGTACGTGGAAGCCCTGTCAAAAATCCACTGTAGATTCCATCCCACTTCCAATATATCACCTCTAGTTGTTGTGCTAAGCCTGTTGGAACCTGATGTTCGGCCTTTTCTTTCTGACAAATGAGGCATTGAGAAACAAAATCTTCCACTACCTTCTTCATCCCTCGCCACCATTGCTAACGTCTGAGGTCTTGTTATATATTTGCCACATTAGGATATACCGCCATAGGGGACATTTAGAACTCCCTCAACACCTCCTCTCATTGCGCCATCGCTACCATGGTATGTCCCCTAAAGAGGATAACATGATCACTGACTTAAAAAAATCTTTCTTGTGCCTGTCCTAAGAATATCTAAGCAACTCGAGCCTCGCCGTCAGTGTCCCCAAGCTTCACCTCACTAACTCACTGAAGGAGTGAAGGTGTGATAGTCATTGACTGATGGTAAGCTTCTCTATCTCTATCTATGAAGGATACTTGAAATGCTTCTAGCTGCTCTGGCACGTCACTCAGTAACTGTAGACCAGACCCCCTACTGAGTGTGTCTGCCACTACATTCCCCTTCCTAGGAGTATAGAATATTGAAAAGCCATTTTCCTGGAGGAATTATAGCCACTGCCTATGTCTCATGATAAGGTCCTTCTATGAGAAGATATACCGAAGACTCTTGAGTTCAGAGTAGACTGTAAAACGTTCACCCATCAGGTAATGATGCCACATCTGCAGGGTGAAGACCACTACTAAAAACTCTAGGTATTGGGTAGCGTAGTTCCTATCATGTTACCTCAACTATCATGAGCTGTAGGCGATCACTACTCGCTCCTTCATCAGGACACAACCATGTTCGGTCCCTGAGGCGTCGTAGTAGACTACATACCCAACTCCATCTTCATGTACACTCATGATGACGACACTCGCCAGTCTCTGCCTCAGCTATTAAAAACTTTGTTGGCATATATTTGTCCATATGAAGTGTTGTACCTTCATCATAAATAAAAATAGGGTGTCGCAACTATAAAAATGTAAAGAACGAATCTCCAGATGTATCCATCCAACCACAAAAAACTCTGCACCTTGGTCACACTCTTTGGAGGATCCTAGGAAAGCATAGCCTCTATCTTCACTGGATCAAATATAAATCTATCCTCCGAGATAAAAGGTCCTAGAAAGTGAAACTCTCGTATCCTGAATTGGCACTTTGAGAGCCTACCATTAAGATACTAATCTAGGATTGTATCTAGAACTATCTTCAGATGATAGGCATGCTCCTCCTCCTTCGATGAGTATATCAAGATGTTTTCAATTAATACCACCAAAAGAAATTGAGTTATTAATGGATGATCATTTTCTTTAGCCACGTGAACAATGCATGGGCATTGGTCAGGCTACATGCCATTACCATGAACTCATAGAGGCCATACCGACATTTGAAGGCCATCTTCTGCACATCCTCATCTCATACCAAGAGATGCTGATAGCTAGATCTGTGGTCTATCTTCGAAAACCAATGAGATCCCTTCAGCTGATCAAAAAAAATCATCCATCCTCATAAGTGGATACTTTTTCTTCACGGTCACCTGGTTTTTCTGCCCATAGTCTTCAATGTGTCTCAAACTCCCATATTCGTTCTTAGCAAACAAAATTGGGGTTACCCATGGAGAAACACCAGGCCTTAGGAACCCCTTTCTCTGCATTTCCTCCAATTGTACCCATAACTCGTGAAGCTCCATGGGAGACATTAAATATTCTAGAGTAGATATTAGTGCTTCCTGAGGTACAAGACATTGTAGAATTATACCTCTCTAAGAGGAGGTGGACCCAGAACATCATCATGGAAGACATGGGCATACTGGTCCACCACTATAGAAGAGCTCAGACTCTCTCATCATATACTTCTCTAAGGCTATGGCTATCTATCTAATGTGTGATCGGCTGCACCCTCCTCCATGTAATTCCATAATGTTCTAAAAAGGTTTCCTACTTTCTAGTGAAGGGAAACCTAGTCCCATCCTTAGGAAAACAACACAAATTTCACCTAATACAGTCAATATGGGAAGGGACTGTGGATGACTAAACCATACCCAAGATGATGTTGTAAGGCCTCAACACCAATACTAGGAGATCCTAGCCAATTCTCTCACCTACTAGAGTAAACACACACTACTGGTACCAGTTTGTAATCATCAAATCCCCTCCCATAAGAGTCTTTAGTAGTAAGGATAAATCCAATGGCTCCATCAGAAACTCTGAGCTCTGAAGGAGTGTTGTGAAAATAAAAGAGTTACAGGAATCAATGTCTATAAGTACCTCAGCTAAGGTGTAGTACTCACAAATTATACCTCTAATCATCTTTGGAGCACTGTGGTCATAGGTTTTAGCTGCATGGAGCTGAGCTCATACCTATCCACCAACTCCTAGTGGTCGGGCTGGACCACCTTGAGGTGGCGGCGGTAGAACATAGTATCGCCGCTCACTGCTTGGAGCACGAACAACTCCTTTGCCACATCTGCATGCTACATGCGGACCTCCCCAATAAAATCTCTGCCTCATCCTCGGTGGTACCTTGACCATCTGCTAGTCTTTCATAAGGTGGGTTGGGCAGTCGCAAGCAAGGTGACCCTACCTGCCGCAGGAGTAGCACCACCTGCTATTAATCAGTCGTCCTCTGCCCTGCGAGCCCCGCAACACCAACCCCGTATAATATGGGCGTTCATCATAAGGTCTAGCCATCTTGGACCCCTGCATCATCTATCTACTCCCTACTGCAGATGACTCTACTATATGATGTCCAGTGGTGGATCTCGCCGTCAGTGCGTACTAATCTAGGAATCTTTCCACCAAAAGAACTCTCTCTAGCTCCATAGCCTACGTTGTAATGCTAAGAGATATCATCGATGCTATGATATCCCATTAGAGACACTGATTAATAGTCTGGGTATGGAAGAAAGGGATATGAACCATTTTGGTTGAGCAGTAGGAGAGAACAGTGAATCTCACTGAGTAATAAGCCACAGTCATGCTTCCCTACTATAAGTGCAGCAGCTACTGTATACACACTGAGCATAGAGTCGCTCGGATGAACTCTACCCTGAAAAAACCATCGACTTCCTCGAAGGTGAGGGTCGCCTCATCCTGTATCTGGATTTTCAAACTCCACCATCTCCCAACTAGTCCCTAGAAGATACTAGTAGATAGGATCACAATTAGGTCACATGATGTCCACACTAAGTGAAAATTTCTGGCCACAGCCTCCAGGAAGACCAGAGCTGCCTGCAGATCCATCTCACCTCTAAACCTTGGAGGCCTCTACCCCTGGATCTCATGCACCGCACTCAATTCGTGTGTACCCTCTGCTGGTGGTGCTGGTGGTAATGGCTGTCCAGCAGGTAGTGGTACTACATGGCGGCATCATAAAAGAAAACAACTGTTCCAAAATCAATAATTTATACCTAGTCAGCTGACTCAAAGAGATCATAATAAAAACATTTCAAAAAAACATGTAAACAATGTTCCTGTGTACTGAGTCAGAAATCAGAATTTGGAGTCCACGTGTATGGATACGTCATCCACTGCACTGACACTAGATTCTACATACTAAAAACAACACTCATAACACGTAACACTATTGTCACATAGAAAATATTAGAGTCCTTGTTCTTTGGTATAACCGACTCCTCTGATACACTATGTCACGAACCATCCCCTGGGGCCTGTTTCATGACTACCCCATGACCGACTTCTGTCGTCTAGAGGTTGGAGACTATTACCTGTAATGGAAACACATTTCTTTTAAACCTATTAAAACACAGAGCCTAGAACACAATAATATGAAAGCATATTTAAAAAAAGTTGTATTAAAAAGAGAGATGAAAATACATGGCTCATAATACAATCTAAAATGAAAAGTAAAAGTACAACTAAAAAGTGAAAAACATGTCTTGGATTATCCATAGAGGATCCTACCTGAATGGTAGGTACATCTTACAAGTAGTATTCAATGCTTCAGATCATGCCAAAGGGTCCACCTCCGAGAACTGTCTAGTCCTGGGTCCCCCAACCTCCATCAATGTTGAACGTCTTCTGCACATGACACAACATGTTTTGGGAAAATCCCATTTACGGGTGAGTATAATGAGACTCGGTAGCGACCCCGAGACACCCTGAGGTCTCCCACAGTTCCACAATGAAAAAACCACAAAGCAACACATCCAACGCAAATCATGAAGTGATAGTAATCACCTATACTTATGTTTATGCACATAAATATACCTAAGTTATCAAGATATAATAATACCATACATAAGGAAAGCATACCACAGAGGTAACACCACAAAGGTAGAAGTACCACACAAGTAACACCACGAAGATAGAAGTACAACACATGTAACACCATTAAGATAAAAGACTCTGCTCACACCAGGAATAAAATAAGTCCAAAATTACATATGATTAGTCATATGATAGATCAGTTAAATTTGTTAAGAGGCACAATTAATAACCAATAAAGGATCGATAGGTAATTACCCTTACTGACCCACATAACACTTGACCCACATAAGATCAGTATGGGCTACCCCACATAAGATTGCATAGCACAGAACCACATAGGATCTGATAGATGATGACCCACAAAGAATCGATAGATGTTGACCCACTTAGGATCGATGATATTCCTTCATGTTACAGCCAACCACAACATTCTTTTCACTCGTTGTACTTGAGTTATGTAGAATATTCCCCTTGACATACCTGTCATACAACAATCTCCACCAAGCTCCACAATGGAGTTACCCAAAGGATAATCAGGTCGTAAGGGATCGAACGTGACAGACGATGCGTCAATCGAACAATCATTATGTGAGTTATAAGTGTTTTCGTTTTGAGGGCATTGTTGGATTCAGGTTCAATCCAACACAGCCACACTCCAACTATATCCAAAACACATGTGAAGTATTCTAGAAGGACGGTATGACTCCAAGAGTCTCAGCACCTCATCCAGTTTGTCAAACGGAAGCCCGGTTCTCATGTTATGCCCATTTAAGTGAATTTGGTCCTAGTTTTGTATGGGTCCTATCCAACCCAGTTGGACTGACCTGTCCCAACCCAGTTTGGACCACGGTCTGGCCCAATGTGCAAGGTAGCACAAACCAGCTCACTTATGTGAGGTCCGTTGAGCTAGCATAGGAGGGTTCCCATTTTGAAGGTTATGTAACAGTGCCTTTTGGCGCTTCTTGATCACCCGTGGGTCCCACTCCGGGTCCCGCTGCCGTGGTGTTAGAGTTGTAGCTCCTTCGACGTCACACCATTACAACCTCTTGCCTACACCTGTGGTTAGTCGTTACCAGTCACCCAGATTGACCCCTTCATTGCTGGAAATCTATTGCCCTTCTCTACTGGTGGCACATGACGGCGCGCCGCATCACCTCTATGGTCAGCCGGTGTTAGCCGCTCTGCTGGCCACCACGACATATTGTCATTTCCTCATCCTGTGGTGCACGACAGTGCTCCACCTTCATCACGGCCAGCTGACTCCAACTGCGGCCATCATCTACCGTCTGGGATCTCTCCCAACCCAAAGATAATGTTTTCAATGAATGCACTAAAATTCCAATAAAGGCAGAGGGTATGGGACTTCTTCATTTGGATCACGCCCTCTCCATTAGCTTGATAGAAAGAGGGTGGGATTTAATAATCAATTGGAATTATACCATAATAAATCCCTACCTCGATAATGTAGGAGAGCCTCCGTTCTTGAGAGAGAGTTGATGTTTTTCATTCAGTGGTGCTCGTCACAGCCTGCTAGAACTGGCACCATCCTCTATATTTGTCGTCGCGGCACTCTATCAGCACTTCGTCTCTTGGTGATGCAGTGCCAATACCTCTCCCCAAGAATGATATAAATAGTAGAGGGGGTGAGTGACACTGCTCATTGAATTTATGAGGGTTCATTTAATGGGGACTTTCCTAAATTTTAATGAATCTGTTACAAAGGATTTGAAGGATCAAGACATTTGATGGCTTGACACGCCGTTGGTCTCAATTTTCCATATGTTCATTGGAGGGAAAAAAGAAAGAAATTAGATAACAAATTTATTTTATTTATTCTTTTAAAATAGCCCAATTACTATCTTTTTTTCCAGACCTACTTCGGTTGAAGTGAAGCCTCCCCTAAGAAAATACCAGCGTTGCAAATTCAATGGAGCACTTTGATTTTTAGTCTGATCACCGGTTCAAATGATAGAACAAACCACCCAAGTGTTTACATAACATACCATAATTATTTTTAATTCATCCTAGGCACCCTGGGTTCTAAATCATGTGTCGTAAATTTTCAATGACTCATAATAATTCCATATAATTAAAAAAACATTTACATCAAAAACCCGGGTCATTAAAAATTGTGATATGCTGAAATATTTTTTTATTGACATAATGGATGGTAATATCCAATTATTTCCATAATTAAGCTTTCAAATAGATTATAAAAGTTTTATTTGATATCTTAAGGAATGTAACAACATTATAATGAAGATAAATGACAATTCCCATTTTCTGAAGGTATATTTTTTAAAATTTTAACATCCATTATTTTAGAAAGGGATATTTCTTTTGATTTTATGACTATGGGGGATTGAAATCTATGATGTTGGTCTTAGAACTATTATAGGGGTGATAAATAAGGATCCACCTGAAATTAGTTATTAATGTGGGGGTATAAGTTGATGAAGGAATCCATTATATTATATTGATAAAGGTGGGAAAAATATAAAGGTAATAATATAATCAGTTCCCTCTGAATTTGATTAAGAATTAGGGGGAACAATTAAGAAACCTTAAATTCCTATATATTCTTCGAGATTTAGTGGGTTTAGTAAAGATAGATTAATGTTATAATTTTATAAAAAAAATTAATATCATAAGAGTACCAATGGTTTCTATTGGAATTACTAATTATATATGTATATAGGAAAATATAATTTCATTTACAATATATGTTATTTTGGGAAGAGTTATAATTGGATTTCATTCTTGATAATGTAGCAGTTAATGAATGATATAATAATTGGATTTTTTTTGTGTTATTTCATATACGTAGAAAATAGATTTTGGATTTGGAGGTGGCTAATTAATATGGAAAAAATGGTTGTCTCATTATTTATATAATAGTGGAAGGAATATTTAATTAAATATATAATAGATTTTAATAATGGGTATGAAATGTTTTTAGGTTTTCTTGATGTTTGAATCATTCCATGGAGATTTTCATTCCATGGGAAGCTGCATATTGTGGACATTTTAGCTTCTCTTTAAGGATATAATTATTTAGAAAATTTATCTTATGAAGTAATTGAAAATTTGGATCAGTTATCCTCTAAATACGAGACATGTACTAGAGAACCATAGATTCATTTATGATTTATTCATGACATAAAAAACATTATATATGTGAATTTAAATTTGCACATGTGCTATGCGGAAGACTCTATATGAGTCATTTAGACCAGAATACCAACATTTATGGATGGGAAAAAACCATTGAACTAGAAAATAATGATTTCATATGATTAATCTAGAAGTGGTTATGATTCATTTATTTTTGTAATAGTCATCAACTTGAGTGCATGAGTAATTAGATAAAAATGACAAAGAAATATATGTGTTTGAGTGAAACTTATAATCTACCACTACCCCAAACAATTTCATGGTGCATAGACCATGGGTGTTCTATGTCGCTTTAGGGGTAGCTCCCTAAAAACCAAATGATTTCAGATAGTGGTGATGGTTTTATGGGATATATTTGGGATACTGTGACCTAATGTTCAGAGTGAAACTCATTAATAAATAAGTTAAATGACAACAAATTCATAACAAATGAAGACACTATCAATTAATGAAATAAATATAAACCATCACCCATACAATAACCAAAGAAGATTCTATAATAAAGTCATGAACACATGTCACCATTCAAAAACAAGAGGGAAAAAATACAAATGGAAACAAATTAAGATAACTCAAAAGTATCCCAAACTCTATACCCACACTAATCCCAACTCCATCGGAGCACACAATACAGCCTGGATAATCAGTTATTTTCCTTATCCAAACCTAAATCCCTGAAATCTATTCATGTTCCAAATAATGGAATATGTACGATGTGATTATGACCCACTAGGACACAACCAATGACACACAAAAATAATGTAGAGAGAAATATAAAGTCTTTGAGATTGTACATGGTATAAAAAATTTAAATCCATCATAATAAATAAATAAATAATAACTCAAAATTGGATTTGAGGTGACATTTGATATTGGTCCAACATACATTGATGAGTTCTAGATGTTTATGAGCATTTAATGGAAACAATTCTAACACAATCCACTCCTGAAGATTGGTAATATACCCATCCTACGTCCTATAAATCACCGAGATAGAATATACACTTCTGCCAGACCCCCTCATACATGAGGGGGAAAGTTCAACCCCTTGTTTAACCATAATATTCATCATCCACCAGAGGTACATGTTCACCATTAGTTGGACCATAATAATCTTCATCCCACTTGGCTAGGTGTTCACCATTGATTAAACCATAATAACTCATGCCCTCCAAGGTTTCATGTTCACCTAGGTATTGTCCATATATTCCAAAATTTCCTTAATAATATAAAATAGCGTAAAATAATGTTTTAAATTAATGATATATTATCAAAAATAAATTAAGAATCTCTTTAAAAAAAATCAAAACTAACATATTTGAATAAAAAAGATGAAAGTGAATATGCTTAAAACCCCAATTTAACATAATTATTTCCCAAATAACATATCATTTCCGAAATCAAATTTCCATTTCTAGTAACATTATAAAAGAAGGAAAATTTTCATTTCAAATTGGAAATTTAATTTAAATAACTAAAATCCAATTCCCTAAATAGTTTATATTTTAAAGAGGTCGAATATAATTCATAGGTCATGGTTTAATAAATAAAATAAAATAAACGTCAATCTCAGAGGCTATGTAATGACACATCAAGAGAACATTAGGAAAGAATTATGAGAACATACTAAAATAAATATGGGGAACCTATCATTATTCTGGGAGAGGTCACACACCAATATTACAAACTTTATTTGGATAATAATGATAGATATTGAAGTAGTAGAGAAATTACTTGTAAAAATAGAAAAATATCCAATACCATCAATACAGAAAAAAAATTGAATGAAACTAAAAGAAGATAAGAAATGAGATATTGAATTACCATTAGGCTTTGATCATGTTGACAAGAAACTCAAAACACCAAATATTTAAGTATGTTTTCCATGTAAGAGTGGGAATAAAGGGGTTAATACAATATGAGGTTGTTGTAAAATTGGGGGGGGGGTCGAGTAAGTGGGAATAAATATGGAGGGGAAAAAATAATTTTCCCCATTAAAAAACCTAAATAGGTCCAAATGACTGGATGAAGGGCTCCATATTCATGTTGGGGGGTCACAACTCGACCCTAATTTACCTTTATTTCTATTATTTTCACTTGTTTATTGATATAGTATTTTTTGGTCGAGGTTCGAGTTGAGTATGAGGGGATTTTTATTTTTATTGTTAAAGGTTTTAGGATCTATTTACCCTATGAATGGTTATTGTGGGTAGTTTTGATGTGAAACTATGCGTCTATTAAAGTAGAGTGTGTTTCCAGTTTATTTAATTCTAGTACATTTTGATTTTCATAGTCTAAGCATGTTTCGGACAAATCCATGTGGCTATTTGGAGGTGATTAGGAGAAGTCATACAAGTTTCTCAGGGTTAGTAGAAACCATTATACACACATTTTAGGTGACTCTATAATTTTAATGAAAGCCTTTTGTATTGATGGAGCATGGTTTCTGAAATTGTATAACCAGCCTATGCGGTTCTACCTCCTCTCATCATAGGTTCACATGGTTAGTGATAGGTTTGGAAAACAGTGAGGAAGAATCATGTGACATACTCAGTTTTTTTAAAATTTTGAAATTCCTATGATTTTATCCATATGTTTTAACCATATTCAACTACCCTTCCTTCTTTCTATGATTAGGGGAATGAAGGATGATCCCAAGCTCTTCTTCTTTCATTTTCATCTTCCAATGGTTCTTCCTTAATGTTCTTGGGCATGTTCCTTTGTTTTTGGGTCAATTTTTTCCTTTTCTCCCCTTACACTATTATTCTTCAGATTTCTCTTATCATAGATCCCTCTTGGATAAACCGAAGGGTGAGGGTTTTTATTTGTGTGTTTTATTTGATGCAAGGGTGTGCAGTTTTCATTCTACTCTATGAGTTTCATCCCATTCTCATGAGGTTGAGGTACACGTCACCATCCATTTCCTTTCCATAATATTATATTAAATATTTATATTTCATAATTTATTTATTAATATATTTCACATAGTTTTTATGTGGGTGTATGAATTTTTTAGGTGTGTTCATATTGGAAATAGTGGGTTTTCAATGGACTTTTATGATTTAACTTTAATATATTTGTATTCAAAGTGTTTGAAAAAATTCTAATTTTTTATTAAAAGTTAAATTTATAGATTTATATTGTGTTTTACCTAGTTTGGTTTTTGGTAATTTGAGATTCTTGGTGAATTGTTATTTGTTTGTGGATGTAATGACGTTTTTTTTTGTTCTCATGTGTGAGACATTATGATTGTTGGTAATCCTAATGGTGAATCATTAAAATACTCTTTAGGTAATTTTTTTTATTTTCCATGGATGATTAATGGGTTTGGTCATATGCACAAGTTTAAGGGGCGTGCTTGTGGATCAGAACACACATTATAATAAAATTATATAAAATGAAATGTCTATCTCAAAAATAGTTTTCAAAAAATATTTTCTTCCACTTCTTATTTCTAACTCCCTTCCCTTCTTCATCTCCTCTCTCTAAAAAGGTTCTTTAAAAAAATTCTTCAAAATGGATACATGGTATTTAATGAAATAAAATGAGGTTTTCTAAAAATCTTTTCTAATGTTTGGACCATTTGGAACCTTTAAGTGTTAGTTGGAGACCACATGGTATTAAGGAATTTTTAAAACCATCTATGTTAAATAGTGTTTTAACATTGTAATTTAATGTGGGATTGGAAATGATTTTTGTTTTGGATGTGGTAAGACCTTGATGGAAATTTTGTGTGATTTGGAAATTGGTTTAAAAACTCTGTTGATGTGTAGGCCATGTTGGAACATTGAAAACTTCAATGGGAGATGAAAAACCCTATTGTATTCATTATGATGAGAGGGTCTTCTCATAGGTGGTGATAGAGTTTAGGATAGTCTATCATGGTGGAATCATAAGATACATTCAATGAAAAATGTGAGAATAAATCCTCCTTCCACATTATACTATTATCATGGGATTTATAGACATTATCAAGAGGGACATGTGAATATTTCATTCGAGTTTCCATTTTATCGATTAAAACCCCCAAAATAGAGGGTAGGCCAGGTGGGAATTTCAACTCGTGAGGAAAGTTTAGGGAATCAACATACATCATTAAAATTGGAGGTTCACAATCCTCTATAATGTGGTCCGAACTGAGTGTGTCCAAGGATTACTTCTAGATATGTTTAGGAAATATCCATAACAACATATGTTTATGTTCCACCATAATTTGACACCACATTGTTTATTTAAATATTCTGTAATTTTCTCTTCTTACCCATATGAAGTTCCTTTGTTTATGGATTTGCATGACATACCCTACTGCTCAACCTAATTTATATATTCCTATATTTTATGCACTATTTGGGATGTGTATCCTTCTTAGAATATGGTTATAAATTTGATGATTAAAAATGATGACTGTGATTCGATATTTAAAGGATAAAAAATTTATTATCATCAAATGTATTTCAATCTAGTGTTTATAGACTATTTCGATAATGGAAATTTAGGAATTCTGTTTTTCATACATACTGAGTTGTTTTATCCTCACAACCTAATTTTGACACTCAGTATTTGTAGATCTAATATATTTTGTAGGTTCTTGTTTGTTGAATTTTTCATGATGAGTGGGATGGTTCTTATGGATGGTGGTGACCAAGGGATCTTGTATAGATCATGAATTTTATGGTTTGGGGTTAGTTTTTCTTTTTTCCTAGTTTTTTTTATTCCAATATTGTTTCATTTATATCTATTTTGTATTAATTTATGATTAGATAATTTTCACTCGGTTCTCTATTCTTTTTAATTTATATTTGTTTTTTATTTTGAGAGATTATTCCATATTGGTTTATCGTCGGATCTGGGAACTAGTTACCTGCCTAAGAGAATCAAGAATCCCTATAAGGCATTGTTGTGGTCTGGATCACGTCACATGTTCGGGGATAACCTAAAATGGCTTAAAAAAATGGGATTAGAGGATCCATTTGTTATTTGTGACATATGGTAGTCTAGAGATAGGACCATTAGGAATCATGATGTAAAAACAATATCAGCATAATGAAAACTTACCTATTCTAATCCTTGAGTTACCAAGGTTATTATAGGAAATTATTCTTTAATTTATATTTTAGAGGTAATACCAATGGTTTTTTCTAGTTTGTATAGTTTTGGTAATATAAATGGAAGTGAAAATGTACTAAATAGTTATCTTAATTGTACTAGTAACCCATGTGGATCTCTAGTGCATATTTCAATATACTTCTGATGGTTGATGCATGTTTAGGTTATGGTATGATAAACCATGGGGTTGGGTCATGCATGTCCACTAGTTCCCAATTTCAGGAGTTTCAGTGTGAGTTATATTTTTGTTTTATTTTGATCAGCATGAGTGGATTTTTTAATGAAAAATGGATTCTATAAAAATGGTTCTCAAATGAATTTTGTACATGGTATTATTATCAAAATGGGATTGAGTGTTTAAGTTTGACTTGAAAACATGTTTTTTATTTTTAGTAAGTTTTCTATGAGTAAGATTGTTTTTTAACTATGAATGGATTCTTAAAATTTTGAAAAATGATTCCGGTTCTTCTTGTATTGTTTTGATTTAAAATCCCTCTATTTTTTGTTTTTAATATTATTTTTTTGTTGATGTTTTTGATTATGTTGATTTGGTTTTGTGTATGCTTATTTTCTAGGTAAAAGATTCTATGGAGTCTCTTCTAGTCTTTGGACATACCTAGACTCCTATTGCAGTGGAAGAGTCCGGATCTATTAGGATGTTGTAGTTTTTACATGGTGATCATGGTTTGCTAGAGGATGTGGAATGGATTGAGGATGTTAAAAGTGTTTTAATGAATTTTGAAACCCTTAATGATGTGAGAGTGACTATTGTTATGAGTTTATATGTTCCTAATTTGGATTAGTGGAATGTTATCATTCCACCATGACTAAAAGTTGATATTTCATATTTTGTTTTTAGGACCACATATATCCAATGGTTAATACCTAAGGAGGTGATGGTGAGGAATGTATAATATATATTGGGCATTCAAAAAGATTAAAAAATGGTGAAGCCCTATGTTGATCATTTCCAATAGCTAGTTTCCTTCTCCATAGAGATATCATTGATGGATTAGAAAAAATGTCCTCTCTTTGTATTAGGTTTACTTTTAGAGCTTAAATAATCATTTCTATCATCTAGTGATGTTATATTAGAAAAAAAAGTGGTAGGAGAATTTTTATCTGATTCTGTTCTTCAGTTCAGCCTACAGTTGTTGGAAATATGGGTTTTCAGGGTTTTATTAAAGGTTTTCCATATAATATAAAGTATGTACTCAAGTAACCCCTTTTAAGGAGTATCATTTTCCAATTAAGGTTCTTCATTCATCAGACCATTCAATGGTGTGCTTTCAGTGTGATCAGTTCAAGAAATTAAGGCCATCTTGTCGTGATCCTCCAAAGTATTGTTGTTAACGGGGTCATTTGGGTGACATAAAGAATACATAAAAGAATCATTTTCAAAAGGGTATGTCTCAGTTAAAAAATTCCATATCCAGACTATTGGGAAGTATATTCATGTTGGAACCAAGACTCAATCCATATGCCCAAGAGTGAATCTCTTCAAACATTTATAGATTATTTGTGGTGGTATTGTGTTATACCGACTAGTATCAACAATTTTATAGGGGGTGGTTTATGTTTTCCTATTGTATTAAGTGCCTTTCTATTGTGAAGACATGGAGGTACCATTTTCTTATAGTTTTATGGGTTACCTTACATTATGAAACTCATGTCTTTATCATATCGTATATTTCATTTGGTGTTGGGATGTGTTCATTTAGTAGATTCTCATATTTTATGTAAATGATGAATTATGGATTAATTTGGTATTTTGTTTGGGATTATTTTTATTTTTTCCCATTTTGTTGCAATTATTAGTACTCAGGACATTGTGCTATTCAGTTTCTGTAGTGGGGAGGCCTCACTCTCTCCCAATAGTTCTTCCTAGATGTGGATTTCTATAGATTAGGTTAGGTGTGACTATGGAAATAAAGATTCACACTAAGGATCATGGTCTAATTTGGCCTCGGTAGTTTCAAGTTTTAGTTTAATTTTTTTTGGCTGAGTGACTTTCTAGGGGCAAATAGTTTTTTTGGTGGGGACCATTGTCACTCCCTGGTCGTCATTTTTATTAATTTTATTTATTTTTATTCATTTCTGGATGTTGGGTCTTTTTTTCGTGGTTCAGGTTAAGAAATGCATAAAATGTTTCATGTTTTGGATGTTTCAATATGTTTTTGTACTTGTGTATAGTTAGAGTGAACCTTTTTAGAGAATCTATGTGTCTTCTAGGGGAATAGTGTGTTTCCAATTCATTTTATTCTATAAAAATTTTACTTTCATAATCTAATAATGGTTTCCCCAAAACCTTGAAATCCCAATGAATAATTTTTTTTCTCTTGGGGGGGCTAGGTATGTGGCACCAGACATAGTAATTGTAAGTGAAATTGTTATATAAGTGTTATGGGAGGATTTGAAATTTTTAAAGAGCAAATTTCCATGGTTATCGCACAATATCCCAATCCATTTGGATAGACCACACAGATGTCCTACCTCTCTTGAAGGGAGGGTGTGATTGGTGAACAGTTTGGAAACAATGCTTCTAGATTGTATGATATACCCATTTTATTAAAAAAATTTATATTCTCATATTTCCCCTTTATTTCATAACCCTTATAATCATCCCCTCAATATTACTCAACCTACGAACATGAAGCGAGCTTCCATTCTGTTTCCCCTTGGCACTTCTTTCTCTTTCAGTTCTTCCTTAAGGTTCTTAGGTATGTTCCATTAGTTTTTGGTAAATTTAATTATCTTTTTTTCTTCCTATATAGTTCTTATTATTTCTCTTGGCTTGGATCCATATTTACCAAAACCTAGGGGTATGGTTTTCTTATTTGGGTGTTTTTTATGCTTGGGAGTGGAGTTTTCTATATGTGGTCACTTCATCCTTCTCTAATAATTCTATCACATTCACACATTACTGAGGTAGGTGTAACAATAAATTTCATTTCAAGAATATTCTATTTATGTTTTATCTTTCTTAATTAAGTTATAAAAGTGTTTTTTCAATGTTTTTAGGCAGTTTTACGCATTTTTGTAGTGATTTCATGTTGGTGAAAATGGTGTTTCTAGGGATTTCTATTCTTCTTCCCACATAATTGTGTACATAATGTGTTTGATAAAATTTAATTTTTTTAAAAAAATTATAAAAGATACTTTTTATTGAGTCTAGCCTAGGATGGTTTTTGGTAAATTTGTTCTCCTTGTGAATTGATCTTTGTGTCTGGATATAGTGCCTTTTTTTGTTTAGTGCACTTGTGTTTGCCATCATGACTATTGGTAATAATAATGGTGACTCTTTAAATACTTTTTGAGTAATTTTATTGTTTCCAAGGATGTCCCATTTCATTTGGGCATATAGAAATGTGCACGGGGTGCACAAGTCAATAAGAACCTATATGATAGAGGCATTTAGTAAAATGCATTGCATATATTGAACCTAATTTTCAAATTGTGTTTCTTATATTTAATTATTTTATGTCCATTACCATTTTATTTTTATCTCTATAAAAAGTTTTTAAAAGAACCCTACACTTTTAAATAGTTACTTGGTTTTCAATGAACTCAAATAAGGTGTTTTTCATATGGTTTCCAATGCATAGAAAATTTCAAACTATGATGTGAGAGATGATGAAAAGATGACATAAATGCCAATTTTACACCTTTCATGTTAAATAATGTTTTGAACATGGAATTAAAAGTGGTTTAGGGATGTTTTTTATGAAATTTTTAGGCCCATAGGTATTTTTTGGTGATTTTGTAATTATTTTTGAAACTCTATAACATGCCAGACATATTTACAGCTTAAAAACATGTATGTGTGATGGGAACCCATGTGCATCCTTTTTATGTGAGGGTCTTGACATAGTTGGTATCATATTTTAGAAAATGAATTCATGGTGGAACCTTATACTACGTTCAATGTCACATGTGATATTATATCATCATTTTTCTTTATTTTGTTTCTTTGGTGTCCTAGAAGTCACCTAGATGGTCGAGTGATGATTGACTAATAGTTCCAATTAGATAGATTAGATCCCCTATATTGATGATATGATATGTGTGAATTTATACTTGTGAGGCATGTTTAGAGATGCTAGGTTGGTGGAAATCCCCCTGCTCTGGTTGATTCCAGAGTTTCAGATTTGGGTCCCTTGGACACAACCCCTATTTGCAATCCTTCCTGCTTGTTGGCTAATTGTGAAATAATTGATTTAAAGGAAGGAAGAAACATTGTTAAACATGTGTCTCCCACAGGTAAAAAGGATAAAACATGTACTCCCAACAAGAACACTTCCCCTAGGAAAACTAGAGGTAAAAGTGCTGGAAATAAAAAGAAAGGGGGTCAAACCACAAGGGTAAATAATAATGCATATTCTCTATTGGAATTGTCAAGGGATTATAAAACTTGACACCCTTAATGTTTTGAAATGTTTTATTATTACCCATCATCCTATGCTACTTTCCATTGCTGAACCCAAAGTTATCTTTGCCCCTAGATTCATGCATCTATCCAATCTTGGTTTTTCATTCTTGGGTGCTTGTAACAATGGTTATGTTGATTCTCTCTGTATTTTTTATCACTCTTCACTGAAAAATGTCAACATTTTTAGTCTCTCTGATCAAGCTCTGACGTGTGATTACTACCAGGATAGCACTCACATTTTCAATACCTTTGTTTATGATAAAAATAATTACCTAGATCGAAGATATATTTGGAATGAGATTTCAGACATCAATGCCAAGATTCAAGATCCTTGGGTCTTGGTTGGTGACATTAATGCAATTTTTTCGCCCTCTGAAAAAATTGGTCATTCTTTCTCCTCAATCATTATTATAGAATTCAGAGCTACCATAGAATGAAATAATCTTATTAAGATTAACCTTACATGTTCCCAATTTACTTGGTATAGACATCATTACAACTGGGTGGTGGCGAGTAATCTTGATAGAGATATCATTAATGTGTCGGCCGTTCATAAATGGAAGCAGATCATGTGTGATACCCTCACTAAACTTACTTCTGATCATCATTTGATCTTAGTCAGCATCCATCAAAACTTTCGAAAACATTCTTTTCCTTTCATATTTAATTTGGTGTGGTCTTTGGACCCGGAGTGTGTTTATCTTATCAATTCTTCCTGGACTAATATAGGTAACCAAAATGACGCCTTTTCTTGCACCACTAAGTTGAAAAACCTTAAAAGTATTCTTAAAAAGTGGTGACCTGATAAATATGGTTTAATTGATAAAGATATTCAGGATTTGGAGAAGGAGTTGACTCTCATTCAGAATAATAACAGCATATCCAGTTTCAATACTGATCCCCAGGAAGAAATCAACATCTCCACTAAATTGATCTCTCTACATAACTTTAAATATAACATAATGAAGAAAATCTTAAAAATAAAATTGCTCAATAATGGTGAAAGAAACACCAAATTTTACAACTCTCTTCAGTGTGTTAGGAAATCTTGTAAGCCTCTCTCTTGCCTAAGAGTTGAGGTTAAACTCATCGATTTGGAGGAACAGATTGATAATCATGTTGTTTCCTACATCACTAAAAATTTCAACGATCCCAACATTAACAAAGATATCCTGCCGAACATTATCCCATGCATGGTTAATCCAGAGGATAATTGTTTGCTCAACATCATCCCCCTTGATTCGGAAATTGAAGACACTGTCTTCGGTCTTAATCCAGACATTACTCTAGGTCCTGATGGTTTTAACAATGGATTTTATCAAAAACAATGGGATGCCCATCAAGAAGACTTCTGTAATTTAGTTAAATATTTCTTTGAAAAAGGGGTTCTCCCCCATTCTCTCAACTCTCAATTCCTCACATTAATTCTTAAAGTTGAAAATAAATATGAAATTAACCTTTTCCTACCCATCGCCCTCTTAAATTCTCTCTTTAAAAGTATCACTAAGATCCTTTCTAATAGGCTCTCTAATATCAATAACAAAATTGTTTCCTAGAACCAGTTCAGCTTTATTAAAGTAATATCTATACAATATTGAATTTTCCTTACCTCAAATTCCACTATTTTATTGAATACAAACACTAGAGGTGGAAATGTTGCTCTTAAGCTGGACATCACTAAAGCCTTTGACATGATTGACTAGACCTTCATCTTTAAAGTCCTCTCGAGTTTTGGATTTAATGATTCCTTTGTTTGTAAAATGAAAAACATCTTCAACTCAACCAATATCTCTATCCCTATTAATGGTTCTCCTAGGGGATACTTTAAATTCTCCAAAGGAGTCAGACAAGGTGACCCGCTCTCTGCTATAATTATTTCTATAGCTAAAGACAACCTTAGCAGACTGCTCTCCCTCAACGTTGAGCAAGGCAGAATCAAACCTATTATTGCTTCCAGAAATCTTCATTCTCCCTCACATCATATCTATGCCGATGATATTATTCTCTTCCTCGATGTAGGTAAAAGAAATTTCAATAATCTTAAATCCATCATTTCATACTATGAGGAGGTCTCTGCGAAGTGTATTAACTGGCAAAAATATTTTATTTACATTGGTAAAAATTTCCCCTCTAATAGGAAAACTCTTATCACCAATGTCTTAGGGGTTAAAGAAGGCACCTTACCTTTCAATTTACTTGGTTTCCCCATATTCTGGGGTCATCCCAAAGCTTTTTATTTTCAACACATTGTAGATCAAATTCAAAAGTAATTTTCTTCCTGGGAGGGAAAATCCCTTTCAATGGCTAGAAGAATTTGCCTTGCCAAATCCACCATTATCTCTAAGCTGGTTTATTCCATGATGGTCTATGAATGGCCTTTGGTCCTGATAAAACTGTTAAATACTGCTATAAGAAACTTCATCTAGAGTGGAAGAACTCTGGATAGAAAATTGGTTACTGTCTCTTGGGCAACTTGTCGTAAACCCATTGAAAATGGAGGCATTAATTAATAATCTTAAACCCATTAATGAAGCCCTTCAAACCAAACTCACGTGGTCTCTGATACATAATAACTCTCTTTCCATGAGATTCCTCAAGACTCGTTTCCTTGATAAGCTTAAATCTGGTTCTTTTCATTACATGACTTCTTCTATCTGGCCATCGATCAAAGATTCTTTTCACTCTATCTTGGAAAATTATAGATGGCTTGTTAATAAGAATTCTTCTTTAAATTTCTGTTTTGATAACTCGACTGGCTCCCCCCTCATATCAGATATGCCTAATACTTTATCCCCTAATCCCACGAACTGCTCTATTAGGGATATGATCAATTCCTCTAGTTCTCAACTCCTGGATCCTATCAAGGAGATTGTTGATAATTATCTTTTCACTTCCAATGAGGATTTTCTGGTTTGGGAACCTGCTCATAATGGCCTTTTGGATTCTAAAAAATATTACTACAATCATTTCCCAAATGAAGATGAAAATTTTAATTGGATTTCCAAATTCAATAAGGCCTAGATCAATCCCTCTCGTCTTATACTCATGTGGCGTATTGCTCATCAAAAATCCCAACTGATGTTTTCCTGTAATATTATGGCTTTTATCTTTGTTCGAAATGTCGATTGTGCAATAAACATCGAGAGGAAATTAATCATCTTTTTTTGTCTTTTTATACCGATATGGCCCTTTGGAATTACATATTTGACCTTTTTGAGTACATATGGCTTTTGGACACAATTATTTTCTCACAATTGAAAAGAACGTTGGAGTTTCCGAGGTCTCCCCAAATCAAGAATCTCTTTCTTATTGCTGTTGCGGAGATTCTGCATATTCTATGGTATGGTAGAAATGATTCTTTTTTCAATAATAACTCTTTTAATATTAATGGAGGTAAAATGAGGATTCTTATTGCTATAAAAGAGGCGGCCAGAATCCAAAAAGGCTATTGTGATAATTCTGTCATAGATCTTGAAACCCTTCGCTAAATTGGTGTCAAAGGTAATTTTCTAAAGCCACACTACACTATTGAAGTCTTCTAGCAGGCACCTCCACCTTGATGGATTAATGTTAATGTGGATGGAGCCTCAAAAGGCAACCCTGGACATTCGGGATGCGGAGGAATTTTCAGAGACCATCAGGATCGGATCCTCGGATGCTTCTATGGAAGCTGCGACATTGCTTCTGCGCTGGAGACATAAATGCTCCCTACCATTCAGGCCATCTCCTATGAAAATCATTTCAACTAGAATAATATCTATGTCGAGAGTGACTCCACTACTATTGTGCAAGCCATCTGGAAGGGTGATGCACATCTTACATGGTCTCTGACCCCCCATTGGATGGACTGCCTCACAGCGCTCAATGGAATCAACTTTATTTCCACTAATACCTATCGTGAGGCTAATACAATCGCTAATGGGCTTGCCAAAAAGGGTGTCTCACATGAGATCACTTGGAGGAATGACCTCCCTTCAGAGCTGACACCTTTTTTAATTAAGGACTCTAAAAATTGCCCTCTTTCTGTCTCATGAAACTTGTATGCTTCTCTTTTATTTTGAATAAATCTCTATGTTCTGGACTTTTGACCAGAACTCACCCTTTTCAAAAAAAATTGAGTTTCTCCATACACCAAATAGTGGGTCCAAACCAAGTCCATATGGAAATTTTATCTAGATATATTTAGAAAACACCCAACACTACATATCTATATGATCTTACAACAGTTTTAGTTTATTGGTTTATTTATTTATTTAATAATTTTTCCTTCTAACATCTTTATTGTTCCTTTTTATGGATTCTCTTAATATACCATACTGCTCATCCTAGTTCATATATTCCATTATTTTATGCAAATTTTTTGTTTTGTTTCCATCTTCACATTTGGTTTTCAAACTATTTTTCAAAAATGAAAACACTGATTGGCTCTATAAAGGTTTAAAACCATATTTTCATAATATGTATTTATAACTAGAATTTATAGAATTTTCAGGAATGAATATTTATTGATTCTTTTGTGCTTTCCTACTGAGTTGTTTTATACTCTTACCCTACTTATTCCACATGACGTTAGTAGCCTTGAGATACTTTGAAGTTTTAGGTTTTCTTATAGAGAATAGTTTTTCTTATAGATGTTGGTGAATGCAGGGTCACATAGTGATCATGTTGATTCTAGTTTGGGTTCAAATTATATTTTTTTTAGTTCCATGTTTTGTTCCACTATAGTTTCAATTTCATCTGTTTTTTATTTATTTACAATTAGTTGATTTGTTTAACATACCTTGATTGTTTTCATTTATATCTAATTATTGTTGGGATAAGTAATTCCCACATGGTTCATCATTGATTCCCAACACCAATTTCCAACCAGGGAGGAACTGAAATGCCTCTCCAACCCTATCGTGAACCGTCTTGTTTTATTGGTTTGGGGTGTACACAAGTTGGTTCATAACACAGTTGAATTGTATTAACATCTATACATGCCCAAAATTGCTCCCGATCCACCAAAATGATCCAAATATTATCCAACCCCCTTAGATATATATTTATTGAAAAAAGTAAGGGTTTAACATAAATTAATATAACTAAAACATTTCCAAGAGGATGGGGTTTTACAACTTCCCCGTTTTAAGTCAATGTATCCTTGATCTAATATTTGAAAATGCTATAACACAATGAATTAATAGTTCTCGCAATATTTCTACAACATCCACCTCATATTCCAATATTTAATAATGGTTTTACAATTGGTTCCATAGAAAACATACCATATGGATAGGATTTCCGTGAAGGGTATTTTTTACATGTTAAACAATATACAAGGTACTCTCTTCAAATGAATCATTGAAATCTTGCACGATATCATTGTCATTGATGAAATGAGATAGGTTTAGGTGATATAAATAAAATTGAGTGATTTTTAATATGATATACATCACTAAGTACCTGTATGCAATAGGTAGTTATAAAGAAATAGGTTCTAATATTTCTAGATTCTGAAAAGGATGAGTGGAACTTATCATAAACTTAAACTGACTATAAATCTCATGCTTTACCAACCTCAAAAAAATTTGTAAGAAGACCCAATGACCAACCTAAAAATGAGGGGGATCTGTTTTTTTGTTGGAATATGTCCTCAAACAAATATTTTTGGTGTATAGAAACATTCATATTATAATTAACTGCTCATAAGTTTCCCATAATTGGATAGGCTCAATTATCACTAACTCAAATGATTCCAACCATCACAGGGGTAATCGACCTATCCCACCACATAAGGATACAAATGGATCCATTTGAATGGATACTACATAATTACGGTTTTTAGTGAATTATACTAAGGCCATATGGATCACCTAAGATATTATAAAATATAGCATACATTATCATAGAATGTTCTTAGGTGCATGTATTGTACACACTAATTTTCTATATATGTATACGGATGGATGGTTTTCTCTGATGTTCCTATAATATCATTTCATTAAAATAGAATTTTCTAAAAACTCTATGTGAAACATTGATAACTATTATAGATTATTCTCCAAGGAACAATGTGGAGGTTTACTAGCTTCTACACAAATACAATTCTATTCTAGTGAACCATGGTGGGCTCTTTAATTGGTACGAAGTAGGGTACCATGATCAAGATTTCAATGATAACTCAAACTATATCATTTATTTTATGATTCCATGGTATAACCATCACATAAGACATCATGAAACCATCCAATTTCTATTAGGAAATGGAAAATTACAGGATAATTATAATAGGATTCTTATGCATGACACTCAAATACAAGAAGGTCGAGCACTGAGAAAAAACATGGCTCTGTGATTCTTCATTCCAAGAATCCAATATTTCCGACACATCTCACAATACATCTTGGACATCCCGAGATGCATGTTCAATCTCCTCAACTAGAAACCCCTTTTTAAGAACTAACATATCCTCATGGAAAATACTACATAACCTAAAACTAAGGATGTCTTCATGATCTAATGACCAGTCAAGAGGGGGATACCTACCAAAAATATTTTCTCTCAGCACCATGCAATTAGAATTAGAAAAAATGGATCACCATCACCAGATCAATGAGTAAAAAAGAAGTGGATAAGGAATTCAATTCCAACCTTCAATGGTACTCCTAGATATCATGTTAAATCTATAAAAATAAATCCATGACCCACCAATTATAAATGGTCTCCTAAAAACCTATGGTTGGGTCATGAAGCATAATTTTTTCCCATATATTTCTATTGTCAAAATTGTAAGACAAATCAAAGATGAATGATTGTAAGTACATAACTCATCTCCTCTAACTAGAATTTAGGTCACACTAGGATAAAAGGTATTTAAATTTTTTATAATCAGCATAAATAACATTCATATGACTCTAATAAAATAAGTAGATATGGTAGTGTACATATCTACTTTGTTAAAAACTGCAGTTGAAAAAGTAAATGAAAACAAAATTATACCACAAATAATCAATGGTCCAAATCTAGATCATTCTAAAGAGGATGTTCTGTATATATCTATCCAAAAAACAAAACTATACTAAAAACTATCTATAATAATTCATAATTCCATACAAAACATTCTATCCTAGATCCTAAGCTTCATGACCACCACCATGGATCGAGTGGCCAGTAATATCCAAATTAGTTGACTTCTATTGCTTGATAGTTTCCCTTGTTATTGAGCTCTATACTGAAATTTCACCCTTACACCACCAATAACATGATATCATCAAAAAATACATAAATGGCCCCTCATCTCGTATATAGGGAACTCCACTGGTGGTTGGGGGAATTTCTATCTCAAGTTTCCCACATGACCACCCTTGTAACATTACAACATGATGCAACCTTGGGAAGGATATGAAGAGTTAGCAGCTGACCTCGACCATCCACCACCACCTTGGCATGGGTCATTTGATCACCACATATAACTACTAGAAGACCCGTCAATATTGCTTCTTGACACTAAGTATGATGATAATCCTGTCTGATAATCCTCACAAATACTCCCTTTCTAAATAAAGGAATCGTTCATGATATTTGTAAATGAGGTGAAATTAAATATATTTACAACAAGAATGATATCCGAATTTTTTCTTTACTCAAAGTGATTCAATCCAGTATCCTTACATCAACTAACGTATGAGAAAACCACAGAAGCATGATCAAATGGAATTTGTAGTCTATAATTTCTGTGTACCACTGCTCAAACCAGATGAAATAATGGACACTATTTGAATGTATATCTCTGGAATGTATTTCATAAATAAAAAATTATATAATTATATCATGGTATACCAAATTTCCTTCTTCCAATGGACTGGGTTGTCAGTCCACTGTCATGTTGATCCAATAAAATAACAATCTACACTCTATTTTTTACAATGTCTCAATGATTTGAAGAATATTCTTGCATATACTCTGTCCACATGACTACTTCATGTAGACCAAAATCACCTATAAAGAGTGAATGGTGGTTATAATGAAACTCATGATAGAGGTTTTACATTGATTGATCTAGATGAGGTGGTACCCTTTCCAAAATAATTTGCTACCTCCAAGAGGTTCTAATGGTGAAGGCCGTGTTAAATGCGACCCTAAACTGACGAATGTTCTGATCCACCCTTTGGGGGAGTATGCACAGCACATCACTCCAGGCCATAGATCCTAACTCTCTTTAGTGGAATAAATATAAATGGACATCAAATTATCTCAAAATGATATATAAAAATGTTTTTTATTAAGATTAAAAAAATGAAATTCATATATCAACCAATTTCCATGAATTATGTGATCTGAATTTTTTAAAAGTGATTTTTGAAATAATTACCACATGAAAAAATCTCATAATTTAGCAGGGATATATTTATCTTAAGGGTAACATCAAATTTATTTCAATGTTATCCTCAAGTATTAATTTTCTATAATATGGCTATATATAGTGTCATTCACAAGCTATAATGGAAAACACCATAATGTTTTCTTACTTTTGATTTATTTATTAAAAAATAATATTTAACAATATATTTATATATGCATTTATGATAAGGTATCATCATGTAAATTATCCATGTAAGATTACAATATAGTCATACCAGGGAAAATAACATATAAGACATTTTTGACAATTTAAATGTTAAAGCACATTTTATCCATTGGAATACATGCATATATACTTGCCACACATGCACAAAATAAATGAAATCCCACATTCATGACATAAAGAGTGAAAAAACACCTCATCTTTTTCCATACCAACCATGATAGATATAGCAATGAATCAATAACTATTAGAAGTAGGTGCACTACATAAGTTTGAAATCTTGCAATTGTAAAATCCCAAAGAACAGTAAAAATCCCATCCTTAGAGACTTTTCATTTTCCACCCACATGGATTTTTTACTCCACTGAATGATCTCATTACCCAGAAATAAAATATTCACAACCTTCTGACTACTAGAACAAATATTAATATAAATAAAAAACCTCTAAAACCAAATTGAACATTCCACTATCTCAGAACACTAATCGACACCCAAACTAGTGGAGAAATTATCCATCACATTCATTTATCCCCGTATGTTATAGGAAGTCTATTATTAGCGATGGATTGATTTTATTTATTTGAAATAATACACCCTAATGGTTAGAGTGAAACAAAAGAATAAATAAGTTAAATCAAAGATAATGCATGAAAACTCAGTCCAATATCACTACATATAACAAATATAAATCATAACTCATAAAATATATAAAAATGATGCTTCAATATAGTAAGGGATACATATCACCCGTCACATACAATATGTAGAAAAAGAAAAAAGGTAAAAAAACAACATGACTCAAAAGTGTCCCTAAGCTCTACCTAACACCAAATATATCACAGTCCCAGAGAAAAATCAAGGATTATTCCTCGAGAAAATTCATTTATCCCTACATTCATCCACAAAATATATGTGGGTAATAATAAGAGGACAGAAAAAGGTTTGAGCATGACTTAACAGGATACCACCAACGGTTTCCGGAAATAATATAGTACGAAATATTAATTTTTTGAAATAGTAAATATAAAAAAATTATATATGGTATACTAAATAAAAAAATAAAAATCTAATCATGGGCTCTGAGGTGACACTTGAGGTTGTACCCACCTATTTTTTATAGTGTCAGATGTCTCTGAGCATGATAGAAATACCACACTAACCCAATGAAATTCAGATATAGGGTAATAAAAATCTATCTAGTCCTATCTGATATCTTTTGGAAATAAAAACATCCTTGGATCCCCAACACTCCACATGGGTGGTCATTTTCACCCATATGTTGAACTATAATATCCAACATCAACATAGGGTACATGATCACCCCATTTTTAACCATAATAAATCACTCCCACATATAAGTAATTTTCACCATGGATTTAACCATAATAAAACAAATCTACTAGGGGATGTGTTCACCTTATTTTAACCATAAATTTTGGCATTTCAACAACTTAATACTATAAATAAATATAAGAAGTTCAATTTACAATACCATTTAGAAGAAAAATTCCAATTCATGTATTTAAATAAAATCACAACAACCATTATTGAATAGTAAGGATGATATAAAAAAGGACGAAAACACAATTTACTATGTACCTTTTATAAATCTTATAGGATATAAAAAAGAATATTACAATTTTATGTCACCTTGTAAATAATGAAATTTCCATTTCAAATGTAACATTCAAATTATAAACCCAATAACAAATCCAAATTCTTTTTTCTTATTCTAATGGATCATATAACATGGAAAAGAAAATGTTTAAGACTTACAAAAAAATCAAAGTCATTCATGGTGACCAACTAACATTAAATCACAAGAAAATTATTAAAAATTATGATACTATGATAAAATAATTAGGAACCACCCAAAATAGGTGTATAGGATATCATAAACCTGATTTCAACCCTTGATTCAATATAGTAATAGAGATATCTAAGTAAATGATAAATTACACATATATTTTGAAAAAAAAAGTAAAACCATTAAAACACAATTAAAAATGAAGGGAACTGAAAAAATAAAGGAAATGAGTGGTAGATTTACCTTGAGTATTTTATCTCCCCAATAAGAAACTAAAAAAAATTAATATTGAGGTATGATGACCATGGAAGATTAGGAAGGGGATAGTCGTATGTATGGTGGATTTACAATTTGGGAAATAAACATAGACTAAGTAGAAATAATTATTGTGGGGAAAAATACCAAAATATCCACATTAAAGAACATACACAGGATGGTGGGTGGTCGTCAAATAGTAAAACCTAGATACAATAAGGCCTCTGACATGATAATAGTTTGTAACTAGCTAGATGGTGGCACTAAATCCTGTAGGATGTATGTTCCAACCTCCAATCGAGCCTCATAACCAATATCAATATTCCTTGAAGTGTATTTGACTACTATATTAGGAGACAATGACGTGGTTTTTTCAACAAATTAAAGAAACTATACCTCTATGTAAGAGAAGTGTTCAAAATTTATTTTTTATGTACAAGTCAACACACTTTTTGCAAGAGTAATTACTTTTATGTATAGGTTCTTGGATAATGTGAATGAGTTAGTAGTAACTACATATGAGTCATCTTGGAAACTTTCATATGAGTCTTCATGTTGTAAATTATGTAGATATGGTTGATCATAAATAGTAGAGGCAACTATAATACATTTTATTAATCATAAAATATGACTAATTACACTATCAACGTTGAGTTGGGATAATAAAAAAAATTAAAGGGAGGATAAAGAAATAATTTTTTGATTATTGAAATCATGAACCAGGATGATTTAGTGGGACTATGCTTAACCAGACACACCACTTCATGGATGACTATGATACATACATGGAAGGTGTCGTAATAACCAGATAGTGTAATCTATAAATATGTGATATGATAGGATTTTGGGGATTATTTATTATCTAACATTCAAAACATGAAAATGATTATTTTATATATTTATGAAAAGGAAAATGTAGGATAAATAATGAGGAAAACATAAACTATAAATATTATATTATAAAAGTTAGAACAGATGTAAAATATTTTGATAGGCTTTAAATTTAATGTAGTGCATTTGTACCAATGATTATAGAATTATAAACGGTATATATAATTGTCCTTAAATATAAAAAAAATATTAAAATAAGAGTTCAATTTTAATTATGTTTATTTAAATATTTTAAAAAAATTTAAATGGATCTCTTTGGCTATTATAAACATCTTACTAGGATTTGGAGAAATGAAGAATGATTTGACAGTATATCAATATATAAAAAATCATGATGTAGAAAATCCACTTCCATACATAAGAATAATAATAATAATAATTCATCGGAATTATTAAAGTGATATGGGTTATAGTCAGAACAAGAAAGAGATCATTTCTAGATATGAGGAGAACATAAGAAACATTCCAAATAAGAAGGTTTATTCCAAGAAAAAACATGGAATTATAAGGAAAATATTATTCATGGTGAAATTAAAAATATTACTATATAGTTCAAAACAAAGAGTTAAATATCACCAACATATCCAGTGCATTCATAATACTTTTGAGAATGTTCACGTAGTCCTATTAATTTTTATTTTTTCCCTTTAGAGTACTGTCAAAAGAGAGAAGTGTGATGTAGTTAGCCTTAGGAGATAGTGAGTCAACCAAAACTGTTATAAGGGTTGTGATGCCTTATAATGGGTAAAATCATAATATTTTATGGTATATTTCCCTTTAAATAAATTTTATTTCTTCACCAAAATTCATTACACACAACACCCAGTTTAAATGAACCATGGTATACAACTGGTTAATTATAATTTATTGTGATAGTTTTCAACTACCAATTGATGTGGAGGATATATATTTGACAAAATTAATTGTGAAAACTTATTTTAATATCTTGAATAGAATGAATTCAAGGGTTATCAATTGATAAAATCCTCTAAGAGAAAAAATAGGTGTTTTCATGAAATACTTTTTTATGCACGTAATGTGTTTTATATCAAAATATATTAAATTAATCAATATTTATGAATTTTTTAATGATATTTATAAATTATATATTCAATGAAAAATTTAATAATATTTTAATGGGTTTCATGAATAATGAGATATGTATAAATAATGTTTTATTATTAAAAAAATTAAAAAAAATGTTTTCCATGCATTTTTCACACATATATTAAAATAGATTTATACAATATAAATATATTTAATCATGAAAAATATATTTCATATTGAAATCAGGTGGTTTGACTTTTCTAAATAGTCTAATTTTATTATTATTCCTCATTAATATCAAACAGTGGTTAATATTTGTAATCTTGATATGGGTGAAATCGGTAAAATTGTGTTAAATCTATGAAATAAGGCATAATAATTAAAAAAAATTCCTATATTTCATTTTATAGGTCCCTTTCACCTTTTAAACACACAATATTTTAATTTTTTTAATTTTTTATCAATTTCATTAAATGTTGAACTTAATGTGTTTTTTAGTAAGGAATGAGTATTAAATATCAATGTCTTTGATTTAATATATAAAATATTTGTTAGTAGTGATAACTGGAAGTTATGTTATGTGATAAGTGGTAATTTAAAATAATAATGAATTATTTTATCATGTTATTTTATTTATTATATGTATTAATGTAATAACTAACTTAAATTTTTAAACAATGTCGACACAATGCATGTTCATGTTACAAGAAAATATAAAAATAATGATTTTGAAGATATTAAAAGTTATATAATTTTGATCAATTAAATTTTTACATGAATTTTTTAGCTAAATATAAAATATTAGTTATGTTTTAAAAGTTTAAATTTGAATTTCATTTCTATCTTGTTGTCACTAATGTCAGACATTGTGAAAAGTTTAAAAATGACATTATTAGTATCTTATGTTTAATAATATATTATTAAATTAATTAAAATTCATAAAAGTATTATATTTAACAAATTTAATGTGATATAATCTATCATAAAATCGATTTTCATCTTATGGGTTACTTTTCCATTTTTAGTAAATTTCCGGAATATTAAAAATAAAAAACAATGGTATCACAAAAATCATCAAAACGACTAATGAGTGGTCAAAACTATGAGGTAAGTGTTAAAACATCACTTTAACATATATAACTTTATTTTATTATATTATTTATACTAATAACTATTCTATATTAAAATAATATATGATTTTGGTTCAACAATAACTTGAAAATTGATTTATATTAATTTAATACTATAAGTGATTCCAAGGGTTACCCTCCCCTCACTTATAAAATGGAATCCACTCTTTTACCTTATTTGAAAATATTGAGGTTTTTCTATTGGAATAAAAGTACATTAATATTTTAATATATTCCTTCGGACGTTCTATTATCATATTTTTTTTAAATACCATCCAGTCAAAGGTTAAGCTGTAATCCAACCAAGGATTCTCAATAAATAGTTATATTTATTAAATGAGATCATTCAATTTTATTTATTCATCTAATTACTCTAAATATATAGTATAAATTATAAAATATTGACATCAATAGCATTAATATACTTTTTTTATTATGATGATGTAACAACCATTTTTTATTTCATTTCCATCCCATTGGAAAAGAAATAACTACTCAGGTATACATATGGACTACCGAATCTAAGAATCAATGCATTTCATTTTTATCACCCAATCACATTTATAGTTAAAACAATTGATTTATCAAATACGTAATATCTTATTATAGTTTTATATATTTTAATAAATTTTAATCTTAAATAAACCTATCTATTGAAATGTGTGAACACCACTCGTGTGTATGTATGTTCTAATATCTATAAGAAGTTATGAAAAATATTTTTCATTACTATTTAATTTAAAAAGTTATATAACTGTATATGAAGATTAAATTTGATAATAATTTCAATATAAAACATCTAGATATTATTAAACCATGATTAACAAATAAAAACAGGGATTTCATACCTTAAACATGCTTGAAAAACGAAGCAGTTATCACCCAGAATAGTGATTTAAATAAATAAATATTAATTAGTGGGTGATAAGATGTTAAATGTAATTAATATATTGTATTATATATATGAATATGGTTTTGGATTATTTTAATAATAAATATATATTTATTATACTAGAAGTTTCAACACATACAAATCAAGATGAGACTTCAGGTATGTGTTTATTTACAATCTCATTTATTTTTTGGATTGTCTATAATAGATTTTCATTAATAGATATTTAATGGTTATGATGCACTAAATTACAAATATTTTATTATCCTACAATTATTATGTTAAATTTTATTATCAGCTCCATTTTCCTTATATTTGGTACCTAAAATTATTGTTAAAATTTTGTTATGTAAAAGCATTTGATAATTAATCATTAGTCGACAAAACTATTCTTTCATTTCCATACATTGAAAAATTATTTTAATAAATTTACTAACTATAATTTAAATTTTCTCAAAAATCCAATTTTTCTAACCTTGAATTTATTTCCAATGAGATAGAAAATTAATTTTCTATAAGCTTTCAGAATTATTTATTTTTTTCCTTTTATAAAAGTGTGAATGGAATTTTTTCTATTAACATATATGACATTAATAGATTTTCCCACCCCCATGACCATTATACTATTTGAAATTTAATTTAATGTCTATATTTTTGTTTTAAAAAATAATTATTTTCTTAATATTTTAGTAATTTAAAGTTCAAATGGTATAAAAGGAAAAATATATTTTCTAATATTATTATAGAAATGTTAAAATGATTATTTAAAGGTATTTTTAACCTATTTCAATATCCTTTGGTGTTCCTTATGATGAATTGGGGATAATATATAATTATACCATTCAATTTATTTCTCTAAATGAATTATGCTTATGTTTTAATGAAAATTTTATGAAACCCGATTTTTACACATGTTATACTTTGTCGAAATGCCAAATATTTATGCTCTTAAGGAACAAATATTTGTGGATACCATTATATGAAGAGTGGTTATATTATATGCCTCTAATGAATTATATAAATCCTTATATATCATGAAACAATTATCAAAAACTTGTTCATGTCTTCAATCAACTTTGTAAAATAAGGGATATTATATCCACTATTATATGGGAAATAAGTTATAATTTTTAATCCAATACAACATGGGAAACTAATGGTGATTCACGATATAATATGATAATATGGAATCAATAGTAATCATTGAAATATGATATAGTTAGTATCCCTATTATGGTGAAAAAAACTTATTACCTATTATTATTATTATGATATGTAATCATGCATCATGAGTGATTTTGTAATGATTCTCTAATATTGTGGCATGCTAATTTTCTATACAAAGACTCGTGACTATGATATATTAATTATAGGGTATTATTTCCTATTCATAATCACATTCTCTCAAATAGTTATGCTCATGAAAGTTTAATAAATGATCATTGATTGATGTCTGCATTGTTAACCCACACTAATCATGTAAGCTCACTCAATCCTATGATTAATTTATCCTAATGATTTAAAAAAGGTTACTAGGTCTGATAAGTCTATGAGGGTACATTATATAGAGAAATATGCTAAAATGATGTATATTTTACTAAAATAATATGTCTATTTATCTAGTGTCTATTTACACTAATTCGTTATGGTTCCCTAGAATGTTTACATCAGATATAAATTAAATATTCATCAAAATGATGAATTTTCACTTAAGTTTATGTATGGGTTTCTATAGTTTATTTAAGAATTCTGTTGATATATTTTTAAATATTAGATTATGAGGAAGATATTGATAGAATGTGAGATAACCTATCCTGATGTTAATGTGATATATGATGATCCTCGATTTTTTATGTTGATTAGAAGAATTAATTATTTATGATATTTTATGAATTATTCTATGGAATATAAGATTTCTCACTTTCATTATAGTAACTTAATTATTACTCGATTATTTTGGTTTTAGTAAATAAATGGAACTAGAAGGAATCGGGCTTAGAATGAATGTGATGGAAAAAGAAATGATTGTCTTCCTGAGAAGCTAAATGTTAAGGGAGATGGAATACATGATGGTGTTGTTATTCACATACAAATTTCATAGCCCATGAATCATACTAATCTTCAAGATGATCAATGTAGGGAATATATTACCAGATAGTCTTTCAATAGGAATCATCCACCATGTTTTAATGGGTTTTATGATCTTATAGTGATAGATTATTAGATCATCACCACTAAATAAATATTATTTATTCTCGTACAATAAGAACATGGAAATGTTGTCTCGTCCATTTATCATTTAAAAGGTGAGGAATATAAATAGTGAAATATTAATAAAAATATGAGAAAAGGGAAATAAATTACCTTCAATGAATGGGATGGGTTTAAGATGGTATCGTCCAATAAGTAATTTCCCCTTACTATGTAAACAAAAATGGAGAAGGAATTCATTGAGCATAATAAAATATCCAGACCATTTCGAGATCTGAATAAGACTTGATTTTAGGTACTCTTTTTTCTATATTTGAGAATATTTCATTTGTGTTTTACAAGGGGGTGTGTTTTGGTGAAAATTGAGAAAAATAGAAGAAAGTGGTGTTAGGCACAGTTGGCGCATGGTTAAGAAAAAATGATGCGCCCCAACCAAAGAAATCATGCAATCCGAGGTACAGTTGATTTTCAAAACTGGCGCATGGTCTGGGAATCCATGATCCTTCTTAAGAGTATCCATTCTCCTAAAAAATAAACAGGCTCAATGTTGGTGCTGTTTTTGGGAAAACTAAGAAGAAGAATTAATTTAACCTAAATATTATTTTAAAATTTTCTTGAACCTCCTATTAAACCCATTTCAAACCCCATTTGACCATTAGGGGTAATTCATGCTTCGGAATATCTCCTAAAAAATACCAAACATCTTAAAATCCATTCTTTTGAATCCATTGCTCAAATAAATGATTTTCTCCTCTCTCGAAAAGTGGGTCTCATGATGATGTCTTCCCATTCATCATCTTTTCCTCCCATCATTCTTTTAATGGATGTCTTCCAAATTTTCATTAGATCTAAACCTAATGGATGATATCTAGATCTAGATTAATGATATTTTGATATATTTTATCATGATTTAGGGTTTAATTCATATTACCATATCTAAGTTATTGTCTTTCTTAGATTTTGAGCCTATCTAATGGACAACTGTTCTTTAATTAATTGAGGTAGGTGGTCTAAAATTCAAACCCCATTGTTACAATTTTTTAAATGTATTAAATTTAACTATTTTTAGGGGTTTATAGAAATTATAATTACATAGTTTTATTTATTAATGGGGTAAATTAATTAATTGGTAATTTGGGTGATTTGATAGAATAATGAATTGGATTTTTTAGGGATATTTAATTGGGAAATTAATTATGATATTTTTGGGTTGTATAATTGATCTAATTAATTATAGATTTAATTATGTTATATTTAAATATTTTCCTTGATATAATGAATTGTATATTTAATTACATGATATTTAAATGGTTAAATTCAATTAATCAGTTGAGAAATTAATTAGTAGCGTTGATATACTTAATTAGTTAAGGAATTAATTAAGGCTAATTGTGTGATAAACTAATTAATGAATTGGTATTCAATATGAGGATGAAAATTTAATTTTTGAATTAATAATGTATGATATGACTGGAAAAATCATCACTCTAAATTTAGAAGTTCAAATTGTAACACGGTCATTATAATTATGAGTAATGGAACAGTCACATGGTCATTCTATTGAAATGTCTTAATAGTAACATAGTAATTATAATTTTGAGTAAATTAATGGTAGTATGGTTATTTTCTTTATAACTAATAATGGAAACATGGTAATATTATTTAAGAATTTAATACTAGTAATGTGGAAAAGAAATTATGGAATTAATGAATGGTAACAAGTGTACTCTGAGATTTGGTCTCACATGAGAATATTTTAGCCTCCAGAATAAGTCGAAGTGGGTATTAAAAAATGTTATCACATTTTAATGCTTAGATCTTTGTCATATGTCAACAAAGGTATTAAGATATAATATTACAAAGGAAAACATCAGGATTTGGGGTGAGATGAAGTTAGTATTGAGTTATAGGCTTTCTTTGGGAACCCTGGAGTTATATAGTAAAATAAAGATTAATTTTATAATTTGATAACTATCTAATTATACATTATAATTTATTTATTCATACAAACGTATACATTGGGATTTCAATGGACTTGTTTTAGACACCATTAGTGGTGTATTACTATGTTGTAGTCAAACCCTACATGGGTTCCCTGATCTGTACGTAAACAGAATTTTTGATTTTTGGAAAGGTTAAAGGAAATGGCCCTGAGATATATGGATAATATGGGGATGGATATTGGATGAGGGAATGTTACATGGTTTGAGGACCCATTGAGATAAATGTGTTTATTTAATTTCCAGTTTTATATACGACACTCAACACTTATATTATCATGTAATGTCTTATACTTTAGTTTGATATTGTATTTCCTTCATTGAGTGTTTTGAATTTCTCATATTGAATGACGTAATTTATGAATATATAATTGTTTATTAATTTTTAATGATGTTTTAATATGATAAAATTGGGAATAGTCCACCCATTACCGACCTAATAGAACCTAGTTGATTGCGGAAGTCTTCGGTGTATAAAGAGGCATGCCTGAGGTCATGGGAAAATCAGATCGGGGCACTAGTTCTTGGTACCTATGTCCTGATGTTACAAAGTTGTATCAAATGACCAATTTTATTTTCATATTCTTCTATCTAGATATTGGGGTAATTTTATATAGGATAATATGATGTATAAAGGGTGGGCAATGAGATCATGCATGGGAATAGAAAACCCATGTATGGGAGAAACCCAAGTACTCGGGATGGGATTATTGTTACCATTGATTGTTGTTATAGTTTAAAATTATTTCACCTTGAGTGGCACACATTTTGTGTTATGTGGTTGTTTTTTAATTGATATTTTCTAGGAATGAATCATGGCCCATGGTGTCATGAGAGTTCAATCTTCATGCATCAATCTTGGAACTTAGGGATATTGTAACATAAAAAATTTAGGCACAGATGGAAAGTGGATTACAGGTGCATTTTGGATATTGAACTGTATTCCTTCCTTGAGAAATTTAAATAAAAATAGTTCCTAACATGAATTTGGAAATGATTGTAAAATTATTACATATGAGAATAAATGGGTGCCTAATATGGGAAACTATATAATAGAGAATCATAATACCATTTTATAACTATGACTTAGTTTTTAAGATGGTTTAGGGTAGTGTTAGAGCCCTTATTTTTATCATGTGTCGGGATTTGGGGAAATGTCTTGTTTTATCTCAATGTGTTTTCCCTCCTATTTAAATGTGTTAATGGTATGAATCCTTATCCAAATATGTGTGTTTATCATTGTATAGAATATTCATCAATGATGATTTTTGTTTAGAAGAAAATCAGGGGAATATTTAGGAATGATCCTCCAGTGATGGAACCTGAGGCACTGATTGTTCAAGGTGGAGATGAATGGAAAATGTTTTAAAAGAAATTTTATCATATCATTAAACTTATTTAATGAGACCCAAGGCAGTATATAATAGAATAAATAACATTATTAGAGTGTTCTAGTTACATCACCTTCTGACAATTACATGATCGTGTTGACAAGAGGGAGATGAATTTTGGGTTGAGTCAATTGAGGTGGTAGTTGATTAACTAGTGACTCCTGGTGAGATGAGGGCCATGTTGGCTTCTTATATTCTACAGGTTTCAGTAAAGGATTTTTGTACATTTAGGAAAAGAATAGAAAGAAATATTTATTGTTGTTGAAGGGATTCTTGGATATGTTCTTGGGGAACTTATACCCAAAGACGATGCGTTAGGAGAAATTAGTAGAGTTCTTGTGGCTAAATTATGGGAAACATTATGCGATAAACTATGATAGAAGATTTTTAGAGTAGTAGTGATTTGATATACATTTGAAAAGAGATGTTAAAACAACAATGATATGTTTTCTAGGTGGCATTTAGTGTGATATTAATTACAAACATAGAATCATAAGATTTAATAAGATCACTGATATGGTGGATCATGCTCTCATATCTAAGGGGAACCTAAAAGTGGATGCTAGTGTTGGACATATTGTCGATGCCATATGATTTGGAGGTTCGACTTCTGAGAGTAGGAAGCAATGTTATGAGAACATTAGACCAGGATATATGAAATAGAGTGGCTAGGTGGATGGTCAGTTACACCTGAAATTAGTATATAGATCTTTCATCAGGGTGGTAGGCCAAGACAATATCATCGACACTATCCCCAACCTCCATTATAGTGATGTTCCTATGACAATACAAGACCCCTAAAAAAGATCTATAGTTTATAATGATAGACTATTAGTGGGGAAACATCTAAATAGATTCAGGGTGTTGGAAATGGGACAGATAAAATTCATTAAACTAGCATCTAGAATTTGGAAGGCCAATGCTGTTGAGGTAGACAACATAGTCATTATGGAAAAGAAATCCCATATCAGTAGAGTGAGGAAACTCAGGGAAGTCAGACGTCATCACAAGGGGCAAGGGAAAGATAGTTTCATGCATTTCAACATACACATGAGGATAAAGATGTTGGACCATCAACAATGATAAGCACTATTCAATTAGCTTCAACATTTTGGTAGTTCATTATTTGTTAATGATTTTTCTTATTCCTTTATATTCTATAAACTAATTAATGGTTTGATCCTAGTGGTGTATTCTGTGAGCGGTGTAATGAATATAGATACACTTTTGGGTGTACGATCAAGAGTCTTCTGTACATGAAAGAGGTGTTCTCTAAATATTAGAGAGTATCATTTTCTTGGGGATCTATATGTCCTTGATATGACACGATTTGACCAAATTATGGGTATGGACAGGGTAGTTGCATACCAAGACCACATTGATTGTTACCATAGGAGAGTGATGTTTACATCCTGTAAGGGTGATAACTATATTCACTACAGGGGGTGAGATATCCTGGAAGGATGAGCATGGCCAATTACCTAGAATCAGGAAGAGTTTATATCCTAGGTTTCTAGTTTTTTATATTTGAGGAAGGTGTTATGAAAAATGTATTTGCACTTGTAGTGGAACTATTTTGGGACATCTTTTCTATGGACATATATTGGATCCCACCTACGAGAGACATAGAATCAACCATTGAGATCATGTCGAGGGATGAGTCGACATCCACTCTACCATACATAATGGAACTGAAAGATCTTCCAGAGCCTAAGGCTCATAAAGATGAATTTAAGGCTAGTGAGTTTATCCTATTGAGTATGTCACCTTGGAGATCATATAGGTTGTGTGAAAAAAAGGCAGACAATAATTTTGGCATGTCTATAAATAATCAGAAGTTGACCAAGATGAAAATGAATAAGTGGCATCCTCTCCACGTATTGATGATCTATTTGACAATTTCATGAGGATGTTGTGGGTTCTCGAAGTCCAAATGGAGTTATTGGTATCATCAGTAGAGAGTTTGAAAATTTGATTTACTGAGGAGTACATTTAGAAGTAGGTATGTACAATTTCTTTAAATCATAATTTCTAGAAGGTTAGTGAATGCCCTAGTAGTGTTTAAGTCCTTGATTAAAAAAATCATCATCCCATACCTGGATCAGTTTGTTTTTGTAATTGTTATTGAAAACATGGTGTACTACAAGACTCATGAAGATTATTCGCAATATGTTTTCATCATCCTGTGTACACTAAAAGATCTTCATGTATATTCCATGATACCTATGTGCTAGTTTTAGATAGCTCGGTTACACTTTTTTGGATACATCATCTTGGAGGAAGGTGTGGATGTGGACCTAGAAAAGGATCATGAATTGGCATCTTATGCGATTCCCAAGATCATTTTTGACATTCATAGAATTCTGGGATTCTATGGATATTATATGAGATTCATCTAGGACTATTTTCATTTGACAGTGCCACTTTCTAGACTGACCAACAAAAGGGATAATGTATCTTTGGCCGAATCGTGTGGGAAGGCCTTCTAGAAGTTATAGAAGTTCTTGACATCATCATTGATCTAGATCCTACCGTAGAAAACTGAGGAGTATATATTGTTTTCTAATTCTTTTTTAATCAAACACGGAGTACTGTTGATAAAGGGAGATCGAGTTGTGGAATATGGGTCCCAAAATTTAACGCTACATGAATGGAACTTCCCTATTAATGACTTTATGTTGCTAGCTATGGTTTTGGATTTTCAGTGTTGGAGACACAATATGTTGAGATAAATTTTTACGGTGTTTACCGATCATAATAGTTTTAAGTACAAATTTGTTATACATATTTGAATCTATAGAAGTAGAGATCGGTAGAATATATGCAGTCATTCAATTTTGAGATATCATATAATCCTAGGAAGGGAAATGTATTTTTTGAAACATTTTGTAGGAAAATGTAGACCTAGGTTGTTCTGGTGTCTATTTCTTGAGTGGAAGACGATGAATTCTCTATATGAGATGCACATTGTGGTTTAGAAGTGGCAGGAGGATATGAATTTCATATCAGTCTTAGTGGAGAAAAAACATTTGAACCAAATTAGATATATGCATTAGGAGAATCCATAGTTCTTGAAAATGATGGAAATCTATGAAGGTTGGGAGAAACCATCAAAAATATTTCATAGATGTGGATGAGATCATCTACATGTGGAATCAGATAGCATTACATTCATGTATTCAAGATGAACTTATTTGGGAATTTCATGACACAAAGTGGGAGGTACATCCTTGGGTAACCAAAATGTACTATGAACTATGAAGATTTTTTTCATGGAAAAGAGTGAAAAAGGAGATAGTGGGGATCATGACTTGGTGCTTCACCTATCAGTAGGTGAAGTCAGAGCACTAATGACATGGTGCGATACTATATCCACTTCCCATTCTGAATTGAATGTGGGATAATGTGATAATGGATTTTTTGGTAGGTAATCTGAATATTATAAATAATAATGACACTATCAATGTTATTGTGGATCGAATGATAAAATTAGAACATGTATTTCCTATACGAGAGACTTTCTCTATGGAGCAGCTTGTATTTTTTTACGTTCAAGAGATATTCAATCTTCGTAGAATGTTACAGATTATAGTTTTAGAATAAGTCTCATGTTTCACCACAGGTTCATGGAATGGATTGTATAAATGTCTTGGTACAAAGGATCTATCAGGTATGGATTTCCACCCACTATAAGATGGGAAATCTGAACGTACAATAAAGGTGCTTGGGGATATCCCCAATCTTGCGTTCTAGACGTTGGTGGGTCTTGGGAGAAATATATGGATTTAGTGGAGTTTTCCAAAAAACAGTAGTTACTAGAAACATATAAATATGGAAATAAATGGGAATTATTATGGTAGGAAATGTAGACCACCACTAAGATGGATATAGGCTAGTGTGCTAGAGTTGTTGTGACATGGTATTGTATAGGAGACATCAGAGTAGGATCAATTGATTCATAACCAAATTAATACAATATATTGTAGAAAAAAGTCACATGTTAACTGAATGAAATTTCCTCTAGAGTTTACAATGGGTGATTGTGAATTCAATTAGGTGTCACCTAGTAGGGTTCACAACATGATTCAAAGATAGGGCATGTTTCCACCCATGTTTGTTTGAGAATTTGATTTTTTTAGTGATAATTGAGCTGGTCGCGTACCAATTGTCTCTTCTATAGAAATTCAGTTCAATGCATGATGGTTTTGATTTTTAAAAACTATGAGGGTATCACCTTGAACCTTCTCATTTTATTGATGTGGAGGAGGATGACCTTGAGATAGATTCATCATTTTAGAAGCATCGGATTTGTGAATTGGGTCAAAGTGAAAATGTCTTCTCGGGAAAGACAATACTGATATTTCATGTATTGTGGAAACATGGTTAAATGAAATTGGAAACATGGGAAAGGGAAGAAAATATGCGGTCTTAGTGGCCCAACAGTTTAGGTCAGAGTTATAGAGAAGCATGGGAATGAAGTTTGAGGATGATATGTTATAAGGTGGTGATATTTTTAGATCCTGACCCGTTATGGAGCTAATTAGGACTTTATTTTAGGTACTATTATGTTTCTATTTTATTATATTTCATTTGGATTTTAATTTGGGGTGTTTTTGTATAAAAATCTGAAAAATGGAAGAAAGAGGGGATGTGAATGGTTCGAACATGGTTAGGAAAAACTGTGTGCTTATGCCTTGCTAAATTTTTAAACCTAGGAGGAGCAGATTCCCTTGGATGATGCACAGTTTGGGAAACCATGTTTCCTATTAGGGGAAATCTTACACCCCTGAAAAATACATGTGCATGGTTGGAACACTATTTGGGAAAACTATGCACCCCAACCTATGAAACCATGTGTTGGAATTTATTTAGACAAAAAATTAATTTAATTTTTCTTAAACGGCATAATTAACCCCAAGATGACCCCCATTCAACCATATCTGGTATTCATGTTTTTGGATCATTTAAGATGTGTTTAATTCCCTCCAAACCTCTATTATTCACAATCTAATGTCTGGATCGAAGATCATATCCTCTCTTAGTATGTGGATACCATCATGATGCCTTCTTGTTCATCCTCATTTCATACTCTCATTATTTTGATGGATGTTGTATACTATTCCATTAGATCTAAACATGTAGGATGATATTAAGAACTATGATTTTGGATCAAGATCTAAATTCATGAGATATTGATATATTTAATCATGATTTATGGTTTCAAATCAAGAACTGGATCCACAACATTATGCTACTCAAAACTTTTGGATTACAACTAATTATGGAAGGTGGTTTAAATTTAAAACTCTGTAGTCAATAATTTTTTTATATGTATGTAAATGTTGATTTTATAGGGGTCTTAGAAATAGTAACTCCTTGGTTGAATTAATTAATGTGGTCAATTAATTAATTGATAATTGGGATGATTTTATTGAATAATGAAATATAGGATTTGGTGATAATAAATTGTGAAATTAATTATGATATTTTCAGGTTATTGAATTTAGATAATTAATTTTATAATTAATTATGTGATATTGATATGTTTTCCAAGAGATAATTAATTTTATAATAAATTATGTGGTATTGAAATGGTTTACTATAGTTAATTAATTTAGGAATTAATTAAAGTCTTTGACGTACTTAATTAATTGTGGAATTAACTAATGATAACTGTGTTATAAACTAATTGATGAATTATTAAATAATTTTATGATGAATAAATAATTGATGAAGTAATTATGTGTGAAATAATGAGAACATGGTAATTCAAAATTGAGAAGTACAAATGGTATCCTGGATATTATACGCATGATTAAAGGAATGATAACATGGAAAATCTTTTTAGAAGTATAAATGGTAACATGGTCATCATACTTGTAAGTAATTAAATGATAACATGGTCAATCTATTTAGAAGTATGTATGGAAATATGTACATCATTATTTTGAATTTTATCTTGGTAACATGTGAAACAATTATGGAATTAACAAATTGTTACAATAGTAATACGATATTTGGACACACATAAGAATATATCATGTTCCTGCATGAGTAGAGGAGATTATTAAAATATGATATAAACTTTTAATACTCCATGCTCCATAATGAGTCAATAAAGGTATTATGATATGATTTTACATGGGAATAAATTAGGCTCCAACATTAGCCGAATCTAGTAATGAAGTGCCAGTGTCCTTTGGAACTATGGAGATATGTGGTTAAATAAGTATTAATTGTATAATGTGATAAATGTTTAATCATGAAATGTATATTATTTCTCAATAAACAATTATTCACTTTTATTTTACTGGGCTTGTTTTAAAAACTATTGGTGGTGGCCTACTGAGTTCCACTCAGGCACTTCTCGGGCTATAAGATTAGTACCTGAATATAAATTTTGTTTTCTATACAGGATATGGGAAAAGGCCTTCACATAGATGGATAATGTGGTCATGTAGGATGTATGAGGGAACTTTATGTGTTTCGGGACCATATTGGGAGTCATTTGTTCCATTATTTTCAAGTTTCACATTTCACACTTGACTCACACATTGGCATCATGTGTTTTCAGACTAGTTTTATATCTTATTTCCTTCATTAGGTATTCTGAGTTTTTTTGTTGATTATTGTTATTTAAAATTCCCTTGTTATTTATTTATTTTATCTAGTGTTTTACTATGATTAAAAGGGTATTGTATCCTGATGATCAACTGGATTGACCCTAGCTGTTGGTTGGCATCAACTAGCATACGGGGAGGCACACCAGAGGTCATGGGGTGATCCAGATTGGGGAATCGGGGAATGGAACCCTAGCCATGATGTTACACGTAAAAATATGTATGGTGTATCAAATTTTACCAATGAAGAAAATTTTATTATACTCTTACGGTATATGGGTGGTTTAATCATGGGACTTGAAAGAAAAATTGATTGATAGTTTAGGGGAACAAAACCATATCTCTAAATGGTGCTAAATATAAGATACATTAGGCTCTAAGAAAACATATCTTGATGTTCTATCAAGGTATAAATAAAAATGGTCAATTCCCATCATTCCCATGATATAAATAAGAAAATAATGATGGTGTATCATGAAAAATCAAATAAATAACACAGTGTAATGAAATTATAGTCACCTATACGCCATAAATTTGTGAAGAAAGATCAATGTAATATTTTGAATTGAACCAAATATGACATTAAATGTGAAAGGAATATTCATAAATCCCATTAATGTTGAAAGATTATATAGGGTACAATTGATGCAATAGAGAAAAAGAAAATTCCATCTTATGCACCACCCACACCCTAAGGCTTCAAATTCATGTATAGGGTTTTATCCAACCATAAAAGATTTGATTTTTTTATGAATATCTATATTAAAAATATCTTAATACTAAATATAATGGTAAATCTCATTAGATCATGTCTAGAAAATTGGTTTACAAGAATGATTTGTGAAAGGTAAAATTATCATCCACACAAGAAAAGCTAATGCGTTATTGGATTTTTTATCAACCCAATCAGTTATATCTAAGGAATTTTGTATGGGTATCAAATTACCACATCAATAATTAAATTTTTATTTAGTGTTGAATACACATAATGGTATGATGAGAACATCTCATGTCTATAATTCCTCTTCGATTTATGTTTTTTTCAATGTGATTCAGGAAAGTCATGTGATTCTACGACTAGTTGAATTTAAAATTATTCTATGAATGGATTAGTTTTCATTATATATATCCCATATCAATTTTCAAGTATGTGGAGTAGAATTTCATATTCTGAATAAACCAATGATGGGTCATTAGTTTGGTGATGAATATAAACAACTAATAGAAATTACATCTATATTTTGTGTCTTATTTCCTATCCTTGAGGATTATATATCCTAGATGGTTGTGGAGAAACTCAAAATGGAATATATAATTATTTTATGGGTGTTTCTTATCTATTCCTTGAATAGTTTACTAGTCTTCCTCTCAATTGTGAAGATTACTGTTCAATATAACTCATACACAGTTCTATTTATGTCTTAAAGACTCCATATAAAATGACCCCAATTATGTTATAGGAATTAAATAAGAAACTCTAGTAGAATATATAAATGGATTTATATTAGTTATTATGTCTCTTTAGGGGATACGTTTCCTTTTTTTTAAGAAGGCATATGAGTCAATGCTTATTTTCTTTGATATCCTAGAAGATAACCTGACCACTATCAAGAATAATTATCATCTACAACATATTGATGATATTTTTGACAAATTAAAATGTCTGAAATACCTTTCATGGATTGAACATCATTTTGGATATAATTTATTTTTATAAAAAAATGTATTTAACAATGAAAACATTCGTTTTATGTTTTTTGAATTTCAAATTTATATCAATACCATTTGAACTTACTAATTCCCACATTTTTATCATAGATTTAATAAATAGATTATTTTGAGATTACAGTGATTATAGTGTGCTTATATTTATAAAAGGCATTCTTATATATTCATGAATAATGGAAGAGCATGAAGATCATTTTGAAATTATATCGAGACACTGAGTATAGAGATAATGTGCTGTAAAATTTCCAAGTGTGAATATTATCTTCAAAGAGTTTTAGTAATTGGTCATATAATCTCAAGTGAGGGTATATCAGGGATCTATCAATGATGAATATATAGATAAATAAAATATACCCCGCATAATAGCCAACATTTATTGTTTTCATGGGTGGACTAGATCCAACCAATGCATTATGAGAAATTTATTTGGACTATCTAATCAAAAAATCCTTGTTGACTTGAAAGGGAGTTATGTCCATGTGTATAGATGAATGGGAAGAGAAATTCAAGGAATTATATGGAAGGTTGGTTAGTGAAATTTTTCTCACAATACACTATATTTGAGAAGGGTTGGTGATCTATAGTCATTCATCAATGAAGTGAATATGACATTTTCTAATGAAGAATGATATCGTGTTAACATATACAGATCACTAATTAAAACTTTATACGAAAAATTACTTGACTAAGGATTTTTAGTTTGAAGTGTTGATTTTTGAATATAATATATTGGGTAATTATATTTATAATGAAATTTTGGACATATATTTCCAGCATAAATTCATTCAGTATATATTCACACATAAATAGTAGAATATATAATAGAGAATATGGTTGAAGATGATTAATTATTATGAAAGATCAATAAAATACCACCCTAGAAATGGAATTGTGTGGATGATTCTATTTGATGTATATGCAATACTACCTTTTCCATTATATGAATTTAAATATATCCAATACAATTGGATTTTAAGAAAATAGAACATGAAATATTTAGAAAATTTGATATATAATATCTTTTCAAATTAATGTTCAACCATCCATCCATGTGAGGATTAACGAATAATAGAATTAATAATATAGAACTACATAATAATGTGAAAAATGCTCCTAAGTAAAACATTGATTATGACTAGTTAATATTGTTCGATAATATTGTTTGTGTCTTGTAAATACCCTAATTGATGGATTTATGAGATGATTTCTATAGATTATCAGGCATCATTAATTTTGGAAGTATGAAAATATATAGTTATTAAATTGAATATTTCTGATGGGACAACATTAAATGAGATATCATAGAGTATGTGTCTCAATGTATAGTATGTAAATGTTGTAAGGATGAGATAAATAATTCGACGGGGATGCTATAATTATTGCCTTTACCTAAATGGAAATAGAAAGACAATACCATGAATTGCATCATTATAATCATTAAAACATCAAAAGTCCATAATTCTATTTGTTTCAATCACAATTGATATATAAAATTGTATAATTTTATGGAAATATAAGAATATTTAAATCTTTGTTTTTTCAATATATTCATTAAGCGATAAAATTTCATAGAGTTCTATATTCTATTATATTTTATTTGGATTTGATGTTTAACATAACGTTTTTTAGAAATACTCACCTGGATCTAGATATAAAATTATGTTTTAGTATAACATATAATCCATATATAAATGGCTAGTCAGATATAATTATTCATGCACTAGAATACATATTAAGTAATTCCTCTATGGATTTAAATGGATGATGTATCAACACCTTCCTTTGATATAATTTTTTTAAAACAAAAACATCGACTTGATAATTTAGATGGGTCCTTATAAATACTTTAGTAGATAGAACATAAGTACTGTAACATATTAGTATGGGGCTTGGGAATCAAAAATCTTAGGATCTAATCAATCCTAGTGAATGGAGGACAGTATTAAATCCATTTGGTAACATATCAAGGTATCCCAAATTAAAAAGAAATGTTATGATAGAAATCTTCATTAAGATGGACAGTTCGGTGTTCATGACTAGGTATTCATATGAATATCTTATTTGAATAGTTATATTATATTTGGAAATAAAGGAAAGCAAAGCTATTGATATATTGAAACCTCTAAAACTATTAATTTAATCAGGATGTAAGATTATAACATAAAGATTCCATTGAATCACTCACCAGATAATGATCTATTATATATATCACTCTTGAGGAAGTATATACCCGATCCTTCATATTGATGAACTTGTAAGTCAAATGTATAGATGAATATATTTCATTTGTCTACTAAATAGCCTAAATTTCGGATCGAAGAGAGATGGTGTAGTATAATAAGACCACTAACTGGTCAATGTTTTGTGGTAAATCTATAAATTTGGGGAATATATATTGGAAAATTAGAATGTGATGATTCAAAAGTGACCTTTTTTATTTATATCAGAGTGAATAAATTTTAATGATAAATGGTTTATAAATGGGTTGAATATAACACTTCACGATTTTATGATATTTTTTTTAATCACATTAATACATTTAACAAATTTATTTACATGAAACAATAGGTTTAAACAAACGATGATATTGAATTGAATATATATTATTTATTGTGAAAGTAATAAATAATAACAAGATTTTTATGGTATAAATTATTATAAGGCCCCGGCCTTAAACCTTACTTAATATTGAATTAAATGAATAATTCACATTGAGGCTCTTTTCAGGTTTAGAGTTTTAGAGAATTAGAACATAACTATTACATCTTAAAAGATTACAAAGTAGACACTTCTACTAAGTCTCCAAAAAAACTCTTAAAAAGAAAGATGTCTAGATTCCATGTTTTAGATAGCATGAAATTACCTTGATCCCATCCTTGACCTTATTCCACTTTAAGTCCTGTGAAAAACATTTCAAAAATACTTGGGGTGAGCATAAAAAGCTCAGTAAGGGATACACAAAGAATGAAAACTGTTAGTTTTTCAAAATCAAGTAAACCATGTATACTCTATCAAAGTAATACCTTCACCTTCATGAAGTAGTAAAAACACTTCAATGAATAAAGTATCATTACATACCTTTTTGTAACCAAAGTATTACCATAAAACCCATATAAAAACACATAACATATATAAAGGTAACTTGGGACATAAACATACTTAAGTGGAATAACCATACGGTCGAATTCCACACATATCACTTAATGGAATAGCCATACGGCCAATTTCCATACATACTTAATGGAATAGCCATACGGCCGACTTCCATACATACTTAATGGAATAGCCATACGGCCGAATTTCATACCCAATGCATTGGAGGTTATAACGTAACCACTCGTCCTGGTATTCACGGCACCACCCGTCATATGGTTTATAACGTAACCACCCGTTAAATGTCCAAGTACCAATATAAAATCATAAAACATAAAACCAATATAAAGGAATGATAACATTTCCACATTTCAATCACAATATATCATAAATATATTGAAATAATAGAATCCTTTTTCAAAACCATTTTCAATACCAAAATACATAAAAGAGTATATGGTATTTATTTTATTTTTTAAAAACATTACGGCTTGTTGAGAAAGCCAAAGACCAAATAATACTCGCGGTGGCGGAAAAGGTCGTTGTCACCGCATACGTTAAAAGAAACATTCCTTTTTGTTTTTTTGTAAAACGCTTCGTAGAAAAATATTCCTTTCGTATAAAAGTAAAAGTCAAAGGGTTTTATACACCGTATAAAAGAACGTTGTGTATAAAATGAAATATGCCTCAATGAAAGGAGATTGAGACGAAGTCCCTTACAAAGATCATTTTTAAAATAAAATAGATCTACTATGTGTATTCACTATAAGTACACATAAATAAAGTACAAATACAAGATAGGACATAATAATGACATAATTTGAAAGTAGGAGATTAACCCAAAGAATGGAAATTGGGTTAAGAAATTCCCTTACCTCGGGTCCGACTTGACTCGATCGTTCTTTAACGTCCTGAATAATAAACTTGATTTAATTTATTCTTGTTTAAGAACCTTTTTAATGTTCATTATTCCTTTTATATCACTTATTTCCATGTTATAAACATTATGTAACCATTTACGTTAATAATGTTTGTTTTGTCAATATTTGGTTCTTAAGTCGAAAGTGGACTTCTTACAATTACATGTTGTTCGTGTGGTCAAAGGTTATTTATATCCAAAATGACATTACTAATTTAGATATCATATATATCATATATATCCAGCATATACATGTATTTATAATATTACATAATCATTTAGAGGTAAGAAATGAAATGCACCGTTCATGGAGACGGTAAGCCGTACGTACGCATGAATGCTACTTTCATTTCTTTGTCATATTAATGGAATTAAAACTAAATGAGAGGTATGTGTATTTTAATTCCAGAATTATATTCATCATTTAGATATACTATTCATTATATATATCCATTATATACATGTACTTTTAATAGTACATTACATTTGGGGATAAGAAATGAAATGCACCGTTCATGGAGACGGTAAGCCGTACGTACGCATGAACGCTACTTTCATTTCTATCTCATACTTTAATGGAAAGAAATAATAATGATATAGAGGTATATTATAATTCCAGTATAACATCATATATAATAACTTTAAATCCATCCTTTACACGTCCCACATATGGCATTAACGAATCAGATCACTTTGAGGGGGCAGTAGTCCGCACTTCCTTAAATGAAGATATCGTGTTTACCCATAATGGAAACCATAAAGGTATGCCAAAAATTAAAAAAACAGAAGCTTAAGGAAAACATAAACATATTATATATCATATATAAAAATAGTGACATCATAATGGCCACCTTTGAAGGTGGTAAATGAGTTTTGAACAATCATCGTTTCGGGAGGCAGAATTTCTCCATCCACGGAAACCGTATGTTCTTTAACCATTTGATGTAGTTTTGTGAGAGTTTAGCTCAAATAAATATTATAACAACATCCTAGTATGGTCTCTCTGAACATGAGAATACATGACTATTTAATCTAAAAAATCCACAACAACAAAAACTAGATAGGGGTGGAAAACCCTATTCATAACCATTATAAGAATTTATGGTGTGTTTTTAAGATTTAAAGACATAACTAGGTGCTCATATAGACCACATAGGCATTAGGAATCCATATATGGTATGTCAGATGGCTTGACTCACACTTGAAGAAAACCCGATTTCAGCCCGATCTTTGAGAACACTCGTGATCCTCAAAGCTAGTCAAATAGATCATCCATTCGAGGAAAATAATACTCGATCATAACCACAAACTGGTAAAATACTTTTAATCCAATTATATCCTAATGGTATCATCCCCCTTTTAGATAAAAATATAGGTTCACCCTATGACAAAGTGTTATGTTAGATAAAACATTTATATTTTAAATCCACAAACTCTCCCTTGATCACTTGAAGCTCAGTAGGTGTCATCATGTATGGAGGAATAGATATGAGATATGCTTTGGTAATGAACTCTAACATAAATCCTAGAACTCTCTCAGGAGGTTGTCCAGTGATATTTTCCAATAAAATATAACTAAAATGATCCTATATCAAAGGAAAATCTGTTAGATTGATTGTGTGTTAATCCATGAAAAGTGTCATAATCAAGGATATCACTCTTCCCATGCCATGATTATCTTGTGTAGATCACATTACACTCACCCTTGTGAGTATAACCATCACCCACTGCAGATATAAATGAATTTTGTTGTGATATAATTACACATAGGAATTATAGGGTTATAACAAGTTCATCTTGAGAATGAAATCAAGGCACATCATCTACAGGGTGAAATGGTTCCATATGAAATGAGGACTTCCTACATCAAGGTGGTATCACCCTCATTATAATATTTCTTATAACCTCTCTCCAAATAGTGGGTCTCATGTCATCACCAAAAAAATGATGAATTTCTTGCTTGAGACATTCAATGATCGATAAAGAGATAAATGATTGATTTGCACCTTTATCAAATAAAGAAGATATGATAATAGATGAATCCTGGAATGTACCATGTACAATTGACTATCCCACACTGTGGTCCTAAGGTATTAGGTAAAAATGAAATAAAATGGCCTGATCTATAGCCCTGAGCTATAAATTTACTATACTATATAGATCTTCAATGTTTTCACTAAAAAACTTATAGAATGTTTATCCATTAAATGTCTTTATCCAGGTCTTATTCATCCGATATTAGACCAGCATCATTCCATATGTGGAGTCATAGATCCAGTTTCTAGTGTAGGAGCTTGTATAGGTGATATTTTGATGGAAGGGGGAGGAATGTTCATGAAATCCCTATGAATATGACCAGTCCGACCATAAGAACAATACTCAACCATGTCTTTATAAAACTAATGTAAAGACCCAGAATTTCCAAGTAAATTTCATTCTCAAATACATGGGAATTTTACGAGTCCGCAAAAATTGACAGTGCTTGATTCTGAGTCCCGGTGTGCCCAAAATCAATTTTTTAAGTTTTTTTGGGTACGTTCAATAAAGGTATGAGCAGGTTTTTAGAAGTTTTGAACTGGTGCTTGGAAATGAACTCCTAGGGAACCATTGAACATGAATCACCAGAATTCACTTAAGGATACATTCACCTTGATAGCAGTTGGGAAAGAGTAGATGATAGATTTTGTGTTTTCGTAGAGAGTAATAAAATAAAGTTAGTTTTCAATTTATTTTATTAGAGCTGCTATGTGGATGTTTGGTGGTAAAAACATCCTCATGGGAGTTGGAGTTGGGACCACCACACCTTAGCCTCTCATGAGAGGTTTGGGTGGTGGAGCCCACCCAAAAATAACCTCTCGCGAGAGGTTACGGTGTGGGGACTACATGGGGCGTAACCCCCTATTGATGGTGGGGAGTAAAACATCTCAACTCTCCCTCATTAATGAGGGAGAGACTCTTCACATTCCCTAATTAATTCCTTGTGACAAACCCTTTATTTAATTAAGGTGAACCTATCTAATTAATTTAATTCTCTAGTAGAATTTCATGACAACATCTAAAATAATAGACAACCTATTACAATTTCTTCTTGGCATTTCTCATTCAGCGAGAACCTTTGAGAGGAGAGCATGGGAGAATTATTGTTCTCCAACGAAGAACCCCATCTCCCAATTAAGAACAATGAATGAAGAATGCCGAACTTCTTCGACTTCTTTCTCGAAGCTTCAACCGTCGAGAAATGTCTTCGACAATCAATTTTCGTGACTACGTCAATGAGAAACAATCGACGATAAAAGGTAAGGGTGTGATTTGATTTGATAAATTTTGATTCTCCCTTCCATGATTGTTTCTCTTGACCCGCATGCTAACAAACTAACATGGAAGGACCGGGCCAAACGAACAGGACCCGATCCCTTCGCCGTACTTGTGAATGTTGGTGTGTTATTCATGTTCTTCATAGTTGATGAAAAAAAGATCGTTTCAAGTCCATTGTGCAACACAATTATCGCAAATTAAAGACCAAACATCACAATTTCCTAGAGGAGGTGCGGCGATGGTAGTTGGGGACAGATCAGACTAGAACGTGAAGGACTGTTCCTCGACCGTTCTTCGAGCAGGTGAATCAAATCTTGTGTTCAGAGCCGATCGGAGGCCTGAAAAAATCGGAGACAACTATGGGCATTGGGGCATCCTAGTGACTGAAGTATCATGATGAAAGGACTCTTAGAATGAAGAACAGACTTCACGGGAGGCGTGCTGGCCAGAGGCACTGTTTTTGGAAAATACTATAATACACGGAGATCACTTTTGACGAAAACGTCGTGTTGTACAGGCATTCTGTGGCTTGAGTTTTGGACGTTAGACAAGTAAAAGACTGGGGGTGACCCGGGTCACATAGTGTTTATAATCTACGCGGAATGGAAGAAGTAGTTTTATGAGACATGGCGTGTGTTCTGGGAAATACACGGACACAGGCAGAATTACATGTCCAAGAGGCATGGCATGTACGATCTATAAATAATGGAAGAAGTAGCTTTGTGAGACTCGGTGTGTATCCCGAGGATACACGGACACATGGTGGATTACACGGGCGTGTACTCAACCACACGGCCAGGCATGGCCAGTGGCACAGGCTACCTCGTGTACCAGTTACAAGGGTTAGTGAGCACGGGTTGAGGCCATGAACGGGCACATGGCTAGCGTATACGGAGCTGACCCCAGTTTCTTAGACACGCTGTGTAACCATACCACACACTGTGTACTTTCTTTTTAATTAGACCAGCCTTACGACACATGCCGTTGTACATGGGCAGTACCCGAGGTCTAAAGAACACGGTGTCTGCCTCATTCCAACAAATCATGTACTTTTTTGGAAATGGCTTGGTCATCACGTACTCAGTATCTTGGACACGTTTTGTTTGGTTTATCCCCCTATGACGTGGAAAACCTTTGGGATACTTCTTCTTGGTACTTTGTGTAAGTTGATGTATTGACACTCGGCTTGACCAGAGGACCCTCCTGGAATCAAGCATGCTTTGTGCAGAACCCTGGGGCTGGTTGTGCACTGAAATTTGTTACTAGATCATGTGTGGGTTTGATAGCACTGACCACTGTTCCTAGATCTTGTTCGGGTTCAACAACACTGAAGATTTTTCCTGGAACCCGTACGGTTTCGACAGCTCAAGCTACTGTTCGGGATCCTATGTGTGTTCGACAGTTCTGACTTCTATTCATGGATATTTTGTGAGTTCGACAGAGTAATTGTTCCTAGATAATGTGTGGGTTCGACGGTTATGATTTCTGTTCTTGGATCCTGTGTGGGTTCAACAGAATAGATGATTCAGTGGATACATCTGATCGTCTCTATATCTCTACAAAAGTTGTATAACTTTGTGAGCAAAGTCAGTAACTTCGTGTTTTCCACATGATTGAGGTGGATTACTTGATTACTTAGGTATATGTATGGGCATATACCTAAGTGGGGTTATCTATTGATTTCATACTTTTTGGTTTATCCTTGTTGGAGTTCGTGAGACCTTGAGGGTCTCGAGGTCCCTACTGAGTGTCATTATACTCACCATTACATGGGCTATGCCTGCACCTCATTGTATTGGATGCAGACGATGGACAAAACTGATCGAGGCTGAGTGTACGAGGACTGTATGGTACCCGAAGGTGGACCTCACAACAAGTTGGTACCCGGTGGAGGCTGACGTACGTGGATTGCTGAGGAGTCTATCTGTACCTACCCTTTAGGTAGGATCCATGGTGGATGATCCAGGAGCTGCATTTCAAATTTCACCTGTTTTTTCCTTTCTAGTTGTACTTTTACTTTCAGTTGGGCTTGTATTTCTGGCCCCTTTACATTTCATCACTCTCTTGTTATACAGTTTTACTAAGTGTTTTGTATCCAGCTGTGTACTCTATTGTGTGTGTTTTCTGTTATAAAGGCAATGAATTCCCAGTTTAGGCATTTATGCCTTTGGTGCTAGTCGCCAGCCCCTGACCTATAGAAGGCGGGTTGGGGTAGTCACGGCACGGGCCCTGAGGGACGGGTCATGACAAATTGGTATCATTGGAGTCGGTTCTACCGCATAACTTAGGACTCTGATATTTTCTGTGAAGTAACAGTGTTAAGGGTTTTGAAGGTGGTTTTTAGTTCAGGGAGTCCAGTGTTGGTGCGGCAGCCGACGTATCCTTACACCAGGACCCTAACATATAATTTCTGACTCAGTGTATGAAAACACTAATTGTTGGTGTGTTTCAAGAGTTTTATTAGTGATCACTTTGAGTCAGCTCACTAGGTATAACTTATTGTATGTGGTGCATTTATTTCTTAATAGGATGCCTCCATGTAGACAGCCAGCCCGGGTTCCAAGATTTGTACAAGATGGAAGCCCACCGAGCGATGAGGCCTCGGTGTAGGGCCCTATCACAACAGGTGTACAAGTGGTACCACTACACGTTGGGCCACTGATGCCACCAGCCCCTGCAGCAGAGAGTGCACACCTCCTGATCAAATTTCACATGTTCCAATGCCAGAGGCTGCTCTGGTACAGGGGCGAGATGGACCCGCAGATAGGTGAGGATTGGCTGGGGGCTGTGGTGAGAGTTTTCAGACCGGTAGGGACACCAACATACCTTATGGTGATCTTTGACGTGAGTCTCCTTCATGCAGAAGCAAGAAGATGGTGGAGCCGGATGCTTCAGTTGCAAGATGAGGAGACACATTTCTAGGCAAACTTTGAGAGCCTGTTTTGGGTTGAGTTTGTCCCAGACACCTTACGTGTGGTGCAGATATAATAGCTACTGCATATACAGCTGGGTAGCATGATGGTAGCTCATTACTCAACGAGGATCACCGAACTCTCGTTCTACTCCACAGATATGGTAAGAGACATATTCTTCGTGGCCCAATCTTTCGATCAGGGGCTTATGCGAGAGTTCAGGGCTTTGATGATCTCCCTATTCATCCTGATGCAGGAAGGGGTGTTCCAGCGAGCCCTCTTAGTAGAGAGTTTCCTTACTGAGCAGTCACCAGCTGCAAGACCCAACACCAGGCGTCACATAGCAGAGTCTTCTACCATAGACCGTAGACAGATGTTGTGGAGGACCAAGCAGACTAGACCATCCGATGGACGACCTCAGGACACAGGTTCAGTTGTGCAAGGAACACGAGATAGATCCAATCATTCAAGGAACATGTAGTGTTTTACATGCAGCCGGAAGGGTCACTTGGCTCGTGACTATCCGAATCGTCATTCAAATGATCAGAAAGATAGTTGAGGGACCCCCCACGTAGAGGTAGAGGTTTGATTGAGGTGTTACGTAGGGCGTAGGCATACATGATAGAGGATCTGGTCATGTAGTCTGCGGTGGATGACGTTATGAGGTGTTACCACCACCACCACCCAGAGGTCCACCCCGACCGTAGCGAGCTGGTGGAAAGGGGAGAGCTCAGCTCTAGGCAGCTGAGGCTTACGACCAAGGAGCTATGGAGAAGATTCAAGGTACGATATTTGTCTAATCCACCTTGGCTGTAGTTCTTATAGACCCAGGGTCTAGTCACTCTTTCATTTCCTCTGCCCTCGTTCGGAGCTCAAAGATACCAACGGAGTTGTTGGCTCGATCTTTATGACTAGAGTCTTCGACGTGAGTAGACTCAACATTTAAGAACGAGCTCCAGTAGTGTGAGCTTACTCTAGAAGGCGAGAGATTCGGTTGGGATCTCATAGTAGTGGCGTCGAGGCCCTACAACGTCATCTTGGTTATGGACTTATTATCTACAGTCCATGCTCAGATTGAATGTATTAGGAACAAAGTGCGGTGTTTCCACACGGATGGGACTAGGTTAACCTTCACTGGTGAGAAGGGAGATTTTTCATCTTATGACGGAGTTACTCATAGGAGGGTGCCTCTGATCACTCATCATGTGGCCTGCCTTACCCTCGGAGTAGTTGATGTGGAGAGTCTGACATATCCTTTATTGGTGAACTAGGACACATATGTTTTCCCTAATGATGTTCTAGGTCTACCTAATCATTGAGTTGTGTACTTTTACATTGAATTGTACCCCGGGAAAACAACAATATCTACACTAGCATATCAGATTGCTCCCACTGAGCTTCATGAGATGCGAGTACAACTGGAGGACTTCCTGGGGAAGAAATTCATCAGGCCTGGTGTTTCTCCCTCGACAGCCCCGATTCTGTTCCCCACGAAGGTGGATAGGATCTTGAGGCTTTGTGTCAACTATCGTCGCCTGAATCAGGTGACTGTGAAGAACAAGTACCCACTATTGAGGATTGAAAACCTCTTTGATCAGCTGAAGAGAGCATGGTGGTTCCCAAAGATAGACCTCAGATTAGGCTATCACCAGCTAAGAGTTCGGGGTGAGGATGTGGATAGGACAGCCTTCAGGTGTCAGTACGACCACAACGAGTTATTGGTTATGCTTTATGGAATATGAAACGCTTCAGAAGTGTTCACGAGACTCATGAAATGGGTCTTCCAGCCATACCTCAATTGCTTTGTCTTAGTTTTCATCGATGACACTCTAATCTACTCGACTACAAAGGAGGAGCATGCCAACCATTTTCGGGTAGTACTGGACACTCTTCGAGAGCACCAACGTTATAGTAATCTCTCAATGTTCCAGTTTTGGATCCAAGAGGTTAAGTTTTTGGGACATGTTATCTCAGAGGCTAGGGTTGTAGTGGATCCAACATAGATTGATGAGGACATGGTTGGGAGCCACCCAGCAGGGTGACAGAGGTACGAAGTTTCCTGGGTTTGGCTGGGTATTACTGGAGGATCATACCAGACTTCTCCAGAGTTACAACACCAGTATCAGCCTTGAAGAAGAAGGGGAAAACCTTCGTGTGGTTAGAGAGATTCCATCAGAGCTTTCAAGAGCTGAGGTAAAGGCTGACACGTGCCCCATCTTGAGGCTTCGGGAGGAGGGAGTAGGGTACATAGTTTACTACAATGCCTGAAGGAATGGACTCTGATGTGTCTTGATGCAGGAGTGAGTAGTGATCACTTATGGTTCTTGTCAGTTGAGACAGCATGAGAAGAACTACGACACCCATGACCTGGAGTTAGAAGAAGTGGTCTTGCCCTGAAGATCTAGTGGCACTATATGATGGGAAAGTCTTTCACAGTATACTCTAACCACTAGAGTCTCAGGTATATCTTCTCGTAGAAGGACCTAATCCCGAGACAATGATGGTGGCTTGAGTTCCACCAGGACTATGCCATCGATATAGTCTATACTCCAGGGATGGGGAATGGTGCAGCAGATGCACTCAGTAAGAGATCTGGTATACAACTGCTAGGAGAGGTGATAGAGTAGATGGCTACTTTACAGATATCCTTTGTGGACTGAGATGGATCGGCTTTCCTTCAGTCTGTTATATTCACTACTCCACTCCTACAGTGAGTCAGGGTGGCACAGTGTGGAGACACTGAATACGAGACACAACGGGCTCAGATATCCACAGGGCAGGAACCTGATGGTTTTTATGAAGGTGGGGAGCACATCATCCTCTTTATAGGACATACTATGGTGCCAGTGACACTTCAGGAGGATGTGTTTAGGGAGTTACACACATCCCCTTTAGCGGTACATCCTGGAGTGGAAAAGATATACATGGACCTTTGATGACAGCACTGGTGGCTAGGTGTGAAAAAGGCAGTTGCAGAGTTTGTCTCATGGTGCCTCACTTGTCAGCAAGTGAAGAAAGAGCATTTGGTACCAGAAGGCTTGGTTCAACCTTTAGAGGTATTAGAGTTGAAGTGGGATGGGATATACGTGGATTTTGTGGCAAGACATCCACATACATTCAGGGGTCATGACTCAATTTGGCTGATCATTGACCGACTAACCAAGTCAGCCCACTTCCAACCGATCATAGATCAAGGTTCAGTAGAGAGCTTATGATGTCGCTATGTGAAAGAGATTGTGCGGCTACATGGAGTACCTTCTTCTATTGTCTCTAATCATGATGCATTATTTACATCACGGTTATGGAAGGGGTTACAGGAGGATTTCTGGACACAACTTCCTGTGAGCACCGCGTTCCATCCTCAAACAGATGGCCAGACCGAGCGATCCATTAAGACCCTCAAGGACATGCTACGTTCTGGTGTCCTCAACTTTGGTCGTAGCTGGGAGGATCACATACCTTTGGTGGAGTTTGTATACAACAACGGTTATCACTCCACCATACGGATGGAACCTTTTGAGGCGTTATACGGGCAACCTTGCAGATCACCATTGTACTGGATAGACCCTGGGGAGTCAACACTAGTGGGACCAGAGATGGTACGAGCTACCATGATGAAGATTCAGATCATCCAGGAGCAGATGAAGACTGCACAGAGCAGATATAAGTCGTATGATGAGAAGAAAAGGAGTCCTATGGAGTTCGAGGATGGTGACCACGTCTTTCTATGGGTCTAACCCCGATGAGGTTTACCGAGATTTGGCCGAGGAGACAAGTCATCTCCTCATTTCATTGGACCTTTTATGGTCCTCAGTAGATTTGGAAAGGTGGAATACCACTTAGCTATACCATCACAGTTGCACCAGGTGCATGAAGTCTTCCACATATCCCAGCTGAGGATATATGTGCATGACCCTTCTCACATCATCAACCATGGGGAGTTGGACGTTGATGATGGGGAGACATTTACGGTGGTTCCAGTGGAGATTGAGGATCGACAAGAGAGGGTCCTTCGTGGACGGTTGATCCCTCAGGTGCACATTCGTTGGTAGTACAAGAACCTCCAGGATAGAACATATTAGTGGGAGGCACAGATGTATTCTCAGTACCCCCATTTTTTCCCTTCGTTCGAGTTGTATCATATAAGGACATAAATACCTAAGGTGGGGAGAATTTAAAGACTCGTAATTTTAGTGGAATTTTTTTTCGTAAATACATGGGAATTTTATGAGTCTACAAATACTGACAATGCCTGATTTTGAGGCCCGGTGTTCCCAGAATAAATTTTTTATCTTTTTTTTAAGTAAGTTCAGCAAATGAATGAAAATGTTTTTATAAATATTGAACAGGTGCTCAGAATTGAAATCTGAGGGCACTGTTGAAATTGCAGTGCATGTATTCGCTTAAGATGACTTTCACCTCGATGGAAGTTAGATGGAAACAAGTGATATTTTTTGGGATTTTAAGGAATTAAATAAAAATAAGGTTGTGTAAACTTCATTTTTATTAGTTGGTTAAAACATCGATGTAGAGGTTGGAGGTGGGGGCCACCACACCTTAACCTCCCATGAGAGGTTATGGTGGTGGGGCCCACACAAACTCAACCTCCCATGTGAGGATTAAATTGTTGTGGACCAATCGTGGTTATAACCACTTGAACTCCCCATTAAGTGGGGAGAAACCTCTTGATCTCCAACTTAATGGTGCCACCACCCTTATCATTAATTATTCCAACCAATTGTTTAGGAATTATTTTTGAATTTCTTTCCAATAAAATAGTAGATAATATAATCTATTATTTGGAACATCTATTCAATTTTGTAATTTGAGTGGAGGTTTATTGGGAGAAGATCCCAACGAAAAACACTCCTCCCAATGAAGAACGACCATCGAAGAATGAAGAATGATTCATCCACCGACGATGGACATCTTCTTCTTAGATCTCCAACCATATCAAGGGAGGAAGTTCCATCCTTGAAGAATACTGATAAAGTCATCATCGACTTCTTCATCTTCTTTTCCAATGATAAAAAATCTAAGATAGGGCTTCGAACTTTGTTTTGTTCCTCATTCTTTTCTTCTTCTTCATGGTTTAGAATTCAAATCTGCTAGATATCACCCTAATGCGGAGGGCGAGGACCGAACAAAAATGGCCCGAACCCTCCACTTTCATTGTGGAATTTGACGCTAAACGCAGTATGAGTTCGAGATGAGCGTTACTCATCTACAATGGTCTCAGATCAAAGGCGACGTCCCAAGGGGTGTGATACAACATCCAGGACGGGAATCCGGCCACCGAAACTCTACCGGTGACCCGTAGAAAGTTCACCGACGGATGGAATGACAATCATCACCACATGGATGGCAGTGGCGGAACCGCGCTGCCTGTGGAGTAACCTGCCACCGACGGGCAGCCAGGTGTAGCGGCGGCCGGTGCAAGCCCGACTGCGTAGTAAACCGGTGGCCCGAGCTACCGGGTCACCAGAGAAGGTGCGGTGCAACAGCGCCACATGGTGGAGAAAAATGGGGGCCGCCACCCCTGGCCACAGTAGTTCAATGAAAGCCGGTGTAAGGCCGTCCGTGAGGAGGAACAGAGACCCGAACCACCGGGTCAGAGGTGGAGGCGCAACGCATCTGCGTCGTGCAAGATTCAGCTGGCCACTCAGCCATCCGGGAGGAGCGGGACCCACAGCTGGGACCTGCGTGATGTGGACCGGGGCCACGTGGCCCCAGTTTGACTCCCACTCGAACAGCTAAGCCGTTCCAAATCCAGGGGGCGTGGCTTCCCCCTAGACACAGCTAGGGTGGACCTCCCGGGCCACCAGCCGTTCGAGCCACTGGGCCGCTAGCGCGGGTCGGTCCGCCCTTGCGGGCTGATTTTCCCTCTTGGGTCATGCCATCTCCGTGGACCGGGTCCGACCAGTGGACTGGGTTGGACCCCAGTCCAGACCCGGGTCGGGCTGGTTTGGTGCGACTAGGTCGGACCGGACCCAGACCCATTTTGGCATGTTTACATACTTTTTCCTGTAACTTGAGCAACGACCATCCGATTGAAGAACCATCTACGGGGATGGAAATCTTTGAATGAAACAGATATTTTTGTATACCCCACTCGATGTTTGGACATAGTTGGGATACGGCTGGGTTGGATCGAACGTAAATCCAACCGGGCCCCCTGAACGGAAATGCCAATAACTCTCAGACTGGGCGTCTGATTGACGCACCGTCTGTTGTGTTGAGTTTCTAATAGGAAGACAGATATTTTGGATACATCAACATGGGACTTCATGGTAGTAGATGTATTGACACTTGGCTTGAGGAGAAAACCCAGTCAAAATCAAGCATACTATGTATGGAACCCTGTGGATGGATGCGCTTTGACGACTGTTCTTGGATCCTATGTGGATTTGATAGCCCCAACTACAGTTCCTAGATCCTATGTGGGTTCGACAGAATTGAAGACTGTTTCTGGATCCCATACGGGTTCAACAGCTCTGACTATTATACCTGGATAATGTGTGTGTTCAAAAGTTCTGACTTCTGTTCCTGGATCCTATGTGGGAAAGATAGAATAACTATTCCAAGATCGTGTGTGGGTTCGACAGTTCTGATTTCACTTCTAGGATACTGTGTGGGTTCCACAAAATAGATGATTCAGTGGCTACATTCGATCATCCCTCTCTCTCTCTACACAATTTGTATACCTGTGTGAGCTGAGTTAGTGACTTTTGTGTTTTTTCATGATTGATATGGGTTACTTGATAACTTATGTATATGTATGGGCATATACCTAAGTAATGGCTATCAGTTGATTTCATACACTTTGGTTAATCCTTGGTGGATTTTGAGAGACCTTGGTCGTCTCGAGGTCCATACTGAGTATTGTTAAACTCACCCCTGCACGGGCTATGCCCGCACCTCGTTGTGTTTGATGCAGACGACGGACAGCGCTGACCGAGGCTGAGCATACGAGGTCTGGATGATACCCGGAGGTGGACCTCACGAGGAGTCGGTACCCGGAGGAGACATATAGGTGCAGAGTGCAACATAGGCTATCTGTACCTACCTTTCATTTAGGATCTGTGGTGGATGATCCCGGAGCTTCTTTTCACCTTTCAGCCATTTTGTCCTTTTCATTTGTACTTTTACTTTAAAGTAGGTCTTGTATTTCCGGCCCCCCTTTTTACATTCCAAAACTCTTTTATATATAGTTTTACTTAGTGTTTTGCTTCCAGCTTGTACTTTTTTGTGTGCGTTTATAGGTTATAAAGGCAATGTCTTCCCAGTATTAGGGATTTATGCCTTTGGTATTAGTCGCCATCCTTGGGCCTATGGAAGGCGGGCTTGGGATAGTCATGGTACGTGCCTTGAGGGATGGGTCGTGAAAGTAGAAAATGGTTGTTCCATCATAACAATAACAATTACATATAATAAATATATCTAATACATTATTTTAATCTAAATTCATTATATTTATAGGGGTAAAAAAATAAAATTGAAATTAATCAGTTATGATTTAATGCTCTTCATTGAAAACCCACCTTTGGCTTACTCATTAATACTTGAATGGATGGTATTTTTAAAAGAAAAAATAACTAATTAATGAGTAAAAAAGTTAATATTATATTTGGTTAGTTATTTTTCATCCTAGAAATCTCAGATTTTGTGATTTTGGGAGGAGAGGAGGTTTCCTTTTATAAGTGGGGTGAGGTCCACCCATGAAATTACATAATGTATTAAATTAGTATAAATAATGTTTCACGTTATAGTCAATCTAAATTGATATAATTTTAATCTGGGATGAGGATTAATATAAATATCCTAATCCAAAAAATTCAGTAACGTTTTGGTGAGTTTTTAACCATTATCTCTTAGTTTTATCCCCCATTTACCCATTTGATGATCACCACAATATCAATGTTTTTTACCCTTTAGGGTTAATGAATGTTACTATAAAAGATCAATTGACCATTAAGTGTAAAATTGTTGATATTTTAGTCTATATTCCATTCAAATGGATAAAGAAATTTTTTTATGAAATTTAAACCATTTAATAAATTATTATTTAAAATAAGATACCGTTAAAGTAATTTTCACGACTATTCACACAGTTTGACATTAATATCATCGTGATGTATAAGGAATTAGAATATAAACTTTTAAAAAATCAATAATATTTTATATTTATATATTCTTTGTAATATAATAATTCATCCATATTTTAATACTTTTAATATTTTTAAAATAATGTATTTTATTTTTCTAATACATGAACAAGTATCATGTCTCCATTACATAATAATTTAAGGGAATGAATTCATAAATAAATATAAAAAATTTTAATGAAAAAAATAATTTTTATTTAAAATAAATATTTATAAAAAATAACCCCTTTTTATTTATAAAAAATAAGAATAGATACATTAAAATAATTAAGGTTTTATTTTTATGTTTTTATTTTATTAATCTAAATTTAATTTCATTATCAATTTTAAGTGAAAATAAATTCCCAAAAAATTTATTTAAAGATAAATAAGGTAGAATGGGACCTATATAATGAAATAAAGTCAAGTGTTTGAAAAATTTATTGGCTCAATCAAGATTTTTAACCCTTTTTACTACTTTCACCCTTACCAAGGTAATGAATATTTACCATGGATACTATTCACAATGACAAAAAATAAAAGGTATTTTACTTACCACATTTGAACAATATGATTGCAAATAAAGAATGTATTTTTCATTATTCCATTTATATATATATGACCAAAAATAGTTTTATTTAAATTAATAAAATTTAATGAATAATTATTTTCTATAAATTATTTTTTAAGAAAAAAAATGAACTTATACGAAAATAAAATATAATTCTAATGAATATATTTTTAATTATATTATATATTATTAATGGAGTTTTATATTACATGATGATACAATAAATAACAAAACATTAAATTTAAATAACATTATTTAATGAAAATATGTTTTTCTTTTATGGAAAATCTTTTTTTCCTTATTTACTAAAAAATAATTATTTTTGAAAAATCCAAAAAAGTATAAAATAATAAATGTTGAAATGATTATTTAAAAACTTATATCAATTAATAAAATAAAATATTTATAAATTGTATTGTTTAATTAAAATTTCTCAATAGACATTGCAATAGAACCCATTTATTGATGAGAATTTATTTTTAAAGCCTAGAAGGACTTTATAGAAAATTGAGTACTTATTTATAATGAATTAATAAATAAATTTAAATTATAAAAAGATGTATACATATTTATAATAATTTAGTTACATCAATTTGTAAATTCAATTTAATGGCTAGCTTTTAATGGTTATATTATAATGCTTTTATAGTATATTAAATTTTGATTAAAACCCAATATTATGTGTTAAGAAAACTATCATGAAAAGTATCATTTTAAAATAAATTATCGGGGTGTTACATTTTAAAATTCTTAATAAATTATTCCTTCAAAAAATTTATCTCGGCAATCTAAGGTTCGATATTTTCAAATACTTTTGGTGAAAACCCACATCATACAAAGGGATAATAAATCTTCATTTGATAAGTGAAAGTGGGAAACATAAAGGTTACATGAAATAACTCATAGATGAGTACCTAAAAAGGATCAAATGATAAGGATGTGAAAATATAGACAAGGATTATAAATATAATGTCTCTAGTGTAGAAGATAATGATTTATAATGTTAATCAATACAAAAACATGAATTACTAAGGGATTAAGAAGACTATTGATTAATCATAAATAAAGGTGAAAGGATATTATTATTATTTTAATAAACTTTTCCCAGAGTTGTGTATATGATAAAAATACCATCATTTGGTTTTGATTCAATTAAAATATACAACAATATCATATCATAATTCAATAAATGAATATTCAAAATGAATTTTTTTCCCCTAAACAATAAAATTTAATTTTAACAGATAAAATGATCAAAAAATTAATGACATGTTTTTTCAACTGTATTTTGATGTTTACCAAAATAGAAATGTAAATAAATATTTATACACAATTATATAAAATATATATAATAACACATAAAGTTAAAATTAAGTCATTATAGATATAATTAACCTTAAAACACTTCATAATTATTCAATAACAAAATTGAATCCCAAATATCATAATGATTTGATCACATATTTTTCCATGATAAACATTATAATTATATTCCAATAATATATATCTCTCATTCAGTCAAGTACACAAATTTTATATTCCCTAATAATATACTCCCAAATATATTGAAATCATATACATAAATATCTATTATCCCAATAAACCCAAAATGAAATCATATATGCTTTTAAAAATTAACTCCACAAAAAGTGTTCAGTCAACTTTATCAATAGATTTCATATCTTTATCGCATCTAAACATCATTTTATCCACATCAGACTCATATTAATGGTTACTTATCCCTCAGTCACTTATTTTTTGAAAATATTACCTTCAATCTAAATTATTATTTGAGGTAATTAGTTTCATTCATCATATTCTTGAAAATCAATATTGAAAAACTTTTTTATAACAATCCTTATATGTTTCGTGATTCTTATAACCAGAATATCATTGACAAAACATTTCCACATTGTAATTATTGAATATAAATACATAAAAACTTCAATAATTCCACATTAACTATTATAATAGAATATGACTCTCTTCTGTCAAATAGTCATCCCATAGATTGGGGAATTGACTCTGATAATGCCCTAGGTCCCCATACATAAGACATTAATCTTCAAATAGTCTTTCAAGATTAATATCATTTCCCTCCATCTATCATTAAATGTTTTCTCGTAAATTTCATTAACAACTACCTTATTTTAAAATGATATATAATCTTCATTTTACTTTGATACATTTCCTAGAGTGATTCATTGTTACTCTTGGAGGTTTTGAATGATAAAACTTTGTTTGATATCATATAAGCTATATAACTCCAAACCCAAATAAAAAATAACTATTTAAATATAATCATTTTAAAATTTACATTGAATTTTTGGATATTATTAGGATTAACTACGGTATAAATTATATATATATATCTTTTTCCTAAATGTATTGAAAAAATCTTATAAAATAAAAAATCAATTCTTAGAAATTTGTTTTTGTTCATCAAAATAACTTTTCCTCAAAAATATTTTATGTTTATTTTTATGGGAAAATATTATTATTATTATCTAGATAATTTAGATAATTTATTTGATAAAACTAAATCCATTTTAAATATCTTAATATCATAATTAAATTAGGGTGAAAATTTTGAATTTGTTTAATAAAATATAGTTTTTAGTGAATTGTAAAAAAATACCATTTTATGTAAAATTATCATTTCACTTGATATGATAAATAATTAATTACATTAATTGATTTAAATGTTACTTAAGTATTAATTAGTTATATTGAATTCAATTAATTACATTTAAATCTTCTTTATAATGAATTTTATTATAATTTTATTTTTAGGATTAAAAACACATTTTTTGGAAAATTTTTAAAAATTCATAACGTTTCAGGATTTTATATAATTAAAATAACCCTTAATTAGAAATTAAATAAATTAATTTTTATATTATAAATCATTATTTATGAATTTAAATTCATATAATTAATATATCTTGTTATATAGTTAAAATAAAATCAACTTTTCATTTATAATTCATTTTTTAGAAAACCTCTTCTTATCATAATTGAATGTTCATTTTAAATTAATTTAATATAAATTTGTGAAAATATGTTGATAAAATTGATTCAATATTTTAAATCATCTCAGTTAATGTATCTAATAAAGAAAAATTAATTTTTGAAGAATACGAAAAGAAATTGTGGTAAATAATTTTTTCCACCATTAAATGAAAATATGTTACTTAAAGGGAAAATATTAATAATAATAATTTAACATGAAATAGAAACAAAATTAAACCAATTGTTATGAATATTTATATTTTAATTTTATTATAATATTTATTATATGTTTTGTTGTCTTAGTATAAAATATTAAATAAAGATAATTGATAAAACATTGATACAAAAATTGAATTTTTGGGTAATATTGAAATTCAATTAGGGAATATATTTTGAAAAATTATCTGATTTTTCAAATAACTAATATATTTATAAAATATAATTATTTTTTTATTATTAAATATAAATGATGATAAGTTTTTATGAATTTAAATGTATTTTTAAGAAGGGTTCAAAAACCGTTATTTTTAAAAACCCAACTTTTATCAATAAATTTTGACTATAAATCAAAATTGAAAATAAAAATATTGAGAAAATTATATAGATAATATAAATATGATTTCTTGTAATCCAAACATTTAAGTTATCTAACGGTGAATTTTTCATAATTTTCTGAGATAGATAAATTTTTGGGTAAAATTAAACACTATATAAATATAATTGTTGTATTATGACATCATAATAACCCAAAGGGATGTAATAAATACTATAAAGAGGGTCAGATAACTAATATTTTTTTAATATAAAATAATGTGTTTTTGGTTCACTTAATTAATTTTACAAAGCCTGTATAAATCATCCAAAACCATAAATATATTTCAAGATGATGAAAAATGTTATATAAGAGTATGACTCACTTCCACATTATCAACGATGTTATTTTATTAATTTAGGAAATATTAGTTATAAAAAAATGAATAACACTCCCATTTGGTAGAAACCATGAGCAAAAACCATGGGACGGTTTGTGGTTTTGGTTATTTTCTTAAATAGAGTCCAAAACATATGTTTCAGAAATAACAAAGAATTGCTCACACATTTCCTATATAAAACCACCAAAGATCGTATTTTGCATTACTAAAAATGGTTTTATAAGTTTAGAAATCTTTCATAAACACTCTAGAGTCTTCCTGAGTTTCACGAAATCTCTCAAGAAGGCCCTCTTAAGAATTTGGAATCACAATCTAAATGTAAGAGACCTTCCTCTCCTCATTTCAGTTAAAGACCCTCCATGGAAATTATTATTTATAGTTTCAGCTAATTATATAGTAATTGATTTATAAAAATTACTTTAATATCTAATTTATGTTATTTTCATTATATACCATTTATACTCTATCATTTCTCCCTTAATTAAGTCATTATTGTGATGAAATTTAGTGATAGATCTTCCATTATCCATTTTATAGTCAAGAAACAATTTTTGGTTAAGCTAATTAGTTTTCAAATTTTCATGTTGGGATATGTTTTTTCCATATATTTATTATATAAAATTTTATTTATATATGATTATATACCCCTTTCACTCTACTTAATACATATTATGAATAGTAATGTATACATGTTTCCAAGTTGAAATTTAGTAGGGATCCTCACCTTTTATTATTTTTTCAAGATTCTTTAATACATTATGTCGTCAATTCCAAACTAATATTTATGGGGAATTTATTTATGCATACTTATTACTTCCCACTTGATGTAAAAAATATTTCATAACCATTTATCTCTCATAAACACATTTTATGGATTTTTACGTGATGCCATTATGCAATCAAAATTTCACCGATATTTTATATGAAAAAATAATTGTGTAGTGAATACCACAACAATTTCCTATCAAGGGTGTTCACCTTTATACACATAATTTTTTTTGATGGGGACATACATGTATGTACTCCACTCTACTTCATCATGGAATAAAATATTAAGATGAATGAATCCATGTTGTATAGTCTATGTGGAACACATAAGCATTAGAATGAAATGAATGTGATGGTTGAAACCAGAATAATATAGCACTTCAATGTGTTGGTTAATGTATAGTCACATGAGATTTCATGTTAGGATAGGGAGTGAACCTGATTCATTTATGGGAATTTTTTTGTCATGATTTCTTATAATTTAGTCATGACCTATGCTTATGATGTAGTGTTTTAAGTTGTTGTCACATTTCCCATGTTATTGTTATCATGTTATATCATACCTTATTATTCATGTTTGTGATTATCACACCTTTTATTCGACATCTGTGTTAATATTTACTAAGATGTATCAAATAATCCCATGTGTATTCCCATAATACGCTTGATAACTCACTCCTCTATTATTTATGTCACCATGTAAATCCAAGAAAAATGTTAAGGATGTTTTTAATAATGTTGTTGTATCAAATTTATGAGATGTTATACAATGTACATAATCCCCAAAGACACTATACATATTGAATTTAGAGGTTTTATTATGTGTAATTTATTTTAATTAATTATGTATTAATGTGAAATAATGAGAGGGGCTTTTACAGTTCGTATTAATGGATATGTTTTGTTATTTTTGGGATTTGGATTCGAAAACTCTAGTGAAATCCTTAAGAATAAATGTAACAATAAGAAAAAAATTCCAATTTTATTAAGTATATAGTAAGTGGTTGGTCAGGAAAATATATCTCTTCTTGGATACAACAAGTGGATGCTTCTCTATAATAGATGTACATAGGGTTAAAACCTGAAAACACAACATTGAGAATGACTCGACCAAAAATAGCTGCATGACAAAAGGCATTTTTTACCACCTAGTTCGACACTCTCTAGAGATATGATTTGATAAATTCATAAGATCTTTATGAACCATTATTAACAGATCAAAAAAATCCCCACAAGGGATAGTGTTAGGATGTAGATAATGGATAACATAGATAGATGGCTAGAAATTCATAAGTTAGTAAATATGTGTAATTTGTAAGTCTTACATTAAATTTCATTGGATTAAGACTTTACGTGTTTATCATTTTAAAAATAGTTATCCATAATTTTCCATTTAATATAGCTAGAGGATATACATTGGAATAATGGAGTTCTGTTGTAAATTGTGAGGATATAATTTATTAATGTGGAAAATAATGTAATGCCTTGAGTTTTTAAAAGAGAAAACTATGTTTGATAGTGTATGTGATACATAACTCCAAACCCATACAAACAATTAGTATTTAAATATTACTATTTTATAAATTAAATTTAATTTATGAATATGAGTATTATTATCAAATTTATGAAATATATACATGTTCCCTAAAAATATTTATAAATTCTTAGTACATAATTAATCAATTATTAGTAATGACTTTTGGATAATCAATATATATTTTCATGAATAACTATTTTGATTTAAATTAATTGAAAAAATATTATAATTAGTATTTAGATTATATGAAAAAACTAATTCTATTTCTAATATCAGAATATTAATAATAACTTAGGGTGAAATTTTGGTTTTTCTAAATATAATTTTTTTGGTGAATAGTAAAAAATACCATTTTTATGGGAAATTGAAATACAATTTGATAAATTAAGTAATTATTTTCATAATTTGGTTAAAAGGTAACTTAAATATTCATTATTGAAATTTAATTCAATTAATTAAATTTAAATCATCTTTATAACATATTTCTGGATAAGATTATTTTTAGGATTAAAAACAAAATTTCATGGAAAATGTTTTAAAATTCATAATATTTTGAAATTTTATTTAATTAAAATAAAAATTAATGAGAAATGATTTAAATTAATTTTTTTGATTATATAAGTATACTTTTGAATTTAAATTCATATAATGAATATTAATAGTTATAGAGTTAATGTAAAGTCATCTTTGAATTGAAAATGCATTTTTTTAAAAGCTGCAACCTTTCGTGATTGTGGGATTATTAAAAATTAATTTCATATAAATTTGGGAATTTATGTTGATAAAATGGATTTTATATTTCAAATCATAAAAATTAACATTATAAAAAAAATTCAACTTAATTTTTGAATAATATAAAGTGTAATTGTAGTTAATATTTGTTACCACGATAAGGAAACTTTTTTAATTAAGGGTAAAATTGTAATAATAAAAATTTAACGTGTAATAGAAACAAATTAATCCTAATATTAAAGATATATATATACTTTCACTTCATTATAATAATCATCAAATTTTTTTATATTACATTTTAAACTATTTGAGAATTATTTTGGATAAAATTAGATAAAACTCAATTTATATTTTGGGGTAATATTAGAGTTCAATTAATGAATTTATTTTGATGAATTAATTAATTTTTGAAATAAATACTATTTTAATAAAATACTATTATTAAATAATGTTTATTAAATATAAATGACCATATAATTTTTATGCAGTAAAATGTAATTCTTTTAATTGTTCAAAAGTTGTTGTTGTCAAAAAATCTAGTATTTCTCAATAAATATAAATTATTAATTTAATAATAAAAATTAAAATATTTATAAAATTAATTAAATAAAATAAATATTATTTTTCGTATCAAAATATGAAAATTATCCAACGGTGATTTCCTCATTATTATCTCGGTCAACGAATTTTTTGGTAATAAGTAAATACCGTAATAATATAGTTTGTGTATTATTAAATCATTATGTACCCAAATGGATAAAATAAATACTATAAAGTTTATGCCAGACCAAATATAATTTCTACCATTTTAATTATGTGATTTTCTGTTTTTTGGGTAATTTTATACAGCCTTTATGAATCCTACAAAGTCATTAATATATTTTAGGCTTTTAAAATCATTTCATTTAGGGTAGACTCACTTCCACATCACAAGGGTATTATTTAATTAATTTATGACCTTGTAATTATAAAATAAAGAAAAAATCATCTTTGGAAAAAACCATACAATTAAACAATTGGACAGTATGTGGTTTTGGTTATTATGTTATATAAAGTCCAAAACCTATGTTTGAGAAATAATAAATAATTCACCACTTATTTACTATATAAACCCACCAAATATCCCATTTAAATTTATTAAAAATACTTTTAGAAAGTCTTTAATCTTCCCTCCTCCCTATAAAGTCCTCCCAAGATGCCCATAATCTCTGAATAATCCCCTCCCAAACATTTGGAATCACCCTATCAAGAGAAGGGACCTTCCTCTACCCTATTAAATTCAAGATCCTCCTTTGAAATTAGGCTTTTTAATTTCTGGTATTTATATGGTAATTATTTTATAAAAATTATCTTACCAACAAATTTATGTAATTTTAATTATAGAACAATTATACGCTCTCATTTTGACCCATTCCTAAGCCATTATTCTGACCAAAATTAGTATGGGATCATCCACTCCTTTTTTAAGTTAACATATTTTATGTTATTCTTCTTATTTTCATAATGCTGGGTTATTTTCTTCTATATCCGCAATACATTAAATTTTATTCCTATATTATCAGATATGCCTTTATTTCTCATTAGGCCCTACCATTGACAATTATGTACACCTATTACTTGGCCAAAATGAAGTAAAAGATCCTCACATTCTATTATCTATTCAAATTTATTTTATATATCATGACTTATATTTCTAATTAAAAATTTTCGGTAATTTATTTACATGTCTTGATTACTTCCAACTTGGTTTATGAATGATGTTATACCCATTAAACTATCATCAAACCATTTTGTGAATTTTTATGTGACAGCGTTATGCTGCTAAAATCTCTCCATGATTTTACATTCCAAAACAATAGTGTAGTGAATACCAAAACAATTCTTATCAAATTTGTTAACCTTTACACACATAGGATTATTTTACATGTGACATAAATGTATTTATTCCACAGTACTTGATAATGTAAAAAATATAATGATGAATGAATCCATGTTTTATGATCTATGAGGAACACATAAGCATGTGAATGAAATGAATGTGATGAGTGAACCCATAATTATACAGTGATCCAATGCATTGGGTAATGTTTTGTCACATGAGATTTCATGTTGGGATAGGGATTAAACCTAATTATTTTATCGTACTATTTCCATCATGATGCTTTGGAAATTATCATTGACCTATTTTTATGATGCCGTGTTTTGTGTCATTTCAATATTTCATATATTATTATTATAATTCTATATCATGCCATATTATTCATATTTATGATTATCACACCTTATAGTTATGATTTATATGCACATTTTTTTAACATGTATCACCATGATCTATGTTTATTTTCTAATTGGGATTTGAAGATCACGCTTTTTTATGTATGCCCCAAGGATATCATGTGCAGTTTTAGAAGCCATGGAATTTTGAATCATGTTTATGTAATGATTCAATAATTTTATTGTATCCCATGTTAAATATGTTATTCTATGTACCTAATTACCAAATAATATAGAAATATCTTTATTATAGGATTTATTATGTGTAATTTCAGGTATTAAATCAAGAATTAATATGAAATAATGTAATTGGTTGTTATATTAATTCCTCACACAGGACATGTTAAAAGTTGAATATTCTTCCCTCCATGGTATTCACCAACCAAACACCGATAAAACATCATTTTTATATTATAATGGGGTATAAGAAACTCATAATAGTTGTGGTTTTAAATCATATAACATGATAAATGATTAGGAATAATCCAATAGTTTCATATTACAGTGCTCATTTCATTTTTTATAAGTAAAATCATTCCCCTATCCATAAAATTTATTGTCAACTTAAATCCTCATAGTTCCATCCATTGACTAAAACCAAAAAAAATGTGAGAAATAGTAATCATAGTGATAAAACATATAATCAGGCAAATTTATTCATAGGATTTCTAGATTATGACACCTGGTTTTAAATCTATGGTGTATTAGATTTAAAATAGGTCATTTATGGTCATCATCAATGAAAATAATTTATAGTGAACCATAATGAAAATGTCAATTAAACAAATAATATCTCCAAGAAGGGTCAATCCAAGAGAATAGTAAGGGGATATTCACTATGAACCGGAATGATGGTCGAGGAATACCTGAACAAATATTTTCAAGGTTATTTCCCCTAGATGTATCTGTGCCAAAACTACATCTAAATGTTGTATACAGATAGAGGTGTATTACTAGGATAACCACGTAATCCCTACATTACAAAAATAAGGATTTTAACCTATACATTAGCTTATACCTAAAGTATTATTTGAAGTTATCTAATCCTAATATCCAAAAATAACTAGTCCCTAATTTGATACCAATTATAGTGACCCCAGAATCACATACATTGATATTATATCATTCTGAGCAATATTAAATATATTATTTGAATAAACATGTCTGAGAATTGTAATGATTGGTGTACTTAGAGAATAGATACAAAAACATAATATTTATGAATAATATTCAACATATCTAAAACATTTCTATACCTATGGTACATTTGTAGACTCATCATACATAACACCCTTCCTCAAAAAGTAGAGAAAATCAAACATATAAAGGGATGTGTTCAGATGCATTATAAAGGTAAGCTTGTGAGATATCAATAATCTGTCATATTTAATAATATCTTGAGCATATGGGTATGATAACATGTTACTATCAATACAGTATCATTCCCAAAAATTCATATATCATAATCACGATTCATGAGAATTAATCATTTGAGTTTTACAATATTAGGAAATCATTAAAAATAAATCATCAGATATGTGTACCAATCATAAGAATACAAACATATCAAACATTGTGGTACAATAATTGTCATAGAAGTCATATCACATGTCAAGGTTTAATACTAAAACCACTATATAATAGAACATCAACTATATCCACATACTTACCATATCATATCCCATCTACCATCACCCCATATTTCCCATATCTTATTGGATAATAAATTCCTAACTATTTACCACTGTGAATATACCACATCAACGTTTTTAACATAATTATCTCATTATATATAATTATTTTCCCAATTCATTGTATAGATATAATGGAACCACCCATCACATAATGATAACCATACATATGCATCAAACAAAATCATAAAACATTCATTATTTCATCATAACATAAATTGTGGGAAAGAAATGAGTTTCTTAAAAATATCACCATCACATAATGTAAATAAATTTTGAGAAAGGTCATGGATGATTTCATTATATCATAACCCCATAAAATAAAAATAATAATTAATGGATGATGAAATATATGAAAAAAGTATAGTTAAAATCTATTCAAACATTTCTTTGAAAACATGAGAAAATATTCTTTTCATGTAATAAAATTTTAACTAAAAAACACCAAATATTAAGAAAATAATATTATGTGAAATTAAAATTAAAAAAATTAAATATAACTTCATAAATAAACAAAATGATAATGAAGATATTAAAATCCGATCATATTATATATGTTAAAAGAGATATTATATTCTCACTTTTGTAAAAAGATAAAAATTACTTGTTCGATTAAATTATAGAAGTAATATTTTTTAAACCTCTATAAATAAATTCAAAGATAGTGAGAATTTTATTTATATAAAATATCAAAAATATTTAATAACTTTTATAAAATAAATTTTAATAGTGGGGAAATGGAATAATATGTTAGTAAACCAAAGAGAAAATAAGGTTGGATTTTCTTTAAATCTTTCATAAAACATTTTATGATTAAAAGGAAAAAAATGATACTGATACTTGACAATTGTTTATATAAAAATATTAAAAGAAGCAATATTTTATTTAAAGGATAATATCCATAAAAGTTTATTCATTGAAAATTTAGAAAATATAATTACGAAAATAAATGTGATTGTAACACAAACACTTAACACAATGAAATATTTTGAATAATAAATACTAGGAAAAAATAAAATCAAAAGAAAAAATTTAATAACATTTATTTAAATGATATCATATCAAATTTGGAATATATGAGTGACATTAAATAAACAAGTGGTAAATATGGAATATGTCTCATGAAAAAAATTGAGATGATAAACCCTTACCGCACGTATCATATTTCTTCAAACACGTTCAAACCACATGTTTAATAAATATTGTTCTATTATACATATAATAAAACAAAATAATAATACATATCATAAAATATATGATTTACATCAAATATCTTAAAAATATTTTATTGATAATTCATTACAAATATTAAAATTTTGTTTGATAACTACTTCATTTATCATGTATCTTCCGGTTTAGTAGCCTCATTCCTTGTAAACTGAGATTGGTTCAATCATCTACATAAATTTAATAATTTAATTAATATCATGTTTAATCATTATATATAATATTATATATATCTATATAAATATTTTATTGAAAATGAATTACATCACTTCATGGAGAGGGTAGTCCATATGTACGCATGAGTGATGTTTCCATTTTTCGATGGATGGAATGAAAGATTTGTAAAAATAATTCATATTTACATTACTATAAGGATTCCATAAGTATCATATATATATATATCCATTAAATTGATCATTATAACAATTTGTGTGATTCAATGATTAAAAATTCAATACATCGCTTTGTGGAGGTCGTACTCCACACATACAAAAAAGTAATGTTTTCTTTTCTTATTGGATAGAAATATGGTTGATAATAGTGATTACATATTAACAATAAACATTACATATAATTAAATTAATAAATTTGTTATTTTATTATTTATAATATAAATTTTTAGTAGGTAAATGAATAAATAAAATAAAAATTACTTGGTTAAAGGTTATACCTCTTCTTTGAGAAACATAATTTAGATTAGTCTTGAAGCCTTAAAGGATGTTATTTTGGAGGCATAAGAAGTAATAAGATGTGAAAAAATAATACAATATGTTATTTGGGGTGGTATTTTCCATGATATAATGCTCAAAATTTATGAATAATAGATATTAAGAGGTTCATTTTTATAAGAGAGGGGAGTAGAACCCTTGGAATTAATTATATTAATATGTTAATATTAATTAATTCTCATTTTAGAGAAGAAATAAATTGATATTTTTAAAATTTAGGATGTGTATTAATCTAAATAATATCATCCCATTAAATAGATTCATGGTTTTGTAATTTTTAATGATTATTTCATTGTTTTAATCCGATGTTAACCTTTTTTATGATTATAATGATATCCATGTTTTTTGGTCATTATGAGTCATGAAAATTACTATAAAAAGAAAATTGACCCATAAGTGGATGACTCTTTATATAATTGAAACTATCCTATTAAATTTGTGATTTATAATATTTTTTGTTAATTTTATTTTCATTTAAAAAAGTATTATTTGATATAAGATACAATTAAATTCAATTTATTGACTATTCACATAGTTTGAATTTTTTGAAATCAATATTGAAATGTTATTCAAATATAAAATTTTAAAACACAAATAATATGTTTTATTTTCATAAGAAATTATAACACAATAATTAATCCAAATTTTATTACATTTAAATTTTTTAAAATCATTTTTTTCATATTATTTATTACATGAACCAGTATTGTTTCGACATTGTTTAATAATTTATAGTAATTATTCCATTATTAAAAATAATAAAACTATCATGAAAAAAACACTCAAATTAAAGAAAACCATTTACAACCAAATATGAACTCATTTTATGTCTATAAAAAACATTATCCATGTTAAAATAATGAATGAAATATATTTTATTTATTCATTACAAACAATAATGTTAAGCTCATTAACAATGGAAAGTGGAAATAAATTCAAGAAAAAATAGAATTAAAAAATTTTTAGATAAAAAAGAACCTATATAATAAAAAAAAGAATGTTCTTTGAATATTTATAGGGCTAATCCAACATTTTGATCTTGTTTTAATTGTTTTACACTTCACAAGGTGACAAATATTTACTATGGTTACTGTTCTTAGTGACCAAAAATAAATTGGGACTATTTATGAAATCTAACCCCCTGGTTATAAATACATATTTTAATTTTCATGATTCAATTTATGTAATTGATAGAAATTATTTTTAATATGAATGCATAAAATGTAATGAAAATATTTTTTTTTGAAATTGAATTTTATCCATAAAAATTAACATATTACAAAATCATGTAATATATTGATTACTATATAATTAATTAGATTATATATAATTAATATAGAATATTTTAATTTATGATAAATTAAAAATATGATTTTAATTTTCAATTACTTGACTTAATGAAACGAATTGATAGTTGTACTAAAATTGATATTTTTTATTCACAAAAACATAATTTTCTTAGAAATGTATTTAAAAATAATTTCAAGATAATAGTGAAATTCTTATCTAAAAAATAATATCAATTAAATAAAATTCAATTTATAAGAAATTGATAGAAATTAATTATAATGTGTACACACAAAATGTAATAAAAAACATGTCTTGAAGAAAAAATATATTTTTTAAATAACTTTGGTTGAAATTGAGTACTTATTTATTAGGAATTGATAAATGAATTTGTAATATAAAAATATTTTTATATATATTTTCTGAATATGATCCACCTATTCATATTACCAATATAATATCTAGGTTATATGATCACAGAATTATATTTTTATATTATATTATAGCTTTCTTTAAGTTTGGTGTTATGTGTTATGAAAGTTATCAAGCATAATATTATTTTAAAATAATTTTTTTTGTTTTACATTACAGGTTTGTAGATTTAATGGATTTAAGAGTTGAATTTTATGTTGTCTAAATTATTTGAAATGAATTATGATTTCCATGCCAAGAAAATACAGGGGATGAGGGTATAGACATACATAAAATCAAGTATTATGATATTATCCAAGAAAGAATACATAAGAAAGATTATAAATAAATTTGGGATGAATGGATGAAAACATGTCTCAACCCCCATTACTGGACCCTTTAAATTATCCAAGTTGCATGAACTAGTAATGTAAGATATTTTTCAGTACCTGAGGATAATGTTGTATGTGTAGGTTATGATAAGATTAGTATATCTGATGATTTGTATGTTTCCATATATTTATATTTCAGTATGAGTAGTGAATTATTTTATTTCTAACCCCATAAGAGAAAATTAAGAGGCCATCAACTAGATCATCTGAAAATTTAAGGAATTATATGAAATAATAGTCTACAATGGTGAAGATGATCCATTGTATATATTTATTGAGGAAGATGTATCTAGGGGATCAGAAAAATAGAATAGCACATAGAGGTTCATGTTTACATTTCATGATAGAAGAGCCAATTAAATTTCTCTCCTATAGATTTTGATGAATTTTTCATTAATATAAAAATAATAAAATGTATCCAATAAATATATAATGGATATATTTTAGTCAATGCACTTGGTAATGTTGATTAAAAAATACCTAAATAGGGCCATTTTATTTCTTAATAGTTAGAGTGAAATTAACCATGCATAGAATTTAGTGTTTTATGTTAGAATAAATACATTGAATTAAAATTTAATTTTATATAAAATATATTGGACAATAATATGTAGTAATTATGAAATATATCTTGAAAGTAAATTCTAGATTTCATGTTCAGAAAAGTTGTTTTTCTAGAATGTTTTATGGAACAATGTTACTTAGTAGGGATTAGGTAAATAGAATATGATGGAGAGCACTAAATGCACAAGGAAAGAGGACGGATTTTCCCAAGTTTTGTTGGATGTATTATAGATCCCTCAAAGAATTATTCCATTGGAATATTTTTTGGGGATTTTCAATCATCATCAATTCATCAAATTCAACTTATAATTTGGAATATATCTTAATGTCCAATTCCATATTTTTAAAGAATCAGTAGAAGCATATTTGGAAAATGATTTTTGTTAGTTTGATGATGTAATTCTACTGATGGGAAGATATAATGGTTTAAGATCACCAGATGGGATCTTTTTACTGTCCACATGCTATTGTATTTGAGGATGTGTTTGTTTCAATTGAATGATAAAGTCATTAGATGGTTTTCCATATTTATAAAATGGAAATGAACATTCTTTTAACTACTATGAACCTTTATAAATTAATGGTGTGAAAAGATATTGATAAGTGAGTATAATTTGATGTTCTTTCAAAATTTACATTGAGATTAATCACTATATCTTTAGATATTGTGATTCATATCCTTATTTTTATAGTTAACCTAAACATTCGGAAGCGTTCAACCATAGATGAATTAAAAAGAATATGAACTATTTAAATATTTTTGTGTCCATTTCCATTCATTATTTTTTATATGTTGAATTATTTTTTGTTTAATAACCTGGAATAATATCAATGGAATTGACCCTCTAATTATTATAATTATGCTATATTTTTGAATTGTATTATAATTAATATGAACCACATGATAAAACTGATTTTTATGTTATATTAATTTTAACATTAAACTTATTTAATAAATAAGTCTATAATGGTTTAAAATATTAAAATTTGATAAAAATAGAATGTATGAAAACCAAAATATGAAATGATATATATTCTTATTCTACCAAAATAACTACACACATGAACAAATCTGTAAAATGAATGAAAATATTAATAGCAAAATATCATTCATGGAAATGAAAATATAAATAAAATTTAGAAAAAGATTATTTGAATATAGAATGAATAAAATATGATGTATTTATAGAATATAGGGAATCCATATTGTTGTCCTAGAGAATAGATAACTGAAAAATCAAGGGGGTGAATTGAGTCCAAAAACATTTTCCTTTATAGAAAACCTCCATTTTGAGGTATGATATTTTAATTTTTTTACATAATATGAATTGACTAACGAAATATAATATCATAAAGGAAAGAGATTGAACATAGGATATTTATAGAGATTTGGGGAATAAACCTCCCATATTCTACTCCACCAACACTCTACTGCATGATTTTACTGATTTATACTGTAACATCCATTTTATTCTAGGATCGTAGCCGAGAATAAGAATATTTTAGTAAATAAAAAGGCCCATGATCTTTCAACTAGGTTCTCCCTTCACAATAAATTTACATGGTTTTAACATACACTCTTATAATGACTATAAATAAAAATTCAATAAATAATATTTTAAAAATAACAATTGTATTACAATGCTCCAAACATCAACTAACAGTAGTCAAGGATACATCCTAAGAGAATGATAGTCTTAAAATTTAACTCATATTTATATTCAGTGAAACATATAAAAAATTTAACAATATCATGCGAATTTCTATTTTTTCATTTCTATGTACAATTGTGTTGATCTCAAAATATTAATACGTATGTTCATTCTATCCATTCTTCATGTCTCCAATCTCTAAGAAGATACTCACTATTTTTTTATATATCCTATTTAATTTTAAACTTATGTGTGAGATGATCATAATGATCAAGTTGACAATACATTGAAAAGTTTATATGATGTTCCATTAATGGAATGATCTCATTCATTCTTAATATGTAATAAGCTTCACATCACCAATGTTAGATATCTTCTTCTTCGTATATTTCCTCTCTTTGCAATAGAACACTTCATATAGATCGATCATTCCTGAAGTGGATTACCCATTTTCTGATATGCTCTAAAAGAATGAAAAGATTTATCAAGAGATTATTAATGTAATCATTTAATGCCGCATTACAGTTAATTCTTAGTAAGATATTCAAATATAAGTACTATTCATAATCATATAAACCTATGGGAGATTTTGTCAAATAAATTTAATATTGTCTTCTAAATGGTATATGATAATATGAAATAAATATTTTGTAGAACAATTATTTAGTATAAGATAAATATATTACTAAATTGATATACTATGCTTCCACAACTTCTTCATTTTCTCATAAGATAATCTATTATGAATATATATTTGGTATGATAATTCCTTCTCACAACCTCAATCTATCTAAAACATAATACTTTAATAAGATAAAAAATTAACCATACTCTTTGTAAGATAATATCACATGAATTAAGATAAATTTTCAACATTGATATTTTGAATTCTATGTAAAAGGAAGATAATATTTTATTCACATAAGATAAAATACATTGTTTTAAAACAAATACTTCATATGTAACATGATAATCATTTATAGACATAGAGTAAGATAAATTATTTAGAAGAATGTAATTTGAAACACTTAATATAGACTTATTAGAATAAAAATGGTGTTTATTTGCATCATCCAAACACATTAAACTATGATGTGTTTGAATAAGATAAGTATGTCTAATAATATTACCCTTTTTGATGATCATAATACCCAATTTATAGAAAAATAAAAATTTATCAAAATTAGATCAAAATGATTTTTTTTAGTCTGAACAAAAATTTTAAGCCGTGTATTATTCAATTTTGTTCTCCCATTTGAAATTATATTCCCCCTATGATATAAATTTATATTTCAATTTTTTTTCTGATTTTCTCATTTTATTCAACAAAAAATAATAAATTTAAAACATTTTTTATAAATTATAATTTTCTATTATCCATTTATTATCCCAATATGTTATGATATCAAAAATATGTTTATAAATGGACTACAATCATTATTTAATATAAATAATATTAAATGGTTAATGATACAAATAATGATCAAAATGTGGCCTCTAGTTACATGAAAAAATAAGTAATGGATACATTAAATGAAACTATAAAAATCAACAAAACAAGTGTAGTGAATAGATACTAATAATAAAAAACTATTTTCCATATAGATAAATAGATCAAATATTATAAAAAATCAAAGTAAATAAACAATGTATAACTATAAATAAAATGTAGATTCAAATTAAAAAAACAATTTAATGTGAAAAGGTATTGAAATCATGTTATCTGGGCATTGAAAAATTAACATATTTATAAAAACAGTATTAAAATGTTTAATGTATGTCATTCAAAAAATAACGATTCAAATTTTTATAAACATACCATCCATGGGAAACCATCAAAAAACAAGAAAATTTGAATCCACTCTACAATGTGAAATGATTATTTGGAGGTGGTTTCATGAATGATTGAAGCACTTTTCTAGGTAAACAGTATGAAGGTGGTGGAGAATCAATTGTTTCCCCTACATCACCCAACATTAGTAAATATTCTCTGTGTACTGCTCGATTAGTTTGAAGAATCCTTATTGATTTTGATTGGATGTTGAGACAATATTGATGAGATCTCTCTTTGTCAATGTTATCTCTACGAATAAAAGATAGTTTAGAAAATGGTTTCAGTATAGAAAAAGAAACCTATCCTGAAAACCAGAAGTTATTCACATAATAAATATCATCAGGATCAAAGATTTATTTTAGCCATTATATCGAAAACACATGAATATTGATGATGGGAGGTCCTGGAAAATATCTATATATAATCTAATACAAGGAATCATCAAAAGAATAAATCATTTTTAACATTTCATTATTACAATAGTCTAACAAAATTTTATATACATTCCATATATTTTTTGAGGAACATCCAAATAGGTTCTAATCATCCTCTTTATTTTTAAAACTGAAAACCAACTTCTTAAAATTTTTGAACTGACTATCTGACCTTCTTATTGCATGATCTACTGAAACAATATCTATTCCTTTTACTCACACATTACATTTATGGGACTCATAAAAATAATTATCCTCTACTTCTTATTCTTGAAATACTAATTATTGAGGCTTCATACTAGTTAAAATAATTTGTTAAAATTATTGAAATTTATTATATGAAACATCAATGTTTTTTTCCAGGGATACATCAATCTATATGAAACCAATTATATAGAAATATGCGTCAATTTGTACTTTAAATATAAAATATTGAACATATATAATATTTTCATGTAACATGGTGAGAATTTTCTTCTTATATTTATCAATTAATATAAGATAATTATGAGGAAATACATGAATTCTTCTGATTTCAGCTATCAAGTCTCTCGGAAGATCCCTAATTAATTCATCGGTTAATAGGTCACATATGATAGAAGAAATTATATAATCTATTAAGTCTATAACCATATAAAATCCTTATAATCTTGATAAAACACCCACATGATTTCATGTTTCCACAGAGCATTCTAATAACATATTTTAAAACACTAATTGAACTAACAACTTCAATTACTAATCATCATCTCATGAAATTGCATGATCTCAAAGGGGGTGAATTTAATTCCTAGACTCTAGAAACTATGCTTTTAAATATTAACCTACTGATGTCAACTTCAAATAGATTTTTTTAGATACTTCATCACCAGTATCCAAACTAGTTGTATGAATTACAAATTATATTTGATGTTCATGAATTGAAGAGATAACATCTTGAAGAACTTCCATGCTTCTCATGTCATCCACTTATTTATTTCCATCAATATTGGGTTTTCCCTCTGGAGATAGTTTTTTAAAAACAAAATTTATTCATTCACTTGAAACTAACCAAAATTCAATTCTTAAATCATATTTTTCTCCTTCACTAATGGCATTTTTAATATTATGTTCAACTGATTCTGGTCTGATTCTTACACTTGTCTCACTGGATGATGATATTTCAACTAAGGTAATTTCACCCAACATAGTTGAGATCCATCCTTGACCAATTCATAAAACTTGTGGGATTCTGAAAACCAACATTTTTCTACTATAATAATATGGGACAACATCTGGCACTACTAATATTAGAGTAGAGATTAATCTATGTTAACAAGTATTTTCTCCTTTAGACTGTACAACTACTCTAATGTGTCATCTTCTTTTTTTTATTGTATTATTGTTTAGAAATTATCTTACATCATTATATTGTATTTTACTCTCTACTAAAATGGTAAGAACTATAGGAACTTGAACAACATTAGGAAAAACCCATTCAAGAAGACTCCCCCTAGGTTAAAGGAGGTTTTATAATAATATCATCTTCTGAACATAACAGAACCTACTTTTTTGAATATGAATTCCACAAAAAACCACTTTTATCATGATACATGTGCTCAAAACTCTCAATCAAGGACAATGGGTGTCATTATAGAAGACAAAAAAAGTGAAAATGTTTCAAAAAAACTAAGGCTAACATTATTAGAAAATGAAATAAATTCACATAATTATTTGGTACTGGGTATAAGTACCTCATTAAATATCATGCTATATTAAAAGGAATTTAAATCCCAAAAAATGAAAATAATGTAACATCTTGAAATAAAAAATGTTCAAACTCACACATTCATTGTGTGATGTAATATTGAATGAACTCAATGGGGAATGTTTTTTCTAGTTCTAGATCATTCACAGGATTCTTCTCTAAGTTAGTATAGAGAAACAGAAATTGGATAATCTCTATAGGACTTAATTTATCTATAGCTTGCAACAAGGTTATTAAATATGTGTACCCTTCACAAGGGAACTTGAATGCATTATCCATATCCAATAAAGTTAATGATAAAATTTCTTGATTTATTATTATAGTTACCATGTATTCGATCTACCCAAAATGAAAATATCTACTATCATAAAGCTCATGAACATTCATTTCAAACAAGAACTAGTTATTCTTTCATTATAAACATATTACCACACTTGATTATATATAACCCTAATTGCTATCCAATTTGATCCATCAATCCACATGAAATAAATTTTCCCATTCAATTAATAAATATTGTGAGGTTCACCATATTTTTATTTTTATTGAGTATTCCCAATCACATCTATTAGTTTTTACATTATTGATAGGGATTATAAGATTATAGGGTAAGGGAAATAGGGTTTGGGTATTAGAGTTAATGTGAGGGTATTATGTTTTTCAAATAGTTCATTGGTAGAGCAGACACACTCTATTTCATTTTATAGTAATCGAGTAGTAACATTATGATGTATAGGGTAATCACTACAAAATAAAGGTAACATTTCCTATTTTATATGTCTAATTGTTAATATAGTGAAAAGAATACAAAATAAAGTATATAAATTATTTAATAAAATATGAAAATTATATATTTAGATCAATTAAAAATTTATATAAAGTAGAATTAAACAAACGAAATTTTGATTTAATAAAATAAAATCTATCAGTAGGTAACAATTTATTAAAAATATATACCAATAGATTTTATATGAAATACAATTCCAAATAGATATTAAACGTTTTTGATTAATCTCTTAAGCATTTCTATCTCAAATCATTGTTCTTTATTTTGTAACCGTTTATCAGATTCATTGAAATATTTATAATAATAGTTTTTTCATATTTGATTGGAACACATTTTAAATTAAATCCAAAATACATTAAGGTGTTTTTCATCTAAAACACTTGTTCAAAAAAATTATACTATAATGTATTTTACTATAGAAGTTGAAAATTTTATAGTGTTTTGTTTCCTACTTGACCAAGATACCTGATATTTTATACGAAAATGATGGGTTATTAAGATTCTCTTCTAATCAAGTATACATTTAGAAAAATTAGCATCTGAATAGTGCGTCAAATTAAAGATAGAAATTTTTAGAAAGATAAGAGAAATAAAAAAAATTCCATTTAAATACATTAATGTTATTATAAAAACATTCAAAGGATATGTTATTTGATTTTATTGAAATATTTTAAAAATATATACTATAAACATAATGTCGGGTCCACATTAAGTAAGATAAAATAAACTTCTAATGAATCAAATATACAAATTGTTGTTAAATGTTTTTCTATTCTCATCCATATCATGTTTAATATTAAATTCCAAAAGAGTTGAATGAGATATATGATTTTCAAGTCCAAACATATTAAGTAAATAAAGTATTTATTTTATTTGGAATAATAAATTTCAATTTTTTGGTAAATATGATATCCCATAAAATATTTTTACCCACCCATCATACTCATTTCAAATTTTATTTTCATGATTTTTGAAAAATCATTTCATTATTTTTGATTTGTTGATCCAAATATAAGAACATAATCATATATTTTTATGGAAAAAGTATCTCATAATTAATTCTTCTTACATATTTTTGGGCCTCTAATTCCTAATATAAAACCATTTGATAGAAGAAAATAGATTAATCCTTCATACCATGTTCTTACTTCATATTTAAGTCCATATAGTGCTTTGGTATTTTTAAATCCATAATTTTGATTTTGTGTGTCTTCAAAACATAAAGGTTGTCCAATATAGACTTTCCCCATTAAAAATACATTTAAAAATAATATTTTACATTAATATAATATAATTTAAAATTATTTTATGATCCATATTCTAGAAGGAAATTAATCGCATATAACCTAGGTATAAGAGAAAATGTTTCTTCCCAGTCGTTCCCTTCATCCTAAATTTAAAATTTTACAAGTAATGTATATTTATTTATAGAGATGAAAACATGTTCACCATTCTTATTTAAGAATAATCATTTTTTTCTAATAGAACAATATTTAGAGGGTTTATCAACTAATTATCGTAGATTGTTTCTTTTAAACTAACTTAACTCGTCTATTAGAACTATGAAAATAATTCATCCATTAAATATTATTATAAAGATTTAGGTTCTAGATGGGATAAGAAGTTATATAATTCTACTAGGTTTCATATATTTTATCTAGTTATGACCCCTTCATAACATCATCCTATAACTGTTTCTAAAGGATAGTCCTTATGAAGTTAAATAATCTAGAAAAAATAATTGGTGTTCACTAATATAAACAAATCATAGATATGGTTTTTGATAATAGAGATAAGAATCATAATCCTTTTTATTTTTAATTATTGTTTCAAGTCTCATATTCTTTAGAGAATAAATTTGTTCATTAGTTTTAATCATTTTGTGTTCAAAAATATCACTTTCATAAAAAATTACATGATTTTATTCTTCAATTGTCCTTGACATTTTGATGAAAACTCTATCGAATTTTAATGTAGTAGAGTGGGATAAGAAGATACCTTAATCATACATTGGATTAAATTTACAAAGATAATACTAGATTTTCAAGACATAAACCTTGCATCCAAATACATTTAATTATCCCACCATGTGTTTTCAATTACTCTATAACTCAGAGGTTGTTTTCTATAAGATATATCATATTATAACTCTATTAATAACAAAACATGTAGTGTTAACATAATTATCCAATAAATAATTGGGCATGTTATATTCACATAACATGGTTCTAGAAAATTATTGAAAAATAATATCCCAGTTTTCAACAAAACCATTCAATTGAGGTTTATTAAGATAATATAATGAATTTTTAATTCATTAATTTGATCATTGTGAATTAAATTAAAGATTAAAAAATTAAAATCAATTTTCACTTTTAAAAGTCTTAGTTTTAGAAGGTTTATCACTTTTTAAAATATTATATAATGTAATAAAAATATAACACTCACTCTTATGTCTTAAAAACTAAACCCATTAAAATATCAAAAAATTATCTGCCAACACATAAACTAATGATTTGTCAAAAATACATTCAGTTCTAGTAGTTTTGAACATATGAAAATGGATAAGATCAAGAGGTCTAAATGTAGAAACATATTTAATTAGTAAAGAAGATTATTTGTGTTGTTTGACCATTTAACATGCATCCCATATCTTCTTTTTTCCTAATTCAAGGTAATGAAAGTCAAAAATAAAATATATCTTACAAAAATAATCAATTAATGAACATTAAAGTGTCCATGAAATCTACTAAAAATACATGATTAATTAATTTCATCATTCAAAAAAATTATCTTTTATAAAAATAATAAATTATGATTCAGTGTATAGTCATTGTCAGTTCTTAGTTCTTTGACATTGAGGGACTTCTATTCAAAAACTGAACTATTATTTCTAGATAAATCTACTAAATTACAGTCGCAACGATTTTGAGAGATACGTATCAGGTTTTTCTTAAAACCTTCAAGATAAATAAATTTTTTGATGAAAGTTTTAGGATTTGAAAATGATCAAATGTCACAAAATTTCCCTTTTTTATTGTCACCAAATGTTACAATGCCTCTATAAATCATGGATAGTGAGTGAATTTTTGAGAAATATCCAATCATATATCTTGAACAACCACTATTTATAAATCATTTTTTATTTATGTTCTTGTGGTTAGTTCCCAACAATGAAAATTCAAACAACAACATTCTTTTCTACCCAAACTTGTTTTGGTCCAGAAGTGATTTCTATAAGATACATAGGGATCTATTTTTTTTGTTTTCAATATAATTTAGAAACTTCTTTTTGAAAATTAATTAATAATAAATCATTTTTGATTCCATGTAATTCTGAATTTTTCAATTAATAGATGTTACCATAATGTTCATTTTCTCCACAATGTAAACAACTAAACATAGAATAGTTTTTTTTAGAACTAGAAACAAAATAATTTTTATAATGTTTCATATTTTCACCCTAACTTCCTGTTATGATCTTTTCATTCTTAAGCTGATTCTGGCCAAGATGTCTTCTCAAATAATCCTCCCCTTTAGTAAATATATTTCTAGCATCATTAATGTTTTTAACCTCCTTTGAAAAAATTTAAATTTTATGTTTATGTTTAGTGAATAATGTAGTATGCTTTTACAATTATATTTTTAACATTAATTTTTTTATTGGGTACCTCTTCTTCATTATCAATTTTATTGTAAGAGTTTGTGAGAGATTTGTTTTTTTTTATTTTAATATTTTATACTTGAATTCTATCATTATAAAATCTTACATTAATTCATTATATGGAAATATTTCATTTTTTGATTCATACTCATGGTCATAAGAGTAGTAAGAATGTATCTCATTTGAAAATTCAATAATGAATATGTTTGCCTTTTGAATAATACCTGTATCTTCTAACACTGATGATGTGAACTCGCTAGAATCTATAGTATCACTTCGTGTGGACTTTATATCCTTATATGATTTCTTACTACAACCATATTTATTGAATTATTTCTTTTATGTATGTTTATCATTGTTATATTGTCGAAAATCAGACGTGATATGTCCATGCTTTTTGAAATCATAACATATTTATCATTTAGATTAATTATCATGATTCATGTAATTGTTAAAATGTATTCTAAATCTTCTTCTCTAATTATATAATTTTTTGAACATTCTAACAAACATTGAAAGCTCATTATTTGATCTAGAGTAGCACAAGGAGTCTTCTTCATTAGATGTTTCAGAAATTTGTATTCCATCATTACTATTTTCATCATTAGAAGTAGAAATCATTAAGGAAACATTATATTTCTTGATCATTTCAATCTATACATATTTAGATTTTTATTCCACTTTAAACATCATAAGATATAAAATGAGATCTTTTATTTTTAAAAATTTTGATTTATATAGATTTTCTGATTGTAGTTGTGATGCCACTCGACTTGGGAGGTTAGAATTCGAGAACATTTGATGCTATTCAAGATTATTGATAGGTGCTCATAGAGAATCAACATTATTAAAAATCTCCTTGAACCTTTTGTTCGTCAAAGCAATGCATTATCATCCAACCATTCTGAATGTGTCAAAAATGATTTTAGTAGTATCAAATCTAAGAATCATCACAATGTTTGTTCCTTCAAACGAAAATTTAACAGTGTTCCACTTTTCATGAGTTTATCGAAACCGAGAGACTCTATTGAACTCATCTATCCATAAGTTATTGATTATATCCTTCATATAATTGGAATTCTGGTCATATTATTCATTGGTTGTAAAATCCCACGTTCCTAGTTCATTCATAAGAGTTTCGTAACAATTTAATACTTTAGGATATAAATTCAAGACATGATTCTTTATATAGATAGTCATGTGGGCCTTTTAACAACCATAACATTTACCATTAACATAATGATCATTAACTATGAAAAAGACTCTTGTTTATCATCCATATTATCCTTTTGAAAATAAATATGTTGACATTAAACATTCACAACTATGAACTCACGATTCTTAAGAAGTAATAACTATTATATTCCTAGAGAATAGAAATCTAAAAACTCAAGAGGGGGAGGGGAGAATTAAATTTATAAAAAATTTATTTTTAAGAACATGTATCTCTTTACGTGTGACAATTCACATGTTTTTCCTCAATATGAAAAGGTAGAGGAAATAGAAAATTTTAATGGAAAGGGATCAAACATAAGAGATTTATAATGGTTAAGGGAGTAGAAGTCCCATATTCCACTCCACGAAAACTAAACAAAACGAGTTTAGTGATTCTCACTATAAGAACCATTTTATTCGGGACTCAAAACAATGTATAAGTTGCATTAACTTAATGAAAATCCAAATATTTCAACTAGAATATCCCTTTACAACCCATATCCAGTGTCATAACACACGCTCTTACAGTGATTGTAAACCAAAATAAAATAAATATTATTTGGAAACAATAATTGCAGCACATAATTGAAACAAAATGCTGACAGTATTCAAAGATATATCATCGGTGGAGGATTGAATTAAAATCAAATAATTGAATACTTATTAGTGCAACGGATAATTCTTGTTATGATAGCATAAGGGTTTTTGTTTGGTCTTCTTTATATATAGGTATTTTTTTTATATCAAAATATTTTTATATACAAGTATTTTATCCATTCATCTCATCTCCCAACAATATATAGAGGATAAATATTTCTTTTATATCTATTTTTTAAATTTTAACTTATTCACAAGATAATCATCTCTATCATGTTTATAATCCATTTTATAGGTGATACGATTGTCCATTAATATAATGAATCAATTACTTCCAAATATGGAATAAACTTCCATAGTAGTACTACTAGTGATCTTCTTCATCAGATCTTTCCATTCTGAAAAAAACACTATATATCGATCGTTATTTTCCTAAATGGACAACCCCCTTTCTGATATTCTATGAATGAAATAAGTTACATATCAAGATATTATATGATTAATCATTCCATTCATCATAAAAACCAATTCTTTAGAAGATATTAAAATAAAATTACTCTTCATTGTTAGATAAACTTCTGAGATACATCGTAAGATAAATTAGATATTGTTCTTAGTGTAGGTGTAATATAAACTGAATTCGGTACTGCATAGAATAATTCATCATCATACGATATATATATTACTCAAGTGAGATACATAGTCCTCAGAACATCTTCTAGATCTCAAAAGATATTCTTTTATGAATATTCTTTTTTTAAGAGAATGTCTTATAAAAATATCATTCTCTTTGAAGTATCTGACTTTGAACAGACAGTTACATAATCATACTCTTCATAAGAAAGTATCATATATAGAAAGATAAACATTCAACATGGAGATCTCTAATTCAGAGTAAATAGATGATAATATTTGATTATCATAAGTGTAACTACCCAAATACTTATAGAATAATACATTCTAATATAAATTAATAGTTATGAATAATATATTAATTTTATCTCAAAGAGGACACTTTTTCTGATAGCATGCTCTACTCGCAACAATTGGTTTCATTGAAATCTTACGTTTCACACAACTTTGAGTTACACCGAAAAATAATATAATTATATAATTATTTTAAATGGCAGTTAACACTAAGCCATTGTAATAGAGAGATTGAACAGAAATAAATAAAATATTATTATTAAATGTCATTAAAATTATCATATAAATTATACAGGTTTAAAATAAGAATTAATAAGATTTTAAACATGAAATACTCTAATATTTTAGAAAGGTCATTTTACCACCTTTTGATGAAGAAACCTTATTAAATATAATTTCTGACACCTTTACATGTTCTATAGATAAAATAAAAATCTTAGTTATAATTGGAAAATCAAAATTTATGTTGGATAAATTTTTGGTAATTTTATGGAAAAGTTCATTTTTAATGAATATTTAATCATACCACATTTTGAGTTAAAACTAAATTTTTATATTACATATTTATATAGTATGATTGTACTTTAGATTGATTTTAAATAATAATTGGATTATATTTTTATCATTTAATTCAATTTTGGTCATTGGAAGTAATTTCACTTTGACAATGGACATAAACACGAGTCAATCATTTCATATTTATTACCTCTTAAAATCATACCATTTTGTACGGACTATGGGAATTAATTTTAAATTATTTATCGCAAAATTGGTGTTTTGAATTTGGAAAAATGGATTACATATTTTGAAAAAAAATATTCATATTTTTTGAATATATACCTTACATTTTTAGACTTTAAAATTCATTAGAAAGATAAAAAATTCCCACATGATGGTATTTTATTAATAATTTTTATACATCAAATAAAAAATTTTATTTAAAACCCAATGATGATGTAATGATTAATTTATTAAAGAATCATTTAAATAAATAAGATTATAAATATTAAAATAATTTTATTTTGAAACATTTTTTCCATCCACAAAATTCAGGGATTCTTATCACTTGTTATTTTTGTATTATTGAAGTTTTTTTGAAATAATCTGGTTTTTATGGATTTTTAAAAATTCATGATTTAAATAGTATAAAAATTGACATAAATGAGTTTCAAAAAAAAATACAATTTTATTAAGTGATGGAATACTACAAAAAATATAAGATTCATCCAAATAAATTAGATAATGTTGAATAATTTATTAATGAACCCCTAGAGGTTCTATTGGAAATCTTATGGTAACTATATTAACCATATAGTATGCATATAAAAGAAGACATGATAAGAGTAAAAAATGTTAACTGAGGGTTAAATATAAAATATAAGGTCATATTTGTGACCAAGACTTCTCTAAAACTGATTGGTTGAGAGGTTTTCTCCAAAAAACATATTTTATTATAACTAAATGCCTCTGGTACCATTTTAAACTGTAAATATTTATATTATAAAATAATATTTCAATACATTCCTAAAGATCCCCTCCTCCATCTTATAGAATGGAATAACCTATACACATTTAGTCACACCTCTCAAGCCCCTTATCCTATCCAAAATATTCCCAAATAAACTCCCAACATTCATATCTCCCTCCTAGAATTCTTAACTTAGGAATAAGACAATTCAAGAAATCCCTTTGGCTCAAATCAAGGGGAGTTTCATGTTTTAATAGGTAACATCTTCTCAAAAGTTCTAATCCGTTATTTTAATTATCCACTCCCTATTATATTATTACACAACAAAAACAATATCCTCAATATACTAGGAATTTTTTATTAGTATTATTCAAAAAACACTTACACACACCCTTATCTAATGGATACGAACAAACTGTTTCTGTGTATGATGAACTGCTACCTCACGAAACGATGATTTTTCGATTTTCTCCTACCACATCTCATAGAATCCATTATAATAGAAATGTACTTATTTATGATATATATTATATTTATATTGTCTCTATGAAACTGTATGTTTCATTTACAAACAATGTTTTATGATTTTCATGATGTGTAAATGCGATAATTTCATTTGAGGAAATGCGGGCTACCGCTCCCACAAAGAGATATGACCCATTCATGCCATACATATAAAATATAAAATATTGAATTAATGAACATAAGTAACATATATCTCATATGTTATTATACTATTATTAGAATATACCTTTGTGTCATTTAGTTTTCATTTCATTAATATGAGAAATGAATGAAAGTAGTGTTCATGCGTACGTATGACTTACCATCTCCATGAACAGTGCATTTCATTTATTACCTCCAAATGTAATGGACTATTACAAATATATATATACACTATATATATATATATACGATATTTAAATCATGAAAACTATTCTACAGATAATGTTCTTTTGACCACATAGAAAAATTTTTATTTTAAAAAGATAATTTTCAACTCAAGTACCCAATATCGACAAAACGACCGATGTTAACTAAAATAATTATGTAATTTTTATATCATGGAAATTGGTTGTATAAAAGGAATAATAAACATGAAAAATATTATTAATAAATTATAAATTAACTTAATTTTATTATTCAGGATGAACATGGAACACACGTGACAAATCCGATTTAAGGTACGAGACATCGTCTCAATCTCAATTCATTGAGGCATGTTCTGATAATATAAACCTCCTTATTAACACGGTGTATAATAAACCCCTTTGAATTTTACATTCATTACAAGTAAATATTTTTTTCTATGAATCATTTTACAAAATGAAAAAATGAATGTTTTTAATGAATGTGGTGACAATGGCATCTCCATTGTCATAATCATTATTTGGCTCCCTCTATATGACTTAATGTTTTAAAAAGGAAAATAAAGACCTTATTCCCTTTTTGGATTCAATGGTATTGAAAATGGATTTTTGAAATAGATTGAGTATTTCAATATCATGAAATTATTTCTTGTGATTGTTAGTGAAATTTTATAAGTGAAATGTTGATATTTGGAGTATTTTTTGTGTTATGATTCTATAATGGTAGTTAGAAATTTTATGGGTGGATACATGATAAACTAATGATAGGCATTTACATGTTAAAGCAAATGTTTGGCAGTTCCCTGATAAACCATGGACAGGTGGTTACGTTATAACCTTCAATGGATTGGGTACAGAAGTCACCCGAATGGTTATTCTATTTAGTGATATGTGGGGAAGTCGACCGTAGGGTTATTCAATTTATGTATATTTTTGTGCCATGTTTCTCTATATATTATATGTTTCTTTATATGGTATTTATGATAATCATTTGGTTACAAAAAAAATTTGTAATGACCTTATATTATGTGAAGTATATTTAATACTTATTAATAGGGAAAATTATTTCATTAAGAAAAAGTATTCATAGTTTTAATGTTAACCCAGACTAAAAGTTTTCTTTATTTATGAATCCCTTACTAATATTTTTTTATGATCATCCCATGGTTTGAAATGTTTTTAATAGGATATAAATACGAATCAAGTCAATGATGTGATCAATGAAGATTTATGTTGTTAAAATGTGAAACTATATCATACTTCATGTTAAAGAGTTTTTGTTTTATGAAAAAATTATATACTCTGTATAAGTGTTTAATTATAATATTAAAGATGTTTTGTACATGTTATGACATAATTCTCCAATGATATAAAACTTAAAATATCCTCAATGTGAATTAAAGTCAAGTTATCGACTTATCACAAGATTAATAAATTCTTATGGATGTGGAATTATTGTTGGTATCATAGATCAGTTTATATAACATTCTAGGTTAGGGTGTTATTTATGAATAAGTGACATGTTTTATATTACCCTATTGGATAGTATATTATAAAGATTCATATTTATTTTAGATAAATTTAATGATTTTAATATAAAATCAATAAGTCTATCTTAGTGTTAAACCTCCTCATAAAATAGTTTAGGATGATTTTACAAATACACTGACACATAATTTTTTGGTTTTAGTAAATGGCTTGACCTTGAAGGCACCAATGAATCAATGGATGTGAAAGAAACTTTTACTATTTTCTGAATGAGATACCAAATAAAATGGGAGCTACAATGAGAACCCTTATGGTTATTCTTAACCAACTAACTGGAGTTATGATTGACCACATGAATCTTGGGGATTTTCTAAGGCTTCACATATGTGTGAAACAAATCCCGATGGATTTTCAGGTAATAATCATAAATCTGTTTATATTGAAAAACATATATCTCACAGTTGTGGAGAGAAACACATAGGGAATTTTTCAAAGGGGTGATAAGATGTTATTAATGTGGTAATGAATGTCATAAATCAAGAACCGTCCATGGAAAAAGAATGAATTTAGTTGACTCTAGGAAAGGGAATGAATTTATTTCTGAGGGGTCAATTTAATGTTTTAAATGTGGTTTACATTGTAATTATACAGATAGATTTCATTCAAAGAAGGTTTAGGAATCGATCCCTAGGATCATAAAAACATATATTTAAAGGTATTAATGATGGGATTACTTTAGAATACTTATAGTATTTGTAAACCTTAAGTATTTTTTTAATTGAAGAAGAATTAACATTTCTTTTGTGGATATAGTTATAAAAAATAATTAGGGTTTAGGTGATCCCTGAATTTGAGGCAATTATGGGTTAATAGTTTTCAGGATGAAAAATGTGAGCTATGAAATAACCTTGGTGTTTATAACATGTTATGGATATTTTTAATTATTTTTTATCATTTTGTTAATTTTATTAAATTTATAAGGTTTTTTGAAAAATTAAAACACATAGACCATGTGAGAACCCATCACGTCATAAAAATGTGTGGGAATCCAACCCACAACCAAAGTGTGACTAGGATTTATCACCTACAACTAGACTATATGAAGTACCTGTTTATTATGAATTATTATTTTTAGTGTAATGATTTTATGGATCAATAAAAAGTTTATATTAGGAACATATGTTTTACTAAATGTATATCCTTAGTAAAGGAAAATTATTTGGTGATTAAGTGATAAATGTTATTTTGGTAGATGTTCTCTCTTTTGGGAACACTATATTAATAAGGAATATAGAATACTATTGGATTTCATTTGTAGAAAAATTGTTGAAATTTTATATTGTATAAATCTATGTTTTTTTGTGGACATATGGATATTTGGGTTTTTTATATAAATGATTAACCTATCTTTGAGAATACATGATTTGGATAATTACATTAAATTATGATTCAATAATTCTAGTTGATGTTATAAATGATATGATTTATCATAGAATGCTATGTGATCAAATTCTTTTGATATTAGGGTTTCAATCATATTTTGTATTATATTGATTAATTTTAAGAATATTTGTGTATCAAATGGTCTTTGTTGAACACTGGATATTGTTTGTTGAGTTTTTGAGATTCAGAGTAGTAGTTTTATAAATTATTATCTTTTGGGGGGATTATTTGATCTTATACAAACACTTTTTTTGTTAATGTCTAATGATAGAGGAAATATATATATTTCATCTTTTTTGGATTATGTGATTCTCTAGAAGTTGATTCTAGAACATCAGATGTGACCGAATCATCTTGAATACTCATCATTTCGAGAAAAGATGAATTTTTTGTAGAAATATATTAAATGATGAAACTATACTTTAAAGGTTTGTATTGTTCATTATGTTCTTATTCTATATAGTAAAATAATTCATAAACATTATTAAATGTAACTTAAAACAAAAACATTTTTTGTTTACTTTTCCTACCAGGGAATCAAATACCATTTAACCCATCACAGGTTTGTGGTTTTCTTGTTGTTAACTTTCTTCTAATCATATTTTCTTTCATTCTACAGCAGAACATGATGTTTAGGTTACTGTTAAATATATAAATTTTCATGGAATCCAAGAATGTGTTATCTCAGGTTACCTTGGTACTTATCCTACTTTATTTTAACGTGATTGTTTTATTGACTCTTTCTAATGTGGGACTTTCAATGAAGCTTCCGAGCCCATTTTTATAATTATGAGGAAGAAATTTCCAAAAGGGGGAAGGATGTAACAAACTAGGTATTTATAGAATAATACATTTTAATATCTCTTCACATTTGTGAATAACATATTCATTTTATGTTAAATAGGAAATTTTTTTTGATAGAATACTCAACATGCAAAAATAAATTTCATTGAAATATTACTTTTTACACAACGTTGTTTTATACCAAAAAATAATGTAATAAAATTATTATTTTAAATGGTAATTAACACCAAATATTTTCACTAGTGTGATTGGAAATAACTAACTAAAATATTTTTGTTAAATTCCTCTACATTTATCCAATAAATTTTAGAGGCTTAAAACAAGAATGAATCTGATTTTAAGCAAGAAATACACAAATATTTTTATAAGGTCATTTTACCACCTTTTGACGAAGAACCCTTTTTAAACATATTTTCTTACACCTTTATTTGTTTTAATTAAAATAATAAACTTCTTATTAATAATACAAACATAAAATTTTACTTTGGATAAATATTTGTTAATTTTCTGATAATGTTCATTTTTAAATGAATAGTGAAAAATACATCCTTTTAAGTCCAAACCGCCTTTTCATATAATTTATTTATATAGATAGATTGTACTTTTAATAGGTTTTAAAGTGTAATTTGATTATATTTTTAACATTTAATCCAATTTTTGTTATTGTAAGTAATTCCACTTTGAAATTGGACTTAAACACATGTCAATGTTTTGATTGTTATTACTTCTTAAAACCCCGCTTTTTGATTTTGACAATTGGAATAAAATATAAATTAATTATTGCAACTTCGGTTTTTTGAATTTATAAAAATGGATTCCATATATTAAATGATAATAAAAAAATTGTGTGAATAGTTAACTTTTATTTTTAAACATTTGGAATAGTAACATCGCAAATTAATTTTTTTACCTCGGTAAAAGGTTAAATATGGAAATGAAAGGTAAAATGTATTTTTATAATAATATTAAACTACCCTGGAACGTTTCCTAATCCTATTTTATGATACATTTCTGACCATGTATATCCTTGGGTCTATTTTTGGGACCCCATGGTTCCACTTGGGAGTGATAATGCCTTAATATATTAATTAATTTAATGTAAAGATAAATATAACATAAACAAGTATCTTTTACTAATATAATTTTTATATGGGGTTATATAAGTGATATTTCAAAACAAAAGTAGTAATTAGAAAGATAAAAATATTTCCTAGATCATGGTATTCTATTTATAATTTTTATACATCAAATAAATAAATTTATTTATGACACAATGATGATGTCGTGATAACCTTATTGATGAATGGTTTAAATAAATGAGATTATAAATATAAAAATAATTTTTTTTGTAATTTTTTTTCATCCAACAAATTTTGGAATGATTATTACTTGTTAAACTTTAATTAATGATACTTTTTCAAAATAATAATGTTGTTATGGATTTTAAAAATTCATTAAATTAATAGTATAAAAATTGACATAATTGAGTATTTAAAACAAATACTATTTTATTAAATGATATTGTAGTCTTAGAAATATATGATTCAGAAAAATGACATAGATAATGTTTAAAATATTAATAATGAACCACTTGAGGTTTGATTGAAATCTTATATTAACTATATTAACCACAAAGTATGAACTTAAAAGAAGACATTGTAAGAGTCAAATTAGTTAACTATGTGTTAGAGCTAACAGATAAGGTTATATAAGTGACCTAGACTTATGTAAAACCTATTGGTAGATATTTTTTAGATAAAAAATTATTATATTTGAACTAAATGGCTTTGGGACCATATTAAACCAAAAAAAATTATAATAAAATAATATTTCAATACATTCCAAAAGTTCCCCTCCCTCTTATAAAAAGGCATCACCTCTACCCATTAAATCACACCTCCCAAGCCCCTTTTTTCATCCATCCTAGACCCAAATAAGCTCCCAACATCCCTCTATTCATCCATGATGCATTACCTTGGTCAGAAAAAAGTTCAAGAAATCCCTTAGGCTCAAATCAAAGGGTGTAACACATTTTAAGAGGTATCGTCTTTTCTAAAGATCATTTCCATAATTTTAATTTTCCACTCCCTATTATATTCTAATTATTTGATTAAATAAAAAAACTAGTATCCTAAATATACTAGGATTTTGTTATGATAAGGATTCAAAATACGCTTACACACACCTCCATCTAATAGATATGAACATATTGTTTCTGTGTACGGCAGATTGTTGCCTCGCGATACAATGATTTTTCGATTTTACCCTACCACCTCTAATTGTGGAAATTATGATGAAAATGATTTTAGATATGATATATATTATATTTAACTTATATATATATGATAATTTTTGTACTATTTACAACCATACCTTTATTCTTTTCTTGATGTGTAAATATGATAACTTCATTTGAGAAAGTGCGAACTACCACACCCTCAAAGTGATATGACTCATTCATTCCATAAGTGGAACATATAAATGATGTAGTTAATAAAATTATGTAACATATATATCATAAGTTATTATACTAAAATAATAATATACCTATGTATCATTTAGTTTTGATTTCATTAATATGAAAAATAAATGAAAGTTGCATTCATGAATATGTACGGCTTACCATCTCAATGAATGGTGCATTTCATTTATTATATATCAATGTTATGGACTATTATATATAAATATAAATAGGATATATATATATATATTATATTTAAATTATTATTACTCTTCTGGAGATAATGTACCTTTACCACATGGACAATTTGTAATTATAAAAATCTCAATTTCGACTAAAGTACCCCATGTCGACAAAAAGACTGATATTAACATAAATAATTATGTATATTTTATAATTTGGTAATAAGTGATATAAAAGGAATAATAAACATGAAAAAGTGTCTTAAAAAACGTGAAATTATCTTAAGAATATTAATCAGAAAATAAAAGGTACATATGTGATGAATCAAACTTAAGGTAATGGAATACGTCTAAATCTTCATTAATTGATGCATTTTTTGATAATATACACCTCATTATTTTACATGGTTTATAATAAACACCTTTTACTTTTACTTTAATTAAAATGTAGTATTTGTTAACTATGAATTTTACTTAATTGAAAATGAAATATTTTTATCATATGCGGCGACAATGACCTCTCCACCGCCGTAATAGTTATTTGGCTCTCTCTATAAGCCATAATGTTTTTAAGAGAAAAGAAACCCTTAGTTCCCTTTTTTGGTGTTTTGGTATGGAAATGGGTTTTTTAAATAGATTTAGTATTTCAATATCTTGAAATTATTTCTTGTCATTTGATGTGAAATATTATTAGAGAAATGATGTTATTTGAAATATTTTATGTGTTATGATTATATAATGGTACTTGTACATTTTATGCCTAGTGACATGATAAACCAATGATAGGTGTTTATGTGATAAACCAAATGATGGGTGGTTTGATGATGAATCAAGAGAAAGTGTTTACATTTTAACCTCCAATGCATAGGGTATGGAAGTTGGTCGTATGGGTATTCTATTTTGTGATATTTGTAGAAGTCAAACGTATATTTATTCCATTTAATTATGTTTATCTCCCATGTTAACTTTATATTTTATATGTTGCTTTCTATGTGGTTTATGTTAATATTTTGGTTACAACATGGATACGTAATGAGCTTATATTTTGTGAATTATATTTACTACTTCTTAATGGTGAAAAGTATTATTTTATGATAAAGTATTCATACTTTTCATGTTACCCCAAGCCTAATAGTTTTCTTTATTTATGCTTCTCTTACTGATCTTTTTATATTCATCCCACATTTTGAAATTTTTTTCATAGGACTGAAAGGATTATAGAGCCAGGGATGGGGTAAAGGAAAATTTATACTGTTAAAACATGAAACAATATCATATTTTGTTTTAAAGAGTTTTTTTATGAAAAAATGGATAGAGAGTAGAAGTGTCTACTTATAAAATTCAAGATGTTATGTATAAGTTATGACCAAATTTTTTAAAGCCCTATACCTGAAAAGATCCTCTTGGTAATTTAAAGTAAATTTATGAACATATATCAATATTAAGTAATGTTTCATTTAGGGAGCTTAAAATAATACAAAAAACATTTTCATAAAATAAATACATTACATGTCAAAATATAATCAATTTCAGAATCAGCATATGATAAATTCATTTGATTAATGTAATAAAAAACACGTAATACAAACTATTTAGAATAAAAATATGGTTTTTTTGGATAATCAAATCAGATAAAACTAAGATATTTTATAACAAAATACGTCTATCCATCACATATGATCATTAAAAATATAGCTTTTAGAATAGTAATCTGACATTTTGAATAGTAATCAGATCATTCGGAATAATAAATTGATTGTTACAGTATTATCTACACTAATTTAAGTGTATGATAATATTTAGGAGTCTTATAAAATATAAATATGAAATATTTATATAATGATACAAAATAAATAATTTTATTAAAAATGATAAAGTAAGTAAATTTATTTTGTTAAAAAATTTAGGATTCTTTTTTGAATTTCTAAAAAAAATATAAATTTTTTATAAGGTATTTGATTAGTTTTATAAATTAAGCTCATATTTTTGATAATAGTGATATTATTTTATAAAAATATATGCTAATATTCATGGTATTAAAAAAGTATCATAATGTTAAAATTTCTATTTTTCAAAATTAAATTATGATTTTAATTAATAATTAAACTTTTTATAACATAGAATAATTTTTTTGAATTTTAACTTTTAAATTTTTTTTGCATCAATGATTGGTATTCTTGTAAAATAATGTCATTTTTGGTGAATACTAAATAATTTAAAAATATTATATTTTTTATTATAAGAAAAATATATGAAGAAATAATTCACGCATGATGTAAGTGAATTTTTTTTAAACTCACATTAATAAATTACTGTATATCATCCCAATATTCAATATTGTTGGTAGTATTGATCATAAATAATAAATTAATGAATATAATATTCAAAAAACCCCTATTTCATCCTTACCAACCATTATCCTCATATCTTCTAAGACTTATATATTGAAAAATGTATTCCTTATTCTCTTCCTAGTCATCTCCTTCATGTCCTAGTTCTTCTGGTCACCCCAAATATCATTTCAAGGAGCCTTATGGGTATCCTATTATGGGACCACCAAAGAAAGATATAAAATTATTGACCAAAAAACATTCATTTTTATTCCTCTTCTACAATCCCAATATGTTCTTCACCCACCTAAAAAATTACCATAAATTTCTTAAATAAAATGATATTTTTTTTATTATGGTGCAATATGAATCTTATACCCTCACCTCAATTTACTATTAAAAAATCATTATTCCCAATATAGTTGTTTCACTGCCTCCTTGAACAATGCACTTTGTTTTTTTATACCACCTTCATGAATGGTATTTAATATATTTTTATGATTAAATAAGACTATAATAAGTATACAATAACTTATTTATTGTTATTGGATATTTCAAAAATCATTTTACTAGATAAAAAAACTCTAGTTCGTGATTGTTTGTAAGACTTCCAAAATCAAAAAATTGTACAACATTAATTTTTTTACTAAATGAATTAAAAATATATTTTAAAACCTATGAATATTTTGGAATATTTTAATTCATCAAAATATATTAATATCACTTAATTTCACATTAGGAGTTTTTATCCCATTTAAAAATATCTTCAAAGATTATCCACTACTGATCCGAAATTGGAACCATGAAATGAACACCCTCGTAATAATGAAATCAAACTCTATATCTCATTGAAATGGTTGTAAATTGCAATAATATGTTCATATAAATTCATATATATATATATATGGTAATGGTTTTGAATTTGGTATTTACTGAGACTAATTTGATTATTCAGGACAGTAAGTGAATGTGTTGAACGATTCTCATCCTATGGTAAGGGGTCTCTCTGACCCACCCTATTTTCATGGGGTTATTAACAATATCACTATGACTCACTTTATCTATCTAAATTTTTTGTCATAAAAATATTATAAATTATTTTTATTTTTATCTTACATATATACCAATATGTTCTCCCTTCCATTAATGGGGTTATAAATACCTTTTGTTCATTCTCAAATAACTTCTTTAAAATAAACCTCCATTAGGGGAAAAGATTTTATACATTATTCCTTTTATGTAACAATATTTTAAATTCTATATTACCATTCATGATTAAAATAATTAATTTAATATATTAGGGGAAAACATTTTATTTTCCCTCTCTTTTAAATATAATACAATATGTGTATACTTTCTATAAAATCCTTTAGACGATTCCTTAAAACACTATTCTGAAGGATAAGTTCATTACCAACTTCCCTATCCATTATAATGAGGTTTTATAGCTGATTAGATAATTTTTTACCAAATATTTTTTATTTAGATATTGTAATGCCCCGGTTCAAGAAGCTACCCAGAGGCGCCCCATAGCCAGTTGGTCAGATGGCCTCAAGTGCATTTCCCCAAATGTCAGAGGCTGCCGACTAGCAGTGAGAGCCTTGGGTGTGATAGTGGGGAAACTATGCCTTCATTGAAAGCGTACACAGTAGAGGTTAACAAAGCAGATAGTAGAAGAAATAGTAAATATCCAACAATAATAAACAACAAAAAACTAAAATAATAAACAACTGGAGCCCACATGTATATATGAAATGATGCACGATACATATGTCTAGGAAAGCAGCCATAAAAGTTAAAATGATGAATACAATACTAAACCAAAGTAAAAAATAAAAACACATAAGCAACTCCTTAGCATCGCATGCCTCGGCTAGGTCCCATGATCTCCTACTCCAAAATAAATCATGTACCAGAAGTCGAAGGGCGCTTGACCTTGTCTATACTTGCAACAACATAGTATGTTTGGGCCCAAAAGCATGACCCAAACCGGGTGTGACACTAATCTCATTAGGCAACCACCTAAAGATCTATGCCTTACAGTATGTGAGTATATGGTAAGTAATAGTACAGTAAACATTAAGCAGTAACAGTAAATAGTAGACAGTAAACAGTAAGCAATAGAAGGATAATATACAATAGTAATAAATCCTCGGAACAACAAGCAACAGAGAAGCAATCAGCTAACCACAATAGGAACCCCTCTAGGAAGTACTCTCAACCAACCCCTCTGGTCCTAACCAATAGTTAACAACAACCCTCTGTGTAGTACACTCATTCAAACCCCTCTGTTTTGGTTATAAAAAAATTATCAGACTCTCTAGGGAAGCTCGCTCGGTCAATCCCACTTATAGTCTATGGAAGTCAGGGACACTCTGAAGAAAGATCACACGGTCTAACCCTCTTATAGACCCATGGTTTAGAAACTCTCTGAGAAAGCATGCTCGGTCAATTCCTCCTATAGTCTTAGGTATATCAAAGACTCTCTAAGGAAGCCCACTCAGTCAATTCCTTCTCTAGCCTGGAATAGGTTTTAATGAAATTCAAACAAAGTATAGATTCTTTGAGGAAGCTCACTCGATATAACTTCCTATAGTCCATAATATCCAGGACTCTCTGGGAAGCTCACTCGGTCAATCCCATGTAGTCTATAATGTCCAATACTCTCTGAGGAAGCTCACTCGGTATACCCTCTTGTAGTCTATAATATCCAAGACTCTCTAGGAAGCTCACTCTATCTATACCTTATCGTATATAACACCAGGTTCTCAGGGTCACATTCCAATCAGTGCATTGAAATTATATAAGGCCAATGTACACCTATAGAGCTACTTGGCTAACCTGTCTACAACATAACAAGCACGTCTACAATATCACTTCATCATTCGGTCACAAGACATGGAAAACAGGTATAACGGCCAAAGGCTAACAAGACCCAAAGTTCACAACAAGAACAAAGGAATTGGAAAACATATCCAAGCATAGAAATTATCCAAAACTATAATCAAATTACCTCTACATAAGTATACAAGCCTGGAAGAAAAAACAACAGGGTAAAAAACGTAAACACGCAATACCCCATTCACGGGTATTGGTTGAATTTCCACATAAAACACAATGACATTGACTGTTAAATCACAAAACACCTACTTGGATCCTAGGAGATCAATATAAATTGACCACAAGGCTTTATTTTCCTTATAACAGCGTAGATATATGGAATCACACAAAATTTTCAACCCATGATATCTTGAGAAAGAGGGAAAATCATGTAATGAAACTCAATAAGAAGGAATAGCTCACCGCTGCAGTTCTGACACAATCGACATCTGTCGATTTGGACAACAGACAGAGGCTCGGGGTCTTAGAGGATGTTTGTGGCCATACAGGTTGCTCTCGGATGAAGAACCTGGGGAAGAATACGATTTCATCGATTAGGTGTGACCCCAGTCCATTTAATGAAAAAAAGAAACTACACGACGTGTACTTCTAGGGTATACAACATGAATTTGGCCTTTCTATACTCTGCTTTAAGCAGCATCCACATTTCCCCTACACACTGTGTGTGTGGCCCAGACACGGCCAGCACAAGACATGGCGCTACATCAAAGTACACAATGTGTACTTCGAAGATTTCTAGATTTTACTCTTCTCCTCAAAAACAACTAGAAAAGGAAAAACATTCCTGAAACGAAGATCTGGGTTCTTACAAACTCCCCCATTAAATAAATTCTTCCCCAAATTTCCCTAGCAAGACGTAGAAGAAAATACCCTGAACATTTCCATCCACTACGATCATACATTGTCCTCCCTATCCCAGGTCTCATCATGTACTCACTCGTGCTTCCATAGCACCCATACCATAGGAACAGAACAGCCACGGAGAACCTTCATACTGTGATCCACAATCCGGATAGGATTCTCCTTAAATGACGCATCTGCTTCGAGCTCCAACTCCTCGAGTTGAATGAAATGAGACGGGTTTGAAAAATAATGTCGGAGCTAAGAGACGTGGAAGACGTCGTGCATAGCCTGGTACCTCAGAGGTAACTACAACCGATACGCAAACAGCCCAACATTCTCCAACACCTCAAATGGAACGACGTACCGTGGAAAAATCTTTCCCTCTCTCTGAATCCTCTTTTGTCTCATCCTCGGTGCGACACATAGGAACACCTGATCCTCGACCTCGAACTCTAGAGGTCATCTCCGCTGATCAGCATAAGACTGCTGTCGAGACTATGTTGTATCCTTCCTCTTCTGAATCAACTCTATATGCTCTGAGGTCTCCTGAACAAGACAAGGTCCCAGCAAAGCTGCCTCTCCTTCCTCCAGCCAGCACAAAGGTGATCGGCATGGCCAACCATACAAAAGCCTCTTAAGGTTCCATCTGAATAGTCACCTGAATAGTGTTGTTATAGAAAAACTCCACAAGATGGATATGCTTCTCCCAAGAACCGCCAATGTCTTGAACACAAGATTGGAGCATATCTTGAAGCACCTAAATTGTATGCTCGGACTGGCCATCTTTCTGGGGATGGCATGCTATACTAAAAATTACCTGTGTACCCAAAGCCTTCTGAATACCTTTTCAGAACCTAGAGGTAAAGCACGTATCCCTATCAGAAACAATAGAGTGTGGAACTCCATGCAGATGTACAATCTCTTAGATGTACAACCGTCTCATCTCATCAATGATGAAGGTCTCCTTGATCGGAAAGAAGTGACCAACCTTCGTAAGCCTATCGACGACAACCCAGACAGAATCACTCTCTCGAGGTGACCTCGGCAACCCGGTCATGAAGTCCATAGAGACATCGTTCCACTTCCACTCGGGGATGGGTATCTACTGTAAAAGCCCTACTGGTCACTGATGTTTTTCTTTTACCTGCTGACAAGTAGAACATGTCATGATGATCCCAACAACATCTCTCTTCATACATATCCACTAGTACTAGCGCTGTAGATCATGATACATTTTGGTGACACCGGGATGAACTTCCAAAACAGAAGAATGAAAATCCCGCATCAGCTTCTCACATATGTCTACTGCACCCACACGTGTCCCTAGAAACGCAAGATATCATCCTCACCGACTATCCATCCAGGAAGAGGATCCTCTCCTGACACACTCTCCCGCAGGACTAGGCCTTCTGAGTTTGATAGATGCCTCATCTGTACCCAATCATGAAGAGTATAGGTAACAGCTAAAGATGAGAGAAAAGTATGCCCCCATTTGTCATGCACCTCCAAATGCATCTTAGAGAATAGATCCATAAGCTGCCACTCACTTCTGCCATCCCAAACTACCTGAATCTGTGTTCTCCTACTCAACGCATCAGGTACTGCGTTGCCCTTTCCCGGAATATAGGCACTCTAAAAGTCGAAGGACTGATGATACTCGACCCACTTGCATTGTCTCATATTCAAATCACACTGACTGAAGATATACTTGAGACTCTTGTGGTAGGTGAAAACCACAAAGTTCTCTCCCAGAAGATAATGTCTCCATCATCGTAAGGCATGAATAACAGCTGCTAACTCCAGATCGTGTGTCAGGTAGTTACTCTCGTGTGGCCTCAACTACCGAGACCCGTACGCAATGACTCAATCTCTCTATATAAGCACGTCTCCCAATCCGCCCCCTAAAGAATCACAGTAGACTGTATAGCTCTTGCACGACTCTGGAAAGACTAGTATCGGTGCTGATGTCAATCTCCCCTCTAGCTCCTGAAAGGCTGACTCACAGGAATCTGACCATAAGAACTTCGCACCTTTCTTGGTCAGACCTGTCAGCGGTGCTGTAAGGCGTGAAAAGTCTTGGATTAAACACCTATAGTATTCAGCCAGCCCTATAAAACTCCGCACCTCAAAGACATTATTCGGATGCTCCTAGGAAACTACAGCTCTCAATTTCTCTGGGTCCATGGATATTCCTGCCGTTGAGGTAACCTGACCCATAAAGTGAATCTGATCCATCCAAAAGTGGCATTTCGAGAGACTAGAATATAACTGATGCTCTCTCGGTGTACTCAGAATGATTTCAAGATGGGTAGCATGGTCATGTCGAGTGTGAGAGTACACCCAGATGTCGTCTATGAAAATCACCATGAAGGAATCCATGTATGGATGGAACACTCGGTTTATCAGTTCCATAAGAACTGCTGGTACATTCGTGAGACCGAATGGCATGACGGTATACTCGTATAGACCATACCTGCTCTTGAAGGCTTTAAGAAGTATATTAGATGGTCTAACGTGTACCTAATGATAACAAGACCTCAAATCGATCATCGAGGACACCCGGGATCCTCGGAGCTGATCAAAGAGGTCATAGATCCTCGGCAAAGGATATCGTCTCTTGAAGGTCAGCTGTTCATCTTCCGATAATCCACGCAATGCCTAAGGGTGTCATCTGCCTTCTTCAAAAACAGGATAGACAAACTCCACGGGGAAGTACTGGGTCATATGAAACCCATTTCCTGCAACTCCTCCAACTACTTCTTGAGCTCCTAAAACTCGGGTGTAGCCATCCTATAAGGAGGAATGGACACCGGTGCCGCTCCTAGAATGAGATCAATAGAAAATTCTAAATCACGCTACAGAGGAAAACCTGAAAATTCTTCTGGAAAGACATCCCTGAAATGATTCACCACTGGAGGAATGTCTAACTGGAAAGTCCCTTGGTAATCCAGATAAAGACTAGAAATCTAGGCTATAACTCCTCCTAGCCCGTGATGCTCTAGTCTAGCTATACCCGCCTAGACATCCCACTCGCCTATATGAAGAAAGGATCTACCATATGGTGATACGAAACTCACCCTACGGAGATAGAAATCAATGACTGTCTAGAAGGGAACTAACTAGTCTATACCGAGAATGAAATCATATCCTGTCATCTCTTGGACCTAGAGGTCCCATAAGAAGTGACACCATGCAACCTCAAGAGGGATCTCTCTGCACTGACGTACGCTAGATGTTTGCATCCCCAATGAAATATCAATATTCAACATGTATGCAAAAGAAAAGATATAGAGGCCAAGGCTCTTCACAACACCAACAAAGATAAAACTATGTGAAGCACCAGTATCAAAAAGGGCTGAAGATAAAATAGAGGCGACAAAGATCGTACCTCGGACTGTTGAAGGGTCGAGATCCTGCTCCTGATGGGTCTGCTCCACGGTGAATGTTTGGCCTGTACCGTGGCCCTGCATCCCTGGCTGACCACTCTGAGCTGATCAACTCTACTGTCGTTGATAACCAGGTGACTGACCACCACGGCTGCGACCTCCACCTCGGCCTAAACGGCCAGAAGAATTCCAGTTTCTAGACTGGTGAGAAACTGGCGATATATCTCCTGATCGCGGGGTCATAGAAGAACCCATACCAGCAGGTGTAGGCCAGAAGATTTGACAAAAACGCTGATGATGGCCCATCGCGCCACAAGATCCGAACTCCATCGGGTCTCTCTCGCATTGAGGCCTAGTATGACCACTCCTACCGCACTAGTATCATATTACATGGCTTCCTGAAGATGCATTATTCCTACCCTGATATCCTTGAGTAGGCTCCCTACGACGCTTCTAGATATCAGTAGTAGGAACACCGACTTTGGATGTCGAACCGCCCTGGCTCACTGCTCCAGAATCTATAAGATTATGCTCTGTGATCAGCACCTCGCTGACGATAGAAGATATCGAATTCAACCTGAAGATGTTCACCTGGGAACAGATATCCTACCTGAGACCGTCCTCGAACATCCTAGCAAGGAATAACTCATCACCTGCTGGAATCGGCATGAAGCACTGCAGCTCGGTAAAACTAGACGACTACTCCATAACAGAAAGAGTACCCTGCTTGAGACTCAAAAACTCCCGAGCTCGGTTGGCACTCATGGTCTCTGGGTAGATGTAATTGTAGAATCACCTTCCACTACCTCTTGGAGTTATCTCAGATCATATATGTAGCAAGCTTCACCCATTTCTCTGGAGCTATCTCTAGGTGCTCGGAGATCATCATTGTGGACTCAAACCACGACTCTACTGCCTGATTTCCTCCATTCCCAATGAATGTAAAAGGATGGTGCTGTTGGGAAACCCTCTTCAACTCTGCCATCGACAGGGCAGGAGGCGGCGCTCCTTGAAAGGTGTGCATCATCCTCATAAAGTCATCCCTGAACTGTGCATCGGCGCCGGAAATGGGTATAACTGCTGGTGCCAAGGCAGGAACATCAGGAGGATCTGCAGGAGGATCTACAGGATATCCCTGATCAGCCATATCTGGTGTTTGGTCACTGTTTGGAAGATGATGAACAACCGGGGGACATCTCAGAGTCATAACATTGAACGATCAAGAGCACACCTTAGATCATGATCATCAAAGAAAGAGAACAAAAAAGTACAAAATGAGAACAGGGAAAAATGACAACAAGTTCTACAAAACACGACTACACGGCATGTATAAAACTACATGGAGTGTCTTCTTAAACATGATACATGGGCTTGTACTTTAGCCATAATTGGTTGAGTAACACCCCAGACTACACGGCGTGTTGTCCCCACACACGGCATGCACTCGAACTCCACTCCCCTACCCGGGTCTCTTTACATGGCTAACCCACACGATCCTCTTAGCCCTAGACTACACAACGTGTTCAATTAAAGACACAGCGTGTACTAGACGATGTTTCGGTGAAAATGTGGTTAGTTACACAGCCAGCTACATGGCGTGTTCTGAACAAAAATGGCGTGAAAAGGAGAAGATATCACCAGCCCGTGTGGTTTGTGACACGGCAAGGTATCTAGGACGAGGCTATATGGAATGTTCGTACCCAACACAGTGTGTACTACGCGATCTTCCCTGACCTGTGTTGTTAATGAATTGGCTGGGTACATGAGACACTATTACACGGCGTGAAACTACAGTACACGGCATGTTTCCAAAAACATTTTCACCACCCCTTGTTTCTGCTCACACAGTCAGTGACACGATTTAACACTACTCGGCGTGTAGTAAAGTACACGCCATGTACTATAGTTGTTTTCCTAGGAAATGGCTCAAGAACTACACTGAATACCTGAAAACATTGAAAACAAACATAGAGGTGCCAAATTCCGATCTATGGGGGCCCATAATCCCCATCAATCAAAGCCCGACATCTCCCACATATCAAATACAGGGGAACAAAGTCAATGATCCACCAAGATCTGATTCATGAGGGCCCATAACACATCAAGAACCAAAATTTGGTGTTCATTTAAGAAAAGGTATGATACAAAAAAAATTATATCTAACAATAGAGATTCAATCAAGCATCTATCACAACAACATGTATAATCTACACAACGTCTATCACAACAACATTCACTCGCTAACGCACCCTAGATGGCATGGAAATATTTCATGGAATGTGATTTCTAACAAGTTTATATATGATGCATGAGATGGAATAATTACATCTCATCAGGTTTTGAGAGAAATAGAACTACAATAGTAGAAATAATAACAACACAATGCATGTGAATCACTCTAGGTGAAATCATATCAATTATAAAATCTCAAAACCAGAAAACTGCATTAAAGGAGGTAGATTGGATTTACCCTGTATGCGGGTTATCTACTCCTGGGCACAACTTATTACCAAGTACTGAATTTATTTTATCCCTGGCTAAGACTCCAAACTGTAAATCAAGAGAAAAGAATTCCTCTGATAACACTTTGTAACGTCCTGGTTCTGGAAGCCACCCAGAGGCGCCCTGTACCCTGTTGGTCACATGGCATCAAGAGAATTTCCCCAAATGCCAGAGGCTTCTGATTAGCAGTGAGGGCCTTGGGTGTGATAGTGGGGAAACTATTCCCTCATTGGCAGAGTACACATCGCAAGTAAACAAATCAGACAATAGCGGAAGCAGTAAATATCCAACAATAATAAATAGCGGAAGACTAAAACAATAAACAACTGGAGAACATAAGTATATATGAAATGATGCATGATACATATGTCTATGAAAGCAACCAAACAAGTTACAATGCTAAATACAATACAAAACCAAATTATAAAAGATATACATGTAAGAAACTCGTCAGCATCGCAAGCCTCAGCTTGGTCCCATGCTCTCCTGCTCCAAATCAATCAAGTCCCAAAAGTCTAAGGGCCATTTCTCTTATCTATACCAGCAAAACATAGTATGTTTGGGCCCAAAAGCATGACCCAAACTGGGTGTGAGACTAATCCCAGTACACAACCACCAGAAGATCTGTGCCTTACAGTCAGTGAGTATATGGCAGGTAATAGTACAGTAAGCAGTAATAAGTAACAGTAAATAGTATACAGTAAACAGTTATGGTAGGAGGATGATATACAATAGTAATCAATCCATATAACAACAAGCATTAGAAAAGGAATTAGCTAACCACAATAGAAAACCCTCTGGGAAGTACTCACAGCCAACCCCTCTGGTCTTAACCAAGAAGTACCAACAACCCTATGGGTAGTGCACTCAGCCTAACCCCTCTGGTTTGGTCATACAAAATTATCAGACTCTCTTGTGAAGCCCGCTCGGTCAATTCCCCTTATAGTCTATGGTAGTCAGGCAATCTTTGAGGAAGATCACACGGTCTAACCCACTTATATCCCCAAAGTCTAGAAACACTTTGAAGAAGCACGCTCGGTCAATTCCTCCTATAGTCTCAGGTCTACCACCAACTCTCTAAGGAAGCCCGCTCAGTCAATTCCTTATCTATCCTGGAAAAGGTTTAATAGAAATTAAAACAATGTAAAGACACTCTAAGGAAGCTCACTCGGTCCACCCTCCTGTAGTCTAAAATATCCAAGACTCTCTGGGAATCTCACTCGGTCTATCCCCTATAGTCTATAATTTCCAAGACGTTCTGAGGAAGCTCACATGGTCTACCCTCCGGTAGTCTATAATATCCAAGACTCTCTGGGAAGCACACTCTGTCTATCCCTTATAGACTGTAGCACCAGGTTCTTACAGTCATGTGCCAGTCTGTGCATAGTAATGCTATAAGTCCAAAGTACTCCTATAGAGTTACTTGGTTAACCAGTCTAAACCATAACAAGCATGTCCAGAATATCACTCCATCCTACTATCACAAGGCCTGTAAAACCGGTATAACGGCCAAAGGCTAACAAGACCCAAATGTCGCAACAAGAACAATGGCATGAGAAAAAAATCCAAGATTAGCAATTATCCACAAATATGATCAAATTACCTCTACAGAAGCATACAATCAACGAAGGAAGAACAACAGGGTCAAAATGGTAAACACGCAATACCCCGTTCACGAGTATTGTTGGAATTTGCACATAAAACTCAAAGACTTCGAAAGGTAAAGCACAAACCACCTACCTGGATCCTAGGAGATCAATATACATTGATCATGAGGCTTGATTCTCCTTATAATGTCATAGATATATGAAAAAAGCACAAAATGTTCCACTCACGCTATCTTGAGAAAGAGTGAAAATCATGGAATGAAACTCCAGAAGAAGGAAGACCTCACCGCTGCGGTTCCTACGCAATAGACGACGGTCGATTCAAAAAACAGACAGAGGCTCAGAGGCTCGGAGGATATTCATAGACATATAGGTCACTCTCGGACAAAGAACCTGGAGAAAAAGTTGTTTTCATCGATTATGTGTGACCCATGTCCGTTTAATGAAAAAAAGAAACTACATATAGTGTACTTATAGGGTACACAACATGTACTTGGCCTTTCCGTACTCCGCTTTAAGCGGCCTCCACATCACCCCTACACACTGCGTGTGTGGCCCAGACATGACCAACACACAACCCGACACTGCATCAAAGTACACAGCGTGTACTTATAAAGTACATGGTGTGTACTTTGAAAATTTCCAGATTTTCCTCTTTTCCTCAAAAAACGACCAGAAAAGGAAAAACATACCTGAAATGAATATCCTAGTTGTTACAGATATGAACATCCTAAATATTTAATTCATTTTACTATTTATAATGTTTGTAAAATATCAATTGATTTTTATAAGGAAGATCTATGTAACCAATTTCATTCCATTGGTTATTATAATGTTTATTCCATAGTTTTGATTTCGATTTATAGAACACATAATCATGTTAATGTTATGTTATGTATTCCCATATAGTAATCCAATGCATTAGAAAATATTTTTGTCTCATGAAATTATATATATAAGATTATTGATTAAATCAAATCCATGTAGGTAATATATCCACCATTTGGTGTAGTCATGGCAGTTGACCTTGACATATAATTAATTCATGTTTTTTGTTCCTACCAAAATCATATTATTCTATGATCTTATGATTCCATGCTATTTATTTCATTATTATGTATGATTATTCGTGAGATTTTCCTTTCTATGACATCATGTTATGCCAATTTGTTCTTATGTTATGATTCTCTGTGACTATTTTTCACATACTAAAATTTATAGATCACACATTTCTTTATATACACCCGACGATATCTTATAAAACATTAGGATATCATTATGGATATTAAAATAAATAAATTTTATCGTGGTTTATCTTGATTTTTTACTTACTTTTTCTTCAAAATACATTACTCCTCTTCTTCTGTGAGTTATTTTTATTTTTTATTTATGCTAAAATTATGCAATGATTTTTGTAAATGGATTGGGTCACTATTATTGGTATAATATAATTGTCTAGTAATTTTAGGGTATTAGGAAAATTATGTATTTTTAAAAAACCTAAGGATATCTCTATATATATGAAAATATCTTGAAATTTTGGTGAATTATAGATAGAGTAGGTTCTATGTAATTACATCCCTATCTAGATAGTAGAAGTGCATGTGGATCTTGAATAGTTTCAAATATGGGTAATAACTCCCAAAATGGAGGATTGGGTATTAAATTTATCACCACCTAGTTCCCAAAAATGTGGCATTATAGAACAGCTAGTTTTACACTCCTATGTGATATGATTTAAGAAAGTCACAAAAAGTTCCCAAAAAGTGACCATGATATACACCTATTTTGAAAATACCATGAGAGATGATTTGTAAGACTAAAAACATCATTCCAATCCATTATTATGGTCTTTAATTGAATGTTACGTTAAAAAATATTAAAGGAACAATAGTTTGGATAACCTATACTAAAACCAAGAGACTCATAAGTTAAGATTCTTGTTTAATTTAATGGTTATTCTTCATATGTTCATAGTTTTCCTTTTTATATAAATTTTATTTTATTTTTTATAATCACTAATATTATTTTAAATTATTCTAGTCAATTATGATAAATATAAGAAATAATTCCAAAAATAATGTGATAGGAAATGTGATGATTTCCCTAATGAGATTTATAACATAATGGGAGTGCGTGCTGAGAATATCTTAATAGCACTGACCAAAAAAATCAATTTGTGAATAATAATATAAATAATGTTGAACAACCACCTTCTCCAAAGAATGATCTAATTTTGGTTGAGTCCTATACATGACAAGGCCTCATACATATATAGGATCATCATATCCCTTTATCAAAGAATAATGGATTTACTCCATTTTGAAGATATTCTTTGTCCTCCTTTGTTCAAGATAATAGAATGATGTACTATACATTTAAAACAAATAGGAGGGAGATGATTAGTGGTGGATATTGATCATTAAAAATATTTCCAAATAGATACTTAATTCCATTGAATGTGAAGGATTTCAGAAAATATTTTGTACATAATACTTTCCTTGAAACATCAATAATAGCGTGGGAGTTCTATATACTAAATAAAAATGAATATGAATCTATCATAGAATATGGTAAAATAATCATAAGTCTTAAAAGATACACCTTTGTCTTTGCTTTCTACACCAAAATGATATTGGAAGACTTCATTATGGAATTAAAGCTTATTCTTGGAAAATATTTGGTGATTCGAGAATTTAAAAAATAAGATGCGATTTTCTTTTGTGCCATTATGGTTGAGAAAGAACATAGTGACTCCTAGTATCCCCATTATTGTAGATCTAAAAATCATAAAATAAGTTAATATTTTTGAGGGCTAATGGAAGCGTCCCATGAAAAAAAGAAACCACAACCACTAAAATGTCAAAATTATGCGAACAATAATTCTTGAAAAACACATCAAGAAATTAGGGAGATACTTCATGTGTGGAAAAGTGGGGAATGAGGATGATCAATGTCGAATGAAGATGAAGAATAAAACTAATAAAATATAATAGAATAAGTTTTAAATCAATAATAAACCAATAATCTAGTGTTTTAACTATAATAAAAATGGGACTTATATGATCCAATTCCCCAATCCAATGGTTTTCTGAGATAATCAACAATAACATACACTATGTATAATGTTGTATGGAAGGGAATATTTTATTACTAATGTAGAGGTGGATCCTGATAAAGATGTGATGACATGTACACAATTTATTAATTCAATAATATTGAATGTATTATTTTATTAGGGTTATATTATTTATTCAATATCTCTCAAGTTTATTAAAATCAGTCAAACACCACCAAAAAACCTAGAGAATTAGTAATATATGATAATAGTAAACATTTATTTTATTTGATCCCTAGTATATAACTCATCCCCAGTTTGTGTCTATAGATTGAATCTCCCATATAATATTTTTATACACACATTTGTGTAATTTTATGATATATAGGCCATGTTTTGGTTGTATGTATATAAATAACATATCAATGGTTGGGAGAGAGATCCCTAATCACATTCCAAGTCATCCTCTAATTTATTAAAATATTAAGGAGGAGAATCAATATCCCATGTAATATTCTTCTCCATCAGGGATATTATTTTTTTATGATCAAGATTATCTAGCTCAAATGGTTGGGACAATAGAGGTAATCATGCTCAAAGATTTTCCTACTATGAGGGACTATAAAAATATATTCCCTAAATAGTTTCATGGTATTCCAACTAATCAATAGGTTGATTAATCAATTGAAATTATAACTAGATATATGATGATATCAAAGACTCTATACAAAATAAACACCATGAATTTGTTGGAACTGAATAATCAGATATAAGAGAATCTAGAAAAATACTTTATAAGGAAAATTGCATAACATTTGGGTGTGCCTATCCTCTTTTTTAAAAAAGAGGATCGGTCAATGGCCCTAAAAATTAATTATCCATAACACAAAAACAAATTTATAAAGAAAAAGTATCCCCTACCATGGTTTTCTAACTTTTTCATCACCTATGTTGGTACTGGTATCCCAATATGATAGAAACATTAATCCATCTATGGAAAATTAATGGAGAATATAGTGGATATTCCAAAAAATACCTTTTGAAAAAGGTATTGAAACCGTGAATTCATAATTATACCCTTTGGACTCACTAATTATCTAATAGTCGTCATGGAAATAATGAATAGATTTGTTAGATAATACCTTTAATTTTTTTGGGTATTCCATATCGATGATATTATAATATACTCCATGAGTGTGGAAGAGAATGAGGAGCCTTTGAATATTGAGATAAATAATTTATCATAGGATAAAATATATACATTGTATAGTAAACATGTGTTTTATATTGAGGTAGTATGATTCTTATGACTTGTTTTCATTAGAAAAGGGACATCTGTGGACCCTTCCTAGAAAAAGGCTATTAATTAGTGTCACATACCATCACATATAATAGTGATCTATTGTTTACTTTGACTATATATGTATTACCAATGATTAGTTAGAAATATATCATGATTGAAAACCTCGTTAACATACATTACTTATAAAGGATTAATATTTAATTTGACAAAGAAATGTGGAGATATCTTCAAGGAATTGACAAACATTATTATCACTACAACAATACTCACACTACCCTGACGTGGGGAACTTCTAAGGATATACAATAATCATTCAAAGTGGGTAACAGTTCATGTATAGATATAGATTGAGAATGTGATACCATACACCCCAAGGTAGTTGAATTTCCATGAACATAAATATCCTAGACATGATCTACAATTAGAAGTAGTTATGCACAAATTAAATATTATGTGGCATTATCTATATATAGAGAATTATGAAATATATAAGAACTAAAATATGATAAAGTATATATTCACATAGAAGTAGATTAATATATTTTAATAAATAGGATTAAATCTGACAGAGGATTATGATTTCCCAATCCACTATCATATTGGGAAAGAAAAAAGTGGAAGATTCTCAAAGTAGAAATGAAATGGCATCCATATTAATAATGATGATTAAAAATGATCCAATCTTCTTATAAATGAAAATAATATATATCAAAGAAGTAAAGGATTAGAAATAATGAATACTTTTATCAAATATTTTCTCAACCATCCCCTCTAAATAAGATAAATTATAATCAAATGAATGATTTGGAAATAATAAATAGATTAGAATCCATAACTATAGGTATATCATCATACATAAAAATTGATTGTCTTGTAAGATTCAGGTTATATCTATGTGTACCATAACATCCTAAAGAAATGAACATATTGAATGAATCACATAGCTAGTCCCTATCCATCAACCCAGGGATAATGTCGATGTATTATGATCTTGAAGATAAATATTATTTGGAAAATATAAAGAATAAAATCGCGAAGTATACATCAAACCTCTTTGATGTTTAGGAATTGAAGGGTGATAGGGAAAATTGCAAAGGGAAGATTCAACCACTGCACATACCTTTACAAAAATGAGAGAACATCAATATAGATTTTTTTATATATCATTCAAATAAACCATGAAGAATTACTTTTGTATGGGATGTTGTGGGTTACCGTAAAAAGACATATTAATTCATTGTAACATTAAAGGAACTCTCACTTGACCAACATGTTAGGATACACATCATATTATTGGTGAGGTTATATGTAACACCACTATCGATTTAATCCAATTGAGATAAAAGGTTTCGTCTATGATCTAGAAGAGTCCCAAACATGCCAAAAACACATAGTTTATAATTAGAACATCTTATCAGGAAAAAATATATTTCCAATCTAAGTGAAATATCGAGAAACTTGAAGATATGTTATGAAATTTCTAGATATGCCTCAACGGAGGATGAGATCAATATCTTCCTCTAGTTGAGTTATCATACAACCATTGCATTTAGTCATGTTTCAAAAAAAATCAATATTTATCCCATTATTTTAAGATATATAAAACACATATGATCTAGGATAATGTTTGTAGACATATTTTTTTGTGACCAGAAATGATCAATTAAATTTTTGAAATAGTCAAGACCATATAGTACCACATTATGGAATCCCAAATTCAATAGAAGAGCTATGATAAGAATCGTTTATGAGAACTATAGTTTGAGGTTGAAAATAATGAGTTCCTGTATATATTACCATGGAATATAGTAATGAGATTTTTATATAAGGTAATGCTATTTCTTTGGTAAATCATACCCTTTTCAGCTATTCATTTCATCAAATCTATGGCCTATTGACTAGCACTCCCACAAAAACTGTCTCAAGTTAATGACATGTTCCATGAAGCTATCTTAAGGAAATTTATAACAATTCCCTAAAATGAACTGAATTCTGAAGTGTTACAAATGGTAAAAGGTCACTTTAATAAGGAGGAAAATTTAGGATCTTAAAATATAGTGACCATGTTCTAAGCAACAATACAACTCACCTTGTAAAAGTACTATAGAAAAACAATAAGTATGGAGATTTCATATGGAAATGATTGTATGAAATGAATTATAAGTACCCAACATATTTTCACCATAGTTTGTAAAATGAAATTATGAGGATGGAATTTATTAAGGGAGAATAATGTAATGAACAAAAAAAAGTCAATTGAATTTCCCTTTCAATTTTTATAAATGTGTTGAATTTTATAATATTTTTTAAAGAAGGTGCACCAGATTATAACGAACCAATATTTTGTTATATATATTTCAATATTAAATTTAGATGATAAAAAGGGCTATTAGGGTTTAAAATATAATAATGGGTCAAAAATAAAATAATAAAACCAATAATTTTTTTTATTTTCTCGACCCACCACCATGACAGCACTCATGAAAAAAAATTAGAAATGAAATAATTTTTTAATATAGTATTCATCATTAAAATGAAAACAAACATAACCTTGCGGGAAAATATAATCGGATAAGGAATTTATAAAACATGAAGTATTTATAGAAAGTAGATAACCCATATGGCCATTAAAAATATAAATGTTTTTATAGTAATAAGATAGTTAGAATAGTAATATTACTATTAAGAATAGAAAACATATCATTAGAATAGTTTCCACACCTATGGTAGTTTAAAATAATTTTTACATCTCTCATCAAATGAAAATAAGTCAATTTTATTGAATAATTAATGTAAATAAATGTTTTAAAAATGATAAAATAATTTTTTTATTCATGAGAAACATATATGTTTTGTATGAATTTTAGAAAAATATGAGGACTAACAATGTTTATTTTTAATAAAAATTAACATTAGGTTATGTTATAAATATAAAATAATTTTATAAAACCATAAATAAATTTTAAATGGTCAAAAATGATGTTAATTTAAAATTTATTATTTTTTTAGATAAATACTGAATTTATTTAAAAACTCTATTGAATAAATATAGATAATTATTTTTATAAAATTAATTTATTTTTTTAATGAACATATTAAAAAACGTTTAGGGTTCTTTTTTTATTACTAAAATGTAGTTGATGTTTTTAGAAATATTAATATACTGATAATTACAACAATATGCATTTTAATAAAAATACCTAAATAATGATTCATGGATGATGTAAATGACCATTTTTTATACACAAAAACCTAAATTAATGTTTATTGTCAAAAATAATCAACATAATAATTTTTATTGATCAAAAAATTATAAAATGTTTAATATAATATCCAAATATACCCCTACCCTTATAAATACCACATCTCACCACACATTCTCCTCACATACATTAATCCTTGTAACTTAAAATTTTTATAAATGCTTCTCTTCCCAATCCACCCCCATGATTTAGTTCTTCATGTAATTCAAAATACAATTTCAGGGAGCCATAAGAGGTAGCCTTATAGGAGGAATCCATAAGAAGAGGTAAAATTCTCGATAAAACATTTTCCAATTTTATTCCTCTACTACAACCCTAATGTTCTTAATAAACCTAAAAGTAGTAATGTATGAATCCTAAATATACTTGTATGTTATTATTATGGTGAAATATACTTATTCTATCCTCACCTCAATTGATTATTAATTGAAAACATTGTCCACAATATGGCTGGTTCGTCGCTTCCATGAACCACAAACATTATTTTTCTCCACCACCATCAAAGATGTTCAAAAAAATATAATTACTATTTAATAATAATATAATAAGTTTATTAATATAAATTTATTGTTCTATAATGTTTTTACCCATTTAGTCAAATAAAATGAATCTAGTTCGTGATGGTCAGAAAAATAGTCCAAATGAAGTAATCCTATAATATAAATATTTTAAATTAATTAATCACCCCTATCAAAATACATATATAAATTTGGTACCATTTATAATTATATAAGGAAATTAATATCATTTCATTTAAATTACGGTGTTATAGTCTCATTTTACAATAAATTCTATAATTACATACAACTGAACTGATAGTGGGCCTGTGAAACAAATTCCCTCAAAACAACGCGTTTAAAATTTAGATATCATTGAAATGGTTATAACTATGAATAATAAAATTATAGTAAATAAATTATATATGTTAATGGTTCTTAATTAGGGAGTAGATGAATCTATATTTTTTATTTAGGATGTTAACTGCATGTGTAGATACATTATAGACATAATGTAATAGATATATGAGAACCAGCCTATTTTCATTATGTTATAACCTTTCTCAACCACACTCACTTTCACTATCCCTATTTTAGGAAATTTAATGATTCTAAATTATTTGAATGATATATATATATATATATATATCTTATTCTCCATTCCTTTTAAGGGGTTATACATGCCTTAAGTTTCTTTCTAAAATACCTAATTTAAAATCAAATCTGAATAAGGGAAACTTTTTTATCCCTTAATCCTTTTATGTGTTAATATTCTAAATAATTTATTAACAATAATTATTTTATTAATGAAACGAATTATTTTGGTATAAACATGCTATTTTCCAATAGTTTTTAAATTAAATTACTATATAATTATTTATTCAAATGTATTTAGATGATTTCATAAAACACTATTTTATATTTTAATTTATATACCCAATTATCTACCATTTCTAATATATTTTTTAAATAAAATGAAAAATTCAGACCTATGATAATTTATTCAAATATGAACATACAAAATGATTAATCAATCATTCTCACTGGAATATTTATCAAATATTTATTCATCATGAAATGAGAAAATATTATGAAATCAATTTATTTTCAGTTGTAATTACTATGTTTATTCCTTAGGGATGACATGTATTTTCGCAAAACCTAATCATTTACATGTTATGATGGGTGAAAATATCTAGAGATACAATCCATGGGTTATTTGTTTCACAAAAGATGATATGAATGGGCTTATAAAGTATACCTAATCTATGATGGAACTCTATCCACAATGTAATATTTTATTAGAATATATCTTTAACATAATCTTATATCTTGTTTTATTTGGTTTCAATATTCCTATTATTATATGATATTATTTTTCAATGTTTTTTATTTTATTCTTTTATATGATTCTCCATTATTCTTTTCCTATTTTTGATATCATGTCAGGTCATTTTATTCCTATGTTATGCTACTTTATCATGGTTATTTAATTATTGATCTTCACAGCTCACCCATTTATTTATGTATGGTCTTTGTTATCCTATGCATATTTATGATCATAGAAGCATTTAATAGATAATTATGGAGATTAAAATAATAAGGTTTTATTTTAGTTTTATCTTCATGTTTTATTTTCTTATTCTTCTATTGACACTCGACCTATCAATATTTAGGATGTGTTTATTGGATATTTATGATAAAAATTTAGTAATAATATGTGTAAAAGTATTTTATAATTATAGTTTCTCCTATATAATTACCTAGAAAATTCACCTAAATGGTACTTGAAATACTTTTTACATGATCTGATTGGATTTCTTGACCCCCAGATACTGACAACTAGCACCTATGATTTAATAAAAACTAAATGGAATGATTATACCATAACGATGACAAGTGAGGAAAATATTTTTTGAGAATAATCAAAAAATATTATGTATTCTAGTATATTCATTCAAAAAAACTAACAATGTTTTAAAAAATGATATAAAAAATGAAACATCATATTGAGTAGTCATATAACCTCCAAATAAATCATCTCAAGATATCCTCATTAAAATTGGATCAAATGATCCACCAGTTACCACCATCTCCTAAGGTATCACTATTAATAACTCCCACCACCATTGAGTAGTGATTTCAATTTTCTTTGGACTATCACAATTATGTCAAAAAGCTACTAAAAGAAAAATATGTAGTGTGAACAATGAATCCCATATGGATTCACCATGTACCCATAAAAACCCATTTTATATAAACCCATAAATGTTTTATTTTAAAAAAACATGGCATGAAAATCTTTTCATAGTTCATATCAAAACATGATTTCTAAAAAAATCATTTGCTGGTATAAAATATGTACAAAAGTGAATTTACTGAAAACATGCACACACACATATATATATATATATGAAACCTGTCTAAACATTCATAAATAATCATTTTATCAAAATAAACATGCATAATTATTTAAAAAATAATAATAGAATGTATAAGGGAACTATAATAAAAGGAATATGGTTAAGAGTAATATGGATAAGTTAGTATAGTAATGGTCATACAAATTAGAGAAATATATCCATAGCTATACACACTTCCCTATAACTACAATACTCAGAGGAATAGGATAACATACCACATAATGAACTACCTACACTAAAACTTATTAGTGATCGATTTCATCGGAAATTCATCACTATGTAGTGGTAACCAATGCTGAGCATAAATTCATCCAACCTATCCACCCAGGATCCCAGGTAATTCAATGAAATCAATCATACTTGGGTATATAATTCACTAAAATCAACATCTTATCACTGTAATAAAACTTTTTTTTGAGCCAATTTCATGTTTTAAAAAATAACATTTCATTTCAAAAATCAATATTTAATGATTTTTATAAAAAACTAATTCCTTTTAAATCAACTCATTTCAATTCAAATCAAAAAACATTTCATGAAATATCTACTAAAAATTCATCAAAAAATCATGTTTTCAATTATTCATTCCAATTCAAATTCATTTTTTAGAAATCAAAAAATTAATTAAAAATCTATATTCAATGATATTTTATAATGCACACTATTATACATCAAAATCATTTACCAAAACACTCAAATCATGTTTTGTAAATATATTATAAATCTATTTCCAATTAAGCAACAACAAAGGTATCAAGTGATATGAATTTAAACAAAAAACCATGTCACTGAATTGTAAAACACCAAAATTGTAAAATTAGAACATTTTATTTGATAACATCTGAGAAACATCACACATGTCTTTAACACCCCATGAAATATTTTTCTTTATATTTAATCTCTTCGATAGCTTACAGAACTAGCAACACTATGTCTAAATGAACTGTAATATTGTATACCATTATAACATAAATGTTAAATTATAATGTATGAACTTTACTAAATAAATTAATAAAATTATGGTTATCTATTTACTAAAAATAAAACAAAAATCATTTTAAATAAAAAAATTAAAACAAAAATATTTTTTTAAAGACAGATTGGTCGCGTTTTTCACACATAATTTAAAATTAATTTTCCCAAAATAGAAAATTTATTTGATAAAATGAAATTTATTTTTTTAAATAATAGTATCAATATTATCTTATGATAGTTTTTCAGTATTATCGAACAATGTTTCATTTTTTAATGAATAGAAAAATATATAAAATTTTAACTAAAAACTTCCTATTAATTTAAATTTATATAATGTTAATTTATATTTTAAATTAGGTTTAATGTGAATTTATTTAAATAATATTTCAATTAGTCCAATTTAGTTCATTTAAATAATTTCCATAAATAATTTTGATATAAAAACTACACAATCTTTTGAACAATTTCATTTTCAAAACTCGTTTTCTTATCGGATCAATAGGATTAATTTTAAATTAAATTTTCAAATTTTGTGAATGGAATTTTTAAAAATAGATTCATTATTTATAATTATAATAATGTATATAAAATAAAAAAGTGAATCAATTTATTTTTCTAAAATGAATAATGAAAATAAATATAGTTGTTTACTTCAGTTAAGGTAAACATGGCTTTACCCAGGGTTAAACTCAAAATATTGCGGTCAAAATTACGTAAAATTTGTCTAAACTATTTTTATAACGATATTTTGACTTTATCATGTATAAATATCGATAACAATATATTTTTGACCCTTTACCATGTATGAAACATGGTTACACCTTTTCTTTTCCAAACATTAGAATTAGTACACTCACCTCACTTCTAAATGGATACATACTCAACTCACATATTCACACCTTGAAACCCTTTGGTTTCGACCAATACCTTAAAAAATAACATAAAAATATCAAAACCCTTATTCAATAATCATTATATTTTCCTTAAATCTAAAAAAGTAATTATTTTTGTTAAACTAAAAGAGGTTACCCGAATAAGATGTAACATTCATTCATGAGGGTTTTTATTTAATTTCATCATCCACCGCCTTTAATTTTCATTAAACCAATATGATATGATAACATCAAAATATTAAATATAATGATATTTTATTAGGTTCTTTAATTGACCTACTACCATCCCCACTTCAATCAAAAGGTTTTCAAAATCCTAATTTGTGTGTATGGAGGACTACTACCTCGTGAACTGACATTATTCATTTTCCCATTAAAAACTATGACAACTAGTTAAAATTATGGATCTAAAGTATAGATATGAAATTTATAAAAAATTTATTAATTTTGATCCATTATATAAAATAGATCTTTTTAATTCATATTTGTTATGGAATATGATAACATCGCTCGTGTGTACGATGTACTACTAGCTCACGAATCGATGTGATTCATTTTTCTCAAACTCATTAAATGGGAGTTAATAAGTATTTATTTAATGAATATATCTGATATAAATGACATAATTATTAAATTAATTAAATATATATCATTATTAAAATATAATATATAATTTATCTCTTATCTTTCCACTCCCTTAAGGATGATAAAATCGTTCTTGTATGTGTGGACTACCACCTTCACGAAGAGATGCGACTCTCTATTCATCACCACACAATATGGATGAAATATATAAATATATTTAATGATATATTATTTTTTATGATATTATGATAAATATTTAGTGATAAAATATCAATTACATCCTTCCATAATTGTAGAGACCCAAATCATGACGTACATAGACATTACATTAATTTTGTCGAATAATTAATACATGACAAAAACAGATGCCCCCAGACCATATTAGTTTAATGTCTTCGGAAAATCGGAACATAATCTTCTAATCATGGTGAACGATCTTAAACATCTCCCATAAAGACCTTACCCTTTGGTTTTCTTACCTAAAACCTTTCTTTATATCCTGGGGAAAAGAAAACATAAAAAAGGTGAGCTCAAATGCTCATTAAGGGTAAACATGGAGAACATAAAACAATCCATAAAAATTTGAATGTAAGAACATTAACATAAAACATCAAAATCATGATTAATGTCATAAATCATGGAAGTTCATAAGGAATAAATCATAAAGGAACATTAACCATGATAAAATAGAATGGGAATTAAACATGTAATTGTGGAAACCATTAAGCACGTGTTATGATTTCCATATTAGCCAAGGCATTGCTGCCAAGACAATCATTATGGACAAAGTCCATTACTAAATTGGGTTTACTTGCCGTTCCAGCCCTGTATTACTGAACAATATTCACTTTCCATTCAAGCCATTTCTATCACATGAGATATAAATCTTTACCCAATTCATTTATGGGAGATATATGTCCCACCCATCTCATAATGAAATCATTCTTTTTTGTTCCACAAAATAAACATAAATAATTCATAATAACCCAAAGAATAATATGCATTTCATAAACATCATCCCATCATAACATAATCCATATAAACCAAATTGATATAATTTCATCATATTAAAATTCAAACCATATAAATAATAGAGACACTATACTTGAATCATAAACATACTAAATAATGTCAACTAAGATGGAAAGTAGTTTTGATAAAACACTTGAAATGAATTTTGGAGGAAAATATCCTATCTTCTTCAAAATCATTTCCTTTTCACAAAATTCCATAAAATTTTAAAAGAAATGAGATTTTTAGAAAATAATCATGAAATATTGTAGATTAAGCTTCATTGAAATAAGGCATTATTAAACTATAAAAATCTGTTCATGCCGTATAAGTTAAACCAACATTCTTCTCGTACTTTTTTTGAGATGTCAAAAAGTACATCGTATGGTAAACCAAAGAAAGATTCCTTCAATACCATGTGGTAAATCTAAAAAAGGGTAAAAATTACTTTAAAAATACATGGAAGAACAATAAACATTTTATGAAAACATTTTATTGAAAACATTGACATGAATGATAAACATTACCCCAGTAAATACTTAAGAATAAACAATCCCAGGTAAGAAAGATATTGGAATAATTTTCACATAACTTATGTAAAATTGCTTCTATATGTGTCTGAGACTCTTATATATTAGGTCTAAACATATTATTAACATGTATAAGAACCATAATAATTTTTATGTTATCATATATTATTCACTTACGTGTTTCTATTAACTGTTCATTTGTCAATTCAATGTTATAGCAGTGTTTTGGGTAAAATTGTTTCATTCATTGTACATGTTTTGACTTGTAATTATTTATATGATTACGTATATCATGATTACTAACTTCCAAAATATAAGACATGATTTATATAAAATATAAACTCATAATATACATATATATAATATATCGATAAATGGAATGAAATACATCGTTCATGGAAACGGTAGGTCGTACGTATGCATGAACGTTGTTTTCGTTTCCTTATTTAATTGATTGGAAGTAAGTAAATAACATATACATAAATCTAGTATCATTATTATGTCATATATTTAATATATTTCATGATTATTTATTATATATACTTTATAATCATTCTGTAATGGTTAACATGGATAATGAATCTCATCGTGTCGTTGAGACGGTAATCCGTACGTACGCACAAGTGATGATATCATTCCAAAAATTATTGAATGGAATTTTGGTGGATGATATAATTTATCAGAATCATTATGATGTTATAATAATCATATATAGTTATTATTTCCACTATAATACCCATCCAAGTATGGTGGTGGTGGAAAAATAGATTACAGCACGGCGTGGAGATGGTAAGTCGTATGTACGCATGCGCGGTGATTTTGTTTTCTGTAAGATAGATAGAAAGTGAAATAGGGTTTTTCACATTTATAATAACATATCATTATATTAGTGATAATTATGTTATTACTTTATAATGAAAAAACTCATATAGAAATAGTAGAAGAATAAAAACATGAATGAATCGGTAGAAGAGATTACATCTTCTTCGACGAACCTACTTTGAACTTCCTATTAAGGAACTAAATTTGGTCTTTGAATAATACCATGACCTCTATTACGTTTATTGGGAAGTGAGGAAGAGAAATTGGTAGGGTTTGGCCGAGAATGAAGGCTCAAAATTGTGTGAGAAAGAGATGGAGGAGGTTCGCTTTTATAAGAGAGGAGTGGGTCACTTTTGGAAACCTCTTAAATATTAATTTATAATAAACCCAAACACCACATAAAAACCTCCAAAAATGACCCAAATATGAATATTACATGTGATATGGTTTTAATATCATCAAACAATAAGATTTAGACATGTTGGAAATTTATTTTAGACCATAGCAACTTGATTTATACTTATTTAATCTATTTAATTTTATTTGGGGTAATAATATTCTCAATTTTAAATTGTTATAAATAATTATTTATATGCTCTTAATATTCCATAATTGGATACTTTATGAAATTGTTGACCATATAAATTTTAAGTTTTAATTTTTAAATATTTTCTTGATTTTTAAACAATTTTATAATATGTTGTTTTTATAAAATAACAATAGTGTCAATTTAGACATTGTTTAATTACATGAATTTAAATTAAATCCACTCAGAAGATATATTCGAACCAAAATATTTAATGGATTCCTTACATGTAATATTAATCAAAAAAATCATGGAGAACATTAATTTTTTCATATAACATTTATTTTCATAGTTTTTAAAACCATTTATTTAATATTTACCTTAATAAAATAATTACTATAAAATTTTTGTATAATTTATTAAGATACTTATTTGTTGAATAAAAATTAAAAATAAACTAATATAATGCAGATAAATCTAATATATTCTGTATGAATAATTTTACTCGAATTTATCATCATATAATCACAACATTTAAAATGTTGTATTTATTAAATTATGAAGGTGACAACTTTGACATCATTTAAAATAAAATAATATAAGTGTCAGAATCCCTTTATAAGGCCCCCAATGGTCAAATATTTGACCATTGTATGCTTATTATTTACATGTACACGATCAATAAGTTTTGGTCAGGTGTTTGTGCCTTTTATGGTCACGATTACTTTAATAAAAACTATATTATTGCTTTTACACTAAATAAACAATTTCTGCATCACTATTTTGTCCCCATTAATGAAAATTATTTAATCCTTTAAATTTATAAAAAAATTCACATTATGTAGATAATTTTATTATCTTTCTAGTGACTATTTATGTTCGATGTTTTATTAAGTTTATCACTAAATTAAAATTATTACAGTTATATGATATAAGAGAGTGACATGTTGTCACTTTCTTTGGTTTTATTAATAATTACATCATTTTCATGGTCAAAAGACCATAAAATGAATCTATTCCGATCCTTAGGGGATATGGGTTAAAATTATTCATTCAATAGAATTTTTTTTGGTGTTATAGTGTAGAGACCCGAAGCTTGACTTACATGGAAATTACATTACTTTTGCGGAATACTTAGTACATAAAAAAACACACACACAAGGATCGTAATAGTTTAGTGTCTTTGGAAACTCGGAACGTAATCTTCTAATCGTGGTGAAAGATCTTCAATATCTCCCATAAAGATCTTCCCGTTTTTTACCTAAAACCTTTCTTTATATCCTGGGGAAAAGAAAACATAAACGGGTGAGATCGAATACTCAGTAAGGGTAAACAAAAGAAAATTCAATCACATCATATTCATAAGAACATAACTTTTAGAAATCTTAACCTGCAAAAGAGAGCATAATTTCATAACCTGGGATAAATCATAGTAGTGAAATGAAATCCCAATAATCATAACTTAAAACATGAAACTTTGTGACATTCACACATAATCATAGAGAATCATTTCTTGTTAGTCAAGACACATTTCCAAGACTATCTTAGTAGACGAAGTCCCTTTCTGAACCGAGTCACCCTCGTTTCAGTCCTGTTTCACTGAACCGGTATAACCTACCGTTCCAGCCATGTCTATCTCATGAGATATAAAATCTTTACCCAATGCATTGGAGGGATATATAGACCCCACCCATCTCATAATGAATCCTTTCTTATGTGTGCCACATAATCATAAACCATACATCATAGCGTAACCCATGTAATAAAAATGGAATTCTTAAACAACATGACATCATAAAACAATTTATATCAGATAAAGGAATTCATAAAAATATTTCCATCACAACATAATCAAATCCATGTAATTATAGGGATAAAAACAGAACCCTTTATCATCTTAGATGGAAATAATTTTGATAAAACACTTGAACATCATTCTTGAGGAAAATATCCTTTCTACTTCAAAAACACTTTTCCTTTGTTAACATGTCATACAATTTTAAACTTAAAGAAGTTGATTAAAAATAAACATGAAAACTTGTAAAGTAAGCTTCTTGGAAATGATGTTTTAAAAATCCATTCATGCCGTATAAGTTAAAAAAAACATTCTTCGTACCTTTGTCGGAAAAGTCAAAAAGTACCTCGTACGAAAAAACGACAAAAGATTCCTTTCATATTCTTTACTAAAAACTCACCGAAGGGTAAAATTGGATTTATACTACTGTAAGTGGATGGAAACAATATTACATATTGAGGGAACATGGATGTGGATGATAAAATACACCACAGTAAATACTTACGAATAAACAATCTCGGATAAAAATGAGATTGTGATATTTCCCTTACCTTAGGTCCGATTTGCTTTGTATGTTTCTGAATCTCTTGTATAATGGTTTAAATAATGTTATTGACTTATTCCAGAATCATACATATTGATATGATATCATATATGGTCATATTCTTAGCTTCTTGTTAGTAATATTTCATTGTTACTTGTTACTCGGGTCTTTATTGCCTTTTGTTCTTATGCGTGTTTTGCCGAATAAATTCTTATTATTCTTTTAAGGTTATAGATACCTTATATCCAGAATGGTATTAGTGTAACATATATCATATTTATTCATTCAATTCATTTATATAATTACTATGTAATGATGATCATGTAGAACGAGTCGCATCACATCGTGGAGACGGTATTCCTTACGTACGCACGAGTGATGATATCGTTCCTATGATCGTGGAATTGTATTGAAGTATATGTATATTATTTCAGTATCAATATTACTTTATAATAATCATAAATAGTTTCTCATTACACCATTATACCCATCCTTGTAAGGTGATGGTGGAAAATAGATTACACCACGGCGTGGAGACGGTATTCCGTACGTACGCACGCGCGGTGATTTCATTTTTCCGTAGGATGGATAGAAGGTGAATTAGGGTTGTTTCATATTTATAATAACATATCAGTATGTAATTAATACTGATGTTATTACTTTATCAGGAAACAACTAAAGAAGAAGAAGTTGAAGAAGAAAGAAATTGAAAAGATCGGTAATGGATATTACCTCTTCTATAGAACGCCTCTTTGAATCCTCCACTTAGGGAACTTAGATTGGTCTTTGAAGAAATCCAGGACCTCTAGGATTATTCTAGGGAAGTGGAGAGGAGAAAATGGCAGGGGTTGGCCGAGCTTGAGTGCTCAAATTGGTGTGAGGAGGAGGGGGAGGAGGTGCCCTTTTATAAGGGAGGAGAGGGGCACCTTAGGAATATCTCAAAATATTATTTTATATTAAAGTCAAAATCGGTTTATAATGGTTCCAAAGGGTCCTATTTAGAAGCTAAAGTGGGGATGGGTCGAAATCCTATCAACCAATAGGATTTAGACAAGTTTAGGGTATTATTTTAACCTTATCAATTAGATTTAACTCTAAGTTAAATAATTTAACTTTTACCGTGTCTTTTTGTTTTCTTTCACTATATGGTTAAAACACTTACTATAACATGCCAAACGAACCCCAAATTGTTTATTATTAATATATATATATCCTCATATAAGTCATTTGGACGAACCATAGATTTTTAGGAATAAAATAACAATTACTAATATAATATTTGATCTAAAAACTATTTTGTGTCAATTTTGACACTATTTGATATATGATTTTTGTGAAAGTCATAACAGAATTATATGTTCGAAAAAAGTTCATTACATCAACACTAATATATCATAGTAACCTAGAAAATTAGTGGAATTCATAAAAAGTCTCAAATTACATTTATTTTGGGCATTTATAACATCAATTATGTTAATTTTTCTTGAAAAGGTAATTACTGTTTCATTGTTGTGTCATAAATAAATTAAATTATATAAAGTCTAAAAATTAAAAATAAAATACCATTATGTAGGAAATATTTTTAGCTTTCTAATGAATATTTATAGTCGAATTTATCTTATGTATAACCCCATATTAAAAATGTTTTAGTAAATAAACATTGATTTTAATTCTTTTAACTCTTCTTTGAATTAAATAATAATAAATGTCCTAATCTAATCCAATTGGGCCTAAATGATAATATTTTACACTTAAGGTAGTTTTTGGTCGAGATACACTTGTCCAATAGGATTAGGACATGTGTTAGGGTAATATTAATATCATTTTTACCCTTAATTACCCTATTTACTTTTAACCGTGGTAAATAAAAGTAAAAAGTTACTATTCACCAAAAATTATTTTCATCTCATTGAACCACATTTTACTTACTGACATCAACCGTGTCTCTCGGATTTTTGAAATTCCATTCACAGAAGCGGTAAAATTAAAATTTATGAAAAAATTAATTTTTTTAACTACCACTTAGTAGTTTCACTATTCATCAAAAATTGATGTTTTTCAGAAAAATGCCAAAATTTCATCCTAAGCTATATTTCATATTCCGAATTCAAAAATGAAGTCTATTTTAGAAAATTCATAACATAGAAGTTTCATTAATTAATTTTATAATTAAATCCCGCTGTTAAAACAAATAGCGTGTTTTTAAGAAACAATATCTATCAAAAGATTGACACTTGTTTATGTCTGGTGTAAATGTGAAATTACATCCAATTACCAACATTGTATTGAATTGAAAAAATATATTCTAAATATACTTTAAAACCACTCAAATTAATAATTTATCACTATTAATTATTTCGATTAAAAAATTTGTTTTTAATTATAATTTAGTAATTTTCACTATTCATCAGAATATGAAAGTTATCCGAAAAGTACCAAAATTTCACCTTAGGCTAAATTCGATACTCCGAATCCAAAAATGAAGTCCATTTTGAGAGCTAAAATTTCTAAAATTTTAAAAGGTGGTTATTACTATTCATAACGGCTAGTTTTAATAATATTTTAATAGCATATCGTTGTTTAGTGAAACTCAGTATTGTGTACTACACACACTATCGAGGAAGGTCGTGATTGCGTGTAATGCAAGGCAAGTCAAGGATGCGTGTTGTGCAAGCTCCTTTTGGTGTATAGTACAACACAAGACATTAATAAAATTGAAAAGAATATTTTTCATAAAATCTCGGGGTGTTACATATTGTAATTTTATAAGCTTATTTTATCCATAATTACCTGATTTACACTTAATAGTAGTAAATAAAAATTTCGGTAGATATTATTCACAATGTATAAAAAATAAAATGAGCCTATTAAAATAATTTGGACATACTGATTCCAAATATGGAATCCATTTTTCAAAATTTAAAACACCAAAGTTGTGGTATTTAATTTAAAATTAATCATGATGTTGAGAAAAAGGGTTTTAGAAGTTAAAACATTGCAAAAGATTGAAATGGTTTTACCTATAAATTTAATAGATAATTAATTCTAACGACCTAAATTATATTAAATGGTAAAAATATCTTCTATTTATACTTTAAAACAATTCAATATGATAATTTAACCATATAAATCATCTTGATGAAAAAAGTTGCTGTTAATTTCAATTTAGCGTATTTTTACTAATCATTAAAATATGAAAGTTAACAGAAAAATATTAAAAAAATTATCCAAAGTAAATTTTTATATACTTATTGAAATGAATAAGTTTATTTTGTAAAATTTAACTCATAAACGTGTCATAATCTAGATTTAATGTGGGTGCACCATCAAAAGGAGGTTAAACTGTATTTTTTTTAAAAATACTTATTTTACCCGAAAAAAATATTTTGTTCTCATAGCATGTCGTAGAATATGTGTAATATGAATGATAATATTATAAAATTCAAATTTTAGTTAATATTATTCATAACGGCTAGTTCAAAACAATATATTTTTATTTAGTGATTCTTGGAATTGCGTACAGCACATGCTATCGAGGAAGGTCGCTCCTGCATGCAACACATACAAAGAATAATGTTTGCGTATACTACAAGCTAATATGGTGTTGAGTATAGTGCAAGCTAATATTGGTGTAGAGTACAACACAATAAATCAATGAAATTAAAAATAATATTTCTCATAAAATCTCAAGGTGTTACATTCTACCCCCTTAAATTGAATATCACCCTCGAAATTCCTTGGGGTTTTAAATGGTTTGATACTTGAAAGTATCTTTCTTAGAAACCGATATCGTAAAAAGGAATACTAAAACATTATTTTAAAACGGAATGTTATAAACATAATGGATACCCAAAGTAACTCATCAATGGGTTTCCACATAGGAGAATATAGGTGAAAATATGGATATGGAAGATAAATCTAACCATCAAGTTCTGATGAAGAGTGATAGAGAACATGGCTATGAAAAAACCAACGATCACAATGCCATAAATTTTTGACGATCTAAGGTACAATCGGATCATCGTATATAAGGGTACTAGGAAAGAATTTTTGGTTTTCAAGATCCTATCCATAAATTTCAAAATGTTGAATTAGAATAAATACTTACTTGATTTTGGTACAATCTCACCGTTGGTCATTCCTTGGAAAATTTCCACTTCATATCATAAAGAAATTAAGTTGAATTTTTCATTCGTGAAGTGTTAGAAGATCATGAGATAGAATGATGGGTGATTCCATCTATCTCAAACAAAAGGTTAACAAATGTTATTAAATATACATAAGTACAAATATGGTGATATTAATTGTATATGGTTCCAAAAAAGGACTTATACTTCAATTATAATACCGCTTAATAAAATAAAACTAATTTCTCCTAACCAGGGACTTCTTGTAGGCCAGTGGTAAGCGATAAAGGCTTGGCACACTTCAGTTGTGGGTTCCATACCACCATCCTTGTCTGAGGTGATGGGTTGTCACCCATCTTATGGGTTGTTCGTTTTCTAAAACAATACTATTATAAAATTTCAGAAATAACATAAAAAATATCTAGCCTAAAACAATAATATCTGAGGTCTAACACAATTCATTCCAATCTTTTGGATTACCCAAAATACTTATGTCTAAATCTCATAGTTTTAAGAAAAATATTATTAGAGAGATAATCTACCAATCATGTGAATTCTATCATTTATCCCCCATATATCATAATATATATATTTTTGGACATATTCCTAACATGTGAAGACCTTAATAAAGTATTCTCTTAAAACATGAATTACCATAGAACCATCGTGAAAATGGTAATGTTGTCAAAAGTTAATTATTTCCACATACCAAAATCCAAAAATTTCTATATACTCAATCAATGATGTCACATTGTCCTTATATCAGTCATGACCTCATTAATACAATCAAACATATTATTTTCTCAGTATCCATTCATTATGTGCATACCATTTTCTTCCCAAAAATATCTGAATAACCTTTCAAGGTTACTGGTACCAGACAGCATATACATTCAAATACATTAGGAAAACCAATAGTGTAAAATTCCATAGATGTTTCTTTATTCCATAGTACCATTAAATTGCCTATACAAGATAACTCTTGAAAAAAAAATCAATCATTACTCTACCTTTTCAAACCATAGACCAAGCATCATCATTTTATTCCTCAACCCCTCTTTCATCACATGTATCATTTGTAGTCTCTTCATCATCATCAACATAAATATTACCCATATGACCATGCTGATTCTCTTCATGATATTTTTCCTTAGGGAATTCGTTTTGATAATGCCCGTACATTCCACATTTAAAAAGTTTTACTGTTGTCGATGTCTTAGGAATACCATTATCCTTGTCCATAGTGTTAACTGAACCCTTTCCATTGCAATTACTGGCTTTGTGTCCATATTTTCTAAACCCAAAGCATCTTCCAGTTCCTTTGAAACATTTTTCTTGATGTCTCTTCCCACATGATTTAAATGAGGGAAATTGAACTTTCTTTCCTCTATGATCATCATGAAATTAAATCTTTCTATTATTAGATGAATCATGAAACTTACCAAAGTGGAGATTATTTATCAGATTATGGGATTGTTGATTAGCCATAATAACGATGTTTCGCCTTCCAAATCCTGTTTCATTTTCTTGATCATGAAGAATATCATTCCATTGTCCATCATATTCTCCATTAGCACGAATCTTCATGTTTCCAGCCATTTTCTAAAACCCCAAAAGGTTAGTGTGAGAGGAAAAAATCAGACTAGGAAAACAACATAATCAGGGGGAGTACATTCAATCTCTAACATCTTAGGTTTAATCCTAGGTTATTCATGATCGTTATAATAATTCTAGGACTTTATCCTATACTTATAATTAACCTTAAGGACATCCCTAGACATACCATGGAAATATCTCTAGGGATATTACTAAAGTTTTAGTATCCTAGATTCCAAAGTTTAACTAAACCTTTGCTCTAATACCAATTATAGATACCCAGAGAATGAAATACATATATGTTACATTACTTTTGTGGAATACTTAATACATGACAAAAATTGATGCCCAAAGACCGTATTAGTTTAGTGTATTTGGAAAACTCGGAACATAATCTAATAATCAGGGTGAAAGATCTTCAACATCTCCCATAAAGATCTTCCCCTTTGGTTTTCTTACCTGAAACCTTTATTTATATCCTGGGGAAAAGAAAACATAAAAATGGTGAGATCAAATGATCATTAAGGGTAAACATGGAGAACATAAAAAAATCCCTAAACATTTGAACATAAGAACATGAACATAAATCATCAAAATAATGAGTAATAACATAAATATTGGCAATACATAAGGCAAATATCATAAAGGAACATTAATCATGATAAAATAACTTAGGAATAAAACATGCAATTTTGGAAACCATTAAGAACATTTTATGATTTCTATAGTAGCAAAGGAATTGCTGCCAAGCCCATCATAGTGGACGAAGTCCATTACTGACCAGGTTTACTTGTCATTCCAGCCCAATATCACTAAACCAAATTCAATTTCCGTTCTAGTGATCTTTATATCATGAGATATAAATATATACCCAATGCATTGGAGGGAGATATATGTCCAACCCATCTCATAATGAAATCATTCTTTTGTGTGCCACAGAATATACATAAATCATTCATCATAACCTAAAGAATAATATGGGTTTCATCAACATCATCCAGTCATAACATAATCCATATAAAATGAAATGATATCATTTAATCATAAGAAAAATAAAACCATGTAAATAATAGAGACATTATAGTTGAAACATAAACATACTAATTAATCTCATCTTGGATGGAAAGTAGTTTTGATAAAACCCTTGAACTGAATTATTGAGGAAAATATCCTTTCTTCTTAAAAATCATTTTTTTTCACAAAATTCCATGAAATTTTAAAAGAAAATGGTTTTGTTGAAAATAATCATGAAATATTTTAGAGGAATATTCTTGGAAATAAGGAATTATGAAACTGTAAACATCCGTTCATTTCTTATAAGTAAAAAAACATTATTCTCGTACTTTTTCCAAAAAATACTAAAAGTTCTTCATATGGAAAACCAAAGAATGATTCCTTCCATACCATGTGGTAAAAGTAAAAAAGGGTAAAAATGACTTTAAACATACATGGAATAATAGTAAACATTTTATGAAAACATTTTATAGAAAACATGGACATGGATGGTAAACATAACCCCAGTAAATACTTATGAATAAACAATCCCGGATAAGACCGAGATTGGAATAATTATCCTTTACCTTATGCCAAATTTCTTCTATATGTGTCCAAAGATCCTATATAATGGGTTTAAAAATATCATTAACTTGTATCAAGACCATAATAATATATATGTTATTATATATGATTCATTTACGAGTTTATATAACCTGTTCATTTGTCAATTCCATGTTAAAGCAGTGTTTTGGGTACAATTATTTCATTCATCGTACGTGTTTTGACTTGTAATTATTCTTATGATGACTTAAATAATGATTATTTACTTCTATAATGTAAAACATGATTTATATATAATATATAATCAGAATATACATATATATAATATATCGATAAATGGAATGAAATACACCGTTCATAGAGACGATATGCCATACATATGCATGAATGCTTTTTTCATTTCCTTATTAAATTGAATGGAAGTAAGTAAATAGAATATATATATATCCAGTATCATTATAATGTTATATATTTCATCATTATTTATTATATATACTTTATAATCATTCTGGAATGGTTAACATGGAGAATAAATCTCATCGCGTCGTGGAGACGGTAATCCGTACATACGCACAAGCGATGATATCATTACCGTAATTATTGAATGGAATTGGAGTGCATGATATAATTTATCATAATTATTATTATTTTTTAATAATCATATATAGTTATTATTAACACTATAATAACCATCCATGTATGGTGGTGGTGGGAAAATAGATTACACCACGGTGTGGAGACGGTAAGTCGTACGTACGCACGCGTGGTGATTTCATTTTTTGTAGGATGGATAGAAGGTGAAATAGGGTTGGTTCATATTTTTAATAACATATCAGTATATTATTGATACTGATGTTATTAATTTATAATTAAACAAATCATATAAAGGATGCATAAGAATTAAAAAACATGAAATAATCGATAGAAGAGATTACCTCTTTTTCGACACACCTCCTTTGAACTTCCTCTTTAGGTACTAAAGTAGGTATTTGAAGAAGACCAAAACCTCTATTATGTTTCTAGGGAAGTGGAGAAGATAAAGTTTCAGGATTTTTCTGATCTTGATGAATCAAAATGGTGTGATAAAGAGAGGGAGGAGGTGCCCTTTTATAAACAAGGAGATGGGCACTTTTGGAAACTTCTAAAATATTATTTTATAATAAACTCAAACCCCATATAAATACATCCAAATATGACTAAAATCAGATTATTCGATGATATAGGGTTGTAATCTCATCAAACTATAAGAATTAGATACGTTTTTAATTTATTTTAATCCTAATCAACTTGATTTATCATTATTTAATATATTTAATTTTATTTGTGGTAATAATTTTCATTAATTTAAATTGTTATAAATAACTACTTATGTATTGTGAATTGTCCATTAATTGATACTTTATAAAATTATAGACCATATAAATTTAAATTTATAATTTTTAAATATTTTTGTGATTTTTAATCAATTTTATAATTTGTAATTTTTATAAAATAACAATAGTGTCAATTTTGACACTATTCAATTATTTGAATTTAAATTAAATCCACACAAGAAGATATATTCTAAAAAAATATTTAATAAATTCCATAATTTTCATATTCATTAAAAACATTCCTAGAGCACATTAATTTTTTCATATAACATTTTTCATAATATTTTTAAAACCATTTATTTGTTATTTCTCTTAATAAAATAATTCTTACAACATTTTTGTTGAATTATTTAAGATACATATTTGTTGCATAAAAATTAAGAATAAATTACTATGATGTAGATAAATCTAATATCTTTCCTAATAATACTTTTACTCATATTTATCATCCTAAAATAACAACATTTAAATTGTTATATTTATAAAATTATGAAAGTGATAAATTTTTACACAATTTAAAATAAAAAAATATAAGTATTATAATCGCTTCATATGTCCCCAAATGGTCACATATTTGACCATTGGATGATTATGATTTACATGTACATAAAAAATAAGTTTTTTTCAGGTGTGTGTGCCTTTCATGGTTACTATTAGTTGAATAAAAACTATATTATTGATTTTACACTAAATAAATAATTTATGCATCACTATTGTGTCCCCATTAATGATAATTATTTAAACCTTAAAAATTCTAAATAAATTCACATGATGTAGATAATTTTATTATATTTCTGTTTACTATTAATTTTCTAAGTTTTATTAAATTTATCACTAAATTAAAATTATTACACTAATTAGATATAAGAGAGTGACATGTTGTCACTTTCTTTGGTTTTAATAATAATTATATCATTTTCATGGTCAAAAGTCCATGAAATGAATCTATTATGACCCTTATGGTATATGGTTTGACCTTTATTCATCCAATAGAATTTTGGTAGGTTTTATGGTAATTTTATAATCTTATTTCAACCCTTAATTACCCAATTTACCTTTAACTGTTGTAAATAAAAAATATCATAGATACTATACATAATGTCTAAAAATAAAAAGTAGCCTATTAACAAAATTTGGACCTACTGATTCAAAATATGGTATCCATTTTTCTACATTAAAAACAGAAGATTTTTAGTATTTAATTTAAAATTAATCCTGATGTTGAGAAAATAGGTTTTAGAAGTTAAAACATTACAAAAGATTGAAATATTTTTACCAATGAATTCAATGTAAAATTAATGATAATGACTTAAATTATATTAAATGGTAAAATATATTCTATTTATAGTTTAAAATAATTCAATATGTTAATTTATCCATATAAATAATCTTAATGAAATAAGCTGTTTTTAATTAAAATTTAGCGTATTTTTACTATTCATCAACATATGAATGTTAATAGAAAAATATTAAAAAATTATCCAAAGAAAATTTTTATATACTTATTACAATAAATAAGTTTATTTTGTAAAATTGAACTCATAAACGTTTCAAAACTAGATTAAATGTTGGTGCGCCATCAAAATGTGGTAAAACTGCATTTTTTGGAAAATACTTATTTTACTCGAAATATTTATTTTGTTCTCATACCATGTTATAGAATATTTATAAGATGAATGATAATATTATAAAATTCAAAATGTGGTTAAAAATATTCATAAAAGTTAGTGAAAAAGTAGATATTGTTGTTTAGTGAAACTTGGTATTGCGTATAACACACACAATCGTGGAAGGTAGCTCTTTTGTGCAACACAAACCAAAAATAGTGTTTGCGTATACTACAAGCTAATAAGGTGTTGAGTATGGTGATAGATAATCTTGATGTAGCATACAATACAAGACATCAATTAAATTAAAAGTAACATTTCTCATAAAATCTCAGGGTGTTACAATAATGATCATTGAAAAATGTAAATGCTACCAATACGTATGTACGAACTACCATCATCATAATCGTAATGCACTTCATTTCATAAAACCATATTCCATGATAGGTATTATAAGTATAATTTATGTATAAATATGTTTTTTATTAATTATTATTATTTAGATTATTGAACTACATAATATTCATCATAAATATAACTTTTATGAAAAAAGAACGAATGAGGGAACAAGGAAATTAACACCCGAAAAAATGAAAATAATGAATGATTGTTAACCAATAGTTAATAAGATGTTATAATGGGTAATATATGATATTATAAATATTAATATCAATATGATATAGTTAAATGAAAATATGAAACCAATATAAATGAAGTTAATGTATATTCAACCAAATAGAGGCACGAGGTAAGGGACTTCATCTCATTTTCTCTTCATTAAGGCGTATTATAATGTTATGAAACTAAATTATTTCAAATGTAATATATAATACCAATTTTATATGTAATATCATGATTCCTTTTTTAATGTTTAATTATAGTTATTTCATATAAGGGGTAAAAACATGAAAATTAAAAACTAGTAAATAATTTAGTAACTCAATTTATTTTCATTAGGATATATTACTTATTTATTTCCTTTGATATTCTATGATTATATGTGTATTATATTTTGAAAATATTATGTTGTATACTCACTTATTTTATATGGATTTAAATTCACAAAAAATTATACTTTTGTTGGTTAATTATCCCTTCATGTTTTTATATTTGTAAAGGTTTAATTTGCAATCTCATTTAGATCAGAATTGATTATGATTGAAATTCCATTGAAGGAAATAATTTGATCATTGGATAATAAACCAATTTAATTATATCCTCCTATTTTTATTCATGATATTCTCAATTAATTGTAACATTTTTTCCACTAATTGGTAATAAAAATAATTGAAAAACATTTTTAAGAAAACCAGATTCCATCACTCTCTTTGGATGGAAATCTGTTTTCTTTCAAAACCATGTTTTCTAAAAATGTTGTCATAATTTTTTTTAACCATATTTTAAAAAAGTTATTAAAAATTTTTTTAATAATTTTTACTTTTAATTTTTTTTCAAATGAATCTTTATTTACTTTTCAAAATATGGCCCATTGTTTACCCAAAATGTGAAATGAATATTTGGTTTTAGATACCCTACATGTACACATTTTTCTTCTATCATGACCACTTAACATTTTTGGTACTTTTTTTATTATTTTAAAATATTATTTTCATATAAAATTATTTTTAAAATTTATTTTGAACTTTGAGGATGTAAATAATTTTCAAATTTAAAGGTATATTTTCTTCAAAATGTTTTTAAATATCGACCTATGGTATTCTTATTCATCCATGATATAAATAATTTATTTTACATATATTCCCTAGGGATATGTTTTTTTGATACCATTTTTATTCTTCCTGTGGATGGTTTATGATCATTTTGATATGGAAAGTGTTAAAATTACCATGATTCGTTTTTGTAGTCATTAACATTTCCATGAAATATTCACTTTTCTATGATCTTCACAGATTAAATTTCCCTAAAATAAACAAATTTATTATCATAGATATTTTTATTTATAAAACCATATATCAATTATATATACAATGTTCTACATTGAATTTTATTTGTTTACCTGGGAAAATAATGACAAATTCATATTCTTCACTCAACATATTTATTTTATTATAATTAAAATTATTCATGAACTAAATAAATTATTTAATATATGAGGAATGATTTCGACATACTGATATGGGTGGGGAATTGTCATAGTTTTCCCCTAAATGCATTGGTAGTCTAATGAGATGAATTAGTTTGGATATCCATTATTAAATGGGTTTCTAGGGTATTCCAACCCATCAAGTTTAAACTATCATTAGGAAAGATGTTGAGGACATAGGTATCATGATTCATAAGATCATTACATCCAATAATTTTTCATTTTCTTCATTGTTAATATAGTAATTTTTTTCTATGAAATTTTAATAATGATTTTATCTCAAGATTCATTTCATTCTCAGTGTATTGATTAAATGACTTGTCTTTTCATTTATTTAACTTTCAATATTGATAATTCTTTTTCTAGTAGAGATAGTCATTTTATTGATCAAATGGAATGTGTTTTATTTTTTTCAACATTCAATATTGATTGTGAATTATATAATAATAATAGTCAAATTATTTAAATGGAATGTGTGTTCAGTTATTTACCTTTCTATGCCATTTATTCTTTTTGATTAATGATAAATCCCATTACACTTGACCATTACTAATCATTTTAGCACACCATTGCTTGGTTTCCTTTTTATGTGGTCCCAGAAAGTGTACCATGAATGTTAAACATATATATTATTAAGAGAATAATGATATTATTAAAAAACATATTTTATAATATGAGTTTTGAAATGTAATGTGAAACATAATTATATATCTAGTTTACCAAGGATACTAAACTGTTTAGTCTATCATGATGTGATTCCTTATATCATATGCCAATTTAATAAATAAGACAATGACATCTGGAAATTGGGTTTGGGTTTGTTATAATTGGTATCAAAAGAATTTGAGTTTCAAACATGGGAATTATTTTAAGGAAAAAATAAATTAGTGAACAAAACTATATGATATAATTTGAGGATCATATTAGAAGAACATCATAATGTATTGGTAAGGTAGATATAATGTACTTATGCCTTTGTAAAACATCTTTTATTGGATACTACAAGTGGAAATGGTTCTAGAATAGATGTACCTAGGGATAATAACCCTAACAATGGATCATTGGATATGACCCAATTGTCAGCAGGTGCACGACCAAGGGCCTTACTATGAACCTCATTCGAAACTTCTAGGGGATATTCTTAGTATAAATCACATTTTCTTTACAAACCAACATGATGGATTTGAATATATAATGACAATGAATGATGTAGGATAAACCTATGGTGACTTGTGATTAAAATAATGTTTCCTAATTTAAAAATACTATAAATTCTTTTATGGGTCTCCAACTATGATTATTTTTTTTCACTAATTGAAAATTGTGTATTTTATTTTCTTAATAAAAAACATGAAAACCAAAAATAAGGGAGAGACAATTCACAAGGGTTTTATGTGAGGGAGACCAATGGAATACTCTTGTTTGTGGTTGTTACAAACTACAAGAATATAACCTAATCTAGAGAAAATGATGAATTTAACCATATGATTACTCTTTAAAGTAAGTAGATCAAAAAATTTATTCCCCTCGCTCCACGTTGGGAAAATATCAATGTATACATGAAACATGCTCAGATAGATTCTAATTGAATAAAAAAATACTCCAATGGATCTAGTTGGTGCCCATGATATAAATAATCAGAATTAAGAACTAGATTCAACATAATGCATAGTGATATTATGAGGCATTCAAATAGAATATCTATTAAACATTGAATAAGCCTCAACTTAAAGAGAATAACCCTCACTATAATATGATGAGAATCTAAGGAAGACAAAACCACATAAATTATAAATAATCTAACATCTACATATGACCCCACGGACATAGGATCAATCAATGTTGAGTTTAATAATGGATATGGGAGGTTTTCATCCAACCCACTAACCCCTTTCCCAGTAATTGAACTACCCCTAGACAATGACCTTTGGAAAATGAAGATCAATAAAGGCTAGAAGGACATAAAATTTTCAGTGTAGGACCATAGATTGGATCTTGTATAATAATCTATAGTTTAGATATCATTGGTTGTGTGAGAGGTCTTATTTCATGCACCATTATGAGCATTCAAGATAACTGAACATCTATCCATGAATGGGATAGTATACATGATTCCATTAGGTTCACTACATACAAGAGAGGGAAAAAACTGGGAAAGAAGAGTACCAACTAATCATAGAAACCTGTATTTCCTCCAAGAATATTTAAAATATTTCAGTCCCAATCCCCTTCAATGAACATGTTAAATATATACTTGTTTCTGAAGGTGTTGAATCATAAACATTGGGAAATTTTTTAATTCCTTTATTTTGGAATACATTTTTAGTAGGGAGGAATTTTTTATAGAGGCTCCAAAGAAGAAAGTTTTGAAAGATATTTTTTATACTGTATAACATTATTTAGAGTGACAACAAGTTGTTGAGAATGAAAAAAGATCATATAATGTTGAACAAATGAACTTCGTCAAAGGGGATTACGTGTATAAGAATTATTTTAGGATGTCTTATAGCTAGATCATAATATGTATAGTTTTTTATTTATCAATGTGAATAATATCCATGAAATTGGAATGGGATCAATCTTGTTTGAAGTAGATGTCGGGAACAAGGGAATAAGGAAAATGGAGGATAGAACCTAACCAGATGTCAGACCAAAAATGAAATTTCACATCAACAAATAACCTAGTTAGAATTATCAAGAATGATTCATATGTTATTATAGATTTTATGACAAATGTATGAGTCTAAAATATTTTATACTAGTGTTCAATAAATACCTTATATTCCATTCTAAGGATATTTTACCATAAAGAATGGTAGGAGAGTTACATCTAATCGATATTGTCCAACGCGAATGTGATGGTTTTATTATGCTTAAAATATTAATTCCCTATTTGTGGACTATTTTACACAGCCTATTCTAACACGAACAATGATATATCCTTTCAATATTGACATCCAAAAAAATAGTTTTTAAAAAAAAATCAATTTTTCTGATCACTGTCTTTGGAACCTAAAAAACTAAAAAACCATACATTGGAATAGAGTCCAAGACACTATCAGCAAATGTAATTCTACCTCCAAAAGAAATCAATTTACCTTTCGAAAAATAATTATTTCCATTAATTCTATTAAATGTCTCATCAATATGGTGAATTAAATTATTCTATTAGAAATTGGGGCTCTAAGATAATCCATAGGGATGTTATTTTTAGGAATTTTATTTCTATCATAAATGATTTTAGATATCCTATTAGAATTAGATTAGGAGATCTGTAACCTACTATTGTGAAAGATGATATGTTTTCAACTAGTGATGATTTATGTATTTATGATTGTTTTGAAATTAAAAATTTAAATAAATCCACCATTAATGAAGAAAATAATTTCATCCACGATGAATAAGATATAAATTAATTTTAATCGAAGTCGGAATACAATGTGGTGGAAAATATAATATGATATTCCAATGTTAAGGTTCCTACTAAGAATATATTAGGAATGAATAAAAATTCTCAGAGAAAGGGGACATCCATAACGAAGGCCCCTAGAAGGTTTGAAAGATCCAAATATCCTTTCCATTGAAGAAATATCGATCCAAGGGGATGAATAAAACCTGAAAAAACTCCGAAATCCAATTTAAGAATCCACATTTACTAAAATCATTTAATAAAAAAATCTACTCCATCATTTCATATGCCTTTTCAAAATCAATCTTAATCATGATGTTTGATCCAAAAACCCGTGTATCTATATATAATATCATCTCTTGAGCTAAGTCAATGGATCCTTTTATGTTCCTTCTTTTAAGTAAGAAATGCTTTTAATAGAAATAAAATACCTTAGATTCTATGAACTCTATTACTTAACAATAGTCAGTATTATTTTATTATAAATACTACATTGGATAATTGGTCAAAAGTTACCAAAATCACTAGGATTATTGAATGTATAAATAAAGACCAATATTGTAGAAGATACATCTTTGGGGAGAGAACCACCACCGTTGTAATCTTGAATAAAAGAGATAATATCAGATTTGACGTGGTCCCAGGAGACCATGAAAAATGATTCTTAGAACCCATCAAGGCCATGAGCACTATATGGGTTTAATATTTTAATGCCTCTTTTAATTTCTCCCCCAATAAAAACATTCATTTATTGGTTTTTATATACATAAAATAACCTCAGAATATTTCTAAAAATAGATCAGTTTGATTTATCAATTGATACCCATAAATTTGAGTCAATACCTTGGCCCTCATGGAGTTTTGATAAATGAAAAAAAGGTTCAGCAAAAATCAACACCACTATAGTGGAATCCATCCTATATTTTCAAACTATCATTTATAATGAATTTTTCTTCGATATGCAAGCATGAAAATAAGATATGTTTCTATCTCCCTCCATAATCTAATTTTTTAGATATTTTTCAAGACACACATTATTCTTTTATTTGATATTCCTCTATGATTTTAGGATTTTGATTGATGAAAATGAAAATACCATCATCCCAGAGTGTTTGGATCTGTATATCAAGCTACTCAAGTTTCATAAGAATACATTGAATATTAAAATCTTGAGACCCTTGGATGTTATTTCACATAATTAAGGCTGTTAAATGTCTCTAGATTCTGTAGATAATAATAAAATTAGTAGAAACTGAAAAACGGCCAAACCAAGAATCATAAAAGAAAAAACTAAAGCCCAATGTTTCCTATAATTTTTCAGAGAAGAATAAACTTATTTCATCATTAGTGATAGACTAGATTTTTAAAAGAAGGTAAAAATGATCCGATAAAGACTAATTTAAATTTTTAACACCAGATTCTAATAATGTATTGATTACATTAATATTTAATAAATAAATTCCTAATATACTCCAAATACTACTAGATCCCATGTTTTTCACCATTCTGACTGATTACTTGTGTATGCATAATCATAAATGTTTTTTCCTAGCTAAATTACACTGTAAGTCATCCATATCCATACAAAAAAAATTACATCACCCTTAATTTCATATGGATCTGGAATAGTGCATATGTTTCCCCCCGAAAAACCACACTTAAGAACCATGATTGGTGAATGATATGGACTTCCATAGATTGACCCCTTCCATTCCCATCACATGTTACATAAATTATAAAAATTAGAAGATAATATTTTTGGTTTCTGAACTAAACTGAAATATTTTATTAAGAAACAGGAACAAAATCCCCTTGAACATTCCATTTAAAGAATATCTAGATATCAGAATTAGTATGATGAAAATTCATTTTTTTATTCACAAGAATATTCTATGAAAATCCATCATGGGTCTATAGACCTTGTTTTTTTTTTCTAAAATATCCATCAATGAAATTTCATTACTCCCAATTACTTAGAAAATATATTTGATCTTAGATGAATACTTGAGTCCCATGGAATTGTTAATTAGTGTATAAATCATGATGTTGGTTCATGGGAGTCCATAGGGTCTAAAGAAGCATTAGAAACAATAACAACATTGTAACTGGAAATTAACATGTAATAAGTGATTCAAATACATGGATTTTTTGGAAAGTGATTGGTGTTATAATTCTAACTCTTATGAGGAGGAAGAGATTGGTTGCTTCATCATAAGAGTCCATGCTGATGAAAAAAATCATATATTCAAAATAATCATCATTATGATCTTGGAAGGAAATAATTTTATATGTAGGAAAAAGAGCACTAAAATAAGCTACTAGTACAGGAGAAGCCAAAACCATAGGCCAAGGAGGCTGGCTATCAAAAAGATACAGTCCAGTGTCTTAAGTATACAAAACTATTACCTTTGATGGATTAGAGCAGTTGTTAAAAGAGGAGGAACCCATTTTAGGGTGACAAGAGATCCATTTACAATAAATTCAGGGGTGTTGGGATCTCGAGAATAGTCATGGGGAATGGTCTAGTTGGTTCTAACTTCATGAGATATAGTGGTCAAAGAACCATTTGTTGTGGACTTATAATGTTATTCTTTTATAGGTGAATGAGGCACCTCTACCAGAGTAGAAGCCAAAATTAAAATAGAGGAATCTTGGAATGGAACCCATAGATCCATCTTAGGAATAAAACCAGGTTTATATTAAAGAGATACATCATCACCTAATCTATGAGGAGGGACTAGAATATGAAACACATTGGTACCCTTCATTTAACTTGATACCTCACCTAATGACTAATTACCAAAGTCATGATTTTAGCAGAAGGAGTCTAAATGACCTTGGGGGTATAATTATGTAAACATTTTAGGATAAAATGGATAAAACACTCTCTACAATCGAAATAGATCTGACCATTAATGAAGAATGATTCAGTGTATGATATGAGAAGATAGATCAACTTCCACACAGATACAAGCCACCATTTCATATTACATCTGAAGAGTCGATTCATCAGCATCTTAAATATGACCAAAATCATTTTTGATAGATTTAAGAATAATATGTTCTTAGATTAATAAAATATAACTAATATTAATTATGAAGGTAAGAAAATTTTAATATATATATAATTACAAGGGTGTGAATTTTAGTTTTAAAAATTAATTTAAAATAATTTAATTAATCATAATCTAAGAATCACAATGTATGTTACTAGACATGGTCCTTAGTCTGAGGATCACAATAAAATAATCACAATCAGAATCAATATGATTAAATTGAAATTTAAAATATTGGTATCACTATTTATATGATTAATCTATGTTCATTTATCATACTCAAAATATTATATATAAAACAAACAAAAGAGAAATTTTAATACGGTGTTTCACTTTATATTACATGTGCTGTATAATATGAAAATTATTAGAAAAAATTAATATAACAACTAAAATAATAAAAGAGGACTTATAAGATACATAGAATAAGAACACTATTTTAACATATATATAAATTTATTATATAGCATAGACAATTGGAAACCCTTTTTTAAACAATTAAGAATGTATGTCTTCTTTTACTAGGGAATCCATTGAGATGATGATCAGAATGGATCTTTCGTTGTATCCTCAGAAGTCCTCAATAAAATGATCAAATTCTCTATCTACCTATCCTTGGTAGCCCTTGATCTGATAGAATATACTATCTATATTATTTTCTCTAGAATCCCTCAATCATTATAATGATCATATATATATTATAATTAAAAATTTCATAATGTTACATCCCGACAAGGATTCCATAAAACTAAAAGACTCTAAAAATTAAAAAACTAAAAAGAAGATGTTAACACATGGAAGTCATCATATCTTTCACATAATGAGAAACAGGAAATGAAATTTAGAAGCAACATTATCTACAATAATTCATCCAATATCTGCGCCAAACTACTCAAATGACCTTGTAATTATATACATATTACAAATTGTCAAATTTATTTCTCAATGGTCATATTTCTATGAGTTTTTTCAACAACATGGACACTTGGCCCTCGACATCTCATAATTATCTAGTGTAACTAATTGTTTGATATCATATTAATTTACACCAATATAGTGTAAATTTTTTTCCTTACATTAGAAAAAACTGTTTCGTGATAAGATTATAAACATAGTCTATTTGATTGAATTTTTTAGAACTATTAGTATTGTAATCCTTATGAGTATCAATTAGATGTTTTCAGAAGAGGTATCCGTCTGATTGTTAAGAATATATCATTATGATAGTTGAGAAAAAAATATCTCTTAGTATTGATAAGGTGGGTGTGATTAATTAGACACATACTCATTAAGATAAACATTATGAATATTTTAATTATTATTTTCACAATACATAATATTTTATTCTATGTATAGAAAAATATAATTTTTCCAAAAAATATTCTAAAAAACATTCGAAATAAAAATGTTTGTAAATTTATTTTAAGAAAATTCTTGTAATTTCAAAAACTAACATAATCAAAAGTAATAAGTAAAACATCTAACTCAACAACAATCCCCTTTTTGGAAATCACAAACCCCATGACCTAAATAAAAAATAATATTTAAAAAATTTCAGTCCAATTACTTTTAACACTTCATATTCATAGTCAATCGTTAATATCTTAACTAGCCTTGTGTTTTATAATTTTTCTAAATATGATGGAGAGTATGATGTTTAAATATGATGAAATATCTCTTAGGATAATATCACCGATTCAAGATCGTATTCACCCTTTTTAAGATATATCCCATGTCTGTAATAACTTCCCCTAAATGGATTTCTCCTTTTAAAATATCCTTAGTTTATTTATGAAACACCCATTCAATATACTTCACACCCTTTGTGATTTTCAAGATGGAATGCAGAATGACCATAATTGTCCAGAAATGTTTGGTTAATAATCGCTAAAACCCATAAAATGAACCAATTCATCACCCAAAAATGTAATATGAATTAAAATTTAATCATTTAGAATTGGAAATATATTTAAAAAAATCCTATTTAAAAGGATAAGTAATTGATTAAGAATTACTGTTTAAATGTTTAAAAAATTAAAAAAATAGATCAGAAATAAAATTAGTTTTTATTTATCAATGTTTTTAAAAAAGACATTATCTTCAATAATTCCTCTTGGTACTTATCTAGATTTAATAGTCATTATTATTGAGTAAAGACTATCATAAAAATGTTTTTTTCTCAATAATCATTATGTTTATTTACACTTTATAATTTTTGAGTCTAGTAAAATCCATCTACATGTATCATATGTTTCCTTATAGAGCATTTAATTCCTCATTATAATCATCATTTACATCTCTAAATCTCCCCACAATCTTTAATTGGTCTTCAATGTGTTTTGATAAGCAGTAGAAATATTCTGTAGATTTATTCATAAATTTCATCTCATCTTTTAAATTTTATTCATGCAACATTATATCATCATATATTTGATAACAAAACTAAACCATTTTATTACGAGATTTTCTGTGATTCGTGGAGCATTCTAGATAAACTTTCAACCGAACCTTAAGATGAATTACCATTTCAATTAAAAATTTAATGGATTCCAATTTCTCATTTATAATTTCATGTATCAACTAAAAATGGGATTCATGATTTAGAAAATATGGGATTGTTCCATTAAGTCATTTTTTAAGAACTAAAAATGCAGTCAAGTCCTATAAAATAAATAGTTTTGGCTATGTCTAATTTTTTTAGTTTCACATTAAGATGATTGATTTGGCTTGATATAATTTCCACTTATTTATATTTGCCTTTTCATTTATTTGAAACACTCTATTCAACTTATTTAGAAAAATTTTCATCAACTTCCTCATCATAAGATAAATCATAAATCAGAGCATCCTTATCAGTATAAAATTTTTAAACAAGTTTATTTATTTAAATCTAATCATCATTAACCTTATTATATGATGACTATGCTTCTCAAAATTTTTCCTCTCTTGAAATTTTCTAATTTTTATTCCTTATAGACTTTGTATGGTAAATCCAATGATGATTCTTTTGATGAATTTTTCGATTGATTTTTCACATTTCCATCAACCTCTTCATTTTCATCATCTTTATTCTCTTCATCGTCCTCAACTTTCTCATTCCCATCCTCTTTAACTTCTTCCTCAATTTCAATAGATCCACTTACGTCTTTTTTTTAATTTTCATAATTTTAATTCTTATCATCCACAACCAAATTTTCTTGTCAAAATTCATCACCACATTACTCCTAAATCTATTTTTCATGTTGAATAGCATTTCTAAAATCAAATTTTCCTAGTTCTGATTCGGAATCATTTTCTTCAAGAACTAGTGGTTTCAATTCGACTTAATTAATATTTCCATTCCCATTATAAGGCACTTATATAACTTTGACATGAAAATGATTTTCCATCAAACAACAACCCTCTATCTAGGTTAACATGATTTTCTTGGTACGTTTGGGGAACTATATTCCCAGATGCTCTATCAACTCTACTTCAAAATATTTTCTAAAAGATGTCAATATAACAACCTTTTTTTAAGATTCTTTGGTATGGAAGATTTTTATTTACATTTCATTTTATTCTCATCACCATGCTTAGCTTTCTTGGAAGACTCTACTTATAAAACTATTCTATTTTCATTCTCATCAAAATTTTTAGACTTTTTAACAAAAACCAACATCATTATCTTCTCAAATCATCACATATTAAAAAAACATTTCTCTCATTAGAGTGGACATATTTGAAACATTGAAAACATTCATGCTTACCTATACAATTTTTCTTAAAAAAACCAGGGAACATAATGATCTTTGATTTGATAGTGTCATTCTTGATATTATCAATTGTGATAAGAACACACATATCAAGATCATTATTCACCATATTAATTAGATAGTCCAATACAAACCTATATGAAACATTAAGAGTATGTTGATATCATTTCGTCAAAATGAGGAATCCATTCATCCATAGGGGAAAAATCCAATTATCTAATGTCTATTCAGTAATTTTCTATCATTTTCATAATGATCAAATAATGAATATTCTACGTTCTTCCTTTTCAATGTTCCAAACCCATCATTAAATTAGTGAGAAGGATAATGTTCTTGTCCCTCATAATATAATCCAAAAATATTTGGATGATTCTTATGAGAAATATTATACCACATTCTATACATAAAAGAATAAATTTTACCCCTACCATTTTCAATGAAAAATTTAATAGATGCATAAAACTTGTGAATTAATTAAGGATAAAATAATTCAACATAATTATCAACATTTTTAACACAAGAAGATTCCTAGCCTGGAAAAGATATAGTCTTCTTCAACGTAGAATCATATTTATCATAAAAATCTAATTATATCAATATTTCACTAAATACATACCATTTTTTAAAATATTCTTTTGTGTCCATCAAGTTGGGACTGGGGATTGATGATCGAATGAAAAAATTATTTATCTTACTGGTACACTTAAACGAAATAGCAAGTTGGGGAAAAAACCTGGATATAACTAATGTGGGATGGGGGTCTTCCCTCTATTGTATGTGAACTCATGTTGTCATTTTATCATCCAAATCAAATCCTATGGTTATGAATAAAACCAATGTGATCTGACTGTTGATATTGATTTGTAGAGAAATTTAGACATTTTATAACACTTCAGGTTTTAAAAAAATTATCATATTGATAATAATTATGATATAATTTTAAAAAAATTAAATAAAATAAGTATTTTAAATTCTGAAAGTATAATAACAAAAATAGTAAACTAATAAAATTAATCACATAGTGCAAAAAAATATATAGAAGTTCCCTATAGAGTGTAGAAGTCCATTAGTAAAAATAATATGTTCATCTTGATTTTTTAAGAATAAAAAGATTATAATTGTTTGGATTATTAGAAATTAAATAAATAAATATTTAATAGAAACCCTAATAGTTGTTTTTTAATAAAACAAATTTTGTTGTTTTTTAAGAAAAAATAATATAGTTGTTTTAGTAGAAAAACATATTATGATTTTTTACAAATCTGAAAACCTTATAAAAAAACTTATGTTTGGAAAATTTTTAAAATTTTCAGAGTCCAAGGATCTTTTAAAATAATTTTTATGTTGGAATAAAACAATGAAAAATAAGTCTGGAAAGCTTATTATGATAATTATTTTAAGAAAACCTAAATTTTATGAAAACTAAAAGTTTTAACAAAAAAAATTTAAAAATAAAAAACATATAACCCCTTTATGAAAAAGAGAATCTAAATGTTAGGAGATGAGTAGACAAGATGTAGATATGAATTATTACTTTATATTTCTCATTCCTATATTCCATTTGATATATTAAAATATATCAGAAGAAGTGGGTTTTTAATAATGTCAGCAAGTTATTCTTACATTATGATATATTGTATAATTATATCTCTTTTAAGTTTGTGACCCTAAATGAAATCGTGTCTTATATATATCTGTTTATCATGTGTTTTATGAGATGAGGTTTTACATAAGGTAATGGAACTTGTATTATCCCAAAATATTTGTGTTTTTTGTAAAAAAATGGCCATAGTCAGTGAGTGTGTGTTACATATGCAATAATTTATTACAAAAACATTCAATTGCATCAAATTCAACATCTGTAGTGTAATGTTCTATGGAGTGTTGTCTCTTACATAACCAAGAAACAAGAGACTCTCCTAAGAAATTATATGTTTCACATGTGATTTTCCTTTTCATTCAACAACCACCAAAGTAATTATCTGGAAACAAATTTAGTTCTAAAACATTTACAATATAATAGAAAAGTCAAAAATATGTGGTACATTTATGATAAAAAAAATATTGTTTGACAAATTTTAGATTATATTCATTTTCATTACCTTGATATATTTCATACAACAATATAGAAAATATTAAACAGGGAAGATAAGTAGTTATGTAAATTAATCATTTGATCATATATATATAAAAACTATTGATCAACTAGTTGTCTGACCTCATCCTGATTTAAAGAATTTGAGGTGCATGTGGGAGTAATAATACTTTTAGTATTTTCATATCCAAATTTCCTAATAAGAATATTTATATACTTATGTTGAGATATAAAAGTTCATTATAATTTTTGTAAAATTTTATAGCCATGAAAATACGTTAACTCATCCATCATACTCATTTAAAACACACTATTCATATTATCCACTAAATATGCTATAAAAAATTATATATTTTACCTGAAGTTAATTTCATCATCAAAACATTAAAAAATAATAATATTATTATTAACTTATTTTACAAGATGGTTTTGATCCGAAGCACCCTTAACAAATTATGTTCTATAACGAAAATCATATTTATCTATCATAAAATGATCTAGGGAATTATTTCAGTCCATATAAATCATTGGGAAGTTTATAAAAATATATAAGACGTTATTTATTTTCAAAACAAGGGGTTTTTCAGGATAAAATTCTACCTGAAAATATCCATTAATAACAACACACCCGAAATCCATTTGAAATGTTTGAAATTAATGAATTTGGAAAATGATAGAATTATTCTAGTAGTTTCATATCTTATTAATAGTTCTTATATTTATTCATAATCTATTCCATAGTGTTTATTATAACCCTTAGCAACAATTATAGCTTTATTTCTCACAATAATGTCATTTTTATCACATTTGTTTCTAAAAACCCATTGTACTCCAATTGTAAAATTTTCTCTAGGACATTCAACTAAAATTCAAACTTTATTCAACTCAAATTAATTGAGTTCATTTTGAATAGCATTATTCCAATACTCATCACCTAAAGGCTCATCACATCTTTTAAGTTCAAATTGGGAAATTAACTGTAGATATTTTATTTCATTCCTTAAGTAACTTATAGTTATAACTAATTGATCTACATCACTAATGATACTCTCTCTAGGATGATAGCTAATAAACAAATGACTTCTTTGGTTTTGAAAATTTTATTCTTCAATAATAGGTAGAAATTTTCTTTGAGGAATAACTTTAGAAACAATTTCTTGGGTAATATCCTTATGAGAATATCTATCTAACATTGTTTGTAAATTGGTTTAACAAATTAAATACAATGATGTTGGTTTGGGTAATTTAAAAAGTGTATATTATATATAAAATAACATGTACTCAATAAAACATTAATTATTACTAAAAAATATATTTTCCTCTGAAGTAGTATAATATACAAAAAATATACCATCATTGGATTTGGGTGGAAATTTATGTAATTTATCTTCCATATTCATGATGGGTTCTTTGAAAATAAGAACATTAAAGTAAATTTTTTTGCTTTTCACCCTGTCCAAAACACATAAATATTTTTATTAGGAAAATTCCTTATCAAAACATGGTTTATATTATAATCGTAATTACTAAACCCTTCATCCTAATAATGTATAGTAATTGAGTTTTAACACAATATTATTATAATTATTTCTTGAAGAATGTGATTTTTTCTTTCAACAATACAAATTTTCTGAGGGTTTATAGGATCTATATAGTAATTTTCAACAATATTATTAATACAAAAAGTTTATGATTTAGAATTTACAAATTCTCCAGCAAGATCCCTGTGAATAATTTTCAAGGGAAGTTTTTTATAATTTTTATATTTGGGTATAAATGTTTTAAAATTAAAAAAGGATTTAGATTTCTTTTTTAGGAAATAAACTATTCTTTATTTAGTGAATCAATAATGAATACATATATATAGTTTTCTCCAAAAATAAAATGAGTTTGTGTAGACATTAATAAGTCCATTTTCACTAATTGTAAAGAATTAGAGGATGATAAATATTTAATATATATAAAACATGATTTATGTTTCTTACCATATTGGAAAGGGTCATATAGTTTTGAACAATCAATCTTAAGTTCTGAAAGATTCTTAACAAGAATTTTCTTAGTCATCTTATATAAGTATATATGGTTTCAATGTATTATACATATATTACATAACCAATATTGATATTCTATTTCACTACTTCAAGGTAAGTCCTGGATTCTAAGGTCATTTAATTATAGTGTGTATGCATTCTCTAACTAATTGGTATAAGGAATATATTCACCTTTAAAACTATTTAATAAACATGTATCATTTCTAAAGATCACATGGAAACCTCCATCACAAAATTGACTTATTCTTATTTTATTATTTTTATTGACCTTAATAAATAAAAAAATTTGAAATTAAATATTTTCCAATAAGTTAAATATTACTTATTCTGGTAATCATTCCTTCTGCATTATGTTCAAAAATAACATTTCCACCATTAATTTTGATAGTTTTCTAAATAATACTTTTTTAAAGTCATTTTTATGGAACACCACTATCCATACACTATATGATTCTTCTTTTCTTACTATCTTTGTTTTTCTAAAAATAAAAATATTATCTTATTGGTACCTAAACCTTGATGGGTTTGTCACTGATAGAAAAAGAACCTTAGGAATAGATATGTGATTATAAAAATAGGATTTTGGAAATGATAAGGATTGAAATTTATTTAATGAAATATATTTTTTTCCAATGACTAAAAATTTGAAATTTAGTAAAAAAGGGGCATTCTTAGGAACAAATATTTTTTTACTAAAAATTGTTTTTCTATAAGTATAACCCATTCCAAAGACATTACCATGATAATGGATTTATTTCTACATTTTAGACAAAATTTTATTTACAATTGAAACATTAGATAAATGTATTCTCAAACATGATATTTTGGATTTTGATTTTACACCTAAATCTTTATATTCAATACTAATGGTTTTAGAAATAATTTAAATCTCTAAAACATATTTCTCCAAAATTACTTTTTCTAAATATTTAGAAATAGTTTCTTTCCAAAAAATATTACTACCAACATATTTAGAAGGATCTTATATTTAAATTTATAAAACATATAATATTGAATCAACCTTAGAATATTTCTACTTAGCATGATCATGTTTTTATCAATTTAATAGTTTTCATTTTATAAAGTATTTGAAAATTAAGAAACTTTTTCGTAAGAAGTTAATGAATTATCTTCACTAGCTAGTGATGATTTTTCATTTGAAACGGTATAATTTTTCTCATCAGGATATTTTTCACATAAAGAAATTTTGGTATGGTTTTCAGCAATTTGTACCCTGGAGAAGAAACAATGATTTACTTTTGGTACATTATCAAAAAATACTTATGTTACTCTAATCAGAGCATTCATTAATAGATGAATTATTTGAATAATAACCTCCACTGGCAATCCTAGGATCAACAACATGTAAAGAAGTATTTCATTAAGATTTTTAATACCTCTTAGCATTCCTTTAAGAATTATTATCCTTTCAATTTTACCATATAGGTTTTGGAAAATATGGTATGATATGTCCATATTGTTTACATCTATAACATGTGACTTAATCTTTTTTGTCACTCATTTCCACATTACCTTTCTTGCATCAGTATTGGAAATAGTTCTTACCAACAATATAGTTCCTAATTGTGGCTAAGATAGCTAATTTATTCTAAAAACACTTATAAAAACTTGAATTGGATAGACCAACTACATTATTATTTACTTTATCCCTTAATAACTTTCAAAAAAATGAACTCTAGGATGTATAGTCATAGTATTAAAAAACTCCACTATTTTTATTATTTTATTTTTCAGAATCTATTTTTAATTTTCACTTGTAATACATAAGGGTTCCAAGAATATCATCAAGAGTAATAATTTTTAGCCTCCTTATCTCATCAAAAAATATTTCTTTGATTTCCAATCCTTGAGCATGATACCCATTATCTAGTCAATAAGTATCTCATCATCATGACATTTTTCTCCAATATCTTGTTAACTATTAACAGTCATCATGAATATTTGGTGTGTCTTATCAAATAATTCATCATGTATAAAATAAAATTCTCTATTATATTCCTTTAACTTAGCTCTTCTAGTCTCTATAACCTTTTAGTTTACAAAATGTGTTACATAAATGTTTTCCAGATACATTCTGTGGCTTCACCAGATGATATTTTACTATAAATTTTCCTTTTCATAGAACATAAATAAGTACTCATTACACTATAGTTTAGTTTATATTCATGTTTCTATTTATGATTAAAATTAATTACATCCTTATAATGAATTTTATAATCTCCAACTAACATAAAAAAATTCCCAACTCTCGTGATGATAATAAAAGACTACATCTTATCCCACCTATACTAATAGCCATTACAATAAATTATATGAGGTCTGTAGGGATTCAGATTATCTATGGATCTGATATTCATTGATTCCAACTTTAGAAGAATAAATATATTCATTTCCATAAAACTAAGTAGTGCAACAAAAGTTTTAAAAACAAAAAGCTTTATTACCAAACTTCAATAACTTTAAATAGTAAGTGAAAAACTTCATCATGTGTATGAGTACTGGAATATTTTTAAAATATAAATTTTAGGATTATTATTATAGAAATTATACTGATTAGGATCATAAAAATATACACATATGGGAATAATTACCAGTGGGGGTGTGAATTTTGTTATAAAAGACTATTTAAAATAATTAAAGTAAATAATACACTATACTTTTTAATGTATGTTAAAAAACATGGTCATTAGTCCAATTATCACAATCACAGAATCAAAATAATAATTGATACAATTAAATTTGAGCATAAAATATTAGTATCATTGGGTATATGATTAAACAAAGTATGTTTATCGTAATAGGAATAGTACAGATAAATCAATCAAAATATAAAGATAAATATAATGTTTCAGTTCCAATTATATGTGTAGAATAATATAAGCCACATAAGAAATAAGAAATAAAATATATATAAAATATAATAATTACTTATAATCTATTTAAAATAAAAAACCTCCTTTTATCAGAATAGAAAGTTAGTATATAACTTATACTTAGGGAATCCCTTGTTTTATACTTATAACAATGTATATATTCCATTACGGGACAAGCCCTTAATACGATGATCAGGATGGAACTATATTCCTAACCTTGAAATACCTAGATAAGATTATCATATTCTCTATCTACCAATCCTTGATCCCCATCAATACAATGGAAGAAATTCTCTATCATTATATCCCAATAATCCCTAGATCCTTACAATTATTAGATGAAAATGAAAATGAAAAAGGTTGTAAAGAGGAAACATGACAAGGTTTCCTTGGAAATAAAAAACTCTAAACAATTAAGAATAATATGAATAAGGTGATTGTGTAATGAAATATTTCGATCAACCAGACAATGAGAAATTACAAATGAAATTTAGCAGTTGCAGCAGTTACATCAATTAATAATTTCTGTTCACTAAACTCATTGAATGACACAGTTTTTATAATAATCCTTAAAATGATCATATTTCAATCCCAGTGATCATATTCTTCTATGTTTGTAACAAAATCTTGGAAATATAGAACATGATATCTCAGAATTATCTAAAATAACTAATTGTTAAACATATTATTTTTTTACATCATTATAGTACATTTTTTCCTCACATTAGAAATAATCATATCATAATCTGATTGTAAACATAACCATACTAATGGGATTCCTTATGACTGTCAATAATATAATACATTTAGGTATAAATTCGATGTTATCTATACTATTATCAATCTTATTGTTAAGATGTTGTTAATACTATAGTCATGATAGAATGTTTAACTTTTACTAATGATAATGTGAGTCTGATTAATCAGAAACACACTCATTATGATAATCATAAGGAATAATGAAAATTATAGGTTAGTAATACACAAGAACCTATAATAAGTATGGTAAAATATATTTTTTTCTAAAAAACATTCTTAAAACACTTTGGACACAAAAAAATATAGTAAATATTTTTTAAAGAGTGTCTTTGTGATTTCAAAAAAGGAATGTAAAAGTAAGACATAAAACATCTGACTTAATATATGGTTTTGGAACAAAAGAGAGATTATAGGAATTTGGATCTACATTATATCTGTACAGGATTCCTTACCTCAGTGGGAAATGAGTTATCACTAGATAAGAAGAATCATCTTCCAACCGCATGACTGCACCTCCATAAACCATGATGGAATGAAATCAATAAGGATAAAAAAATGTGACTATAGAAGGGTTTCTTATTAAAATTGGATATAAAAAATGCTCCATTAGGTGAGAAATGTTGAATGTTACACCTCAGAAAGTGTATTAATGGAATAAGAGAATGATTTATGTGCAGAAAAGAAAGGAATAATGAAAATAATTACAAAGGAAATTGAAGAGTATAATGAATGTAAATTAATCTCATCCAAGGGAATTATTTGTAGTTTTTTCTTAAATGTGGAGAAACTAGGAATTATCTGAGTAAATGAGATCTTCTAATAGTTATCCCCTTGACTAAGGAAGGACCAATATTGAAATAAAAAATGAATTATTTATATATTGTGATTCTATAATTAATTTCTAAAAGTGTTTTACCAATGGTATTTTGGTTATAAGAATCATGAAACCACTAATGATTTATTTTAATTTTAGAGTGATATATTCCCTCATTAAATTAAGAGTTATTGATACCATCTTCAGTTTATGAGTTTATGATTGATAAAAATATCAAAATCTTAAACACCCCTATTTATGTTTTCTGTTTTTGTAGTCTACCAATATTGAGGATATTTTCTGAGAAATTGATAGCAATATAACCCATTAGGTTAATATATGTTTTATTAAAATATTTATTCAATGAATAATGCCTTTAAATTTTTTTAGAAAAATTTATAATGTTACTGATAACCTTTAAGGTGTATACAATCATTATTGACATTCTAATAATTATCAAATAAGGTTGTTAGACTTCATGAAAAAATGTATTGAAACCCTTAGTAAAAATGTTATCTTGAGATGAATTTTATTTCAGGGATGTCCATAATAATTGTCTTTGGAATATTATAGGAATTATATTAATATAGTTTTATAAAATGGAAAACCCCCATAACATGTTACAACCCATCGCATCTGGAAATTTTGTGGGGATTGAACCCACAACCAAATGGTGAAAAGGGGTTAACAATTACCTTTGGCCTATGTTATTTAATGGTTAATATGTCATTTGTAAAAATATTTAAAAAAATATTAATTATAAACCAATTTTATTATTAGTTAGGTTTAATGATTGATGTTTTATATTAGATAATATATGATAACCATATTGGTTTTGGAAAATAGTTAGAGAAATACTAAAAGAAATGTCACATTCTAGATGTTACGACCCATTAAAAATGTATTTTAGTTATTCATGAATATAAAATTAATTTTTAAATTTATTGGAGTATGTGATGGATTGAAAATTTATCAAATCATAACCAAATTATGATATTTTTATTTTGAAAGAAAAATGTATCATGTAAGTATATTTCTTTGTATTTGTAGATAGAAAAATTATTCCTCAATATTAGAAAATAAGTCTTGAAACAAAAATGGTATTCTATTACATTCATATATTAAGAATGAAATGGGTTTTTAAAACCATTATAGATTTATGGGTTTTTCTCCATAACATTCCATTGATCATTGATATTACTATGATCAATAAACTCTACCACACTCTATAATTATTTATATTCCTTTATCTCTAATTAAAAGTATGTTTTATTAAGTCTTCTTATGATGTGTTGTTTCAATGAAATAAATTTTAAAATATCAAAACATTGACTACTATGATAATGGTTTAATTGTGAGGATGAAATTTATTTTTGGTGATGTGAATGTAACACCCTTAAATTCAAAAATAAAAAAAATGTATTCATTCTTCGATTGATACCTTCGATAGCTGCATCTTCAGATCCTAGGGTTTTCATGAATGTGAGATTATGGGTCCACTTGGTAAATGGAATTTTATTATTTTTTTATGGAGGACATGATTGACTCTTAGTAAAGTGCTTTTTATAACTACAATGGGATTCATTTCATTCTGTTATAGTGGTCCTATGAATTATATTAAAAATATGATGCTCCTACTACCACAATATTAGTGCATTTCCCCGAACTCCTATTACCCTATCAAAATCTATCAACTATTTGTTTTCTTAGAATTTTTTCATCTGGTTTCTATGATCTTATAATTGAACAAAGTAAGTTTATAACAATATTTTCCCAGGAATATGTGTTTAATGAGAAGTCTCCAATCCACCAGTGGAGTATATTTGGATCAATGTTGGGGAAAATTCTCATGGAAAACAAGAATTGGTTTTTGATTCAGGAAAAATAATTTTAAATATTTCAAGAGATGGGAAATTAACCATATAAATGTCTTCAAGGATGTAAAGATGGACACAGGGTACCCAAATCAGTGACTTAGTTGTTGATTGGAATATAGATGTTCACTACTCTACTAGTGGACTAAGTGGGTAATTGTGGATAAATGCTAACAAGTTCTGTTAAGCAAGAACCAAGACCCCCAAATACTAATCATAATATTGTATAAATTTTAAATTTTTAGGAATGGTATATCCCACCCCTTGAATGTTGTGCAGGCTCATTCGGGATCAGTGGGAACTAAGGAGTTGAGTAATGTTGTTTTCATGGAACATAACCGCAACATTGAAAATTATAGCTCTCATATATGGGTCATGCAATCTAGTAGTGAAAATAATCTTGAAGTGGTGATACAACTGAGAATATATGGTGGTTAAATGGGTTTTAAGGTGGGGAGAACTCATTAAAATGTAGAAATGGTGGGATGAATGATTCAAATGGGTTAATTACAAGAAGGATCACTTCAAGTTTAACTTTAGTAACAATTTTGAAGCTTTGGGAACTAAAGAGATGGTCGTGGATCAAAGTGATCCTGAATGGTAAGATGCCTTAAATGAATGGAAAGGATTTCTGAGGGAAGATTCAAGTGAAAAGGCCATTGGAAAATTTCTTAGAGACAATGTAGTGGGATTCCATGGAAGAGGACTTCAAATCTTGATGAGTAAGAAGATTCCAAATGCAAATAGGTGATCGAGGAGCTAATATATTATCAATTATAACAAATAAAATGGGATTAAGGAATATTATTAAATTCCCATACCATTGTACAAAAGAACTATAATGATGTCAAGGCTTAAAGAGATAGACAATGTCTCCACTATTAATGAGAAAAAACCAGATGATTTGGATTATAAGGATCAACGTAAAGAAAGAGGTGTGTTAGAATACCACAACCTAATGTAGGGTGAATCTATGGTAGTGGATCTACAAAACATTTAGGATTTAGCTATTATGTAATATCATCAATGAGATTCAGATAATTAAGCTACATATGAGAGGGAAACATCAGAGCTTATCAATTATTTGGGGAAAGAAATGTTAGAGGATGCCTTTATAATTAAGGCCCCCAAAGTGGTTTTAAACCAAATGACTGAGAGATTTATTATAGTGGACACCAATAAATATAATTGTGATTGGAACTATAATTAATACCATATTTTGAAATGATTATTCAACTAATGGGATATTAATGCAGATTAGTTCATTCTAACATGGTGCAAGATAGATTATTGGTTCAAATACATGATAAAAGATAACCCAAATAAAAAGTTAACTATACATAAATGGAAATTATATATGTACCACACATATAATAGGCTCAAAAATTATTTTAATTTTTTAGCTATATCTTATATTTAATGATATTTTTGGGTTTTATCTTTGTGAGGTTTCCCACTTTCTCCTTAAAATTGTGTGAATATACAAAAAATGTAATTTTAAGTAAAAATAATATTATAATTTTATTCGAAATTAAAATGAATTAAATTATATATAAATTAATAAAATTTAGTTCATTATAATCATTTTTACATAGAATTTGGATATAAAAATTTTGTAAACATTTGAACATTTTCTCTTTGAAAATCATTCTTCTCGTCGTGTATGGTAGACTACAATAATATTAAAAAAATTTCCATTTTTGTGAATGGAATTTTTAAAAATTTATTCAATTATTTAAATAATAAAAATTTATGTTATTTGATAAGGGAAAATATATTTTAACTGACATAGATAGTGAATAAAACAATAATTATTCATCATGGATAAGGTAAAATTGGGTTTTTCTTGGGGGTGATTAAACTAAAAATATAAGTGTATAAATGGTATAAAAACATTTATAAAATATTTTTTATAGAAATATTTTGACCGTATAATATATAATCATAAATAATATTCATTTATTGACACATTTATAAAACCAAAAACATGGATAAACCTTTTTTCTTTTAAAAAATTGTTAGTGTTCCAATAAAATCACTTATAGAAGACCACACCAATCCTCTCTTATTAACATCTACAAACCCTTTTGGATAAAAATAATTAGACCAAATAACATACAAACATCAATCACCTCATCATAGAAGCCATATTTTGGGTATAAATCCAACATAGGAAGGATTTTGGTGAAAACATATGGAGGATACCCAGAGAAGATGCAACGTTCTTTAATCAACATTGTTTTCTTCTTCTACCACCTACAATTGAAATTAAACTATGATGATATAATAAACTAAAAATATTCTATATAATGAGATGTTTTTATTTTAAAGTAATTAACTAAATATATCCCTACTTATATAAAATTGTGTATGAAATCATTATTCAGGTGTATGGTGGACTATCCGCACACAATCCAATGTTTTTCGTTTTTTCCATTACCACCAATCATAGTTAGGTATGATGATATATATAAATTTCATGTATTCTATTTTTAAAAAATAATACCTTTATATTTATTATTTCATATATGCAATTTTAATTTTCATTTTATAGGGGATACAATAACATCACTCAAGTGTATGGAGAACTACCGCCCATGAAGCAATGACATTTGTTTTTCACTAACACTTGACATGGAAGTTAATAATGATAAATTTCATTAAAATATGTGATATAAATGACATAAGTATGCTATTAATAACATATTTTTCATTCATAAAAGAAAATATGTAATTTTATTTCTTATCCTTTCACTCAATTTAAGATGGTAACATCATTCATGAATGAGTGGACTACCACCTTCATAAAGCGATGAGATTCTCTTTTCATCACCACCCCACATGGATGATTTATATAAGTTTTTTTTAATAAATAATGTGTTAATATGATATTATAGTCACTCTATAATGATAAATTATTACATATATACTTTTCATAATGATTATTGAAAAAAGGAAATGTTGCTCATGCGTACGTATGACCTACCGTCTCTGTTATCGTAACAAACTTCAATTATCAAAAACCATCATTGATTATTGGTATTTAAAGTTTAATTAATGTATAAATAATATAATTATTTAATTATTATAATTTTATATATTATGAATCTATATAATATTTATAATAAGATTTAATTTTATTACAAACCATGAATGATAAAACAAGGTAATTAACAACCAACACAATGAAAATAATGAAATATTATTAATGAAAAGGAGATAAGATGTTATAATGGATTACATATGATATTAAATATATTAATATGGTTCTGATATAAGTTAATAACTTGTCCAAAACTACTATATTGGATATTAAAACATTTTCAACAAAAAATAATATTAATGTAAAGGACTTCGACTCAATTTTTTTTATTGAGGCATATCGTAATGTTATGCACCTAATTTATTTTATATGGTGTATATGATTACATTTTTACATTTAATATCATGATTACTTAATAACACATGGTATTTTAATTTTCAATTTTAATTATTTCATCTATTTTAATTTTATTTCAAATTAATAAATTCTAAAACAAATTCTAATCAAGATCATTTTATTAGATTATATTACATTTTTAGGGTGTTTGATATTCTATATTTATGTATGTATTAAATTTTTACACTATTATATTTTATATAAATTTATTTTACGTTTATATATATTTGAAACACATAATAAATTCATTGGTTAATTCTCACTTGAACATTATGATCTTTTTAAGCGTATTTTTAACAATCACTTTTTAATTGGGATTGTTTAGGCCTAAATTTTGTTTGATGGAAACTAAATTATAAATAGATAAAAAATCAGTTTAATTTTATTTTCATCTGGTTATTAATGATATTTTCATGTAAAATTATCATTTTCCGACTCTTTGGTACTGAAAATAATTTAAAAAATGTTTATGTGAAATGTTTATAACGTTTATATATTCAGTCGGGAATCCGTTTTCTTCAAAAACTGTGTTTTCTGAAAATTTATGGACATTTTTTAAATAGGTTATTAAATAAATTATTAACTATTTTAACATTTTTCTATTTTTTCTGAAATTAATCTTCTTGTGATTTTCAAAACATGGACCATTATAATTTTATCGAAAAAGTGAAAGGAATCCTTTTTTAACGTACTCATCATGTATATAATTTTTCTTCCACCATGGCCACTCAATGTTTTAAAAATTATTTTAAGATGTTAAAAAATTATTTTCAATAAAATTTATTTTCAAAATGTTTTCTGAACTTCTTTTTTTAATTTTTTTTCAATTTTAAAAAGTGATTTCCCTCAAGATTTTTTTTATAGATATTCTGATTTTATTTCAATTCATCAATGAAAAAAATCATTTATTTTACATATACCCCACTAGTGATATTTTGTATTCATAGCATCATTATTTTTCGTATGTATGGTTTATTATCATTTTGACGGTGGGATGTATTTATATTCACTTTAATTCTTCATTTTTTCATCATTAACTTTCTCTTGGAATATTCACTTACATGTGATCATTGGACATTAAATTAAAAAATATCCTTATACTTTATCATGGATATATTTATTTCTTAAACTACATATTACATCTACATATGGTGTTAAAAATTGAATATTATTGTTTCATATGGGGAAATATTGATTAATTTGAATTATATAATCTATACAAATATTTTCTGACAAGACATATTGTTCATGAATTAAATTGACTTTTTGATATATGAGGAATGAATTTGGAATGTAGATATTGGTGTGGCCCTATAATCGATAGCTTATCGATGTATATGTCTTTTGATGAGATGAATCAATTGTATAAACATAGTTTAATGGGTTTCTAGTGTATACCTACCCATCAATTATAAACTACCTTGAGAAAAAGATCTTGACTGTAAAGGTATCATGATTCCTTGGATCATGAAATTTAATAATTGAGAATTTCATTCATTGATAATTGAGTTATTTTTGACAATGAGATTTTTATAATGATATTATCACTCGATTCATTTCATTCTCAGTTTGTCGATTAAATGAAATTCATTTTTAGTGATTTACTTTTCCATATTGATTATGGCTTATCGTATTGTGATGGTAATTCTATTGATAAAATGAAATATATTATAGTTTTTTTCCTTTTCATATTGATAATGTCTTATCAAATCATGATAGTGAAATTATTTAAATTGCATGTGTATTTAGTAATTTACCTTCTCATTTAGTTTATTCTTATTGATTCATGATAGCTTATCTTATACTTAAGAGATACCAAGTATTTTAGCTCACCCATATATTTTTTCATTCCCTAGGATTATAATAATTATAGTAAGAATGATATGTAAGGATATAATGGAGGAAATAATGATATTTTATAAAAACATTATTCTATAATTTCTATTTTCAAATGTAAAACAAGACTCAAATAAGAATCTTACATACCAAGATTACTAAAATATTTTTCCTTTATTATATGATTACTTATATCTTTTTCTAATTTAACAAAGGAAATAATGGCTCGAGGAAACTAGGTTCAAGATCATTACATCAGTTAAAGATAATTAACACACTAAACAAGTGATTATCTGTAGAGGGAGAGGAAGGGATATAGTCAACCATGAAAGGATCCTTGAAACACATTTCATCAATTCCAGATCTGAATTAATCAACTACATGTGGATCCAACACTATCCAATATGAGGTGATAATAGGAAGTATGAATTCTCATCCAAATAATTTCTATATGTACCAAAATAAAATCAACGCATGAAATGGAAATTTATTCCATAAATAATAATGATTTGAAAGAAAAAAATCACCTCAATGGAGTTTTTAATATCATTAATGGAAAATTTGTTTCAATGGATGCTAGTTTAAAAATAAATTATTGATTGAAAGAAAAATAATTATGATTATACCCTAACATTTCATCCCCATATAAAGAGTGTGAATGAAACTTCTTGAGTAGAAATACATGAAAAAATTCATGAACTTATATCTTCCACATTCAGATAGAATAAAATGTATCAAACCTTTCAAATCCAATCAACGACTTCAAACATTCCCAATTATCTAGGTTCTATCTTCAGCTATTTTCTAAGTCATTAATGACACAACCAAGGTGAGACTCACAAAAATAGATGTTCACTGAATGATAACTCTAAAATAAATTGATGATGATCTTCAAAATACTTATACTAGCTCTACACAATTACCATTCTTCTATGAAATTATATAATTCTTAGTAGTCGTACCATGGACCAAACTATGTCACATAATAGATGCACTAAAAATTTCCGAACACAATGTGGGGTGCTAAAAGGTCATCCATAAAAGGCCACAATGGGGTTATTTATAATGGATGACCAGTAACTATTATTATTGAAAAATTGATCCAATTCAATGTGGAAACACTAAGCTACTCTAAAGTCATGGACATAATAATTAAGAAAATCCTCCAAATTATTTATTGATAATTATCTAGGACCATCTATACGAGGATTGTACATTGTGATCAAATTTACTTGGGATCCCATCACATCCTGAATTCCTTTCACAAAACGAGATGTAAAATAGAGATCCCTATCAAAAATAATGGCAGGGAAATATATTTCTTGAGTCCTAATCATTGGTTCTTTACTAAATATAAATAATGTAATCTGATTTGGTCAATTAGTCAATCACCACCAAAATCATATTCTTTCCTCAATTAGTAAATTAAAATCAAATAATAAATCCCATAAATATCTCATTCTACATCCATACCAGCATAAAATGTGGTTTAAGTGGTATGTATGGCTTCTAAAGCATTTATTCAATTAGTAGGCAATTATTGTAATGAGAAAAATAAATTAAAAAAATTAACATTTCAAACCTAGATAAAAGGAATTTCATTTTATATAATAATACATATTCATTTTTATGGGGGTACCTCCTATTTTGAATGAAGACAGTCTCCGGTTATAAATTTTTATATAGGTGAGGAAATGACATAGTTGTTCTTGTAGAAAAGGATTCCCTAATAAGATAAAGGCCGTTGCCTAATGGATTCAAAAACATATAATGAATAATTAAATACTTATAACTCATCACCAAGAAACTATGATTGGAAAATAATTTTGATAATAGGGAATTTCAACTAAACACTCACTGAGACAAACCTGATATCATCATCTCAAACTCCCAAATGAATAAGATAAAAGATATTGATGAGGTTCCACTCCTAAAATTATTCTTTCACAACATAGGATAGATGTTTCTTGATCAGTAAATCAGAAACAGTGTACCCTTTCCAGGGGTGTAGGAAAATTCAAGGTCAAAAGATTATGGATACTCTACACATCACCATTGATAAAGAATAAAATGTTTTTTTAGAAAATAGAACTCAATATTTTTTTATTAGAATAAATAATAACCCTCTATATTAAAAGGTAATGTTGGCAATTTTTAAAATAAAACATGAAAACTATGAGTTTGAGTTCATATATAGTATAGTTCTTCTTATCAGTAAAACTATGATGAGAACCATAGGTGATAACATGATAACCCAATATGAGAAAATAGCCCAAACATAATCCGGATGTGTCACAAAAGTCCACGTTTCCTTTCCAATGCAAGGGTCGAGTAAAAATCGTAGATGTAATCAAATGATACTTGAAATAATCAAAATAAAGCCTTATATTTTGAATCGAAAATTTGATTCAATCCTTTTATATTGGTTAAGGTTGATAGAGAATCCATCATTGAGAAATTATTAACATAATGTTTGTAGAACCCTACTAATCTGAAGAAGTGTTGAATCTCATGGAGATTCTTCTATTCCAATCAATGCGATACTTCTCTCAAAATATAAATATCAAATGAGTTAAAATGTTATATGAGCATTTTCCCCAAGAAAATTACCCTTAAAAACCATATTATGGACATATAAATTTTATATTAGATTTAGTATTTTTTCAAGTCGTCCAAATCAACTCTAAAATGACACACATGGTCCTCCTCTTTTATAAAGTAGTGAAAGTATTCCACCATCAATACCACCATGAACGATTCAAGGTAGTGGTGGTAAATCATATTCATCATTTCCATTAAAAACCATGATATTTGACTAGACCAAATGGAATAACCAAATACTCATATTGGAAATACCTACTCTTAAAGGTAGTCCTTGGGTTATCAGACTCCTTAATACTAATTAGTTAAAAACTAGTCCCAAGATCAATCATAAATAACCACTCATACTCTTTTAGTTGATAGAAAAATTTCAAATTAATGATAATGTATACGTTTCCTTTATTGTAACATGATTGAAATTTAATTAATAAATACATAAGTGGATGGTTCCATCAGTCTTCTTGGTGAAAAGAATGAGTGTTCCCCAAGGGAAACATTTGGTCAAATGATGCCATTAGAAATAAATTATTATAATTGGGCTATTAATCCCTTTACATTAACTAGTTCCATTTGGTAATTGGGGACAAATATAGGTTGAGTACTAGGTACCAAATAAATTGGGAACCCAACCTTCCTCACTAATGGAAAACCATCACTGTGAGAGGAAAATATAATTGGAAACTCAATAGATACTACTGGGAGATCCCCAAAAAAGATTCATTCTACTATTAAAAATCAAACACGGTTATCATTCTTTCATGCCCTAGAAAAGGTGGTCTGGTATGACTAGACCTCAGGTCCCATTATCCTTGAGAAACGCATCACTCTTCATTAGGGGTAGCAAAAGAGTCCTTCTGAATTTACTAGTCAATCTACGATTCATGAGCAACAAGTTAATCCACCATTGGGAAAAAAGCAATAGGATTCATATCCAAAACCTAAAAGTATCTAATAAGATCAATTATTGATAAAGATAATGTTCTCGAGGGGTGACAAAGACCATTTTCTCTCTTCATCCTGAGAGGTGTAACATTATCCATCACATAAGAAATGATCTCCATAAGAAGATTCAACAAGTGTCTAGTGTGGGTTTTTATGAAAGTATAAGAGGCTCTAGTATCAAATAAACAAGCCACTAAAGATTAACCTATAATAAATGTATCACTCACTATCACTTGTTCTGTATCGGTTCCCAATGGAGAATCATCCACTATGTGTATATTTTTCTTTCTTGATAGATGTGGTTGGAAAACCATTTTATAAAAAAATCTAACAACATTACAGATCCAGTTAGTGATTTCAAGCATATATGACCAAACAAAGTGGTAAAAATGGTACATTCTCTAAAAGTGACATGAGTATCCAGAATAGCTATAGCTTTTCAGTGACTCCTTGCAAGAAAACTTTGAGTGCCAATATTTAGACATTAGAAATATGTTAGGGTTCCATAACCAGATATTGCATAAGTTTTATAGGAATAATAATCTCGAGGACCACCACAAATATCTCTAGAATGAGACACATTCTACATCCTATTACCTATAAATGAACCACTAAATCTTCAACTGGGAGTATGAGGAACTCATAATGACCCTAACATTCCATGAAAGTCATGTTCCACCATTAGAGCTCAATCCAAAACATCAACATGAAAGGTAGTATTCAACTTGAAGAACAAATATTAGACATCTGATCAAAGACCCATATCACATTTTAGGTCCATCATCTTCTCAATTGACACCACCCTAGGTAAAAACAGAACATGTTCAGAAAAACGATTTTTATATTATGTCATTATCCATTCACAAAGTAAAAAAGATCACAAAATCAATGGGCTGATAAAAAACAATAAAATTGGGAAATAATTTCTCTATAAAAAGAGGCCTGATGTATTTCCCCATAATAAATTTATTCATCCCTGGTAGAACTATAATTTCCCACCACCTTCTTCTAGACCATTCAATTTTGAAGAAGACACCTTTAACCTTAACATAATATTTTGTTTCCAAAAATTTTAATTTTTTTCTCAATATTTTTCAACAAATATTCTACCACTATAAGATTATTCATTCTTAAGAAAATGGTTATTTATAGAATAGAAACTCTATGGAATGAAATCAGCTATTATCCGTCTAATGTACAACCACTATAACCTAAATGAGTACAGGTCCAACTATATTACCCAGATATTGGACAGAAAGTGAAAAAACATCTAAAATATTCTAATTAAATTGTGGGTTTTATTAATATGGTTCGTTATAATCATCATCCGAAATTCTATTAATACACCTTCTTGGGGTATGGTACAATATAAAATCAGTATATTACAATGTAAAAGTCAATTAATATACACAAGATCATCAACTTTATCAATAATAATTCAATAGGGAAACAAAAATATCTAATCAAATCTTAGGAAAATTATATTATAAAGTCAAAAAATTACTCAAAAACACTGTTTCACAACAAACCATTTTACCTCAAGGCCAATTACACAGATAGATGACCATAAAATCACTCATAACCTACACCTTATGTCTTGAAAATCATGTTTCCTCTCTTATCAGACATTTCAAACATCATAATAACATCTAATAAAGGACATGACCACCTTTGAAATGATTTATAAGGAAAAGACCTAAATTATTTACAATAATTGTTCACAAACTAGTTCTAACATGGTCCCAAGGGAATTACAGATCACTATAAGCTATCGATTCGCACCCAGGCATCAAGAAAAATAAATAGGGAACAAGTTCACCATAATAATAACCAACCAAGACAATTAAACATATAATAATACGAAAAATTTAGTATACCAATACATTAATCAAGAGTAAAGATCAACAAGGTTGAAAAAAATTCCCAAAAATAGAACATGATCCTTTGTCATCGCATAACCATCAAATACATTTTCCCAAAATTTCCTCATAACGAGTGGATCAAAAAAACCACCAATTGACGACAACTCCCAAGGTCCCACTATCACCAACTCCCACTAAATTAGAGTATTGATTTCAATTTTCATTCACTTGGAATTATAATGTTTTCTAATTCATAAAATGTAAAAGTAGAGTGTGAGGAAAAAAACCCTATATGATCTTACAGGTATTCCATGATCAATAATTTTTGGATAACCCAATATATGTTCAATTTTAAATAAAAAATTCTTTGATAATATTTTTATAACTAATATAAAAATTGATTCCAAAAGAATGTCAATAGATATCATAATTTATTTACAAAATTATGTTTCCTTGAAAAAAAGTAGTTATAAGAATCTTGTAAAAACATGCAATAAAAATCATTTTTATTAAACCATGAATGAATAATAATTATGATAAAACACTGGAATTTATAGATCATTTAGAATCATTTCACCATGGTTAAGATTATAGAAGGTTAGATAAGTACGTGTATTCTAAAACAACACTGTGAAATTTGATTTAAAGTTTTCACACATCCCTAGATCCACAGGAATTTTGGGGATAAGTGGACACCCCAAAGAATGAACTCCATACAATCAAAATGTTTAGTCATTTTTTTAATCATAAATTAATTTCTAGGATTATCATCTATTATCCCAACATGTGTTTTCACTACTTATATACACAATATCCCATGTACCTAATGGGAATCAATCATATTTGGGGATATATTTCATTTAAATCATTATCAAATCATTATAATAAAACATTTAATTCATCCCCAAGTTCATGAATCCAAATATTCCATTTCATTAAAAATCCAACATCAAATGGTAATCATAAAAAAATCATTCCATTCAAATAAATTTTTTTCTCTTCATGTCAAAAAGAAATCATGCCACATATTATAAAATGTCTTAATAAATATCACGATTCAAATTATTCATTTCAAATCAATATCATTTTTTAGAAATTAAAACCCTTTTTCAAAATCCTTTGTTCAATATATTTCACCACACAGTCTATGTAATTTACAAATCATTTATCAAAAGTCAAAAATCATGTTTTTTTAATTAATAAGAAATCTATTTCAAATTATGCATGAAATAACTCTTTCAAATAATATGAATTTCTTTATGAAATATCCAAACTCAATTCATGATATTGTCAACACCCTACAAGGGATCCACAAGGGGAGGGAAAAAGAGATATAATTGTTCAAGAAAAGATCCTCAAAACAAAATTTTTCATCTCTAGATCTAGATCTATCAATGATATAAGGATTCATAACATTCAAAGAAGGATAAAGAGGATACCTCCTTGAGATTAATATAACTATTGAATATAATGGTAATTGTGAGTGAGTGAAAGATGGGATCAAATTACGATTCACAATAAAATAAAGGATACACATACCATAATAGAATCAATGCTTCAAATAGCACTTTGATCTAGGAAGAATAGAGGTTTTAAAGGCCAAAATTACCTCAAGGGGGTCTCTAAAATCATTAGGGTTTAATTTAGTTTGATAGAGGTGAGTTTGGAAATAAAATGGAGACTCAAAGAAAAAAACATACAATACTAAAATAGTGATTGAAACGTATATTGTCATCACTATCTAGCTATTTTATACTATTTACAAGGTAGTTTCACTATTAGAGATTCTTACATCATTGGGAACACCACTATAGAGAATATAGATTCTTCTATATAGTCGGTTTCCCTTACCAAATATTTGGTGGACCTCCTATAACTATTATAGGAACATTACCATGTCCACTCATGAGCTTCACTCCTTGTCTATCTCTCATCCTCTCAAAAAAATAATCACACAACCACTTTATCCCTTGAAATGCTCAAAATGGGAAAAAAACCCTGATAAATGTAATTAACAAGAGAATAACATGAAAATAAAAAAATAATTTATATTAAAAATGTTTTTACACGAAATATATTATTCGAATGTTATAGTTTGTCAGTTATTCAGAAGATCACGTGAGAGGTGATAAATTGTGACAAGGATGAAGTTGTAGTATATTTCCTAGTTTTGATGCACTTAGATGTAGAAGAGTTATATTGGTATTTATCACTATGAAAAACCATTAGATTATAATTATTTCTAATAATTACACCATCAATCATCTAGAAGATTTAAGAGGCTTAACCTACAAATAGTACATTTCTTAACAATTTAGTTTTTTTTTTAATAAATTCCTCCAAAAAGGAGAACAAAATGATATATTAATCTAAATTCCCTAATGATTTATAGAAAATTACATTCGAAAAATATAATAGTAGAATATATCAATAATTTAAGATAAATTTCAATTATGAAAAATTATGAAACAATGAAATGGGATTGGGACATGATAAAACCCATAAAACAAAATAGTGTGTAAACTATAAATCTATAAGGGACGGAACATACTACTAATTAATCATAAATTAATTAAAAAATTTATTGTACAAATTTTCAGATATTTATTCACACAAACATATATATATATATATATTTAATTATAATAGTATACCAATGGGAATAAAAATATTTAAAAATAAATAATTCCCAGAATGCATCCCCTATATTAGAGTTTCAGCTCAATTTTTATGTCCTCTAATATATTAAAAAATTAAATGGTATTAATTATTTACGCCAAAGTTTTTTTTATTATTATAATTTATTTTAATTAATTTATTATAATTTTTAATTTAGTTACTCAATTGGTATTGTATTCATTGTTGATTTTGTGATCATTCAATTCATAATTACCAAAAAATTGTAGTATAATTGTAATGGTAAAAGGTCATTTGAAAATGGTCTAACAATCATGAGTGGTTTCAATATATTGGATCCATTTTATTTTATAATAATGGGAATACATTAGTTCATAAAATAGAAATCACTCAGAGAATCTTTCTCTAAAAAACTTTTATATGGTTAAAAATGAATGTGATTGTTAAATTATAATGATAATATCATGATGGATGTTTTACAATTTTAAAATCATAAACATAAAATTAATTAAATACTAATATTATATTAAATAATTAAATCAGTTTTGTTATAATATCTATGAAATATAGAATTTCATAAAATCATCTTATTCAAATAGGCAGTGAAAACCCACTATAGTAAGCATTATCTTTTCAAAAGAGTTTATGAGAAGGAAACCACAATGAATATTTGAGTTTTATAAAAAATATCATATAAATATAATTCCTCTTTGTGTTTACTTTTTAATATTACTTAAAGTATTTTAAAGAGTAAGAGGTTAAGTGAGGAAAAGATGTACACTCTTTAAAAACAATTATATTTACATATAAATGGATTTTGAAAAAGTGTTTGGTGAGAGGTAATGGGTACTCTATCATTACTAATCATCCAAATTGATTCCAATACTATTAGAGAGTAATCATAGAAGTAATATAAGTTGGGATTTAAAATATATTTAAGATAGATAATTATAAATAATAAATAATAAAGTGTCTTGTAAACCATTACCATGACATTTTTGATACATATAATGTATTGAGCTTAATATCATTGGATAAGACAATATTTTTCACAATAGGGAATCAAGGACATTTCAAAGGACGTTTATAGAGATATTTTAATAAATAATTATCAAAAGAATGATTTTTTGAAGTGAGGGGAAAGGGGAGGAGGGTGTATTTTTATATATCCAAAGGGTATTTTAGATTATTTTATTGATTAATATATACTTTTTTTCAAATAATATAAATAGAATTGATTCACAAGAAATATATATGTTTATTTTAAAAAAATCAATGCTATTTGACATTAAAATTAATGAAAACACAAATGAAAACATGAAAAAACTTATTTAAATTTAATTAACAGAAAATAGTATTTTTATAATAAAATATAGTTTAGATTCCAAAAATATCCATTAGAAGTTAATAAATTCAAAATATTATTTTTAAATGTGATATTTTACACTATAAATCCATTTTATATATGTAAAACGGCTTCATAATTTTTTAATCCATATTTATATCATAAAGATTATATAAGAGTTATAGTTTTTGTAGGAACTTTATTATTTACTGTTATAAAAAACCACTCCTTTAAAAAACTAAAAAATATCTCTAATATAATTTTGATTTTGTAAACTAAAAAATGATCAATGTTTTATCATATTTATATTCTAAAATATAAATATTTAACATTGGAAAAAAGAAACAATACATGTAAAACCACTATCTTTTTTATTAGTGATTATATTTATATTTTTAATCATCTCTAAATTATTATATAATTGATAATTATTTATTATTAAATTTAAAAAAATTACATTTAATCAAATTATACTTCTAATTAAGTGTAATTTATATTAAGAATTCATAATTTATAAAATAGTTGTAGCATAGTAAATGTCAATCACTATGATTATAATTGTCTCTAAATGACCATTTTAAGTTTATAAGAACCAAATACAAAAAAAATTTAACAATATTTTGATAATAATATAAAATAAATATGAGGAATTCAAATTTAAAATTATAATAATAAATATTTCAATATATATATATAATAAAACAATTAACTTAATTTTTTAAAATAAAAATTATATTGTTTCAAAACCTATATAAGGTATATTATATAAACCATTTGTAATTAAAATTAACTATACTATAAATAAAACATGGATTATTTTGTATTATTTTACTATGAAATTTATATTTAACTATTAATTAGATGTTTTAGATATAATACCATAAGAAATTACATTCATTAGATATTTGTTTTATATTTTTTACTTTTAAAACATGTATCATACATTGTAAACTATTAGATTAAAATTAATTAATTATGACAATGCCAAGAAAATAAAACTCTTAATAAAATTATTATCGCTATAAAAACTACATTTTTAAAAAGAATCATGAAGACAATTGAAGAGATTTTATAAATCAATTTTAATAAATACAATTTAATTATAGATGAACACATATTTTAGAAGAGAAATATGAAAAAGAAACAACATATGTGATAAATATGTATATAACTTCATTATTAATATCATTGAAAAAAATAAATGAAATAAATTGAACATTTATATATATAATTTGAGATTAAGTATTCATAGAAAATATATTCATTGGAAAATAAGAATGTTATAGTGATAAATTTGTAAAACACTTCCACCAAATTTATTATTATGTATCATCCATGAGAAATCCAGTTTGAATAATTTTGAGGCTTATAATCATATTAATAATGTTAAAATCCTTGAACATATTTAAAAATCTTAACTCCACAATATAAAATGTTATGGTGTTAAACTATTTTACTGTGTACCAATTATTCTTTCCATGTATATCATTATCATCATCCGTGGAAAAATTTATATAAATTTTTTTCATTGAAATCCTTTTTTTAATCATGTAATAAATTAAAAAAAAATCTTTACTAACACATCCTAAACATTTTTTTGGACAATGTTACATTGAAATTGTATTTTTATTGGAATAATCTTTTATTTGATAAATTATATTTTCTCTAAGTCCATATATAATACCACTATTCTGTTACACACTATATTCACTTTATAATACCTTAGTGATACAAAAATATCATTCATGTTTAAGAAAGAAATCTTATTTCCTTTAATAGGAATTTTCAACAAACAATGTATTTAATCTATATCAAATATACAGGCCTATGTGTTTTTATAATTATCATGAAAATAATATTATTATTTTAATATTTCATTTAAGTTGGTTGGATAAATTACATTATATTTTAACAAACAATTAGATATACATTATCACCCAAGTTAAAAAAAATTATCACTATCCGATTTTCTGGTTCTTTATAAAATCAGTTGAATAATAAACCATATGTGACATCATATAGTAGTCATAAAGTCACTTTTCTAATACAAAAACTTCACATATAAAATAAGTGAGAGGATATAGTTATAAAAATACTTTATTGAGATTCATTGTGTTTAATATATTCCTTTACAAAGATATCATTGATATAGAAACACGTTATCATTTAATATAAAAGAAGACTACCAAATTTATAAATTCATCCCTTCATATTAAACTATTGTTTATTTACAATGCATATAAAATATTAAATTTGTAACACATACACAATAAAATCAAAAAATATATATAACATTAATACCTTACATGGAATTTACATGAGCATTCTAAAACTCATTATTATATTATGAATAATTCTATCAATTGGAGTCATAAATCCTTATTGAAACCATAAGGTTTCAAGTAAATCTAATAACTACTCAGAAAAAATTAATTTATGTTAAAAAATTATTCTTTTAATTTGAAAATATTCCCACTCGTAATGTCAATATAGTACTAGAACCTACATATCATATACCTAGTAATTTTTTTCTGAAAATTTTAAAATTATTGAGTAAATATTTAATGAACATATTGACATGATTAGAGTATTTCAATTGAGGATAATACAAAAAATTCAATAATAATATAAATAATTATGAGAAAAATTTATTCCCATTAAGATATTTACATAATAATTCATATTGTGCATATTAGGGGTGACTATAATTATGAACTTCATTTTGTTTCTAATACTATTTAAATATTAATTGAATCATTCTATGATTATAATAAGCTTCTACATTCATGTGCTCAATAATATAAATCGTTGGTTACTTATGTGTGTGTTCTGCTAACACATCTAATTTCTCTTAGTAACCATTTTTAATTTACCAATATTATAAGTTTCATACATAAAGATTCACTTTTTTGGGGATTAATTTAATTAAAATCATTAATGATTATTATTTTTATTATCTATTAATAAATATTCTATAATATTAGTATATTGTTTTACATATATTTAGTAATGAATTTTATTAAATAAATTCTAATGTAAATGATAGTGCCTTCTAAACTCATACACATCCTTTAGTGGAACAAAAACACATATTTCACGATGAAGTTATTTCTATTTGGAATTTCTATCACCATTAAGTTTTTTAGGTATGGAATCCTCTGAACAATATTATATATTACTAATTTATAGTTGAGAGTAAATATATTCATCCAACCAATTATATAATAATCTCAACTCAATACCTATTGTAACCCATTATTATTATAGTCTCCAAGATAAGCTAAATATAAAAAAACCAACATGAATACAAGACTAATAATATTAGGTTCATCCTACATTGGCATGTCCTACCTTTTGGATAATGTTTCCGATCAAAAATATTGATTCCCCACTATGGTTTATTTTCAAGGGGTTTTAATTTTGCACAATCATTCAATACATATATACAATTCTTTATCAATGGATTCTAATTAGTTACGCATGGAGGCTTGAAACAACCAACATTTCTATCATTCAAGATGTATAATCTTCTTTCCAAAGGAAGGTAGTTGTTGTAAAATGACCCAGCACCACTTAGGGACTCACATTTTTTGGGAGGTTGAATGTTTGGGATCGTCACACCCATTTTGAGGAAATTTGTTCCTACTCTAAAACTCCCTTATATAATTAAGATACATTCTTGAATCCTCCATCAATTACAAAGTATAATGTGAGTAACCCTTGAATTAAAGATAAATTAATAGAAAGAATGGATCATAGAATCATATGTATGAATATGAGGTTTTTTGTTTCTGGAAATATCATCATACATATGAAGTTCTCTATAATTGGTACCCTTTTATGATTGAATTATAGATTATTTTTTTCATTAACTATATTGATAGTCACATTAATACACACACTAGGGTGCTCTATAGTTTATCATCATATGGTGAGTGAAGAGTTTTTTTATGTCGGGATCAGACCCATGTAATATTATTCTTACATATCCACCTGAAAGGAAAATACACTTGTATTTTAGTAACACATAATTGGACACATAATACATTTTAAGGTCATGTGATAAGAACCAAAATGTGCAATTTAATATCACATGGTAATGGTGTCTAGTTGGATGGTTCCTAGCCAAATTTTGAAGTGGTTCTTACTCTGAGGTGGCCCAAGGAACCAGGAAGGGATTTAGGTTCCAAGTTAGATATGATCATACCCAGAATGTTTCCTAGAGATAGTTATGGTTGATTTGGGTCGTTGGTTTTAACCTCAACGAGTCTTGCTATATACCCTATTTGTATAGGAATCAAATCCTAGATAGTTCAATTTTGAGGCCCCACACCTAAAGATTCTCTCTAAAGGTATTTATTGTAGAGAATGAGGCTCGTTGAAAATATTTTGATCAAACATAAACCATATAAAAATATTACCTTGAGGTTGGATAAATGTATTTGAGGATGCACACATATGGTGTCCCTATAAATATTGCAAAGAAGAAGATTTTAGTAAAGTATCTCTCTCAAAACATGCAACTTACTATTTAGGTGTCATGATAATAGCTAATATCTAATCCCACAAGATTTATGCTTGAATGTGAGAAAATATATGAGGCCAAAGATCCAAAAAACCACACAATCCGTTTTCTACTAGTGTAATAGTTTGGGGAAACAAGAGAAGAAAAAAGGGCTTTGATGTACCCATCTCCTTCCATCATTGTATCCCATATAGTCACTTTTGACAACCCATATGGATATTGTCCATGGTAATGGAGGTGTAAGAGTTCCCTATCTTGTATTAATGGATAGGGGATTACTCCGTGAGTAATTCACCAGTGACTAGATCCTAGGGAAGAAAAAAGAATATTATAGTACACCTAAAAGGTAAAGGATAGCATGATTCTTTCCTTCCCCAACAGAAATTGGTGGTCCCTATTGTGTCTCTTTTCATTTTTATTCAATATATAAGGCTTCTAGGTTGGTTTTAATTTGGTCCCCCTCATATGAGGGATCTAAAGGAAATGGATCCCTACCATTAGTGGAATGACAGAGTGGTTGAAGGTGTCTCGCACCGTTCAAGGCTTGATGAGAAGGAGGTGATTTGTTCAGGGCTTGAAATGAGATGGAATTCCATCAAACAGGGGGGAAGTCCTTTGTGAGTCTAAGGTTCTTTGGGAAATGGAACACCTTGGAAACAATACATGGGAGAGGCCCTCGGCCAAGCACCACATGTCTCCTCACATGTCTCTATAATGGTCTTGTACATGTCTCTATTAGGGAATATACCTTCATTCATGTGGGTAATAGCTAGTGGTAAAGAGGTACTCACATAGGTTTCATGTGTTTCAACACTATTATGAAATTTTATCTCACTATCCACCTTAGTGACCTCTTCTATCATGTTTTGGAGAGATACCTGAGAGATTTTTGATGACATGGGTGAAGGGGCTACATGTCTAGTGATAGGACAGTTCTTCTGGTTTTACTATCCCTCAAATGAGTATACATAGGTTTCTATTTATAGTCAAATGGGGGGGGGGGGTTGAAGGAGGTTTTATGTAGAGGTACTTGGGGAAAGAACCTCATGTGGCGGTGGCCAGTCTTTTAGTGTTGTGCAGGGGGGATGCATGAGCATTCAGATGTGAATGTGTATGTGTGAAGGCCTAGTATGGAATGTTATTCTGATTTTTATTAGGTCTCTTTATATCATAAGATACACTTCATAATCATTTCAACTCATTTGTGAAAATAGACTGTCAAAAAATCCCCCTCAAGATTGGATCTGATCGAAAAAAGATTTTCTAGTCCGAGGGTAGAGGGTGGAAAAGATTATGAAGGTGGAGATGGTCATCTACATAGGGTACCCATGTTGGTGAGTGGCAGAAGCCTCATGCATAGGTCTAGTGAAAAAATCTGGAGCACAATTCCACATCGTAGGTCTGGTGTATAGGTTTGATGCACATTCTAGCAATGTCTGTAAATACCATTAACCCTTAATTTAAATCTTCCTTCTTTGGTCATTTTTTTCTATCAATGTATAGATCATCCACCCAACCATTTCTTACTTGTCTTTTATCACATTTCTCCTATAAAACGTCATTATATACATATTAAGTACAACCACTTGAATGTTCATTCTACGTGGGGCCATATTTATGTGTATCCTGCGATGTACAACATAGTCATGGGGAATGTGCAATGGACCTGTCCTAGGGGCCTATGCAAGGCCCCATATCGAGGGGCCAACATAAAGGACATACCTTTGGAATTTTTTTTATCATTTCTAAATAAATTATTTAACTTAATGTGAATATATAGATTTATTTTTTATGGTTTTCAAATTGTTTCCTCGATGAAATATTATGAAAAATAAAATTGAAATGCCTCAAAGATGACCCAAGCTATTAGAAAATATTACTACTATATGTGTGAATCCACTCTCCATGATTTTGTGAATCACTTGATGTAGTATCTATGCAAGTATCCACAAAAAGAATACCTATCCTTCCCCAATAACAAAATAATGACGGACTCTTTCACCCTGAAATCTAAGAGTTATTTCCTAAAGACTTGGTTTGTAGAACATACTAATTTTCCATCATCTAACATATCCTCTAAGGGTGTCTTCATCAAGAAAATAATGATTCCCACTACCTATTTTAGCCGATGTAACCCTTTACATGAATTATCATACCTCTCAGTTAAATTCTCACTATTATAAATTTGTATACAGTGCTTCATAAACAGACTATTCATATGTTTAGAAGAAAGGACGTGGCTTTCGTTCTCTATGAGGAGGGAGGCCAGAATCGATGTGGGCCTATTGGGTGAGCTATACATGGGTAGAGTTAAAATCAAATCTACATGACATCCACATTTATGAGGCTATTTTTTTGTGAGAAAATAAGTTTACAAGATCCCAGATATTATCCCATTATTGTAGAGCCGATAGAGTCCTTAGAATTTTTTTCCCATATGATGCTTGGAATGGCCGACATTATCTTATGGTATGTCTACAATATTTGTGGATCCACAATCCTTGGGGATATATATGATGATTTTATACCATGAAATAAAATATGGTATGATTCTATAAGGACACATCATATTGACCATGATCATTTTAAAATATCCCAAAAAATTAAGAAAGGGTCCCTCTCTCAGAGGAAAATATACATATTGAAGAATAGATGAATGATTTGATCATGTTGGAAGGAGAAGGTCCCACTTTCTAGCTCCATATAGGATTCCCCACCTTAATGAATTGGAGATATTCAGGAATATTCTAGATAGAAAATATATGTTCTAGTATTACCATATGTGATACAAGGTCAATCCTAAGGTTTCTATAAAGACCAATCTCGATGGATTCCTTGAAATATAACTAATTATATACCTGCTACCATTACATGAATATAATACAGGCCTTATATTAGGGGTTTTTATTAAATCCAAAATAGTATAATGGAGAAATATAGTGTTTCACACCCCTTTCATGGTGATAATATTCTTGTGTTTGCGTCATTAATACACCAAGAGGGCCCTATTCAAATTCTAGGGTCATTTCAATTGTTGTTGGGACAGGTTGAAGAACACATTTGTTCTTATGTTTTTCTGAGTTGAGATAAATCCCATGAGGGTCAATTTCAATCATTTTTTCAAAATATTTCTATAATCAAGCCTCAAAAATTGAGGTATGAATAATTCTAAATGATATTGAATGTTTTGTGATAGTTTAACAAATTTATTTTTGGTGATCTATCGACCGAGACCTTAATCGATTACGAAAGAGCCAACGATGATCTACTGTCATATAAGATTGAATTAAAAGACAGTGTAGTAGCACCCCACATGGATAATGATATTATATAAGGGGAATAATCTCTATATCAATTTATAAATATGTCCATGTGTCAGAAAACTTCAAGAGTATTTACCTCTATGCATGTTAGACTTGTGAGACACCTGATGGTGGCCCAACTATTATGGGTCAATATGGCCATCGAGGTGTCCCAAATTTCAATAAATATTACTATATTGGGTTTATCAATTTGGATGGAGGATGGGTATGCTAATGCATGTATTTTTCATACACACAAGGTGTACTAATTAAGGGTGTTCCTCAAGTCACAACCACAACAATTGCAGGTCATGGAATCTATATTAGAATGGTTCGAAACAAAGGTGAATATGATGATGCTTTGTGGATTTCAATGAAATATATTTAAAATAGCACAATGTATGAAAATGTTTTAATAAATGCATCTTATATGCCAATGAGTTCATGTCCTCAATATTGGGTAGAGACTTGAGTTTTGGTTACCCAATCTTCTATTAGAGTAGATATGCTTGAGAAGGCTTAAAATCTGAAGACACCAAGTCTTCCTCACATCCAATCGTATTAGAGCCAGAATACATGTGACCCATAATGATCCAAAATTTCAAGGGAATATATCCTAACATATGAGGTGCATTGGTATTTCTGTAAGATTTCCTACACATCACAGAGATGGGGGATGTGCGAGAACACTCTGACCATCACCTCGACATCAATTTGGCTGATGTGAGAGAATATTTTAGAGATCCTGAGATGTCGATATATGATACTAATGTTTGCATTCTGACCACAAAGTGAGTATTTAACAAGTTATACAAAGTAATACATGAGGGTGTCACTAGTCACAACAATGTGGACTAGGATGACTTCATTGACCCCAATGATGTATCTCTCTCTTCTCCTATCTAATTTTTCCATTTTACCTAAAATCATTAATTTTTTGGTTATTTATTTTTTATTTTGGATGGGATGAAGAAGGACATATGGAAAAGATGGTGGAGTAACTAAAATATGGGCCTACTGGTTCCCCCATTCAAGTAGTGGTTGATTCCCATCAGCTTGCAGGACTATCCTTGAGTCAGTAGATAATGGTGGAAGAAATGGATGGAGGGTCTTCTCGACTAAAACATAAAGTTCCCAATATTTAGAGTACTGATATAGACCTCTTTCCATCTCAAGAGAGGACAATAAATAGGAAGGAGATGTTGGATTATAGAATGTCATGTAGTAAGTACTCTAGCTATAATTTAATATCATGACTCAATCGATATACATATTTGACCATGATTACATTTTACAAAATCAACATTTCATTTATACCATAAGGGCTATGGAAGTAGTCCTTCATGTATCATGGTAGAAAAATTACTAGAGGAAAAAACTCATGTTGATGAATCCATCCCTCTAACAGAAGATGTTTCATTAGACTCTTCCATGTCTACATCTTTTCTTGAAGAAAGGGGATAGGTTCATCTTCATTTCATATGAACATCCAATTGGTTCATGTTTTATTTCATAATTTTATCTCCTCAGGGTATTTGAGATCTATCGCCTACTCTAGAAGTCCATGACTCAACCAATATATGTCGTGTTGTTTATTTGAAAGGGGATGATAGAGATATCAGATTATTTAATAATGGTTTCAGTATTGACCTTATCAATGTAGAGTTTGATGATTTTATGGATACTATGGATTTGATATAGATATTCAATGGAATAGAAAATTGGGGTCTCGAGTAATGCATCATGGATACCCCAACTAGTGAGGATGATGTGGTGTGTGACGGATTATATAATGAAATAAAAGGTGGAATAATAGAACATGAGGATAGGTTTAAAATAATCAATATTATATCCTATATAGAGGAGTTCTATAGTGTTTATTAGGTTATTGGATAGAGATTATTTCCCTCATTCATTTTTTTTCAAATAAAATTGTTCTCTTTTCATTCAATGTCTCATATACAAGTTTGATATGTGAAAAAAATTCTACAAATAATGTCACCATCACAATTCCTAACCAAGTCCTCTTATTCCATCCTACTCTCATTATTGGGGTAGTAATAATTAAGAACCCTAATGTGGGAGATCCTGAGAGCCTTTAATCCTGTTTTTCAAACAAACTCATTGGGATATTCCTTCACCAGAAGTTATTTCCAGGAATGCTCAGGATATGAGTACCGGGGAAGAATTAATCTCAACTGTTGATTTAATAATTGTTGAGTATGATAAAATGTTTTATCCAATTCACAGCCTTTGTGGTGTGTTATCCTCCTGATATTGGTGAGTATTTTCACCGATTATTCAGTGTCATCAAATTCAATGGATGGTCATGAACTAGGGAATTTTCTTGCCTATTTGGTTATTACTGGTAGGTGAAACGGATGCTATCACAGAGTGATAATAATAGGGTTACACGTTGATTTCATTAATACCAAAATACAACTCTCCCTTCAAGAGAAGATCTATGTTGGAATTGGAGATGTAGTATTCTCTTATCACTAAAGGTCATATCATTTGGTGTGGCATGTGGATGATAGTCATGGAGACGCCTCATGAAGGCCATTCATAATGAATTCACGAAATTGTAACCACATTTTCTTTTAATGGGAATAGATGGATTAATTAATACATAATCCAAAATGATGTAAAGTCAATAATCTTACAAAGTAAATAAGAGTTAAGATCATAGTGGGATGAGGCACAGTTATCGAGGCAGTTTTATGATCTCAATGATGTTGTATCCTAATCAAAGATTGATCATTCCAATGAGGTGCAGGAATATCGGTTCCATCTATAAGTTATTTCATTTCAACTGAAACACATTCAAGAATAACTGAATTTTGATTATAGTGATATGGACTAACACCATTGATCCTTTATGGGGGCCTTGAAATGAGGAAAATACTTTATTCCCATGGTGTAGGAGAAACTCTACAATGATGGGGATGAAACCGCCACACAATTGGTTGGGGTTTAGAAAACTATGGATAGCACCTGAGCAAAAATCCAACACCTAAAAGCATATTTGAGGAACATTTATAAGATTTTTCATTAAGGATCCAACATGTGGATGTACCTTATATTATTAGTAACATGAATAAAAAAGTATTGTATCCCCAATGTCTTATTCTTATATGCATTTTCTATTTGTAATCATAATATAACATTGAAAATAACTAATCTAATTGAATTTTATCTTGTTATAATTGAAAGGAAAATGGTGAGTGACTGATCCAATTTTATCCTATTCCATGAGGCTCAGGGAGTGTAGTTCGACTATTGTGAGGAACATATGGACAACACTACTACCCTTTTTTGTCTTTTTTTGACATCATCATATTTTTTTGCCTATGTCTAATGAAGAAGACTTAGCGGCCAAGACTTTGGTTTTTAGGCCTCCCTTTATGGGGTCTTAACCTTAAATGTTTTATGCCTTTTATTTTTCTAGTATTTGATTCTTGATTAACCTATATAAAGTCTAGGTCTAGAAATTTGAGACCGGAATTTTATCAAAATTAACCTTTATGGGGTATCAATATAATGAGTAATGTGTCAATTTTTTTGGAATTTTAAAGGCATGCATGATGTACTATTGAAACTGGTGTTTTAGGTAGAAAACAATTGACCAACAGTTTTGGAATAATGACCTAAATAGGGAATTCTAGCCAAGAATCTTCTGTCATTCTTTAGACTCGTATAGGGGAATTTTGAGTCACATTTGTTTTGATTTTCTATTCTAAAACTTGATATGATAAAATTATGTGATGGAATTTCTATAGATTGTGTTTGAAATGAATTTTAAAAATAGACATTCAAGGATTATGAGAATATAGGAGGTCTCCCTTGGGGATGAATATGTTGACAGTTGAAAAATCCTTTTTGAGGATAATTGTTTTAAAAGCCAACTAGGGAGAATTACAACATCGTCTATGTTTCTGACACTTTCTTCGGGGCAAGCACCTCTATCCGTGAGGACGCACAATGGTTTCCCCACATTCTTTCATTCCAAGGGAGGGTGGAATATGCTCCTTGTTCAGGGACATTACCTCGTTGATCGAAACGGGATGATGGGATGTCCGTTTATCCTTCCTTGGATTCCTCGTCGGAACTCCTCACCTATTCTGGGTCTCCCTTATAGATTTAAGACGTTGTTCGTGAAACTATTCCTTGTGCCATATCTTCATGAACCCTAGTTAATTACACTACTTCTTTCGAGACATTCCTTGGGGTCCGATCTGGGCAGCAACCTTCGATATGGGGAGTAGTCACGTTGGACATCACCGGCGTATTTGGACACTGGGACACTAGCGCATTTGGGTTTCTTCCCCTTGTTATAGGGATTCTTGAGGGCGCGGAAGCCCCAGGCATGTCGCGTCGAATGTGAGGAATTATATTCCATTGGAATGTTTCTGAGGATTTCTTCAGCTTTCCATGTTTAATAGAGGGTATACTGGAAGATTAACATCCAGCATAGATAGATCAGACTGATAATAACACTGATTAGAGTGGATCATATGGGTAAAACCCCTAGAGGGAACACTGATGTTGGGGTCAACATGTGGTTGACTACCCGTTTACTATTGAGGGGGAATGGGGAATGAGAAGGCATGATTTCATAGGGATGTGGCAGCCTAGATAGGAATCAGGATTGGTGATGGAGTGGTTGAATGAAGTGGATGGTGAATAGGATGGAACTGTCATGACGATGATTGTGGTTTTGGGCCTGAGCCTCGAAGAGGATTCCTACATATCCCTGTGGCAGGGAATAAAAGTCCATTTAGTTCACTTGACAATGACTTACCACCATTTGGGGTTTTCAATGGCTTTCCACTAGATGGGGTCGCAACGGCTTACTGCTGGATAAGAATGTCAGGAGCTTACCGCTGAATAGGGTCACAATGGATTACCGCTGATTGAGGTCGCAACGACATACCACTGAATAAGAATGTCAACATCTTACCACTGATTGAGATCACAATGGAATACCACTGGATATAAATTTCAATGGATTACCGCTGAATAGGGTCACAAAGGCTTACTACTGGATGGGGTCGAACCGACGTGAAGGGGGACCTAGGGGCCCAAATAGATGGTGGAGCATAAACCTCATGGAGGCTTCCCACATACCTTACCATTGAAAGGATCAAAGACCACGTAGTTTAGGATGGTTTTGGCGTGCAACATCTTACAGTTGACTGGGGAAACAATGACTTATTGCTAATTGGGGTCATAGTTTGACTTCATACAGGATGGGGGAGAACCGACGTGAAGGTGGCCGGAGCGACCAATGGGTGGTGGGATTGAACCTCATGGAGGCTTCCTACGTACCATGCCATAGAAAGGATCAAAGACCTCGTAGTTTAGGTGACATGTGGCTTACAATCTAGGATGCCCACCATGTTGGTGAACTGGCGTGAAGGGGGTTGGAATGACCAATGGGTGTTGAGCATGAACCTCATGGAGGATTCCTACATTCCTTGCCTTAGTAAGGATCAAAGACCTCGTAGTTCAGGATGCGTGTGGGGCTTACACTCTAGGCTGCCCAGGGTATTGGTGTTTCGATGTGAAGGGGGTCGGAGCGACCAATGGGTGGTGGACTTGAACCTTATGGAGGACTCCTACGTACCTTTCCTTAGTGAGGATAAAATATTTCGTAGATCAAGATGGGTGTGGGGCTTACACTCTAGGAAGCCCAGGGTGTTGGTGAACAGACATGAAGGGGGTCGGAGCGACCAATGGGTGGTGGGCTTGAACATTGTGGAGGCTTCCTACGTACCTTGCCTTAGCAAGGATCAAATAACATGTAGTTCATGTGGAATGAGACTTACACTCTAGGCTGCCCATGCTGGATTTCATGTTTGATGCTTGCTCTAAGCCCACGTGAGTCATGGTTGGTGTAAAAAACAAGAGACACCAAAGACATAAGGATCACATCACAAAAGGTGTGTCGGGGGGAAATGGAGTGTGTCTTACACGTAGTTAGCGTCCCAAAGAGGAAACAGGGGCTTATGCATAGTTAGCAGACCGAAGTGGTTGGGACATACCCCAAGATGGAGACCCGATGGTGAAAAAGCCCAGCGGGAGAGGGATTTGTCACCGATGATAGGAGGGGTATGGATGTTGCCTCCTACATGAAAAGCTAGGGGCTTACACCTGGGTGATTTCCCTTTCCCTGCGTAGGATGAAGGGGGAAGTCATAGTTTAATGTCATGTTCCACTACTGAAATGGTGGTATATACCAACATTTTGATGCCAACGGTTTGAGAAAACCCTTGGCATAGTTCATTTTTCCAAATAGTTTAAGGAAACCATTGGGAAATCTTCTATAATAACAGTTTTTCCCAATAGTTTCTCTAAACCATAGGAAAATATATTTATTTAAAATCCTTTACCAATGGTTATACAAAACAATTGGTAAATAATACCTTTCCCAATGGTTTTTTAAATATGATGGGAATGTTTTCCTCCAAATACACAGAACCCCCAATTCCCTGTCCGCACGCGACTGCCCTAGCTCACTGTCTCTCTTGATGGTATCTCATTACCCACTTTCTGAAAATCCTTCAATCCTATTCAATCAACATCTTTCTTGTTATATACTGAAAATCGATAAGTTGTTAAGTGGTATATTTGTATTGTTGTTATGATTCTATGATTTTTTATTTTCTATTTGGATTTGGATTAACGAATCTATGAATTTTTTTTTTCTATTTTTATTTGGATGAATTTCTATTTCAATTTGTGGTGGGGGGTGGTGTGTAGATGGGGTGGGGGAGGATGTTGAGGGCTATCCATGTGGGGTGGGGGAGGGGTTGTCTAGGTAGGGTGGGGGAGGGGGCTGGGTTGTCCAAATGGGGTGGGGTTGGGCTATTTGGGGTGGGGGAGGGTGTGCTGGTGGTGTGGGGGAGGGTGTCTAGGTAGGGTTGTCTATGTGGGTAGGTAGAGTGTGCTAGTGGGGTGGGGGGATGGGTTGTCCAAGTGGGGTTAAGGTAAGATTGTCTAGGTGGGGGGGGGGGTTGGGTTTTCCAAGTGGGGTGTGGGGGGTTGGTCTATCCAGGTAGCGGGGCTGAGTTTTCCAAGTGGGGTGGGGGCTGGGTTTTCCCAGTGGGATGGGGGTAGGGTTGTCCATGTGGGGTGTGGGGTGGTTGGTTTATGTGGGGGTGGGGGTCGGGCTGTCCAAGTTGGGTGGGGGGCTGGTTTGTCAATGTGGGGTGGGGGTAGGGTTGTCCAAGTGGGCTGGGGGTGGCTGGGATGTCCAATTTGGGTGGGAGTATGGCTGTCCAAGTTGGGGGGGGGGGGGGGGCTGGGTTGTCGAAGTGGGGTGGGGTTAGGGATATCCATGTGGGGTGCGGGGATGGGTTGTCCATGTGGGGTGTGGATAGGGCTGTCCATGTGGGGTGGGGAGGGAGTGCTGGTGGATGAAGCTCATAACAATAAACTCTCTATAAATTATGGAAATATGAAAACATATAGGGACATTAATGATCATATTTTGGTGGGATAACATAAAAAGTGTTTGATGTTTTTTGTCCTTTTTTATTTGGAGTTTCTTTTGAGGCTGATGTTTTTTATTTATACATATGATGGAATTTATTTTAGTTTCTAAATCAGATGAGACTCCTCCACCATGCACAGTGTATGCAACCTCTACCCTCATTTAATCAGTGAACCCAAGTCATTAATTCAGGCCTTCATTCTCACTGGCATGTAAGAAATTGAATGATGTATACCCATCCTCACATGATTTATTAACTTATATAGTTTCCAACATATTGAATATGAGCTTTTGAATTCATCAGTTAACCAGGATCATATATTCCATTTCCCCCTAGATGACTATACTAATATAACTTTAGGGTCAATTAAATATGGTTCTCATTGTACGTTGTATATTATGTGTCCTTCTTGTCCAATACTCAATTTTAAGAGGGTGGGGTGCTTTTCAGTAGCCTTTCTGGCATGTGTAGACATCCATAAAAAATTAAGATAAGTCACAATTTTAATTCAGTAATGTTGTTATCAGTGACATACTTTATTATTAACCTCAAATTTAGAATTAAATGTTTTTTTATATACTTTATGAAATTAAAACTTTTTACAATCCATGAATAACCAATTAGTGTAGAATCCTAAAAGTTATTCACCCATGGGGTGCGCTTGACTTGGGGATGTAATTGGGTAGTGAAAGGTATGGACATAGAGGTGCCAATAATGAGTTATTGAACACGAGTGAATGATTTGGGATGCCTATAACACATAATGGGACCTGAGGAATGTGCCTCTTATATACCTAATGAAAATGAATATATATAAATTTTAATTTAATTTTTGAGTACTTGTGATTTAAATTATTTTAATAGTTCACTGAGTCGACTAGAAACTTCTTCCTTTATCATTTATTTAAATGTACTTTGTATTAAAGTTCTATCCTATTGAATTTTTTATGGAAAAATGAATTATATAAATTGTTTTTACAGAATGGACAGATGTTGGATGTATGAAACAGATCGGATCTTGGGGGATTTTCAAAACAATTTCGAGAGAATTATAGATTCTTCATTTCACAATGCTTCAGATAGTGGTCGCATACACTTACCATGTTCCAATTATGTTGGTAGACCTTGGTTGATCCATGAAGAAGTCATCTACCTCATAACCAAATATGGTTTTCAAGAAAACTACTTTTTTTTGTATCACAATGTGGAGAAAATGAAATCTCAAATTGGTGATGATCAAAATGAAAGGACTAAAATGGATAACATGTTAGATGGTCGGTTACTATTTATTCGTCATTATGAAAAAGAAAGGATTTTGACTCTAGAAGACTTGGATATGAGGACAGATGATCCATCTAGTGAAAATGATGATATTGATAGGGTGAAAAAATTGAATGATGCAGCCACGACTCTAGTATATCGACAATGCGATAAAATGAAAAGGATTGAATTTTTAATCTGATTGTTTAATGGGAAAACTATGTATGGGATTTCTAATAAATCAATCGATTACATTCTTACCCTCTTGAAGGATTTACTTATATATGATGCAGATATTCCCTCAAACCACTATATGGCATGGAAGTTAGTTGAGGAACTTGGATTTTCAAGAAACAAAATTCATGCCTTCCCGAAAGATTGCAGTTTATTCTAGGGGGAAACTGCCGAACGAAATAATTGTATAAAATGTGGCACATCCCACTGGAAGTCAAAATCTAATGGAACACCGTCCCACATTCCAGAGAATGTAATGTGGCACTTTCCATTGTTCCCCAGACTCCAGAATCTTTTTATATCTGATGACATATCAACAAAAATGAGATGGCATGATACCGAGAGAAATAAGACTAATGATGGGTTGGTTCATCCTGTAGATGGATTTTGTGGCAGAGATTTTATGCTCGACATCCTGATTTTGCAGCTGACGTGCATAATGTGAGGTTGCGTCTTTCATGCAACAGTTTTAATCTTTTTGAGTAGATGCTCACTTCGCACAACACATGGCCAGTTTTTATACACATTTATAATCATCCCTCATGGCTATGTAAGAAAAAACCTTTCAATTTCATGAGTATACTCATATTTGGTCCTTCTGATCCCAACATTGATATTGATGTATATATGCAACCTTTAATAAAATAGTTGAAACTTCTTTGGGATGTGGGTATGAGCACATACGATGCATGTTCAAAAGATATATTTTAGATGCGTATTGTGATTATGTGAATGATCAATGATTTTCTGGCTTATGAAAAGATGTCGGGATGGAGCACAAAGGGAAAACTAACATGTCCAGTTTGTATGAAGAATACACGATCCAGAAGACTAAAACATCGTTGTAGTTTTAGTTTTATGGGGCATTGACGATTCATGAAAAAGGATCATCCATATAAAATGAATCGTCGAATATTTGATAATACCATAGAGAAAGATGATCCACCTCAACGTATGTCTAGAAATGATGTGCTTAATGAATTGAAAGATTTCAGTTTTTCATTCGGGAAGTGTCAAATGAAATTTGGTAAGATAAAGAATGTTTACACTGAAACCTGTTAAATTGGAGGAAGAGGACTATATTTTTTGATTTTCCTTATTGGTCAACCAATTTGTTACATAATTTCTTAGAAGTAATGCATATTGAAAAGAATATATGTGAATTTTTGCGTTCAGTTCTTCTAAATGTCAATGGGAAGACAAAAGATGATTTATGATATCAGCGTGACTTGGTGGATTGGGGCATCAGACCAGAATTGCATCCTGTGCGTATCAGTGAAAATAAATGGCAACTTCCATGTGCTTCTTATGTTATGAAACCTATGAAAAAAACAATTTCTGGAAGTATTAGAGACTATTAGAGTTCCTGATGGATATTCAAGAAACAAATCTAAACGGGTCAGCAGAAGAGAGTTAATGCTAAAATCATTGAAGACTCGTGATTATCACGTTCTACTACATGAGTTGTTTCCAATAGCAATCATTCATATTTTTTCCAATAATTTAAGTGTGACTGTTATCCGGTTGTGCAATTTTTTTTGAGATCTTTGTGCTAAGAAGTTGTCCAAGTGTTTCTTGCAAAAAATGTTGAAAGATGCCCCATTAGTTTTGTGTGAATTGGAGAAAATATTTCTTCCATCATTATTCACATGAATGTTGCATCTGATAGTTTATATTCCCACTGAAATACTTCTTGGAGGATCTATTTCTTTACGTTGGACGTATCCAACTGAATGAAATATGTACACATTAAAGTCTTATTTCTGAAACTGGAATCATCCCAAAGGTTCTATCGTTAATGGTTACTTGGACCAAGAATGTATGGATTTTTGCTCAATGTATTTTGTCTGATCTTACTACAAGAATGAAAAGACCAATGAGAAATGAAGAAGAACTATATTGGAAAACTGAACCATGTTTTCTATCACTTCCTCAAATAGAAGGAATTCTTGGATCATATACAATGAAGACATTAATCCATGAAGAGCGGGAGATGGCACATCGCACAATTTTGTTCAACTGTGATTTGTTCAATGACTATATCAGGTAAATAAATTGAATATGTTTATCTTACATATATATCTGTTAAACTATTCATATTTTTTATCTACAGAGAACATAAAACAATGATAAATATAAAGCATCGTTCTTTATCTTTGAGAAGGAGGGAGACTTTTCATAGAAAAGAGTTTTCTTCTTGGATAAAATTTAAGGTACAAACATTACTATTTAAAATAATTATATCAATATTTAATTAAGTTTAATAGTCATTTATATTGCAGGTATTGAGTTTTTCTGTTGACTCTGTCTCCGAGGAAATAAGAGCTTTGGCTTTTGGTCCTAATATCGTGGTTCGTGACAATAAATCAATTGTTATTAATGGGTACAAATTTATTGTCACTGAACAAGAATAGAACATGATAACACAACATGATGGTGTTATGGTTACTGCCACAACAGATTGTTATGCTAGTGCATCAGATAGTAGACCGTGATGTGAAATTGTCGGTTATTATGGAGTCGTTGAAAAAATAATAATATTGGATTATTACTCTCATGGACGAGTCACAATGATGAAATGACATTGGTTTGACTCGCACTCTTGCTACCGAAGAACCATATGTGTTGGAATCAATAGATAAACATTTTTTTATGTCAAAGACCAACTTCGACCTGAATTTGGTGTCATAGTTGAAGTAATTCAAAGACATATTTATGATGATGCTGATGATGGAATTGACACTTTCCCTAGTGCCATTAGAACCAATCCATTTATTTCTTTTGATGCCTCCAATAGCTCAATTGTCAGAGTTGATTGTGAACCTGAATTTTTGGTTGAAAATAGATAGAATCATTCATCCATGTTTTTAATTATTTGGGTTTACCTCGACTTTGGTTATTAAGGTTGGTAATATTCAAATTGATTTAGTATTGATCACAAATATGTTTTAGCTGACTTGACCGTTATGTGAATTTTCAATGTCTATTGGTTGCAGTTTTATTTGAATTTCATTTTCTAATTTGGAATTGCACTATATTCAAACCTAGTCAAACAATATTTCTCACATGGTGAACATTATAACTTGTATGATTCATTAATTCCATTCAAGATCTTCTAAATCAATTGATAGCTAAATTACCAATGATTCCCCATATTCCTTCATATATTTAGTTTTTTGGGTTACACATTGTTTTCCTTTTTCTAATTAATTACATATTTGTTTTCAAAAGCAGGAAATGCAGCCAATTGAAGAGATATGAAGGAAAAAAATTATGGAGAACAATCGTTGAATGTCGGAGATGGGATTTCCACCATTATTGCCTGCAGTGTGCATATATTTCAAATATATATATTTAATGAATATATAATTTCATGTGATTAATTTTTTGGTAAACATTTTTGTAGGATCCACCTATACTTCGACAGTTATTCGACGAGGAGCCTAGTACATGTCCTAATACTCAGGCCGGTGGTAAGAGGATGGTTCATACCAGAGGTGGATGACCAGCTTCACGTACCTGACAAGAACAGGCCCCTCCAACTGAAATGTCATCCTACCCACATTCTGATCCCAGTTTGTCATTAGAGAGACACGAGATATTTTGGCCTCTGATGTTTTCGCCACATTTTTCATCTTCTGGCCCATCATTTTCATATCCTATGATGATTCCCACTCCCTAGTCAGAATCCGGTCATACAGCTGTCCCATCTTCTTTTACTTCTACTTCTATCTCTCTGATCATCTATATTCCATCGTCTTCAACTCCTGTTCCACCACAGGGTGTTCCATCAGTTTCTGTGGATCCAGCGGTGCTCAACGATCAGACTTGCTTAGGTATATTTATAGATTCCTAACAAATTTTTATATCAATATTTATTTTCATAATAACATGTTTTGATAAAATCTTTGTTTTTCTTTCATGATAGATACATCTACTGATAAGAGGTGGGGGTGGAGGCGTACACTCAAGTGTGTGGTGTGGAACTTCCGCACACTGGTCATGGTGGATTACAATGAAGACAACCAAATGGTTGAGAAAACAGGGCAGCAATGTCGGTGTTTTTTGGCGACTCTTGCCAAATACTCCGACATCATTCCCGTCAGCCCGCTATCATGGAGACATTTTCCACATAAGGTCAAGGATAGAGCTTGGGAAGAGATATGTGTAAAAATTTCTGTTGTATTTAATGTCGTGAATTATTTTTGTATTTATATGAATTAATATTTTGATGTCATCATTCATTTAATTTTCCCGATGGTGAGGGTGCAAAATCGGAATGACTAAATGATTTAGGAGAGATTTGGAGAGCCTAAAAGCATGAGTTTTATATTCGTTGGCAAGCTAGATTTGTCATTGAGTTAGAGGTGGTACCAGTCATGGATAATTGTCCTGTAGAGCAGTATCGTCAGCTGATTACTCATTGGATGACTACCCTGTTTAAGGTATTAATTACATTTGAGGTATTTAAATAATAATGTTCATGTTTTACATTAATAATATCTTTTTCATTATATAATTTTATTTAGGAATCATCTGTAAAAAATAAAAAAATCATTGTTGTAAAAAATACCTCCTCACACAGGGACGTACTACAATGCTAGATCATGAGAGGAAGCAGGTATGAAAATTGTTTATAAGTTTTCTTTATGACTTGCACATTCTTTTGTTACCTCAAATTATTTAATCGTTTCCTAAAATTTTCATATAACATTAGTTTTCAATGTCATTGTAGAGACAAATATAGAATATTGAAGGACGTGTGCCTCGAGAAAAATTGTTTTTTTCGAGTAGTCGGAAAAAAGGATGGAAGTTCCATCAACGAAGCGACTCAGCAGAAGATTGTAAGTTTTAATCTGTTGATTTAATATTTTAATATCTATTTTGAAACATATTAATATATGTATATTTTTAATAGGCTTCTTCAAATGCCCTTGATTCCCAAGAACTTGATAATTTTGGGCTAACTGATCAATATCATTAGGTGTTGGGAGAGGAACATACTAGAAGAGTACACTGCCGACCTAGGATAGCCCCGATGAGGTACTGGCCCTCATTAGGTATGAGTTTTTGTGTCACCGAGCTGCAAAAAGATAGAGCATAGGTATAACAGGCTGAAAAAAGGTCCACAAAGATGGTAGAATAGTCTCTTAGGGCAAACAGTGCATTTATGAAATGTATTGATGTTCTACGTCCAACACTTCCACCAGAGGCCAGCCCAGCTTTTGATGAATATATTTCATCGACAAATTATATATATGGTGCACCAGGTGATAGTAATAGTGGTGGTCAAGATGATGTCCAGCCTGATGATGATGATGGCAATGAGTCTGGTGCAGAAGAGGATGGAGAGGCGGATGTCTGGGGCGAGGAAGAGGTCAAGGAGGAGGGCGTTGAGGAGGGCGAGGGCGCGGATGAGGGTGACGATGATTGTGATGATGGTGATGGTGATGTGGGAAAATTTGATCCATTACATTTTTTACTAATATTACTGAGATTTTATTTTTAATCTATTCTAGTTGTTTTTTTATCTTGACCCGTAATATAGTATTAGAGTGAATTATTTTTATATATTGTCTGTTTTCATGGAAGTTGATGTCTTTTAATGGTTGTGGTGTATCTTGAGAATGCTTATATAGTGTTGTGTGTTTGGGAACATCCTGGATAGCCCCCATCCTTCCTGGACCCTGGAAAACCTTCCACCATCCTCCTTGGACCCCAGACAGCCCCCCAGATAGCCCTCCAGACAGCCCCCCCACCCACCTTGGTCCCCGGACAGCCCCCTGGACACAACCCGAACAGCCCCCAGATATCCCCCACCCTCCTTCCTGGACCCCGGACAACACCCCAGACAACCCCCACCCTCCTCCTTGGACCCTAGAAAGCCCCCCGAACACCCCCCCCCGGAAAGCCCGCAACATAGCCCCCCCACCCTTCTCCTTGGTCCCCGGACAGCCCCTCGGACACCCCCCAAACAGCCCTCGGATAGCTCCCCCCCCCCCTCACCCTCTTCCTTGGACCCCGGATATCCCCCCAAACAACCCCTATACGCCCCCCCCCCCCTCACATCCCCCCACCCTCCTCCTTGGTCCTCATACATCCCCCCAGACACCCCCCGAACTGCCCCCCAGACACCCCCCCACCCACCCCCTCCCTAGACACCGAGCAGCCCCCCAGACAGCCCCCAGACATCCCCACCTGGATAGCCCCCCCACCCTACTCCCTAGACCCCCATACAGCCCCCCACCCTCCTCCTTGATTTCACATGCCTTTTTTTATTTCTCTGACCATGAAATGTTATTTAGGATTATTCGATTTTTTGTATTCCTTGAATTATATGAATGTCTTGGTAATATTATTAGCTCATGCTCATCAAATGCATGTGATGATATGCTTTAATTTCAATAAAAATCCTTGTTTTAAATTCTCCATGTTATGTGAATTATGATTTGTTGATTTGGTTTACTTGTCAATTGTTAGGATAAGACATGGGTTACATGTTAAGGACTCATGGACAGACTCGTCATGCTCAGGGAATTTAGACTTGAAATTCCATGATGTATGCTTTTGTTTCTAGGTGAGGGATACCATGATTTTTTTTATACTTTAGGAAAATGATCTATGGGTCATTTGTGATGTGTACGAGTTAACCCCCTCAAAATCCGAGGTGTGGTGTGGCCGGTAGCACTCTAATTGTTTCTCTTTTGTTTAAAATGGATGAGATTTTAAGTGAAAAGTACTACTGGCATATGGAAAACTGACCAAACACATTCGGAATCTTTGGATACTTTATTGCAACTATCCATGGGTCATATGTGATGTGTACGAGTCAACCCTGGCTCAATCCAAGTAGCAGTATGGTCGGGAACACTCTAAGTGTATCTATTAGGTTTAAAATAGACAACATTATAAGTACATACAAAAAACCAACCAAATGGATTCTGATTGTGTTGATACATTAGTACAACAATCCATGGGTCATATGTGACGTGTATGAGTCAACCCCGCATCAATCCAAGGCACGGTTTGGCCGACACCATTCTATGTGTCTCACTGATGTTTGAAATGGATAACATTTTGTGTGAAAAGTTCAACTGACAAACAGAAAACCAACAAAACGCATTCGGATTATGTTGATACTTTTGGAAAATTATCCTTGGATCATTTTTGACATGTATGTGTCAATCCCACCTCAATCAAAGGCCTGGTGTGGCTGGCACCACTCAAAGTGTCTTTGGTTTATTTGAAATGGACAACATTTTAAGTGAAAATAATAACTAGCATACAGAAAACCGGCGAAACGCATTCGGATTGTGTTAATAATTTATCAAAACATTCCATGGGTCATATGTGACGTGTATGAGTCAACCTTGACTCAATCCGAGACCCAGTGTGGCCGGCACCACTCAAAGTGTCTTTCTTTAGTTTAAAATGGACTTCATTTTAAGTGAAAACAAACACTGACATTCAGAAAACTGACCAAACGCATTCAGATTCTATTTAACCTTTATTACAACAATCCGTGGGTCATTTTTGACGTGTAAGAGACAACCCCGCCTCAATTGAAGGCACAGTGTGGCCGAAAACACTCAAATTGTCTCCCTTATGTTTACAATAGACTTCATTTTATGTGAAAACAATAAATGAAATACAGAAAAACAACTAAATGCATTCATATTCCATTGAAAATTTAAGACAATGACCCATATGTGAGGTGTACGAGTCAACCCCGCCTCAATCTGAGGCCTAGTGTGGTCGTCACAACTCATAGTGTCTCACATTTATTTGAAATGGACAACATTTTAATTGAAAACAACTACTGGCATAAGAAAAACCCAAAACAAAGAATTTGGTATGTGTTGAAAGTTTATAAAAATGATTAATGGGTCATATGTGTTGTGTACAATTCAACCATGCCTTAATCTGAGGCATGGTGTGACTGGAACCACTCAAAGGGTCTCATTTTTTTACAATGAACTATATTTTATGTGAAAACAACAACCGACATATAAAAAACCAACCAAACACATTCTGAATGTGTTTATTATTTAGGACAATTATTCATGGGTCATATGTGATGTTTACAAGTCAACACCCACTCAATCCGAGGTGTGGTGTGGCCAGCACCACTCAAAGTGTCTCTCTTTTGTTTAAAATGTACACCATTTTAAGTTAAAACAACCACTGTTATATGGAAAACCAAACAAACACATTCATATTCCATTGAAACTTTAGGAAAACTATCCATGGGTCATATTTGATGTTTATTAGTCAACCTCGCCTAAATATGAGGCACAGTGTGGCCTTCACAACTCGAAGTGTATTGGTTTTATTTGAAATGGACAACATTTTAAGTGAAAATTTCAACTATCATATGGAAAACCAACCAAAAAAATCAGATTCAATTGATACTCTATCAAAACGATCCATGGGTCATATGTGAAGTGTACGAGTCAACCATGTCTCAATCCGAGTCGTGGTGTGGTCAGGATCACTGTAAGTGTCTCACTTATGTTTAAAATGGACAACATTTTAAGTACATATAGAAACCCAACTAAAAGGATTATGATTGTGTTGATACTTTAGCACAATGATCCATGGGTCATATGTGACGTTTAAGAGTCAACCCTGCCTCAATCTGAGGGACGATGTGGCTGGAACCATATCAAGTGTCTCACTTTTATTTGAAATGGATAACATTTTAAGTGAAAAGTACAACTAACATACGGAAAACCAACCAAACACATTTGGATTGTGTAAATTCTTTAGGAAAATGATCCTTGGGTCATTTGTGACATTTATGAGTCAACCCTGCCTCAATCCAAAGCTCAGTGTTGCCGGTACCACTCAAATTGTCTTAGGTTTTTTTGAAATGGACAACATTTTAAGTGAAAATAACAGCTAGCATACGGAAAAATGATCAAACGCATTCGGATTGTGTTGATACTTTATCAAAACGATCCATGGGTCATACGTGACATTTAAGAGTAAACCCCACATCAATATGAGGCCTTTTGTGGCTGGAACCACTCAAAGTGTCTCTCTTTAGTTTAAAATGGACTTCATTTTAAGTAAAACAACAACTGACATAGGGAAAACTGACAAAACAAATTCGGATTCTGTTGAACCTTTAGTACAATGATCCATGAGTCATTTTTGACATGTACGAGTCAACCCTACCTCAATCCAAGGCACGGTGTGTCCAATACCACTCAAATTGTCACTCTTTCATTTAAAATATACTTCATTATAAGTGAAAACAATAAATGACATTCATAAAACTGACAAATGCATTCGGATTGTATTGAAACTGTAGGAAAACGATCTATGGGTCATATATGACGTGTAAGAGTAAACCTTGCCTTAATCTGAGGCTTGGTGGGTCCGGCATGACTCAAAGTGTCTCCCATTTATTTGAAATGGACAACATTTTAATTGAAAACATCTACTGGCATACAGAATGCTGACCAAATGCATTCTTAATGTGTTGAATGTTTTGAACAATGACCAATGTGTCATATGTGACGTGTATGAGTCAACCCTTCCTTAATACGAAGCATGGTGTTATCGGAACCACTCAAAGTGTCTCATTTTTTTTGAAATGAACAACATTTTAATTGAAAACAAAAACTAACATATGGAAAACTGAACAAATGCATTTTGAATGTGTTGATACTTTAGGAAAATGATACATGGGTCATATGTTATGTTTACAAGTCAAACCCCACTTCAATCTGAGGTGTGATGTGGCCGGCACCACTCAAAGTGTCTCTCTTTTGTTTAAAATGGACATCATTTTAAGGTAAAACAACAACTAATATACGAAAAACAGACCAAATGCATTTGGATTCCATTAAAACATTATGAAAACGATCCATGGGACATATGTGATGTTTTCGAGTCAACCCCTCATAAATATGAGGCACAGTGTGGACGTCACAACTTGAAGTGTCTCAGTTTTATTTGAAATGGACAACATTTTAAGTGAAAAGTACAACTGGAATGCCGAAATCCGACCAAATGCATTCTTATTCAATTGAAACATTATAAAAAGGATCCATGGGTCATATGTGATGTGTACGAGTCAACCCTGCCTCAATCCGAGGCATAGTGTGGTCGGAACCACTCAAAGTGTCTCTCTTATGACTCAAAAGGACATCATTTTAAGTGAAAACAACAACTAAAATATGAAAAACTTACCAAACGCATTTGGATTCCACATAAACTATAGTAAAACGACCCATGAGTCATATGTGACGTGTAAGAGTCAATCGCTCCTTAATCTGAGGCTCGGTGTGGCCGAAACCACTCAAGGTGTCTCAGGTTTATTTGAAATGGACAACATTTTAATTGAAAACAACTACTGGCATATGGAAAACTGACCAAACACATTATGAATTTGTTGAAACATTAGAAGAATGATCAATGAGTCAAATTTTATGTTTATGAGTAAACCTCGCCTTAATCCAAGGCATGGTGTGGCCGGAACCACTCAAAGTGTCTCATTTTTTTAAATGGTCAACATTTTAAGTGAAAACAATAACTGGCATACAGAAAACTGACCAAACACTTTCAGAATATGTTGATACATTAGGACAATGATCCATGTGTCATATGTAAGATGAATGAGTCAACCATATGTCAATTCGAGGCATGTTGTGGCCTGTATCATGCGAAGTTTAAGTTTTTTGTTTAAAATGGACATCATTTTTAGTAAAAACCACCGGTATACAAAAAACCGAACAGATGTATTCTGATTCTGTTGATACATATTCAGTTATTTTATGTATTTTATTGATAATTGATAATTAAATTATGTATGTATTCAGTTATGAATTGAATTCCAGATTCCACTTATAATTGGCATCTAAATTTTAAATTGAATTTTAAATCAATTATGTATTTTTATAATCGCGTTATGAATTATGATTTAATTCTGGATGTGTATAGTTCAATAATGCATTATATGTTAAATGTGTATGAATTGGTTCTCTATATGTATTTCTTAGTTTGTTATTGCAGGAATAGTAATTGGAAAGGAGCAAAATGGACATCATTAGAGAATTTTGTGCAAATTGTAGGCTGATGTGGAATTTTCATAGCATAGCCTATGCCAACAGTTCCAAACCATTGGCATAGGCTTGTTATAACCCTTTCCCAACAGTTTAAAAAATTTTGGGAAAGGTTTCTAGGGATTTTTTTCCCTTTTTTTCAATTAGAACCATTGGAAAAAACCATTCCCAATGGTTTAGAAACAGTTGGGAAAGAGTTGATTTCCTTAGTTTTACCAATGTTTTTGTGTAAACGGTTGGTAAAACAGACGCCAATGGTTTGGCTAAACCATTGGCGTAGGTTATTTTTACTAACCTATACCAACGGTTCTTTGGAAAATGTTGGGATATTTTTTTGCAATGGCTTGCTTCCCTACGGTTTGTAAAACAGTTGGTATAACATATACCAACTGTTCAGCAGGCCTTCCCAATGGTTCAGAACTGTTGGGAAAGACCCCATTTCTAATAGTGTGCTGAGGATGCCGGTGCTTGGTGGTTTAACATCCTATAGCTCAGATGAGTTGGGTTCACTCCACACCCCTAGGACATGTATAACTGGTACCCCCTGCACCATGGTGAAAGAAATGCACTGGCAATGCCGTGGTTAGCAGGGTGTCATGATGCGAACCATTTGGGGTCCACATTAACATTTCTATGTGAAGAAGGAATAGTTGTTAGCATTCCTTTGTAAAGAATCATTAGGCGAAGAAACACAACGGGTAGTGTCATCCAAGGGACTTTGAAATTACATCGTGAGAACATGAGAGGTTGCACGGGAGAGGGAGTGGCAGAGCAAAGGGTTTTATGTGTAGAGACCTCATAGAGCTCTGGTGCTCCATGAAATAGAACGGATTCGTGAAGGTGTGGGCTTTGCAAATTGAAGTTTCCTAGTCTAGGAAAAGGGAATAAGTGCATACAAGAGGTGCTTCATGAAGTGGAAGGGAATTTTCCAAGAAAAGGCCTTCGAAGCATGGGTGCCTCGTGAAGCAAGGTCCTGTGAAGCAATGTGCTTCACGAGGCACAGTGACACTGCCTTAGCATTTGTGTCACGTGTTCATGGTTGGTGCTTCATGAAGCATAAACGCTCTGTGATGACCTGAGTCCTTGTGAGGATCTCCTTTCTTCACGAAGGCTCATGGGATTCACAAAAGGTATCCCTCTCAAAAGAGGGGGTGAAAACAAGGCAAAGGGGGAGAACTACATGGAGAAAATGTACCTTGAGCAGCTCATGGTTCGTAGAGCAGAATGTTCTTCACGATTTCATAAGGTGAAAGGTCAGATGATTCATCCATTGGGCCTTGGGGGAGGCCGGTTTTTATAGGCAAGAGGCACCACACGTAGTGCTCGCTCGACACAAAGATGGATTACACTCCGCGGCGGGCTCGTGAACTTCAAAGGGGATCATGAGGCATCCAGCCTCCTGGCTTTGTGACGGACTTAGGGACATCATAGAGGATCACGGAGCATCCTTCCACCTAGCTTCACTGTGGGGTTGCAAATGTCAATGGGGCTCGCGGAGCATCTCGCCTCCTGGTGTCTCGGTGGGCTCACAAACATCAAAGGGGATCAAGGAACATCTCGCCTCCTTGCTTCACGGTAGGCTCACGAATGGAAAAGGGGCTTGTGGAGTATCCCCCTCTTTTCTTTCTAGTAGGCTCAAGAATGTCAAATCATCTCAGGGAGCATCTCGCCCCTTTGCTTCGGGGCGGGCTCGCGAGGCCATGGTACTCCGTGAAAGGTCTTCGTGAGGCAGATTCGTAGAATTTTTTATCATCCTTCTCCCTTCCAATTTTTGGTGCCAACAAATTCCCCCTCGGACATGGAGCTGAGGAGGAATCAAGGGTCAATGCCTGAGGTTCAATCATCAAAATGTCATCGACCATTCCCGAAGCTGGATTGCGAAGTTGGATCGCCGAGTGGGAAAGCGACGGGTTGGTTGGGCACGTCGTGAAGCTCACCGCAGTTGAGACGTACCGTGAAGCTGAGAGGGTCGTCACCTATAAATAGAGGGTTCGACTTACCTTTTTCCTTTCTCTCCTTCGTGATTTTTTCTTTTAGCACTCTCAATTCGTGAAGCTTTGCATACTCCCTGATAGCTCTTCATGAATCGGGCATTCAACTTCACAGTGCATAGCGATTCTTTGACTTCACATCTGTGGGTTTCATGACTCTGCATTAGGAGGTCGAGGCAAGTCTCTACGAATAGACTATGTAAATGTGCTCCATGAATGCACTTTGTGAATGTTCCCAAAAATCATGTTGACCTAAAAGACTGAATGGCTCATCAAGAAGCTTCCCAGGGGGTCCTTGTAGATGTTGCCCCAAGAGATGAGATAGAGATCAATCTGGGTTTAGGAGAGCTAATTTGGAGCCACTCTAACCATGGTTCCTTGGTAGAGGTGCTATTGGAGAGCCAGAGGAACTACCCTCTATGAAAGATGATTCCTTTGTATGGATTTCAGCAGAGGAACGACGTCTTCATCCGAGAAGGAAGTCGGGAAAAACTAGCTTACTGGTTTGAAAGAATGCCATGTCAGTGCATATGGTTCAGGGTGGCTAACAACCATGCCCAGGAGGACTTCACACTCGTCATTTCCGACTTCTTATACAACCACCAGAATAATTTTAACGATAAAGAGTTACAGCCGGAGGCGTCTCCCCCCATGCATTAGACGATATTGAAGGTAGCTCTGGTGAACCCGGAGAAGGGGTGGTCTGAGGAGTGGGACCTGTGCCAGGGTGGCAACATCACAGATTATTGGGTCTGTGCCTACTGGGTAGGTGCCTCGTGTGATGATTTTGGGGTGGAGATGAGATGAGTGGGCCTCTATGAGGCATCTTGGGCCTCCCAGTTCCATATCTACCAGCTAAAGAAAATGATGCTGGAACCTTTGAGAAGGTGGTTATCGAGGACAAACTCATTCCATTTTCACCATAGGGAAGTCTGCATATGCTTGGGGGATGTCCCCTAGATCTTAGGGGTCCCAATAATGGGGGCTATGTATGACAAATTCCTACCCGTCATGAGTGTGTGGGAGGACCGGGAGAAATTGTCGATGTTGGCGATGGATTTGATGGAGCTTGTACTAGGATAGGAGAAGGAGGTGTTGATGAAAGTCCACTTCAGGCGGTGGTTCAAATAGTTCATGAACATCCTGGAGAATAGATAGTTTCTGGTGAGGCCTCAGACTTGCCCGAAAGGGGCCCAGAGTAAGGAGAACTCATACTGGCGACTTTTGAAGGAAAACCAGGGGAGGATGTGGGGATTTAGTGTCATCACCGGACAACATTCGATAGCCTTGATGGAATAGTTCATCGCGGCCCTCATCTGTAGTTGGATCCTACCAGTGAGGGACACCATCATGGGAGTGCGACCAAGAACATTCATTATGGCATCTTTGTTGGTGACAGTAGGGTGGGTCAACCTCAGGATCTCGATTCTCATTAAGTTGTATAAGATTATGTGGTATATCAGTGTGGGAAATAGGCTGCATAGAATATGTGGGTCATTCCACCTCCTGTATGGGTGGATAGCGGCACACATTAGGGGTGTTTACGAATAATCGAACCCCATTTCCCCTCTGGAATTGAACTTCCAACCATCCATCCTGAATGCTGTCGGGATCTTTCCAGCCAAGCTGACCACACCGTCTATTCTGAACCGTGTGTGGAAGGTGGAGGAGTTCAATATCAACCCATTTCCATTGCTGATGGGGGTATTCACTGATGATGTCTAGGGGATGGTGGATCAGAGTGCTCATATTCGGTCCTTTCGAGGTGGAGTTTTCGTGGAAAGGGTGGATCATGAGCATCTCTGCGAGCCATACACCCTGCACCGATTTGTTTGGAAATTCCGGTGCATGCGGCGACTGACCCCATAGGTCGATCTAGCGGTGTGCTATGAGGAGCACTGGTGTGTGATGAGGAAGATGTGGCATATGTTCACATGGGAAGACAAGAAGATGCAGAACTATATACCTCCGTAGATCGTTGTTTTCAGGTTAGTGAAGGAATATTCATAATGATGGGAATCAGCCTACCCAAATGAAATTATAAAGAAATCAACAATTCGAGATTATGATGGAATACCTCCCAAACCTCGGAGCCAAGTTTAGAATGCATAAATGGAATCTCGTGGTGGTTGGGCTGTCGTAGCGACGAGGCCCGCACCAGTTGAGGGAGAGGCAGTAGTGGCAACGGACCCAGTGGTCCCAGAAGAGAAGACCTATCCTGAGGGGAGGCCACCTAGAGGGATCCATAGAATATCCACTTATACTCCAATGTAGTGGATGCGCCAGATTGATATTCCAGAGAATTATTTCTTCCCGGAGGCCAAGGACATATGGGAAGTTAATCAGAAATTCCTCTAACCATCAGAGATGTGGCAACATCAGAATAGTTTTGGGATGGATTTACCATAGATAATCCCTATTAGGGCTGGAATTTTGGTATCCTAGGAAGAGGTGGAGCAATACAGGATAGATCTTGAGGACATTGAGCACTCCCTGGGTACCCCGCATCTGATGACAGATCATTTCATGGTGTTTCTCGATCGCACCACTCCCTACAGTTGTCATCTGCTGACTTAAGGGAACGGTTCCCTCTGTCAAAAAAACAGAAGAATCCTACTGGGGAGAAGATGATGGGAGAGGGTGATTGTTGGAGGAGGGTGAATTCGAGGAAAAAGACTCAGATATTGAAGAGTTTTCCAAGGCTGTTGAGGTAAATTTTCCAAACCCCTTATTCAGGGCCTATATTCAGGTCATTCTGGACTGCTTGCTAACATCTAAATTGTACTGGAGGGCCTTGTGCACTGATCTTGTTCTCTCCCTTCAAGAGATACAGACGCAGGACCTTCAGGGTCACAGCCTGCTGCCGGGGAGATCACCATATCTGTCGGGGCCGGAATACCAAAAGTGGATCCCGAATCTTCAGACCTTCCAACAATATATTGAGGGCACACTTCATGGTCCTAACAGCATCAACCTAAAAACGAGACCAAGAATTTGACCTATGTATGTCTTATCTACCAAATTAATTACTTTCATCCATTGACCATGTAAACTGATGTGAATGCTCCCTTTTTGGTATGAACAGTCCTCCAAATGGCATGGTTTTCCTTGGCGAGGTCATACGGTACCCCTGGAAGCGCCTTTCCTTGGGAAATGCTAGTGACTATGGAGGTGGAGGTCTAGATTTATCGAACAGTGGTGCTCTTGATCACCAGTGGGACCATTAGGGAGGCTGAGCCTGAGATCATAAAGGTGGGGTCCGACGATGATGATTGGTCGGACAACCCAAGCTCCGCCTTGCCTGATCGAACACTGGATGATGACCCAGCTGATGAGTTCCTAGGGTAATTTACAGTATATAAGCCTACCACCAGCATTGAATTGGACAATACGACCACCAATGAAGAGGAAAACAAAATATTTTATCACCAATCGTGGAGGTGGATCAAGAGCTTCATTGATGACACCCCACAAGATCTATGGATGGATGATATGGATAGACTTTGATCATGACTGCGCGAATTATGTGCAAGGGGAGTGGATTCCAAATGTCTTCACATTGTCATCCGAGAACTTATGGAGGAGAAGATTTGAGAGCATGGTTGTGGCCTCGGTGTGGGTTGGCAGAAAAGGAAAGCGGTAAACAATATAAGGCTCTAGGAGGCTAAAGATGACGTCCAACGGCTGTAGAATCGGGCAGAAGAGCACTCGACCTCCCTCAATGTGCAATATGAGCTAATATTATGATTGAAGGCCCAACTGGCAGAGGACAAAGAGGGAATGAAGTGAGCATTTAATGAAATTATCAACATCTGGGCCTGCATGGAGTGGGTCTGGATTTCTTTTGATGAATTTCACCCCATCGCTGCGAAGGAGGAGTGGGAACTGGACATGCCACAACAAATTCTGGAATTCAACAACCATAGAGTTGTGGAGCTACAACGCTCTTTTGATGAGGTCAACCCATGAATGGGAGGGGTCGATCCAAGGGTGTTGTGTTTCCGATGATCTTTGAATTCACTTTCATGCTTTGATTATTTTATTCCACTCCATACATGAGCTTCATTATTCGTGTTGGTTAATTTAATTCATGTGACATTCGTGGAGTGTCCAGCGGTCAGTACCTAAGCTCGCGTGGGTCGGGACTGATGTGAGAAACAAGGGATGACCACCTTATTATTCCATTCAAATGTGGGAGTGCAAACCAAACCTCAGGCATCAAAGGTCTTGAACAACAATTCTAGATTTCTGAGAAGAGAGGGGAGAGGCCTGATCAGTGGATGAGGACCTCAGAATGATCGACATGTTGTGTGCCCAATGTGCTCTAGTGCATGAGTGGGGTAACGTCAGGGGTGTTGTAAGACAATTCGAATATAAGGGAATGGAAAGTGTGAACAACAATACTCAAAATTTGAAACATTGTGTGCATATAATGACAATAAAAGATAACTGTTGACCACGTTGGAAACACCACATCAATATTGTGATAGCCTGAAATGAGGTTGAAAAACGAGGGTAGACTGCTGACCATGTTCGAAACAGGGGGTTGGCTTAGAATGTCATCAATTAGCATTTTGGAATGTTGGCCCTAGATTATATGCGAGCCATAGGATGAGAATCCATACTGTTAGGGGGTTCCTTTTGATGTTAGATAGGACTAGGGTCTTAATAATGGGACACAAAAAGCGTGGATAGTGGAGTAATTGGTTGTTCGACTAGAGTCTGACACTCTTGAAATTATACCACCATGGTGGAAACACATATGGTGGATACACCAGCCTGATCATGGATCATACATACTTCTGAACGGGACCTCTCTAACAAGGAAACTGTCGCCTCCCAACGTTTATTTAGGGGAATCCCGAACTTGTTCAGGGTAAATCCAAATTTTCGTGGTTCCCTAAAAGATCTCAGGTCAAGGGACCGAAAAAAGGAGGGGAAACATGAATTATTGTTCCGGAGGCTAGACCCGGAGAGAAGATGTATGGGGGTTCCTACATATCCCATTATAATGGGAACCAAGCCAAGAATAGCTCTTAGGGCACAATGTTGTCAGAGACTAGAATTGGTAAGGATAATTCACTCTAGAGACGAAAGTGATTCATCCCATGATTAAAATAGGGCATCCCGAACATGTTCAGGGTAGAACCAAAGTATAGTTTCATGCATTGAGGACATACAAACTCAAGTAGTTTAACATCATTCAAAAGGACATGGAGTGAAAGGAAATATCCTTGGAAGAGATTATGTGGCACAGTAGCTATCAATCTGACGTGAATGATGACTTGGAGTCCAGATCGCACCATGTATCCCTAGAGGAAACATTTCAGGTCAATGGACCAAGAGTGAGAATTAGGCTGGGCCCGAAGAAAAGTGGGCGGGCATTCCTATATACCCCTTTAGGATTTCATTCAAGCGATATGTAATTATGAGAGTGCAGTTTAATTTCATGCGGGATGAAGAAAGGCATGTGTGGGAATGGCTGCGCCAGTACACGTCCTACCGGAACTACTATGCCCACGTGAGTCGTGCTAGATGTGGGAAACAAGAACTAGTGAAGGGACTTTCCTAGAATAGGGAGGCACACATTTGGGACGATGGGGCATTAGATGACTGACGTCCCACTGATGTTGACCCACCTATATAACGCACCTAGATGGTCTGAATAGTAAAGATGAGTATGTTGTAATTCCACTAGAACATAAGGGAGTGGAAACATGTGAATCACCTTGATAGATATCTGGACCACAATGATGGTGGTTTGATGATTGGCTATAGCTGTTGACCATGTTCAAGACATATCATCCATATTGTGCTAGCCTGGAATGGGGACAGACAAATGATGGTCGACTGTTGACTATGTTCGAAACTCAAGACCTATCGCAAATGTCGTTCGGGGGACTTTAGGGACGGTGGCCCAAAACATTAGGCGAGATGAGGCAGCATGAGACCAAGACATAATTGGGGTCCCTTAATTTGTTGAAGAGTATGAGGATCCAAATAACAGACTCATGATGCTCAGACATGGAATGAGGGGATTGTCCCTATGAAAATTCAACACTTCAGGCTCTTTGTAAAAAATGCATCTAAATATGACTATAATATGTATCAGATAGAGGGATTCGAGTCCCTTCCTAAGGACATAGGTCCTTGGGTCGCACGTCTTCAACCTAAGGTCCTGGGGAGGACCATTAAGGGGGGATTGATTTAAGGAACTGTGTGCAGGGTGGTGGAATAGCCAAATGTGATGTGTAGTTCATGTATGGAGATCTTAGTTTTGGGTCATAGAACTCAAACCAGGATTGAAAAAGATATGGTAAAGACATGGTGCAGCTCTTGAAAGATCCAACATGAATGGGAACCTAAGAGGTACTCGCCACCCCACATATTCCAAGATTAGTTCTAGCCAAGAGGCCAAAAAAGAAGGGATAGGATTTGTAGATTCCTCGGGCTGGACCTGTAGATAATAATTTCTTGGGTGTTCCTACGTATTCCATAAGAATGGGAATGAAGCCATATGTAGTTCATAGAGGTGGCATAGTAAGGTACCAGTGTCAGGGATAAATGGGCATGCGGTTCTGGCCCTTGAACTAAAAGAATCGGCATTTGATAGGTTTTCATTGTCCTTTAGGTTGAATGGATGTGCTTTTTGTGAGGCAATGGGCCTAGAATAGAAAATCTAGGCATCGAAACAGGAATCAAGCCAAATGAAGGCATTGATGAATTGTATAGTGTTTGAGCGATACCAAACATGTAGTCCCTTAAGAAAGGGCACTACAATGTTGTTCCATTTTTCATCATGTGGCCAGGATGATACTATCACAGTTTTGGGCCATGTGATGGGACTAGCCATGTATTTTAACATCGTGCAGCATGGACATAGTAGAGATGAGGCTAAAGGGGTAATGTTCATGGTGTAATAAAGCATACCTGAAATGAATGAGAACGAGGTCCACACCAAACTTTTCATGATTCCGAGAAAGAATCCTCAAGCCAAGGGGCCAAAAAGAGGTAAAAAGGTTATGAAGTAGGGGAGACTGGCTCTTAATTTAGCTGGACCCATAGAAGAGGTGTTCGGGTGTTCGTACATATCCCATAGAATGGGAATAAAGATCTACATAGTTCTATAAGTGGCCAATATGAAAAGATATTAGTTTAAGGTCTTAGAATGTGGAACATGGAATAACGGGACTATTCCAACTATGTGAAGACCTTAATTTGATCCCTAAGACTACGTGAGTCAAACTCTATGTAGGTAACAAGGTCAGATATATTATTTGCAACATGTGAAATACATGCAAAGGGGGAAAATCGGTGGATCCCCAAATGATTGCCTTATCGCGGCTTTTTTCTTCCTAATGTGGGGATGTTCATAGAGTAATTGTACCCAGAGTCTTGAAATTCTACTCGAACATGATGAGGTGGAGAAAGATGTGTGTCATGTAACCGACATTTTGGGATTAATGGGGTTGACGTGATGATGGAAGATAATTGTTGACCATGTTCGAAGCACAACATCCATATCATGTGACCTGAAGTGGGAACAATAAATGAGCATCGACTACTGACTGTATATGCAACACATGACATGAATAAATTCATTGCTCGAAACCCTCGAGGATGTTGGCCCGTAATTGTAGGTGGTCCCTTGGGCTGGGAATCCATTCCATTCGAGGGTCCATCCAGGTGTGAAAGGTGATGGAAGCCTTAACGAAGGATAACACGAAGCCTGAAAAAATGGGTGGAAGCCTGTCCAGGAAGAATCTAGCACTCTAGGTGCTGAACTAGAGTAGTCCCAGGCACATTGGTGAATCGACGAAGAGGTTCAGGGGGGACAACTAGAGGGTGGAATATTGGAAAATGATGGTTATGGAACAAGGGGATGGAGATCTCTCAGTAGAAGGAGGTACATGGAGTGGTCGTTACATCACCCAACGTGAGGGAGAATATAATTCCATACCACACCTATATTCCTCTCTTTGGGGGAATTCAGGCCAAGAGGCCAAGATGAGTGGGAGATTTCTAAGAGATGGGGTTGGACCTAAAGACTAGACATTTGGGTAGTCCTATGTATCCCATGAGAATGGGAATCAAGCCCCGCGTAGTTCTTGTAGAGAGTAATGTGTAGTTTATCGTCATATAGTAAGCACATAAATGGGTGAGGTAACCCACATAGAGGGGGTGCACGACATGACAAGTAACCTGGCGTGAATGAGGATATAATCCCATAACACAACATACAACCCTAAAAGGTAACTTTGTTTGAGGGAAAAAAAGTCAAGGGGCCTGGGGCAGGGCCTTGGACAGAAAGTCCTGACCAGCTTGCAGTTTAACATCTTGTAGTATGGACAATGAAAGGGGTAGATACCCCAAACATGGGAGGTGTACAGCTTGGTGAGAATCCTGACATTAATGAGTACATAATCCCATACCACACTGTACAATCCCATATGAGTTAAGAATTAGTCCAGGGGCCCCAGATTGGGCACGCGAAGCACGGCAGGGACTGTGCTCGCGGTATAGATGATAAATGATGAGAGGGGTGTCTCAAGGGGATATGTGTGGCATGGAGAAATATACTGAAATGAATAAGGACATAAGTCTGCTCCAAACCATAGATCCCTAAATTAGAACTTGGGCCATGGGCCAGAAAAGGCCAAGGTGCCGGAAATGGCTGAGGGGCCTGAGGCTGGGCGTCATGGACGATGGTAGCCATATGATCACTTGGGAAGTTACCACCTCATCACTGCTCCTAATCCAACATGAGAAATTCCCGGTGTGGGAAACAATGATCTATACTCGACTCTCCCTATCATGTAGGGGTTTAATAGCTGGCATCACCCAAAGGTAGTTCGTTGCATGGAGATACAACAGGGGAGAATGGACCACTACACTCAATGTTTGGGACATTGTGGGGTGGCTCTAACGACAAAGGATAACTGTTGACCATTCTTGAAACACAGTGTCCCTATAGTGACCTGGACTGAGAAAAACAATTGAACATCAATCTCTGACCATATTCGCAATGATGTACTTGTATCAGTTTGTTTCTCAACATCCTCGAGGGTGTTGGCCCGAAGCAGTAAGAGAGCAAACGGGCCTAGAATTCCTACCATTTGGGGGGCCTTATGGATAAGAAAGTTGTCAGAGTCTAAATCAAAGGAGTGGGTAAAGCATAGATGTACTCATCGATGAAAGAGGCAGACACCTCTGAGGAGTGGGATGTATGGAGGGATCAAGATGTTCTTGACGTGAATTGGGGAAAAAGTCTACACCACACCATATGTCTTAACCCGAGGGAATATTCTGGCGTTTGGGCTGGGCCAACATGAGAAAAGTCTGGGCATTTCTATGTCTCCCATAAGTATGGGAATCAAGATGTACATAGTTTTTGATGGCCATGCGGTTTACCATCGTACGGTGAAGACACGAGAGTATAGAAGAATAGTGAGTGGGAACATGGTGTGACCTTCGTAATCCTGACTTGAGTGGGGCTAAAAATCCTAAACTATAACATGTGATGATCTACTGAAAGAAAAATTTCTAGGGGGAATAGTCAACGAAGAGATTTTGGGGCTGGGCTCAAGATGAAATGTTTGAGCATTCCCACGTATCCCATGGAATGGGAATAAAGACACATAGTATTAAGGGTGATGTTTAACATCTTTTTGGATAACACAGATATTATAATCATCCGTGACGAAGCAGTGTGGGGTCATGTGGGACAAAATAATTTATGGTAATGTTGGACCGAAAAGATTAGGGTCATGCTGAACCATCATGTAGCTTAGGGTCATGTGATATTTTCATGTAGTTTAGAGTCTTGCAAGACCATCTAGTTTAAGATCATGCAGGACCAGTAGGCTTAGGATAATTATTTCATAATGAACATGGAATTGGTGGGATGAGTTATACGCTCACCGTCCATGGTCACCAAGGAGTATGCACCATTGGGGTAAACCCTGTGAATTATATATGGTTCTTCCCATTTTGGATCCAACGTGGGTGGTTTCCTTCCACGGATCATTAGTTTTCTGAGGGCCAATACAAATTCACCTTGTAAGAAAGAGCGGAGGTGGACCTTCTTGTTGAAGGCTCTAGATATCTTATTCTGATTCCTTTCCATATTGTGCAGGTCACGAAGCCTATTCTCGTCATGTACTTCCAATTCAGCAAGACGAATTTCAACTACCTTATCTGGTGCCTGCTGGTCATAGACCATTGTGTGTAATGAAGGTAGCTTGATCTCGATGGGAAAGATGACCTATGTGCCATACACTAGGGAATATGGGGTCACCTGGGTGGAATTACGAGCGATCTTCTGATAAGCCCAGAGATCATTGGGGAGCTTGTTCATCCAACTCTTCATATTCTAACTAACAATTTTTAGAAAAATGATAGAGTAGGTTTTGTTGAATGCCTTGATCTATCCATTTGCTAGTGCGTGATAGTGGGAGTTATGGTTCAAACATATGTGGTACTTGGAAAACAACTTCTTCAAATCAGCTGCAAGGTAGTTGGTTTCGTTATTGGTGAGGACGACATGAGAGACTCCAAGATGGTAGATGATATTGGAGCTCACAAAGTCAACAATAGAATGGGTCTTTACCTCCTTCAGCAAAACTAGCTCTTCCCATTTGGAAAAGAAATCAATGGCTATTAGGATGAACATGAACTGGTGAGTTATCGTCGGTGGATATGGTCCCATGAAATCGAGTGACCATTCTTCAAATGACCAAGAGTACTTGGTGGAGTGGAGAGGTTTTGGCGGAAGATGCATGAAGTTAGCATGAATTTGGCATGCATGAAATCTCTTGGAATGCACGATGCAATCATGGATCATTGAGGGCCAAAAGTACCAACAATATCTAGATCTGGTGAGATTGATTCAGACTAGTCTGGTGGGTTCTGCAAGAACTGGCATGAAACTCTTGCATGACTTGAGAAATCTTGACTCCCTAGATGCAACGAAGGAGGAAAACATCAAACACACGCTTGTAGAGGATATTCTCTAGACCAGGACAACTCATGAGGGTAAACTTTAGCGTGCGACATCGTATTCACTCATTCTCAGCCCGATCATCTGAGAGGTAACCATTTTGTAGATACTCAATAAAGGGGACTCTCCAATTGGGTGTCAAATAAACTACTGCATTTGAGGAACCTTGGGGTCCTGATGTGAAGGCTCCAGCAGTAAGATGGATTACCCACAATTCGTCTTCATCATTTGGGGTAACGGGATCAATGACTCTCTAATGTGCTACATGTATAATCAAATCATCTTGCTCGTGTTTGGTATGTGATCCAGCCAGGCCGACAAGGGAATCCGCTCGACCATTCTGAGATCGAGGGACATGATTAAATTCCGACTGAGATGGGAAATGGTCCATTAACTAGAGAGTGCACTCCAATAATGGTATGAGCTCTGGCATTCTGAGGAAGTATTCGCCATTTGTTTTCTTGATTACTAGTTCGCAATCCCCTTTCACATGAAATAGGGCACATTAATCTCGAGAGCCAGCTTGAGGCTAGTGATAAGAGTATGATACACTCCCTCATTATTGGTGTAGCCTTCTGACAAGAAGAATGAATACGACAGATTGTCTCATTCCGGGGTAATAAAGGCAATTCCCAGGCCTACCCTATTGAGACTGGTATCATTGAGCCTCCGACCAGTGGGGCTCCGGGAGGCGCCATCGAAGTACATATTCCAACACGGGATGGAATGATCTACTGAGAGGATTTCCTTGTCGGTAAAATCAAAGTCCAGGGATTAGTCCGTGGGGTTTGGATGGGTAGTAAGCAAATCTTCTAATTCTTGTCCCATGATAGCATTATGTGGAAAAAACCCGATGTCAAACTGCTGGAGGATTACTGCCCACCATGCTAGTCATCCTGTCAGTATGGGGCGGTTCAGAATGTACTTCAATGGGTCTACCCGAGATACCAGCTATACCCTGTGGTGCTGCAAGTAGTGTCACAATATCTATACTGCTAATAATAGTGCAAGGAAGCTCTATTCGATGAGAGAGTATTTGGTCTCCGTGTCAATGATCATATCATAGAGGCAGTATAGGCTGTTTTCTTTCCCCTCATTGTTTTTTTTAGCGAGGAAAGTTCCGCGATATTGGTCTAGTGCAGTCACATAAAAAATCCGTGGTTTTTTGGAGACAGGTGGCATCAATAATAGAGGCTAGAGGATATAATTCTTGATTTCATCAAATAAAGTATGGAACTCTTCATCCCACTCGTAGGCGGAGCCATTCTTCATGAGCTGAGAAAAGGTCATACACTTGCCGACCAGATTCACAACAAATTGGCGTTTGTAGGATAATTGGCCTTGGAAACCTCTAAGCTCTCAAATATTGATTAGAGGAGGCATCTGACTGATGGACTTGATCTTCTCTGGGTAGATCTCACTACCCTGGTACCTAACAACAAATCCAAGGAACTTCCCAGAGGAGACCCTGAAGGAAAATTTCAATAGGTTCATCTTAAGGTGGTAGGAACGATGAAAGCTAAACACTTTCTCGAGGTCCTTGAGATGGTCCTGGTGCTGGAGGGATTTTACCACCAGATCATCCACATAACATTATCCCAAATCTTAATAATTGGCTTGAATATGCGATGCATAGCCTACTGATAGCTGGAACTTTCATTCTTTAAGCCAAATAGAATGACCTAGTTTCAAAATGTACCTTTTGCTACTCTGAGAGCTGTGTAATCCTCATCCTCGGGGGCCAACCATATCTAATTATATCTAGAGTACCTATCCATGAAGTAATAGTCTTGGAACACAGCCATAGCATAAATCAAAAATTCTGTCATAGGAAGGATAAAATCATCCTTCGGACAGTAACGGTTGATATCGCGGAAGTTGATGTAAACTCCGATTTGTCTATTCTTCTTCCTGACAAGCACAATGATGGACAACCATTTGGGGTATTGGACCTCCTTGATGATGTTTTCTCTGATGAGCTTGTCTACTTCGGCCTCAACCATATCACTGGGAGAAGGGTGCATCATTCTGGTTGGTTTTTTGAACCCGTGATGATTTTTCAGAAGACCGAGGCAGTGGATGGATACATGAAGATCTAGTCTTCGAATATCATCGTAACTCTATGAAAACACATCAGGTTGCTATTTATGGATGTCCAAGTACTGTTTTTGCTCCTCGAGAGGCATGGAATCACAAATTAATGAGGGTCTCGGGTCTGCCTCGATACAGAGGTTCACCTGTACCAAATCATTGACCATGGAGTAAAATCCCTCTTCAATGGAAGGGGAACCTTCCAGAAAATTATCTTCTTCACTTGTGGAGGAGGGATTCCCAGTGGGAGAATCTTTCTATAGGTCAGCAGATTCTGAAGGGAGGCTAGTTCTAGCCTGAGCGACAGTGGTCACTGTATCAGGAGATTCTTGTACTTCTGAAATCATAGAAATGAAGGTTGTTGACTTGATCCCATCTAATTTTCAGCCAAAGTGGCCACACATGGTTATATCAAAGCAATAATGGTGAATTTTCATGAACCAATTGATTCCAGTTTGGCGAAACAGGCACTTATGGCATACTGTTGTTTCCAGGGGCGGACATCCAGATACCTTACAGGGGTAGGAGGATCCATGATCACCAGATCCTGATTTTTGTAGGAGTAAGCAGTTATTTTACACCATCGCATGGTCTTGGGAATATGCTTATCCCTTGTACTAGAGACAAAAAAACATTGCTCCATGTGAGGGGTTGTGGCCTCCAATCAATGGATCAGGAACACTTAGGCTTCATCCAGACCTCCGTAGGGGTCAGTTACAACCGTGATGGGTTTGACCCCACATGCTTGAATTTACTTTTCCATGCTCTTGTAATAGTCAGCATCTTGGTAGCGGGCTTCACTATAGGAGAAAATATATACATCACCTCGGATTACGCCTACTCGACCATTGAGGGAGTACTTGAGGAATTGGTGATACGATGAGGGGATTGTCACGTGCAGGTGGAGCCATGGTCTTCCCATTAATGCACTGTATGCGGTGTCTTGCGAGACAACCATAAACTCAGTGCCTGCAACTAGGCCACTAAACTAGGTCTTCAAATGAATCTTACTGACTAGGGTCTGCATTGTCTTGTTGTATCCATGGATTCTTTAACTGGAGGAAGTCAGGTCATAATTGGATAACCCAAGCTTCCACAGTGTCCGTGTCGTGATAAGGTTAATCCCGGAGCTGGTGTCAACAAGACGTCGGCAGACCTCCACATCATTACATTTTTCAGTGATGTACAGTGGACATATGTACCCCTATATGGAAGAGGATTCATCTTCTCTAGAATATTAAATAATGGCATGAAATTTAGCATTCTCGACCACTTTAGCATGAAAGGATTCTGTAGTTGTTACCTCCGTCTCAAATGAGAGGGGGATTATTAATTCCTCAACGAGGGCCTCACGCATATTTGACGACATGAGAAGGGCCTTGAGGATGGAAATCCTCGCTGGGATGATGGAAATGTGCTTGAGAACTTCATACTTCCAGGCTAGGTATGTTATTCTACTTGTAAGAGGCTGCTCTGTGACATGAGGCATAGCTGGCCCTGGTGGCTAGGCCGACGGCTGACTCGTTCTGGACATATCCAGATGGTCACTAGTCGAAGCCTACAAGGTTGTTACCGGATGAGGGGTATATTACTGAGACTGGCATATAGAGGGGCGAGGCTAGTCGCGACATGGTCGATGTGGCTCTGCTTGATCCCGCTACACAAACGGCGGTGGTGGAGGGTCGGATGACACTGGATGAGGAGGATGTGCATGCTGAGCTCTACATTTGGCCTACATCTAGTCTTAATGGCATGCACGACCTTGCTGGAGGTCCCAACTGATATGCCTCAATGACCCATATGGACGCAGCTCCGCTGACGTTGGTGTCGACTGGTGATGTTGGGGAGGTTCGCCTGCCACTCCCCATCGTCGGGAGTCATACATGGATTTACCAACCCCATAGTATTAAAAAAAGTGTACCCTTGACTATCACATGAAGAGTCATCCATTAATGGGTGGATTCTGGGAGGAATCCCCATCTCCAGTGGCATGAAGTAGCCAAGAGTGTGGTAATATGGTGGCATTAGGGGGGAACATTTCTTTCCCTTGCGCCACCAATACTTACTCTTCTAGGAATAGGTCGGCTGAGATGATGTTGAAAAAGTAGAGGTAGTAGCTTCTGAAGGCTATGGCTGATTCAGGTGTTCAAAAATGATTCCATGGGCATGAGCAACCAATTTTAGAGCCATCCAGTCATCATAATTCTGGGAATCGCGGTTAGAACCCTTCTTCCACTCATCTTCGTAGTCGCTGCTGTCGTCTGGCCTTACAATGATGCATTTCAATTTTTCTAGAGCTAGTCCCAGCCTGACTATGTTTTTTTTTTCAACATAGTCTTGAAGCTAGTATTTGAACAAATAGAACTACTTGAGGGTTTGCACCAAGATCAGATGATTGGGGTTGAAATTGGGTCGATCATTGAGTTTAGTCTCTTCTGGCCTTCTGCACTTAGGAAAACACAGAATCCCTTGTTCCAAGGAACTTTAGAAACATCCAAGGAAATTATTCTTGTTAAACTAGTAGGTCCAGTTTCTTCTATTCGGAATAGGGGGCCTCAGAGTTTGGCCCCGAAGAGGAGCTAGAGGATCCTGTCAAGGAGGCAGAGCCAGGTTGTCCCGCCTAGGTGGTTGTGGTGCATTTCACGTGGGCACATATAGATTCCGAGGAAGCCATTGCTGGGATGTTGGCATCGCCAGGGGTAGTGGGCCTCTGCGAGGCTAGGGAAGTGGCCACACCGGTAATATTTCCAGGTTTCTGGGGGCCTCTATTTTGGCCACCATGTAATTCTCGACTACGATAGCCCTTCTCAAGGGAATTACGGGAGGAAATAGATGTGTCATGCTGGCCTATTGTAGGGCTTCTTCCAGGCACTGGGATTTATCGGAGAAGTCTCAAAATCCCCTAGGGTAGTTATGGGTTATCAGAGTGGGAACCAGTTCCATCTGGACATTTCTTAAACACATTGTCAGTAATTGATCCGGAGTTAGTGGCATTTCAAGGGAATATTTATTCCCTTTCCACCAGGGGATAAATTTCGTGACATGTAGAGGCCCAAAGCATGATGTACATGGACATTACATTACTTTTTCAGAATAATTAATACATAACAAAAACCAACACTCAAGGACTGTAATAGTTTAGTGTCTTTGGAAACTCAGAACATAATCTTCTAATCGTAGTGAAATATCTTCAACATCTCCCATAAAGATCTTCCCCTTTTGTTTTCTTACCTAAAATCTTTCTTTATATCCTAGGGAAAAGAAATCATAAAAATGGTGAGCTCAAATTCTTAGTAAGGGTAAACATAGATTTCATTAAACATTCCATAATCATTTGAATGCAAAAACATGAACATAAAATCTAAACATCAAAATCTTGAGCAAAGACATGAATATTGGAAGTACATAAGGCATGTATCATAATGGAACATAAATCTTGATAAAATAGCATAGGAATAAATCATGTAATTGTGGAAACCATTCAGCACTTGTTATGATTTCCATAGTAGCCAAGGCATTTCTGCCATGACCATCTTAGTGGACAAAGTCTCTTTCTAAATCGAGTTCACTCCTCATTCCATTCCTGTATCACTGAACGATATTAACTTACCGTTCCATTCATGTCTATCTCATGAGATATAAATCATTACCCAATGAATTGAAGGGATATATAGGTCCCACCCATCTCATAATGAAATCATTCTTACTTGTGCCACAACATAAACATAAATCATTCATCATAACCCAAAAAATAAAATGGGTTTCATAAACATCATTCCATCATAACATAATCCATATAAAAAATGGATATCATTTCATCATAAGAAAAGTGAAACCATGAAAATCATGGAGACATTATACATGAAACATACACATATGAAATAATGTCATCTTAGATGCAAAAATGGTTTTGATAAAACACTTGAAATTAATTCTTGAGGAAAATATCCTTTTTTCTTCAAAATCATTTTCCATTCACAAAATGACACGAAATTTTAAAGGAAATGGATTTTGTTGTAAATATTCATGAAATATTTTGGAGTATTCTTCATTAAAATAAGGCTTTATAAAACTGTAAAAATCCTTCCATGTAGTATAAGTTAAAAATAACATTCTTCTCGTACTTTTGTTGGAAAAGTCAAAAAGTAGCTAGTATGATAAGAAAAAGAAAGATTCCTTCCATACGATGTGGTAAAATTAGAAAAGGGTAAAAATGACTTTAAACATACATGGAAGAAAAGTAAAAATTTTATGAAAACATTTTGAGAACATATTGGCATGGATAATAATCATAACCCCAGAAAATATTTACGAATAAACAATCTCGGATAAGAAAGAGATTGGAATAATTATCCCTTACCAAATGTTTGATATGCCTCGTATGTATCCTAACCTCCTATAGAATGATTTAAATAATGTCATTGACTTATTACAGAATAATATTCTTTGTTATTATATCATATATGGTTTACTTATTACTTTATATTACCCGTTCTTTTGTAAATTCGATGTAAAAGGAGTGATTTGGGTAAAATCGCCTCATTTATCGTACGTGTTTCGACTTGTTGTTATTGATATTATTACTTATATCCTGATTTACTTAATTAAAAAATTTAAAACATGATTTATATATAATATATATTCATCATATACATATATGTATGATAGATCGATAAATGGAATCAAATACACAGTTCATGGGGACGGTAGGCCGTACGTACGCTTGAACGTTGTTTTCGTTTCCTTATTGAATTGATTGGAATTAAGTAGATGACATAAATATATATAGAAATAAATACAATATCATTATTATTTCATATATTTCATGATTAATTATTATATATACTTTATAATCATTCATTAATGGTGAACATGGAGAATGAATCCCATCGCATCGTGGAGACAGTAGTACGTACATACGCACAAGCGATGATATCATTCCCATGATCATGGAATTGAATTTAAGTGTATGTATAATATTTCAGAATCAATATAACTTTAATATAAACATATATAGTTATTTATTTACACCATTATACCCATCCAAGTAAGGTGAGGGTCGAAAACAGATTACACCACAGCGTGGGGAAGGTATTCCGTACGTACGCACGCGTGGTGATTTCATTTTCCATAGGATGGATAGAAGGTGAAATAGGGTTTTTTTCATATTTATAATAACATATCAGTATATAGGTAATATTGATGTTATTACTTTAAAATGAGACAACTAAAGAAGAATAAGTATAAGAAGAAAGAAACTTGAGAGAATCGGTAGAAGAGATTACCTCTTCTTCGACGCACCTCCTTTAAGCTTCCTCTTAAGGAAGTAGAGTTGGTCTTTTGAGAAGACCAGAACCTCTAGAATGTTGATAGGTGAAGTGGAGAAGAGAAATGTTCAGGGTTTGGCCGAGATGGAAGGCTCAAAAGGTTGTGAAGAGAAGAGGGAAGGGGTATCTTTTTTATAAGGGAGGAGAGGGGAACCTTTGGAAAATCTCAAAATATTATTTTACAATAAAGTCATATTCAGATTATAATATCTAAAAAATGATTAATTTCGAAGATAAAGTGGGGATGGGTCTAAATACTCTCAACCAATATATTTTAGATAGGTTTGGACCATTATATTAACCTTATCTTTTAGATTTGACTCTTATTTAATTAGATTGAAATTTACGATGTCAGTTTGTTTTTTATATTATATAGTTAATAAACTTACCATATACATCCAAGAGACCCCCCAAGTGGTCCATTAATGATAAACCTATCATGATATAATTATCTTGGCCGAACCTTATATTTCTAGGAATATAATCACAATTAATAATATAATATTTGTTTTAGAAACTATTTTATGTCAATTTTGACACAATTTGGTAATTGATTTTTTTTGTGAAAATCCTAACAGCATGATTAGTTCGAAAAAATTTAATTAAATCAATACTAACATGTCCTATTAACCTATAAAATTAGTTTAATTCATAAAAAGTCTCAAATTACAATTATTTGGGTATTTATAACATCAATTATGTTAATATTTTATTAATAAGATAATTATTGCATCATCATTGTAAAATTATTTAATGTTTAAAATTTATAAATAAAATACCATTATGTAGGAAATCTTTTTATATTTCAAATGAATATTTATTGTCTAATTTATCTTATGTATTACCCTATATTAAAAATGATTTAGTTATTAAACTTTGATTTTAACTATTTTAACCCTTCTTTAAATAAATTAATAATAAATGTCCTAATCTAATCCAAGTGGACCTAAATGGTCATATTTTATTCCTAAGGTTGTTTGTGGTCTAATTACACTTATCCAATAAAATTAGGACATGTGTTAGGGTAATAATAATATCATTTTTACCCTTAATTACCTTATTTACTTTTAACTATTGTAAATAAAAGTAAAAAGTTACTATTCACCAACAATTATTTTCATCTCATTGAACCACATTTTAGTCCTTGATATTAACCGTGTCTCTATGATTTTCAAAATTCCACTCACAAAAGCGGTAAAATTAAGTTTTATGTGAATTTCCAAATTCTCCTAAGAGGTGGGTAAAAGACGCTGAAAAGTTCATTAAAAATTTATATATATATATATATATAATTATTATAAAATGACTCCAATTAATTACATTGAACTTATATAGGTATCATGTATCCATTTTGACCTAAAATAAATTTAAATAAAATAAATAATTATTTAAATAAAATGTCGGTTTTTAAATAGTAACCTAGTGTTTTCACTATTCATCAAAAATTGAATGTTTTCAGAAAAATAAAAAAATTCACCCTAGGATAATTTAGATATTAAGAATCTAAAAATGAAGTCCATTTTGAAAGATAAAATTTATAATATTCCAAAAAGTGGGTATTACTATTTATAACGGCTAGTTTATATAATATTTTAATAGAATATCTTGGTTTAGTGAAACTCGGTATTGCGTACAACACACGCTATCGTTGAAGGTCGTGATTGCATGTAATGTAAGAAAAGTCAGGGTTGCGTATAGTGCACGACTCCTTTGTTGTAGAATATAATATAATCCATCCATATTTCAATTATACATTGAATATATATATATATATATATATATATATATATTCACACTCAATGTTGCGTAGAATAACTACTATCAAACGAACTTGAAATTGTGTGTAACACGATCCAAGAATAGTGTTGCGTATATTGAAAGCTAATACGGTCTTGCGTATAGTAAAATCTAAACTTGTTGTAGTGTATAATAGAAGACATCAATGAAATTAAATGAATATATTTCGTAAAATCTCGGGGTGTTACATTCTACCCCACTTAAAATGAATTTCGCCCTCGAAATTTGTCAGGGTTATCAATGGTTTATTACGTAAATGTTTCTTTCGTTGAAACCCACATCGTAAAAAGGAATACTAAAATGTCATCTTATAAAGGGATGTTAGAATCATAACAGTCACCCAAAGTAACTCATCACTGGGTTTTCACATAGGACAACATAGGTGAAAATATGGATATGGAAGAGAAATATAACCATCAACTTCTGATGAAGAGTGGTAGAGGACATGGCTATGAAAAATCCAACAATCACAAAGCCATAAATTTGTGATGATCTAAGGTACCATCTGATTCATCAGATATAAGAGCACTAGGACAAGATTTTTGGTTTTTAAGATCATTTCCCTAAAGTCGAATAATTTTTGAATTAAAAGAAATACTTACTAGATTTTGGTAAAATCCCAACGTTTCTTGTGCCTTGAACAATTTCCACTTCATCTCTTAAATAAATGAAGTTGAATTTGTCTTTCATGAAGTGTTAGCAGATCATGCGATAGAATGATAGTTCATTCCATCTATCTCAAACATAGGGTTAGAAAAAGTTATATATAAGTCCATCTATGGTGAGATTAATCGGATATGGTTCAAAAATGGACTTATACTTCATCAATCATCCTGCTTAATAAAATAAAACTAGTATCTACTAACCAGTGACTTCTTGTAGGCCAGTGGTAGCGATAAAGGCATGTCACACTTCAGTTGTGTGTTCGATTCTCACAGCTTTGTCCGATACGACGGGTTGTCGCACGTCCTATAGGTTATCCTTTTTCTAAAACAATACTATTATAACAAAAAGTTCTAGACTTAAACAATACTATCTGATGTCCAACATAATCCATTCTAATCTTTTGGCTTATCCAAAATACATATGTCATATCTCATAGTATAAAGAAAATGATTAGTTGAAATATCACATAACAAGCACGTGAATGCCATCATTTATCCCCCATATATCATAATATATATCATGTTGGTCACAATACAAACATGTGAATACCATAATCATGTATTATTTTGAAACATGAATTACCATAAAACCTTAGTGAAAACCTGAGAGCTTTCAAAAGTTAACTTCTTCCACATACCAAAATCCCAAAAATTCTATATACTCAAACCATGATATCACTTAGTCCTTATATCAATCATGAGCTCATGAATACTATCAAACAATTTATTTTCTCCTTATCCCTTCATTATGCGCATATCATCTACTTTCTGAAATATTTGAATCACTTTTCCTGGTTACCAGTACCATATTCTTATAGAAAACAACAATGGACTAATACACAAATATTTCAATTTACTATAGAAGTACCTTAACAAAATTATTATTTAATTCCAATACGTAAGCCCTTCAATCCATCTTGTTCGATGATTGGCTTGGAATAGTTCCTTCTTCGATTTAGAAGTAACTTATTAGGTCAGGGAATTGAGTTGGGTAATTCCCATGTTCTCCGCAGATAAGACATTGGAGTCCATAACAGTCTATCACTTTATGACCCTTTTCTCCTCACAGATAACATCTTCCCCTCCATTTGAGGTATTCCGCAAGGATCTTCTTCCCTTCTTTAGAAATCCCAATCTTCCTTTCTTTATGCTCCTCACCATTCGAACACGCATAAAATTCCATCTTCTTCTTATTTGATGACTTAGGAATACAACTAAAGTTCCCCTTGTTAATCATATATCGATATGACTGATTCGGCATAATCACAATATCTTCCTCTCCAATAATTACATGAATCATTTGATCATAGTCACCAATTTTTCCATTGGAATCAATGTTAATTGAATTCCTTCTCATTACCTCCATTGACTAAGACCAGAAACCATAGTGTAAGAAACTGTTAAAATAACGAGGAACCACATGATAATAAAAATTCACTTATGGGATGTCTAACTTATCAAAAATTCCTTAATCCATTACACCTTAGGTTCACCCTAGGTTACTCATGATCATCAACATAATTCTAGGACTCTAACCTATATGTGTACTTAACCTTAGGGATATCCCTAGACATACCATAGAAATATTTCTAGGGATCTCACTAAAGTTTTCTCATCCTAGTTTCCTAAGGATAACTAATCCTTTCCTCCGATACCAACTGTAGAGGCCCAAAGCGTGACGTACATGGACATTACATTACTTTTGTGGAATACTTAATACATAACAAAAACCAACACTCAAGGGCCGTAATAGTTTAGTGTCATTGGAAACTAAGAACATAATCTTCTAATCCTGGTGAAATATCTTCCACATCTCCCACAAAGATCTTCCCCTTTTGTTTTCTTATCTAAAACCATTCTTTATATCCTAGGGAAAAGAAAACATAAAAAGGGTGAGCTCAAATGCTCAGTAAGGGTAATCATAGATAACATTAAACATTCCATAATCATTTGAATGCAAAAACATGAACATAAAATCTATACATCAAAATCTTGAGCAAAGAAATAAATCTTGGAAGTACATAAGGCATGTATCATAATGGAACATCAATCATGATAAAATTTCATTGGAATAAATCATGTAATTTTGGAAACCATCCATCACTTGTTATGATTTCCATAGTAGCCAAGGCATTCCTGCCAAGACCATCATAGTAGACAAAGTCCCTTTCTGAACCGAGTTCACTCCTCGTTCCAGTCCTGTATCACTGAACCAGATTAACATACCATTCCTTCCATGTCTATCTCATGAGATATAAATCTTTACCCAATGCATTATAGGGAGATATAGGTCCCACCCATCTCATAATGATATCATTCTTACTAGTGCCACAACATAAACATAAATCATTCATAATAACCCAAAGAATAAAATTTGTTTCATAAACATCATTCCATCATAACATAATCCATATAAAACAAATGGATATCATTTCATCATAATAAAAGTGAATCCATGTTAATCATAGAGACATTATACTTGAAACATACACATATGTAATAATATCATCTTATATGGAAAATGGTTTTGATAAAACACATGAAATGAATTCTTGAGGAAAATATCCTTTCTTCTTCAAAATCATTTTCTTCTCACAAAATGTCATTAAATTTTAAATGAAAAGGATTTTGTTGAAAATAGTCATGAAATATTTTGGACTATGTTTCATTAAAATAAGGATTTTTAAAACCTTAAATATCCGTTCACGTCGTATAAGTTAAAAATAACATTCTTCTTGTACATTTGTCGGAAAAGTCAAAAAGTACCTCGTATGGTAAACAAACAAAAGATTCCTTCCATACGATGTGGTAAAAGTAGAAAAGGGTAAAAATGACTTTAAACATACCTGGAAGAAAAGTAAACATCTTATGAAAACATTTTTTGGACAAATGGACATGGATAATAATCATAATCGTAGTAAATACCTACGAATAAACAATCCCAGATAAGAATGAGATTGGAATAACTATCCCTTACCTTATGTCTGATATGATTTATATGTATCCGAACCTCCTATATAATGAATTAAATAATGTCATGGACTTATTATAGAATCATATTCTTTGTTATGATATCATATATGGTTTACTTATGACTTTATATTACCAGTTATTTTGTAAATTCGATGTAAAAGCAGTTATTTGGGTAAAATCGTTTCATTTATTGTATGTGTTTCGACTTGTTGTTATTGATATTATTACTTATATCATGATTTACATATTTCCAGAATGTAAAACGTGATTTAAATATAATATATATTCAACATATACATATATATATGATATATCGATAAATGGAATGAAATACACCGTTCATGGATATGGTAGGCCGTACGTATGCATGAACACTGTTTTTGTTTCCTTATTGAATTGAATGGAATTAAGTCAATGACATACATATATATATACACACATAAATACAGTATCATTATTATGTCATATATTTCATCATTACTTATTCTATATACTTTATAATCATTTATGAATGGTTAACAAGGAAAATGAATCTCATCGCGTCGTGGAGACGGTAGTCCGTACGTACACACGAGCGATGATATCATTCCCCTGATCATAGAATTGTATTGAAGTGTATGTATAATACTTAAGAATCAATATCACTTTACAATAATCATATATTTTTATTTATTTACACCATTATACCCATCCATATAAGGTGGTGGTCGAAAACAGATTACACCACGGCGTGGAGACGGTATTCCGTACGTACACACGCGCGGTGATTTTGTTTTCCGTAGGATGGATAGAAGGTGAAATAGGGTTGTTTCATATTTATAATAACATATCAGTATATAAGTAATAAATATGTTATTACTTTATAATGAGACAACTAAAGATGAAGAAGTAGAAGAAGAAAGAAACTTGAGAGAATCAGAAGAATAGATTGCCTCTTCTTCGACGCACATCCTTTAAGCTTCTTCTTAAGAAAGTAGAGTTGGTCTTTTGAGAAGACCAGAACCTAAAAAATGTTGATAGGGAAGTGGAGAAGTGAAATGGGAAGGGGTTGGCCGAGTCTCTAGGCTCAAAAGGGTGTGAAGAGAAGTGGGAAGGGGTGCCCTTTTTATAAGAGAGGAGAGGGGCACCTTTAGAAAAACTCAAAATATTATTTTATAATAAAGTCATATTCGGTTTATAATAGCTAAAAATATTTTATTTAGAATATAAAGTGGGGATGGGTCAAAATAATCTCAAAAAATAGATTATAGATAGGTTTTGGTCATTACATTAACCTTAACTTTTAGTTTTAACTCTTAGTTAATTAGATTGACATCTACCATGTCACTTTGTTTTTTTATATTATATAGTTAATAAACATACCATATACATCCAAGAAATCCAGAAGTGGTCCATTAATGATAAAACAATCATGATATAAGTATCTTGGCCGTACCTTAGATTTTTAGGAATATAATAACAATTAATAATATAATATTTGTTTTAAAAACTATTTTATGTCAATTTTGACACTATTTGGAAATTGATTTTTGTAAAAATCATAACAGAATTATTAGTTATAAAAAAGTTAATTAAAAAAATAATAACATATTATATTGACCTATAAAATTAGTGGAATTCATAAAAAGTCTCAAATTACATTTATTTGGTTATTTATAACATCAATTATGTTAATATATCATTAATAAGATAATTACTGCATCACCATTGTGTCATAAATAAAATAAATTATATAATGTATAAAAATTATAAATAAAATACCATTATGTCGGAAATCTTTTTATATTTATAATTAATATTTATAGTCTAATTTATTATATTTATAACCCTATATTAAAAATGATTTAGTTATTAAACTTTGATTTTAACTATTTTAACCCTTCTTTAAATAAATTAATAATAAGTGTCCGAATCTAATCCATGTTGTCCTAAATGGTTATATTTTATTCCTAAGGTTGTTTTTGGTCTAATTAAACTTATCTAATAGAATTAAGACATGTGTTAGGGTAATAATAATATCATTTTTACCCTTAATTACCCTATTTACTTTTAACCGTGATAAATAAAAGTAAAAAGTTACAATTCACCAAAATATATTTTCAACTCATTGAAACACATTTTAGTCCTTGATATTAACCGTGTCTCTCGGATTTTCTAAATTTCACTCATAGAAGCGGTAAAATTATGTTTTATCTAAATTTCCAAATTTTCCTAGGAGGTGGGTAAAAGACGGTGAAAAGTTCAATAAATTTTTTTATACATATAAAATTTTTATTAAAATGACTCCAATGAATTAAAATGTACTTATATAGGTATTACGTATCAATTTTGACCTAAAATAAATTTAAATAAAATAAATAATTATTCAAATAATAAGTCGGTTTTTAAATATTAACCTAGTGTTTTCATTATTCATCAAAAATTGAAAGTTTTTAGAAAATACCCAACATTTACCCTAGGCTAATTTCGATATTCCGAATCCAAAAATGAAGTCCATTTTGAAAGATAAATTTAATAAAGTTTCAAAAAGTGGGTATTACTATTCATAACGGCTAGTTTATATAATATTTTATTAGAATATCTTTGTTTAATGAAACTCGGTATTGTGTACAACACACGTTATCGTGGAAGGTCGCGATTGCGTGTAATGTAAGCCAAGTTATGGTTGCATGTAGTACAAGACTCCTTTGTTGTTGCATATAACAGAATCCAACCATATTTCATTTATACATTGAATATATATATATATATATATACACACTCAATGTTGCGTAGAATAACTACTATCAAACGAGCTTGAAATTGTGTGTAACATGATCCAATAATATTGTTGTATATACTGCAAGCTAATACGGTCTTGCATATAGTACAATATAAACTTGGTGTAGTGTATAATATAAGAAATAAATGAAATTAAAAGAATATTCTTCATAAAATCTTTGGGTGTTACACGACATGCTCATCAGGCCTTTATTTTCACATTAAGTGGTCTGTGATGCTCGTTTTCCACGTGGTGGAGCTGAACTGGTAGAGGAATTTCTTACGAAGGTCCTCCCCGCTTGTTACGGATCCGATGGGAATCTGGCTGTACTAGACGAATGCAGGCCCCTCTAATGTTTAAAAAAATAGCGGAGCTTGGCAGCCTCCAGCTGCACTAGAGTCCCTAACATGGACCCACACCTTGAGTTGAAGTGGGCCAGGGGCTACGGCGGGTCCCCCGTCCTGTTAAAAAGGGGGAATGTGGGATTCCTGAAACCTAGAGGTGCTGGAATATCGTCCACCCGTGCTGGATATGGCTTGCTATCAGGAAGGATTTCCACCAGTCGTGTTTCCAAGGACTCAAGGCAGGAAATGAGTACCAACATTGGATCATCTGGGCAGGGGTCCCTGTCTTGACCGGGATCCCCAACTAAGAGAAAGTCGGCAGGTTCTTCTACCTATTAAGCAGGACCAACAGCTTGGGGAGCGGCAGGCGGCACGACCCTCAGTACAGCTGGGGGAGCGCGAGATGTGTCTCGTGGATTGTCGCACTGTTCAAGAGGGTTTGGAGAGACATACCTTGACCTCTTTTTATATGTTTTGACCTCACCCTATCTATGGGGGAAGGACGGTCAGTGTCTCTTAGAGGAAGCTCCCTAAGGGGAAGTTGTTCTTGCCCCTACTTCCCTGGCCTAGGATCACCTTAGTCTGACTGTCACTCTGCAGTGCATTTAGCCAAGAGGTTATCGGCCAACATCTTCTTATCGATAATTTTTTGGTGCAATGTGGCCTTCTCAGGGTCTTCCTTCATCTTCGTCACTATGTCGAACGGGTCGTAATGCTTGGAATCTCCGACGTTCTCTTCACCCTTACTATAATTCTGGCTGCGTACTAATTCCTCAGTGGGTGTAGGGCGACCTAGTAGGATCCTCTCCTGGAAAGTAACCCTCCTTGAAGGGTCCAATAGTGGTGGAAAGCTGCCGGGGGTAAGTCCCCATCAAGAATCTCTAACTCATCCTCCTCGTCCACTATGTCGGCCTTGTTGACCGTGACCCTTCCTGGGGGCATTTCCTCTATATCTTATAGTAGGTCGGGCTGCCACCAGATAGGAATGGAAAAGAGGGAAGCATACTTCCCCTAGCCATAGATTTTCATATGGGGGGAAGCCTCCTTGATGATCTTTCGGAGTATCTTGAAACTCTGAATGCATTACTCTTGGAGGACCTTACGGCATCCTAGTGACTTGGGTCGTTGGGCCACATGGAGCACAACAAATTGACTAGAGGGCATTGCTTGCCTCATTCCTACCCCAGCCCTTCACTTGGATGAGTGAGAGGAGGGTTCCCATTATGAGTCGTACTCTTCTTCAGAGTCTGAGAAGCGGAATGGTTTGATCTCAATCCGGACCATCCCAAAATTCATCTTATGGAGGCGAAGACCCGCCTTCTGGCCCCTGGGTTGCTCCGCAGAAAAGGGATGATTTCTAACACGAGGACCTTCGGATGCACTGGTGCTGAGGCGGAGAGGGTTTCAACCGGAGTAAGCCAGTGTGTGAGGAGCACCAGAACAAATATAAAAGGGGACATGGGGAGGACCTCCCTGGATAGCTCTGGAGCATTCAAGACCTACGATAGAACTTCCTGGAGCATGGAGAGGACTTCCATTCTTGTTTTCCCTGGTGACCTTAGTACAAGGATACTCCTTGCAACGGTCTAGATAAACATGGGTAGGTACTCCATGCTAGATGCTAGTGAGGTGAGGTAGGCCTTCACCCCTCTGGTTTCCGAGGTGAGTAGGACCTTCACCAACTGTTAAGAGGACATAGGGATGATCCCCACGTTGAAGAGAGATCAGATGTGAAATGACCCTACAGCAGTGGTCAGGGTCATGGGGAATGACTCCATACCCTGTGCAATGGGAATGGTAGAGGCTTCCGTACCGAGTGTCACCTCCATGGGTAAGACCCTCAATTGGATTGAGGGTGGCATGGGGCAGACCTCCATTTCGAGCCATGAAGCGGGGAAGGCCCGCACTCTATGTGGTAGTGGTACAAGGAGGTCCTCCGTACGAGGTGGCAACACTGCAGGTTAGTTCACGGCAGCCACTGCTTATGTCGGCGACCAAGAGAGTTGACCTAGCCTGCCCATGGGGCAGTTGGGGCATCGATCCTGGTTAGGCGTATAAGTTTCCACGCTCCATGTATACATGGAACAAATGGTATGCGTCGGCAATGGTAGGGGCCACAGTAGCCGTTGACGTTGACGCTCCTTGGAGGAAGTCCTCTTGAGCTTTCCCCGACTCTGGAATTGGATCAGATGAACTGGAACTGGTGGTGTAGGTATGTGGCTTTCTTGCTCCTCATCCAGCAAGATCGGGCAGCGGCACTGATGCGGCCGGGTGGGAGCTCTCACCGAGAACCCCTGAAATGGGGCTCTGACCGGGCTGGGTTAGACGTCCCCTACCTCATCAGCGTAAGGTAGGGAGTTTTCATAGATTTTTAGGGAGAGGCTCCTGAAACGGTTATATGTCGGAATGGGGAGCAGTGGCTCCCTACCTAGCCCTCGAGGGCGGTGTTGGCGACGAGGTGCAGATGCCTCCAAATCTAGGTCGGCCATTTCCTGGGATGGGATTATTCCCTCCTCCTCGTAATAGTGCACAAGGTTATTGATCACTCTTCGTTAAATGACCACGGAAGGGGATATGGGTCATGAGCGCCCCAAGGCCATGGGTGTAGAGGCCATTGTATAAGAGACGGAGCCATGTGGGACTACTGCATTGGCACTGCCCCAGCCTCTGTGTCGGTGGGTAGGCAGTGATCACATTCTTGTTTTAGAAAATTGATTCCTAAGGATCAGAGAGATTAACTCATCAGAGCTAAAAGAAAAAGTAATCAAAGACCAATTCCCCAGTGACATTCCGTCTTCCATGACCGGTAAGAGGGATCCACGCTGGAAACGTCGCAGGACGGGATGTCCACGTTCTCCTATCCCAACTTTTGGTTAGTTTCATGCCTGACCCGCTATTTGCCTGGTGGGACCTGGTGCTGGATAACTGGATCTGGTGACATGATAATCAATTGATGCTTCGAACCCTACTAATCTCCACGTCGAGGAGAAGAAATTCATGTCATGTTCACCAATTCTATTTCCGACACTTTTTCAGGGGTGCGTGCATCCGTCTCTAAGGATGCACGACTATGGCCCCACATTCCTGCTTTCCAAAGGATGGAAACATCCGCTCCTTGTTCAGGGATGTTTGCTCCTTAATCGAAATGGGATGATAGGTCATTGGTTCTTCCTTCCTTGAATTCCTCCTCAGAACTCATCACCTAGTCCGGGTCTCACTTATAGATTTAAGATGTTGTTCGTGAAACTCTTCATGGTGCCATATCTTCATGGACACCAGTTAATTACACTTCTTCTATCAGGACATTCCAAGGGGTCCGGTCAGGGCAGAAACCTTCGTTTAGGGGAGTAGTCATGTTGGACATCGCTGGCATGTCTGGACGCTAGGACACTGGCACATCTGGGTTTCTTCTCCTTATTATAGGGCTTCTCAAGGGTACATAAGATCGAGGAATCCTACATCTAATGTGAGGAATTATATTACATATGCGTTTTTCTGAGTACTTCCTCTGCTTCCCATGTTTAACACAGGGTATGCCGCAAGTTTAACGTCCAGTAGAGATAGATCAGAGTAATCAGAACACTGATTTGAGTTGATCAGATGGGTGCAACCCCTGGAGGGAACACTGATGTTGGAGACAACATGTGGTTGACTTCCCAATTACTATTGGGTGGCATAGGGAATGAGATGGCATGATTTCACTAGGATGTGGCTGCCTGGATAAGAATCATGATGGGTGATGGAGCATTTTAATGAAGTAAGGTGAATGGGATGGAACTGTCATGATGATGAAGGTGGTTTTGGGCTTAAGCCTCAAATAGTCTTCCTGCATATCCCCATGGTAGGGAATCAATGTCCACATAGTTCATCTGATGACGGCTTACCGCCAATTGGGGTTTTTAATGGCTTATTGCTAGATGAGGTCACAATGGCCAACCGCTGGATAAGAATTTCAATGGCTTACTGCTGAATAGTGTTGCAACGGCTTACCGCTGATTGACGTTGCAACGGATTACCGCCGGATAAGAATGTCAACAGCTTACCGCTGAATAGGGTCGCAACAAATTTCCGATAATTGAGGTCACAATGACTTATCACTGGATAAAAATGTCAATGGATTACTGCTGAATAGGGTCACAACAGCTTACCATTGGATGGGGACGAACCAATGTGAATGGGGACCTGGGGGCCCAAATAGATAGTGGGGCTTGAACCTCATGGAGGCTTCCTATGCACCTTTACATGGCAAGGATCAAAGACCACATAGTTCAGGATTGGTTTGGGGTGCAATAGATTACCACTGATTGTTGAAACACTGGATTAGCGCTGATTGGGGTCCATAATTTAACGTCATGCTGGACGGGGGCGAACTGGCATGAAGGTGGTCTGATAGACCAACAGGTGGTGCGCTTGAACCCCGTAGAGGCTTCTTATGTACATTAACTTAATAAGGATAATATACCTTGTAGTTTAGGTGGCATGGGGATTACACTATAGGCTTCTCGGGGTGTTGTTGAAGTGATGTGAAAGTGGTCAGAGCGACCAATGGGTGGTGGTCTTAAACCACTTGGAGGCCTCCTACGTACCATTCCATGGAAAGAATCAAAGGCCTCGTAGTTTAGGATGGGTGTGGGGATTACACTCTAGGTTGCCCAGGGTATTGGTGAACCGACATGAAGGGGGTCAGAGCGACCAATGGGTGGTGGGAATGAACCTCGTGATGGCTCCCAGCTTACCTTTCCTTAGTAAAGATCAGAGACCTCATAGTTCAATATGGGTTTGGGGATTACACTCTAGGCTACCCGGGGTGTTGGTGAACTTATGTGAAGGGGGTTGGAGTGACCAATGGGTGATGGGATTGAACCTCGTGGTGTCTTCCAACGTACCTTTCCTTTGAAAGGATTAAAGAACTCGTAGTTCAGGTGGCATGGGGATTACACTCTAGGCTACTGAGGGTGGATGTCATGGTCGATGCTTTCTCTAAGACCACGTGAGTCATGCTCGGTGTGAGAAACAAGAGACAACAAAGACCTAAAAATCACATCACGAAAGGTGCGTCCATAGGAAATGGATTAAGGCTTATGCGTAGTTAGTAGCCCCAAGGGGAAACAAGGGCCTATGCATTGTTAGCAGCCTGAAGAGGTTGGGACTTACACTAGGATGGAGGCCTAGTGGTGACAATGCACAGTAGGAGAGGGATTTGGCACCGAAGAATGGAGGGGAATGGATGCTGCCTCAAACAAGAAAAGTTAGGGGAAAACACCAGGGTGGTTTCCCTTTCCCCATGTAGGATGCATGGGGGGGGGAGTCATAGTTTAATGTCATGTGTTGTGGATGATGGTTCTTGGCAGTTTAACTTTCTCTAGCTCAGACAAGTTGGGTTCACTCTGCACCCCTAGGATATACATAATCAGTACCCTCTGCATGGTGGTGAAGGGAATCCACCGGAAATTCTGTGGTTTGGGGTGTCATGGAGTGAACCATTGGGGGTCCACATTATCATGGAAATGAAAAAAACCAATAGACGTTATCATTCCTATTCAAAAAATCATGAGGTGAAGAAACACAATGGGAAGTGTTTTACATGGGACATTGAAATTCCTTCGTGCAATCCTAGGAGGTTGCAGGGAGAGGGAGTTGCAGAGAAAAGATTAGAGACCTCGTAGAGATCTTGTGCTCCATGCAATGGAAGGTCTTCGTTAAGTTTCAGGCTTCACAACGTGAAGTGGCCTAGCCTAGGCATAAGGAATAGGTGCATACTAGAGGTGTTTGGAAAAGTGGAAGGGAATTACCAAAGCAAACCCCTTAAAAACGTGGGTTCCTTGCGAAGCAAGGCCCTGTGATGCAATTTGCTTCACGAGGCACAACGACTCTAGCTTAGCATTTGAGTCACGTGTGTATGGGGGGTTTTTTGTGAAGCATAAACACTCCACGATGACCTGATTCCTTGGGAGGATCTCCTTCCTTCACGGAGGCTCGAGGACTTCGTGAAAGGCATCCCGCTCGAAAGAGGGGGTGAAAACAACGAAAAAGGGGTGCACTTCGCAGAGCAAAAGTACTTTGAGTAGCTCATGGTTCGTAGAGCTGAATTTTCTTCATGATTTGAGAGCTGAGAAGGTGAAAGGTCAGATGATTCATCTGTTGGTTCTGGGGGAGGCCGATATTTATAGGAAAGTGGTGCTGCAATGAAAAGATCACTCGGTATGAAGGTGGATTCCTCTCTACTGTAGGCTCGTGACCATTAATGGGGCTTGCGGAGCATCCCACCTCTAGGATTAACGAAGGTCTCACGAATGTCCAAGGGTCTCACAGAGCATCCCACCACCTGGAATCACGGCGGGCTTGTGAATGTCAAAGGGGCTCTCAAAGCATCCTGCCTCCTAGTATCACAGCGGTCTCGTGAACATCAAAGGGGATCACGGAGCATCCCACCTCCATGATTCACGGAGGGCACACGAATTTCATAGCGGCTCAAAAAGAATCCCACCTCCTTGCTTCACAGCGGGCTCACGAATGTCAAATCATCTCACAAGGAATCCCGCATCCTTGCTTCATGGCGGGCTCGCGAGCCCATGTCTCTCTGCAAATGGTCTTCGCAAGACAGCCTCATAAAATTTCTTATTATCCTTATCCCTTCATATTTTTGGCTCCAAAGTCAGACAACGAAAATCACTAATTGAAAGTAACATTTGATGGAAGATTTTACACATATCTAAATGGGGTATGTTATAACATAGTCCAGATTGAGTTGTAGAAAAGAATTTAGACACTCTACTACAAAGGGTATAAAAGTTTGTGATGATCCAGATTTCTCAAGTCCATGGATGGAGGTTTTCCTAAGAAAGGTATTTGATAATTAATAGAGTATCTATATCATCATTGACCATGAATGGGAAACTAATCCAACTGAAATCTATCTTGTTTGAGGTTGGGTTTATTTTTTTAAATAACTAATGTTAGGGGGAAGGCCCCTCTACAAAAATGGATGAATTATTGTGCATTTTATTTTCTTTTGACTATGAGATAGATCGTGAAATTTAACATATTACAATGAGGGAATTTTTTATAGTTTGACAACATATTACTTGGACATTGTTTAATAGTTTAAAAATTTGTAATTATGATTATTTTGTATAGTTTTACATATTATAACTAGAAAATAGATGTACAATTTAACATCTTCTGACTATGATTTTATTCTATGTAGTTTAGTTTCACGGCACAAGGACGTCGAGGGATATAATTTATGGTAATTTAGTTTTTACCAAAAGAATAGTATTAGGCCATTCCATTGTGATTAGATTGGGAATATTACACCATATTCTAGTATCAAAGGGGTGGGAAAGTTTTAAGATGTTATCTAGGGGATTTTGAAGCCAAGGACTAATATGGGATAAGTATGAATGAAAGAATACTTTCTTTGGGACTTAAAAAGAGTGAAGAGGATATTTCTAAAGATGAATCTTCCACTTGTTAAAAATCCCGTTTTGTGAGAGACTATAAGCAAAGCCAACTGAGGAATATTATAGAATAGTTAAGGTAGTGGTGTCCTTAGGTATCAGATACTCTATGGCTGATGACCAATGGAATATTATAGAGATTCGGTACTCCCAGGATACAAACATTGGTTTGTGTAAGGAAAGTACCTAAGTATAGAAAGATAATTCCATAACAATATCACCTAGTAATGGAACAAAATTTCCCCTTATACAGATCTAACCCTCAAAATGTGAACGTGTGGTTCTTCTTTCTTATGGATGGGCCCAAGATGTAGGATTCCGAAAACACTTCATATCTCAATTGAATGAGAATAAAGCTATACATATTTTTTGGGAGTCCATGCAATATAATGTCATTTTAAAAGGATCATATGATGTCATATAGGTTTGTGTTGTATGACTAGGATCATAACATTATAGAAATTATGAATAGTATTATTCATAGAATAACAAATATGTTTTGTCAAACTTCTAACATGAATTAAGAATAAGGTAATCCCTGATCGTGGGGTTTCCCGGATCAATAAAAGTGACATGGGATGTTAACATAGTTTAGGATTATGGAGATGGTAGAGGATTGTCCTCAAGAAAAATATGTGAGTAGATGAAAAACATATTTTTGGGAGAATTCATGCAAAGACAAATGGGGCGAGTTACAATATAGTCAAATAATGAAATCCCAAATGTGATATGCCTATTTGGTTGGAGGATTTATTAAAATCTAACTTATGTGTGTTATAGTATAGAAAATATAGAGGTGTCCTCAAGTATGCAACATTTTATCACTAATATCTAGATAATGATTATGAAGACATTGAATTTTTTAATATTAGTTGTATGATGTGTGGAAGGAATTACTTTAAGTAAAAAAAATTATTTACTGACATTGACCATGAGGTGAACAGTCAATTTCATAGATCTAACTCATATGTAGAAGGGGACATCGTTGTTACCTTGGAGGACACCTGAATGAGGAAACTAAAATTAAGATCTCCTGCATGGTTTTTTTGTAAGCATGGGAGGGTGAATTTTTCTCTACCCTATGGCTGTTTCAAGGATATGACATCTGGGAATAACTACGTATCTCATTGGAATTAGAATAAATCATCACATAGTTCTTGATGAACCATGATGCTTAAAGTCACGGTGAAAGGACAACACCCATGTCGTTTAATGTAATGTGGTAAGAAATAAGGTGACTCGATGTGAAAAGGTAATGTTCCAACTAGACCAGGGGATAGAACCTAGACGTCACTTTGTATCTCATTAGAGAATTATTCAATCCACATCTAGTTCTAGAAAATATTATCTATACCGATTTAATTTTTTTTTTGTGGTGGAAAGGGTTTTTTGTTTTTGAATACATGTTCCCACATGGGGAGATATACCATATTGGATCCTCTTATGTAGATCTTACTTATAAATAATATAGTGGTGGCATTTATTGTATTATGGGTGGACCATGATATCATATTTGTGTGTCACTATGTATCTTGTGGGAAACAGAATCAATCATTTTGTAGTTCTAATGAAATATTGCATTTTAAATTCATGTGGTCAAAGTAATCATGGGTTCCATTAAAGGTTTTGAGATCAGAACCATGATAACCCTGATGTGAATTGATATTCCTTAGGTTTTCGGGAAAATATCTTAGATAAAAAACTAATCACATGTGATCTGTTCTTTGGGTGATAATAATGATGTAGAAAACGTTTCCTCCACCCAACAAAGGAAATACAAGTGAAGAATAGGGTAATTTAGTTTTTTAGGTCATTGGGCTTATATGATGGATCCAGGAATCACTAGGTATATCATTTATAATGAGAATAATTTTGTACATATTTCTTGAAGGGATCCCTATGTATGTATGATCAATACATATGGAAGATGTATTTTTTTGCATGATTAGACCTAGGATTGGAGATCTAAGTGCGACTACATATCACATTGGAGTGAGAATCAATAATGATGTAATTATTAAATAATGGTATGGTAGGTTACCTTCCCTGAATGTTATGATCCACCCGAACATACATAGAAGCATTATGCAATTTGATGATGTGAAACAATAAGATGGACCTGAAAATTTTACTTCTTGTTGAAAGGGTTTTATCATATAATTTAATGTCTTGTGACGAGGATGTTAAGATATGTATTTTGATGTCTTATATCTCAAACTATGATGCCTTGTTCTTTTAGTTCATACGACTAGGTACATATGGATTTCCATTTAACTTCATGCATACATGGACATTATCCTATGCAGTTTCATTTTATGTAGCAAGGATGTTGGTGTCAAGAAGATCATTGCCTTGTGACATGGAAATAATGTCACACTTTTATGGTCATATGACAAGGGATGAAAACATGTTTTAGTGTTTTACGCTGAGATATATCGATCACTTCCCACATGAAATACTTTTTTAGATACAATGCATTATTATCGGTCATAACAGGCTCTTTATCTGTTGGGATCAGAGAATAATCTTTGTTTGAGTGGACCATGTGTATGGTATAAGGTACCTCCCCATGTTCCTCTAGATTTTGGGTCTTATTCCTTGGTATAGTTATATACCTATGGAACAATACCAATTCTACTCGATGTAATGAATCAAGGTTGAAGTTATTATTAGAATCTCATGATATCCAATTTTGATGGACCTCCAATTGATGCAACGTATGAAGACTTTTACCATCAAATCACCCAAATTCAACTAGAAGTTTATGCAATTTATCATATATGGATAGATACTCACATATTGAAACTCATAGTAAAGGACATTGGACCTCAATGGGTAGGACTGTTTCGGTTCTCTATATGAGGGAATATAGGGTTTTCCATGTGGCAGTACGAGTGGTAGTCTGATAGGCCCATAAGGACTATAAGACCTTTTAAGGAAAATAAATTCTATATTTAACCCCTATCATTGGGAGTATGTTTGATAGGGACTTATTTAATATCCATTTATATCCATTTGTCACTGCATGATGGTAAGACAACTGGTTTGATTTGATATTATACTCCTGATAAAACTTTTCCAACTCAACAGAACATCTATTGTTTCCATTGTCCATTAATATTGTACGGGGGACACCAAATATATTAATTATGTTTCATTTCACAAAGATGACAACACTTTTGACTATGAATTGTTTGAGGGGATTTTCCCTACACCATATGGAGAATAAGTTTTTAGTAGATAGGATATACTTCCATTGATTGGAAGTATAAGGCATATATATTCCTATGACATGCATTAATTTTTTGGAAAATGGCCAGGAGTATTTTATTAGTGTGTATATTCTATTGTAGATGGTGAATAAAGTTGTCCTGAAGCAGGTAGGGATGAAAATATTTGGAAAAATTTGTGCAGTTCTACATCATAGTGGGCCAGTAGTACAAATGACTCTGAATTTGATGAGAACACATGAACCCTAACTGGTGGGAGTTGATGGCTTCGATGTACACTTATTCCATGATAGTAGAGATCTCCTCTCCATCAATACATGTGAGATGTTCCCCATTCTGGACCAGATTATAGAAGAAAATTTTGTGATTTGTGTTGTCATATAAAACAAAATTAAATGTTTATCTATAGATCTACTCTATAAAAAACTATCAGATGGGGGTACTCCATTTCGAAATTAGTCTATAATGGGTATCATCCAAATATTTGTTTTACTACATTGATCAAGGAAAAGAACTATTTCATTGATCTCTTCTATACTAACACAAGAAAAGGGAGAAACCATTTGGTGGTGTGGGTTCCTAAGGACTGTTTATCCTAATTTGGAACTACCAATTTCATGGATGCACTCACCAATGCATCTATTTGGTCATTCTATGATTTTGGGATTTGATTCAATGTAGGTATGAGGGAAATTTTTCCATTAACCATTAGATAATATCATTTAGGGGGATTAAGTCATCTTTTCTAATAGCATAATCCCTATTGATCTATTCATTGTCAACATTTAATTTCCCTTCACGCCTAGGTGGACCAATGGTATTTGAATTTATAGTTCTAAACCTATAATGAGGGAATGATATTGTACCTCATTATTTATAGAACCATAAAATAATAGGAATTATTAAGGAAAAAATTCCTTTGTGGGATAGATGAGCACGACCCCAACCCAAATTTATTGAGCTTGGGATCTTCCAGTATCATCCCTGTTGGACTTCAGGAAGTGCCATCAAATTATATTTCTTACATTTGGGGCCCATACAGAATAGAAAAGATCGATACATTGGAAATTTTGTATTTAACTAATTTTTTTCCATAAACAGGTGTTCTTTTTGAAAACCCTCCAATGCATAGCCAGTACCTAATTTATGAGGCACAAACTATATGTTAAATGACTATAGGATAACCTCCCACCCATCCTAACATCCAACCAAGAAGAGAGAAAATGATGATATATTTGAGATTATTATTTTGGGAGACCAAATAGACCTCATGGTGTTGAATGTAGTGATTTAGTTTTTATCCACAATGAATAACTCCATAAAACTCTTCTTGATATCCAAATAATGGGTCTCAACATTGAGCATGGATAAAATGAGATAATAAATATTTATTTCATTATCAGTTCATTTCTTTTGTAAGAGGAAGTCCCTCAATGACTACTCTAGGGCTGTCACATACAAAATGAGAGACTTCCCCTCAATCAGTGTCATTAACACAAGTGGGATCAATAGATATGTCTTGAGGTTTTAAAATGTTTCTTGACAGTCATGGGACCATTGATATGTGAACCCCCTTTTCATCAAATTAGTGAAAGGAAAAAACATTCCTATGAGGTTGGATATGAAGTGGTGGATGAAGGGAAATTATCCCAATAATCCCATTAATTATATGAGGTTTTGAGGTCATGAAATATTGAGAAAACCCCTTGTTTTCTCACGGTCGACTTCTATTACCTGATGGAATATGATGAAGCTGAGAAATTTCATCAAGGGTATATGAATCTACATTTCAAGGGGTTAATCTAGAATACATGTTATAGTAGTCTATTGAATATGATACAAAGATCATCTAGGTGGTCAAAAAATAGCTGATAAATAACCACTATATCATCCACACGATGCTCGATAAACATCCCCATGATTTTTTTGATGATGTCATTCAAGGAATGTTTTTTTGTGGAACTATAATTTTTCAATGAAAATACCACTACCCATTATAAAACACACATTGGGGACAATTAAGGTGGTGGGTTATTCATCTTCTATGGACATAAATGTTTTTCTATACCCTGAATAGCTATACCTCAAGGAGAGGGCATGATAACCATCTATTTCTTCAATCAGTAGCTCAATGATCAGAAAAAAAAATTCAACTTTTAGTGAGTGCTAGTTGAGATATTTGAAGTAGATTCAATCCATGGTTTCCCATTTCTTCTTATTTATGAAGACTATTTTGGACATCCATTTTTGATTTTAAAAATATTTAAGGAAGTTATCCTTGACAAGAAAGTCCACTTCCACCTCAATTTTGGATGCATGAGTTGGGTGTGTCCTTATAGAATCATGTTTTTATCCCCTGTTGTTTTCGGGAAGGACAAAGTGATGTATAGACACCTCATAAATAAGTCCTTAAAACTTTTTGTAATTCAAAACATACAAAACTCAATATTTATTCAGGAAGGAGTTGTATAGCTCTTGTAATTTTTTATTTCACAGTTGAAATGATATGAGTGGGTCTTGTGTCTTCTTCAATAACAAGATTTATTTCTCAATGTTCATTAAAATTTGTAGAGACACTTCCCTCAAATTATAGATGGGTATCAAAGAGGTCACCCTCTTATTCCTTTACCTTATACTATTCATCTTCCTCATTTTACTAGCTCTTAGGGGACATAGGCAATGAATCAAATTTCTCAGTGCCTATGGGGAGTCAATATCTAGAAATTCATAATAAAATTCAACTAATTCGTGTCCAACAGATGAGGTGGTGATTTGTTGAAATTCAAGGGATAGGATTAGGGAATTAACACTCATGCTTCTATCATTGTCTAAGGATTTTATGACCTCTTCTGAAATATTAGGGTTAGTATTCATGATTAAAATCATGTAAGTCACTAAAAATGTTATTGAACATGGAAACAGTCCTTTAATAGTTTTTATGGGATGCATAAAATTTGTACTGAGCTATTTGAAGGGATTAGTTTGGATCTTTTCTAGACTATTGGCTACACTGATTTGAGAAACAATGTCGACCATGGGCAATTTTTCTCCCCACTGTTAGAATCCCAGGTCAATGTATGGTGATTCACAATTTTTGAAAGGTGATTTATCCCATGAAATGTCCCAATTTTACAATTAATATAATATTTAAGACAATGGTTGTACAATGAGATAATATAAACATGTTTATATAACCAAGGAATTCCTGAAATAATGTTGAAGGTTTTATCTTCTCAAATAACAAGGAATTATATGTCAAATATGAGATCTTCAAACTGATTCCTCAATATTGTTTTTATGACAGGATTTTACTCACTCTTATCGTATCCTTATATCATTTGAGTGGAGGGGTATAGATGGGATTTTTTGTAAAAAAATTGCAGAATCATTTATAGAAGAATGAGGTTGGCCCTGGATCGGTTTTCAATAAAGGATATTTGGATATCAACTTCATTTATCCTTATAGATACATACAAAGGTCTATTTTTTAAATATATAAATTTTGATTTTGTCCTGTTACATGAATGATATTATCATGTTCAATTATGTGTGATTTTTCTCCATATGATATACTTTGGTAGCCTCAACACCAGCCTCAAATTATTGAGGTCATTTCAAAGCCTCTACAGTTTCTTCCCTGAGGTATTTTGATAGAATCAAAGCATGTAGGATCGACAAATTGGATGAAACCCTAGATAATAGTTTTAAAATGTTATACTTATGGTTCAATGTCCTATACCTCCTAGAATCAAGATTCTATTACATATGATATTTAGGAATTGAAGTACACGATATAGGTAGGTAGTTAATTGGAAATAAAAATTGTAGGTACATAAATCCTTAGTGGATTAGGTTGAATTAGTCGGTCAGCATGCCCATGACGGTTGGGTGGAAATGTCTCCTCTAGTAGGACTTCTAGAATGATCAAGTTAGGTACTAAATTGGTTTTCGTGGGGGAACATTCTTACACCAACTGAGACAACTGGAGAGATATCCTAGGAGTTTGGGATATGTAAATAGCCCAAAGAGGGACTTGAATAGATTATTGAATTATGGAATGGATGTGTCTTCCTCTATATATTCAGCTTTGGAGACCTCTTACCAAAATTCTCTAATCAGAAGTAAGAAATTTGGGTTCAATATTACACTTATCAATCAAAAATGTTTCCATTAATTTAAAAACATTAATGGAATCTTTAATAAACTCCTTGTCTTATTGGGCCTCCATCTGGTGGGTCAACTCTTTCTTCACCATTTGGTGGGGTGGCACCTATTTTCATAAGACTTTGTGAATGATGTCTTAAAGAGTCCAATAAATCATCAGACATGAAATAGGTTCATCTTCATGTGTTTTATTACTGAATTTTGGCAATGTCACTTCTTGGAAGAATTAATTTCTAATTACTATGACATTGATGGAGTAGGTTGTGATATAGTGGAAGAGGTCAAGAGAAGAATTGGATATTTCAACTATTCATGGAAGATTTCATGAGTCTGATTGATAATCATTTGGACCATCCAACCCCTGAAATTATATATATCAATTATGTTAACTTCCCTCCATTCACCCACTTCATCAAGATTGGCGACATAAATTCATGCTACTTATGCATGTGTCTTTCCAAAGTTCACCTAATTGGAGCCCACCATCTTATATATGATTTCTCTGAAAAACATTCCAGGATGTTATACCCAATGCTCGATATAATGAAAAATATTTTGAGAGATCTTAACCACCATATTTGATGGGCTTCATGGTCTTTGGAAACATAACCAAGTTGTTCTCAATGGCTGAAATGAAGTAGCCTTGGTTTTGGTTATTTCAGAAATAATAAATATGTTCCTCCAACTCCTAAAAATATCTATTAATTTACATTATTTTCTCCTCCTGATAAGGGAATCATTATTGATAATTATTAGTATGGGGAACCATATTATATTTTACAGGATTTGGAATTAGATTAAGTGTAGGGGCTAGCATAAGTTTAACAGTGGAAACCACTTCTTTCCCAATTGCCTTTTTTGGAGGAGATGGAATTACCTAGGATTTATCCATGGTTTGTGTGATGGAGTCTTTTAATCTTTGAAAAATCATTAAAATATTCTAAAACCCTTGTGTTTGTTTCTTAGGGATAAGTGGTGTTCCAAACCCATCCTAAAAATTCTCTATATAGATGGAAAAATTATATTATTAAAGAATCTATAGATTTAGGGAGAATGTCTCCACTTTTCTCTGAGTAATTAAATCAGATACTCTATCATTATCCGATATTTTGTAGTTTGAGAAATCATGGAACGTAGTATTCTAAAACATTGATCTAAATTGTAAGAGAAACTTATTATGGAGGAATTCTCATCTGGTAATCGGCCATGCTGGTAAACTAGTGTACCATACAAGGGGTTCCCCCTAAAACATCTTTACGAAGAACATGAGTTTCAAAGCATAATTCTGTTCAGGTATCCCCATCATGGACTGAAAATTGGAAATGAGATGTGTCAAATTATTATTCAGGTCCCCCAAGCCATTGGAAATTAGAAACATATGGTTTCCAAAATTCAGCATTGGGAAAGGATGGATCAACCCATTTCTGGTAAGGATTCTTCTCTGATTTTAGTGTTTCACACCTCTCCAATATAGAATCAAATTGAGCTATTATTATTTCAATATCATTGATATTCCATTGAGGAATGTCTAGTTGAGTATGATCCTGAATAATGGAAGCATTAGGTAGGGACAAGTGTGGGAGCCCTGCTGGTTTCTATCATGGGTAACTTATTGGGGAAGGTTTGTAAGTATAGGACTGGACCCACTTTGGTTGTTTACCCAATGAAGGGAACTCTCAATCTTCTATTGTAGGATCCATGGATATTGGATTTTACTACAACACATCGGGCGGATGTTATGGATCCCTTAAATTGGATACAGAGAACCCACTTTTATTATGTTCACCAATAGAGAGGGAAATTTGAGGCTATGTTTGGAGAACATATACTAGAATAATTTTTCCTTGGAGCAGTTCTACATTGAGTCTTATAAATTCCTTCATCTCTTACTCTTGTTGAGATAATATTTCTTCGATTGTAAGGGGTTTAACCACTTCAGGATTTAGGTGAGGGGAAACCATAACATTAACATTTTCATTATTGGATGCTCTTTGGGGAGGTAATTATGGATTCATTGAAGGAATGCAAAAATTCAGAAAAAGAATCTAGGATCGAGTATGTATACCTTATTTAATTGTTTTTGTGTGTGTTGTATTATGAAGGAAAACTGCACCCCCCTACTCCACCATTTTGGCCCCATGTTCTATAGGATTTGTAGTTGTAGTGTTCATAGAATTCACTAATGTGTAATGCATTGTAAGTGGTTCATTGGATTCTTTGTAAGGACCCCTTTATTTTTTCCCATCATGAGGCATTTCCCTATACTTCACTGGTTCTCTTGGATTCATTTTATGGATAGTAATCTCAAGGTAATCTATTGACAGTTTGTTCATGCCAAACCCCTGTGAGGATAATGAATCATGAGATTTGACAAAATATAAGGAATCTATCTATGTCTTCCACCAAATTATAGAGAGGAATAAATTCTACTGAGGAGGTTGTTTTTGAGCTAAAAAAACACACATCCCAAAGCTTTATGGATTTTATCATTCCACCTCTATAACTCATTGTGATTTGTATTCAGAGTTTGAGAGTTGTGTTAACAAATAACCTAGCCATTGGGGGTTGGGGATGCTCCTAGATTACCATGGATTCTACTATCATGACATTATTCATGATTTTAAAGATCCAAGTTAAAACATGGAATATGTTAAGCACATACTTCTAAAGATAGTTGTGTTATTCATGACATTTTCACTTTCTAACGATTGAATCCCCTTAAACAGAAGGCTACTCAATAATTTTAGATACCAAATGAGTACATTTTTTATTGGATTTATATCTTATTTCATGAAATTAGTGAGAGTTGGTCAAGAATTTTTTATTGATCTTGTAATCTGTTGTGAATAGAGTCCATTTTGTGAAGCTGACTCGATGCTATGCAATTGAATGAATTCACTTCCAGTGGACATTACTGATTAGGTAACATGGTGAAATGAATATTTTTGTGTTCACCCCATCTCTTGATATGGAATCTAGATGGGGAACTATGATCATATAACTTAATTATTTTAACGTGTTGAGACATTAAAACTGAAGGTCCCCTTAGTGTTTCCCAAATTTTGGATTTCATGCAACTAAGAGAGTCAACAATTCAATTTGAAATTGTATCCACTCTATAACCATGATGTGGAATAGATATTAATCAAACAGTAATAAATTTACTCTCATGAGACCAAGAGTGTTCCATATATTGAGTCGGATGTCGTGCACACAATCTTCTAACAACAACTCTAGAATGCTGAAATCAGGAGTGGCTAATGGTCAGAAAATGAATGGTATATCGTATTTATCCAACTATTTTCTCATGTTCAATGTGTCTTCTTCATATTTCTCTAGAGGTTCCTCAACATAGTCTAACAAAATAGGATTCTTTCCAGGGATGTTATCAAAATCAACTATATTTTTGGGTACTTCCTCTATTATGTTATAAGATATGTGATCAAAGGGTGTTTTAGAGATTTACCGTCTCCTTGGGCTATTCTCAAACTCATATTGGTTTTTAATTTTTTATGAAAACGCATCAAACATGAATGTCCATGTTTTCCCAAGTACCTCATGGTAGGAGGGCTTCCTTATAATTACATTTCAAGGGGAATAACCCTATTGATTTAGTGAAAAACTATCATGGAGAGAACATTCATATAAAATTCTATTATATGGTAGACTACCATTATTTATTGATGTATAAATACATGGAGACTCCCTACAACATATACAAGGGGGAGGACCTTCAGGGTGGATGGAAGAAAGATAAAACCCTCTTACTGTTTCATCTTCTAGTGATGGTTTGTGATGTTGTAACTCTCATTAATATAAGGTCTCTAAAAATTGATCTGATTATGGACATGAGGCAAGCCATCATGGAGAATCATACAAAGAGAACCATTTGAATTAGTACTAATAAACCTTTAATTTGGTTGTATGAGAGTAGGATCTTGATATACAATAGATAAATAAATAAGGTCTTCAATAACACTAGCATTAAGTTGATTGTGATCATAGATAATATCATCATTTTTAGTCCATATATAGAGAGGCATCATTTTTTAATCCATATTGTGATCAATTGGGAAAAAATTCTAGGAAAAGTGTTTTTCGAGGAATAGAATATTTTTTTACAGGTTCCCATGTCATTGATATATTATTTTTATAGGCTCCTAGAATTTTTTATGGATTTGTGCATGTCATAGAGTGACCATTGGAATAGGCTGATTACCTCTAGTTTGAATGGGCTAATGGGTTCAATCTAGTTTTCTCTATATCAATTGAGAGTTTTCCCCTGGACCATCTTGGATTGGGGTAGAGGTGTATGTCTCTTTGAGAGTTAAATGTTGATGAGTCACTGCATTTATAGGGATGGAGTTATATATACTCCCCTCCTCCGCTGTAGTCACTATTATGATATCCTAGAATGTATTTAGGATATAGAAAAGAATTTGTTTCTTTAATTTCACCATTTTCATGATGTTTGTGGGGTATTCAGTTAATAGAACTAGTATATATTCCACTTTTCTGTCCGAAGTAGGGGTATGTGCCTACTCATGTCCTCCATTTCATGCTAGGGGATAATGATAGAACTTATGTGTGAGGGAAGAGATTTATGCCACCCCCAATCTTTTATTGGGAATTTCCAACTAAATTATCCAAATGATTTTATATGAGACAATATAAAGGCGTGATAAATGCAGGTAGGTGTGTTATCCTACTCATAGGTTGCTGCCACAGTTAACTAGTTGGTTTATTTGGATGCAACGATATGAGTATTTTTGGCATACTTTGTCGATTTGGGAAAGTTTTTGTTTCTACTTATAATTTGTCCTCATGTTTAACTAGTGGTTTTTCAATGTGAGTGAAGGTGTTTGTGCATGTTTAATATTATCCACTGTATTTGGTTGGTGAGATTCTCCTGATATTTTCAGACAATTATATTGGAGGGCTTTATAATTAAGGGTAGGTGTGTTTTTTCCAACTCACAATTTCCCACAAAATTAGATTGGTGGGATTCTATCTAGGGGAAGAGGTGTGGTCCTTTTGTCTTTTGACGAGTTACATCCCCATGTGGGTCATTTTGTGTGCTCAGTTTTTGATATCCTAAATCGAACAATAGACGACATAACCCACGTCATATTTAGTGTTCGATGTTGTGTGTTGTTGGAAGCGAGTACTATTGGATGGTTCCCTTTAAAATGACCCTTATGTGTTCTGGATAACGTCTTCTATGGACACTTGGTCTACCTCACTAAGATAACAGAGGAGATAATTGTTGTGTTCTAAGGATATGATCTCAAAACAATTGGAGATGGATATCAATGTTTTCTACTTTTGGAAAGATAGACATCACTAAGGGGATGACTGGTGGGTCTTTGTGGGTTGGAGGGAATTTCAAGTAGCCTCTAGGGTCAGAATGGTTCCATTAATGTAGTACTTCTAGAGCAGTTTATTTGAAACCCAATATTAAATGTGATGTGATGTGATGGTAACCATTTCATAGATGATGATTTGGTATGAACGGTTTTTGTAGAATACATATGTGAGAGATGGTTTAATGTCATTTGTATTGAAGGGAAATGTTGATTTATGTGCGTAAAATGTAGGTAAAATCACAAATATGAAAACCCCATCAATGAGTAATATCAATAAATTAACACCTTCATAATTGATTGTATTGTTTGTAACTCTTTCATTTTGAGAGTGAAAGGGACTAGAAAGGTGGGTGACATTATCATCTTGGTTAAGGATTCACATCAGGTTCAAAATTTATTCCCATAAAAAATCATGGCACCCAATTATTGTTGATTTTGTGGAGTTTTCATTTTTACAACCATTCATCTTGGGTTTAATATTCGTTCTAAATAGATTCTAAAGTGTATTTCATGGATCCAAAAAAACTCCCAAAGGTTTCCCCATTTGAAATGACCAACATTATTTCCAATAATAAGTGATTGATGAGAAATTACCACACAATACTTAGTTTCTCACATTGGTAATGATGATGTGAGGCCAGGCTCATCACACCCTTTTAGGGGGAATTGTTTCCAAATCCCGGATTCTCTAATAAATTTATGATATGTTAATGAATCCTTCATTAATACCAATGAATGATGTAGACACCCATGAATTAATAATAAATTATATGTATGCATGGAATATGTAATCATCTATATGTATCCAAGGTTTTTTATTTATGGAGATATATGTATGTAAAAAATGTTTTCTATTAATGGTAGCCTTCTATGATTAGATTTTAGATTCTTTTTTTACTATTGTGATGTTGGTTTTAAGACACACAATGTGGTTCACTGGTGTTTATCATTACCTAGAGAGATTGTAGTAGTTTTTCTGTTGGTATCAGACCCAAGATATGGGCTTCCAACATATACTTATGAAAGGAATAAAAACATTAGTAGTTTAATTGAACATAATAAGACACATTACACCTTTTAAGGTCATATGATTAGGAAAAGAACATGTAGTTTAATGTTAGGTGGAAATGAAGTCTAGGTGGAAAGTGCCTAGCCAAATTAAAATGGCAGGCTTACACCAAAGCTGGTCAAAAAACCAAGATGTGATGTAGGTTCCTAGATTACACATGAAGTCACCAAGAATGTGGTCAAGAGTGAATTAGGGTGGGTTTGGTTTCTCAGGTTTGGAGCTCAATGAGGCTTCTTATATATCCCATTTGTATGAGAATCAAATCCATTGCAGTTTGGTTTTGACAGACATGCCTATTGATGCCCTCTAAAGGACATTATCATAGGAAATGTGGCTGGTTGAGAATATTGATTTAGTTATTAAATAATATTAGATGACACCCTTGACGTTGGATATATTGATTTGAGGAACTAAATCTATGGAGGACCTCTAAATAAATGAGTGGGAAAGATATGGATAATATTCTCTGTCGAAACATGCATCTGACCATCCAGGTGTTTTGATATAGCTCAATGATATGAAAAAACAATTAATGCTCAAATGTGAGAAACAAGTGGAAGAAAAAGATGAAACAAAACACAAAATCCTTCTTCCACCGATGAAAGTGTCCCAGACTATGACAGAAGAATAATAGGATTTGATTTTCTTATCTCTCACTATTGATGTACAGTGGATAGTCTTGTATGATTACCCATATGGAAGCATCCCATGTTAATGGATGATAAATTGTACCACCTTCTGATAGAAAGGACATGAGATTACACTATCCATGATTCCCTAGTGACTTGTTCTTGGGTAAGGGGGGATTTTTAGACACTACACCTCAATAGGAATGTACAGTGTGATTCTCCTCTTTCCCATTAGAAACTGGAGGACCCTAGTTATAGACATACCAATATAACAACACAACCTCAATCCCTATCTATGATACCCAGATCCCTAACACCACCCAAAGGTTTAGGGTCTCATGACTAAGGGAATTCACATCTACATGCACCCATAGGAGCCTACCAATCACATAAGACATGTATGTGACACATCTGACTGAATGAATGCATATAAAAATGGGAGAAACTTCGGTATTTATCTTTTCAAGACATATATTGTTCAAAGGATATGGCAGAGGTTTCAATTTGGTACACCTCATATGTGGGATCTGGTGAAAATGGATCCATACAACTGGTGGCCTAAATAAGGGATTAAAGGTTTCTTGTGTAGGTCAAGGCTTGTCAGACTGGAGGTGCATCATTGAAGGCCTAAGAAGAGATGGAAGTTCTTTTCATAGAGGGTAGGATTGCGTAAGATGGAGGTGCCTTTTGAAATTGACCACCAAGTAAACAACAAGTGGGAAAGGCCTTAGCCTAAGCACCATGGTTCTCCCCATGTGTCCTTATAAGGGCCTCAAGTAGTTCCAAGGTTAGAGAAGGGACAGTAACACTAGTGGGTTTAAAATAGGGGATATGGGCCCTCACTCAAGAGTCTCTCCATGGAGGGACTTTTATCTCACTATATCCATTAATTCCCTCTTCTCATGGGTTATGGAGAGCATCTATAGGGATTGATTAGGACCTGTATGAAGGGAATGTGTGACTAGAGCTTGGATTCTTCTTCTGATTTTCCTATTCCTCAAATAAATACCGTATGGTATTATTTATAGGAAAATAGGGGACCCTGTTCAAAGGTTGTTTTCTACGTAGGTCCAAAGAATTGGTACAGGGTGAAAGTACCTTGTACATGGGTGGATAGTCATTCAGTGCTATACAGGAGGCCTGTACAAGCCTTCTGATACGTATGGGTAGGCGAACAATACATCTTAAAAAATTTACTTAAACTCCCATGGTAATATTCATCTATTATGGTAGAATTCAATAAATTTTCATCCTATGTGAAAATAAAATTGTCAAAATATGATTCAGGAATTGTTAACTTATGATTTGAGAAGAACCTAACACATTATATTTTAAATGGTATCTAATATCACCGTCTTATTTCATGTTATTCTATTATTATACATTCATTTTTCTTAAAGATTTATTTTGGAATCATATTCCTTCCAATAAATTAATATGATCGAATAATATTTATGAGAAACTCTTTATACAACACTTATTATAACATAATTTAATGCGCACTCCCAAATCCAGTGTGAAATATATAAAATATACATTTACAACTTTGATTTCGATAATCCTGACCAAATTTTAGCCATCCAAAACATCAAATAGAACTATATGATCACATTTATACCCAATAAACATTTCAGTTTAGAGTTTAATAGTATCATTAGAATATATTATATAATAATTTTGGGATTAGCACGTAGTATTCATTTTCCAACATAGAAATTAATTCATAAAGCACATTTTCTTTACTCAATGTAACTCCCATATCTAGAACTCTGACATTATTAACATATATACTAATCCTTATACAATGTAAAAATTATATTAAAAACATGCGATGAGAAAAAATGGTCTATAATGGGCATATATAAAAAAAATAAAAGAATCTAAGTATCTCATTTAAAACCCATGAGTTTATGTAAGTGTTCATAAATTTTATATAATAAAATTTGATGTCAAATAAAATTTTACGAATAGATGAAATCAATTTTACTACCTGAAATTTTTCATACGACACATTATAGGAAAACATAAATACTAAAAGATATATTCATGAGGGCTTCTTAGAATACATGAAAATCAATGAAAATGATTCCATAAATAATACTTTTAATGTTAAAGTAAATTATCATTATTTTATACAAAATATTATGTAAATACCATATGAAATAATAATATTTTCATGAAAATTAATTTTCATGCCTCGGAAGTTTATATAGGTTTTTTGGGAGAAAAAATTTATTAAATCTTTATAAGTACCTTTGAAAATGAAATCACATACTCATTTATATCAAAAATAATTCTATAAAGAATGTAATCACATCCAAATTCTTTAAAAATCAATATTAGGCTCACCCATTTTCATGAATAATGACCACAAACCATAAAAACCCTTAAAAAAATTAAAGATGCCATTTCCATAATCAAAATCATAAAATTATACTTTTTATCACATACGAAAAAAATCAGATATTGTTATACCTATTTCTTGTAAAACCCTATTTTTAAAAAAACATGAATAAATGAAATAATGGTTTTTGTTTGTGGAGAAAATTGAAACTTGAATTGGGATCAAAATATCATATAACATATTTGGATGTGTGAAAATTTGGGGATTTCATTTATGTTAAATTTTTTTTATTGAATTTCAAAAATTTACTTGAAATATGAAAAAGGATTTCTTTTAGAATCCTTTATAATATTGATAAATGTGAAAAAATGAGCTTTAAAATTAATTTATTTAGATATTTATTCATCCATTAAGTAATATGTTCATAGATGAAAAGGGATATAATAAAATCTTCAAAAAAAATTAAAACTATGTTTTGAGATAAAATATCACATACAACCTGATAATTGTTGTACCAATTAAACATTAAAGGAAAATACGATGAATAGATTTATAAATATATATTTTTTTATATTGTAATTATAAAATAAACTCATAAGGATATTTATACAACATAATAAAGAAATCATGTGGTAAAAATAGATCACATGTCAAAGAATGGAAATTGAAAGTAGAAATCCTTTATCGCATCTCCCAACAATCCCCATAGGTTATTTAACTCCTCTATAATGAACATATATTGATTATTTAAATGATTAAAATCCATGTTTATTTTAATTCCCTTACTATAATGTATTTTATTTTATTTATTTTTATGGTGATTATAATTACTAAATCATAAATGTTAATGTTGTATATTTTGTTGATTTTTAGTTTAGAGTCCCCAAAACACCTTTGGTAGGTTGGCCATGATAAAATGGTTAAATAATCAACAATATCTAGAAAAATAATCATTAAATAATTATATATTCTATTTAGTAAATATAATCATAGAACAATAAAGGAAAATTTGCCATTAATAATGAAATATATCTTTAGTCTTGACGGTTGTCCGCACGTACACATGAGTGATGTTTTTAAATTGTATGAGATGGAAAACAAAAAAATTAAGATAAAATATTTGATTTCCAAAATCATTATCATGTTATAAACATAAAATAATGTAATTTAATCAATCCCCATGACCATCCATGACATGATTTTTTTTGAAAAATAAGTATATTTCTATGTAGAGATGGTAGTCAGTTTATATGCACGTACTGTGATTCTATTTTAATGATATGAAAAGTATAAAGATTGATGATATATTATATTTTAACAATTATAAGTATTTATTATATATAATATATATAAATTAAAGCTATCATACTATCCAACCATGAAAGGAATTGCTCAAAAACAAAATACAATAGTTTCTGAGGCAGTACTCCGCATGTACGCAAAAATGATTGGTTCATATACATTTTGATAGAAAAAGAAGAAAAACAATATTATTAACATAAATTAATAATGTATAATAATATGGGATATAATTATATTATTATATTAGATTATTTGGGATATAATTTATGTAGTTATAAGTATAAGTAAAAGGAAAATGTTGGGATTAGACGATACCCTCATCCTTGAATAACTTCATTTGGATCTCTACTAAAGAACCCTATGGATGGAATTTTATGATGCGTATAACCTATAAACTCTATAAAACAATGTATATAATAGGATTTCATATTATTTTATCATGATACATTACTCAAAGACATTGAGTAAGGGAAGATATGTGGTGTCCACGTATACGTGATGATAAGGGCACAATTGGAATTACATAATGTATTAAATAAATATAGTGTAATTTTCAATTCAATAAGAATGTAATTGATATATATAATCTAGGATGTATATAATTAAAAATAATATCATAAAATAAAATTTAAACAATGTTATGTGATGTTTTAACTCATATATCTTACTTTTATCCCTCATTAACCCTTTTAACAATTACTATGATAATAAGGTTTTTACTATCTTAAGGTCATGAAAGTTACTATATAAACAAAACTGTCCAATTATTTGAAATTGGATGATATTCAGGACAATATAAAATTAAATTTACGAAGTATAAGGATTTTAAAAATTTGAAATCATTTAATAAAATATTATTTAATATAAAAATACCATTAATGTCATTTTTAGGACTATTCATATAATTGGCATAAAAAATATCAATATATAAATATAGATTGATTATAAAAAATTAAGACATCAGTAATACATTATTTTTGTCTAAAAATTTCACATAACATAAAAACACACCCAAACTGTATCACTTTTAGAGGTTTTAAAAACATTTACTTTATTTCTCTCTGATTTCACAAACACTGTGTTAGTATTAAACAAGAATTTAAGGTATTTATTTCATTATAAAATATAATAATATTACCAACTTAAAAAATATTAATATTCAAAATAACATTTTATAAATTTTTATAACAATTTACTAAACCTCTCAGAAAATAATATAGATATTAATACAAAGAAAGATACATTTTTCAAATTTTATTTTACTTGAAATAATAATGAGGCCCTTATCAATGATAAATCACACCAAAATGACTTAGATTAGAATATTGTGAAGTATTTTTAAAATAAGAATCATAAAATATATAAAATGAAAATTTTAGGGCTGTTGCAAATCCTTTTCAAGTTTCCTTTAATCCTCATCACCCCAATTTACCCTATACTGTAGTGATAAATTTTACCTTATTTTCTATTTATTATGATGATAAAAAAGTTAAACTACTTCCAAAATTGGAAATTTTAATTCCAAATATCGAATCTATTATATCAAATTCTATTCTTATTAGTAGTATAAATTAGCTTTAAAATTTACTCTTAAAACTCAACGAAAATTGTTTTCCAAAAAATGAATTTTTATGTATAATTGTTTAAAGCCAAATTTAACAATGATTTATATTATAAAGAAATTAATTTCATTATTATTAATAAAAATAATCTGATTATATTTGAATATAAATACCAAAGAATGGGATATTTAAATACATAAAATAAAATTTATTTTTATATAAAATCTGTATATTTCACAATTCACTTAAAAGACAATCCTTTCCAAAAAATCCCAAAATCACAACCAATGAATATTTTTATATGATTATTACAAAAAATTATAACATGATTATCAATTGAAATTTATAAAACTACTATAAATTAATTATTATATACATATTAAAAAAATAATAAATGCTATTTATCATGAAAAGATATTCGGGAAGCATAAAATGAGTGCACTAAAAATTAACTTCTCATTTCCAAGAAATAAAAAATTAATTTATATTGAGATGTAACTTTGTATATATTTTTCATAATGTTGATACAATTATTCATAACCACATAATAAATGGTTAAATTATTACGGAAATACATAAAATAATGTTATTTCATGGTTTGTTTAACCACACTATTACCTTTTGTATACAAAATTGAACATAGACTTCTTTTAAAATATATTTATATTTCATTAAAACCCACCCCTTAAGGAAATATCATCCTTAGTATTTTATCAAGTGGCCCATAAAATGGGTTTTAATATTATTTTAACATCTATTTTAATCAATGGAAGATAAAATATACGATCATGAAAGAATTATTAATAATGCCAATTTTAAAAAATCACATAATAAAAAGTGATAATAATACATTATTTTTAAAACATAAGAGAAAGAGGGTATTCGCTTGGTATAAAACATATCCATGTTCCAAAAGAAGAAGAAATATAGTGGGAACTGGAAAATAAACTTGGAAATGGAATCCATTTAAGAGATAACACTATTATTTTTTTAAATGATAAGAAACCATATATTCATCAGAGATTGTCATAATAAGAGAAAATTTTTATTTGAAGACCCTTTTCTTAGAGTTTTTGGATTGTTTTACCATCATGATTGAGAACATGATAAAATATACTTACATTATTTCTTTTCATTTCATAATTTCAATTTCAACCTTTGGTTATGATTTAGTAAATTTAAATTTCTATTAAATATTTTATTCCAATAAATGAATTTTATGGATGAATTTTTCTTTATTGATGCACTAAAATAAACTAGTAATGTATCAAATGATAATAAAAATATAAAAGGTTATTCATATTATTTTTAAACATTAAGCAGAACGAAAATGTTTAGCACAAGGATAGATAATATACAATATCAAGTAATAATACATTAATGTTCAAATCCTCAAAATAATGACCAAAGGTAACATTAAACATTATAAAAAATCAACCTTAAAACTCTTCAAAATATTAATGACCATGTTTGAAATGATAAAATCAAATTTTTCTTGTTCAAATATTCTTCTGAGATCTATTTGACATTTATCTCGTTACAAAATCAGTCACTCATAAAGTCATATACCATGAATTGTATATCTCATAATAAAAAAATCCCTAAAAATAAGATAATATTTTTCTTAAATAACAAGAATGGCACTAAATAAAAAATAAAATCACATATAGTTCAAAAATATAATTCAAAAATATTTCCATAAATAAATTATCATCTTAGAAAGTTGTACTTATATTTAACTTAATCTTATAATGTTCCCAAAATTATACACATTAATCACATAATCATCAAATAAATTATTAATCACATAGTAATCAATATGATAAAATATATATTACAAATTTTTAATAACCCTTTTATCCAAATTAATCAAGATTTCCACAAAAACAAAAATCACTATTTGTTAAATAACATTTTCAATATAACAAAAGTAAAACAAAAGGGCTAAATATACATCATAATTATATGAAATCTCAATAAATGTTTCTGAATGTATCATTAATCACTTAAAAATACAATCACATAAAGCCTACAATAGGTGTATATGAATTTGAACTTTTTAGAAAAATTAAATATATTAATCCATTATAGAATGCATAACATTTGTGTTAACCTCATATGAAGACATATTAATTTATAAATTCCCCTAAACCCTCCTCTAAAACAAACTATAACATAATTGAACTCGGACTCACATACATGGTGCTAAAAACAAAACCATTACATTAAAAGATTAGATACCGTTAAGCATGACCCAATTTAAGATATCAAAAACATAAAATTAAAGTATTCCATCACATTCATATCCAATGACCATTTAGGATTAGTGGTTTATAAAATTTAGACAAACTCTTATATAGTAATGTCGACATTTCCACAGAGTATCCATTTTACAACTAGGATATTACTTTATAAACAAAAACATTATTTGTTTAAGATAACTCACATATCTATAACTATGACTTTATTAATATACATATTCATCAATAGGAAATATGAAAAATAATTTTTAAATTTGGGTTAAGAAAATATATCTCATTATAGGATACAAAAAAATAAAAAGAAACATGATTTCCCATTTTTAATCCTTGAGTTCAGATAATATAATTTACCTTTAACATAATAAAAATTGATCTCACATAGTCATTTTAGTACACATGAAATAATCTTTACAAAACTATGTTTTTTATAAAAATATATATAAAATACATAAAAGAAAAATAATAAGCATGATAGTTTCTTAGAATACATGATAATCCATGGACGTTTGTTGAAAAGATATATTTTACCCTTATAGGGCTTAATCATTTCATTAAATAAAATATCAATGTTTAACTTCTGAAATAAAGGCATATCAATGAAAATTATCTTAAAATCCTTGGATAATCATTTAGGTACATTGGTATATCAACCTCATAGAACCCTTTCAAAAACCCTTACAAATGGTTCAACATATAATGTTAATTCCACCATAAATATCTAGAAAAAAATAATTATTACTCAATTCATTAGAGAGATAAATAAGGATCAATATTCATCATAAACAACATAAATTGACCATTACATACATGAAAAAAATGTTTTTATGTATTTACATAATAAAAATTCTTAAAAAATACTTTCATACCCATAATGATTTATTTCAGATTTTGATATATATATTTTCTTTTAAAACCCCATATTTTAAACTAAAATGAATATATAACATTTAAAATTTGGTTTTACTTTTAAGAAAACATAGAAAAATATAAATTAATATAAATATAAAATATTTGTTATGATAAAAAGAAAATTTGTTGTCATTTTATAGGATAAAAAAGATCCTTCTATAATTGATAAAGAATCTAAAAGATTCTATATGAAATAAGGGTTAAGATCAATTTATAAGACCTCTATAGGAATGTAAAAGGAGTCATAAAATGATACTTTTAATTAAATTACTTAAATACTTAAGAATCCATAAATATATACTGACATGGAGTAAAAATATTAGAAATAAATCATTAAAACAAGTTAAATCTTGGTTTTGAAACAGAATATCCCTTACGACTTGATTTCTTTTAAACCAATGACACATTTGAAGAATGAAAATTGAATACATTGGTAATAAATTTAATTAATATATTATAATTAAAAATTACATCCATGAGGAATTTTATACACCACACAAAATAAAAATGTGGTGAAAATAGATTAATTCACAAAGAAAGGGAATTCTAACTAGAAATATCATAACTCCTCTCCCAATATTACACACACATTATTTAAATCCTATATAATGGTATTATATTATTTTTTAATTTCATAAGATCCTATTCAAGTTTATTCGTTTTTACAATCTATTTTAATTAAGTTATTTAAATGTCTTATATTGTTAATAAATTTATTACATTCATGATAAACATTTTCAAGTTGTTTGATTCATAATCCCGAAAACAACTTGGGTAGATTGACCAATAAAAATCGATTCATTTATCCAACATATCAAGAATAATTATCATGAAATAATGATCATTTTTATATATCAAATTTATTTTTATTAGCATCTATACAAATTTCTCATGAAAAAACCGTCATCCTATGAGGCGGTAGTCCCTACATACACATAAGTGGTATTTTAAATATTCATTGGGAGTAGATTAAATAAATAAAATAAAATATTTTCTTGTATACTAATTTTAATGTAATTTACATAAAATTAATTAATTAAATTCATCCCCATGACCATCCATTAGAGGATTATTTTGAAAAATGAAGTACATCACTACGTGGATATGGTAGTCTATATGTGTGCACATGCAATGATTCAATTTATAACAATTAGAATGGAGAGAATAAAGATAATACAATTCATTTCCAAAATCATAACTATGTAATTAATAATATATATATACATTTAAAACATTATAATAACTAACCCTCAATGGTGGTAATGAGAATCAAAATATACCGGTTTACGAGGTGGTAGTCTGAACATATGCATGACCAATGGTTTTATTTCCCATTTAATGCAAAAAAGAGATGAATTATGTTACATAATAAACATAATTAAAAATTTGTAGATTTTAGACACTGATGTTATTATTTGAATTTATATGATAAAATTGAATGTCGTGAATGAAGAAGTATAATGAAAATTCCCGGTGAAGATGATTATCACCTCCATGATGAATGTACTTTGGATCCCTCCTTATGGTACCTAGGGATGGTTTTTTAGGAATACCAGTGCCTCTATAATTTATGTCAAGAAATAATTTTTTTTTGTTTTTTGATGTTACGTATCTTAGAAATAGTGATGAATAGGGGATATGTTGTGTGTTTATATTAGAGAGGATATGTGCACCCTTTGAATCACATAATGTATTAAATTAATACAAACTTTATTCATGTTTAAGATCCATAAAAATGTTAAATTTTTAATTCGAAATGAATCTAATTCAAAATACTCCCATTCATTAATATTTAGATATGTTTGTGTTATTTCTAACAATCATACCTTAGTTTTAACCACTTTTAATCCCTTTCACGATCATCACCATAACAATGTTGTTTGATTTTCCTAAATCATGAAAGATACTGCAAAAGAAAAAGTGGACCATATGGGGAAAATGATTTATATTTACAACCATATACCATTCACTATGCATAATATTTTATTTTATGTGTTTTTAGTCAGGCTATAAAATATCATTTAACCTAAAATATAATTAATGTCATTTTTTGAACTATTCACATAATTGAATTTAAAAAATCATAAAAACTGTAAGATAGTTCCAATATAAAAGTTTAGCACATAACTGAAAATTTATAATAATATAAAAATATTAACAACTTAAATTATTAGGAAAAATTAATTTTAGTATTAAAAAAATTATTTACAAGTTTTTTCTGCAGTTTACACAAGCATTGTGTTAAAGATTCATGAGCATTTATGTTCATTATATCATAACAAAAAAGTAAACAGAAATCATTATCATAAAAAAAGATATTAAAAATAACCATATTGAGAAATTCACATCTTTTTTTATCCCTATAAGAAAATATTATAGATAAAAATAGAAAAGAGTGACTTTTTGGCATATTTTGTAACACCAAAAAATTCAATAGTATGAACATTGAATTCAATAGCATGTATGACATGCGGAACCAAACACATAAGGGAATATAATACCAAAATAACATAAAATATATTTAATATTACAAATATATTTGATATAATTTATATTCTTTAATGCACGCCACACCATATTAGTATGTGTTACACTCAAAACAGAATTTCTTCGACAGTTTTCTTTACACGTCAAATCGTGTTTTACGGAACAATATTATACTGTTAAAATATTATAATTTATTATAATAAGAAATAAAATGTCTACTATGAATATTATAAACTATATTATGAAATTTTTGGGTTATATAAATATAAAATTAATTAATGGGTTATATATTAATGAGAAACGATAATAGGAACTAACTTGATATGAGAATAAATATTATTATTTTTATGCTTCTAGAGGGGTTTTATATTAATAAAAATAATTAATTGCTATTAATTAATTATTTTAATGAAATATATATGTTTTATATTCAATATAATATTTTTTATATTCATCCAATATATTTTATAGGCAGATGATAAGAACAAAAAAAATTATTATACATAAAATACTGTATTTTTAGTAAGGCATTTTTACCCTCTTTTAATGGAGAACCAATTTTAAATATGAAATTTGAAACATTTATGAATTTAAATTGTTAAAAAATTCATTTTCAATTCTTAATATCAAATTTTTCAGAGGGTTAATTTTTAAATTTTTTCTAAGAAACATCATTTTTGATAAATAGTGAAAATACAAAGTTTTAGTTAAAAGAAATCTTTTTGTTTAAATAATTATTAATGATAAATTATAATTAAAATCATTATTAAGTAATATTAGATAAATAATACATATATTAATATAATTAATTTTATTATAATCAATTTTACATTGAAATTGAATATAAAAGAATTAAAATCTTTAGAACATTTTTCTTTAAAAAAAGAGTTTATTCGAACATCTATGAGATTAGAATTAATCATAATTTTCCCGCATCTACGAATTGAATTTAAAAAATATAAAATAAAAATTTTGAACCAGCATTCTATTTATAGTCTAATAATACAATGTTATGTTTTTACTTAAATGTTTAATAAAAGTGATTTAAAATTAATCAGAATGATTAAGGTTAAATTACGCTTAATAAGAGACTATACCTTAATCTTTAGGTCCCAAATGACAGATCCACTTATATAACACCCGTTGGATGGATATATTTAAACCATAAAACTTCGATTATTTTTTTATGGTTCTTCTGACTTTTTATTAAGCACGAAAATCTGTATACCTAACTTGTTTCAAAAAATTCCAAGTATTTCCTTTTCCTTCCCTATAAAAGTCCAAAACCTATCCCACTTCATCAATCCTTTGAAACCTCTTAGGTTCATCCTAGACCAGGGAAAATAGTCACCAAAAATACATTCCCTATAGATAAAAGAATACCTTTGGAATGAATGATTTCCAGGGAATCCTTTTGGTAGAAACCAAAAGAAGTTACCGGATTAAGATGGAACCTCTTCTCCATCCTTCTTAGTTTCATTTCCCTTATCCACTCTGTATACTCTTTTTTATTCTATAATTCAATAGAAACAATATTAGAAACAATGTAGGATGTTTTATAAAAATTTTTAGGCCTACATTTACAAACATCTCTATCTACTAGGTACTGAATATATTATTTCTGTGTGTGGTGAACTACTGCCTCACGAAATGATGATTATTTTTTTCCCTTACCACCTCTCATAGTGGCCATTATGAGGGAAAATATCACTATATATGTATTATATATTATATTTATAATATCTATATTCTTCGTTATTTTTTATTTAGATCCTAAATTTATTATTTCTATCATGCGTAAATATGATAATTTCATTTGAGGAAATGTCGACTACCGCCCCCTCAATGAGATATGACCAATTATTGACATACATGGACTGTATAAAGGATGGTGTTAATATAAATATGTATCATATATAACATATATATTAAAATTTAATTATCATATGAATATGTATCATTTTATTTTGCATTATTTTAATACAATAATGAAATGAATATAGCGTTCATGCATACGTACAACTTATCGTCTCCATGAACGGTGCAATTAATTTCCAGTTTCCAAATAATATTCTCTATTATAGAACCATATATATTGGATATATTTGATATTAAAATCATTCATTTCATTTTAGAGATGATGAAACCATGATTAATTTTTATACAAACAACAAATAACAAGTTAAATTAAACTCGACGAACTAGGCCATTAACACCCGAAATAGTCAAAATAATGAAAGAGTGTTAACAAAATGGTAATAAAATATTGTAAAAAGTTAATATATGATATTATATACATGATTATGGTTCTTTTATAAGTTGGTAACATATTTTAAACCACTATAAATGATGTTAAAAACCACACAACAAAATTAAGGATAAGGTAATGGATTCTTGGCTTACTTTTCTTTTTGTAAGGCATACACAATATACAGCTCTTAATTCTATTCTCTAGTGTTTCTACTTCCACTTTTAAAAATTTTATAATGAATAATTGTAATTTATGTTTTGAAAAATATTCCTTCAATGGGATTATGAATTAAAATTTTCATGTTATATGGGACACATTAGGATGTTTAATGATTACTTCCAAAAACATATTCTTAATGATTATCCATGGAATCTCACTTACTTTTGTGATTGTCAAACATCTCTTGAAATAATAACATTATGGAAAACATATTTCCTAGAACATTTAATTAAATATCGAAATTATCATATAATGGATATTATTGTTTCCAAAACTGTATAACATTTCACATACAATATATTCTTTGACATTTATTTGACTATTTAAAAATTTATTTATAAAATTACAATATTTATTCAATATGGATATTTGAAAAGTCAAACTATCCATTGGATTTTATGATATGAGTAATGCAATGGATTGTAATTTAAGTGTGGGGACCATATTTATATATCCCCTCAGCGCATCGATATATTTCAATGAGAAAAATTAGTTGTCTAATTAAATGGGTTTTTATCCATGGTTTTAATCTATTTTTGAAATGTATTGATTGTAATACGTTTTCATGTGCCTCACACATGACTTCTGTAAATAATTAATTTACATCATTTATATTTAGTTTTTATCGATCCATGGTATTTTTCATTAAAAAATATATGGATAAATTTCATTTCAGTTCATTGATTAATTGGCACATGTTTCAGTTTCTTACCATGCCATATTGATTTCCCTATCTAATTTTTTAATGGGCTCTGTTATCAGTTATTTAATTTGTCATGTGGATTTATTCATACTGATTCATTATTTCTTTCTATTTATGTACCCTTATAGAGCATTTTAGCTTACAATTATTATGTTTTATTTCTACAGGTAATAAAGAACTAATATCTGAATAATCTTTCAACAATGTAATTTAGATTATATATTTCTGTATCATGTTTGTAATTTATATTTACCAATGTATTATGGTTATCATTTATTTAATCTATCTTTATAAGTATACTAATATAATTGGACCTTCAGGATTGTATTCTTTTTAATCATTCTAATGTAATAAAATATCGCACCGTCTTCAGACTTTTGGGGTTGGGTGTAACATTTTCTTTAGATAAAATAATATAAAAGAGTTTTTTAAAAAATGGTAAAAATGACTTATTTTAATATATTTTAATGTGTTTGTAGAGTTAAAATCCATAAAAATATCAAATTCATGTGTTGTGGTGGTTTTATGTTCTTTTCACATAAGTTTTAACCCTTGTTAACCAAATTTACCCTTTACCATGGTGATAAATTTTACATTGGTTTTTCTTTATTATTGAAAAAAATAAAGTTATCCCATTCACCTAATAAGGAAATTATGATTATAGATTTATATTTCATCTTTTCAAATTTAATTTTAAAAGGATTCAGAAAATTACTTATAAAATACACCTGAAAAACATGATGAAAAATGGTTTTTTGTAAAAATAAATTCTTGTTAATAAAAATGTTTTTATACCAAAATTATGAATAATTTATATTTTAATGAGATTAATTATATTATATTAATTAATATAAAATTATAAAATATTAAATAAAATTCAGAAAATATGTCTTGGTAAATTATTTAAATCAAATGATATTTTTTTTAAAATAATTATTTTTCACTATTCTCTAATAAATCAACATTTTCAAATAAACCCAAAAACATCATCAGAATATAATTTTGACATGATGATATAAAAAATTAAACCATTTTATAAAATAAAATATATAAAATTGTAAAAAATTAATTATAATATTTACTCACAAACACTAAGAAAACCCATTTTTTGATGAAACATATTTTTTTAGAAAAAATTATGTTTCCTAAAAATTGAGGTCATTTTTATCAGGAATAATTTGATACATTTTAATTTTGTGGTGACTTTATATGTATTTGTTATAATTAATTTTTTCTTATTCATACATTCCAATTCAATGGATTTGTTACAATGATCATATTTAAAATAATACTACTCCAGTGTTGGTTTAAGATAATTGTATTTTATTATATATGCTACCGAACATAGACATATTTTAAATTCTCTATGTATTTCAAATAGATTTTGTTAGTAAAATAGATTAAAATACACTTATATAAATACATATCTGAATCTATATTATCCAAAATTCATATAAAACCCTTTCATATAAAAGATTAAAATTATATCAAATTAATAATCCCTATAATATTAAACATGGGAAAAATATAGTGAACACATTCTTTTCTAGACAAGTCATAATGGAATACTCCTCAAGGAAAATCAGTATTCTGACCCAAATTATATCTGCCCAGAAATTCATTACATTGATGGTATCAAAATTTCATCATAATAATAAAACATTATATGAATAAATCATAATTTACCCTTAAAATCTAGATCAATAATCCAAACAAGACAATGTAAAGGTAGATTAAAACGAACCCCATTATCATACCTAGGAAAATACACTTTAGTTGCATGATTGAAAATATCTCAAAGTAGTTGAAAAACATTAATATTAATCATAGACATAAAAAATCATAATATAACAATTATTTTTTGTAAAAATAAAAAACGGAATAAATTAATCAATGGATAATTCATATATTTAACATTGGGATAAATTCTCTATAATAAATTCATAAATAAATATATAATAAAAAATTTATAATTTAGTTACTAATTATAAACATTCCATAGTTATATAAATATAAATAATTTATATTCATTTCTAATATAAAATATTTTCTATTGTTCATTATATATAATTTACCTTTAAAAATTGTATAATCTTATCTCTTTTATGTGATCAATTTGTAAAAGACAAATTTCAAAAATTAATTATTATTTAAAACATGATCAAATAAAATATCAAAACCCATTTTGATTTAGTTTAAACTGTTTCTCAAATAAATCCGTAATTAGAATAGTTTAATTTACTAAGTTTAAACAATTCATAATATAAATATAAAAACTATTATATTTCAAAATTATTTTTAAATTTATATCTTTTTTAAAATTATCCTTATAACTAATATGAACAATTTATTTATAAATTAAAAGGAATTCCTTATAGTTCATAAATTGTAGTTTAATATCAATACTACTACATAATGGATATATTATTAATAAATGTTTCAAAACTAATTAACTAATTACTTATATATAATTAATAATTAATAATTTTTTTTAAACTTCATAAGTAATTAAATCTAAAAAAATACTTTTATCTCTAATATATAAATATTTGATAATTTTAATAACTTAATCAAAAAACAAAATTTAAAGAATGACATTTTTTTCAACAAATTATTAACTATACACAGGATTAAATAACATTACATAGACTAAGATTACAAAATTATTTATATATAGGATAAGAGAAACTATTTATGATTATTACTTCATGTAACGAACTATGTAAGGTAAAGCCAACATTGGGGGTGCACTCACATAACAATAAAATAAGGGTTTCAAGACAATTACTCTATGGATGCATGAGGTTAGCTTCATTCTGAAGACCGTAATTAACGCAACTATAATCTCATATATATGATTAAACCCTTGACATTTGATTCTGTAGTTATCACACATAAGGTGATACTGGAACACAAAAAATAAAAACACAAGAATTGTAGTGTCTTTGTTTTATTGAATGAGTGATGCTAGACGATAATCTGGTGGGGAATACCCTATATAAGATTAAATTTACATGACATTGAAATAAATATAAATTTGGAACCATCACGGATTATGAAAAACCTAAATAGAAATAATACTATACTAGCCCATGTAAGGATGACTAGTTTTGTGTGAAACTGGGTAAGGTGTGAGGGTTACTATATAGAGCATGTGTGATGTTAATCCTTGCAACGAATATGATCAATTTACCACATACGAAATTTCCTCAGGTAAGTGAGTGGATCACATGTGACTTGTCTAGTTATGACTGGATAATAATAAACAAGTAGTCCTTATGATGTCACATATAGTGTTTTGCACTGTGTTGCATTTTTTTCAATAAGGTTTCAGGGAATGAATGGATGACAAGGAGTGTCAATATGTGAATTTCAAAGGAAGTGATGGTGATGGTGATATTGTCAATAAGGTGTCAAGGATTGAATGGATGACAAGGAGTGTCAATATGTGAATGACAAAGGAAGTGATGGTGATGGTGATGATTGGAGAATTCCCATGGTACTAATAAGCATGTCACTTAGGAGAATCCCTAAGTGGCATAGGAGGTAATGTTGAAACATTATCCATATTAAATCAGACGATTTTAGAGTTGATCATTAGTTCAAAGAAATTGTATCAAGAAGATACAATGTCACAACATTGTTAGAAGTCCATGTATGAGGAGATAAAAGTGATCCATCCACAATCACTAAGTGGATGAGGAATAAAGAAAGGAGATCCATCCACATCACTAAGTTGATGAAGTGAAGAAGTTCCATCCATATCTACTGAGTGGATTAGGGATGAAGTGAAGATTAACCATCCACAGCTACTAAGTGGATGAAGTGGTTTGAAGAAGACCATGCACTATCTCTTAGTGCATGATGATTTGAAGATGATCAAACCTCATCTCTTATTGGATCATTGAATAACACTGAAGAAATATTTGATTCAAGAGAAATGGTTGAAGAAGAACCTTAATGAATTCCCTCCTAAGTATAGAATAAATGTTGAAGAAGAGATGAGGAATTCTAAAAAAGAAGAGGAGGTGAAGAAGAGGAGAATGGCTTGAATTAGACTTGTTCCTACTTGGTTTAACCAAGTATACAAGGTGATGTAAAAAAAATGGGGCCTGCCGACGAGCTATTTACCCAAGCTTCAACCCAAGGAACATGCAGGACCATAAGGGGTTGACCGCGCCCATGATGAGGCCTAGGTAGAGCCAGCCCGCAGGAGGCCGAGCTGTTTGTAAGCCCAATCCATGCGGAGGTCAAGCCCACACAGCGTGGGCACCAAGGGCGTGCTCGTGGAGGAGCATAGTGGGCGCTAGAGCGCGCCCACAAGAGAACTCGTGTGGGGAGGCACTGGAGGGGGTAGAGGAGATTTATGAACTGATTCCAGGAGAAACTAATTGATAAACCGCGTGAAAACCTCGGCGCGTTTCGATGTGGGAAAAGTTTTTAAAAATGCGGAGGAAATTCTGGCCGCTCATCTGATTGTGTGCTGATCCGACCCATCTTGTAGAGACCCGAAGCTTAACATACATAGATATTACATTACTTTTGCAGAATACTTAGTACATAACAAAACACACACACAAGGACCGTAATAGTTTAGTGTCTTTGGAAACTCGGAATAACATCTTCTAATCGTGGTGAAAGATCTTCAATATCTCCCATAAAGCTCTTTTTTTTTCCTAAAACCTTTCCTTATATCCCGGGGAAAATAAAAAATAAAAGGGTGAGCTCAAATGCTCAGTAAGGGTAAACAAAAGAAATATCAATCACATCATATACATAAGAATATAGCTTTTGGAAATCTTAACCTACAAAAGAGCTCATAATATCATAACATGGGATAAATCATAGAAGTGAAATGTAATCCCAATTATCACAACTTAATACATGAAACTTTGTGGCATATACACATAATCATCATTTCTTGTTATTCAAGACTCATTGCCAAGACTATCTTAGTGGACAAAGTCCCTTTCTGTACAGAGTCACCCTCGTTTCAGTCCTGTTTCACTGAACCGGTATAACCTACCATTCCAGCCATGTCTATCTCATGAGATATAAAATCTTTACCCAATGCATTGGAGGGAGATATAGGTCCCACCCATCTCATAATAATACCATTCTTATGTGTGCCACAAAATCATAAATCATACATCATTACATAACCCATGTAATAAAAATGGGATTCTTAAACAACATGACATCATAAAACAATTCATATAAGATAAAGGAATTAATAAAAATAATTCCATCACAACATAATCAAATCAATGTAATAATTGGGATAGAAACAGAACCCTATATTAGCTTAGATGGAAAATAATTTTGATAAAACACTTGAACTCCATTCTTGAGGAAAATATCCTTTCTACTTTAAAACCCTTTTTCCTTTCTTAACAGGTCATAAAATTTTAAACTAAAAGAATTTGATTAAAAATAAACATGAAAACTTGTAAAGGAAGCTTCTTGGAAATAATGTTTTAAAAATCCATTCATGCCGTATAAGTTAAAAAAACATTCTTCGTACTTTTGTCGGAAAAGTCAAAAAGTACCTCGTACGAAAAAAGACAAAAGATTCCTCTCATATCTTTTACTAAAAACTCACCGAAGGGTAAAATTGGATTTAAAAAATTGTAGGTGGATGGAAATAACATTACATATTGAGTAAACATAGATGTGGATGATAAAATACACCCCATTAAATACTTACGAATAAGCAATCTCAGATAAAAATGGGATTGTGATATTTCCCTTACCTTAGGTCCGACTTGCTTTGTAAGTGTCCAAACCTCCTGTATAATGATTTAAATCATGTTATTGACTTATTACAGAATCATATTCATTGTTATTATATCATATATGGTCCACTTATGACTTTATATTACCCGTTCTTTTGTAAATTCATGTTAAAGTAGCGTTTTGGGTAAAATCGTCTCATTTGACGTTCGTGTTTTTAACTTGTAATTATTAATATGATTACTTAGATCATGATTACTTAATTCCAGAATATAAAAAAATGATTTATATATATATATTCAGAATATACATATATAATAAATCAGTAAATGGAAAGAAATACACCATTCATGGAGACGGTAGTCCGTACGTACGCATGAACGCTGTTTTCGTTTCCTTATTGAATTGAATGGAATTAAGTAGATGACATACATATAAATATAAATAATTCCAGTATCATTATTAGTTCATATATTTCATTAGTACTTATTATATATACTTTATAATCATTCATGAATGGTTAATCATTGAGAATGAATCTCATCGCGTCGTGGAGACGGTAGTCCGTACGTATGCACGAGCGATGATATCGTTCCCATGGTCGTGGAATTGTGTTGAAGTGTATGTATACTATTTCAGTATCAATATCACTTTATAATAATCATATATAGTTACTCATTACACCATTATACCCATCCAATTAAGGTGGTGACGGAAAATAGATTACACCACGACGTGGAGACGGTATTCCGTACGTATGCACGTGCGGTGATTTCCTTTCTCTGTAGGATGGATAGAAGGTTAATTAGAGTTGTTTCATATTTATAATAACATATCAGTATATAAGAAATACTTATGTTAGTACTTTATCATGAAACAACTAAAGAAGAAGAAGTTGAAGAAGAAAGAAATTGAAAAAGATCGGTAATGGATATTACCTCTTTTTGACGCGCCTTCACTTATCCTCCACTTAAAGAACTAAGGATGGTCTTTGAAGAAGACCAGGACCTCTAAGATGATACTAGGGAAGTGGAGAAGAGATTTAGGCAGGGGTTGGCCGAGCTTTAATGCTGAAATTGGTGTGAGGAGGAGAGGGAGGAGGTTCTCTTTTATAAGGGAGGAGAGGGGCATCTTATGAAAATCTCAAAATATTATTTTATATTAAGGTCAAATTCGGTTTATAATGGTTCAAAATGGTCTTATTTCGAAGCTAAAGTGGGGATGGGTCGAAATCCTCTCATCAAATAGGATTTAGACAAGTTTAGGTTATTATTTTAACCTTATCAATTAGATTTAACTCTAAGTTAAATAATTTAACTTTTACCGTGTCTTTTTGTTTTCTTATACTATATGGTTAATAAACTTACTATATCAAGTCAAACGAACCCCAAGTTGTTTATTATTAATATATCTATCCTTATCTAAGTCATTTGGCCGATCCTTAGATTTTTAGGAATTAAATAACAATTAATAATATAATATTTGTTTTAAAAACTAATTTATGTCAATTTTGACACTATTTGGTACATGATTTTTATGAAATTTATAACAGAATGATAAGTTCGAACCAAGTTACTTAAATCAATAATAACATGTCATATTAACCTATAAAATTAGTGTAAGTCATAAAAAGTCTCAAATTGTATTTATTTGGGCATTTATAACATCAATTATGTTAATATTTTCTTAAAAAGGTAATTACTGCATCATTGTTGTGTCATAAATAAATTAAATTATTTAAAGTATAAAAATTACAAATAAAATACCATTATGTAAGAAATATTTTTAGATTTCTAATGAATATTTATAGTCGAAATTACATTATGTATAAGCCTATATTAAAAATGTTTTAGTAAATAAACTTTGATTTTAACTCCTTTAACTCTTCTTTGAATTAAATAATAATAAATGTCCAAATCTAATCCAAGTGGGCCTAAATGACAATATTTTACACTTAAGGTTGTTTTTGGTCGAGATACACTTGTCCAATAGGATTAGGACATGTGTTAGGGTAATATTAATATCATTTTTACCCTTAATTACCCTATATACTTTTAACTGTGGTAAATAAAAGAAAAAATTTACTATTCACCAAAAATTATTTTCATCTCATTGAACCACATTTTACTTACTGACATCAACCGTGTCTCTCGAATTTTTGAAACTCCATTTTCAGAAGCGTTAAAATTAAGATTTATGAAAAAATTAATTTTTTTAACTACCACTTAGTAGTTTCACTATTCATCAAAAATTGAAGTTTTTCAGAAAAATGCCAAAATTTCACCCTAAGTTATAATTGATATTCCGAATTAAAAAATTATTTCTATTTTAAAAAATTCCCAACATATAAGTTGAATTAATTAATTTTATAATTAATTTCCACTGTCACAACAAATAGCGTGTTTTTAAGAGATAATAACTATCAAAAGATTAACACTTGTTTATGTCTGGTGTAAATGTGAAATTACATCCAATGACCAATATTGTATTGAATTATAAAAATATATTCTAAATATACTTTAAAACCACTCAAATTAATAATTTATCACTATTAATTATTTCGATTAAAAAAGTTGTTTTTAATTAAAATTTAGTAATTTTCACTATTCATCAGAAAATAAAAGTTATCCGAAAAGTACCAAGATTTCACCCTAAGCTAATTTCGATATTACGAATCCAAAAATAAAGTCCATTTTGAAAAAAAAAATTACAAAATTTCAAAAAGTGGTTATAACTATTCATAATGGCTAGTTTTAATAATATTTTAATAGCATATTGCTGTTTAGTGAAACTCGTTATTGCGTACTACACACGCTATCGAGGAAGGTCGCGATTGCGTGTAATTAAAGGCTAGTCAATGATGCGTGTTGTTAAAGCACCTTTTAGTGTAGCATACAACACAAGATATTAGTGAAATTAAAAAGAATATTTTTCATAAAATCTCAGGTTGTTACATTCTACCCCCTTTAAAATGAATTTCACCCTCGAAATTCGTCGGGGTTATAAATGGTTTTCTATTCGAAAGTTTCTTTAATAGAAACCCACATCGTAAAAAGGAATGCCAAAACCAATCTTTAAAAATGAAAGTATGAAACGTAACGGTTACCCAAATAAACTAATCACTGGGTTTCCACATAGGTGAAAATATGGATATGAGAGAAAAATCTAGCCATCATGTTCTGATTGAGAGTGGTGGAGAACATGGCTATGGAAAATCTAGCAATCACAAAGCCATAAATTTGTGACGATCTAAGGTACCATCTGATTAATCAGATATAAGAGCACTAGGACAACATTTTTGGTTTTCAAGATCGTTTCCCTAAAGTTAAAGAATTTGAATTAGAATAAATACTTTATTTTGGTACAATCTCACTGTTTTTCGTGCCTTGAACAATTTCCACTTCATCTCTTAAATAAATTAAGTTGAATTTGTTATTCGTGAAGTGTTAACAGATCATATGACAGAATGACGGGTCATTCCATCTGTCTCAAACAAAAGGTTAGCAAAAATTATATACATAAGTCGATCTATAGTGAGATTAATCATATATGGTTCCTAAAATGGACTTATACTTCATATATCATACTGATTAATATAATAAAACTAGTTTTTACTATACAGGGACTTCCTGTAGGCCAGTGGTAGGCGATGAAGGCCAGTCGCACTTCGGTTGTGGGTTCGATTCCCACAACCTTGTCCGACGCGATGGGCTGTCGCCCGTCCTACAGGTTGTCCTTTTTCTAAAACTACATTACTATAACATCCCATCAATAATATCGAAAAAAGAACTTCTATCCTTAAACAATACTAATTTATGTCCAACATAATCTATTCTAGTCTTTAGGCTTATCCATAATACTGCAGTCCATTGTCATAATATAGTGAAAACAATTACCAGAGATTTAATACCATCTTTGATCCCCATATATCATAAGATATGTCTTGTTGGTCACATTCCAAACATTCAAAGGCCTTAATAATGTATTCTCTTTAATTCCCATTGAACCTTAGTGAAAACATGAATGCAGTTAAAATCTAACACTTTCCACATACCAAAATCCTCAAAATTCTATATACTCAAACCATGATATCACTTAGTCCTTATATCAATCATGAGCTCATGAATACTATTAAACATTTCATTTTCTCGTTTTCCCTTCATTATGCGCATAATATCTCAATCACTTTGAATACCACATTAGACTAATACATAAATATTCCAATACTCCATGATACAACATTATTTTGGAATCCCATTACATAAACACTTAATCATTCCACCACATCATTGTCATATTCAACATTGCCAATAGTGATAACATGTGACTTCCCTTTGTCCTTTTCCTTAAGCGGTTGCTCATGTCGATCATCACTAACCCTTGGATTAGGGCATTTATTAGCATAATGCCCCATTTCCTTGCACTTGAAGCATTGAAGTGTTGGTTGTACGTTCTCTGCAGTGTTTTCTTTATTCACATCATTAGAATCCCTTTTTCCATTACATCGACACTCAGCTGCTCGATGACCTTATTTTCCACACTTAAAACATTTTATAGTCCCTTTAAGACAATATCCACCATGATTCTTTCCACACTTTGTGCATAAGGAAACATTCATATTCTTTTCACCATTATTTTGAGATTTCTCCTTGAACTCCATCTTTCATTTCTTGTCAAAACCATGAGATGGATTTGTAACAACAACTTCCATTTCTACCTTGATAGCACAACGCACAATTTCTTCATAGCTACTGAATTCTCTTATAGCTAATGCCCTTTGAAGACTTGGTTTTAGCCACTGAAAAATCTATCAACTTTACTTTTAGTTTGGATGATAATGCTAGATGCATACCTTGCAAGTCCTGTAAAATTTTCTTCGTATATACCAACAGATTCATCATCCTTCTGCTTCAGCTCAAGAAACTCCTTTTCCATCTTTGTTCGATGAATATGAGGGAAGTGCTTACTAAAAAACAAGTTCTTGAACTCGTCCCGTTCCATGGACTCAATTACATCTCTTGGCCTCGTATTCTTGATAAGATTCTACCATTGATCAGCTTCACCTTCCAAATGATATACTGCTAAGATGAATTTACCATGTTCAAAACATTGAAGAACTGAAAATATCTTTTCAGTGGTACTGATCCATTGTTCAGCAACAAGTGGATCGGATGTCCCACTGAAAGAAGGTGGATGTTGCCTCATGAAGGACCCAATAGAATATTGTTCCCTTCTCTGCTCATTTGGAAGTCCAGAATGATTCATAGCTTGTGTAAGGATAGCAATAAGATTTTGCACTCCATTTGCCATAACATTTGTTTGTTGAGGAGGACAATCATTGCATTGTCCATTGCATTGATCAACACGGTTCCTTCGGGTTCCAGCCATTGTCTAAAACCCAAAAAAAATAGTGTGAGAGGCAAAAATCATGCTAGGGAAAACAACATAATAAAGGTGGAGTATCCTCAATATCTAACATCTTAGGTTAAATTCTATGATCGTTACCATAGTTCTAGGACTGTATCCTATACGTATACTTATCCTTAGGGACATCCCTAGACATACCTTATAAATATCTTTAGGGATCTCACTAAAGTTCTCGCATCCTAGTTTCCAAATGTTGACTAATCCTTTCCTCTGATACCAACTGTAGAGACCCTAAGCTTAATGTACATAGATATTACATTACTTTTGCAGAATACTTAGTACATAACAAAACACACACTCAAGGACCGTAATAGTTTAGTGTCTTTGGAAACTCGGAATAACATCTTCTAATCGTGGTGAAAGATCTTCAAAATCTCCCATAAAGATCTTCTTTTTTTTCTTAAAACCTTTCTTTATATCCTGGGGAAAAGAAAACATAAAAGGGTGAGCTCAAATGCTTAGTAAGGGTAAACAAAAGAAATATCAATCACATCATATACATAAGAATATAGCTTTTGGAAATCTTAACCTGCAAAAGAGATCATAATATCATAACATGGGATAAATCATAGAAGTAAAATGTAATACCAATAATCACAACTTAAAACATGAAGCTTTGTGGCATACACACATAATCATCATTTCTTGTTAGTCAAGACTCATTGCCAAGACAATCTTAGTGGAAAAAGTCCATTTCTAAACCGAGTCACCCTCGTTTCAGTCTTGTTTCACTGAACCGGTATAACCTACCATTCCAGCCATGTCTATCTCATGAGATATAAAATCCTTACCCAATGCATTAGAGGGATAGATAGGTCCCACCCATCTCATAATGATACCATTCTTATGTGTGCCACAAAATCATAAATCATACATCATTACATAACCCATGTAATAAAAATGGGATTCTTAAACAACATGACATCATAAAACAATTCATATAAGATAAAGGAATTCATAAAAATAATTCCATCACAACATAATTAAATCAATGTAATAATTGGGATAGAAACAGAACCCTATATTAGCTTAGATGGAAAATAATTTTGATAAAACACTTGAACTCCATTCTTGAGGAAAATATCCTTTCTACTTTAAAACCCTTTTTCCATTCTTAACATGTCATAAAATTTTAAACTAAAAGAATTTGATTAAAAATAAACATGAAAACTTGTAAAGGAAGCTTCTTGGAAATAATGTTTTAAAATTCCATTCATGCCGTATAAGTTAAAAAAAACATTCTTCTTACTTTTGTCGGAAAAGTCAAAAAGTACCTCGTACGAAAAATGACAAAAGATTCCTTTCATATCTTTTACTAAAAACTCACTGAAGGGTAAAATTGGATTTAAACAATTGTAGGTGGATGGAAATAACATTACATATTGAGGATACATGGATGTGGATGATAAAATACACCCCATTAAATACTTACGAATAAGCAATCTCGGATAAAAATGAGATTTTGATATTTCCCTTACCTTAGCTCCATCTTGCTTTGTAAGTGTCCGAACCACCTGTATAATTATTTAAATCATGTTATTGACTTATTCCAGAATCATATTCATTGTTATTATATCATATATGGTCCACTTATGAATTTATATTACCCGTTCTTTTGTAAATTCATGTTAAAGTAGCGTTTTGGGTAAAATCGTCTCATTTGTCGTTTGTGTTTTTACCTTGTAATTATTCATATGATTACATAGATCATGATTACTTAATTCCAGAATATAAAAAAATGATTTATATATATATATATTCAGAATATACATATATAATAAATCAGTAAATGGAATGAAATACACCGTTCATGGAGATAGTAGTCTGTACGTACGCATGAATGTTGTTTTCGTTTCCTTATTTAATTGAATGGAATTAAGTAGATGACATACATATAAATTTAAATAATTCCAGTATCATTATTAGGTCATATATTTCATTAGTACTTATTATATATACTTTATAATCATTTATAAATGGTTAATCATTGAGAATGAATCTCATTGCGTCGTGGAGACGGTAGTCCGTACGTATGCACGAGCGATGATATCGCTCCCATGGTCGTGGAATTGTGTTGAAGTGTATGTATACTATTTCAGTATCAATATCAATTTATAATAATCAGATATAGTTACTCGTTACACCATTATACCCATCCAATTAAGGTGGTGATGTAAAATAGATTACACTACGGCGTGGAGACGGTATTCCGTACGTACGCACGTGCGATGATTTCCTTTCTCCGTAGGATGGATAGAAGGTTTATTGCAGTTGTTCAATATTTATAATAACATATAAGTATATAAGAAATACTGATGTTATTACTTTATCCTGAAACAACTAAATAAGAAGAAGTTGAAGAAGAAAGAAATTGAAAAAGATCGGTAATGGATATTACCTCTTTTTGACGCGCCTTCACTTATCCTCCACTTAAAGAACTAAGGATGGTATTTGAAGAAGCCCAGGACCTCTAGGATGATACTAGGGAAGTGGAGAAGAGATTTTGGTAGGGGTTGGCCGAGCTTTAATGCTCAAATTGGTGTGATGAGGAGAGGGAGGAGGTTCCCTTTTATAAGGGAGGAGAGGGGCATCTTAGGAAAATCTCAAAATATTATTTTTTATTAAGGTCAAATTCGGTTTATAATGGTTCCAAATGGTCTTATTTCGAAGATAAAGTGGGGATGGGTCGAAAGCCTCTCATCCAATAGGATTTAGACAAGTTTAGGTTATTATTTTAACCTTATCAATTAGATTTAACTCTAAGTTAAATAATTTGACTTTTACTGTGTCTTTTTGTTTTCTTACACTATATGGTTAATAAACTTACTATATCAAGCCAAACGAACCCCAAGTTATTTATTATTAATATATCTATCCTTATCTAAGTCATTTGGCCGAACCTTAGATTTTTAGGAATTAAATAACAATTAATAATATAATATTTGTTTTAAAAACTAATTTATGTCAATTTTGACACTATTTGGTACATGATTTTTATGAAATTTCTAACAGAATGATAAGTTCAAAACAAGTTAATTAAATCAACAATAACATGTCATATTAACCTAGAAAATTAGTGTAAGTCATAAAATGTCTCAAATTTCATTTATTTGGGCATTTATAACATCAATTATGTTAATATTTTCTAAAAAAGTTAATTACTGCATCATCGTTGTGTCATAAATAAACTACATTATTTAAAGTATAAAAATTACAAATAAAATACCATTATGTATTAAATCTTTTTAACTTTCTAATGAATATTTATAGTCGAAATTATATTATGTATAACCCTATATTAAAAATGTTTTAGTAAATAAACTTTGATTTTAACTCTTTTAACTCTTCTTTGAATTAAATAATAATAAATGTCCTAATCTAATCTAAGTGGGCCTAAATGATAATATTTTACACTTAAGGTTGTTTTTGGTCGAGATACACTTGTCCAATAGGATTAGGACTTGTGTTAGGGTAATATTAATATCATTTTTACCCTTAATTACCTTATTTACTTTTAACCGTGGTAAATAAAAGTAAAAAGTTACTATTCACCAAAAATTATTTTCATCTCATTGAAACATATTTTACTTACTGACATCAACCGTGTCTCTTGTATTTTTGAAATTCCATTCGCAGAAGCGGTAAAATTAAGATTTATGAAAAAATTAATTTTTTTAATTACCACTTAGTAGATTCACTATTCATCAAAAATTGATGTTTTTCAGAAAAATGCCAAAATTTCACCCTAAGTTATAATTGATATTCCGAATTAAAAAATGTTTTCTATTTTAAAAAATTCCCAACATATAAGTTGCATTAAATAATTTTATAATTAATTTCCGCTGTCACAAAAAATAGCGTGTTTTTAAGAGATAATAACTATCAAAAGATTAACACTTGTTTATGTCTGGTGTAAATGTGAAATTACATCAAATGACCAACATTGTATTGAATTGTAAAAATATATTATAAATATACTTTAAAACCACTCAAATTAATAATTTATCACTATTAATTATTTCGATTAAAAAAGTTGTTTTTAATTAAAATTTAGTAATTTTCACTATTCATCAGAAAATAAAAGTTATCCGAAAAGTACAAAACTTTCACCCTAAGCTAATTTCGATATTACGAATCCAAAAATAAAGTCCATTTTAAAAAATAAAATTTTCAAAATTTCAAAAAGTGGTTATTACTATTCATAACAGCTAGTTTTAATAATATTTTAATAGCATATTGTTGTTTAGTGAAACTCGTTATTGCGTACTACACACGCTATCGAGGAAGGTCGCGATTGCGTGTAATGCAAGGCAAGTCAAGGATGCGTGTTGTGAAAGCTCCTTTTAGTGTAGCGTACAACACAAGACATTAGTGAAATTAAAAAGAATATTTTTCATAAAATCTTGGGTTGTTACACGTCTGATGCATCCGTGGCATTGCGTTATAATCTCAGCCGTCCATCATCATTAAATGATGATCCAACGGCTTGGGAGTTGTCACCGACCACTTGCCGAGCTGAGGAGCCTCCTGATGCCTCCCGCGAACTAGTGGCATCTCGTACAAGGGAGATGGAGCTCTTGGCCACCTCTGATGAAGGTGAAGCCTCCAATATGTTCGGTTGGCTGTACTGAACACATGCATGCATTAAAAAGTCGCATGCATGCAACAAGATAAATAATTCAAACTCGGCCAAGGAAAATAGAGTTTCTGAGGCCACATAGATCCGTGCGAGATTCATGCATGATAATTGGCCATAGGATCATGAATTCACACACCAAGAACGAAAGATACCGTGGTTGAAAACGAAAAGAGAATCAACCAGGATTCTAGCATCTCATGTTCCAAATTTTGAAGCTGAAGATCTAGAGCCTTCAAAAGACTGATATTCATGGATCTTGATCACCCTCCTCACCTACAAAAGAATAATCCCAATCCAAGAAGAAAGTTGTTGATCATCTGAGAGAGGATTCGTGAAGCTCTGAGAAACTCGAAGTAAAGCTCCGCGCACAACCTCTGCTGCGGAGTAGCCTGGAGCCACCCAAGGCTCTGAGAGCTCCTTTCGTGCTACCCCTGCATGAAAGAAATAAGGAGGAGGCCACCCCGCCCGCTCCCCGTGCACGACAGAGAAGAAGCCGAGCCGCACGAACTTGTGTGCCCGCTTCCCGAAACTCTTGTGCAGTTGTAAGCAGCCGCACTTGCGTGCCCTCTGTGACCGCGAAATTGCGCGGCAAGAGGAAGACACTGCGCCACCTACACGGTAGGAGGGAGCTTCCGCACATGCATGGTTGTTTCACTCAAGCACCTGCACGGCAGAAGAAGGTGTCACACCACCCACGCGGTAGAAGCCACTCCTGTACCCTGCACGGTTGAAGGCAGGAGTTGGCCGCATCCTTACATGCCCTCCATTGAAGGGTTGCTGAAGAGGAGAAAGGACACAACACATACTTGGGTTTGTTTGTGTGTGAAAATTGGATAGGAAGGCCATAACACACCTTGGTTTTGTGTGTGAAAAACGAGGAAGGCCACACCATCTTTGTGTGTGTGTGTGAAAAGAAACAAGAAGGTCGTAGCCTTGTCTGTGTACAAGTGAAGGAGGTCATACCTCTTGTGTGTGCCCAAGTGAAGGAAGAAGATACATGCATATCTATGCATGTATGAATAAGTGAACAAGTCAGTGAACACCTTGATAAGTAAGAGAGAAGGAGAAATTCACACTAAAGAACAACACACAATTTGATGTGTGTGAGAAAGAATAAAAGAGTGTGACTCGAAGAAGAAGGTGTGTGTACTAAAAGAGATTACACCATTTGAGGGTTTATCACACCAAGATGAGAAGGGGAGAGCATGCTTTCATGCATGCACATGAACACATAAACAATGTTTAAGTCAGTTTGTGTGCATTTGAGAAGTCCAAGAACAAAGGTTCTTGAAGATATTTGAGATTCCATCCAAGTCATGCATGAAGATTGTGAAGTCGTGCAATCAGTGCATAATGATTCAGTGATTCCATGCACTCAGTGCATGAAGTTGAATTAAAGAGAGACTGAAGCCAGAATAAAGTTAAAGACATCATTCATTTTAGTTTTCAGTAGTTTAGAAGACCAAGAAGATTGAGTGGGCGTACTCAGTGCAAGAACATATTTTCCCATAAATATTCTTTAAGACAGAGGCCGGGTCATCCTCAGAAGAAGAATATAAATCCCGAACAAAGAAGAAGAGTCCTGGACACCACAAGTGATCAGAAGAAGTGAGAAAGGCCAACAAACCCTACTCAAGGCTGTTAAAGACTCTTTAAGAGCTTAAAGAAGAAGAGCTACTCATGTTCCTCAAGGAGCCTGGAGAAGACCCCCTGTGAGACTCTGGGTGGAGAAGTCCTCGGTGGAAGCTGAAGCAGACCAGTGAGAATCTAGTAACATTGTGGGATGCAGTATAAAGAACCTCCTGTGGGACTTAGGAGAGATACAATGTGACTCTGTATCGACCATTGTAATTACTAACCGAATTATAGTGGAGAAACCATGTTGGGGTGCTTAACCAAATCGACAAGGACGTAGGCCTTTAGAGCCAAACCTTGTAAATCCTTGTGTCCTATGCCTTTACATATACTAAATCTCTTGAGGAAAGGCTGATAGATACAGAAAGAGTGGATCGAGGCCTTAACAAGACATAGAGGTTTAATTGATAAAGAATCAATAAATAAAAAGTTTAAAAGGGTCACTTATTCACCCCTCCCACTCTTAGTGATCACACTGATCTGGGCACTTCAATTGGTATCATAGGGTGGTTGCCTCTAAAAGATCCAATGGAGTCTTTATGAAGTGAAGATTTGATGAAATGAGCGAACACCCTCAAATGGATATATCTTCCAAGACTCAGAGAAATAAAAAGAACAAACAGTCTATGAAGATGAAGAATAAGGTTGCTACTAATAGACAAACACCTTCTATTGATGGTAATATGAGAGTCACAATAGATGAAAATTCCTTTTATCACTCTTCTAATAAAGCATGCTAAAACTGTGATGATGATGGAATAATCAATGATCTTCTAAATGCGCAAAAATATCTTCGAAAGACAGTCCCTAGAGAAGTGGAAATGTGTATTGCTACAAGTATCCATGATCTTCAAGAAGAAAAATTAAAGCTAGAATAAGAAGCCAATTTTATGGGAGATCAATTGCAAAGAAGGGTTGGCATAACCAACACTCTCACAAAGCTGGTGAAGGCTAAAATGAAACCATTTTACTTTGCAGTAAAATAATTGAAGATGTTAGTGAAGAATTGCAAAGAAGAATTTGTGAGAAATAATTCATTGGGATAGTGTTCAAAAAAGTTTTCCATGCACTGGAAATGTGGCACAGCGTGTCAATTGTTGTTAAAGAATCTCAACTAGAAGACAAAGTAAATAGGGTAAAGGAGCTTGAGAATTCATTGCAAGAAATGAAGAAGGTGCATGAAGACCAGATGAAACAATAGAAAGAGAATTGGGAAGGAAATATAAGACTTGTTGAGGATCATAAGAACTCTCTCATCATGAAATGCTTAGAACTAGAGGTGATATTGAAAAATCAGCAATCACCCAAATCCAAAACCTCCCAGTCAGCTGGAAGAAGAAATGTTTCCACAAAAGTGTGCATTGAGAAGGATGATTCCAAAAGAAGGACATCCTCTAATGAAAGGGAAACATCTACTAAGAATAAGGTACCATTCATCCCATCTTGTAATCATGCTTCTAAATGTGTTTCCACAAACAGTGAAAGATGGAAGAGTAACTCTAAATAAGTATGGATGAAGAAGATGAAGAATGACAGCTCTCCTGAAAACACACAGCAATTAAAGAGAAAGATCTAACAATCAGAAAAAGTCAAGAAGACAAGATTTGTAGGTCAATGTTGGTGCTGCAATAGATATAGACATTATGCAATGTATTGTTGGTACAATCCTATAAATGTTAATGAAAAAAAGGAATCCCATTCCAAGGGGAAGCAATCTAGAAAATAAGAAGCAACATCCATAGGTCCAGAAACACTTGTTTACTGCAAACAGATTTAGAATGTTTGATAACATCTGGGATGAATGAAAAAGTGGTCACAAGAATGATACATACCAATCTGCAAATGTATCCAAATCATAAAAGAAGAGAATATCACATATCCTAAATAATAAAGAAGAATTATCCTTGGGAAGCAAATATAAGAATGTTGAAAATTCTCCCATGAAGATTTTAAAAAAGAAACAGAAGTCCTTGGATTCCAAATCCAAGAAGGGTTATGCATCCAGAAGGACAACCAAGAAACAATGCTTCTACTATAGAATGAAAGGTCATACCATGGATCTTTGTAAACAATCCATGGAACTAAATATAATCAAACTGCACTCAACAAGACTATCAATCAAGAAGAAGAAGAAGGGATTGATTGAAAATAAGCTACCTAAGAAAGGTAACTTAAGTGCACCAAGGGAACCATGTGGAACATCCAAATATGATGCCTCACTTCCAAATGACATGTTAATCATCGAGCCAGAATATTTGGAAAGAATAAGAAAGGAAGAAAATGCACATGCCAAATCTGGTGCAAAAGGGAAAAAAGATTTCACATGAAGATAATGTTCTGTGTGTGAGGTGCAATAAAGCTGGTCATATTAGTAATAAATGCATGAAACTCATTCTAGCTGAAAAAGAATTCTTCAAGAGAATGAAGATTGCACCAGGAGATTCTAGTGCTTAGAATTCACTTAGAAAGAGAGGAGTCACACACAAATAAGTTGAAGATTTGTTAAGATCTATACCAGCACAATCACAATTGATGATCAAATGTGCAAGTGTGAAGAATGGAGAATGTGGAACATCTCGGTTGAGAGAATCTTCTCAACATTGTTGTTCAAACTCATGAACCAAGGAGGTTCTATCTTATTCCCTAATCACTGGTATATACATGTGCTTACATTTCAGGGAATTAAAGATGATGATCACTCTCAAATTGAGAATGGTATGGACAGAATGGAGTGCACCCCTTGAGGGGGAGAAAATTTGAAGAAGATGATATTTTGAGATTCATATCATCTTGGGAATAATGAAGGTATTCAAATCACACTTTCATCCCTTGTTTCTTAATTGTATTTAACAAATCAATTAAGGGGGAGTATTTGATTTAAGGCAAAAGGATGAAAGGGGGATCTTTATCTTTGCACCTGAACTTTCTAATGAGTTTGGTGAAGTATGTGCAGGATTTAGAAATTCATTGATATATCTGAAAAATGTCAACCCCTTGAATCCTAAGCGTGATCTCACGTGTATAGTGAATTGTGGACAGCATTGAATTCCATGGTCACATAACTCTTGTTTTCTACACTGGGTTAGCCCATGTAGACTTAGAGATGATTTACTAAAGGCCATTTGCTAATGTGAACCTGTGACATCATCCCTCTCTTAGTGATTTTCAAGAAGATGCTATTCAAATAAAGGAGGAAATATTTTGAAGAGAACCACACCACACCTTTGTATTTGGTTTCCAATAATGGGGAGAAAATATTTTCACACATATTGACCCATTCATATGTTCTCTAGTGATATTGAAAACAAATACAAAGGGGGAGATTGTTGTGTACCGTGTTGCATTTGTTGTCAATAAGGTGTAAGGGATTAAATGGATGACAAGGAGTGTCAATATGTGAATTTAAAAGGAAGTGATGTTGATGGTGATGTTTTCAATAAGGTTTCAAGGATTGAATAGATTAAAAGGAGTGTCAATATGTGAATGACAAAGGAAGTGATGGTGATGGTGATGATTGGAAAATACCCATGGTACTAAGAAGCATGTCACTTAGGAGAATCACTAAGTGGCATATGAGGTAAGGTTGAAACATTCTCCATAATAAATCAGATGATTTTAGAGTTGATATTTTGTTCAAAGAACTTGTATCAAGAAGATACAGTGTCAAAACATTGTTAGAAGTCCATGTATGAAGAGATAGAGGTGATCAATCCACAATCCCTAAGTGGATGAGGAATGAAGAAAGAAGATCCATCCACATCACTAAGTGGATGAAGTGAAGAAGTTCCATCCATATTTATTGAGTGGATGAGGGATGAAGTGAAGATGAACCACACACAGCTTCTAAGTGGATGAAGTGGTTTGAAGAAGACCATGGACTATCTCTTAGTGCATGAGGATTTGAAGACGATCCAACCTCATCTCTGATTGGATCATTGAAGAACACTGATGAAATATTTGATTCAAGAGAAATGGTTGAAGAATAACCTTCAAGAATTCCCTCCTAAGTAGAGAATAAATGTTGAAGAGGATATGAGGAATTCTAAATAAGAAGAGGAGGTGAATAAGAGGAGAATGGACTGAAGTAGACTTATTCCTACTTGGTTTAACCAAGTATACAAGGTGATGTAAAAAATGGGGCATGCCCACGAGCTAGCGACTCAAGCATAAACCCAAGGCACCTGAGGGGCCACAAGGGGTCAACCGCGCTCATGAGGAGGCCTAGGCAGATCCAGCTTACAGGAGGCTAGGCTGTGTGTAAGGACGAGCCACGTGGAGGTCAAACCCGCGTAGCGTGGGAGCCAAGGGCATGCCTATGGAGGAGCATAGTGGGCTCTATAGAGTGCCCGTAGGAGAACCGGTGCGGGGCTGCACCATAGGAGGGAGAGGAGATTTCTGAACTGATGCTGGGAGAAACTAATTGATAAACCGTGCAAAAACCTCAGCGCGTTTCGATGTGGGACGAGTTTTTAATAACGTGGAAGAAATCCTGGCCGCTCATCTGATCATGTGCTGATCTGAACCGTCTGATTCATCCGCGGTGCTGCGTTATAATCTCAGCCATCCATCATTATTAAATGATGATCCAACGGCTTTAGAGTTGACTCCTACCTCTCGCTGATCCGAGTAGCCTCCTGATGCCTACCGCGAACCAGTGACATCCTGTACGTGGGAGATGGAGCTCCCGACCACCTCTGATGAAGGTACAACCTCCAAGATGATCAGTTGGGTGTACTGAATACATGCATGCATTAAAAATCTTCATGCATGCATTGAGATAAATAATTCAAACTTGGACGTGGAAAATGGAGTTGCCGAGGCCATGTGGAACCGTGCGAGATTCATGCACGAGAATTGGCCATTCAATCTTGAATTCGCACACCAAGAACAAAAGATCCTATGGTTGAAAAACAAATAGGAAACAACCAGGAATCTAGCGTCCCGTGTTCCAAATTTTGAAGCCGAAGATCTAGGGCATTAAAAAACCCGATATTCAGGGATCTTGATCGCCCTCCTTGCCTACAAAAGAAAAATCCTGAACAAAGAAGAATGTTTCTGATCGTCTAATAGAAGATCCGTGAAGCTTTGAGAAACATGAAGTAAAGCTCCGCACACAACCTGTGCGATAGAGTATCCCAGAGCCACCCGAGGCTCCGAGAGTTCCTTTCGTGCTACCCCTGCGCGAAATAAGTAAGGAGGAGTCCACCCCACACACTCCACTTGCGCGACAGAGAAGAAGCTGAGCCGCGCGAACTAGCACACCCGCTGCCCGCAACACTTGTGTGGTTGAAAGCGACTGCACTTGCACGCCCTCTAAGCCTACGAACTCGCGCGGCAGGAGGAAGCCACAGCACCACCTGCCCGGTAGGAGGGAGTTGTTGCACTTCCGCGGCTGTTGCACTCAAAAACCTGTGTGGTAGAAGAAGGTGTTGCACCACCCACACGGTAGAAACCACTCCCGCACCCTACGCGGTTGAAGGCAAGAGTTGGCCGCATCCTTGTGTGCCCTCCTTTGAAGCGGTGCTGAAGAGGAGAAATGCCACAACACATACATGGGTTTGTGTGTGTGTTAAAAGTGTAGAGGAAGGCCACAACACACCTTGGTTTTGTGTGTGAAAGAGGAGGAAGGCCACACCATCTTTGTGTGTGTGTGTGAAAAGAAACAAGAAGGTCGTCGCCTTGTATGTGCACAAGTGAAGGAGGTCATACCTCATGTGTGTACCCAGGTGAAGGAAGAAGATACATGCATATCTAGGCATGTATGAATAAGTGAACAAGTGGGTGAACACTTTGAGAAGTAAGAGAGATAGAGAAATTCACAGTAAATTACAACACACAATTTGTTTCGTGTGAGAAAGAATAAAAGAGTGTGACTCGAAGAAGAAGGTGTGTGTGCAAAAAGATATTACACCCTTTGAGGGGTTATCACACCAAGAAGAAAAGGGGAGAGCATGCTTTCATGCATGGACATGAACACGTAAAAAATGTTTAAGTCAATGTGTGTGCATTTGATAAGTCCAATAACAAAGGTTCTTGAAGACATTTGAGATTCCATGCAAGTCATGCATGAAGATTGAGAAGCCATGCAATCAGTGCATGAAGTTTCAGAGATGCCATGCACTTAGTGCATGAAGTTTAATTAAAGAGAGACTGAAGCTAGACTGATGTTAAAGACATCATTCATATGAGTTTTCAGTAGTTGAGAAGACCAATAAGATTGAGTGGGTGTACTCAGTGCAAGAACATATCTGCCCATAAAGATTCTTGAAGACAGAGGCCGGGTCATCTTTAGAAGAAGGAGATAAAGCCCGATCAAAGAAGTGGAGTCCTGAACACCACAAGTGATCAGAAGAAGTGAGCGAGGCCAACAGACCTTACTCAAGGCTGTTGAAGACTCTTGAATAGCTTAAAGAAGAAGAGCTACTTGTGTGACTCGAGGAGCCAGGAGAAGACCCCCTATGAGACTCAGGTTGGAGAATTCTAAGGTGGAAGCTGAAGTAGGCCCGTGGGAATCTAGTACCACTGTGGGATGCAGTATAAATAACCTCCTATGGGACTCAGGAGTAATACAATTTGACTCTGTATCGACCATTGTAATTACTAACAGAATTATAGTGAAGAAACCATGTTGGGGAATTTAACCAACATAGAAAGGATGTAGGCCTTTGGAGCCGAACCTTGTAAATCCTTGTGTCATGTGCCTTTAAATTTACTGCATCACTCGAGGAATGACTGAGAGATACAACAAGAGTGGATCGAGGCCTTAACAAGCCATAGAGGTTTAATTGATAAATATTAAATTAATAAAATGTTTAAAAGGATCACTGATTCACACCCTCCACCTCTTAGTGATCACACTGATCCGGGCACTTCAAATATCATGATTAAATTTCAATACACTATTTTTACAATAGTAAGAACCTCTTAATTTTTTTTAAAAACATAATGATTAAAATATCATGTATTTTATCTAAAACCGCTAATACTTTTCGTTAGGGAGTTTAGTGATTTAACTAATTAATGAAAATAATTATAAAACCCAAAGTAGGATCACCACATAATATATCAGAACAAATTTTTAATTATAAAATGAAGATATAATGTTCTATTTATAGTAAAATAATAGTTTTATCAGGTTCTTCATGGTTATTGGATGAAAATTTCATATAAGTGGGTGCCTAAGGATGTCCCTTCTCAATGGTGTATCAATGTGTCTAATAAATCACTCGTTACATGGTAAAACCCCTTCTATATCTCACAAAAAGTCAGTGGCTATAATTTTAATGAGAGGATGAGGAAGACAACTATATGTATTAAAAAAATTTGAAGGGATTGAATGACGGATATCTCTCTCTGATTGTTTTTATATATAGTCTCTTAATACATTACTCGTGTATTCATATATATATATCTAATATCCCTGAACCCACACTCCTTAATCCTCCGCTAAAATCCTAAACATTACATTTTCATTGTTGAGAATGATGAAGGTGACCAAATTTCACTATCTAAAACATACAATATCAAACATAAATATTATGGTACCTATATTATCATGGACCTTTTAGGTTTAGAGTTTTATAAAATTAACACAAACTCTTACATAAAAAATACTCATGTCATTAATTTAGAATTTCCTGCACTTAACCTCTAATATTTCAAATAAATTCATCATCATCATCCATTTGAAATCATTCAAAAAAAAATCATTCAAAAATACTTGATGCCTTGTGAAAAGGAAACATAAGAAGGGTAAAATAAAATGATCATTAAGGGAAAACATAACCACTAACAATTGAAATTCATCAATGAGTTTAAAAAGTGAATATGTGTATGATGACATAATCAGAGTACATGGGTGGATTATAAACTAAGTCATACCCATAAATACATGAATCATCAATCATGAAACATAGCATAAGGATTTAAAAAAAGGGAGATTCCTAATAATGATTAATCATGAACCACATTATATCAATATTTATCAAAGGTACCATTATAATCCTATGGAAATAATATATAAAATATTTTGGTATCTTGGAGCATCATCATCGTATAACCCTTACAGAGTCATTATAACTAGAATAACCATATGTTTGAATTATAATATAATTATCCAAAGAATATAGTAGTTACCCAATGAATTAGATTGTTATCTAGGAACACCCAATATATAGGCAATATCGGCCTCACTCATCACTATCTTAGAAAACCCGTCATATATATTTTCCAAGAACAACTAATTATATAAGGTATATAGAGATTGTCTTTCATAATAATGTTAAAAAAACTTTTATTATTTTCAAAACATGATTAAGCTATATAAAAAAACATGTTCCTCGAAAATATCATAGAAACAATATTTAACTATATAAAATATATAGGTATAATAAAAATGTATTTGAAACAATATTAACCCATCGAGAAAAATAATGAGGGAAATATAATTACAAAATATTTGCTTTGGATCATTAGTAACCAAAAGGGTTGTTGACATCAATGAATGTGAATACCATTAAAATATAATTAAATACATATTAATGAGAATAAAATTTTCATTTTAAAAAATAAATTTTAAAATATAAATCATTCAGAAAATATTATGAAAATTATTTTCCTTAAAAATAACTTCTGAATCTTATAAAGGAATATTTAAAAAACATTTAATATATTTATTTAGAAAAATATATTTTCTATCTTGAAAATAATTTTATTAAAAAATAACCTTGAAAACATATATTTAATTCTTCAAAGAATATACTGGTCATGTAAATGAAAGCTTATTTTCATGACATTTATGTTATAACAATGATCCCTCTCACTTTTTTTTATAAAATTAAAAGTAGAATTGTTTAGAAAAAAGACATTAAGAAACATTCAATTAAAAAAACAGAAATTGTTAAAGATTATATTAATAAATAATTTTAGTAATTTAATCAAATTATTGAAAACATTTTTATAAAACCTGGTTTTGGATAAAAAATGGTTTTGACAGAAGATAAAAATAATGTCAATTTTTTATAAAAACAATCCTTTGAACTCATAAGTACATAAAGAGTGGAAAATGAAGGTAATACATGATTTATCATGAAATAGTAAGTGGACATGAAAATTCATGAATTTTTTGAGATATGGATCGTAATATTTTATCATAAAATACATAATTATAAAGAATCATGATAAGTGGTGAAATTGTAACATTAAATCTTTACTACGTTGGTAACATTGAATTGGTGGACCCATGAAAAAAAAAATTAAACTAAACATAAAATATAATAATAATAAATAAATTCATGATATTAAAAATTAAAATTGATATATATTCATCTCATGAAATAAGATAAGAGTATAACAAAATGTATGTATCTTGGAAGGAAATTAGAGGCAATAGTCCCATACCATTTTGAGATCATTTTAATTGTAATCATCATGAAATAAAAATATTAAATTAATTATACAATATCATTAAAATAAGAATATTCATGATATAAAACCTAAAAGTGTCTGTATGTGCACCTTATAAAAGAATATAGGTGCATAATATAACATACCTTCCAAATAAAAAAAATTGAAAGAAAAATTCCTTAACTCTTTGGTTACATTTGAACTGTAAACCCCGTGAAATAGAGATCCTAAAATTCATATTTAACTCCAAAAAAATTTAATTAGAAGCATTATAAAATAAATTCATGGGACTTATATACATAACATAAAATAAAGAGATGGTGAATACGATATGTGTCTTACAGAAGTAAAAAAGTTGTATGAGAATCCCTAATCTCGAGTCCAGACATTCCTTAGAATTATTTTAAATATTGTATAATAATAATACATCAACTATTATATTTATTAGTAATATTTTCCTATTTTAATAAATAAAAAATAAAAAAAGTATTTTAATTAAGTATAATAAAATATTTTATTATTTAATCAGTTATGTCCATATCGGGTTTTTTCGAGAATGTTTAGTTAATTATATAAAAACGGACTCAAAGTGTTGATTGTGGTTAAATATGTAATTATTTATATATATCATGAAAATTAATAATAGAAAATTATGATATTTAATAATCAACTATATTTTTAAAATAGTCATTATTTTTTAATAAAAAATTAACAATGATATGATCATGGAGATGGTAGGGCATATGTATGAATGAGTAACATTACCCTTTTTCAACGATCATTATAGAAATAAGGTATGTGTTATTTTATCTTTTCAAATTGATTATAATATCATAAATAACATATTATTTATTTAAATATACTTATATATATATATCATACTTTTGATGTTGTTATGAAAAAATTATTGTATCTCTTTGTCGAGGAAGTAGTCAACATGTACCTGAACGACATTACCATTTTTCACTGTAAGAATGAAAATGATATTTTATATTCTAAGAATGAGAAATATTTTTTTGAATATAATTATGATTTAATTTATATCATATATTTATTAATGTTTTCCTTATTACTTTCCATGTAAAGCGTTAGTGAAAAATGGATCACATTGCTTCATGACACGGTAGTCCATTGTACACATGAGCGATGTTGTCGTATAACCCCCAGAATTAAATGGTATAAAACTAATATACTATATCATAAATTAAGAAGAATAAATATTATACAAATTTAATATATACTTCAAATAAATCATTACAAGAAGATATGAGAGGTTATAGGGGATGATAGATGACATCAGTTTGCGAGGCGACAATCCTTCACACACAAAAATCATTATTTTGTATCCCATTTAATACACATGGAGCTTAATTTAGGATATCAAATAAATATAATAAAATAATATTTTACTGGACATAATTTTTTGATCACATCCAAATATTTTAATAATATTTGATGGAGGTGGATGAATAAGTAAAACAAAAATTCATAGTTAGAAATTATAACTCTTCTCGGACCACCTTTATAGGATTATACAAAAAGTGTTACTATAATTGGTTTATAACAACAAAATGATTTTACGATGAGGGTATATAAGTTGGAATGTGATTTGGGTAGTTACCATATGTTGAAATATGTTTATATATTGGTACGAATAGATGAAAAGGGCGGAGTTTTTATAAGTGAGGTGGGTTACGCCCTTGAAATATTTGAAAAAAATAGTATATCCACATTTTTAACATGATTAAAGGATCCCCAATAATGTAGTATTTTTATTTATACAAAATAAAGACTAAATAGGGTAATAAAATACTTTTTTGTAATAGTTTTTAGACCCTATTCAGGATTATGATTTTAGTTTAACCCTAACAAACCAATTTTCACCTTAACCACGTCAGTTTGTTTTCATTATATTCAATATTCTTTATGGAAAAATATTTAGTTTACATTATTATATGATATAAATAATTTTAATTCCAACTATAGAATCCATTTTAACAAATTATATTAATCTAAATGGAAAATTTTAATTTAATTTTAAACTCATAGAGAGAATGAAAAATTTGTTTTTCAAGAAGTGTATTTTTCAAAGAAAATTTGATTTTATATTAACTATATGACATAAAATAATTAACGTATGAATTTAAATTAATATTTATTTATTTGTGATATATATATTTAATTTAATACATTACATATAATGTATTATCTAATTTAATTAAAATTGATAATAATTACACATTTTAAAATAATTTTTATAAAAATCCCATTTTTAAACCCAAATAAACATGTACTAAAATAAAAAATTAAATATATTAAGAAGTAATTAACTAGATTAAATATATTTAATTTCTAATAATATAAAATAAAATCATATCCAAAACCAAATATGGATTTTAAAATTTCTTGATTTTTCGAAGAGAAATGAAATTTAAAATGAATCAGTATTTTTCATGAATAACTAAAAAAGAAATATTTTTTGAAAAAACTTAAAATTTCACCAATTTGATTTTATATTATGACTTAGAAAATGAATTTATTTCTATAATATAAATTTTCAAAAACATCCAAAAATTATTTATAATATTTTTTCATTTAGAATAATAAAAATCGTCCTTGAGGAATAAATATTTTGGGAAATTAAAATTACTTTACTAAAAGATTTATTGATTTATTACTAAAAATTTAAAAATAAATTATATTGAGTATAAAATTAATATATATATATTTCAAAATTTAAATAATACTATTCATACACCCCAATTTAATGGTTTTGTAATAACGGTTATATTTTTTATGGGTTCTTTAAGCTTGGTGTTGTGTGTAAAATACACAATAAAACATGGTTTTATTTTCTAAAATCATAAGGTGTTATACCAACCCCCATTTAATAAATTTCATCCTAGAAATTTTAAATTCATATCCAAATTAAAAAATTTTACATTTTGAAATATTTTTCTTAATCCCACATCATTAAAATGGTTAATAAAAAACATATTGATAAGATCGAAGTGGACAAATAAAGGTCCTCTAGAATAACACATACTAGGTTTCCAAATTGAAGATCTAAGGTGGGAAATGAATATCTGTTCATGGAAGATAGTAATAATTCCCAAATAATTATATGAAGTTTTTAAGATCATTAATATAAAGAAAGTGAATGATCCAGAGAAAGTTAACAACCACAAAACCATAAACCAAAAATGTGTGAAAAAAGAGCATTGATATCATCAGAAATGTTGGTAACATGAAAAAGTTCATTTCAAGATCCTTTTCCTAGTGTTTAATAATAATTTTACCATATATACTAATATAATAATTAAATATAATTAATTTATGAGTATAATTTTATCGTTTTTTTCAACTTCCACCTCAATATCAGATTTGTCTCCAAATGATGAGTATACAAGATGAAATCTTGACACCTGAAGCACTAAAATTAAATATAAAATAAAGAAATTACCATAAAATGGATAGTAAATATATTTCAACTTTACGTTAGACATTAAAAATAAAAAAATGGTTATCACATGGAAACATGTTTACTAAAATTAAAAAACCATTATTTGATGAAATAATACATTAAATTCTAAACTTCAACAGCAATACCCAATGTTCAAACAAAAAAATCCCAAAATAACTCAAACATTAAATAGTGTTTTAACATAAAATGATATCTCACACCATTAATATTTCAATCAAAAAATCTGGATATATCCTTTTGGATTGAAATTTATCACTTAGTCAATAAAATAAATTTCAATACCATGATTATCTAAATGATAAAACTTGTGTTATCTATATCCCAGATCATGTGAACCGTAATGGTTATCAATACCTTGAATATTTTTTTCCACTAAATTTAAATTAATAGTAAATATTAAACCATAGAATTAATAATACATCAACGTACTAAAAAATTTCGTAATATGTCATAAATTACATTAAGATCTCATTTCTTGAAACCTAAATTGGATTTATAAGACTTTGAAGTTATGATTTAATAGTATAGACCTATGATTGTATCCATAAATTCTAATATAACATCACATGAAAGAATCATGATAATAAAATTTATCTAGAATCTTCTTATAGTATAAACAATAATAGTACGGAGCCTACACCCCCAGATCTGCCGTTGAAATCATAAAGATTACTTTTTAAAATTTGAAAATGGTGAAGGTGACCCGATTTTCACCATCTAAAAGATAAAATATCAAAAGGAAAATTTGGATCACTTATAATATCAATGAACTTTATGGTTTATAGTTCTATTTAATAATGATAAGATCTTACATAAACAATACCCATGTATTTAGATGACTATGTATACTAGTTAACATTACTTTTTTTATTTCTCATTAAGTCATCGTTATTATCCATATTAAATAAATCTAAATAAATTTCATTCCTCATAATTGTGGATAACTTGGGGAAAAATTATAAAAAATGGAGATCTAAAATATTTTTAAGGGAAAATAGAAGCATTAATAATTGAATATCATCCATGAGCATTATAAGTGAATACGAGAATAACGACATAATCAAAGTGTATGAGAGAATCATAAAATAACTCATACCCATCAATAACTAAATCATAAATCATGAAACATGTCATATGGCTTTAAAAAATGATATATTTATAAGAATAAATAATCATGAGAAATTTAATATCCATATTGATCAAATTATACATTAAAAACTCATGGTTTTTATATATAATACATATAGGTATCATGGAATATCATCATCATATAACCCTGAAATATCCATTAAAATGTGAATAACCCTATGGTAAAATTACAATATTATTCTCTATAGACCATAATCATTAGCCAATTAATAGGACCAATATCTCAGTTTATGCATCATATAATCTATGTCAGGCTCACCCAGTGCAATCTGGGCACACCGATCATATATATTGTCCATGAAAAACAACATTAATAAAGCACAAATATCTTCAATTTTATTGTAAAATTCATAAAAACTGATTATTATGTTCAGAACTTTATTAACCCAATGAAAAGAAATAGGTTCCATCAATATAACATTGATAAATTCTTATCATATGGAAAATAAATGGGTTCCACTAAAATATCAATCGAACAATCATAGTACATCTAGAGAAATAATAAGGATTGTATCATTAGAAAATATCTCATTGGTGCACACATAACAATAAGTGTTGGTGAAATTGATGAATGGGAAACCATTAAAATATCATTAAAAATATTATGTGTAAAATAATATTTTCATTTAGAAAAATAAAATTTATAAAACACGAAACAAAAAAAATATTTTAAAAAACACTTATATGAAAACAACCTTGGAATCATATAACAGAATCTTTAAAAATCATTTTAAACATTTCTAGTGGAAATTCCCCTTTCTATTTTAGAATAAAATTTCTAAATAATATTAATTTTTTTTTTCAAAAATATCTATAAATAAACCTGAAAATGTAAAAACTATTCTTAAAAAAAATAATGGTCAAGTTGATAGGGAATTTTGATCAGGTTATACTTGTTAAAATGAAGATTACTTTCACGTTTTTGGTCAAATCCAAAAACAATGCATTGAAAATAAAATTATTATTCAGTTGAAAATATTTATAAATAAGGTAAGGTTAAAATTATATTTAATAAATAAATTTTATTTCTTAAAAAAATATTAAAATCATTTTTATAAAACATGTTTTATGAAGAAAAAGGGTTCTTGACCGAAAAGAGAAATAATGTTGAGTTTACATACAAACATTATTTGGAAATATTGAGTATTTAATTTAATTAAAATGATGGAAAAATATTTATTATAATGAAATAAATATAAATGTATAAAATTCATATGTTTCTTGAGCGTTGGGTCATTATATTTTATCATTGGAAACAAAATCATAAAAAATATTGATAAACGACGCGATTGTAACAGAAAATATTAACCGCATTGGTAACATTATATTATAAGCCCCAAGAAGGAATAATATTAAATGAATCATAAATTATCATGAGAATAAATATAATAAAGATATTATATATAAAAGAGGATTTATATACACCTAAAAAATTTTATAGGTGCCTAGCATAACATATGTCTCAAGATATAAAATTAAGAAAAAAATGCCTTACCATTATGGAAACATTCAAACCATAAAATCCTTGATATAATAACATTAAATGAATCATAAATAATCATGAAAATATGGATTTTAATTTTATAAATATACAAAGGGAATTTTTATTAACCTAATAAAATATTATAGGTGCATAATATAACATTTTTTCCAAAGAAGACAAATTAAGACAAAAATCACTAACCACTTTAGTAACATTTTAACTATTAACCACATGAAATAGATAACATAATGTGGTTACATAAATCTAAATAATCTTAACTATAGTAATAACAAAATAAATTTATTTGAATTATATACACCATATAAATTAAATAGATGGGGAAAATAGAATGTGTCTCATAGAAGTAAAAAGTGAGACACAAATCCCTTACCTCAAGTCCAAGAAATCCTTGAATGTCATTTAAATATTCTATAATAAGATTACAAAAATTATGTTATTTATTAAAAAATATATTTTTTATTAATAAATTATACTTAAAAATTTTATTTTTTTTATTTTTAATAACATTTTAAAATATTCAAAAAGAAAAGTCCACGTGGGTTATTTTGAGGACAATAGGTTCGTTGTGTCAAAACATATTCAGTGTGTGACCATGGTCAAAGAGGTCATTATTTTAAAATATAAACAATAATAATAATTAAATAATTATCTTATTTATTTATAAATTGTACTTTTAAAACCAATCATGAATGATTTTTATGAAAAATGAACTCTATTAAAATCAGGGAGATGGTAGGCTGCACTTATGCATGAGTAAGATTTCCATTTTTCAATGATCATAATAGAATGAGGGTATGCATTATTTTATATTTTCACTATAATAATAATATCATAAATATTATATCAATTATTAAAATATACTTATACATGTCATTATTGTGATTCAGTTAGGAAAAAAATCATCTCGCTTCTTCGAGGTTGCAGTCCACACGTACATGGACGACATTATCAGTTCTTAGTTTAAGAATGAAAATGAAATATTTTATTATTGTAATGATTAATATGTCATCAATATAATTAATATTTCATTTATTTAAGATAAATTCATTAATTTATCCTTATTACCTTCCATGTGAAGCATTTGTGAAAAATGAATCACATCGCTTCACGAGGCGGAAGTACGTCGTATACACTAGTGACATTATCATATCTACCAAAGAATGTAAATTAAAATCTTATATATGATATAGTAACTCCATAAGTATAAATATGTTACATATATCATATATATACTTCAAATAAATCATTAAAACCATCCTTGGGAGGCGATGATGAAACAAAATTACATCGGTTCTCGAGACGGTAGTCCGTCGTACACATGAATGGAAATTCTGTATCCCATTTGATGGAAGAGGAGATATATCAAGGATATTAAATTAACATAATAACCAATAATTATAAATTAAACAATTTTATATCATATTATCATATTTGAAGAATATATTTAGGAGATGTAAGATGAAATAAAAACAAAATGCATAGTTAGGAATTTTACCTCTACTCTGACCACCTCTTTAAGATTATACATAAAGTATTCCAACATTGGATTTATGAAAAAAACGTTATTCTAGGAATAGGGTATTGAAAATGGGATTTTATATTATTAGTTACTGTGTAAACAATTAGGGATTTAATGTGTATTCATGAGTCGATATGTGGTGGCATTTTATAAGTCGGGTGTGTGGCACAATTGTAATTTTTAAAAAGAAAAAGGTGTATCCACATTTTTCACAGGAAGAAGACTCAAAACATTAAGTGTTATAGAACCTCATTAATTTAATGATCTAAATGGGAGAATAAAATAGTTTTTATATAACTATTTATCTCCTCTGTAGCCTTATAATTTTAGTTTGACCCCTAGGTAAACTCGTTTTCACCTGAATCATGGTAATTTATTTTTATTATTTTTACTATTCATTATGGTAAAAGATTAAGTTAACGTTTTTTGATATTATAAATTATTTTGATTCTAAATCTGTAATTAATTTTTCCAAATTCAATTCATATATTTATAATTTATAATTTGAAATTAATCCCAATGACAAGGTAAAAAAGCAGGTTTTCTAGATTTATATTTTTCAATGAAATAATGATTTTACATTAACTATATGACTAATAATAATTATTGTACAGATATGAATTATTATTTATCAATGTAAAATATAAATATTTTATTTAAAAAATTATATATTATGGTTAATATTAATTAATTAAAATGGATAAACATTATTCATTTAAGAATAATTTTCAAAAAAAATCCCATTTTTTCCCATAAAGAAAATAGTAATAAAATACAATATAATGTTGAATGAAAAGATATTATATGGATTGAATAAAAAAATAATACTTTAATTATTTTATATAATATTCAAAACATAATAGTTGTATTAAACTACTTAATTTATTGTCAAGAGATGACATTTTATCAAAAAATGTAGTTTTAGTTATTCACTAAAAAATCAATATTTTTTAAAAATTCCAAAACATTTCACCCAAAGTATATTTTGATATGGTGATATATAAAATGAGGTATTTTTTAAATAAATTTACAGAAGTTTAAAAAAATAATTATAATATTTATTTCATGAAATACAATAAAAATCATTTTTAAAGAGACCTTTTTTAAGAATAAAATTACCTTACTAAACAAATGGTTGATTATTACTAAAAAAATTCAACAATTTATATTGTGTATGAAATTTTTATATAAATATATATTTCATAAATTAGTCAATTCAATTCAAACCCATCGATTTTACATCTTTTTAATAATGATTATACATATCAATGGTCGTTTTATCTCGGTATTGCATATCAAATATGCTATAAAATATAGTTTTATTTTCTAAAATATGGTGGTGTTACATCCTTACCCGTTTACCAATATCCGTCCTAAATATTTAAAATGTTTCTTGGAAATAGAATATGTGACATTTTAAATTACTTTTTATTTTTAAACCCACATCGTAAAAATCATCAATAAAACATGCTCTTTATAAGAGAGAAAATGACATATGAAGGCCATCAAGAATAATAAATACAAGGTTTGAAAATAGAATAAAAAGGGATTAAGTGAATATTAATACTTTCATGAAAATAATAATTACTAAATAATGATATGTAGTGATAGAGATCATTAAATAAAATAAATAGAATGACTGAGAAAATTTTATCAATAAAAAAATTATAAACCTTATGTTGTGAAAAGGGTCATTCATATCATCATAAATGATGGTAATAAGAATTTTTTATTTCAATATACTTTTCCAGTATTTTAAGAACTCATTTACCATTCATTCTAATAGAATAAGTAAATATAAATATTTATTGTGTATAATTTTACCCTTTTATCAATTTCCAACATAACCTTATATTTTTATCCAAATTATGAGTATTCAAGATGAATTCTTCCATATGATGAAATAAAATCAAAAACCAAAGTGAAAAATAAACATAAAATGTATAATTAAGCTATTAAACATGAATTTATTAATTATCCAAAACCAAAGAGGTTATAACTCAGTTAGATGTTTACCAAAACGTGTAAACTATCATATGAAGAAATAATATATTAACTAAAAAATTTCAAAAATAATACAACAATTTCAAACTAAAACATTCCTAAATAAAAACTAAATTAAATAGTTTATTAACCTATAATTTTCTCTCATAACCTTTCTCTTTAAAGACTAAAAATATGGTGATATATTTTCAAAAGAACATTAATCCCCTAGTCAACAAATCACTTCACAATCCCTTGATAATCTATATGATTAAACTAGTTTTCTCAATATTCAATATTATATAAAACATATTGTTTTTCAGTACCTTAAATATTATTTCCCAAAAATCTTAATGCATAATTAATGTTAAACCATTGATTTACATATAAAAAAACCTTCTAAAATTCCTTTAAAAATGTCATAAATCATATTAAGATATCATCACTTAAGTCCATAAAGGGGTGGCTAAGGCATTGAACTTATGATCATCATTAATATTATAGACATTTGATGGTATTGAAAACTAATAGGACAAACTCGCATTAAACCATTAGAATATCCAATGTTATCAAAACCTTTCTTAGGATAACAACTATATCAACCAAAAACCCGTAATCATGGATCCAATGAAAAAATCCTAAACAATACATTTTCATTATTGAAACTGATTAAGGTGGCCGAATTATTTACATTAAAAACATATAATATCAAAATAAAATATTGGATCGCAAGCATTTTAACAATATTTTAGGTTTATAGTTTTATAGAGTCAGTAAAAACTATTATATAAATAGTCCAACTAATTTAAATGTGCATTTATTCCACTTGACATGACATTTATTATTTAAAATTAAGTCATCATCATTGTCCATATGAAATCATTCAAAACATAATTTATTACACATAAATATTTAAATCCTATGAAAATTAAACATAATAAGGGTGATATCAAATTTTCAGTAAGGTTACAAATAATAATTAACAAATGAAATTCATTAACGAGCGTAATAATTGTATAAGGGTTTGAGAATATAATTAGTGTGCATGAAAAAGTCATAAAATAACTAAAAAAAATAATTACCTAAATCATTAGACTTAAAATATTGAATAATTAATTAACAAATAAATGGTTAATAAAAATCAATATTCACGAGCCATGTGATAACAATCTTGATCAAAAGAAAATTTACAAAGACATGGAAATCCTAGAAAACTGTGGTTATTATATTTGAATAACATCATCCGATAACCCGCATAGAACCTTTACAATTAGAATAACTTTAAGAAAATCATTAAATATAATCATCTAGATAACATAAAAATTGAACAATTATTTAGAGATCTATCTGGGGGAACCCATTATATAATCTGTATTAAGTTCACCCGGTGATATCTGGGTATACCCATCATATATAATGTCCCAAAAACACAACATTTATATACTTTATCGAGCTTTCATTTCGTCATAAAAATCATAAAAAAATCTTAATTTTTTATATCATTATAATCATATGGAAAATAAATTAGTGCGGTCACAACCACAATGAAACATGATTAGTTGATAGAAAAGAAATAGGTTCCATAACAATATCATTGAAAAAATATTATTTCCTAGAGAGAAAGAATAATAATATTTTCATTAGAAAATATCCCCATTGAATCATAAGTAATAACCAGGTTTGTTAAAAATGATGAATGATAATACCATTAAAATATTATTAAATTCATTTTGAGAAAAATAACATTTTCATTTTGAAAATTAACATTTTTAAAACTAAAAACGCAAAGAATATTTTGAAAATAATTTTCATTTAAAAATATGTTGGAAACATATGAATAAACTATAATAGATCATATGATAAATTTATTGAAATAAATATCCATTGCATTTTGAAATTAATGCTTTAAAACATAAAACATAAAACATTTTGAAAATAGTTTCATTTGATAATGAACTTGAAAACTTAAAAAAAATCTTTAAGTCAAATAATAGTCATAACAATAAGAGGTTTCATTTATAAATTACACGTTAGATGAAATATTCATATCAAATTTGTGGTAAAAACCAAAGGGGATTATTTGGAAACAATTGTGAAAAATATTGGTTCTTTCATAAAATGAGATTTGCATGTGCCCAAGAAATAAATATGAAGTGAATGGTGGAAAAGGGTCAGCAGTGCCTATAAATAAGAGGCTACCCCCCCAAATTATAATATTAGTCCTTTTAGAAATAAAGTGCTCTGAATGATAAAACAGTTGGGAAAAAACGGTTTTTCATCAAAATAAATTTGGGTAAAAACATAAATATTTTTCACATGTCTATAGTGTTTCGTGTAACACACCCAAAGGATACGCTAAAGATAAAATAATACTAGTAATACTATGTTAATGTAGTATTCATTAAGTGGAAAGAAGTGGAAATTATTGATAAAATTAATTACTTGTAAAAAATATTAATTCAATAAATCAAATGAGGATCATATAAAGAAGAAATGAAAAAACTTCTGTTGACAGAGCAGTGAGAATTTATTATGTGATTGGTTATAAACTAGGAGGGACAATGAGTCTGCATAGAACATTGTGAAGGAAAATGAACTTTTAGTGGATTTGTTAAATCCTTATATATCTATTTTATGGTCTATGAAAATATCTCAGTTAGGGTGAACCATGTAAAATTGTTGTGTCATGTGCATTATTTAATTTTTTATTATGCATTCTTACAAGAAAGGGAGAGATAAGATTACTGATAAACACAATACTAGATCTGAATGTGATGTAGTTTTTATTTGGAATAACTTAATTCACACACCCTATATCAAGGTATTTAGCCTACTTGGTATAAAAATAAATCTTTTGAATAATTCTACAATAATTTTTTAAAACTTTTTTTTAGAAAACTTGTTTTTAGAATAGAAATGTTTTTCGACTAGAGAGAGAAACAAATATGTTTCTTCACAATGATATTATTTAAAAATATTTAGTTTATATATAGATAAAATTAAGGGAAAAAGGTATTTTCATGAAATTACATGATTATAAAGAAGGTAATGAGATTCTTTAAATATTTATGATAATATTTTATCCTCATAAAAATAATCACAAACATTCCTGATAAATACTTTTATTGTAACATAAAATATTTACCACTTTAGTAATATGGATTTATAATACCTATAGAAGAAAAATATTAAATAAAACTTAAAATAAAATTAAAATAAATAAATTCATGATGTTAAATATCAATTTTTTTCATATACACCTCATAAAATATTATATGTGCATAGTGCAACACATGCCTCAAGGAAGGAAAACTGAGACAAAAATCCCTTAACACATTGAAAACATTAGAATTGTAATCCCCACAAAATAATAACATTAATTAAAAATATAATTTCATGAAAATAATTTTATATATGATTTAAAATTAAAAACAATATGTATATTCACCTCAAAAATGAAGATTGGTACATGTTATACCGTATATCCCAAAGAAGAAAAATTAAGAAAAAAATCCGTTACAACTTTGGTAACTATTAAACCTTAAACCCCATGAAATATATATCCTAAAATGGATATATATGTTCAAATAATTTCAAGGAGAATAATCATAAAATATATTCATTGGAACTATATACATCACATTAATAAATTAGTTGGTGATCAGGGAATGTGTCTTAAAGAAGTAAAATGTGAGATGGAAATATGTTACTTCAATTCCAGACACTCCTTGTATGTCCATCAATTCTTATATAAATATCCTACATAAATAGTTTTAATTATAAATAAAATTTTATAGGTTTAATAAATTTTATTTAAAGTGTATATTTTATTTATTTTTACTTAATTATTTAAAATTTTAATTCATGAAGTTCACTTCAAGTGTTTTGGGGATTATTGGTTCATTATTTCAAAAAGGATTCGGAGTTTTTACCATGGTAAATAAAGTAATACTTTCAACATATATAGAATAATTACCATGAAATAATTATAATATTTATTCATTAATTATACTTTAAAACCAATCAGGAAATTTTTTAGGAAAAATGTACTAGGTTGTTATCCAGGAGATGGTAGGCTATACATATGTATGAGTAAAGTTTCCATTTTTTAATGATAATTATGGAAAGAAGATAAGTATTATATATATATATATATTGTTTATTATATCATAAATACAAATTATTTTTTTAAATATAATTATATATATCATTCTTGTGATGTGGGGGTACAAAAATAATCACATCGCTTCGTAGAGGTGGCAATCCACACGTACACGAACGACATTATCAATTTTCCATGTATGAAATAAAATGATATGTTATCTTTTCATAATTATAAATATGTAATTAATATAAATATTATTCAATTTACATAATATATATTTATTAAAATTATCCTTATTACCTACCATGTAAATCATTAGTGGAAAATGAATCCCTTTGATTCGTGAGGTTGTAGTCCTCCATATATACGAGCAATGTTATCGAATCCCCAAAAAATTAGAAATTAAAAAAGTATATGTGAAATAAAAAGTCCAAAATTAAAAATATGTTAAAAATATCACATATATATATATATTTATTAAATAAATCAATAAAACAATTCATTAGATGTGATTATGGAATCTAATGACATCAGTTTGCGAGACGGTAGTCTGTTGTACACTTGAATAATGATTTCATCTCCCTTTTGATGGAAGTGAATTTGGATTTAATATATTTAATATTTATAACAAAATATAAGTATATAGGATATAATTTTATTATAATATTATCTTTTTAAATAATATATTAAGTGGATTAAGATAAAATATATCCAAATTTCATAGTTAAAAATTTTACCTCTTCTTAGAAAACCACTTTTAAATTATATCTAATGTATTATTGGAATATATTTAACACCAAAAAAGTATTGTAAGAATAGGTTATTGAATTTGTTAGGTGATTTTATCATGGATTTATTGAACCAAAAGTGTTTTAACATGAATATAATACATGATTTGGGTTTTCCTTATATAAGTGAGGTGAGTGGTACGAATATAATTTTTAAAATGAAAAAGGTGTACCCACATTTTTCAAATTCCATGAGGCAGTAAAATAAAGTATTATGTTTCCTTATAAAATATAAGGTATAATTAGGTCTATAATTCTTTTATATAGTTTTTAGGTCATTTTAACCCTTATCATTTATGTTTAACATCTGGTAAACCCATTTTAACCTTAACTTTATTAATTTACTCTTTTTTTCTTTCATCATTCATTATGGTAACAAAATAAGTTGAGATTCTTAGAAAATATAAATTATTATTATTAAAATAAAGAATAAATTTTACTAAATTCAATTCACCAAAAATATAATTCATAATTAAAGACGTAGGCATGTCAAAAAAGATGGTTTTCCGGAAGGTTATTTTTCTTTGAAAAAATGATTTTATATTAACTACTTGAATAATAATAACTATTATATAAATTGAAAATAAAATTATATGATCTATATTCAATAAATTTTATTTAAATAATCCCTCATTGTGTATTATATTAATTAATTTAAATGGGGGTTCAAAACCCATTCGGCGCAGGTTACAGTAGCAGTACTGTAGCGGGTACTGTAGCCGCGGCGGTACTGTTGATCAGCGGGTACTGTAGCGGCGGCAGGGCACTGTAGCGGTGGCGGTACTGTAGCAACCGGGTTACTATTCACAAAATTGGAATTTGGGAAAAAATTTGGGTCTACGAGCTATGTAATGGGCTACTAGCCCACTGGGCCTTCGGGCTATGTAATGGGTCTCCCTCTACCCAGTTAAAAGAGGCCGTTGCTTTGCTTTATTAATAAAAATGAGGCTTTGACACCAACCTTTTAAAAAAATAATAATTATTATATTAAATTAAATCATATTCATGGAATATTGGTAGTTTAAAAATTATTAATTTATTGAAATGATATGTCATTTTGATAAAAATAATTATTTTTCATTATTCATTAAAAATTCAATATTTTCTAAAAAATACAAAAATATCCTCCAAAGTATATTATAAAATATAGGTTTCCAAAATGTATTTCATTATTTCCAATATATTTTTTAAAATTTTAAAAAATTAACTTTTATATTTTTTTATGAAAATAAATTTAAATTGTTTGTCAAGAAAACTTTGTTTTTAAGGATAAAATTACATTACTAAAAAATTGATAGACTATTCGTAAAAAATTTATCCATAATTTATATTGATTTATATATATATATATATCATAATTTTGTTAATATGATTCATACACTCTGATTTAATGGCTAGGATATAACATGTACAAATATCACGAGTCGTTTGAGCTCAGTGTTGTATGTTGAATAGACTATCGAAAATTGTTTTATTTTCCAAAATAATAGAGGCTTATAATATATAAAATCATATATTTTGAGTCATGATTGTGGCTATGGTCCCGATATAACTCCCAAATATATAATTATATCATGCATTTTATTTAATGAAACACTAACATTAATGATTGGTAATGGAGGATAATATGGCTTTAAATTTAAGGCATTCAGTTTCATAGAAGGGATACGATATCACATACCATGAAATAATATATCATTTTCAGTGGAATAAATTGTGAATTTTATATTTCATGCCATATCATATGACATGTGCCTATTTTACAATATTATTATGGATTTATGGAATATCTCCCCAATGTTGGTCTATAGATTTTAGAAAAAGTTCTTTTATGTAGTGTTTTTATCAATATGGGAATTTGTTGTTAACAATATGGATTTATTGATGAATCTATAAAAGTTTTATTATGATAAAACCCAGCATGGAATATTATGAAATGAGTAATGATTAATGTTGGTCCTTAAGATGAATGATATAATTTTACATGGATATTTATGTTTAGATATTTTTATCATTATTGTATTTCAAATGAAGAATACTAATAGAAATTATAGTCATTTTATTAGGTAACAAATTTATGATTGTTATATTAGTGATGAAAACTATCTTATGAATCATTTTTATGTGAACTCTATGTTTTAGTTTTGGGTTAAATAATATTTTATGTCATTTTAATTGTGTCTCTTTAATTTTATCTGGTAGGAGTTAGTGTATGTGAAGTGTGGATCTGTGATACACGAGGGATATCCAACAGTCCATAACAAAACCATGATAGAATAACCAATTTATAAATGTAACTAATATTAATTGTCATTTATCATATTTATTAATTATTACGGATTTACCTAGAGTGATGATATTTATTGGACTCAACATTCATTGGAAGTCCCACTAAAAATATATATTGTCTAATATTTTAGTTATACATTTTCCATTTTAATTACATAAAATTATGATAGGTACAATTAGGATAATGAGATTTAATTATGTATTTTGAGAAAGGTTTATATTGTGTCTGAAATATTTGTATAAGATTATGTGAGTTATTCTTTATAATATTTGGAGACTATTTCATTAGTGATAGTACTATTCACTTTGAAACCACTATATAATGGTGTATTTCTTGGTTCTGATGCAAAATCTACTCTACATAATGGCAAATTGAATATTCATGTTAGTGGTTTCATATCACCCCATAGAATAGTTTTGATTAGATATGTTTATAATTTATTCACGATATATATTGGTAATGAATATAATTGTTGGGTGTTAATAAAAAATTAGAATATATGAATATAACTCTACAATTTGAGAGTTGGCTTATGGGGGCCTTTATATATTTTGAGGGCGTGTATTATACAATAAATACATAAATATTTATGGAATGATTCTTGCAAGGACATTGAGAATAAATAATTTTTGTATGTTTTCCTTATGAATATCAATGTATAAATTTATAAAATATATTAGACACATGTGTAGTATCTTATGTGGATGGGTTGATATGATAGTTTTCTAGTCAATATTTCACATAGACTACCCTTATATGTACTAAGCTTAAATACATGGAAATTTGAAATTAATTTATTACTATGATAATTATGAATTCATTAATAGGATTGTTTATTAACAAATTGGGCTTTCCTACTGAGTATTTAAAAATTATATCACCTATTTTCACATACTAGATTATTAATATCATGTTAATGGAGGTGACAAGTTATACACTCTTGAAAATTGACACTAATATAAGGATCTTGGTGATTTGGGACTGATTTAAATTTGGTTGAGGTGTATTAGGTTTCTAGATTACTTTTATATATTGTGGGTTATTATACATTTTTCCCTTATTAGTTTTATTTCATTTATTATCTATTAAGACATTTTTATTTTAACATTATTTATTATATTTGTTTACTATGGAGTTTATATTGATTGTTGTTTGAGATTTTCATTTTCATTAACATTATTTTTCAATATTCTATAGTGGAAAATTCAATCCATTTATATTATTAATAACCCTCAATTGAATTCATCAAACAATTATATATTTAAGGGGCATGGAGTGGTAGTCTCATCCTTATCATTGATTTTGGGAGGGGTGTTGATGTGGATAGGTCATGCCAATTAAATATCACAATATTGATGAACTCATTAAATTATTATAAAATTTTCATATTATTTATTAAAAATATATTCAAAAATATTAATAAATTCAACATCGTTTCTATTACAGAAATGGGTATTAAAAAATAATATTAAATAATTATGAAAAAAATTCTTCAATATATATTAAACTATTTAGAATAATTCATAATAGTAGTAATATTTCAAGGAAAATTCATGAACATAATAAATGGTTTAATTTAATTTCTTTTATAATTTATGAATATTTCATAATTTAAAAATTTATCTAATGACTAAAAATAAATCACATATCACTAACGAATATTTATACCATATAAAGACAATTATACCTTATATCACTTATTTTGATATTGCGAACAATAATTATTATCATTCATATTAATGGATATATTATTGGATTATAAATATAAAATCCATCATATCAGTAGTCATGTTTCTATTTAATTGGTGATATCAATAAACCTCTCCCTATGTTTTACCAAAATGTTACATCCTCAACCCAGTATACTCTATTATTATATGGGTCGGGGCACCACAACACTGCATGAAAACTCACCATTCACTGTAGGCTAGTATAAATACATAGAGATAAGGAAAACATGATTGGGAATTTATTCCCATATGTTTATATTTATATATAATCAATCTAATCCTATTAAAAAGCTAGCATTACCTTATTAGATAACATATAAATGGGGAAAAAATCTTGTTCCCTAAGAGAGTAAAAATTATATGTTGGTTGGTACATTAGTAGTTGTCGTATAATTTTGTAATATATATATATATATAATTTTATAGAATGGAAACATTATAAAATAGTTATAAGAACCACCAAATAGATATAATTCAATAAAACCAATCAATAAATAACCCAAAAGTACAAAAGGTGATCCCAATGGGTTCATAGTGAAGTACAAATCACTTAATAACTCACAATGGAAGCCTATAGATGTCCCATGATTTCCTCATCCGATTTGTCATAAAAATACCAAAGAGGATAAATCTCTTACTTCAAACCTTGATACCAATGTATATCTCAACATTGGTGATTTTATTTTCCCTAGATCACAAAAATACGATTTTATACCCCTTAAGAGGGAAAACAAAGTGTGTGAGTACACCATAAAAAATTAGTGATCACCACCCTACCACTACCATCATTCATAAAATTATGTGTATATAATAATTGTGTAAATTTGGTAGTTTATTGATGAAAAATTAATTGGAAATATTTGAAATATGTAAAAATTTAATTCATGAAACATTTATATGTATTTTATAACAAATTAATTGAATTTAATTAAACTAATAACAACTGGGTTAGTTTGAATGTTCTAAAAAAGAAACCAAATGAACACAATGATATATTAATTCATTCATGATAGAAATATATGTTGATTAATTTTTACATCATAGGAATACCAAAATTAATAATGGGAGTTACCAAGGAACTTCTTAAATAAACATAAGAGTTACCTAAGATCCTTTATTTGAGGCATCATAGGAATAAATTATATTTTAAGTTAAATCCCCTAATAATAATCCCTATTACATTTATAATTTTTTATTTATATTGTGTAGTTACAGTACATAAGTCCATGGGTAAATGGAATACTAACAAAACGTTACTTTCACATAATTACTACAAAACCATAATTTACAAATCACGATGTGACAAGGAATGATTTAAAGTAATTAAATTTCATAGATAAAATAAATACAATATATTTAACAAAAATAATAATATATCAAGTAATCTAATAAGACATGTTTAATGGAATGGCAAATCATGAGGCAAAATCACATATCGGGGAAACCATGATTTCTTTAAAATTAAGCATTATAAAAAATGGGATATTTGATATATATAATTAGGGAAATATAACTCATTAGTTTTTTAGTATCTACCTTATTCCATTATTATCATTACCAAAGAAACTATTTGGGGGAAAATGATGGGATACCTACCTAAAATTATATTAAATCCATTTCATATATCCACTATATAAAAGTATATCCAAATCTAATGGATTAAAAAAACCTAGGTTATAGAAATGTCAATAAAATGTAGGATACTGAGAAATAAATATAAATATGAACTAAGTCATAACTAATTGTAACATCCAACCCTCCTAATTGGCTTAAAAAGGTGAGTGGATGTTACTTGTCCCTAAGTGACATCTCCAAGATAACAAAGGCTTGAAATAAATTCCAAGGGATTCATTTACAATCAGGGGATTATTTTCCCTTTAAAAATAAAAAACCAATCAATCACGACATAAGCTAATAAACCAATATTTGATGTATGATAATAATTAAAGACAACTAATTCTATTTCCATTAGTTCAAATTCAATCAATAGGAGAGTTGCATAGTGGAAGAATGAAAAATAACAAAGTGCACAGTGGTAGAAAAAACACAACAAAAACTCTAACACAACCATATATATCTAACTCTCCAACAAGATGTATGATCCAACTCCAAAAACATCCCAAGTATCATTAATGACAACTAGAGAAGTGTGATACATTACCTTTTCCCATGTACTGATAAATAACATCATCCAAAGCACCAAATTTCCAAAGAAGGGGTGGGTAATGAATCACAAAAGGTTTTCCTCAAATGACATCCCTACTCACACCACTATGATAAAAACATCTTAGCACATTAATATAATATATTTTATATAAATACATTTCTAAAAATAATATATATAAAAATATAATATGTTCCATGACAAAATGGTTTTCAAAAAACAACATTATTCAAGGAAACAACCAAACAATGTCTAAAACCATTTCACATATTCCATTTTGTCATTACCCATTCCATTCAGCAAATACACACATCCAATCATGCATGAAACCTATACCTCCCTTAACTCATGAGTGGTGAGTAATACATTCACTAAGCCTTCAATTATAGATCCATTTTGATGGTGGTTATTCATGACCATATCTAACCCAACCTTTTGATGGGGGTACTTCTTTCCATCTTCGATCCCAATGCATATGAACACATGTCAAAAAACCATGCCAAACCCATTCCATGCCCAAGTGTGTGGAGCCCATTTTAATAAAAAAATCTATTATTGAGAGAAATTCCATGAATCCTTATTCATAAAACAAACCAAATTGTATATTCTAAAATCATCATTTTAAAATCAACCAAAAAATCATTTGGCCCAAAAATTACATTATTTCCACAAAAGAAAAAACCATCACTAAAGAGGGTTTATAATGATTTTCACACATATTTGACAACACAAATTCGAGTATAAAAATAAATTTGAAGTAAAGGAATCTTATTTTAAATATTGGAGTCGAGATAGAAGCCACCTACCTAAGAAATTTTGTGAAAATAATAAACGACATGAAAAATGCTGATAAAATGAGATCAAATCACCAAAATCCCCACTTATGATGTATTCATATAACAAAAAAATCTAAATTTAATCATATATGGAATAAAAAAACATATAACTATCCATATATGTCAAATATCTAAGATACTAAGGTAGAGGGATATGTAGATCTAAGTAGACCCAAGGTAACACATAATAAATGATAAATTATCCGGAGAATCTAGAATCAACTCACCAAGGGAAGCCTTCATATAAGCTCTGGATTGATGGGAGAAGCCTATGCTACCTCTGGGAGGATAAAATATTGATTTTGGGATATTTGGGGTAAAATAAGGGCTTTTTAAATAATTCCTCACAACATTCACTTTTTCTGGATCTAGTTTTTTTAACTCTGGACGGTTAGAAAATTCATATGCTAACCATGTGCTAGATTATATCTCAAGGGGAACCTCATACGGCCAGCTCACATCGTTTGAAAATACTTGTGAAATCAATTCAAAAACCCACTATCTCATGATTTATGGTTTCTCCAATGCAACGTCATGATTTGGAAAACCCATGTGCCTACCCATGTGACTTCTCCTTGACGCTTCTCTCATTGTGCATTGTTTCTTGTAGGTGTTGCATAGTTTCCAAAAAATATGCACCAACTGTGCAACCTTAGAAAAATTCCACAAAATTACAATCTTCTTCCAAACCCTCCCAAACATTACCATGACACTTTACATACTTTAAACTAATAAATTAAGGGTTACATGAAACTAGAGGAGCTATACTACTTTTCTACATGAACACAATGAACATGATTATTTAATCCTACTAAAAAAATAAAATGATTTAGTAGATTTATATTCAATAACCTAATTAGATTTTATATATTTTATTAATTTAAACGAATTCATTTTAAACTCGAGAAAACAGAATAAATTTCATAAAATATGCAAATGGATATTCAGAGCACAAGATAAGTAAATATTTTTTAGAATAGGTTTTAATGTTCGGAAATTAGAAAACATATTATATATTTAAATTTTATTTCCAAATATCCTACTAGAACTATGGGGGGTTAATACTGGTTTTTTACTCTCATACAAATGGCCATTGGATTTTTAGGAGTATCCATTATGAGTCTGGTGATTTACTATACCACACATTATTCTCCTATTCCATATTATCATCTATCATTTACTTCCTATTTTATTTATGTATACTTTTAAATATTGTTATCCATTACATGGATACTTAAAATCCAAAACATTAAAATAAAATACCAAATCATTAGAAGAGGATTGAAACAAAAACCCCAATATATGGATTTTTTTCCTCAAAAAGATTGAATATTATTCATATGGGAGTGAACTCAGCCATTGAACATTCATTTCAATATCATTTTGTTAACTATTATCATAAAATTTTTATATTTCATCTAAAAATGCATAGAAGTTAAAATATTACCTCATAATATGTTTTTTCACAAATTAATAATTTAGATTGGTTACTCCGAATTACAACTATCAACAACTATCACTATATCATTAATTCATATTATATGTTCAATGAAATGTAAATATTTTATAAATTACTAGACATGGAAAATGTTATGCATTAAAATCTGTTTACAAACTAAAAAATGTAATTATTTTAATTTTTTAATTCAATTAAGATCTATAATGATCTTATAATCCATGAAATTAACTTCCAATGTTTTCCTATTCATTGATGATCTATTCGAGGTGAAACTTGGTGGAAATAGGTTCCCCAACATAAAATTCAATGGTTTCTCTTTTATGATCAATGTATGAAATTTGTTTAACTATGAGTACTACAGGATATTTTAAAAATAACTTCACTTTATAAATTTTATCTTGAACAATATTAAGACCGATCCCAGATGATTATATAATTTGAATCCAACACAAAGAATAATGACTAGTTCTACCATAGTAATCCAAAAATAATACCTTTAAATGAATAAATAAAGGCTATATTATATGTAAACATTATATGTAGTGGTCGATCTCCCCATGAACCACCAAATTCAGCAATTCAAGAACATACCAACTAAAATCCATGAATTTTTATTAATTTAAATATTTATTATTTTTGAGTTTCAATGTCTTGGGTTATCTAAGGGAGTAAAATGATAAATATAATATACAGAATGACCTTGGTAAAATTTTATAAGGTTCTAATTAATCTTGAAACATAGTGTTTAAACATGAATGATGTTTTGTAAAATTTTGTGCATGTTAGTTTAAATAGATATTTAAATTTATTTTAAAAAATGAATTTTGATAATGTGATTAAAAATGTGGAAATCTATTAAATTTACCGTTGGATCGAGATACTAAAACCAAATCGGTGTTTCTAATGAGTTGTACTGCTTATAATAATTGTTGTCTTATATTCGATCATCGGGACCTGGACCGAGAATTTTTAGGTATTCTTATATTAGTTACTAGTTGACCAACCTTTGGAATATGGATACGTACCTTGAATCTTCCTTCTAATGATATATGTTGGAGAATAAATAAATACAAAGTAAATTTATTTGTTCCATTCTCGATGAATTATCCATGAAATAATTAATTAAGGACTGATATAGATGTATTGACCAATCTTTAACAATTTAAGAGGTGGTTATTATTATTCTTTCAATGGTTCATATTCTCATAATTTTGTTATTTTATAATTCTATGTTATTTATTTTATTATGATTATATTTTTCATGAATATTAATGGGTTAATTGATTAATAATGAAACTGATCATTGGATCATAGGTCATTGTTTAACAAATTGAAGCATTTGTGTTTCAAGCCATTTGGTAAAGCATCATGAAGTCCATCATAACCCAAAACATTAAAAGAATAAATTGATGTAAAATAAGATTAATTTATTCAAATTAATTGAAATTTAATTGGTTTATTATTAATGATTATTTTTTTTAAAAAATAATCATGTTTGTTCGTGTTTTTTTGGTACTAAATTTTTGAGGACATATATGTTATAATAATTATAATTGAAACATTAATTCATGATTGATGGTAGTTCATTTGATTATTTAAATTGAAAGATCGGTCATTATTGGAAAATTACTAATGACATGTCCATCAATTTTTATTTTGTTGAAGTTTTGTTTATTAAGGGATTGTTAAACCACATTTTTATGAAAAATGTTGAATAGATGATCATGGGTCCCTGAATTTCCCCTTTTTTATTTTTATCACACTTCATACCTTAATGTAAATTCCGAAAACAACAAACCATTTTAATCGTTATTTTTTTGACATCTAGTGATATTTATGAAAAATTAAATGGGAATATGGTATAATTGGTTGATCTGGTATGGGAGTAGTGTAGAGGTGGCTTGATAAGGCTCAAGTTCCATATGATTCATGATATGGGGTGTTAAAATTTTGAAAGATGGTGATGAAGGTGAACATTTTTTTATGAAAAGTTATTGGTGGAAATCACATGATCATCTGGGCTTTAAATTTTTTCAATAAAATGGGAGAATCTAGCGATGGAGTAAACATTGATGGTAACCACACAATTTAATAAAAAGGGATTTATAAATATAGATTTTCTAAATCTATGGAATCTATTCCTTCAAGTAGCATTCCAAGTTCCACATTTGGTGTGGTGATATTATTTTTTGGATGTTTTAAATATCAAATAACTTGATACTATTTTCCACTCAAAAGTTATATCCAAATTTTTTACATAAGTATGTACAAGAGAACACACCTTGCTATCATATTAGCCCTATACACAATTTGGACCAATGTACACTCTTTGTATTTTAATTGCCACAAATTAACTATTTTCAATACTTCATGCATGTGTAGTCCATTGGAATCACACATTATTTTTCCTATTAGATATATCATGTATTTCACATTCATATATATATATATTTGTGGTCATACTCCCCATAAACCTAAGCATGCATGTTTTTTTATTTATAAGTTATGAATCAAAATGTACTTACAGTACAAGTCATGATGGAGTAGTGAATCACACATGTGATGTGTTCAATTGATTTTTTTTTGTTTTTTTATCAATATAAATTATATTATATTGGAATATTCTCAGTTACTACTGTGGACTACAAACCATTTATAGAAAAATACATGCTATGTACTATAAAACCTTAATTATTTTTCATGTATTCTCTCATGAATAAAAAAATTAGAAACAAAGATACAATATTTAAATTTCTTTTTCATGTAATAAAATATGTTATATATATATTCTTTTTCCTTGAATTATTTTTGGTGTGTACTATGTATATGGGGTTTTTATCTCACGATATGATAATGTGGATAGTGGGTGAGATTGTAGAAGATAACATGATGTCTATAACCCTTGGTTGTATACCTAGTCTAGGAAATTATTTTTTATAGGCATTGTGGATTTTTATCCCCCTTAATAGAGGGGTTATGTTACTAAATATATAGAGTCATTTACCCCATTCACCAATGCATACAACACACAATATGGAGCTGGTTCATTTGAGGTGTTTGTACAACTTCCATAGACATGAACCCAACTATGCGTCATGAGGCCTCCATTATGATTACAAGGATGTGGTGTAGACTTTAATATTTCTAGATAGTTCACACAATGTTAGGTAAAAATTTAGAAGGCATTTCATCTTATTACGATTGAGTGGATTTTTTTCTGTATGTCTAACAGGTTGGCTTTTGACTTCAGGATTTTTGGGACTTATGGTATTTTGAGTTTCAATGTGTATTGGTGAGTTTCAATACTTAGTTAAGATGATCTATGAAGATTGTTATTCTTATTTTATATGTGGTTGAATTTGAATTATAACATAATTGAGACCTTTACGTTTCTAACTATTTCCCTTATTATTTTTTTGAGGTTGGCTTCTGTTTCTTTACTTTGTTTTTTAAGGTATCATAATAGTTAGGTTTATACTCACCTCTGCAGATTACCCATACCCTAATGTATTTTTTTTGCATATTTTCCACATTTTAATACTTTTTATACTTGATGTGTATTTGGTATAGTTGTTTTATAATATTATATAGTGGTTATTATTATATTCAATTTTTTTAGAGTTCAATTCCAACAGTTTCTGTAGTTAGGAGGTATATTCTCTTATCAATAGTCATTCATACCTGGTGATATTTTTTTATATATTAATTCTCCCCATTGGTGGCTTCCAATGTGTTTTTACTATATATGTCAATTTTATCATGAATTCTTATGTTTCATGGTTGGTTATATATATATATTTGGATTTTTTGGTAATAATACATATTGGAATTTCTATACGCCCAAAGTAGTGAAATGATAAGGCCCCTTGTTATTATAAAATCATCAAAGATACTGATTTTAAATATACCTAAAAATACATTAATTAAATGTTTAATTTATTAAATTACTAAATAGTCTTCAATACAAATGACCTAAAGTATTAGTTTCTTTGAGACAAGAAACATAAACAACTAATTTAATATTCTATGAACATCTTTCCATAAAATAAATCCATTGTTATAAATTCAATGACAAAAAAATATCTTTAATATCTAAGGTAAAACATAGAAAATTTCAATCTTAAACTCTCAATATGGTATAACATATTAATATCCATAATGCTTAAGTAATAAACATATATAAAATCGTGAACAATGAGAAAAATTAATTAAAATTAAAATAAATAATAAGCGTTAACCATTAGCAAGGATCCTAGATATAACTTCTCTGATGATTACACTTTTACCATGGCATGAGAAAAATAAAACATGAATCATATAACATGGTCCTTGTAATGTATAAAAGAAAGTGAAAAAATCATAAACATAGGATATTTTTTCTTTGTTAACTTGTCTACCCATAGACCTTTTCCCTGATAAAATTTTCAGTATAACTAATTGTCGTCAAAGGCACCATTTGGAAACCTAGAAACATGTTAAATCATTCAGATAACATTTCGATATCGTAAGATATATGCCTTTAACAATGCAATGGATAGATATATAGGTCACACTTATCTAGTAATCCATACAATTGTGTAGTAGTGGTGAAAAAAATCATCACATCATAAAATAATACATAGAAAGTAAAATCTATTTAATGGTATTTTCAAATCATCCTATAAATAACTGATGGAAATAAAATGGATTTCATTGAATATATAAAAGGAAATATTTCAATTTTTATAAGGATCCAATTTAATTATATTATTTTCATAAAAGTAAAAGATACATGTATCTTTCCTAAATTTAACTTTTATTTGTATAAAAAATGAAAATAAAAAATTTCATTGAAATAGAATTGGTTAAAAAAATTACTATAAATAAAATTTTAACATCATTTTGAAAGAATTTTATTGAAGGGAAAATGCTCAAATTAGAAATTTTATTACTCAATTGAAAGAGTTTGAGTTACCATGTCCTTTATATTTACCATTTATTTCCATAAAACTATTTCAACGACTTGTATCATGAAGATAAAAAAATTAATTATGAATTTCATAACCTTATTCATTTCATTTCTATAAATAATCTTGATTAATAATAGTTTACTTTAGGTACAAAATTTTTATAGACTATTTTCAACATCAGGTGTAAATAATCTTGACTATTTTGAGATATGTTTAATCAATTGGTGTCCAACCTACTTCTTATTTAAAATATCACAACTTAAAAACAATTTATGATATTTTAATGTATATTTCTGAATGCATGATATTTTTTAGTACCCTTACTTGTGGTTTTTAGTCTTCTTTTGTGAAAACTATAAGGATGATGAATTAGTTTTGGGTTATTTTATAATATTGATGGATTACATTATGATGACCATTAGTTTTAATTTTATCCAAAAAGAACCATATTTATGATATATATTTATCATATATTATCATGAACTATAATCTAAATCCAACCCTACATGTATGTGAAGGAAAATGAAACAGCTTTATTCATTTAAGAAGTACTCTACGCAATGTATGGATAGCGTTTACATTACCCAATGAATGACAGGGATGAAGGAAGATAATAATTTATCATTTAAAAATCATAAATATATTATATTAATAATATTTATTCGTTAATATTTTCATTATGACTATCCCTGAGGGGTGGTGATGAGTAACCTAAAGTACCACTTCATAGAGGCGTCAATCTGCTCACATTCACTGACAAAAATTCTTATTATTTAATAGATAGAAGAGAATAAATAATATTTTTATCATTTTAATAATAATATCTCAACACAGTAATGATAATTTTGTTATTATAATACTATTTTTATGGTTATTTTAGAAATAATCTAATATAAAATGCTAAGAATGATGTGATACTAACAATGTGACCTAGAATTTTCTCTCAAGGTAGGCCATAGATTTTATAGACTGAAGTTAATTTCATCATGACCATAATAAATAGGCAATGTAAAGTAATTAAAGGATATTAATGTTAATATGGGTTTCAAATAAATTTTGAAATAGTAGTGAAATATTTAAAAGGTGGAAGTGTTATCATTTTATAAGATAAGAAAATAGAACTTTTGTTAACACTCATAATTTTTCAATAATGTCATGAATTCATGGTTCAATTACTCAAATATGGAAAACCTTTCTTTGGCCTAATGTAAATCCAAATCAAAACACAACCACTTATTTTGGAGTCATTTGTTAACATGATTTTTCCATTTACCAACTTTAAAAGACTTTTTTACAATTTTTTGTTTTTAGTAGGGTAACAATTTTTTAATAATTTTAATTAATTTTTTAAATAAATTTATATTTAAACTAAATCAATTATTTGAAAATATTAATACTAAATTTTAAAATAATTTTATCATATCGAACTTCTAAATGTTTTAAAAATTAATTTTAAATTAGACACAAATAATCATGTAAAAAATGTGAAAAATATATTTTTTTTATCATCAAATTTATATATTAGAAAAACATATCATTATTTGAAATTTTAATGACACAAATAAAAACATTATAAATTTAATTAAATGCATGTCTCCTTCATTGAAAATTAAAATCAAATCCCACATTCAGAATAATCCATTCAATGTGAGAAACAAAAAAATGTTTTTTTGAACTAACATTTTTATTTAGATTTGAAAATGTTATACATATTATTTCAAATATAAAATAATATATTAAAATTTATATTATTATTAATAAAATAAATTTTTTATAAATTAAAACGTTTTTGGAAAATTTTTCTAGGATACACTTATATAGTAATATATTCCTAAATATTATAATTTTTACAAAACCATATTTTTCAATTAACAAATAAATATTTTCAGAAAAAATATAAACCCATATTTTATAATTATTTAGGAGATAAGTTAAAATTATTTTTCTATTAATGATTAATTTTATGATTTTGAAAATCTATTTTTGAAATATAGAGAAATATAACTAAAATGTATTTTATTGAAACTACCATTTTGCAATATTCTCTCTTATAAATTATTAATCTACTAAGTGTAATTGATTTTAATTATCTATTATCTAATTTAATGTATCTAATTTAATCTTATTGAAACATGTAATTTTGGTTATAAAACATAGTATTTACTTAATAAGGAAAAAAATGGTCATTACATTTCCCCATTAAATAAATTTCATCATTAAAATTATATTGAAAGGAAACAAGTCGGGGTACATGTCTCTCATCACCTCTATAGGTTCCCATGTATCCACCAAAAAAATATGATTTCTTCATAGAACATTTAACAAATGAGTTTTCTTATTCAGTGAAACCTTATGTCTTTTATCCATGATATTCATAGGTTCTTATTCATATGAGAGGTCTTGTTTGAGTGGTACAGATTCGGATTTTAGTGCATGTGATAGATATGTAACGTAATTCCTATAAAACAATATATGGAAAAAACAAATTCACTTGGGGTAGGTGAGGACGGAGCACAATGATATAATCCATGAATCTAACTTGGACATGGATCTTGAAGGGACTGGTATATCTAGGGTAAAACATCTCATTATTCCCAAATGCCAGGACCTACTTCCACGAAGATATTTATAGAAATTCCTTATCACAAACATAAAACATTAGGACTTATCAACGATTATCTACATAACTCCTCTACCAAAATTACCCATCATTCAAGTGTTGCTGAATGATTTGAACCTTCTCCATTATTACGTAGAAGGGTCAAGACCAAATAGAACCATATATCTAAATATCATCCCAAATATGTTGGAGTCCAACAACTCTCCCCATTCACAATCTCTTATATTGACATATGTATTCTAAAGTGGAAACTTATATTGTATGATAACACCAATAGGGGGATTTTTAGACCCAAAAATCATTATAAATTCGTCTAATAATATCTCTACATATCCTCAATAGCTGGAACGGTTCTCTCAGGCCAACCATCTATCTGAGGTTGGTGTACAACTATAAATCTTACCTGTATCTCTAATTATTTTTGAATACTTATTCAAAACATTGGGTTAAACCAGAGAACCTATTTTTATAAGATGGATAGTGATACTCCATTGATCCAACCCAAATCCCTTATATTTATCATGGTGAGTTGGTCAAGGTGGGAATCTTATATAATTCCAATGAAATGAATTGAATTTTTAAGGTGATCAATACAACCCATATAGAACTCTAACCGTTAAATTTTTGGGGAGTCCTATGACAAATTAGTTTTCGATTTTTCTGCATTTCCATATAGGTACATGTAATTTTGGAATCATCCAGTTAGGATTATATCATTCTTCCTTAACATACTGACATATCAAACATCAAGATATTGACTTGGTGACTTCCATCTTCATGTTCTACCATAAATTTTTATACTAATGTTGATACATATTTATGAATCAAGTATATAAATATAATTCTATGTTATCCACATAATCTAAAATATCCTTCTATAGTTCTAGTAAAGATGTGTCACATATCTGAGTCCTACAGATTATATATCCATCATTATGAAAGTTGAACTTCGGACAATTCACTACTTTTTTTCTATAACTCTACAATATATTTATAGGGTTATTTGATCTTAATTTAAATGGATAGTTGAGTAGTCACGTGGCTATGGTGTGATTTACCTCCTCCCATTATGACATCAAGATTAATCCACTAGAAATCAAGGTGTATTGGGTCTATTTCAATCCTCATCATGGATATTGTATCATGGTCTTTTCTAATCAGATCACCAAAATCATTTACCTTTTGGTTTCCAATTATATGAATTATTATCCAATATTAGCATGAAGATTCTATGGGAAATATTTAGAGGTTAATATTCCATTAAAATCCACACACCTCACGGAAAAGAATTCATCCCATGATATTATATTCCTAACAATATTTAAGATTTTCTCAGCCTTACCTTCTAGATGTTAGGAATCCAAAACAACCTTCTATATCACCAGACATTGAAGGATTGAAAATTCATTTTCTGTCATGTTAATCCATTTCTTATAAATAAATGATTTTTTTGTATTATAAAATGCTCATTGACTTTGATTCATAAAATATTCAATAGCATTCTTCTCCCTTCATAGTGTATTTGGGTGCTCTGTATTAATCATATTTTTATTCATAACATGAGAGCTTCTTGTGAGCATTTCCATGAGATTTTAAACTCTAATTATCATCTCATTTATAGTATAATCAAACTTTCCATTATATATATAATTTTTTAATTGAATTCTTTTTCCATCCATATCACTAATAGAGGAGAGTTTATGGTGAGGATGATTGAAATAATAAATGCACAAGAAAATATTATTGTAGAATAAGTGACCAAAAAATGATGACTATATTCTTATATAACAACTATATATTATTCAATATAATATATACATCATTATTTCCCTAATATAATTGTCTTATCCATTATATTCGACCTGATAATCAATTCCTTTATAATGGTTTTTAAAGGAAATGTGAACTAACCAAAGCATATACCCCATAGTTGAAAAACCTGGTTCGTAAAAAGGGAACATTAAAAGTTCTCCAAAATTATATATCATATATATTTAAACAACTATTTTTGGGGTCATTACCGATTGATGAGACTATGCTAAAATCACAACAAATTTTATTGTCAAGACAATGATGTACTTATATAAAAACTAAAGGCTGTTATTTATAAAAAAAATAAGATGATATCCTATACTTAGTTTTGTCCTAAGGGTTCTCACTGGGTTTTTATCGTAATTGTCGCCAAAATAAGTAAAATTTTCTTTGATACCAATTAATTAAAACCAAGATAAACATACACAAAAAACATTGATTACATGGTTTAACTATTATTTAAAAAATAGTCACACAACCAAAGGACTTTTAGGTTCTGTGTCCATGGGACTAAAAAAAACTTATTTCACATGTTATAAACATCTCACCCGAAAATAAATCAATTCATTGAAATTCTTGGAGATATAGTGCTCCTCAAATCATGGGGATGGGAAAAAAATAATGGGTGATCATAAACTCAGTGTAATGGATAACATATAAAAACCATATAGGTTAGACCATAAAAATATGGAAATGCATGAATAATGAAAATATTTAATTTAAAAGAACATAAAACTATAAGATTTTTTCATAATCATCAAACATATACATAACATCTCAAACGATAACATGATAATAATAGAAAGATAAAATTAAAACATGAAGAATATAACATGGTACATGGAATATTGAAAAGAAAGATGCAAAATCATAATCATTTGATTTACTACCATTTTGAACCTGGATAACAACCAACCCATTCACTCATAAAAGTATTAGTAGTGCTAAACTCCATCGAACTAACCCATTGTGAAACTAGTTACATTCTAACATGTTCACAAAACATTTCTAGTTCATTAGGTATTAGAATTTACCCAATGAATAGGGGAAGTATAGGTTTCAACCATTAAGGCACACATATTCAATGCATTTCTTTGTAAAATTTTCAATTATTTTAATTGTATTTTTAATTAGAATAACTTCATAATTAAATTTTTTAATGAAATTGTGGAAATGTATATCAAATTAATTAAAATGTTAAGTGGATCAAAATGTGTAATATTGTGGTTTGAAAATTAAATATTAAAATTTGGTTGAATATATTTCTACATTTTTATGAATATTTAATATTTGTTTCTAGAATTTACAAAAAAAATGGGCCAGGATCCAGCTAACCCATCAACCAGTGGAATCCTGCCACATAAACAACCCACAATGGGCCATCCAAGTATGTCACCACCAAGTGGGCCTTCTAACGATGATAATTATTCATGTGGTGTCCCATGGGTAGGAAACCATGGTGATTATAGGAGGGAAAAATCCCATGAATGAATCATCCAATTGTGGTCAAACCTATTAAATGAGAGGAGGTGAGTCTCACTGACACGGGGCCTTACACATTGAGGGATGGGGATCCAACAACCCCCATCCAACATAATTATTTTGGTGAATACAATATACGATTAATAAATGGTCATTGATCACATAGACCCTTCTGATTTAGGATGACTTGTCCCAAATACTATTTACATTTTACTGCAACGATGTTACTTTGTCCCAGTTTCATGACACTACTCTAAAACACAACTTCCATAAAGATCTACTTCCTATTGTTACCCTCGATGACTCGTTCACCCCAAAAACATCGAGTATCTAAATATCTACCACCTTTCAAGATCTGGCGTGATCTAATCATCACTTCCAAATTATGGGTACATCACTGATCACCTCAAGGACCCCATCCGACCCCTAGGAAACTCTTTCAAAAATGAACCCCTTCCATGGACCAAATTATCATTTCACCACCACTACCACTGTTACGTCACCATTTCAATTTATAGAATAGGGCGATTATACCATGCCCATACTTTATCCAATGAACCATAGATTCATTATGGATAGATGGTTTGACACCATGGGAAAATGTGTCTATGCAAGGATGATGTCGTCATAGTGAAAGATGTGATACCCCTATTCCAATCCTGGATGTGGTATATCATTGTTCCAATGGTATAAGTGATAAAAAATTGAGATAACAGTGGATGTAATCCACATGTACCAATGGAGTATATGTTCCACCATTGAACCAATAGTGGATCTGGAGTAGGGCGTTAGCACTGATGTTGCTCAGCACTTGTCTTCCCCTCACCACCCTCACCAACACTCTTCACTGATTCTTATGACTGGATAAACACCATAGAAAGACCACTTGATTCTTTAATAAATATCATTTACACTTCAGAATCCCACAGTCGAAGAAAATATTATTCTTCCATGTCCGACTCACAACTTCTCCATCTCCCTCACCCGATCCACATCCCACATTTAGAATGTCATGCATTATCCAAAAAAGAGAGACACCATTAGAACTGGAACGTGAAGTACAACACATGAAGTTGGGTGAGTATCTCAAATCGCCTACTACCATTCTATCTATATAGGATCTAGTGGTGGATTTGAACTACCTCACTAGTTAGGATAAATTAGGGAAAAATAATACTTGGATGAATGAAGATGTGTTTAATACTGGTTTCTTCCAATAATTGATTTCATCCTCAAACGGGCTAGTAGTTGATGCGATCTACCATTATGACCATCGGTATATGTGATCTACTGATGAGGAAACTATAAATCTAAAGGATGTGCCCCATATACGACCAACTAACAAATAAACCACCATTGATAAGGTTGATGTAGGGAATTATTTTTAAATTCCCCATGGAATATTCGAATAGTAGATCATGTGGTGGACCAATGCTAGATGTTCAAACAAACACTAATTCACATCATCCTTGTGTTGGAATTTGGAGACACTTGGGAATTAAGAAGATTAAACATAGAATATCTATTAAATTAAATATTAAATGTCTATGAATATATAAAGAGATTCAAATGATAGATATTAATAAGTTACATTCCCCTATAAAATAAATGTTACATCACTGCCAGAGAATGATCTAAATATCAAGGGAGGACATTTCTACTGCATGTAGATACATTATTTTTATACTTTTTATTTCATTTTTTTATTATGCCTTATACCCATTATAGGTCTATTTTTCCATTTTAATGGATCATTAGACCCTATGTCTGGTTTGGAAGGGGGGTGAATTTATGTAACATTTGAGTCCTAGTTTTTATCTAATTATTTTTTCTCCTTTTATTTGTTAAAAGGACTTCAATTCATGACTTCATGATTTAAATGGAATATATTTTTATTTTTATTTTAAATATGAATAATCTAAATTACCAAGATGAATAAAAATTCCTCACCCTTTTAGGTTTTGGATCACACTGACTGTGTGAGCTAGGTTCAAGTGGAGAAGTGTTTGGTTATTACTAAATATATAGGGAAGAAATTGTGATCTAATTTTTATACATGGGACCCTTAATACCTTATATGGTATTTCCTAAGTGTTTCAAATGATACCACTATAAATTTTACATGTTAAAGGAGAAAAGTATAATTAGGGAAATTATGTAAATTAAATTCATTTTCTCTCTATGTGAAACAGAGGTGAAATCAGGTAAATTATGTTTAATCAGTTCATTAAAAAAATTAATAAATATAATAGATTAAATTTCAATGGACTATGATTGCATTATAGAAGGATTTCCAAGCCTAAATATAATCACTTTTCTCTAATATGATCTTCAAAAACCAAGTGATTCACTTCCTAGTCATTAAATTCCAATTCTTTTATTTAAATTCGTAGTCATGAGAACTTCATTAAAAACACTTCTCTCCAAAGAAGAAAATTGAAACTACTATTACTAAAACCTTATGGTGAAAATAATTAGCATTTTACACAACCCTTGAATGGCTTGTCTCAAAACATTTTACCATGACATGGGTGTAGGTATTTAATCAAACTCGTAACTTCCTTGATTAGAACCTCCAATGAAGAACTATTTGATATAAACCCTGATATATAAAGCACATTAAAAACAAGTACCATTAATATTTATCTAGAAACCCATTTTAAATAAACCAATTTGGATGACTCAATTTAAACATCATGTTTTCACTTGGATCTAAAAAACAATACCCCTGACCCATAACTAACCCTGGGGGATCTGGGTTCCCCATAATTTTAGAAAAAAAATATTTAATTGACTATTCCTTTGAATTAAAATTATTTTTAACTACAAGTCAATAAAATTCATATATTGTGCATGATTAATATAATTATAGAAGAATACATAAACCCAAGCATTCAAGAGGGTATTTATGTTTTTTGAAGCTCATGACAAGAGGAGTGGACGAGGAACAAATAAAGTGGAGGGAATTACACTTTTTACATGGGGGATCTACCAAGGAGTGGTTGTATGAACTATATACTAGAAAAATCCATGTCTGAGATGGTCTCAAAAAACATTTCATGTTGAGATTCTTCCTAGAATATCGGTGCATAGAAATAAGAAATGAGGCATATTCAATCAAGAAATCAACATGAAAAACCATATAAAAATATCAGGAGGGATTTAAAAAGTTACGTGCATGCTTTCCTCACCATGTTTTATAATATCATAACCTTCTAGTATTATTCTACCAAGGGATATGAGAAAATGTAGAAACCAAATGGATATACAATATAGAAGAAATTTCATCAATAAGTCACCCATGGAATCTAGGAGCCTAGAAAAGAATATTTCACTGAATTAAAAATAGTTTGGAATAATAGGTATAATCACAAGTTGTATCTGTTATGTAAAATATTCAATTTAATGTCCATTGATTAAAACCAAACATGAAGAGTTCACAATCCTAGTAAGATAAATAGTTGGGAAACAAGTGAATTAGTAGTGATCCCCACCTCAGATATGTGGTTTTTGTTTATCACCCCATAACATCACATATCTATGTACAAAGGGATATGTTATGGGGAGATATGAAACCACATTCGTGCTAAGACAGTTTAAAAAAAATCAACCATTGAGTGAAGGGAAATCCCCACATGGAGTTAGAGGTCAATAAATAATGCTTGGACCCAATTTGAAGCAAAAATTCCAAAATCCACCAACTTTCTAACAACCATACAATAAATAATCTCAAAAAAATGTCTATAAACAACATAATTGGTAACAAAAATATTATGAATATACCTCATATAGTGCACCACTAGTCAAACAAAGTAATGGAACAAAGACGAAGGAGATGAAAAAGTATAGTAAAGGATTTATAAAATAAATTTTACAATTTTATTGATTTTATTTCCAAAGACCAAGGAAAACACCAAGATTATACAATTTAAACCCAAAAATAATCTTAGATAATAATTTTCATAATGGGTGTCATGGATATCTAGTCACTAGTACATAATGAATCTCAATATGAACTCGAAGAATGTGTTTATTTATACTTTGTATATTTTGAAAATAATCTAGAAGATAAAACCACCAAACCACTAAAAGAATATCAGAAGATTGAGGAATAACCCATGATAATATTTCGGAAGGAAAGACTAGAAACCCATTTATAGAGACAAAAAAATGGAGAAAAAAATACATCCTTATTCCATTCCCTTCCAGGTTTACAGAATCCCAGAAAACTGAGGAAGAAAAACATCAAGGAGATATCCAAGAGACATTTTAAAAGGTTGAAATTAGCATACCCTTATTTGAATCCAATGGGAAAATTTTCAAATATGCTAAATACCATAAATATATTTTCACCAAGAAAAAATGGTTTGGTGGAAATTAAATAATCTACCTAGGGAGAAATACTTCATCTATGATCACAACAAAATTACCAATACTTCAAGATCCATGGTCATTATCTATCCCATGCACCATTGGTTCAATAAAATTTGTTGATTTCCTCTGTTATAATAGTGCTTATATTAATTAAATGTTTAAATATATTTATTAATCTTCAAATAGAGGTGATTTGAATTCCACAATATTGGAGGCCAAACTTGAAAATAGATTCACTACCATTCCATCTCATATTTTTGTGGATGTGCTAGTAAGAGTTGAAGGACTAGATTTATCAATAGGCATTTATTCTCACTCCATGGATGAAGATTGAACACCATTCCATTCACCCATTATTTTTAGAAGTCCATTTCTAAAGATAAACAAAACAATCAATAATTTACATGAAGCTACCCTCACTATAGAGTTAATAAATAAAAATGTGTACTTGAATGTTCTTGAATCCAATATGTACAATTAAAATGATCATTCACTCTTTTCAATAACCTCACAAATAAGGTGTTTACCCCATTGAATAATCAAGTATATTTTGAGAATTTTTAGTCTTAGGAGATAAAATTTCTTCTGAAACACCATAGAATAAGTGATTACCGAAACATTTATAAATTTTATTTTTATTGATCAAGATTAAATTACATCTGAATTATTTTAAATTTTTTTGTAATAAACTAATGTTAGACCCTTTTCTAAGGATATTTAATTTATTGAAGTATGAAATTTTATTTCAGCATCATCTTCATGAAAACCCCCAAATGTAGAACTAAAACCTCCTCAATGTGACTTAAAATAAGTGTATCTTATGGAGAAGAAAAAGTTACAGTGACCATACCTAACCACCTGTCCTAAGACCAATATAAAATTGTAATTGACCTTATGAGAAGAAACATTCAAGAAATATGGTGGAGCCTTGGATATATATTTATGATAAAACTCATGTCATGTTCCCATATAATTTTTCTAGACGGGAACTCAAGATATTTTAAGAAACACTAAAGAAGAATTAACCCCACAATCATGTAAGTTATTAAAAATGAGATAAAAAACTATTGGTTGATGACATAATATACTGAATGTATGACTCATAATGGGTTATCCCCATTTATGTGGTTCCTAAGAAAATTTGGTTGACAATAGTAAGAAATGAGAATAATTAATTAATTCCAATGAGAGTCCAAAATATATGGAAGGTATTCATTGAATATGGGAAGATGAACCAAGTCACCCAAAAATACTATTTATGCATCCCATTCATTGATAAAATATTGGAAAGGTTAGCAGGTAGGAAATATTACTTCTTCATGAATGGTTTTTCTATATATTTTCTGGTACCAATTTCCCCTAAGGACCAATATAAGGGTACATTAACCTACCTTTTCAGGACCATTATTTAAAATATGATCCATCGTAGATTATCCAATGCTCCATGCACATTTTAGAAATTGTTGGTATATATTTCATTAAATCCCATGGAAGAAGTTCTGGATGAAATTCTTAGTGAGTTTACTATTTTTCAAACTCCTTGGTTCATTTCATATGGAATATGGATAATGTTTTGAAAACATAAGTATAGTTAAATCTTTTCACAACATTGAGTAATGTAACATTGAGGTTGAAAAATGGATAGTTATGGGTCATATAATTTCCCAATAGGTATTTAGATGGATAAGTATAAAGTATATGTAATAAATTATTTCTCATATCCCACCTGTGTGATACATATTAGATAATATTTGGGCAATGTGGGGATTTACCAAATATTCATTAAGGACTTTAATAATATTTCTCTTACCATATCAAGATTACATTTAAAATAATTTTACTTTTTATTAAAGAAAAATTGTAGGGAGAAATTAAATGATATAAAAGAAAATTTGATTACCCCGCCAATTTTTTTTCCCTTATATTGGAAGCCACCATTTTTTTTATTGTTTAACATATCAAAACATGATGTAGGAGAAGGGATATATTAAATAATTTAATGGAGGCCACAAGTCATATTATATGCCTCAGGAACCACGAATGAAAACATTAACAAATACACAACAATAGAAAAATAATTTTGTACTATTCAATTTATATTTGATAAATTTGGATCTTATTTTCTAGGAACTAATGAATTTTTATTCTCTAATCATAGAGAAATTATGTACTTGATGAAGAAGGATGATGTAAAACCGAGTCTGGTGAGATAGATACGAATATTTCAAGAGTACAACATGGTGATCAAGGAAAATAAGGGAGTTGAAAATTTTGTGGAAGACCACCTTAGTAAACTCCCCAACATAGCTGAAGTGGAGATTCCATAACTAAACCCACTCAATGATCACATTCCTAGATTAAAACTCTATGTAGTGGAAGCTAAAGTGCCATGGTATGTTGATATAGTAAATCATTTGGCCACAACATAGGTACCTTATCAAATTATCTATCAGAAAAATTAAAAACCTAGGGATTAATCCATACTATATATTTACTAAGATTGATTTATTTCGAAAATTTGTTTGTATCAATTTCTCAGGAGGTTATTACCAATATGTGAAATGTAATCTATGTTTGAATCTTGTAAAATATTTTCTTGTTCATGCCACTTTGGACATCAAAAATGGCTATAAAATTATTGCAATCTATAATTTATTTTAAATACTTATTTAAATATTCTCGTCTATATTTTAAAAAAATAAATAATTTTAAATATAATGGAAATATTTTGAAAAATATAGTGGATTCAAAAAAATCCCATTAATTTTTGTGATGTATTTTCCTCATGGGTCATTGATATAATGGAACCCCTTCCATGATTTCTTAGGAATCCATACAGATTAGTTAATATAGATAATGTCTTTAAATGGGTTGAGGCTAAGTCCACCAAGATCGATTATGAAAAATAAATTTGTGATTTTTCAAGGGCTAAGATCATTTTTAGTTTTAGAGAGACCAAAGTCATCATAAATTACCATGAGGATAATTTTTTCAATATATTGATAGAGGATACTAATGAAAAGTATGGGTTTCACCACAAGACATCTCTAGCTTACCATCCAAAAAATGGACAATATGAATTATCCAACTGGGAGATTAACGGTATTTTGTGGAAATGGTTAAATGAATTCGGAAGGACTGGAGACGAAGGCTTGAATACACCTTTTGGGCATACTCGAAATATTACAAGATACATATAGGAATTATCCCATACATGATAGTTTATGGTAATAGTTTTCATATGACAATGGAGTTGGAGAACCAATCATATTGTGTCTTAATGTAGATGAATTTGGATTTTATGAGTACTAGGAGAGAGAGAGAAAACTCCATTTATAATAATTGAGGAAATTATAAGAGTGGATTTCAAAACGTCCTAAATTTAAAAATAGAGAAAAAGTGCGACACATAAAAATATGATCCAATCAATTACATTTCAACTTAGAGATCATGTTCCACTCTAAAATTCAATACTGATGTTAATTACAGGTAATCTTCATTCCACAAGGGACTTTCATTTTAGAGTTAGTAAAGAAAGTCCCATTGGATCCATTTATATTAATCGATAACAAGAAGGAAACTCATTCATTTTTAATTGGAATAGGATGAAAAAAGTTTAATGGGAATGTACCACAAGAACTACTGGAAGAACTCATACTTTTCTAACCTATCACTTCATCCCTTGATCCTTAATGGAATGGTTATTACATGGGTATGAGTTATATCATAGGAAAAATATGAACAAAGTCAATATGAATCCCCAAAAACTATGAAAAAATTATGGAAGTAGTATCAGGATAACATGGAGATCATTATTTCATTCTTTATGTTTAGAACTTCTTCCTTGTTTTTTCAAATCTATTTTAAATAAGAAATTGCTGGAGGTATATTAACCAAAGACTTTCATGCCCATAATTGACCCTATTTCTCTACATGAAAATTCTTGTTGAAATTAGTTTCTTATGAATTCCAGGTTGTATATTTCAATAATAATGATATTGAATTAGTAAAATAGTGAATTAAGTGGTTATAGTGAAGCATGGATATTAAAATAAGGACTTGTGATTTGAGGGAATTTATTTATTCATTTTAATGTAATTTCCTTTCCAATGTTATAATTTAAATTTTTGAATTTTATGTAAATTAATTTTTTATTATTATTTATTACATGAGTGATTTTACTAAATAATATGTCCCATTATTGAGATTATTTCAAGACAAAATTCTTCCTATTTTATCTTGAGCATGTTTCTGGAGTGATCTTGGGACATTCCAGCTTGTAGAAATTGTATTCAAAATTATAAAATCTTATGGTAATAAAAAAACATATTCAAAATTATTTATGAATATTTTAGAAATCCCTTATCCTTGATTCCACCTTTACATAAGTCATTTCTTATCACATTGAGACGAAGAATGACCTTATTACTGATTATCCATATTTCGAGAATTTTTTATCCATTCATACCCTACTCTTAATATTTATAATGTTATTTTAATGTTATTGTGTAGGGGTTGGGGAAGTTGTGCTAAATGGGATGTAATGAATTGTAAAAAAATGTATGTGAGTTCTGATTGTGGGTGTTGAAAAAGGTTTTTAATTATTTCTTTATAATTATTTTTTCCCTGCATGAAAAAAAATGAAAAAATAATATATGTTATGACATGGAAGAATAACAACTCTCTATTACTAGACTGGTGGCTTTTTATCATATGTAGTTAGGTGGTTGGCGTGAGATTTATTTTAAACATCACATTTAAAAAATAAAAAAATAAAAAAATACTTTAAATAAGTATAAAAGTAGTGAATATTTCAACAAGGTTCACATCATTCATTATTTCCTCATCATTTATGACCATATATTGAGCTTGGGAAGTGGGTGTTGTTACTTTTAAGTGGAGAATGTCATTAGAAATTTATATTAGTTATAATGAACTGTACTCTAAGAGAGAAACCTCCTCTCTGAGACTTAATTTTTCACGTCAATTCCTACCAACCTTAGGCCTCTGAGTCATTAAAAACTTCGTAAAAATGTTCACATTATTTTATGTGCCTTTTGTATTTATAAATTAAATAAAGTAATTTCATTATAAGAGTATGGATAAAAAGATTGTTTTCTTGATATGATTGAAACTCTACTTAATTTTTTATCATGTGTAATGAGAGAAAATATTCAAATGTTAGGAAGATAATTATTTGGAATGTTTAATAGTAATGAATTGAGGATCATGAATAGAATAAAGAATTAGTTCAATAATTTTCAAAAGGTAACAGTAAAATAATTAGATTGATTAATATTTTTGAATGTTGTAAATTACATTGATATTTTATGTGGAAATTCAAAATTTTATTTTACATTGATAATTGATTTATTTTATTTTTTTGATATTTGAATAATTGTCGAATTGGAGCCCTATGATTTTCAATGTTGAGATTATATACTTGAGAAAAATCATGGTTTATTTGTGGGGGTATTGGACACACTAAAAATTCATGAATATTTTTTAGATATGATCAATGATTCTAAATTTATTTTCGAATATAATATCTATTTAATTCATTATATTATGAATTTTTGAAATTTTACATAATATTAATTAATATAATTTTAGTGGATCAAAATGTGCAATATTAACTTTCGGAAATTAATTATAATGAATTAGTTGAATATCATTGTGTATTATTATGAACCATTAATTTTTTTATGAGATTACTAAAAATATGTGCTATGCTCTTGTTATCCCATTAACTAGTGGAATCATGCCACATAGCGAACCCATAGGGGTCTGACCGGCCAAGCCATCATCGGGAGGGCTTGATCAAGCCAAAAGGGCCTCAGGGAGGATTTTTCATGTTCGGTGGCTCATGGAGATGAACATGTGGAGACTATTGGTGGGACAAATCCCAATACATTCTAGAACATGGTGGTTAAACCCCGAAGTCATCTGGAAGTGAGTCTCATTGGAAAGTGTAGTTCACGGTGGTGGGAGGGGTTCCTCTGACCACTAACCAACCACATTGTGAGGGTGAAGTGGCTATTTTTTATAAACAATCACTAAGAACATATCCAATTATGATGTGGGATGAATTTTACTAGATACTATACACATTTCATTGAAATTTCACCAGTTTTTCCCGAATTTTTGATACCCCCGATCAAATAGACACTCCAACATGTTCGCTCACCTTCCACACAATTTGATAACTCTTTCCACCACTACAATTGTATGGATTTTTATCTATACCATCCCACAAGCTTAGTAAGGAGGTGATAATCACTACTGAATCCCAGGGACACCACTAATCACCTTTAGGACGCCATTCCACTTCCATGAAACTCTTTTGAAGAAGAAATGCTTCCACACAACCAATTGTCATCCCTCCACCACTGCCCACATTCTATCACCACAGTCCTTGATAGAGGTGGGAGATGCTATCCTACACATACCACCACCACAAAAATATGATTTATTAATATAGAGAATTTTTGAAAACTTAAGGAAGTATGGCCAAGCATGGACATTACCATCATTGTGAATGTTTTTCTACGTTTATTTTCAATATTGGATGTGATAAACCATTGTTACAAGGGTCAATGTGATCTAATATTTAGACCATAGTGGATGTGATCCACCTTTGTACCAATGGAGGATGTGATCCACCATTGTACCGGTAATATATTTGTAGGATCTCTTCACCACTACCACTACCTCACATTGGTCCACCCATCACCACCACCTCCACCACTCGTCACCACCTATTATAACTAAATAACTACCATGTAATGGCCACCTGAATCTCTATTTTAGCTTTCTTAACTTAAGAAACCCACTTCGGAAGAGGAACTTTTATTTCCATGACCACCATTCCACTTTCCATTCTCCCTCACCTAATACATATCCTACATGCATGACTCCATGCATGATCAACCTCAGAAAAATCAATTTGGGTATTTCCACATACCTTAAAACCATGAAGTATGGTGAGAATATCAAATAACTTTTTGTAGTTCAATATTCCCAGGAGGAGACTGAGGCTATGGAAAAACACACTGTTTTGGATGAACAAATAAGAAATATAATACGGGTATAATGGAAGACTTGTTTAATGTTGGTTGTTTCTAGTACTATATGTGATCTCCCATTGGGATAGTAGTAGATGTAATCAACTATTGGGAAAGTAGTAGAAGTGATATATAGTTTTGGAAAGTGGTAGATGTGATCAACCATTGAAATAATATTACATTTGGAGGAAGTACCACGGGAATTACCCATTAATATACGAACCATCTTTTAGAAGGCTATGGTAGTGTATTATTTTTCATGTACCTTGGAAGATTGGAATAATTGACCATGTCATAGACCTATGACAGATGTTTCTACTATCAATATGGAATTACATCCCAACAATAGAATTTAGAAGAAAATGGGAATTCCAAAGACCTAATGCAGAATATCCTTAAAAAATAAATTCTATAAATATGAATATATGGAATGATTTAAACATGAGATATTCTGATTTTACCTTGTAGGACCCCAGGACACCCTGAGATGGGAGGGGTGAATCAGGGTGTCAACATTTTCTTTTAAAAACAAGGATCGTGTTCCCATGTTGGTAGGAACTAGTTAAACCTATATGATGAATATGATCAGTAATAAAACATTCACATGCAAAGAGATGACACAACAATTTTTACTTGGTTCACCGCTAAAGGCTACGTCCAAGAAGCATACACTGACAAGTTGTCGGACATACAAAATTCCACTAATCTTCACTAGTTTTGGATTACAAAGGTTCAGGAACAATCACTCTATCCCAGGCTCACTACCTTTAAAAAAGATTAGGAATAGCTAACTACATCCCTCAGGTCACACTCATTGACTCCCCCTGGCTCATTGCCCTTGGTGAAGTCACACTTAGTTTATAGAAAAGAAGGTCTCTTAATCATTTCAAAATAATGAATCCTCTTTTGAATGTAGATGCACTATTGAAGTCCAAATTTCACTCGTATAATAATCCAACTTTGCACCGAAGGTATCGGGTAATCTTCCAGTTTTTGGGCAGCACCAAAATGACCTGCGTACAACAACCTCACCTGGCGTGCTTCTCCAAGCCCGGTATGCAAGTTTCAAGAACGACATGCCAGTCACGTGTGTGGAACAAAATGGCATGCAGGTGACACCAACACACTTTCACAACACAACCTCCTTCAACTCCAAACTTGTGAAACTCTGCAACTTTTAATCCCAAACCGCCTCAGTCGCGCAGCCAACAACCGGTGCGCAACCTCTACTTGTGCGACCCAACTACCACTTGCGCGACTCAACCACTTGCGCGACGAGAGATCAAAAAATCTCTAAGTATCTAACTTCATTACAAATGAAGAGGGGTGGTCCTATATTTATAGGCAAACTAGTCCCCCTGTACGGTGGTGCGCAAGTGTCCCCACGGCGCGCAAGTCCCGGTGCACAACTCCAACTACCCTAGCCTCTGTCGCGTTACTCACTTGCATGACCAAACCAATACTTGTGTGATCCTCTTCCTTTTGCCTTATTTTAATGTTCTGGACAAGAATAACAATAGGCACGCTTGTTTTCGGATCTCCAAGGCACCGGCGCACAAGTCTCTACTTGGCGCTCAGGTCACTTGCACGACCATACCAATACTTGCGCGACCCTTATCCCTTTTCCATTTTTCCATGTTCTGATCATGAAAAACATATGGCTTGAAATACGGTTGTCTGCTTGAACTGTAAGATCACTTTGCTGGTACAAATTCTAAACATTCACTGAGGATTGAAAAAAACAAAAACCATAATACAATTCATACATAGATGTCCATGGTTCCATGAATCACACCCTTTGGGTTTGTTGGCAATCAGAAAATAAATTCAAAAAAAAGAAAATAAATTCAATAGATCGCCATCCATGTGAAAACCAAAAATTCAAGAAACAAATCAGCCAACAATCTAAGTCTACATGAGCAACGCTCGGTGTAGAAAACAAGAGAGGAAGCTTTAATTGGGTTCCAGTGTTTTGGAATCTTCAATGACGCCCAAGAAGCATTACATGACCGACATATTCCTTCTCAACCTTCTCATCCTATCATTGACATAGAATTCATATCGTGTCACAGGAACATTACATGCCTAAACATGATTGAATTTATTCTTTTCTCCCCCATTGACAATAAACCCAAAGAACGGTAATTTTTTCATTGTTCAGCTCAAGCCATACTCCCCCAGGAAAGTATATCCCACATAAACCTGCATCACATCCATAAACAGATAAAAACAGTTATCATAATTAGGGAGAGGGGTATTGTGTAACCTCCTTATGCACGAAGAGGTTGTTGAACACCGAGGTTCAACCGATGCTTCTCAAACACAGCCACTGACAACAGCCTGGTTAGGATTTCAGCCACTTTCTCATCAGTTCCCACATGATCCATTCTAATCACCCCATGTTAAACTTTTTATTTGATAAAGTGATACCTGATTTCAATATGTTTTGTACAAAAATGATAAATAGGATTATTCGTAAGATCAATTACACTCTTGTTATCACATTAAATCACCATTGGTTGCTTTACCTCATCACCAATATCTGATAATTGTTTCTTCATCCATAGTAGTTGAGTGCATGCCTTTATGGCGGATATATACTCTTATTCAGCAGTACTAAGAGAAGTACATTCTTGCTTCTTGCTCAACCAACCAACACATTTCTGCCCAATATGGAAGGCTCCACCACTGGTGGACTCTCTATATACTACATCACCAGCCCAGTTAGCATCAGAAAATGCTGATAATTCACTGTCCCCGCCTGCAAAAAAATATAACCAAAAGTTATGTGTACCTTGAATGTACCTCATGATTCTTTTGAATACTTCCAGATGTTCCTCCTTTGGATTAATCTGAAAGCGGGCCGCAAGACATGTGACAAAGAAAATATCGGGCAGTGTCACTGTCAGATACAGTAGGCTCCCAATGATCCTCTTGTACATGGTGGGAACAACAAAAACCCCATCCTCATGCTTTCCTTTTTTAGTTCCAACTACAATAGGAGTTGACATTGGTTTCGAGTCTTGCATATTAAATTTCTTCAACAGCTCTCTTGAATACTTTTCCTAAGAAATGAAAGTGTAATCTTACTTTTGAATCACCTGTAGCCCCAAGAAATATGTGATCTCCCCAATCATAGATATTTCAAATTCTGATTTCATGTGATTGGAAAATTCATCCACTGATTTCTGTCAGCTGCCATCAAATATGTTATCATCGACGTAGACTAGAACCATGAACTGTTCTATTGGAGAATTCTTCACATAGAGATTGTGATCTACTCATCCTCTTTTGAATTCAAATTTCATGAGATACCAATCCATCCACGAGTACCACGCCCGTGGTGCCTGCTTCAAACCATATAGATCTTTCTTTAGTTTGCAGACCATTGTTTCATCAGTACCTAGAACAAAACCCACTGGCTGTTCAATGTAGACTTCTTCTTAAAGAACACCATTCAATAATGTTGTCTTTGCATCCATTTGATATACCTTTCATCCTCTTTGGAGTGCCATGGAAAGGAAAAGCCTGATTGATTCCAGTCTAGCCACTGGAGCAAAGGTTTCTTCAACATCAATGCATTCAATCTGGGAGTATCCTTTACATACTAGTCGTTCCTTGTTTCTGATGACACTTTCATGCTCATCAAACTTATTTTTGAAGATCCATTTGGTACCAATCTCATTGTGACCTTCGGGTCTCTGGACAAGATCCCAAGTCTGATTCTTGTCAATATGATCTAATTATTCATTCATGGATTTCACCCAAGATTCATCATTTATAGCTTCTTCGAATGAGGATGTCTCTATAACTGACAAAAATGAAGATTACATGTTATTCCTCATCCTTATTGTTTGAGTGGGTGAACCCTTGTCCCCAATTGTGTTGGATAGATCAATCTCAGCTCTTCGATTTCTCCTGTGAGGTTCAAAAGCATTCTCTTCAGCCACAGTTTCTTTTTCAGATTCTTCATCTGAGTCAACATCATGATGTGACTGCTGATATATTTGTTCACCTTTTTCTATTTCGGTATTTGTATTTACTCAATGTTCACACTCATCATAATCTTCTATCTCATAAGCATATGTATTATTGGAAGCACTTGGTGTTTTCCCTTCAATTATCTTAACATCATTGCTTTCCAAAATCCTTGACAAGTGTTTATTGAGACACTTGTAGGCTTTGCTATTCATTGGATATCCAAGAAAAATTCCTTCATCTGCATTGTCTCCAGACTTCCCTTGATTGCCTTATTTATTCCGGATGAAACATTTTCTTCCAAAAACACGGAAGTATTTCAAAGAAGGCTTCCTTTCATGCCACAATTCGTATGGTGACTTCGTTTCTCCCATATAAAGCCCTATTTGATTATGAATGTGCACTATAGCTTCAATATCCTCCTTCCAGTAATGAAGAGAGATACAACTCTCAATCAACATAGTCTTGGCCATATTGTTGACCTGTCGATTCTGACACTCAACAACTCCATTTTGTTGTGGAGTTCTCACAGCAGCTACATCATGTTGTATTACATGTTTTTCTAGGTAATTTTCAAACTCAATGGATGTGTATTCCCCTGCATTGTCAGATCACATGACTTTTATTGTTCATCCAGTATCATTCTCAGCAATATGGAAAAAAAATTCATGCAATCAAGTACTTGTCGCTTCCTATGAATCACCATTACTCAACCCATTCTTCTATAATCATCAATGAAAAGGACAAAGTACCTTTCTCTATGGGTTCTAGCAATATTTATTGGGCCACATACATCTGTATGAATGAGATCAAGAAGATGTGATGCCCTTTTCTTTTTTGGCCGATATGAACTACAGAACAGCTTCACACGAATACAAGCATCACATGACTTTTCCCGTTCACATTTTAGAATAAGAATATCCATGACTATCTTCAGCTTAGATATCTTTTCCATGTCTTGTTGGTTAATGTGCCCCTGCCTTTGATGCCACAAATTGTTTTCTTATTCAACAGACAAATAGATGGAGTTCACTTTGCTGTCAACCTGATATAAGTTTTCATCTATTCTACAGCCTTTCATAAGAGAATTCCCTATTTTTCTTTCATAGTGCAGCATTTTTGATTGAAGGTTACTATGAGCCATGATTCACAGAGTTGACTTACCTTGAGAAGATTGTGGTATAGACCTTCCACTTAAAGAACTTCATTCTTCTTCAGCTCCCCGTTGGCGATAGCAATATCCCACTGCTTTTAATCTTCAAATCACCATCATTACCAAATCGTACTGTTCCATCAACCTTCTTTTGAATGTTCTTCAAAAGGTCATCATTTCCTGTCATATGGGAAGAGAATCCACTATCAAGGATCCAGGTGTTGCTGCTCTTTGTAGCTTTGAGGGTTACTTCTGCAAGATTTTATTTCTCAATCTTCACCTTCTCTTACCATGAGATATTGGATTGATCATAGAATACTGATGACCTTTTAATACTTTCTTCCACATAATCTGATTCTTCATACCCATAATCATCTTCCAGAGGGGAAAAGCTATTTTGGAGAACAACATCATCATGAGGATGAAAACTGGACCGACATTGAGTGCTTTATGAATTTCTCATGTCGTACGGCTGCCTGAAATACATAGCTTTATGGCCAAAGTTAGAAAAATTAAAATAGTAACCATAGAATCTATTTCTTCTATAAGATGAAGGATATGAAATCAGTCTCCTTTGTTGACTTCCCATATCTTCCTCATTCAAGTAGCTCATTGCTTCTTCGCAGTATGACATGGTATGGCCCATATAACCATAGAACTGACACTTCATGAGTGGAAATGTATTTTCACTTGATTTTCTCTACATGCCTTCTTCCTTGAGAGAATAGTTGAACTGCCTGTCATTTCTGAAAGTTTGAGGATAATTTTCAGTTCATAATTTAGTTTGGATTGAGGGTTTCTTTTTTAGCATTTCAGGTAATGTTTCAGTATGTCCAACTTTCATCTTGGCATTCTATTGTCTCTCCTTACTTCCAGCAGTTGATGTGTCAGCTGTACAGCCAATTCCACTCTTTCCCATGCAAGTAGGTCTTTGATCACTTATGATTTTTCCAACCCCATCTGAACCACACTTGGATCTTGTTATTAATTCTACATCTGAGAATCTTCCAAAATGAATTTTCTTCTTTCCCTCATTTGTCGTTGATTGACATTCAATTTTACTTATAAGAGTAACAACTTCTTCCTCAAGTCCCCCAATAGTCTTGGACTTCTCTTCCAGTCTAGATGAAAGGTCATTTATGACCTTTACTTGTTCTTCAATTTTAAGCTTTAGTTTCAGAAAATCACTTATCGTTTCAAGGATTGAAGACTGAACTGTCACTATTTCTTCTAGTTGTTCAATCTCTGCTTCAAGCTCATCAACATATTCTGATGATTCTTCCACCATTTTCTTCCACTTATTACATCCCTTACATTTATTCTGAATCTTTGAAAAAGCATCCTTAATTTGAGTATATGAATCACCATTAGAATTAATCTGATTATATTTGTCTTTATTGATCAAGGGTTCTGACTTTTCAAACGTAGCTATCATGGAAGCATGCTTTCCCGTTTTAAATTTGGGTTCTTCTTCGTCACAAAATTTAGTATCCCCATCTTCTTATTCACAGACAAAACTCTTCCTCTGTATTTTCTTTCCAGATTTAAAGTCTCCCTTTTTGAAAAATATTTTTCGAGGCTTTTCGATGTTCTCATATTCACTATCATCATCGTGGATCTTTCTTAAACATTGAGAGGAAAAGTGCCCATCTTTTCCACAATGAAAACATGCGAGAGGTAATTTCACTTTGAATTTCCCTTTTTTCCTTCTGGAAATTCATTGCAATGAGAGAAAGAATCTATTTTTCTTCATCATCTTAACCGCTACTGTCTTTTGATATTTTTAGTTTATCCATGGCCTTGAAATCCATTTCATTTCTCACACGAGTCATAAAATCTTCTGGTTTGACACTCATTTCGTATGCTACCAAGCTGCTCAGTAGATCATCCATAGAAATATTGGAAATTCCTCCTTACTAAAGGGATGAAAACTTTTCATTCTACATCGGTGGGAGTCTTCTTAATATTTTCTTTACAATATCAACCTCTTTTATTTCTTCACCTAGACCCCGAATTGCTCCAACCACTTCAGTAATTCGATTGAAGAATGAGTCTTCATTCTCATCTGGGTGCATCTTCAGATCATCAAACCAAGTATACATGACTTGTAATTTTTCCTCCATCACTTTGATATCTCCTTGATAAATATTTTCGAGTTTATCCCATATGGATTTTTCTAAGTTGCAAATCATCACCTTTAGATAGATCTGATCCGAAAGAGCTGCGGTGAGTGCATTTTGTGCTTTAGAATCTATATCAAGAATTTTCCTGTCTGCATCAGTCATAGCCAGGCTTGTTGGATCAGTGACATTTATACCTTGCACAGTGGAAAACAGAACCTCCATTCCAAGGAATCTTAGATGAGATATCATTCTGTTCATCCAAATTTAAAAATTACTTCCATAGAAGAGAGGGACTCCCCAGACATTGACTGCATTTTCCATGATGACAAAGGACATATTCAACACCAGAAACCTCCCTCTGATACCACCTGTAGGACCCTAGGACACCCTGAGAGGGGAGGGATGAATAAGGGTGTCAACTTTTTCTTTTAAAAACAAGGTTCTTGTTCCCAATTTGGTAGGAACTAGTTAAACCTGTATGATGAATATGATCAGCAATGAAACATTCACATGCAAAGAGATGACAGAAGAATTTTTACTCGGTTCACCACTAAGGGCTACGTCAAAGGAGCATACGCTGACAGGTTGTCGGTCGTACCAAATTCCACTAATCATCACTTCTTGTGGATTACAAAGGTTCGGGAACAGTCACTCTATCCCAGGATCGCTGCCTTTAAAAAAGTTTAGGAATAGCTCACTGCATCCCTCGGGTCACTCCCATTGACTCCCCCTGGCTCACTGACCTTGGTGAAGTCACACTCAGTTTATAGACATGAAGGTCTCTTCATCATTGCAAAAGAATTCATCCTCTCTTTAATGTGGATTCTCTGTTAAAGTCAAACATTTACTCATATACTAATCCCACTTTGCACCAAAGGTATCAGGAAATCTTCCAGTTTTTCGAAGCTCCAAAAGGACCGGCATACAACAACCTCACCTGGCTCACTTCTCCAAGCCCGGTGCACAAGTTTCAAGAACGGCGTGTAAGTCACTTTCACGATACAAAATGGCACACATGTGAAACCAACACACTTGCACGACACAGCCTCCTTTAACTCCAAACTTGCGCGACTCTGAACCTTTTACTCCCAAACCGTCTCGGTCGCGCAGCCAACAACCCGCGTGCAGCCTCTACTTGTGTGACCCAACTACCACTTGCGCGACTCAACCACTTGCACGACGATAGCTCGAAAAATCTCTAAGTATTCAACTTCATTACAAATGAAGAGGGATGGTCCTCTATTTATAGGCAAACTGGACCCCCTGCGCCGTGGCGCGCAGGTGTCCTCACGGCGCGCAGCTCCCGGCGCGCAGCTCCAACTGCCCTAGCCTCTTTTGCGTAACTCACTTGCATAACCAAATCAATACATGAGATATCCTCTTCCTTTTTCCTTATTTTAATGTTCTGAACATGAATAACAATAGGAGAGCAAGTTTCCAGACATCCTAGGCACCGGAGCACAAGTCCCTCCCTCGAGCGCAGGTGACTTGAGTGACCATACCAATACTTGTGCGACCCTTATCCCTTTTCCATTTTCTCATGTTCTGATCTTGAAAAACATATGTCGCGCAAGATACCGCTCCTTCATGTATACAGCGTGCAAGATTCCTCTCCTTCATGTACACGGCGCCACCTTCAATACTGTTGTCTTCATGAACAGTAATATCACTTTACTGGAACACATTCAGAACATCCAATAAGGATTGACAACAAACACAAACCATACTACAAGTCTTGCATAGAAGGCCATGGTTCCAACATACCATACACTATAAATACAAGGATGTTGTGCCACCGTAGAAGGATCATAGGATCTAGAAAGAACAACTCCTACCACTACTGGATACACTATTTTTTCTATTTGTTTCTCTTTAAACATTCATTGTGACTTCGGCCCCATCTACCTCCATTGTTTCAGTTTTAATGGAGGGTAGACACTATTTGTATTTGGGATAAGTAGAGGTGATATTATGTAATGCCGTATTCTGCTTTTTTTATCAAATTAGAATATATATATTTATTTTTTAATGTGTTTTCAATTAATTTTTTCATAAAATTAATGGGATGTGATTATATTATTCATTTTACCTAAATATTCATAATTCCCATCACTATGAAAATTATTCCTCCACTTCTTGATTTTGGATCACATTGATTGTGTAGTCTTGGGTCATGTTAAAAGTGTATGGTGATTACTAAATATGTTGTGAAGAAATATTGACCTAATTTAGAGACATGGTATCCTCAATACCTGATATGGTATTGCCTAGGTGGTCCAAATTTTACCACTATGACTTTCACACATTGTAAAGAAAACTTTTCAACCAAGAATATTGTGTGGACTATTTTAATTTTTTATAAACCTGAAGAATTAGTCAATGCTGTGAAATAATTTTTAAGTTTTTCATTAAATCAATTAATAAACACAAAATATTCATCTTTAAAGGACAATGATAGCATTACCAAATGAAATCCAAGCCTAAATCGAATCACCTTTATATTATCTAACTTCCATAAAACATGTTTGAACATCATGTTTAATAAATATAGTTATTATTACCCATATATTTCATAAATATAATAATATATTTCATAACATATATTATATCAATAAAACCTTTTATCAATAATTTATTAGCATTTAAATTTTAAAATTACTGTTTTAGTTAACAACTGCTTTGTTTTTCATGTATATATTAGTTTGGTAGTGTCGTTAGTTGTTAATTGATCATGGTTTCCTAATATAAATAAATTTAAACGCGAAATAAATTTTAAATATATTCAATATATAATTATTCATAAAATTATATATAATTTAGGGAATGAAAAATTAATTACACCATTTTTTTGGATCATCGACCATACGTACACATGAATGATGATTTTATTTTTTAACGGAAAGAATGACAGAAAGTCAAATAATAATTCACCTTTATAAAATCATTATTATATAATATAAATCATAAATTTTCATCAAATCCATCCTTATTATCATCCATATCAAAATAATATGAAAAACAAATCACATTTCTTCAAAGAGGTGGTAGTCCACACACACACACCTACGACATTACCATTTAACAATGAATTGGATGGTAATAAGGTTGATTTATTATTAAAATTATAGAATTATATATATTTCATTAATTTAATATATATAAATTAAATAATACATTATATCCACCTTCATCTATGGTGAAGGAAAACAAATTACATCAGCTCACTTGGTTGTAGTCCACCTTTCCCACAATCGATAATTTTTCCCATTTGATGGAATTAGAGATAGATATACTGTATGAAATTAAAATAATAACTTATTATTATATGGTAGATAAATTTTTTATTATTTTATCATATTTGAAGAAAATTTTATGGAGTTTTTATGGTGAAATAAAATAGAAATGATTAGTTACAAACAATACCTCTTCTCCAGAAAACCTCATTAGGTTTTCACCAAAATCCAAAAAAAAATATTTATGATCAATCCATAGACACAAAGTATTTTATTTTTGTAAGAAAAAGATTTAATTAGTCATTTTATGAAACAATAGGATTTAAAATTATGAATAGGGTATGATATTCTATTCCATTTATAGGTGGGGGAGAGGATAGGATTTAGATTTTTAAAAATAAAAATATATAATCACATTTTAAACTCACCACAAGTCTCAAAAATGGATTATTATAGAACAATGTAAGTAATAAGGTCGAAATATGTACATAAAATAAAATTATTCTTGTTAGAAGTTAATTGTAACACTTATCTTTTTATTTTAAACCCCGGAAAACATGTTTTAAACATAACAACGAAAATTATTTTTAATGGTTTTTAATAATTTCTATGAAGAAAAATTATGTTGAACTAATTACAAAATATTAATTATTATGATTAAAAAATAGAATCAATTTTATTAAATCCAAATAAAAAAAGTGGAAAAATGTAATTGAAACATAAACCCATAAGCATGATGAAAAAAGTGGTTTTCAAAAAAAATCTTATGTAAAAGGTTTTTATATAAAATTTAATATTAGAGTTAATTAAAATGATCAAAATTTGACAAATTATAATATAATTGAACTAATTTTAATTTTAATAAAATTTTCTAAATATTTAATTTTGTAAATTCTTTAAATGGAAATGAAGTTTTAAATAAAAATATGTATTTTTCACTAATAATTAAAAAAATAATTGTTTTTGAAAATTGTAAAATATTTACTACAAGATAATTTTAAATTATATCATAAAAAAAATAAGTTCCTTTTGAAAATAAATTTCTATAAATGGTAAATTTTATTTTTAAAATTACACTGCAAAATATGACAAATTTGTTTTTTTTAACATTTTTGAGTATAAAATTAGTTTTATTATTTTTACATGCATAAAAAAATAAAAAATGAATGATATTTTTTAAAATATTAAATATATAAATATTTTTACAATTATTCAATAATAGAGGTTAATTCAACTTATTAAGATAAAATCATATTACACGCATAAAAATTATTTTTCTAGTAATCAATTCTATTACTTCTAAATGTTTTTAATTTTAATTTTTAATAAATTTATAATGGATAAATTAATTTATACACGTGTAAACAATATAATTTTTATAAATTATATAAACATATTCATACCCTTCAATTTAATAATCAGTTTAAAATATTCATATTTAAAGAATATATTTGAAGGGTCGTTTAATCTCGATGTCGTGTGTCTTAAACACTATCAATCATTATATTCCAATTTTAAAATCTCAAGGTTTTACTAAAATATATCAATCTCCCATAATCACTATTAATATATGTTGATAGAATATTACATGAGAGGAATACTAGATATAATAAAGACATCTCCCAAGGAACTTCATCTTTGAACACTATAGGAATAAAATATATTCTATAGTGGGACCCTCACAATAAACACCCAATATATGTACATATAATTTATAGATTCAATATACACATATACATGCATTTTTCGTACCCTTTCCCCACAATTTACTAATCATCATAGACTATAAACATTGTATAAATGAATATCCATCTGTATACATCATAGGTATAGAAAGCATATCCTAAGTCCTAACTATTTAGGAAGAGTTGAAATTTTATAATGTTTATTACCAATAATTTCTCAAATAGAATAATATACAAATAAAAAATATATAAGGTTTCATAGAAGGAAAATACACAACTAGATCAAAAAAATTATGATATCAAACAGGCCATAATATATTATATTTTATAATAAGACATTCTCGTTTGCATAGTAAATCAAATGAAATAATCACTTAAAAGGGAACCCATGATTAATCTATAATTAAAATTTGTTTAAAAGGTGTTTTGAAAAAATTTTACTAGATAAACATACAATTATATTTTAGGTTCCATGAACCTCATTCCACTTTTATCCAACCTATTAAAATCATATGAGATCAGAGGGGGTAATAATGACCAAAAGTAATGTTCAACCAAATTCCAAAGTCCAAATGATGAAAGGATTTCACTATATAATGGAATACAAAAACCTAGGATAGAAAAATATATTCTTCATAAAACCTATTAGAATAACTATATTGGGTACCCTTTTTGAATATTATTGTTTTAACCCATTCATTGAAAGGAAATTTACACAAGGAAATTATGTTTTCTTGTGTTTATTAAAAATCATTAATTACATTATACTCTTCGTTTTTATATACTGTATCTCTAATAATTATATAAATCCATGTAAGTGGAAACCATTAATGTAAATATATTCCCCATATAAAGAGGGGATTCATATATATCCTTATCAGGATAATAAGAAACATAATTGGGTGTCATATAGCAAGGAAAATCACAACTTTTACGGTCATGTGATAACGATCAATGTTGTACCATTATGTACATTCATAATGGAAGTTGTGTGATATAGTTTATATTCATAAGGTTAAGAAGAATACGTGAAAATATTTTTCAAAATGGGTTGTTATTAGACTCATGAATGAGTGAAAATTTAGTATTAAACATAATAAATGAGTCAGGGGAAGGTATCGAAGTAATTAAATTATAGTGGAATCATATGTTTCGATCTCCAATACATTGTAAAACAAATAGTTATAAGGGTGAAGGTATCTATAGGAAGTATGGTAGAGTGGGATCAGTGAGTTTTTGAATCCTAGACCATGGGAGATGTCATTAATTTTTCTATTATGGGGAGTCCTCATTATCAAGGGATTTAATGATTCAGAAGAATCTAAAGATTAATGGTTGAGGAATGTAACTAGGGTAGTAATCTTATATAATGATAGATTCTCATTATTAATGGAATGTATGATCACAAGGTATATATGAATTTATAAAGTGTATTTAGTATTTATATTATGAGGCCATGGGTTATGAATTTTAAAAGTAGGATATCGAGGGATGGGGCTAGTTCAAAGTATGATAAAAAATTCTAAGAAGTCATTATGGTGAAAGGAAAAAGGTATAACTAGGTAAGTGACCTAGGTTTGTGGGACGTCCAAATTAGAAATTGTTGATATAACATGTCAGTTCTATAAAGATGGGACTCATAAACCACCATGTTTTCATCTTTTTTATAGAATATCTTCATCTGTGGGGCCCCTCACCCAATTTTATATGAAACATGGGTGATTTTTTATTTCTCACGTTTTCTATAAATTTAATATATTCCAAATTAAGTATCCCTATTCTCTGTCTATATACAATTGGTTTTGATACAAAAATCACATGTGGGAGGTCATGGAGTTTATAAAGTATGCAGATTAGGATGATATGTGGTCAGATGCCTGGGGTATTTCCATGTGAAAATGTTTGTGGTTGGGGTATCATTTTATAGGAGATTTTGGACTTAGTGCATGGCTTATTTAAGTAATTTCTCTATGAACATTGTCATGATATAGATAATTGAACAGTCTTGGTTAGGTGTTTGTATTGGCTTGGGATGGCTTGTTCAGATGAGGCTCTTGTAGAGTGTCTGTTTAAAAGGACCTAAAATAGTGCAAATTTAGATCTATGATTGTGCTTTTGTGTATAATTTCACAAAGGTTATGAAAAAACATTTATTCATTGATTTTACTAAAATATTCATTTTCACTTCATAAGGCTTCTTTAAAAATGTTATCAACAAAAAAATCCCCCCACTATAGATTTCGGAGAAAAATACAATTATGGTTGATGTTTGTCTTGAGGAAGGGTACACAAATAGGTTGGTAGAACAAGACACACTCATGTTTAGAAAAAAGATAATACATTGTGTTGTCTTATATAATTGTATTATTTAATCATTAATATAGTTGAAATGAATCGATAAATGAAACAATAAATTTTCTCACTCTAGAATGTATGTAAACTGAACATTAAAACCACTATTCAAACCGAAGTGTATCAAATTAAATAAAATAGTATAAATTTAAATCTAATATTTTAAAAATAAACCGTCATAAAAAAATTAATTATATAATAAACACATTGTTTTGGAAATAATATATAGAGTTTTGGATGATAATTTGAAAACACCAACAGAGGATACTATTACCAAATATTCCAATTCCCAAGAACTTTTCACTTTTATACTATGGTGGCTGGAAGAGTATTTACCTGATCCAATGTAAAAAAGTATTGTATCACATATTTCTTATTTATATCTATATAAAGTTTTAATTTTCACTCCATGAACATTTTTAATAAACCAACCACAAAATACATGTTCCACACTAGGAACATCTTCAACAAACATTTCAGTAGCAAGTCAATCTAACCCCCAATCTCTTTTTTTGATGAACCCAATTGATAGAAAGTACACAACCAAAGATCATTGAAAAGAATAGATCATAAAAAAGATTTATCAACCCTAGAAATACCTCCTTTAAAAAATATTATAATAATAATTTACCATAATTAGAACATAGATATATTATAATACATACATTATAGTCATAATATGTATGAAAAACACACTGAAAAAGATTACAAGTCAAATTCTCAATATAATTAAGGTATTAAAAGCTTAAGGTTGAAATATATTCAACTCATGTGTAACTTATGTTACCTATATACTCAATTCTTTATATAATCATTCAATTTTGGGAAATAACCATTTTAAATTAAATTGTAAAATCCCATATAATAGAGTTCAATTATAAAAAAAACATAGAAGTATAATCAATTTTTGTTATATATACTTGGTCTTGACTTTTCAAGGTTTGAGAAAATAGTGGATCACAATAATATAATTAATCCTAAATGAACAGATGTTATGTTTCTCACAATCAGATCTTCGATAGACTTCTTCAAGGAAAATCTATTTTAATGAAGTGTATTTTGATATGAAAAACAATGTATATAGAAGTAATCTTTTCTATAAAAAATTTCCCAATTTTTTTTTTCAATAAAAAATGTATGAAATTTTTTCATTGATTGAATTTTAAAAAACATCATCTAAGTTCTTATATAAAAATCCAATTTTTTGACTTCTAGAAAAAATTTCTCCCACTTAGTAATCACCTAAAAACCCTCCTCCTTACCATTACAAAATCAAACAAATTAGTATTTCTAAACACTCTTTTTGAATATAAATAAAACTTATTACATAATCTCCTCTACAAACCCTCCCCATTTTTGATTTTTGAAATGTTAACAACATTTAAAAAATTGTGATTTATGAAATAAAAATTAAATAATGTAACTAAAGAAAACACAGAAAAAAAAACAAAAAAACATAATGTGATCTGAAAAATATATTCCATTTAAATGTTCTAAAAGATAAGTAAAAATATTTAAACCTTGAAGAAATTATCATTCGATAATTGGGTTGTCTTCTTATGATTAAAATTGTTCTAGATATTTTACTGTAATATATTTTTATATTTAATGAATTTTTTTTGAAAATAAGAATATTTATACCGAAAAATAATCTGAAAAAATAAAATTCCCCATTTTAATGTAGTTAAATAATTAATTATGAAAATATTTTAATCTATATATCATGAGCTTGAGTAATATTTGAATACAATAGAGTAAGATAAATCATATGTAAAAGTATAATTTCTAATAATTTTGTGTAAACAGAAAATTAAAAGGATTATAAATAAAATTAAAATATACCTAGTAATAATTTTCATATTTACTCATACACATATTCAATTTCATAATTATAATTTATGTTCTCAGAATCATTATGTGCTTCAGTTTAGTGATATTTGGAAAATGAACCGTAGGCAACCACATTTTGCGTAATTTCATTTTCATTATTATTTAGAGTTCTTATGGAATGAAATGATTTTAATTTAAAAAAATTTACACTCTGTTTAAAAACATTAACTCTTCTTAAGATATCCTCTATGAAGCATAATAAAAAATAGCATTCACCTTAAATAAAGTAAAATATTCAAAAAAATTACATCATTCAATTGATTTACTACAATGATATAAGGATTTACTCATTAGATGTAAATTTTTCTACATCATCTAAACTTATTTATTCTTAGAGAAAATTCCATCAAAACCTCATAATGATTTCTACATCAAATTTTATCTTTTACCCGAATGGCCTGAAGGACTTTTTTATATTTTATTATGGATAATACAACTTTAAAGGGATGAAGATGAACCTGAACATGGCCTCTAAGACCATGTCACAAGACCCGACTGACCTGAAATATATGACCTTAAGGCCAAGTGGCATACCATGCCTATTACTTGACCCATTGGCCCAACACACTAGAACTTCCCCTCAATAGTATCTCTTTCATTGATCACCATGCTTCCCACCTTACATTGAGGATTGGCTAGCATTACCATATTAAAAGCTGTATAGTGCATGGTCATGATGGAGGCTTCAATACCCTCCCATTCTTCCAATCCGGTTATCTCTACTTCTCATGTCTGCTACTCTGGTTTCATTGATTCTTTTTTAGGGCTTGTTCTGTGTGAACTGGACTACACCATGGTCTCTGTGGCTTGAAGGTCCTATGGCCTGAATGGCTTTGATAACCCAGTGGCCCTTGAGTCTCGTAGGCCCAAACCGATGGCCCAAAGGCCCAAATCGGGTGAATAGTTCCATCATCTATGGTACTAAGTGGTAACAGCTACTGTACCCTTGAAAATTCGCCTCCACCCAGTTTTGAACCTTAGTCACTTGGATAAAAAGAAGGAGCCCTTACCACATAGGTACGGGTTCATTGTCTTCTGATTTCTTCTTAATAATTTCATTTTTAACCCTATCTGGAACGAAAATATCAATTAATGTTTTCTCACAATTTTCAAATCAAATAATGAATTTTTACTTTTCTAACTCTGGTGTATGTTCAATATCTCCATTATTAACCATAGTAACTTATTCAATAAATTCTTCAAATTTTGTAGATAATTTTTTCTAAGAATCCTCAATTATCCTTATATTTTTTTTCCATTCATATGACTTAGAGTACCCTTCCTCATATTAACCATCCAATGAAAAAAGAAAATTTAATATCCCAACATAAATCATAGTTTTTTTTTACCTATCATATTTCCAATTAAATTATTTAATACATATGTCCAAATGTATAGAACGTTATTATTCTTCCATGATCATTACAATATTTTGATAAAAATTTATTGTAAGATAATCTTCACTTGTGTTTTATGTATTCATTGTTAGTAAAATATTATTTCTATTCTTATACAAATATTTTATAGATTCATAGTCTTTTGAGTCCATATTATGGAAATCTAGTCTAATAAGACCAATAATCATGAATTCTTGACATATAAGTTTCATATAATCATTATATTCATATATATACTTCATGTTTTTATAGTAATACTTATGGTAATTATTCTATTAAAACATCCCCTTTAAGATATGGTAAAATTTCTTTTTATATATTTTGGACAACTATCATAAATAAATTTCACATAACTTCTCTATAATGTAGTATCCTTTGAATTATTAACACCAAAAAGTTCTAGATTAATTATTTATAGTAAAAGAAACTCCATTCATTTTTTATATCCTAAAATAAATTATCAATATACTCCATTAAAGAATAAGGGTTATAATTAAATAATCCAAATTCTTATTAATAATAATATCAAGTTCGTCAATAAATGTATTATTTTATTCCCATTATTTTGATGGAATGTCAATTATAATTTCCTCTATAACTTCATCTCATAATTCTCTTTGACCAGGATACAATAACTAAAGGAATACCATCATTAATCTATGATTCATTTGATCCATAGATTCACTCTATAAAAAATAAAATTATAGATAATCTACTCCAAACATACCTCTCTTTATTTCATGAACATTTAAGTTACATTATATGTTTCATATAACACTTACCATATTATAAAAACAATTATTCTTAATAGATTTTGACAATATATGTTCTATTTAATTTCACATATTATAGTGTTTCTCAATTTAATGATCAATTATACCAAAATATAAGCTATATAAGTTATACACTAAGATCATTTTGGAAAAACACATTGGAATGCACAATTTATACAATATTATCGTCTTTGAAATTCCATATGATGAAAATAATATCACACTGGGAACTTCATTTATAACCCATACGACATCATGTTTTTCTTTCCCAGATATCCTCTTTTATTACTATAATCGAGTTTAAGTCCAAACCCATATTTTTAAAAACACGTTAGTTTTAAATATACAATTTATAATACCTAGAAAATATTAGGTAAATCAGTATTTAAAGGAATGATTAAAAAAAATAATAACATTGATATTTTACATTTAGAACCTAACTATCAGAATCTCAAAGTTAAACTCATTGAAAAGGATTACAAAAAAACTCCCAATAGCATTGAGATAGTTAAAGATCTATGTAGAAATATTTTCAACTCATGTGTATCTTCAATAACATGAATATTATATTCCACAAATCGTGATCTATTTAGAGGAATCTGTTAAAAATCTTCAACATTAAAATCCAATTTTCTTTGGGATAGTTTTATCAATAATATAAGAACAAAAATAATCCACTATATGTACATCAATATGAATTCACAAAGTCATACAATATAATATAATAAATTTTTTAATTTGAACAAAATTAATCAAAATTTATTCCCATGTAAATAATAATTTTAATAAAAAATCATGTTAAATAAATTTCATTGAAGTGTTTTGTGTTCTTCACAAAAATAGAATTAAATAATAATATTATAACTCATCACCCTACATAAACATAGAGAATGCATGCTACTCAATTGTTAGGCATGTGAACTTATCAAATGAGGCTCAAAATTGCCTCAACATCAAGTTTTCATGTTAGAATATGGGAATCACGTGCTTCTTTTATAAATATTAAGGGAGAACCTTATAATTTTCAAATGATTGGGTTAATCCAAAAGATGATAATTCTTAATCATTTTAGATATGTTTCAAACACCATACACTTATCTTAGGTAATTACCATTGAGCTATAACTCCATCGAGACATAGTTCCCGTATATTTAGGCCGACCTTGTTTTGTGGATCATGCTACGTGGATAATTCTAAAAAAACTCCATGGTGAAGTAGCTTGGGTGAAATTATTTCGGAAAACCAATATAATTATTTTTATCTATATTTATTCTATTAACTATGTTACTTCACTCTCATTTACTATATTATGTTCTTTCATTCTATTACTCGATCCTTGTTGTCTTCTATTCATGTAATTTCTAAACCATTGAAGATGATTTCTAATGTGGTTATTATTTCTCACATTCAAGATGTGATTAAGGATATCAAGTGTATAAAAAGTAATTAAAATATTACATATATGATTTATCTCAAACAGAACCTCCCAGAGTATCATTATAACTACCCATAATCATACTACCTCTTATTATACATTTATGTACATAGGAATATTTCAAAAATTCCATCACTATATAAAAATATTCTAGAGTCCCATTTCACCCATTAACCACTCTTGAAATGTTTAATCATTTTAATGATCTGATTAAATAATAATGAACATTTTGTAGATCCAATCTATTTTAAATAGAGTATATATATAAATCTATATATTCATAAATATGGTTCAAATCCAATGCACCATGCAAATTATTTAATTTATCTCCAATCAATTGATAATCAATATAAAGGATTCAATACATGTTGAGATCGTGGCCAAAAAATTGTATTTAAATATGACTGGGTGTGGTGATATTGTTTCAGTTTAAAATTTTTATACTACCAAGATATGTTCAGAGAGATGTAGTATATAATTTATTTGGATCTCCCAAACATACATGTACAAGGATTTGGATTTCATCCATTACCTCTAGGGCCACTAAAGCTCCCAAATAAACACTTTCTATTTACTACATAGAGATTTGGGGATCATCTTCTGTGATTCATACAAAATTATTCTCGAACACAATCAATTAAGGAGGAAAGAAAGTTTCTTCCACAAAAAATTTATTGGGTGAGTGTAGAGTGCTTACATTTATTACCATAGGTATTATTTATTGAGGTTCATAACAGTACCAGCAAAGAACCGTGATTAATTATAGATATAATATTTCATACCCATATAATATATTCTATAAACAAACATAAAAATAGGACATGTACCCAGAAATTGATGTCTTATTATTCACAAGATATATTCCCCAATAAATTTTTGTGATGTTTAAAATAGGTATGATAAAAGTAATGTTCCTACAATATTATTCTAAATAAATTTCCTCATGTAATCCTCAATGCGTTTCAGACAATAGGGATAGGTGGATAGATGTTCTTTATCAATGATCCGCATACCTACGTGACTTCAATAACTTTTTTTATGAATATATGATTAGTAAAGAAATCTAATTTATCCATATGTAATTATATTTCCAAAAATTTACCAATTATTTCTACGTGTATAATGAGGGAAATCCACTTTCTATATATCTATAATATTTTACGTGTTATAGGGATGTGTGGACACTATACTCATACAATATGAGTTCCTAAATACTTTAGAGATACAATTTTTATAATTAATAGAACACATCTAGTCCTTACCTTGAGATTATGTAATTATAATAAACGATAAAAAATTAACAAAGAACAAGGAAATTTTTTTGATTTAAACAATTTTTCTAATGGTGAATTTATGTCTGGGAAATTTTTGGATGAAGTATGATGAGTGAATTAAGATATTTCTTATTAAATAACCATAAGAGATTTTGTTTTATTGATGAGGATAAAATGTAATATCATATATCAAATTTAAAAACTACATATATTCTCACGAAAATACTTGTTCTTATGAATGAAAACTTTGGTACCATTTTCAAATGTGAGAACACAGTTAAACACCATAGTGTCCTCAAAATTATGGCTACTAATAATCTAGTATGATACTGACATCAAAATTTTAATTTCCTACCTAAATGTAGTAATGGATTGTATTCATACTATTATAATTCTGTGATCTAGCCTTATCCTCATAGAATAATGATAGACGAATTATCTAATGTTTGTGGTTTACTAGTTGTTGATAATAGGAAGGGGTATACTAAAAATATGAAAAAATAAATATCCACAATTTAGGAGTCTGATAACCCAAGACAGAAGTAATCATTATGTTCTCAGTAAATCAAAATTGAACAACAAATTTTATAGGAGTTAAATTTGAGAAAATCATGCTACATGTAGTAAGGTAATTCTATGGTCAAGCGATAGAATATAATAAAACAATTAATGTTGAAAAATCCAAAAAATATTATTCTATTTTTTTTAAAAGAGTGTCAATATATACCCATAAAATCTATAATTTCTATGACCTAAGACCTATGGGATGATTCGAAACTAGTGTATAGCCTTGAGATGTTATTGAACTCCCTTTATGGTGGAATATGTATTCATGTATTATCAAATATAAATTATCCTATGGATACAAACATTTCAGATAACTTTATATAATCTCACATTCATAATATAGAGCGAAATAAATTGGAACATGAAACAAGAAACATTGATCCCATAACTACATGGGGGTAGAGATTGATCGATCTCAATGATGATAAAGAAATATCTAATCAATAAACTAATTAATAATGTAATGAAAACATTTATATCATGGTTATATAACTATAACATATGAAGTATTCTATTCCATGCTTCCAATTATTATTAATTTGTTTTAATACACTATTAATGTAGAGGGAAGAGGTTGTGAGGACACAAATAGTGTTCCCCATATACACTGTATTCATAACCTAGATCAATTCTGTGTTGAAACATGGGTGTTTATTTGAAAGTAACCTATCACCAAATCATATAGCGGTGTTAGATGTAGTAGTGCGTAAACTGATGAGTATTTTACCAATCATTGAAAAATCGAAATCTAAAATAGACCTAGATACTCAACCATATCAATATGAACCATTTTGGCATGTTACCAAATTATATAGTCATATTTATAATGATAAAATAGTTAAATAAATAAATTAAAATATTATATAGATATATATAATTGATACTATGATCTTATATAATTTCATTATCTAGATTCCTATAGAGTGTTCCCTATGAGACCCATTGGAAGGATTAAGAATTAATGCTTTTGAAACCACATTGAATTGAATCACTTTTTTGGACACTAGATCTTGAACTATGAAAAATTCCACTGCCACACAAGTATCGATATTTGCAATTAGCTAATATAAAAAATTCAGTCATCCATATAGAAATTAAAATTTTATATTCAATTTCAATTAATATTCCACATTTAAATAATAACAGTATTTTTTACTATGATTATAGCACCCCTCTCTTTACAAAATGAATGGGAAATCCGATCACTCTGTAAAATACTCTATTGATTCCAATGAGGGTTCAATATCTCTATTTGATACTTGGGTTTTTGAGAAATAGGATCAAAATTTTGAAGATGAATTCTTGAGGTCCTATGTGGTATATCTTGGTGTGGGATAAGAGGTAATAGAATATCATATAGTATTATCTATAGTAGTAGAGAATATAACACTGGTGACTTTACATTATTTCTATATTATTTTAGGGGAAAACGTTTTTGTATAATTTTTAAATACATTAATAGATTTTCAGGATGATTTTAATCTAAAATTCATTATAGGTTTTATAAAATTTTAAAACCTATAAATGAATGTATAAAATAGATATAAAAATGGGTAAAAAATATTATAAACTATCATAACATAAGATATCCCATGTTATATGACTAAATTAGAAAATCATAATTTCTCTTAATGAGTATACCCCTTTAAATGTTTTTTAATAATTCTGGTTTTAAATATAAGATGTATTTAGGATTTTAAATAGAAGTTATAAGTGTGTCTATTTATGAATTTAAGGATACATCTATTTCACCTTTATTGGTGTACTAATCAATTACTCGGTCCATTAAATTATAATCAATTCTACTAGACTTTTCAAGTATGGATTCACAAAATCTTATTAGGGTACTAACTGAGAAACATGTTCAAAATTTTATAGTTAATAATACATAAATTATAAAATAATTTTATGTTTCAATGGATTATAATAAGTTTCAATACAACATTTTAATGACATTCACAAATATAGGCTGATATAAATTTTGATATTACTGGTACGGGTGTCACTATAAGTAGATAAACTGTTGGAAAAAGATAAGGATCAAACTTCCCAGTTAACATAAGACAAGAAATCAAGAACTAATGAATCCTAAAAATGTATTGAGGGACATAAAAATGGGCATTCTTTAATGTATTAGACTTCTTAACATATCCTAGTTTTAGTGATTGATTTTGAATCGAAACCATAATTGATTTCATTTTAGTGAACATTATAATAATTAGTACAGTGTAGTATTTATATGATATCAAATTATACACCCTTTGATTTACTATTTAATTAGCTTCATCACCACCAATATATGATCATCATATTATTATATTGTACCTCTAGTAATTCTTCAATTCATACCACTATGAATTATATAATTAGTGAAATATAGAAGAATGGAAAACTCCAATCAGATTATTCAGTAATAGATCTTATATATTATATTTCAAATTTTAGGGCTATAGTGATTCAAGAAAGATCACAATATATGATGGTTATTTTAAAGAATGAAAATTTAATAAATGAAGATGTTAGCTCAGCATGTTACATTTTTGAGGCACTAGAAACCATTGAAGAAAGTGCTCGAAATATCATGTAGCTTATCAAGAAGGAATAAAAAGTATGGGAAGATACTACTTGAATGGAAGATGAATGTTGGCCTGATGTAGAGGATACTACAATGAGATTCAAAAAAATCAACATGTTTTTAATGAGGTATTAATTCTTGTAAAGGAGTACTAATTTTGGACAATATTCCCCCATTTTAGTCAATCAATAGCTTGCTTATTTTCTTTAAGTAATTTTTTTCATATCCATAAATACCGCATCCTAATATACAATAATTTGAAAAAATTTAACCATGAATTATCTTCAGATAACTTGTAAAAGAATATACAGGATACTATCAAGGTAATAATAAACAAAAAAACATTAATAATTGATGAATTTATAATAAATCATTATATAAATTACATACATCAATAATAAAAAATGTTTTCCATTGAACTATCCTTATAGACATGTTCACATAAATGGATATCGGGGAGATATATATATATATATATATATATATATATATATATCACATTCGTTGTCATCAAGGGTCAAGTTCATTAGTTTAAATAAATGATCAAGTATATTTTATTTCCCTTTCAATGGTTTCTTTTTTACTGATAAATGAATGATATAGAGTGCATGTTATATCACTGAAATAAAAGTTTGGTTCTTTAAAATTTGGGATAATGTGTGTCTAAAGATAAATTTTTAAAAAATAAATGATCTCTATAGATAAGAAAACAAGGTTTAATATGTTTTATGTTTCTATGAAACTATATGATCAAATTATTGTAAAAAGTTATATGAAAAAATAATATTCATAATGAAGAGGATCTAACTTTTCATTACATTTATATATCTATAGAATATAGATTGATTTTTAATTTGTCTACGAGTAAGTCCCTATAATAATTTTGACACTACCTTTTATGCTATGACTTTTTTCTAATTCCTTTAATGAGAACAACATAGTGAGTGTGACTTGTATTTATCATTTGCATCTCATTGTGAGTTTTCAATATGTAACTTTTTCTCCCTAATTTAATTATATTCATTCATGAAAGTAATGGGTTTTTAAGAAAGAAAATATACATTAAAAAATTACTGTTTTATAGGTTTTAACCAAACAATTGAAATGCCTCTTTTATTGGACTTAATTTTATGGTCATGAAATTTGAACAAAAATCAAATGGTTTATGATTTCATTCATACGACATTGAAAAATGGTGGTTCAAAATTTAATGTCATAGAGATTGAATAAAAATATGGTTGATAGTTATATTTATATAGACATATCTAAGGATGAGGTGGGTGATATAATAATAATTAAATGATTTGATCAATGTGAATAATTATCCCAGTGAGGTAATTGAAATAATATGGGAAAATCACACTTGATTTTAAAATCAAACTGATTGCGTCAAAAGGGAGAAGAATTCATAACCAACAAAAGGGTGTGAGCTTCCTAATTTTATTCCAAATGATATTAGTATATACCAATACACCAATAGGTAATTTCGTATATGATAGCATTGGTTTAATGATGGTATTTGAGTTAGGGAAATTTAATCTTCTTTGATCATAATAGAATTGACTAATATAGTAAGGACATATCCTGAAACCACTCATTAGTTTCCTAGATAACATGCTAAATGACCTCTAGTGAGCATCCCCATTTGCCAAAGGTTTTAGACAAGTTGTGAGCGACTAAGTCATATGTTAGGTAGACTATGACCTAGATATCATAATGATCAATGATAATAAATATAACAAATAGATAATTCACAAAAATTATTCTGAGTATGAAAAACTGATAAAGAATATTGATTCTATAACAAATGAAACATTTTCATAAAATCAAACATCTCACTAAACATCAAATAAACCGATAGCATATATAACATAAAAAAATAAAACTATAAGATGCACTATTTCCAGCCTTGATCATCATGCACATCCTTAACACTAAACCCCCCATCATGATTCCCAAGCTTAGTCCCCAACACATCATGAACGCCATCCTAAAACATATATTTTTTTATTTACCTAGACTAGAGTTCCCATATAGTTTATGGGACTAATAAATAATATGGTGTCATTATGTGAATCTAATATATGATATCATAAAAAGTTATGAATTGGGAAATATAAAAAAATTAAAAATGTGAGCAAATTCATTTTGTCCCTATATACTAACTAGTCCACCGTGACACTCAAACATACCAACTTTAGATAGTGTTGAATGCCTTTGATCATTCCACAACCATATCGAGGGTCATAGAAGCATTGAACATATTAGCTTATAAATTATATTATCCTCATGGGGAATAAAGACCATACTTAAAAAACATTTATCATATCATCAATAGGGAATAATGTCCCTCCCTAGAAATATATATCTTATCATTAGGGTGTAATGGTGTAGTGACCCATAAATTTCATACATAAATATTAAATCTTACGAAATGAATAATCATTATATAACATTACGATTCATGTAAAAATAATATAGGATTAGTATGTTTGGAATCCTGGATACATAAACTAATGGTTCATAAGAGATATAATTAATATCCAACTAATTTTTCCACAACAATAATGCTTTATATGCATATAATAATTAAAATCATTATACATTTAATGGTTAATGGATACATATGAATTGATGGGCTCAGATTCTTAGTAATGGTAAACAAGGGAGATATCAATGATAATATATGAATAAACTATTCATAAGGGTTTGTGAATTTCATTATAACATTTTAAAGTCATACCCAAAATATCATAGATCATATACATGAATCATGGAATAATCCTTGGATGTTTATAAGAGATGGATCATAATAGAATCAATGTATGTGAGCCATTAGAAAATAAAATTGTCAAGATCCATAATTTTGAGGAATACACATAAGTATATAATGTTATTTCCTTGGTAGTGAAGGATCTCTTCCAATACTATGATAGTGGATTGGGTTCACTCCCCATTCTATCATATTAATCAAGGTGTACTCCCATTCCTATCATAATAGATAAATTTCCTTAAGTAATTGGGTTCATTCTCTATTCCAATCCTAATTATCTCATGAAATATATATCACTACCCAATGAATTGGAGGGATATATAATTTCAGACCCACCCTTCACATAATTAAGATCATAAATATGTGTTAAAAAAGATCATTTCTTCATATCATAACCATGAAAAGTAAACTGGTTTTATAATTATTTCATTATTGAGAAACCACTACAAAATAAATGGGTTTCAAAAGTATATTATCAATATAATCATAAATCATATAGATAATGTATAACGATGGTATAACTGGACCATATCCTTATTAATTAATATTTAACATAAAAGGATATTATCATAAATGATAAATACCTTAAAAATAACAATGGAATAGTTCTTTAAAAAAATACCAATTTTTACATTGAAATAAATTATTCAAAATATAAAAGCTTCACAAGTATGAAGGTGTAATTTTTATTTGAAAAAAACATTGTAATTATATAAATTTAGCCTCAAAGTATTGAGTACCCAACATAAAAGAAAATTTCACTCATGTAGTACATGTGAAAACAATGATACCATTCACATATTTTAAACAAACATTATAAAGTACCTCGTTCAAAAAATGACAAGAAGATTACTTTCAAAAATTAAAATATGGATGATAATGATGTGAAAAAATAATTTTTTAATATTAAACACATTTTGAATTCATTTTTTAAAAACATACACTAGGATGAAAATTAATCCATACTGAATAGTAAAACATTACCGGATTTACACAAAAATATTCGTTTGGTTTATAAAATACCTGAAGAGTGGAAATGGATGGAAAATATGTAATCTCTAGAAATAATCATAGTAACAGAAAATTCTTTATATTATTGAGAAATTAATCCTGAAATTTCATCACCTTAGCATTATCCTAAATAATATCAATAAACAATGAGATTATAACAAAAATATCTTACGTTATGTTTTAATTTCATCAAAAGTAGAATAAACTGCTATATAAAAAAATATATATTATAATTCAATATAAGAATAATTTAAATTTTTATTATATATTATATAATCCTATTATTTTTTTATCACAAATTTATTATTAATTTATTACTAAAATCATCATTTTCATGTGTTAACTGTTTTATTTTTAATTATATTTTTATCCGTAGTTTTAATCATCATTTTTTGATAATTTTTTAAAAATATATTTAATATAAATAATGATATAAGTATAATATATATTAATTATATTTATTTATTTATTTATTTTCATCCATAATGGATGAAGATGGAAAACTTAATTACACCATTTAGGGAGGCGGTAGGTCATATATACACATGAACGCTATTTTCAAATTTCAAGAGTTGAATCCAAAGAAATATAAAAAATAATATACTTTTATGAGAACATTATTATATCAATTATATATTATATATTCATTAAATAATTCCTTATTTCCATCCATGAAAATCAGATATGGGAAGAAGGTGGATAATGGTTATTAAAAAAATTAATAATAAAATATTATATTCAGGATACATATTTAATAATTTTATAATGGAAACCATATATTTATATGGACTAAAATAAGATATAATATTATAAACTCTCAACCAATAGTTAAACATTTTCTTTGTGAAACCTTATATGAATTATAACTTAAAGCCTTGAAGGGATGGTACTCTGGAATGAACAGAAGTTTAAGGAATTGTTAATATAATCTATGAATTTGTTGTGTATAATGATTAAGATATAGGTATCAAAATTTGTGATTAAAAGAGGATAAGTGGTACCCTTTTACAAGTGAGGGGAGGTAAACTCTTGGAATTAGATAATTTATTAATCTAATATAAATTAATTATCATAGAAAATGGGAAAACATAGAAATAATTATAATATAAATTCGAATTATTCTAATACCTCTATTATAATAAAATGTATACATATTTTTGGTATGTTCTCACCGTTTTATTTTTTTTAACCCCATTAATCCTTCTAACAATTATAATGATATCAGTGTTTTACACTTTACGGGTCATGAATGTTACCATAAAAGGAAAAGTGTTCAATAAATGAAACATGGTTTATATTTTAAACCATATCGAATTCACGTGGAAGAATATAAATGTTTTAAAAATTATACTTCAATTAATAAAATATTTTTATCATAAAATATCATTGATGTAATTTTTGGAGCTATTCATTTACTTTGAGTTTTAAATCCCTATTACAAAATTTGAATTCAAATATATGACATTAAAACGTCTAGAATATGTTCAATTAATCTAAAATAGTTTTGGATACTATAATTCAAAATTATTATATTTATTTTAATATCGTTAAATCATTTATTTTATTTTTCTATTCATTAAATTTATACTATGGAATCATTGCATAAGAATTTAATGTGATTATTTTATAAGTAAATATTAAAATACATTGATTTAAGTGGAAGATATTGACTCATCCAATTTGATAATGGAATGTTTTTTAGAATTTTTTATTCCATATACCAAATTCATCCCCATATTATACCTTTTTTTACCCTTATCAAGGTGACATAAATTTACTAAGATTACAGTTTAAAATTACAAAAAATAAGAGGAATAGATTTACCAAATACTAATATCACAATAAAAACTAAGGTATCTATTTTCCATGATTATAATTCTTTAACTGGAAGACATTATTTTTTAAAATTATTGTTGAAAACAGCATGAAAATCATTTTCGGATAAATAATTTTTTAAGCATAAAACATAGTTTAGTCTTACCACATGATTAGAAACAAAGTGATAGATGAATCATAATTTTTTTATTGAATATATAATATGAGAAATTTAATAAGATAATTCACTATTTGGGATTAATTAAATTTATTAATATAAAAACACATTACACATATAGAACTAATTTTTTATAAAAACCTCTCTTTTAATTCAAAATGGTTTTTATTTTTATTCCAAATCATTTCATAACCAATTAATTAATATTATACAATTATCAAATAAAAAGTTTTCATAATTTAGTAATTACATGGATGTTAAATAACTGAAACATTAACAAAATAATATTTCATTAGTATATTGTTGTTTATTTAAATTCACGGTGATGTAAAAAATAAGTTATCAAAAAAATTATTTATAGAGAACTATATAATAATATATGGGGTGTTATATTCTACAACCTTTAAAATGAATTTATGACTCTAAATTTTGTTAATCCAATACTATAAATGAGTAAATCTCAATTTCAACCTGACCTCAAGTTCCCAAGTAGCTTCTTTAAGTTTTATATTCATCAAGATAATTTTAACCAGGTTAGTAGTCTAGTTCCATAGAAATTTACCTCCATTGTAGAGACCCAAAGCTTAACGTACATGGACATTACATTACTTTTGCGGAATACTTAGTACATAACAAAAACACACACACAAGGACCGTCATAGTTTAGTGTCTTTGGAAACTCGGAATATAATCTTCTAATCGTGGTGAAAGATCTTCAACATCTCCAATAAAGATCTTCCTTTTTTTTACCTAAAACCTTTCTTTATATCCTGGGGAAAAGAAAAAATAAAAGGGTGATCTCAATTGCTCAGTAAGGGTAATCAAAAGAAATATCAATCACATCATATACATAAGAACATAACTTTTGGAAATCTTAACCTGCAAAAGAAATCATAATTTCATAACATGGGATAAATCATAGTAGTGAAATGTAATCCCAATAATCATAACATAAAACATGAAACTTTTTGTAATACACACATAATCATAGAGAATTATTTCTTATTAGTCAAGACTCATTACCAAGACTATCTTAGTGGACAAAGTCCCTTTCTGAACTGAGTTCACTCCTCGTTTCAGTCCTTTTTCACTGAACCGGTATAACCTACCGTTCCAGCCATGTCTATCTCATGAGATATAAAATCTTTACCAAATGCATTGGAGGGAGATATAGGTCCCACCCATCTCACAATGATACCATTCTTATACGTGCCACAAAATAATAAACAATACATCATAGCATAACCCATATAATAAAAATGGGATTCTTAAACATTGTGACATCATAAAACAATTCATATAAGATAGAGTAATTCATAAAAATAATTCCATCACAACATAATCAAATAAATTTAATAATAGGGATAGAAACAGAACCCTTTATTATCTTAGATGGAAAATAATTTTGATAAAACTCTTGAACTTCATTCTTGAGGAAAATATCTTCTCTAATTCAAAAACACTTTTCCTTTCATAACATGTCATACAATTCTAAACTAAAAGAAGTTGATTAAAAATAAACTTGAAAACACTTAAAGTAAGCTTCTTGGAAATAATGTTTTTAAAAAATCCATTCATGCTGTATAAGTTAAAAAACATTATTCTCGTACTTTTGTCGAAAAAGTCAAAAAAGTACCTCATGCGGAAAATGACAATAGATTTCTTTCATATATTTTACTAAAAACTCACCGAAGGGTAAAATTGTATTTAAAAAATTGTAGGTAGATGAAAATAATATTACTTATTTAGGAAACATGGATGTGGATGATAAAATACACCCCAGTAAATTCCAAAGTATAAACAATCTCAGATAAAAATGAGATTGTGATATTTTCCTTACCTTAGGTCTGATTTGCTTCATAAGTGTCCGAACCTCCTGTATAATGATTTAAATAATGTCATTTACTTATTCCAGAATCATAATAATTGCTATGATATCATATATGGTTCATTTATGACTTTATTTTACCCATTCTTTTGTAAATTTCATGTTAAAGAGCGTTTTGGGTAAAATCGTTTCATTTGTTGTCCACATTTTGACTTGTAATTATTCATATGATTATATAGATCATGATTACATAATTCCAGAATATAAAACATGATTTATATAACATATATTCAGAATATACATATATATAATAGATCAGTAAATGGGAAGAAATACACCGTTCATGGAGACGGTAGGTCCTATGTACGCATGAACGCTGTTTTCGTTTCCTTATTGAGTTGAATGGAATTAATTAGATGACATACATATATATAAACATATATCTAGTATCATTATTATGTCATATATTTCATGATTACTTATTATATATACATTATAATCATTCATGAATGGTTAACGTGGGGAATGAATCTCATTGCGTCGTGGAGGTAGTAGTCCGTACGTACGCACGAGCGATGATATCATTCTCATGATCGTCGAATTGTATTGGAGTGTATGTATACTATTTCAGAATCAATATCACATTAATATAATAATATATAGTTATTATGTACACCATTATACCCATCCAAGTAAGGTGGTGGTGGAAAATAGATTACACCACGTCGTGGAGACGGTATTCTGTACGTACGCACGCGCGGTGATTTCGTTTTCCATAGGATGGATAGATAGTTAAATAGGGTTGTTTCATACTTAAAATAACATATCAGTATATGAGTGATACTGATGTTTTTAATTCCTAATGAAACAACCTAAGAAGAAGAAGTGGAAGAATAAATAAAGTTGAAAGAATCGGTAACGGACATTACCTCTTCTTTGAAGCGCCTCTTTGATTCCTACTCTTAGGGTACTAAAATTAGTCTTTTAAGAAAACCATGACCTCTAGGAAGTTTTTAGGGAAGTGTAGAAGAGAATTTGGCAGGTTTTGGCCGAGCTTGAAGGCTCAAAGTGGTGTGAGGAAGAGAGGGAGGAGGTGGCCTTTTATAAGGGAGGAGAGGGGCACTTTGGAATAAGTAAAAATATTATTTTATTATAAAGACAAATTCGGTTTTAAATAGCTACAAATTGATTTATTTAGAATATAAGGTGGGGATGTGTCGAAATCCTCTCATACTATAGAATTTAGACAAGTTTAGGTTCCTATTTTAACCTTATCATTTAGATTTAACATTAAGTTAAATAATTTTACTTTTACCGTGTCTTCTTGTGTTCCTATACTATAAGGTTAATAAACTTACTATAATAAGACAAACGAACACAAAGTTGTTTATTATTAATATATATAACCTTATCTAAGTCATTTGGCCGAACCTTAGATTTGAAGGAATAAAATAACAATTAATAATATAATATTTGTTTTAAAAACTATTTTATGTCAATTTTAACACTATTTAGTAATTTATTTTTGTGAAAATCATAACAGAATGATTTGTTTGAAAAAAGTTAATTAAATCAACAATAACATGTCATATTAACCTATAAAAGTAGTTTAATTCATAAAAAGTCTTAAATGACATTTATTTGGGTATTTATAACATCAATTATGTCAATATTTCATTAATAATACAACTACTGCATCATCTTTGTGTCATACTAAATGATAATTATTTAATCCCTAAAAATTATAAATAAATTCCTATGATGTAGATAATTGTATTATATTTCTGGAGACTATTTATGTTCGAATTTTCATGAAGTTTATCACAAAATTAAAATTATTATACTTATAAGATTTAAGAAAGTGACATGTTGTCACATTCTTTGGTTTTAATAATAATTAAATTATTATCATGGAACAAAGTCCATTAAATGAATCTAATTCGACCCTTAGGTGATATGGGTCGACTTTTAGTCATCCAATAGGATTTTGACATGTGTTACGGTAATTTTATAATATTATATTTTCCCTTAATTACCCGATTTACCTTTAACTATGGTAAATAAAATTTACCGTAGTTATTATTCATAATTTCAAAAAATAAAAAGTAGCTTATTAACATAATTTGGATCCACTGATTCCAAATATGAAAGCCATTTTTAAAAATTCAATACATAAAAGTGGCAGAAATTAAAATAAAATTAATCTCGTTGTCGAAAGAAAACGGGGTTTTCTTTAAAACATTGGAAAAGATTGAATTGATTTATCCTACGAATTCAAGGTAGAATCAATGCTAATGACATATATTATATTAAATTCTAAAAATATATCTATTTATAATTTAAAACCATTCAATATTATAATTTAACCATATAAATTATTGTGATGAAAAAAAGTTGTTTTTAATTAAAATATAGCATGTTTTTACTATTCATCAAAATATGAAAGTTACCAGAATGATATGAAAATTTATCCAAAGTAAATTTTTATTTCATGATTCCAAAAAAGAATTTTATTTTGTCAAATTGAACTTATAAACATGTCAAGAACTAGATTTAAAGTGGGTGCGCCATCAAAAGACGGCAAAACTGCATTTTTTTTAAAATACTTATTTTACCCGAAAAATTTATTTTGTTCTTATACCATGTTTTAGAAAATGTTCAAGATGAATAATAATGTTATAAGATTCAAAATTTCGTTAATACTATTTATAACAGTTAGTTCATAATAATGTTATAATAATATATTGTTGTTTAGTAAAACCCGGTATTGCGTACAACACACGCTATCGAAGATGGTCGCGATTGCCTGTAATGCAAGCCTAGTCAGGGTTGCGTGCTGTGCAAGGATCCTTCGTTGTTTCATATAACATAATCCAACCATATTTCATTTATACATTGAATATATATATATATATACTCAATGTTGCGTAGAATAGATATTATCAAAATTGTGTGTAACACGATCCAAGAATAGTGTTGCGTATACTGCAAGCTAATACGGTGTTGCGTATAGCGCAAAGTAATCTTGGTGTAGCATACAACACAAGACATTAATGAAATTAAAAGAATATTTTTCATAAAATCTTGGGGTGTTACATTCTACCCTCCTTAAAATGAATTTCGCCCTCGAAATTCATCGAGGTTATAAATGGTTTACTACTCGAAAGTTTGTTTAATAGAAACCCACATCGTAAAAAGGAATACCAAAACATGGCTTTAAAAACTAAAGTATGAAATGTAACGATTACCCAAATTAACTCATCACTGGGTTTCCACGTAAGAGAACATAAGTGAAAATATGGATATGGATGAAAAATATAACCATCAAGTTCTGATGGAGAGTGGTAGAGAACATGGCTATGAAAAAGCCAAAAATCACAAAGTTATTGATTTGTGATGATCTAAGGTACCATATGATTTATCAGATATAAGGGAACTAGGACAACATTATTGGTTTTCAAGATCATTTCCCTAAAGTTGAAGAATTTGAATTAGAATAAATACTTACTTTATTTTGGTACAATCTCACTGTTTTTCATGCATTGAACAATTTCCACTTCATTTCTTAAAGAAATGAAGTTGAATTTGTTATTCGTGAAGTGTTAGCAGATCATGTGATATAATGATGGGTCATTCCATCTGTCTCAAACAAAAGGTTAGAAAAGTTATCAAAAAAATATGTAAGTCCAACTATAGTGAGATTAATCATATATGGTTCCTAAAATGGACATATACTTCTTATATTATATTGATTAATATAATAAAACTAGTTTCTACTAAACAGGGACATCCTGTAGGCCAGTGGTAGGCGATAAATGCCAGTCGCACTTCGGTTGTGGGTTCGATTCCCACATCCTTGTCCGACGTGATGGGCTGTCACCCGTCCTACAGGTTGTCCTTTTTCTAAAACTACATTACTATAACATCCCATCAACAATATCAAAAATGTTTTATCCTTAAACAATACTAACTTCTGTCCAGCATAATCCATTCTAATATTTAGGATTATCTAAAATACTTCGGTCCAAGCTCATAGTATAAAGAAAATGATCACGTTAATTCCATCATTTATCCCCCATATATCATAAGATATATCTTGTTGGTCAAATTACAAACATGTCAATACCTTAATCATGTATTCTCTTGAAGAATGAATATCCATTGAACCTTAGTGAAAACATGAATGATGTCAAAAGTTAACTCTTTCCACATACCAAAATCCATAAATTCTATATACTCAAACCATGATATAACCTTCTCCTTATATCAGTCATGATCTCATGAATACTAACAAACATTTAATTTTATCCTTATCCCTTCATTATGTGCATATCATCTACATTCCAAAAATATCTGAATAACCTTTCATGGATACTGGTACAATTAATCATACACTTTCAAAACTCAAGGAAAGACAACAGTGTAACAATCCTTATATGTCTCTTTATTCCATAGTACCATGAGATTACTTATACAACATTACACATGATAAACATGTAATCATTCCACTACATTCTTAAACCATTGACCGAGCTTCAACAATTCTTTCATCTCACATATCATTTGTAGTATCTTCATCATCATCAACATAAATACTACCCATACGACCATACTGATTCTCTTCATGAGAATTTCCCTTAGGGCATTGGTTTGCATAATGCCCGTACATTCCACATTTAAAACATTTAACCATTGTTGATGTTGTAGAAATACCATTATCCTCATCCCGGGTGTTAACTGAACCTTTTCCTTTGCACTTACTGGCTTTGTGTCCTTCTTTTCCACACCCAAAGAATCTTCCAGTTCTTTTGAAACGTTCTCCTTGATGCCTCTTCCCACATATTTTACATAGGGGAAATTGAACTTTTTTTCCTCTATGATCATCATGAAACTCCATCTTTCTCTTATTAGCTGAGTCAGGAAACATACCAAATTTTACTTTATTGATCATATTATGAGATTTTCGATTCGACATAATAATGATGTTTGGACTTCCAAATCCCATTTTATTTGGTTGCTCATGAAAAAATATCATTCCATTGTCCATCATATCCTCCATTATCGTGAATCATCTTATTTCCAACCATTTTCTAAAACCCAAAAAGAATAGTGTGAGAGGCAAAAATCATGCTAGGGAAAACAACATAATAAAGGGGGAGTATCCTTAATATCTAACTTCTTAGGTTAAATTATATGATCATTACCATAGTTCTAGGACTGTATCCTATACGTATAATTATCCTTAGGGACATCCCTAGACATACCTTAGAAATATCTCTATGGATCTCACTAGCGTTTTCACATCTTAGTTTCCAAAGGTTGACTAAACCTTTCCCCTGATTCCAACTGTAGAGACCTGAAGCTTAACGTACATGGACATTACATTACTTTTGCAGAATACTTAGTACATAACAAAAACGCACACAAGGACCGTAATAGTTTAGTGTCTTTGGAAATTCGAAATAGAATCTTCTAATCGTGGTGAATGATCTTAATCATCTCCCATAAAGATATTCTGTTTTTTACCTAAAACCTTTCTTTATATCCTGGGGAAAAGAAAACATAAAAGGGTGAGCTAAAATGCTCAGTAAGGGTAATCAAAAGAAATATCAATCACACCATATACATTAGAACATAACTTTTGGAAATCTTAACCAGCAAAAGAAATCATAATTTCATAACATGGGATAAATCATAGTAGTGAAATGTAATCCCAATAATCATAACATGAAACATGAAACTTTGTGTCATACACACATAATCATAGAGAATTATTTCTTATTAGTGAAGACTCATTACCAAGACTATCTTAGTGGACAAAGTCCCTTTCTGAACCGAGTTCACTCCTCGTTTCAGTCCTGTTTCACTGAACCAGTATAACCTACCGTCCCAGCCATGTCTATCTCATGAGATATAAAATCTTTACCCAATGCATTGGAGGGAGATATAGGTCCCACCCATCTCACAATGATACCATTCTTATGCATGCCACAAAATCATAAACCATACATCATATCATAACCCATGTAATAAAAATGGGATTCTTAAACATCGTGACATCATAAAAAAATTCATATAAGATAAAGGAATTCATAAAAATAATTCCATCACAACATAATCAAATAAATTTAATAATAGGGATAGAAACAGAACCCTTTATTATCTTAGATGGAAAATAATTTTGATAAAACACTTGAACTTCATTCCTGAGGAAAATATCCTCTCTACTTCAAAAACACTTTTCTTTCATAACATGTCATACAATTCTAAACTAAAAGAAGTTGATTAAAAATAAACATGAAAACACTTAAAGTAAACTTATTGGAAATAATGTTTTAAAAAAATCCATTCATTCCGTATAAGTTAAAAAAACATTCTTCTCGTACTTTTGTCGGAAAAGTCAAAAAGTACCTCGTGCGAAAAACGACAAAAGATTCCTTTCATATCTTTTACTAAAAACTCACCAAAGGGTAAAATTGTATTTAAAAAATGGTAGGTGGATGAAAATAATATAACATATTTAGGAAACATGGATGTGGATGATAAAATACACCCCAGTAAATTCCAAAGTATAAACAATCTCGGATAAAAATGAGATTGTGAAATTTCCCTTACCTTAGGTCTGATTTGCTTCGTAAGTGTCCGAACCTCCGGTATAATGATTTAAATAATGTCATTGACTAATTCCATAATCATACACATTGTTATGATATCATATATGCTTCACTTATGACTTTATTTTACCCGTTCTTTTGTAAATTTCATGTTAAAGAGCGTTTTGGGTAAAATCGTTTCATTTGTCGTCCGCATTTTGACTTGTAATTATTCATATGATTACATAGATCATCATTAATTAATTACAGAATATAAAACATGATTTATATAATATATATTCAGAATATACATATATATAATAGATCAGTAAATGGAAAGAAATACACCGTTCATGGAGACGGTAGGCCGTACGTACGCATGAACGCTGTTTTTGTTTCCTTATTGAGTTGAATGAAATTAATTAGATGACATAAATATATATACACATAAATATAGTGTAATTATTATGTCATATATTTCATGATTACTTATTATATATACTTTATAATCATTCATGAATGGTTAACGTGGGGAATGAATCACATCGCGTCGTGGAAACGGTAGTCCGTACGTACGCACAAGCGATGATATCATTCTCATGATCGTGGAATTGTATTGGAGTGTATTTATACTATTTCGGAATCAATATAACTTTAAAATAATCATATATAGTTATTATGTACACCATTATACCCATCCAAGTAAGTTGGTGGTGGAAAATAGACTACACCACGGTGTGGAGACGGTATTCTGTACGTACGCACGCGCGGTGATTTTATTTTCCATAGGATGGATAGATGGTTAAATATGGTTTTTTCATAAATATAATAACATATCAGTATATGAGTGATACTGATGTTATTAATTCATAATGAAACAACCTAATAAGAATAAGTGGAATAATAAATAAAGTTGAAAGAATCGGTAACGGACATTACCTCTTCTTTGAAGCGCCTCTTTGAGTCCTCCTCTTAGGGTACTAAAATTGGTCTTTGAAGAAGACCAGCACATCTAGGAAGTTGTTATGGAAGTGTAGAAGAGAATTTTTCAGGGGTTGGACGAGATTGAAGGGGCAAAGTGGTGTGAGGAAGAGAGAGAGGAGGTGCCCTTTTATAAGGGAGGAGAGGGGCACCATTGGAATAACAAAAAATATTATTTTATTATAAAGACACATTCGGTTTTAAATAGCTCCAAATTGATTTATTTAGAAGCTAAGGTGGGTATGGGTCGAAATCCCATCATACAATATAATTTAGGCAATTTTAGGTTCCTATTTTAACCTTATCATTTAGATTTAACATTAAGTTAAATAATTTTACTTTTACCGTGTCCTCTTGTGTTCTTATACTATAAGGTTAATAAAGTTACTATAACAAGACAAACGAACCCCAAGTTGTTTATTATTAATATATATAACCTTATCTAAGTCATTTTGCCAAATATTAGATTTTTAGGCATAAAATAACAATTAATAATATAATATGTTTTTTAAAAAATATTTTATGTCAATTTTGACACTATTTAGTAATTGATTTTTGTGAAACTCATAACGGAATGATTAGTTCGAAAAAAGTTAATGAAATCAACACTAACATGTCATAGTAACCTATAAAATTATTTTAATTCATTAAAAGTCTTAAATTACATTTATTTGGGTATTTATAACATCAATTATGTCAATATTTCATTAATAAGACAACTACTGCATCATCTTTGTGTCATAATAAATGATAATTATTTAATCCCTAAAAATTCTAAATAAATTACTATGATGTATATAATTGTATTAGATTTCTGGATACTATTCATGTTAGTAGTTTCATGATGTGTATCACTAAATTAAAATTATTATACTTATAAGATTTAAGAAAGTGACATGTAGTCACATTCTTTGGTTTTAATAATAATTAAATTATTCTCATGGACAAAAGTCCATTAAATGAATCTAATCCGACCCTTAGGTGATAAGGGTCGACTTTTAGTCTTCCAGTAGGATTTTTACATGTGTTAGGGTAATTTTATAATATTATATTTACCCTTAATTACCCGATTTACATATAACTATGGTAAATAAAATTTACCGTAGTTACTATTAATAATTCCCAAAAATAAAAAGTAGCTTATTAACATAATTTTGATCCACTGATTCCAAATATGGAATCCATTATTCCAAATTCAATACAAAAAAGTTGCAGAAATTAAATTAATATTAATCTCGTTGTTGAAAGAAAACGGGTTTTTCTTTAAAACATTGCAAAAGATTGAACTGATTTATCCTACGAATTCAAGGTAGAATCAATGCTAATGACATACATTATATTAAATGCTAGAAATATATTCTATTTATGCTATAAAACAATTAAATATTATAATTTAACCATATAAATTATTGCGATGAAAAAAATTTGTTTTTAATTAAAATATATCATGTTTTTACAATTCATCAAAATATGAAAGTTACCAGAATGATATGAAAATTTATCCAAAGTAAATTTTTATTTCATGATTCCAAAGAAGAATTTTATTTTTTCAAATTGAACTTATAAACATGTCAAAAACTAGATTTAAAGTGGGTGCGCCATCAAAAGGTGGCAAAACTATATTTTTTGAAAAATACATATTTTACATGAAAAATTTATTTTGTTCTTATACCATGTTTTAGAAAATGTGAGAGACAAATAATAATGTTATAAAATTAAAAATTTAGTTAATACTATTCATAACAGCAAGTTCAAAATAATATTATAATAATATATCGTTGTTTAGTAAAACCCTGTATTGCATACAACATACGCTATCGAGGAAGGTCGTGATTGCGTGTAATGCAAGCCAAGTCAGGGTTGTGTGCTGTGCAAGAATCCTTCGTTATTTCGTATAACATAATCCCACCATATTTTATTTAAATATTTAATATATATATATATACACAATGTTGCATAGAATAACTATTATCAAAATTGTGTGTAACACGATCCAATAATAGTGTTGCGTATACTGCAAGCTAATACGGTGTTGCGTATAGCGCAAAGTAATCTTGGTGTAGCATACAACACAAGAAATTAATGAAATTAAAATAATATTTTTCATAAAATCTCGGGGTGTTACATCCATGATCAAAGCTTCTATGTATTTTTCTTTATAGAAAATATCAGGTTCTAGTGGTAAAACATCAAAGCTCTATACATGTGACTGATCATGTATATCCTTAATAGGGATACATTGAACACATCATTGTATTAAGAGATGTTCAGTTGAAATTCCAAGTGATAAGATATTGTCCATGATTGATCACAAATCTGAAAGGGGACAACATACATTGGGTTTATATTTCAATTCATTCTAATTCTCATAATATTCTTACAAGTATAAATTAATAGGAATACTTTATCACCAATATTTTATTACATATTTTAATAAAGAATATCACCATGAAACTTATATCAACCCTGAGATGTACTTATATGATATTGAAAGGTTCTAACATTCTCTTACATTTTGTCAATTTTTTAGGATCCTATAGATTTTTTTCTCTAAATAATACAATCATATTAGATTTCTAAATTTAATTTCATATATTTCTTCATAAGTATCCATCAGAATTATTGAGTGAAAGTTATTGTTGGATGAAAAAACTACTAGAGAAATGTGATGATCCAAACCACATTTGATATCTGTATAAAAAGATATTAGAATATCCACTTGGATTTGAATGGATATCTCAATATGACTATCTATTTAATTATTATAATAAGAAGTAAAAATAAACTTTTTATCGAGACCCAATTAAACACTTTTGTAGGGATTGAAGACAGACCTTGTATCGTGATCATATACTATAGATAATGGTACTCCATGAAAAAATATCACTTATATAATGTATATCCATGTAGTATGATCTAAAGAGAAATATTTTCTAATGGTAATGAAATTTGATGAAATCATTTGAATATCAACTACAACCCAAATAGTATTATGCCCTTTATATTGTTTGGAGTGTATGAGGAGAAAATGCATTGTGATATTTTTTCTATTCCATTCTGATATTTGTAATGATTATAACATTTTATTAGACATCTATATATTAGAATTAACTTCCTAACATTCCATTCATAGAGATACACACACAATAATATCTCTCTTCATGTTTTACAACAAGAAATACATGTTTTACAACAAGAAATACTCATTCATATCTCCATAATTATTCGTAATTCTAAGAAAAATAGAGAATGATGAACTATATGCCTGATCCAATAACTCATTCATATTTGGTATAAATAGATCATGTATATACTTATTTAACATCATTATTACATATCAATGATGGTTTAACTCAATAATCTTTTGAAGTAATTTTACAATATCATATATTCTTTTTTAACCTCTTTAATCATCACATTGATAGACGGTTGAATACTCATTTGAGAAAGAAAATGTTTCCCCCTTTGTTTAAGATTCCATATCAATCCTTTTCAAATCATGAAATATTTAATCTTTTGTAATCGTCATTATATATAAGCTAAAATAATATATTTTACTCAAAGAATCATCCACCTTGTTCACTTTCCCTTTCTGGTTATGTATTGAGAATTTATAAACATTAGTCAACTCTAACCATCTTCTCTAGTGAATATTCAACTCTTTCTTAGTGAATATATACATTAAATTTTTTTATTAGTATATATATAACAAATTTCACCGTAATGGTATTTCATATATATATATATTTCAAAAATTACAATTGAAAACTCTAAATCAATGGTTAGGTAATTTTATTCATGAACCATTAATTGCTGTCAAGCATAATCTATCACCATATAATTCTATATGAGGAAGAATCATAGTCCCATATTCAATTATTCACTATAGATCACAAACCATTTTTAAATACAATGTAATTTAATCATAATTGCGCTAACTAATATTCCCTTCAGTTCATTGAAACATTCATCAGATACATCAATCCAAAAGAAATGGCTCCCTTTTTAGTTAACATGGTGAGTAGATTAGATTGTTTTGAGAATTTATTCACAATGTGTTGATGATATCTAGCCAAATAAAGAAACAAAATTTATAAATTACTATGTTTAGTCTGTAACAACATTTAATAAACTATTCATTTGAATGATCAACTGATATACCCTCCTTTGGGATTATATGACCCCAAAAAATGAAACATTCTATAATAAAAATACAATATTGGTATAAAAATTATATGGACTATACATTCTTAGGATCCTCATTATAATCATTATTTAATCTTTTTTCTCTTATAATCTCTTTTTAATATATAACATTATCATATATAAAGTGTAGTACCCCCAATTTCGGGTACATAACCCCTTTCCTCATATTTTTTAAATTGGAGTTTCTATAAAATAGAGAGTTTATATAATATATAGAATTTACATTATGTTGTATGTTTCCATAATATTGGTTGTTTCCATAAAGTGGGTTGTTTTCATAATGTGGTGTGTTTCCATAATCTGGTTGTTTCCATAAAGTGGGTTGTTCCCATAAAGTGGGTTGTTTCCATAAACTGGGTGGTTTCCATAAAACAATGTGTTTCCATAAAAGGGTAAATGTAATGGATGGGTGAATTTTGGGGGTTTTATAAGAAGTTTTGAAACCATAAGAAAGGTCACATGATCTATAAACAGTTGGCCCTAACCATGTGGTCAAACCTTGCACAGAGGTCCAATCTAGATCTTATTATCTAGGAGCTTACTCATTATTGCTCAATATATTTCGGTTTGACATAAAAATGCTGATATTTTGAGATTACACTCTCAATAAGGATGGGGAACCCTCCCCACACAGGTTAGAGCCAACCTAGAACCTTCCCTTGGTGATTTCGATTCTGATTCTGGAGGTCTGTCACTATTCTTTTAGGATTTGTCAGGTTTTCTTAAATCAGCTTAGATATACTCCTTGGATCTCTTTTTTTATTAGTACTAAACCAATAGTGGTAAGATCTAGGTTTTTTGGTGCCAAATAATTCAATGGTGAGTCTTGATCTTTCTAGTACTAGAGAACTAAGGTCGTTCTTGAAGAATCGACATGCTTTCTTGTGTGTTTTTCATCTGTTGTCAATGTTTTGTCAAAACCATCGAGGTAGGTGGCTTCTCTCTCAACTCCTCTTGAATTAATGGTTTATATTAGATTCAAATTGGTTTATTTATTGTTAATTTCATGGAAAAATCTTCATTTTTTATGATCTACGGTTTTTGTTAAATTGCATGACCTTGGTGAATAGTTGTGCAAAAGGGGGTTCAGTTTCATGAATTAAAATGATGGTTTTAAATTGGGATTTTCTGGAATTTCTATATAGTTTATGGAAAATATATTTTCAATTGAAATGGTTTTCTATAAAATTTTGATATTTATTGAGATTCTTTGAAATCTAAATGGTTTGGCATTGAAATGGTTTTGATGGAAATGGTTTTCAATAAAAAGGAGTTTTTATTGAAAGGGTTGTTTTGGCATGATTATTGAGAATATGTGGTGGGTTTTGATGTTACATATACGAGCTTGGTTGAAATATGACCATATTCTCAGTGCCAAAGTTTTAATGACACATGGGGATTTCATACATGGGGCTTGGTTGAAATATGACCTTGTTTTCGATACCAAAGGGTTAATGCCACATGGTAAACAATTACCTTGTGACGACTTGGTACATAGATGAGAAATCAATCATGATTACATAACAGTCATAATGTAGCATGCATGTTTGGTTTTATGGGTTTGATGAATGGTTGGGTATGCTGATAAATGGGTATTATGAAATGGTTATAAATATTGTTTAGTTATTTTTCAAGAAAAATATATTACTTGGAAACTTAGTTTCAATATCACTTGTATGTTTTTGGTAATGAATGGTTTTTGAAACTAGTATATATTTAGTTATAAGTTTTTTTGAGATATTATTTTATATAAAATGTTTATATAATTGTTTCTTACTCTTCTATCCTAGTGGCATGAGTAGATAATTCATTGGGGAAAACCTACTGAGCTTTATACTCACCCATACTTTGGCTCTTTGGTGATTTTGTAGATGCTATCTTACAAGACACGAGAAAAGTTAATGTCTCGCACCTATTTAGCACTACCTTGTGATGTTTAGGTTGTTCTATGATTTTGGATATTGGATCATGTTGAGCCTGAAGTATTAAGGAATTTTGAGAGTCTTTTGTAGTGTATCTACTATGTACATTGATACTTGGTTATTCTTCGGTTGTTGCTTACTTTGATGTGGTTTTGAGATACATGAAGTAGTTTATTTGTCTGTAATTTTTTCTTGCATCATATAGTTAATTTTGTTTATGGTTGGTAGGATTATTTGTTTATTACTTAAAGGGTAAATCATCCCCCACTTGTATTTGAAATCCCTTCTCCATTTATTTCTATACTTTGGCGTCTTATGGATGTCACTTAAGGCCTAGTAATGACTGTTGAACTCTCAAGCTAATGATAATTGGCGAGTCATTACAAACTATATCACCTTGTTCAGTCCCTGCCCAACAAGTTGTCATCGATGTTCATAGTTTTGGAGGTGGAATCCCTTCTTGTCTATTTATTGGGAGTGAATCTTTGAATGGAGAAGGATTGTCAAAACATGAAATGTATAGCATAAAAGGACGTAGTGAACCGTTTTATGCTAAACATCTAGTTACCGAGGAGTTGGGTAAATACGTGTTTTGAGACACCTCTAGAATTTTGAAAAATCATTGTCATAGTTTTAGCCAATGAGATGATCATGACACAAATTTTAGAGGAATGACTTCCCACTAATATTACATACATCATCTCAAGGAATGATTCAGGTTTTGAAACAAAAGTGTTAATTTTTTAAAATGTTTGGAATTGGTTTTCAAATGAAATATTTTGAAAAAGATAATACTTATCGTATTTTGAAAAAGGATTAATTATTCAAATCATGTGAAGTGTTTTCAAAAATGGATTAAAATAAGAAAAAGGTCATTTTGGAAAACCATGTTGTGATAGTTGATGTGATAGAAATTGAAATGCTAAGGCAACAGTTGCTAGAGAGTGACATTGATGATGTTTGTTATTTTTAAGAAAATTCAACCCGGTAGATGCAATCAAATCCAAATTGAAGAGGCTGTTGAGAATTTGGTTTCACCTGAGCCATAGGTGAACCCAAAATTGGTCCTAAGAATCACTCAGGCATTTCAAAACATTGTGTTGGGACTGCAACCGGATAGCCCAATTACGATATCTGTCATTTATGAAAATCCAAGTGAAGTAAGTATGTATATCTTCAATAGAAGAGCTACAAACTCTAGCACTATGATAATGAGGAACTGTCACAACTATTCACAATTTCTAAAATGTTAAATGATTCCTTATATGATAAAACTCAAATCACCTCTGAGTGAAATAGTATATCGAACCTTTTCATGTAGAGCATGTTCAATAAATTTTGGAGGGATATGAGTTTAAATGGGACTTCTCGGTGTTGGATATGGATATCTATGATGTAATCCTGGGTATGGATTGGCTGAAAATGTTCAAACCTCAAATTGACTATTATATAAGAAGATTTAGTTTCATGACTAAGGATAGCATCGAGCATCTCTAGAAGAGGAGAGAGGATTTGTAAAGACCCATAAAATTCAAGGAAATTTTTTTTCATAATTTTCTTTGAGATTTTACAAGAACGCAGTTTCAGACGGCACTTGATTCCGAGTCCTGGTGTGCCCGGAATTTTTATCCGAAGTTTAGCTCGGGTACGTTCAGTGAACAAATGAGTGGGTTTTCCTATCTTTTGAACCGGTGCTCGGAATTGAATTCTGAGGGCACCGATGGAACCGTAGCGCCAGTATTTTCTTAGGAATGCTTAATCCGGAGTTGCGTTTACACGAGATAAGTTGATAAAAATTTTTGAAGTTAAAAATAAAAATTTAACAACAATTTTCATTTTTTTAGTCTAAGTGTATAATCCTTGGAATAGAAGTTGGGTAACTACCCAAAGTCCCTTGGGAGGTTATGAGGGTGGTGGGGCCCACACGAACCCCACCCCTTCATATCCTCTAAACCCCCTCAACTCCCATTTAATTTTTGATAACGTAATATTATTAACTTATAGAATTAATGTGGTGAGTTAAATGTAAGTTTTTGAAATTCAAACTCTTGAATTTCAAAAGCCTTGTTGTGTTAATAAAATAAGTTGAGAACTTATTTTATTTGGGTTGGTGTTTAGTTGTTTGAGAGCTTTTGGAGAAAAGGCTAAAGAATTCATGAGTTCTTCATTCCCTTTGACGAAGAATGCGAAGAACGAACGATCTCCGACGTAGAGCACCGAGCCCTCAGAGACCATCTTCCGCGACACCGACCCGTGACACGACGTCTTCTTCCATGACGTTCTTCTTCCGTGACGCCTCTTCCGCGACAGTTTTCCACGACGAAATCTCCGTCAACGTCTTCGAATCCTCACTTCGCGACGCCGACGTTCGTCATCTCTTTTATCAAGTAGGGGTTTATATTTATTTAATTATTTTTCCGTTCATGATTGTAGTTTGTCGTTCTTCGTGGATATAAGACTAAATGTTATCGTTTAACGAGAGGGGGCCGGACCGCAAAAATACGGCCGACCCTCCAGTTTATCCTTTTTTTATACTTTGTGGTTTGGACGGAATGGCGTGGTGTCGTCGCACCATGCGGGAATCGCACGACATGTAATTTGCGGCGCCGTCGCGCCGCACCGTGAAGTTGAACAAGGACGCGACGCCATCGCGCCGCGTCGAAGAAAACCAAAGACGCCGCCGCCGGAGTGGGGCCACAGTGGAGGGCCGCGGTGCCGTCGCACCGTGCCGGACGAACCAAGCTGCGGCCAGTTCCGGGCCGCGGTAGAGCAGGGTGACCGGCATCCGGTTCCGGGCCACCAGTGTCGGCGATGGAGGAAGGACCGGCCGTCGCTGGTCCTTGTCGGTAGAACCGGCCGGCCAGTGCGGGCCGGCCGGACAAAGGAGAGCCGGGGGAAATTAATTCCCCCGGCCGGCCAGATCAATCGGCCCCCATCAATGGGGGGCGCGGTTACACCAGGGGGGCAGGCGCCCCCTTGCCAAAATGTCTCGGTCACTGGCCGAGATGGCCAGTGCGCTGGGCACCTTGTGCACAGCTAGGCCGGCCGCCGGGCCGGTCCGCCAGGCCGGGCCGGGCCGACCGTGGGGTCTCGGCCCGGGTCGGTCCGGGCCCGAAACCCCCCGTTTTCGGACTGTCTACGGTCTTTTGCCCATAACCTGGGCTAGGGACCTCCGATTGACACACCGTCAGTTGAGATACGATCCCTGAATCGAGGCGGTCATTTCGGTATATCGCACTGAAGGTTTTGGATTACTTTGAGTTCAGCAGGGTTGGTTTGTACACGAAACCAACCGGGCCCTTGGAGCGGAAACACTCATATCTTGAGCTTCGGACGTCTCATTGACGTGTCGTAGACCTTGTTGGTTTCCTCTAAGTGAGAAGGATCTTTTGTCTTACTCCGCCTGAGCATTGGACACAGGTGGAGTATGGTCGGGTTGGTTTTGCCTTAAAAACCAACCGGGCCCCTAGGACGAAAAAGCCAATAACTCTCAGACCGGGCGTCCGATTGACGCGTCGTCTGCGACGTTGAGTTCCTTTTAACGATACAGAACTTTTGGATACATCAACTCTGGACTATGTGTCAGTTGATGTATCAGCCTCTCGGCTCGTGGATCAGACCCTCCTAAACGAGCTTGTGTGCGAGAACCCTAGAGCTGGCTGCGACTGCTACTGTGACTGCGATGATGACTGTGCAGAGATCCTCAATGGATTCGACGACGATGACTACAGCACTCAGCGATCTTGTGTGGATCAGTTCTACCGATCCTGTGTGGGTCCGATCCTGTGTGGGTCAGTGCTCAGCGGTTCTGTGTGAGCCAGCACCTATAGATCCTGTGTGGGTCCGATCCTGTATGGGTCATTGCGGGGGTAAGTACCTACCGATCCTTTGTGGGTACGATGACTTAGATGGATCAGTGATCATATCTATCGTCTTTCGAAGAAGTATACCTGTGTGAGCTGAATCCTTTTTTCTTTCCTATGTGGATTGTGTTTGTGATATCCTGTGTGGATTACGTTTTTCTTTCCTGTGTGGAATACGTATGCTTTCTTATGTGGACTGGGTTGTACTTGGGCTCGGAGGTTGGAGCGTATTGGAATTAATGACTTAGGTATATGTATGGGCATATACCTAAGCATTCTTGGATGTTACTTTGTGATTGTAACATTCCTTTGTGTTTTATCCTTTTTGGATTTTGGGAGACCTTCGGGTGGTCTCGGGGTCCCTACTGAGTAGCTTATACTCACCCCTGCAGGGGCTATTCCCACACTACGTTGTGTTGGTTGCAGACGATGGACAGTGCTGATCGTGGTTGAGGCTTGCGGAGCAGGACGGTACCTGGAGGTGGACCACTGGGCGGGATGTACTCGGAGCGATAGGCTGGACTCGAGGAGCAGTGGAGGCTTTTCTGTACCCACCCTTCAGGTGGGATTCCCAGTGGATAGCTCGTCATTGCGGCTTTACCTTTCAGTTGATGTTTTCCCTTTCGAGTTCTACTTTACTTTCAGTTTGGGTTTTTATACTGGCCAACTCACATTCCGCACTTACATTTGTACTCTGTTTTTACTTAGTGTTTACTTCTACCGCTTTCTTGCTCTGTGGTGTTTGTTTTTTTACAAAGGCAATGCCTTCCATTTTTATCGGGATTTACGCCTCGGTGCTAGTCACCATCCCCTGGCCTATGGAAGGCGGGCATGGGGTAGTCACGGCACGGGCCCCGAGGACGGGTCATGACAAATTGGTATCAGAGGAGTTCAGTTTTATCGCACAACTTGGGACTCTGATCTTTTTTTCTATGTGAAGCCATAGTGTTTAGCGTATTGGGTGTGGTTATCAGTCCAGGGAGTCCAGTGTTGGTGCGGCGGCTGACGTATCCGTACACCAGGACCCTGACTTCTGATTTCCGGCGTAATGCACGAAAACATTGATTGCGTGTGTGTTTCAAGTTTTCTTTGTGATTACTTTGTATCAGCTCACCAGGTATACTGTTCTGACCATGGCGCACCTATTTCATTTTCAGGATGGCCCCACGACGGCAGCCATCTAGGGTTCCGAGAGTCGAGCATGAAGACAACCCACCGAGCGACGAGGCCTTGGTGCAGGGCCCTTTGTCAGCAGTGGCACCGGCGGTAGCTCTACCCGCCGAGCCACCAATGCTTCCAGCACCAGCCGCTGACGATTCATGTCGCCTCAATGCACTGCATGAGTTCCAGCGCCAGCGACCACCTAGGTTCCGCGGGGAGACGGACCCCCAGGCAGCCGAGGAATGGCTGGAGGTAGTGGTACGAGTTTTTCGGTTAGTGAGGACACCAGCAGATCTCATGGTGATCCTCACAGCGAGCCTATTGCACGCAGCAGTGGGCCGATGGTGGAGCTTGATGCTCCAGGTGCACGATGAGGCATCTCTTCTCTGGATGGATTTTGAGAGCCTCTTCCACTCTGAGTTTGTCCCAGCCACCCTCCGTGAAGTGCGCATTCATGAGCTTCTTCATCTGTGGCAGGGCAGCTTGACAGTCGCCCAGTACTCGGCGAGATTTACCGATCTCTCACGCTACTCGACAGACATGGTACGAGACCCATTCTTCCGGGCTCGGACCTTTGAGCAGGGATTGAGACACAAGATCAGGGCATCGCTGATCTCCCTCAGCATTCTGACTCAGATAGGAGTACTGGAGCGAGCCCTTTTGATCGAGAGCTTTCTTGTTGAGACTACACCAGTGCCGAGACCCACCGCAGGGCGGCACGTAGAAGAGTCTTCTGCAGCAGGCAGTCGACGGATGACTCATGGGTCCAGGCAGACTAGACCCTCAGGCAGACGACCTCAAGTCACTTTCTCAGCAGTGCAGGGCACACAGCGCGGAGCCAGTCTTTCGAGAGGCAGACAATGCTACTCATGCAGCGGGCAGGGCCACATGGCTCGTGACTGCCCGACCCGCCGTGCCGAGGAGAAGCAGACGATTGAGGGACCATCGAGTCAGAGGCAGAGGGTCAACCATGGCGGTCTGCAGGGAGGAGGCAGATGAGGCATAGGAGCTGGCCAAGCATCAGGTGGTGGGCGACGCTTTGAGGCTCTACCACCACTACCACCAGGAGATCCACCCCGACCATAGGGAGCTGGCAGGCAGAGACAGACATAGCTCCAGGCAGCAGAGGCCTATGACCACAGTGCGCCCGAGATGATTCGAGGTACTATCTGTGTCTATTCCACCCTTCTTGCAATACTTATAGACACAGGTGCGAGTCACTCTTTCATAGCCGCTGCCCTGGTTCGGAGCTCGGAGATTCCGATAGAGCCGTTGGCTCGATCCATATGGCTAGAGACTCCTACGGGAGCAGACTCGACGATTACGCACTAGTGCCGGCAGTGTGAGCTTACTCTAGGAGGCGAGAGTTTTGGTTGGGATCTTCTTGTAGCAGCGTCGAGGCCTTACGATGTCATCTTGGGCATGGATTGGTTGTCTACATTCCATGCACAGATTGACTGTTTTAGGCGCAAGGTGCGTTGTGTACGCACTGACGGGAACAAGTTCACCTTCACCGGTGAGAAGGGATCCTTCGCAGTATAGGATGGACTTCCGCAGAGGAGAGGACATACCATCACTCATCAGTTGGCTAGCCTCATCCTAGGAGCAGTTGACGTGCAGAGTCCTGGTTTTCCGGCAGTGGTGGATCAGTATGCGGACTTTTTTCCGGATGACGTTCCAGGGCTACCTCCTTGCCGAGAGGTAGACTTTTATATTGACCTGTACCCCGGGACAACCCCGATATCGACTCCAGCATATCGGATGTCCCCCTCCGAGCTTCGAGAGCTGCAGGTACAGTTGGAGGACTTGTAGGGTAAGGGGTTCATCGGACCCAGTGTTTCACCCTGGGCTTCCCCGATATTGTTCGCCAAGAAGGCGGACAGGAGCTTGCGACTTTGTGTCGACTATCGTCGCCTGAACCAGGTGACAGTGAGGAACAAGTATCCGCTACCGAGGATTGATGAACTCTTTGATCAGCTCAAGGGAGCATGGTGGTTCTCGAAGATAGACCTCAGGTTAGGCTATCATCAGCTCAAAGTTCGAGATGAGGACGTGTAGAAGACGGCCTTCAGATATCGGTATGGACATTATGAGTTCTTCGTTATGCCATTTGGCATAACCAATGCTCCAGAAGTGTTCATGGCCCTCATGAACACGATCTTTCAGCCATACCTCGATCAATTTGTCATGGTCTTCATCGACGACATTTTGATTTACTCGATGACTAAGGAGGAGCACGCCTACCACTTACGGGTTGTACTAGACACACTCTGAGAGCACCAGCATGATGGTAAGCTCTCGATGCACCAGTTCTAGATATGTGAGATCCACTTCTTGGGACACGTCATCTCTGAGGCCGGAGTTGTAGTGGATCCTGCGATGATCGAGGCAGTGCTAGATTGGGAGCCACCAAGGAGCGTGACGGAGGTGCGGAGTTTCTTGGGACAAGCTGGATAATACTGGAGATTCGTGCCAGACTTCTCCAGATTTACGGCACCACTCTCAGCTTTGATGAAGAAGGGAAAACCTTTTGTGTGGTTAGACAAATTTCATCAGAGCTTCTAGGAGCTGAGACATAAATTGACCAGCACACCTATCTTGAGGATGCCTGAGGAGGGAGTAGGGTTTGTAGTCTACTGCGATGCATCAGGGACCGGACTCGGATTTGTCCTGATGCAGGAGCGGGTAGTGATCGCCTATGGATCACGTCAGTTGAGGCCGCATGAGAAGAACTACGCTACCCATGACCTGGAGTTAGCAGCAGTGGTCTTCGCTCTGAAGACATGGCGACACTATCTGATGGGTGAGCGCTTTACAGTCTTTTCTGACCATCAGAGTCTCAGATACATCTTCTCTCAGAAGGATCTGAATCTGAGACAGCGGCGAAGGCTCGAGTTCCTCCAGGACTATGACTTTGAGATAGTCTATACTCCTGGAAAGGAGAACGTGGTAGTCGATGCCCTCAGCAGGAGGACGGGCATTCAACTACATGAGGAGGCGACAGAGAAGCTAGCCTCTTTGCAGATATCCCTCATGGATAGAGATGGATCAGCCTTCCATCAGTCACTCACAATCACTCCTCCACTACTGCAGCGGGTCAGAGAGGCACAGCGTGGGGACACTAACTATGAGACGCGGCGTGCATAGATATCCTCAGGACAGACACCTGATGGGTTCTACTTTGGAACAGAGCACAAAATACTTTTCAGAGGACATACCTTGGTACAGGTTGCTTTACGAGAGGAGGTGCTGAGAGAGTTTCACACTTCTCCTTTGGCGGTACATCCTAGAGTGGCGAAGATGTACCAGGACCTCAGACGACAACACTGGTGGTCGGGCATGAAGAAGGCTGTGGCAGAGTTCGTTTCATGATGCCTCACCTGCCAGCAGGTGAAGGCTGAGCACCAGGTACCAGCAGGCTTCGTACAACCCTTGGAGGTCCCGGAGTGGAAGTGGGACAGGATATCTATGGACTTTGTGACTGTACTTCCACGCACTTTCAGAGGTCACGACACCATTTGGGTGATTGTCGACCGACTCACCAAGTCGGCTCACTTCTTACCCATCAGAGAGCAGGGCTCAGTGGAGAGCTTGGGACGACTTTACATTCAGGATATTGTGTGGCTTCACGGTGTGCCATCATCTATCGTCTCTGATCGAGATGCTGGCTTTACTTCCCGGCTTTGGAAGGGGTTTCAGGAGGCGTTCGGGACGCAGCTACGTCTGAGCACAACCTTTCACCCTCAGACAGATGGTCAGATGGAGAGAACCATTCAGAATCTTGAGGACATGCTCCACGCATGTGTCCTCGACTTTGGTCGCAGCTGGGAGGACCACCTACCCTTGGTGGAGTTCGCGTACAACAAAAGCTACCACTCCACCATCGGGATGGCACCATACGAGGTGTTGTACAGCCGACCTTGTAGATATTCTTTGTGCTGGACAGACCCTGGGGAGTCAGCACTTATGGGACCGGAGACAGTTCAGGCCATGACAGAGAAGGTCCAGGTCATCCAGGAGCAGATGAGGACAGCTCAGAGCCGGCAGAAGTCATATGCTGATAGGAGGCGGAGGCCACTAGAGTTCGAGGATAGCGACAACGTCTTCTTGCGTGTCTCACCATGACGTGGAATACGGAGATTTGGCCGAGGCCGCAAGTTGTCTCCACGCTTCATCGGACCATTCCAGGTCCTCAGAAGGATTGGCAAGGTGGCTTATTTCCTGGCTCTACCACCTCAGTTGCACCGGGTGCACGACGTCTTCCACGTATCTCAGCTGAGGAGATACGTGCATGACCCGACGCATATCATTGACCATGGGGAGCTCGACATTGATGATCGGGTGACTTTTGCAGAGGTCGCAGTGGAGATCGAGGATCGACAGAAGCAGGTCCTACGTGGACGTTCGATTCCTCTAGTATGCATCAGATGGAAGCACAGGAACCTCCAGGAGAGCACTTGGGAGTGGGAGGCTCAAATGCGTGCTCAGTACCCACATTTGTTTCCCTAGTTTTCGATGTATCTTTATGGGGACGTAAAGCCCTGAGGTGGGAGTAATGTAAAGACCCGTAAAATTCAAGTAACTTTTTTTTCTTAATTTTTTTTGGGATTTTACAAGAACATAGATTCAAACGGCACTTGATTCCGAGGCCCGGTGTGCCCAAAATTTCTATCCGACGTTTAGCTCTGGTATGTTCAGTGAACGAACGAGCGGGTTTTCTTATCTTTTGAACCGGTGCTCGGAATCGAATTTCGAGGGAACCAATGGAACCGTAGCGCCAGTAATTGCTTAGGAACGCTTAATCTGGAGTTTCATTTACACTATAGAAGTTGATAAAAATTGTTGAAGTTAAAAATAAAAAATTAACAACGATTTTTATTTTTTTACTCTAAGTGTATAATCCTTGGAATAGAAGTTGGGTAACTACCCAACCTCCCTTGGGAGGTTATGAGGGTGGTGGGGCCCACACAAAACCCACCCCTTCATATCCTCTAAACCCCCTCAACTCCCATTTAATTTATGATAACTTAAGATTATTAACTTATGGAATTAATGTGGTGAGTTAAATGTAAGTTTTTGAAAATAAAACTCTTGAATTTCAAAAGCCTTGTTGTGTTAATAAAATAAGTTGAGAACTTATTTTATTTGGGTTGGTGTTTAGTTGTTTGAGAGCTTTTGGAGAAAAGGCTAAGGATGTCTTGAGTTCTTCATTCTCTTTGACGAAGAACGCGAATAACAAACGATCTCCGACGTGGAGCGCCGAGCCCTCGCAGACCGTCTTCCACGGCACCGACCCGCGACGCGACGTCTTCTTCCACGACGTTCTTCTTCCATGACGTCTCTTCCACAACAGTTTTTCACGACGAAATCTCCGTCAATGTCTTCGAATCCTCGCTTCGAGATGCCTACGTTCGTCGTCTCTTTTATCAAGTAGGGGTTTGTATTTATTTAATTATTTTTCCGTTCATGATTCTAGTTTTTTCGTTCTTCATGGTTATATGACTAAATGTTATCGTTTAATGAGAGGGGGCCGGACTGTACAAATACGGCCGACCCTCCTCTTTATCCTTGTTTGATACTTTGTGGTTTGGACGGAATGGTGTGGTGCCGTCGCACCACGTGGGAATCGCACCACAAGTAATTCGCGGCTCCGTCGCGTCGTGCCGTGAAGTTGAACAAGGACGCGACGCCGTCGCGCCGCGTCAAAGAAAACCGAAGTTGATGCGGCCCGAGTGGGGCCACGACGGAGGGGAACAGTGCCGTCGCACCATGCCGGACGAACCAAGTCGCGGCCGGTTCTGGGCCACGGCGGAGCAGGGTGACTGGCGGCCTGTTCCGGGCCACCGATGTCGGTGATGGAGGAAGGAACGTTCGTCACCGGTCCTTGTCGGTAGAACCGGCCGACCGGTGCGGGCCGACCAAACAAAGGAGAGCCGGGGGAAATTAATTCCCCCGGCCGGCCACATCAAATGGCCTCCATCAATGGGGGGGGCGCGGTTACACCAGGGGGGTAGGTGCCCCCCTTGCCGAAACGGCTCGGCCACTGGCCGAGCTGGCCAGCGTGCTAGGCGTGCTGTGCCCAGCTGGGCCGGCCGCCCGGCTGGGCTACCCGGACCCGGGGCTGGTCGACCCGGTTCGGGCCGACCGGGGGGTCTCGGGCCGGGTCAGTCCGGGCCCGAAACCCCCATTTTCGGACCATCTACGGTCTTCTGCCCATAACCTGGGCTACAGACCTTCGGTCAATGCACCGTCAGTTTCGATATGATCCTTGAATCGAGGCGGTCGTTTTGGTATATCTCACTCAAGGTTTCAGATTACGTTGAGTTCGGCCGGGTTGGTTTGTACACGAAACCAACCGGGCCCTCGGAGCGGAAACACTCATATCTTGAGCTTCGGACGTCCGATTGATGTGTCGTTGACCTTGTTCATTTCCTCTAAGTGAGACGGATCTTTTGGCTTACTCCACTCGAGGATTGGACGCAGGTGGAGTACGGTCGGGTTGGTTTTGCATTAAAAACCAACCGGGCCCCTGAGGCGAAAAAGCCAATAACTCTCAGACCGGGCGTCCGATTGACGCGCCATCTTCGACGTTGAGTTCCTGTTGACGATACGGAACTTTTGGATACATCCACTCTGGACTATGTGTCAGTTGATGTATCAGCCTCTCGGCTCGTGGAGCGGACCCTCCCGAATGAGCTTGCTGTGTGGATCAGTGCTACCGATCTTGTGTGGCTCCGATCCTGTGTGTGTCAGCGCTCAACGGTTCTGTGTGAGCCAGCGCCTACAGATCCTATGTGGGTCCGATCCTGTGTGGTTCATTGCGTGGGTTAGAACCTATCGATCCATTGTGGGTCCGTCGACTTAGATGGATCAGTGATCATCTCTATAGTCTTTCGAAGAAGTATACCTCTGTGAGATGAATCTTGTTTGCTTTCCTGTGTGGATTGTTTTTGTGATATCCGGTGTGGATTACATTTTGCTTTCCTGTGTGGAATACGTATGCTTTCCTGTGTGGACAGGGTTGTACTTAGTCTCGGAGGTTGGAGCATATTGGAATTAATGACTTAGGTATATGTATGGGCATATACCTAAGCAGTCTCAGATGTTAATTCGTGATTGTAACATTCCTTTGTGGTTTATCCTTTGTGGATTTTGGGAGACCTTCGGGGAGTCTCGGGGTCCCTACTGAGTAGCTTATACTCACCCCTGCACGGGCTATGCCCACACTACATTGTGTTGGTTGCAGATGACGGACAACGCTGATCGTGGTGGAGGCTTGCGGAGTAGGACGGTACCTGGAGTTGGACCACTGGGAATGACGTACTCGGAGCGGTAGGCTGGACCTGAGGAGAAGTGGAGGATTTTCTGTACCCTCCCCTCAGGTGGGATTCCCAGTGGACAGCTCGTCATTACGGCTTTACCTTTCATTTGCTATTTTCCCTTTCGAGTTGTACTTTACTTTCAGTTTGGGTTTGTATACTGGCCCACTTACTTTCCACACTTACAGTTGTACTCTGTTTTTACTTAGTGTTTACTTCTACCGCTTTCTTGCTCTGTGGTGTTTGTTTTCTTTACAAAGGCAATGCCTTCCCTTTTTACCGGGATTTACGCCTTGGTTCTAGTCGCCAGCCCCTGGCCTATGGAAGGCAGGCTGGGGGTAGTCACAACACGGGCCCCAAGGACGGGTCGTGACAGGATTGTAATGAAGCGTACAATGAGAAAGTTTTCACCAATGGTCTGAATGATTTCTTACCAGTTTATAGCATTGATTTTGGAATCAATGGAAGAGATAGAGGAAAATATTTTTCCACATGTGGTGGATCAATTCCCATTTTTCTTTACCAAATAAGTTTCTAGGTTACCACCTCTAAGGGAAGTGGAGTTTACTATTGATCTCTTTCCGAGGACCAGTCATATTTCCCTTCCATCTTATTGGATGAAACCAAATGAGTTAAAGGAATTGAAGGAGCAGTTAGAAGAGCTAGAAAAAAAAAGGTTTCATGTGACCAAGTCTGTCTCCATTGGTAGCACCGGTTTTGTTCGTGAGGAATGCAGATGGAACTCTTCGACTGTGTATTAAATATCATTAGCTTAACCATGTTACAATAAAGAATAGATACCCACTTCGACACATTGATGATATGTTTGATCATTTAAGGGGTGCTTAGTGGTTCTCTAAGAATGACTTGCGATCAAGATATCACCAATTGAGAGTTCGGAAAGAGGATATTCCAAAGATTGTTTCAGAAGTAAATATGGCCACAATGAATATGTAGTCATTACTTTTTGTATAAAGAATGAACTGGTTGTATTCATGGCATTAATGAATTGGATATTTCAATAATATCTAGATTCTTTTATTATGGTGTTTTTGGATGACATTTTGGTTTATTCAAAGACAAGGGGTGATCATGAGGTTCCCCTAGAAGCAGTGTTACAAATCATGAGAGATCATCATTTATATGACAAATTATAAATGTTTGATTTTTTGATACAGGAAGTATGTTTTCATGGACATGTCATTTCTGAGAAATGGGTTCCTATTGATCCTAAAAAGATACAAGCCATTATCTCTTAGAAACCTCCAAAAATGTTTTCAAGATATGTTGTTTTCTTGGTCAGATGGTTACTACCGATGCTTTCAGTGTGATTTCCCATGACTAGCTTCACCAACGACAGCTCTGAAAAAGAAGAATGCTCCATACAAATGGATGGAGGAATGTCAGAAGTCATTCTAGGAACTGAATGTTTGGCTTAAATAGACACTTATCTTCATATTTCTAGAATCAGGAGATGTGGTGTATTGTGTTGCTTCAAGATCAGGGTTGGGTTGTGTTCTCATGAAAAGATACCCTGTGGTTTCATATGGTTCAAGGTAGTTGAGGGTGCATGAGAAAAGTTATCCAACACATGATTTGGAGTTATCTGCAGACGTCAATGCTTTGAAAACATATAGACATTATCTATCTGGTGAGAAATTTACTATGTTTTCAGATCAAAAATGATTGAAACACATTTTTCACAGTGAGATTTGAATCTAAGGCGATGAAGATTGATAGAGTATCTCCAAATGTTTGACTTTGACTTGATGTACACACCGGGGAAAGGAAATTTGGTGGAAGATTCATTGAGTAGAAAGTCATATGCTCAATTGGAGAAAGCAGTTTCACATGAATGATAGTTGATGTTGGTCTTAGCCGACATGGATGTGGAATATGAAGACCAAGGTGATGTTGCAGTTTTATTTTTCACTACTCTTGTTCTAGATTAAGTTAAAATCACCAAAGAGGCACAAACATAAGATGCAGAATATGTGGTTCTATGTTCCAAACTCAATGGTGGGGAGACCATTGGGGGCTATAAACATTTTTTGGGTTCAGTTTTATGTTCCAGAGATCAGATGGTTGTAACTACGGTTTTTCAGGAAAAACTCTTTCATTTATACCACTATTAGAGATGGGTTGTACATCTAGGTACACAAAAAAAGTATAAGGAATTGAAGGCGTAGTTTTGGTCGAGAAGCATGAAAAAGAAGGTGGCTGAGTTCGTCTCACCGTGCTTAATATATTAGGAAGTTAAAATAGAGCTTCAGACACTATCTAGTATGTTACAATTTTTTCTCATCCCATTTTAGAAATGGGATCAGATAGCAATGGATTTTGTTGTAGTTCTCCCAAAAAACGATTCAGAAACATGATTCCATTTGGGTGATAGTAGATCACCAAAAAATGTAAGCCCATTTCATCCATATTTGTGAAACTCATATGGTGTAGGATCATTCAAAAATCAATATCCTCGAAGTGGTAAAGAGTCATGGTGTTCCGGTGTCTATAGTCTCAAATAGAGATATAAGGTTCATGTATCATTTCTAGAAATCCTTACAACAATCCCTTGGGACTCAGTTGATTATGAGTAAGGAGTATCATCCTTATATGTATGGGAAATCTGAGTGGGCGATACAATCATTTGAAGACATGTTAAGAGTTAGTGTAATGGATTTTGGTGGCTCATGGGAGGAGAACATACCCTTAGTGGAGTTCTCGTACAATAACAACTATCAAACCTCGATACACATGGCCCCATTTGAAGCATTATGTGGGCTTCCTTGTCATTCTTGACTATGCTAGGTCAAAATAGGTGAAAACTCACTAGTTGGGACAAGCCTCATCCATGAAACAATGAAGAAGGTCTAGTTGATTAGAAAGATGATGGGGATGGCTAAGAGTCATCATAAATCTTATTGAGATCACCATCTAAGACCGTTGTCATTCACTGTGGGTGGTCATGTCTTCTTGAGAATCTATCCAAGGCATAGACATCGTCTCATCGAGAAGAAGGACAAGTTATCCCCGAGATAAATTAGATCTTTTGAGATACTGGAACAGGGTGGTGAGGTGGGATATCAGTTGGCATAACCCCCACGGTTTAGTTTGGTGAATAATGTGTTCCATGTATCCCAGTTGAAAAAGTATCACCCTGTTACAGACGATGTGATCAGAAGGGTTCACGTTGATCTAGAACTAGATGCATCACTAGTATATATCCTAGTGCATATCATGGATAGAAAAGCTAAAGTCTTGCATGAGAAAAGCAGCATCCTAGTGTGAGTTTTATGGCAATATGGTCAGATTCAGGAAGAGACTTGGGAACGTGAGAAGGAAATGAAAGAGCAGTGGATGGAATTCTTTTTGTCCAGTGAGGGTTTTCTACTTTCTAGGGATGGATAGAATAATGGTGGAGAGAATGTTTTACCCCCGATTTCAGGTATATAACCCCTTTCCATGGGTTTTTTAAATTGGAGTTTCCATAAAATAGAGTGTTTTTCTAATATAGAAGGTTTCCAGTAAGTGGGGTGATTCCATAATGTTGGTTGTTTCCATAAAGTGGGTTGTTTCCATAAAGTGGGGTGTTTCCATAAAGTGGTTGTTTCCCTAAAGTGGGTTGTTTCCATAATGTTGGGTGCTTCCATAATCTGGAATGATTCCATAAAAATGTGGTCCTTTAAAAAGGGTAAAGGTGAAGGATGGGAGAATTTGGGGGTTTTATAAGGAGTGTTTGGATAAAATGGAAGGTCACACAATCCATACATGGTTGGCCGAAACCTTGTGGTCAAACCTTGGGTAGAGGTTAAATCTAGATCATATCTTCTAGTAGCTTTCTTGATTTAGCGCTATATATTTTGGTTTGGCTTCAAAAAGCCCCTATTTTGATATTACTCTCCCCAGAAGGCTGTAGAACCCTCCTCTCAGGAGTTGGAGCCAACCCAGAGCCTTCCCTTAGTGATTTTGAGTAAGATTCTTGAGGTATGTTACCATTCTTTCCAGATTTGTCATGTTTTCTTAGATCTTTATAGATATACTTCTCTGATCTCTATTATTTCTCATATCCGAACATATAGTGGGAAGATCTACAATTTTTTAAGAAAATAATTCAATTTTGGGTCATGATCATTATAGGATAAGAGATCTAAGGTCATTCTTGGAGAATTGACCAGCTTTCTAGTGCATTTTTCACCTATTGTCAAAGTTTCGTCAAAACAATCGAGGTAGGTGGCTTCTCTCTCTACTCTTCTTGATATAATTGTTTGTCTAAGATTCAAATTGGTTTATTGATTGTGAAATTAATGGAAAAATATTAATTTTTTATGATTTATAGTTTTTGTGAAATTGTGTCATCTAGATGAATAGATGTGAAAAGGGGTGTTTACTTTCATGAATTTAAAATGATGATATTAAATTATGGACGTTCTGGAATTTCTGAACAGTTCATTGAAAATATATTTTCAATAGAAATGGTATTCAATAAAAATGTAATTTTATTTAAAAGGTTTGGAATTGAAATGGTTTTCCATTGAAATGGTTTTGACGGAAATAGTTTTCAATAACAATGTGTATTTATTTAAAGGGTTGTTTTGGCATGATTGTTGGGAATATGTGGTGGGTGTTCATGTTTCATATACAGGGATTGGTTGAAATATAACCTTTTACTTGGTGCCAAAGGTTTAATAGCACATGGTGGTTTCATACATGGGGCATGGTTAAAATATGACCTTATTCTCTATGCCAAATCATTAATGGCACATGGGAAACAATTACCTTGTGACGACATGGTAGATCGATGAGAAACCGCTCATGAGTATGGAACTATCCAAATGTAGAATGCATGGTAGGTTTCATGGGTTTGATGAATGTTTGGGTATGCTGATAAAGGGATATTGTGAAATTATTGTAAATAGTGTTTGGATATTTTTCTAGAAAAAATATTTTACTGGGAAAATTTGTTTCAATTTCACTTGTATGATTTTGGTAATTAATGGTTTTAGAAACTTGTTTATATTTAGTTATAAATGGTTTTTGATAAAAATTTTATATAAACAATTTTATAAAATTGTTGTGAACACTTATATCCTAGTGGCGTAAGTAGTGAAGCCATTGGGGAAAATTTATTGAGTTTTATACTCACCCCTGCTTTGGAACATTTGTGATTTTGCAGATGCTATCTTCTAGGACAAGGGAAAAGGTAATGTTTCATTCGTGTTTAGCACAACCTTGTGATGGTTGGGATGTTCAGAGATTTTTGCTATTGGAGCTTGAGGAGCATGGAGTCTTGAGTTATTTGGAGAGTCTTCTGTAGTCTATCCACTGTTTACTTTGATACTTCCTTATTATTTTGATGTTTCTTACAGTGATGTGGTTTTGAGGTACATGCAGTTTTTTAGTAGGATTTTGTTTTTTCATGCATCATATAGCAAATTTTGGTTATGGTTGGTAGATTTATTGGTTTTTTTTGAAGGGTATATCATCCCCCACATGTATTTGAAAACCCTTTGGAATTTATTTCCAACCATTTCCATCTTGGGGATGTCGCTTAGGGCCTAGTAATGACTCGTTGTACTCTCAAGCCAATGAGAATTGGCAGGTCATTACATAAAGACTACCACAAACATATAAAAGTATTATGTAAAGACACTATTTTTTAAATAAATTATGATTGTTGGGGAATTATTAATATCAAGTGTCATAAAAAAATTTAGAGTGTCCATACATAATATAGAATGTTATCTTTGGTATATTATCATTATTTAACCTTAATTGATGATATCCAAAACAAAGGTCAAAATTAGAGATGTATTGAACTAAATACAGTTCATTAAACAAGTCCTCAATACAAGTCATTGGATACTTATTCTTTATTATGATCTTTTTCAGTTACCGATAACCAATGAAGAGTCACATTTATCCATCATTATTTTAAACAAAGAGAATATGTTCACCTCAAGGTGATGTACCTAACTTAATGAGTACCTTATCAAAATTTTCATAGAGTTCCTTCTTTAAAACCTAAAACTCAATTAGGGAAATTCTATATTGAAACACTGAAATAGGTATACTACTATGTATGAATTCTAATGAAAAATCAACATTATCATTTAGAGGAAAAATTGAAAAATATTGAAAAAAATCAACAATTGTAACACCGCAGGTAAATAAAGAATATGAAATTTTTTTATTTTTATCACTATTTGTGAATAAAATGTTAATATTAATTTAAAGGGAACTCTATGCTCGATGGCTTACCCAATACGCAACAACGAGATCGTTTGAAATCTCTCTAATAATAAAATAATTTTATTTTAAATGGTAGTTAACACCTAGATGTTGTAATGGCGGGAAAGAACAGAACTAACTAAAAAATGATTATATATGTTTGTAACATATTTTTAATTTTATCCAATAAATTTTAGAGGCATAAAATGCAAATGAATCCAATTTTAAGCATAAATCTTCTAATATTCTTTAAAAGGTCGATTTACTGCCTTTTGATGGAGAACCCTTTTAAAATATACTTTTGAAAATTTTATATTTCCTATTTGACAAAATAAAATCCTACTTTAGAATTTGTACATCAAAATTTACTTTGTGTAAATTTTTGGTATTTTTCCGATAATGTTCATTTTTTAATGAATAGTGAAAAATGTTGTATTTTAATTCAAAACATCTTTTTAATATAATTTTTGTATAGGATTATATTATCTTTTGAATTGGTTTTAATGTGAACTTAGAATATATTTTTACCATTTTATCCAATAGTGGTCATTGGAATTAGTTTCACTTTGAAATTGGACTTAAACTAGTGTCAATATTTTGATACATTTTGTTTCATAAAAAACACGCTATTTGTTTTGGCAGAGGGAATTAATTATTAAATTAATTAATGAAACTTATGTGTTTTTAATTTTTTAAAATAGACATCATTTTTTAATTCGGAATATCAAATACAGATTAGCGTGAATTTTTGGTATTTTTCCTGAAAAACTTCAATTTTTGATGAATAGTGAAACCAGTAAGTGGTATTTAAAAAACTGATTTTTCATTTAAATGAAATATTACCACCTCTGTGTCTTGAATTTAAAAAGTCCAATATAAATGGTTGTCATTAGGAAGTAACATTTTGTTCAATGGGATTAAAATAATTTTTTGGTGAATAGTAACTTTTATGTTTTTAATCGCGATTAGATGTAATTAGTGTTGTTTAAGGTAAAAATAATGTTTTAATAATATGAAATGACCTTGAAACATGCCCTACCCTTATATGATGTGTCATGGACGACCACTAAAATCCATGGGTCAACTTGGGGACCCCATGGATCCACTATGGTAGGAAAATGACATTAATACCTTTTTATTTAAAGTTAAAATTAAAATGTCACAAACATGTGTTGTTTTACTAAAACAATTTTTAAATGGGGATATCCAATTCATATTTTTTACTATAAATACTCATTAGAAATATAAAAATATTTCCTACATCATGTTATTTTTTTTATACTTTTTAGACATTAAATAAATTAAATTATTTTTGACACCATGATGATGCAGTGATTACCTAATTATTTAACCATTTAAATAAAATGAAAATATAATGTAAAATATAAGTCCTACACTTGTCAAAAACCTATTGGATAGGTGTATTTCAAACTCTTATCACCTTATCCTCGAAATATATAATTTTTGGACCTTTAAAATCCGAAAATCATTTTATAATAAAGTTAATGTTTATAACTTTCCAAGAGTGCCCCTCCTCTCCTCTTATAAAAGGCCCCCATCTCTACCACCTTACCCACACCTCTCAAGCCTTTGGCTCGGCCAAACCCTGATCCTTTTGTCTCTCCGCATCCATCTCTTACTCTTTGAAGCCTCACTTTGGGTAGAAGTCTTCCCAAGGAAGCCTTTGAGCTCCAATCAAAGAGAGTTACCCGATTTTAAGGTAATGTCTTCACTTGCGTTCTTTTGTTTTATTTTGCTTCTCCAACCCCCTAAAATCTTTTTATTCATTGTTTTTGTAAAAACTCCAGTATCTTCAATATACTAGGATGTTGTTATAAAAAGGGTTCGAGCTACACTTACAAACACTTACATCTAATGGTTAAAGAACATAATGTTTCTGTGGATGGTGAATTTCTGCCTCACGAAACAATGATTGTTCAATATTCTTTTAACACCCTCAAAGGTGGACATTAATATGTCACTATATTTATATATGATATATAATATGTTTTTGTTTTACTTAAGCTTCTGTATTTTTCATTTATGGAATACCTTTATGGTTTCCATTATGGTTAAACGCGATATCTTCATTTTAGGAAGTGCGGACTACCGCCCCCTCAAAGTGATTTGATTCGTTAATACCATATGTGGTACGTATAAAAGATAGATTTAATAATATTATATATGATACCATACTGGAATTATAATACTATTATGTATCATTATGTTTTAATTCCATTAAATAAGAAATAGAAATGGAAGTAGCGTTCATGCATACGTACGACCTACCGTCTCCATGAACGGTGCATTTTATTTCTTACCTCTAAATGTTATGTAATATTTTAAATTCATGTATATAATTTATATATATGATATATATGATATCTACATAATGAATATAATTCTGTATATAATATATATTTTACCACATGAACAACTTGTAATTATAAATAGTTTATTTTTTACTCAAGTAGCAATGATCTACAAAACGACCATTATTAACTTAAATAATTACGTAGTGTTCATAGCATGGTAATTAGTGATATAAAAAAGAATAATGAAATTAAAAAAGGTTCTCAATAAAGTATAAATTAACTCATGTTAATTATTCAGGAGGTTAAATAATGATCGAGTCAAGTCAGACCTGAGGTAAGGGATCATACCTCTCTCTTTCTTTTTAAGTACTCTCTTTTATGTAATTTCTTTTAAGATCATCTTTCATATGTTTGGGGATGTTATTTTATATTCCTCATTCCGTAGTTTTTATGATCATATTATGAGCGACCCTATTTGATCTCATAAATCCATTTTTGGAAGTTTTAATCGGTGTCGTTAGGCTGCCGAAATTTCATAAGGTGCTTTTATCTCACTTTGTGATTTCATGAGATTCATGCTACATTTTCTAATATTTCCTTTTGAGTGGTTTATTTACATTCCATTATTATAATCTTTGTGTAACATAATTTATTTTATTAGTATTTACATCAATTTTGTATAGTCCTTCTTTCATGGGGTGTACATTTCGAAAGTTACCCAAATCGGTAAGGGAACCTTTCACCCTCCTCTTTTAAAAGAATTATTTTGTTATGTCTTTTAATTTTCATCTTATTATGTGGGGATATGTTCTTATATATCCTTATTGCTGTAAATTTTATGTCCAAGTGATGAGATACCCTTTATCTCTCTCATAAACTCTTTTTCTAAAATTTGATGTGACGCTGTTAGGATGTCAAGGGAACTTATTAACCCAATTTCGATTTCTTTGGGTTCGACATGTAGTTATTGAATATGTCATCCTTTGAATATGTGTGAATGACCTTTGATTATTTTACACTTAAAATCCACTTATATTGGGTGTATTTATATTTTTCACACATATTTATGAGATTGGTTTATCCTTAATTTAAGGATACCTTCTTTATAATGGATTTCATCTCATTTTACATTTCTATTGAGACTTCATTGTTGTTATGCACCTGTTCTCTCTTATATGGTGTATATACTGTCCTTTTGAATATTATATCATGAATCCCTTTATTCTCATGATATTATAAAGTTCTGATTAAATGTTATTCCTCAATTATTGTATTCAGGTGTCTCTCATTTTGTTAAAAACCCTTTAACTAAAATATCATTTTAAATGTTTTAATGATTTATTCTTATAAATATTTCTCATTAATATCCACATTTTCAAAATGATTTTAAGGATTTATTTATATGGATATTAATGGTTTAAAATGTTAAAAGCTTCAAACCAGTATGGCACACTTGGATTTAAAATTCACTTTATTAAATATTTTAAATGGTTTTGAAAATGGTTTTTAGAATGGATTCATTATTTAAATATCTTAAAATGTTATATTGTTATTACAATGTGGGAATGTTATCTTTCCTTTATGCTTATGTTATGTTCTATGATTATGTTATGGTTCTTGGGCATTGTTATGAAGACGGGTGGTTCCGTGATAAACTTAGGGCGGGTGAGCCCGATATAGCTCTCCAATGCATTGGGTAACGCGAATGAGTTAAACGTTAAGGTTTCTCCAAAGAGATTTAGGGAATATACTATGATGGGTATTCCAAATGTAACCAAGAGGGTTACTCCCTATGTAAGAATGTTATGAATGCCCGGAGTTACCTTTTTGTCTTATGATTTCTATGATTTATTCATGATTTTATGAGATAAGTTAAAGTGCTTATGTTTTATAGGTAAAGTATGATTTCATTCTTATGTATATATGTACTTATGTTTCCATTACATACTTTTTATAACCTTTACTAGGCTTTTTATACTCATCCCAAGTTTTTGAAATGTTTTTCACAGGTCAAGGGAATGGTACATGAAATGATGATAGTGTCAAGGAAGTGTCAAGAAAGAATCCATGTTTTATTTTAAATATGTTTCTGTTGATGGAAAAAATGAATAATATCTTTTATGTAACAACTTTGGTTAAATGTGGAATGTAATGCACGTTTTATGATCTAATTCTCTAAAACTCTAAACCTGAAAAGATCCTCAATGTGTAATCTTGTAATAACTCAAGATTAAGTAAGGTTTAAGGCTGGGGCCTTATAGTTGGTATCAGAGGTCGGTTTAGATAACTTTAGAGGTTAGAGTGTTGTCTAAGAAGAAGTGAAAAGTTGTGTATAACCACAATGGTTAGTATATTATATGGATTCATTTTTTTTTTGAAAGTTAGAATGAGTTTGAGATAACTTGGATAAGTATATCTTGGTGTTTATCTTCCTCTTTATTATTTGATGATTTTACTAATATACTCACACTGACCTTTTTGGTTTTAGTAAATGGCTGGATCTAGCAGGCACCAAAGTAACAATGGATTTGAAGAAAACTGTGACGGTTTTATGAAAGCACAACTGAATGATATGGGAGATGCAATGAGAACTCTTGTGGTTATCCTCAACCAACTATCTGGAGTCATGATTGACCACTTGAACCTTAGTGATTTTTATAAGGCATCATATATGAGAGAAACAAATCCTTACGGATGTTCAGGTAATAATCATAAAGGTAAGTATGTTCAAAAACCTATGTGTGGAATATGTGGAAAGAAACACATAGGAAAATGTTTCAAAGGGACAGAAAGATACTATAGATGTGGAATTTAAGGTCATAAAGCATGAACTTTCCATGGAAAAAGTAAGCATCTAGTTGACTCTAGGAAAGGGAAATAAGTTCTTTATGAAAGATCAATTGAATGTTTTAAATGTGGTGTGCATGGTCATTATGCTAACACATGTACTACGAAGATGTTTTGGGAATGGGGTCACCAAGATCGTACAAATATTCATTTACCAATGCCTAATTCCATTCCGATTGAGGATGATGAAACTGACAATGAAGAATGAAAGGTATGGATTATTTCATAACATATTTCTTCCTATTATTGGAATCTTAGGATATGATTCATGATATTTTTTGTAGGAAAGAATTATTTCAGAATAATTTGAAAAGTAATGGTTAATGGATCATAAAGAATGTTGAATGAGTAAGAAGTCATCATATAAAGGATTCCAGAGTTATGGTAGAATTTAGGATGGTGAAATTCTTAGACGTATTAAGTCTCTTTTGATGATGGGGTTATATTAGAAGACTTTTTATAGTAACCCTGATGTTTGATATACGAAAATTTTATTCAAGGAATAATTATCCCTTCTTTTGTGGATATAGTTATAAAGAACCATTTGGGTTTATATGATCCTTGAATTTGAGGAAATTACTGGTTAATACATTTTGGGTTGTAAAATGGAAGTTATTAGATAACCTTTGTGGTTAAAATATGTTGTGGTTATTTTTTTGAAGATTTTTTCTTTTTTGGGGAGATGTTTTAAGAATTATATAGTTTTGGAAAAAGGACAACACGCAGACCGTGTGACAACACGTCGCGTCGGATGAAGCTGCGAGAATCGAACCCACAACCAAAGCGCAACTGGTATTTATCACCTACCATTGGACTACGTGAAGTCCCTGGTTAGTTTGAATGATTCTTTTTAGTTAGATGAGTTTATGAATTAAGAGTAAGGTGATTTTTGATTATCAATGGAAATGATTATCCTGTCATGGTGGATATGTGATTAGGTTAATTACTTTTCAGTATGAGACGGTAAGAGTAACTGATGTTATTTTGGAGAAAAATGTTAAAATTTGTCTTAGGAGACTATGTGATTAAATCCTTCAGAGATTTGGGTTTCAATCTTAGTTTGGTTTACTTTGTAGAATTTTATGGATCGATGTTTATTGAATGGTCTTTGTTGAATTTTGGGTTTTGTTTGACAAATTTTGGAGATTAGGAGTAGTTTTTCTTTATGTAAAAAAATATCCTTTTTGGGTATTATCTGATCTCATACTAAACATTTTGGTTTGGTTTTGGTTGAGATATAAAGACATGGGAAATATATAGTTCTCTTTTTTGGATTAGATTATTCTCAAGAAGTTGATTATAGTACTCTTAATGTGAACAAGTCTTCCAAAATACTCTTCTTTTGGAGAAAATATGATTTTGATTAAGGAATCTATTAAAAGTAGAAAGTCTACGTGACAAGTAAGCATGTTTCATTATGATTTAGTGAAGCTCAAAAATAAATTCTCAATGATGAGTAACTTAAAACAAAAATGTTGTCTGTTAACTTTTCCTACTGGGGAATCGAATACCGTTTAACCCATCACAAGTTTGTGATTTTCTTGTGCTTAACTTTCTCCTAGACATGTTTAATATCACTCTCCATCAGAACATGACCCTTTGTTTTCTAATCCATATCCATATTTTCCTACATGGAATCCTAGTGTGGGTTATCTCGGGTGACCTCTTTACTTCTCTCCCTCTCTTTTAAAGTGATAATTTTACTTACTCTTGTTCCGATGTGGGACATTCAATGAAGTTTCCAAGCCCAATTTTAAAATTGCGAGAACGCAATTCCCAAAAGGGGGAAGGATGTAACACCCCAGGTAAATAAAGAATATGATTTTCTTTATATTTATCCCTATTTGTGAATAAAATGTTAAAATTAACTTAAAGGGAACGCTATGCTTGATGGTTTACCCAATACACAACAACGAGGTCCTTTGAAATCTTATGTTGTACTCTAATAATAAAATAATTTTATTTTAAATTGTAGTTAACACCTAGCTGTTGTAATGGAGGGAAAGAACGGAACTAACTACAAAATTATTATATATGTTTGTGAAATATTTTCAATTTAATCCAATAAATGTTAGAGGCATAAAATTCAAATAAATCCAATTTTAAGCATAAATATTCTAATATTCTTTAAAAGGCCGATTAAGGGCCTTTTTATGGAGAACCCTTTTTAAATATACTTTTTTACAATTTTATATGTTCTATTTGACAAAATAAAATCTTTCTTTAGAATCTGGACAGCAAAATTTACTTTGTGTAAATTTTTGGTATTTTTCTGATAAAGTTCTTTTTTAATGAATAGTGAAAAATGTTGTATTTTAATTCAAAACCTCTTTTTAATCTAATTTTTTTATATGATTAGATTACTTTTTGAATTTATTTTAAAGTGAAATTATAATATATTTTTACCATTTAATCCAATAGTGGTCATTGGAATTAACTACACTTTGAAATTGGACTTAAACTAGTGTCAATCTTTTGATACATTTTGTTTCATAAAAACACGCTATTTGTTTTGACAACGGGAATTAATTATCAAATTAATTAATGAAACATATGTGTTTTGAATTTTGTAAAATAGACATCATTTTCAAATTCGGAATATGAAATATATCTTAGGGAGAATTTTTGGTATTTTTCTGAAAAACATCAATTTTTGATGAATAGTGAAACCACTAAGTGGTACATAAAAACTGATTTTTTGTTTAAATGAAATTTTACCACCTCTGTCTCTTGAATTTCAAAAATATGACATACATGGTTGCCAATAGAAAGTAAAATGTGGTTCAATGGGATTAGAATAATTTTTTGATGAATAGTAACCTTTAAGTTTTTAATCGCGATTAGAGGTAATTAGTGTAGTTTAAGGTAAAAATAATGTTTTAATAATATGAAATGACATTGACACATGTACTAACCTTATTGGATGTGTCCTGGCCGACCAAAAAAATCCATGGGTCAACTTGGGGACCCCATGGGGCCACTTTGGTAGGAAAATGACATTAATACCTTTTTATTTAAAGTTAAAATAAAAATGTCACAAACATGTGTTGTTTTACTAAAACAATTTTGAAATAGGGTTATACAAGTCATATTTCTTACTATAAAAATTAATTAGAAATATTAAAATATTTCCTACATCATTATAGTTTTTTTATAATTTTTAGACATTAAGTAAATTAAATTATTTTTGACACCATGATGATGCAACGATTACCTCATTATTTAACGATTTAAATAAAATGAAAAGATAATGTAAAATATAAGACCTAGACTAGTAAAAAACCTATTGGATGGGTGGATTTAGAACTCTTATCCCCTTATCCTCGAAATATATAATTTTGGGACCTTTAAAATCCGAAAATCAATTTATAATAAAGTAAAAGTTTATAACTTTCCAAGAGTGCCCCTCCTCTCCTCTTATAAAAGGCCCCCACCTCTACAACCTTACCCACACCTCTCAAGCATTTGGATCAGACAACCCCTGATCATTTTGTCTCTCCACATCCCTCTCGTACTCTTAGAAGCCTCACTTTGGGAAGAAGTCTTCCCAAGGAAGCCTTTGAGCTCAAATCAAAGAGAGTTACCCGATTTTAAGGTAATGTCTTCACTTGTGTTCTTTTGTTTTATTTTGCATCTCCAACCCCCTAAACTCTTCTTATTCATATCTTTTGTAACAAAAAATGTATCTCCAATATACTAGTATGTTGTTATAAGAAATATTTGAGCTACACTTACACACACCTACATCTAATGGTTAAAGAACATACTGTTTCTGTGGATGGTGAATTTCTTCCTTACGAAATGATGATTGTTCAATATTCTTTTCACGCCCTAAAAGGTGGCCATTAAGATGCCACTATATTAATATATGATATATAATATGTTTATGTTTTACTTAAGCTTCTTTATTTTTCATTTATGGCATACCATTATGGTTTCCATTAAGGTTAAACGCGATATCTTCATTTTAGGAAGTGCGGACTACCGCCCCCACAAAGTGATTTCATTCGTTAATACCATATGTGGTATCTATAAAAGATAGATTTAATGATATTATATATGATACCATACTAGAATTATAATAATATTATATATCATTATGTTTTAATTCCATTAATTAAGAAATAGAAATGGAAGTAGCGTTCATGTGTACATACAACTTACCGTCTCCATGAATGGTGAATTTCATTTCTTACCTATAAATGTTATATAATATTATAAATGAATGTATATAATGGATATATATGATATATATGATATCTAAATAATGAATATAATTCTGGATATAATATATATTTTACCACATGAACAACTTGTAATTATAAAGAGTTTATTTTTGACTCAAGTAGCAATGATCTACAAAACGACCATTATTAACTTAAATAATTACATAGTATTCATAGCATGGTAATAAGTTATATAAAAAGAATAATGAACTTGAAAGTGGTTCTTAATCAAGTATAAATTAATTCAAGTATATTATTCAGGAGGTTAAAGAACGATCGAGTCATGTTAGACCCGAGTTAAGGGATCCTACCCGTCTCTTTCTTTTTAAGTACTCTCTTTTATGTCATTTCTTTTAAACTCATCTTTATTATGTTTGGGGATTTTATTTTATATTCCTCATTCTGTACTTTTTATGTTCATATTATTAGAGACCCTATTTGATCTCATAAATCCATTTTTGGAAGTTTTAATTGGTGCTGTTAGGCTGTTGAAATTTCATAAGGGGATTTTTATCTCACTTTGTGTTTTCATGAGATTCATGCTACATTTGCCAATATTTCCTTTTGAGTGGTGTATGTACTGTCCATTATTATACTTTTTGTGTAACATACTTTCGTTTATGAGTATTTACATCAATGTTGTATAGTCCTTCTTTCCTGGGGTGTACGTTTCGAAAGTTGCCCAAATCGGTAAGGGAACCTTTCACCCTCCTCTTTTTAAAAGACTTATTTTGTAATGTCTTTTAATTTTCATCTTATTATGTGGGGATATGTTCTTATATATCTTTATTGTCGTAAATTTTATGTCCAAGTGATGAGATACCATTTATCTCTCTCATCAAATTTTTTTCTAAAATTTGATGTGACGCCGTTAGGCTGTCAAGGGAACTTCTTAACCCAATTTCTATTTCTTTGGGTTCAACATGTAGTTATTGAATATGTCATCCTTTGAATATGTGTGAATGACCTTTTATTATTTTACACTTAATATCGTCTTATATTGGGTTTATTTATATTTTTTACACATGTTTATGAGATTGGTTTATCCTTAATTTAAGGATACCTTCTTTATAATGGATTTCATCTCATTTTAGATTTCTATTGAGACTTCATTGTTTTTATGCACCAGTTACCTCTTATATGGTGTATATACTGTCCTTTGGAATATTATATCATGAATCTCTTTATTCACATGATATTATAAAGTTTTGATTAAATGTTATTCCTTAATTATTGTATTCATGTGTCTCCCATTTTGTTAAAAACCCTTTAACAGAAATATCATTTTAAATATTTTAATGATTTATTCTTTTAAATATTTCTCATTGATATACATGTTTTCAAAATGGGTTTAAGGATTTATTTATATGGATATTAATAGTTTAAAATGTTAAAAGCTTCAATGTGTTATGGGACACTCTGATTTAAAAATCTCTTTATTAAATGTTTTAAATGGTTTTAAAAATGGTATTTAGAATGGATTCATTATTTTAATATCTTAAAATTTTATATTGTTATTGCAATATGGGAATGTTATCTTTACATTATGCTTAAGTTATGTGATTTTATTATGTTATGGTTCATGGGCGTTGTTATGAAGACGGTTGGTTCCGTGATAAACTAAAAGAGGGTGAGCCCGATATAGCTCTCCAATGCATTGGGTAACGTGAAGGAGTTAAACATTAAGGTTTCTCCGATGAGATTTAGGGAATATGCTGTGATGGGTATTCCAAATGTAACCTAGAGGGTTACTCCCTATGTAAGAATGTTATGAATGCCTCAAGTTACCTTTATGTCTTATGATTTCTATGATTTATTAATGATTTTATGAGGTATGTTAAAGTGATTATGTTTACGGGTAAAGTATGATTTCATTCTTATGTATATATGTACTCATGTTTCCTTTCCATACTTTCTATAACCTTTACTGATCTTTTATTGCTCATCCCTAGTTTTTAAAATTTTTTCACATGTCAAGGGAATGGTACATCATATGATGATAGTGTCAAGGAAGTGTCAAGAAAGAATCTATGTTTTATTTCAAATATGTTTCCGTTGATGGGAAAAATGAATACTATCTTTTAAGTAACCACTTTTTTTAAATGTGGAACATAATGCAAGTTTTATTATCTAATTCTCTAAAACTCTAAACCTAAAAAGATCTTCAATGTGTAATATTGTAATAACTCAAGATTAAGTAAGGTTTCAGGCTAGGGCCTTATAACAACAAACTCATGAACAATATGTATATAATCAACCATGAGTTTTTCCCCAACCATCTGATATAAACTCCGCTTTTAAAAAGGAATCAAGACCGATACAATGGTTTTAATATCCATTTCTTTTTTATATTTGTCATCACAGTGATAGGGGATCATATTTTGGTGTATAATATCAAATGTTTAATCCCATATAGAACAACTGAAGTGGGATTTAATTAAACAAATCCATTATATTATTATGATAAAATCTAATTCCACTAGGGGGAGAAATAAGAATTTCTCATGAGGTATATTTAAAAAAACTTCCTTCAAAGCAGAATCATAGACTTCATATGCAATCATTGAATTATTTGACATTTTTACTACTCTTTCAACATATAATAACATAGGTGATATCGTGATAACCTCAGTAAATTCTTCATAAATAAATGAGTGGTTAGATCCATAATCAGGCAACACATTATAAGTTCTACAGTTGATGGTTGTGTATTATTCATCACTTCTTTATCATATCCCACATCAGTAATAGCGGTTGCATGAGATATATACTTATATATGGGATTAATATGTTACTGTTGTAGATCGTCTTCATTAACCTTTTTATTTGATCACTAGTTAATATAGTTTCTTCAATCCTTGCATTAAAAACACCGGAGTATGGGTCGTGAATTATATAGAGTTTTTCATCCATCGTTATCTAACCTCTTCTTCTGATTAAATGGGAATTATATTTCCTTTTGACCATCCATTACACACAAAAAGAACTTACTAGTTCCCTTGAGATAATTTCCTCTCTTTTATCTTATACACATAATCATAAAGCGAAGCTTATATTTTTCTCTCCATTGTTTTTTGGAATTTTATTTGAATTCCATCATTCCTTATTTATCAAAATAATTACTTTGATGGGTGAAGAAAACATATATTTCCCCATGATGAGTACATCAAATAGTTTCTCCATACCTACTGATGAATCTTATGTATAACACTCATCATAGACATTATTCTAAGACACTAGAAAATTGATCAACCATAATTACATGTTGGATGATAAAACTAGAAGCGTACATTGTAAGTCTAATAAAAGTTACCTGATATGATATAATTAATTAATCACCATTTTATAGTATCTCAAGGAATTATTACACCATTTTTATATAAAAATTAATTATAAAAAAGTAATCTCATAATCTCATCTCACTCTCTACAGTCAATTTCTTCCTATTTCCACATGTTAATGATAAGATTCCACCATTGATCTATTTACCCTTCCAAATGATAATCATTTAAAATAACTTTTACATGTCTAAAAACCAGAGAACAGAACATATCTTTTTAGTTGTACCGATCCTTTACATAGTAACTAGTAGATCTATGTATCCACAAAATTAAATTCATCCTACCTCATTAGGGAATCAAGAAAACATTTTTTCAACTTTTGAGTGTTTGAAAGATCAGCATTATTTTTTATATTGAGATAGTTTTCTAAGAATATAGACATGTTTTTTCATTACATATCCCTTAAAATTTTGTTTCTCAAATGGAAATTCAAGGCATTTTCCATCATATTCAACATTTACACGGAACCATCATGTCACAACCATTTTCAAAAACCAAAACTAGAGTGTGGGAAATAATAATCATAGTGGAAAACCAAATAATCATGAAAAATTATTTATAATATATATAAATCAATAAAACTTCTTTTAAATCTATCAAACCTTAGTTTTAAACAAGGAGAATCCTAGTCGCAATCTATTGAATATTTTATAAGAATTCGTAAAGAAAATGTAAATTAACCCATGAATATCCTATGGGAGTATCAAACTAAGTGAAAAATAAGGCCACAGTAATTATGCATTAAAATTATGGTTGAGATATATTCTTAAACACAATGAGATTTTGAAAAATATATATTTTTGAATAATTTTAGTTTCTTTAATGGCTTATGATCAACACAATAATGAGTGTTAACAAACCATGAAAAAATATTAATGTTTTTATTTAAACAAGATTGTTATTACCTAGTCGTTGAATATGGAGACATAAATAGAGATAATAAAAATTTTAATATTAGTTATAATTTTTTATATAAATAATACATATTGATAAAAAGTAATTATTTTTTGATAAATTCTATATATTTCAAAAATACAATTTTCTAAAAAAATTCTTTTTGAAAATGATAATAAAATTAATTATTGTCCCTTTCATAAAATAAATTTATCTTAATAAAGATAAATTTTTAAACTATATAGTGAAAATTATCTTAGGATAAAATTTTGGTTAATTTTTTAAAATTTTATTTTTTCAAAGAATAGTGAAAAAACTAGTTTTTATTGAAAAATGATTTTTTTAATTAATTTATAAGGATAATTTTTATTTTAAAATGGATATAAAAGTAAAAATATTTCAATTATATATTTTTAATCTAATTTGAATAATTTAAATAATTTTCATATTGAATATTGATATACAAACATTTTAATAATTTGAGAATTTTCTCTTTACTAAACCACATTCTCATCATGTCTACTAGTTTAATTTTAACCTAAAATTTTCCATTTTTGTGAACTGAATTTATAAAAATTTATTAAAAAATTTGGAATAAGAATAACTTATATTATATCATAATTTCAACATATTTTTTTTCAAAATGAAAATTAAAAATATTAAAAATTAATTATCACGGTTAAAGTTAAAATGGGTTTACCAGGTTGTTAAACTAAAAATATAAAAGGTAAATTTACCTATACATTTTCAAAAAACATTATTATATCCATATTTCATCCTTATAAACTCTAAGGATCAATAATTACTCATTGTTATCTGAATATAATTTAAAAAATCAAGTACACTTTATTTTTTTCAAAAACACTATGTCTGTCCCCTCTACCACTTATAAAAGGACACCCTCTCTCCTCTCCCATTAACATATTAAAAGCACATTGTTTTGGAAGGTATCTAACAAAATTACTTAAATAATTCACCAAAAAAATCAAAGATTAATAGTTTTTATTAGTTATCCCTCCAAACAAGTCTTTAGGTATAAATCTAAAGAAACTTTGCGGAGAAGAGTTAAATTCATAAACATGATTTTTTGTTTTATTTCTTCTTATACCATCATTAAATATTTTTCTATTATTTTGAAAGTATCATTCAAATGTATCCTATAAAAATATTTTTTATTATTTCAATTTAATAACCTATATCCATATTTTCTTTCATTAAATGGGATACAAGATCATAATTCATGTGTACGACGAACTACGGCCTCACAAACTGATGTTATTTGTTTTCTATCCCTACTTATCACGGCTAGATATAATATTGTATTAAATTTTTTATATTATTTTAAATATATTATTATACTTCTATAATTATTAAATCATATATAAATATGTACTTTCCTTTTTTAGTAATATGATAATGTCACTCATGTGTACGGCAGACTACCGCCTCAGGAAGGAGGTGATCTGTTCACGCATTACATGGTAGGTAATAGGGATGAGTTTAATGAAAATATATGATATATATAAAATTAAAAGTAATTTTTAATTTTAATATATTATTTAAATTTTATTCTTTCAATTAATTAATAAAATTTTATTATTGGTCATGCGTACCCATGACCTACCCTCTCTATGAATGATGTATTTTTCAATCTCTAACTTTTAAGGATTACCCAAAATACATATATAAAAAACATATATATCATTATTATCAATACAAAAATTATTTATGTGATTGAACCATGATAAAAATAAGATGAACAAAAATAAAAAATCAATACATACCAAAAAAAAATGCAGTTCTTGACTTGAATGTGACTTTAACAAGAAATTGTTAATAAACGTTTAATAAAATATCAAAGTAAGTCATATATGTTATGATATATAACTAAATTTATATAGTATTTATATTATAAATTTTTATTTATTATATAGTAATTTAAAATGTGTACGATGGATGTCGATACTTATGGCATGGGTTTTGTCTTAAATATTGTTATTTGGGATATAAGTTATATGTTGCACCTATCATCACTGATGGGATGTATATACTACCCCTTTTAAACATTATATTAGGAATAATATTATTTTAATTATATATAAAGTTTCATTTTATTTTATTCATTAATGAAGCATATAATTTCCCAGGAACCAAAGTGACAAAGGTTTTGTGTTACAATATCATTTTCTGTCACGATTTATTATGATTAAGATTTTCATAATGAAATTTTTTGATATATATTTACAAAAACTCATAAAAGTTTTTCTCATATTGTTATTTGAGGATAATATATGTTTTCACTTCACTTTAATCTCTTCATGTACTCATTTGTTTAAAAAATGTTCATAGAAAAAACCATCTTTATTTCTATCCTTAGTCGAATAATCTTTTTCCTTCCAAACCATGTTTTATAAAGAAATTTAAAAATGTTTTCAACATTCTAAACATGATATATAAAAGGTATTTTACACATGTTTTTATATAAAAAATTATTTTTAAATTAATCTTTGTGTCATTTTCCAAAAAATGTTTGTTTTGATTTTACTGTCCATGTGAAAGGAGTCATTGTTTTATGTGTATGTCCTGAGCAAAATTTCCAAATGACATAACCTTTACTTCCAATGATGTACCCCATATAATTCCTCATTGATATTTTCCTAGAAAATAATTCTGAAAATATTTTTTATCTTTTTAATTTCTAAATGATTATTTTTAAATAATGGATATTTTCCTTAAGAACATTTCGATGTGATTTTTCTTTCAAAATAATTTTCATATTGTATAAAATCCATAGATATCACATAATATTTACTTGGAATATGATCCAATGAAACCTTATTTATTATTTTTCTATATGTTTTATTTTTATGATAAAAATATTTTTATGACACACATTTCTATTCAAATGGTTATACCCTGAAAAATTTCTTATGTAACATGCTTCATTTCCCCCATATTATGCATAGATGAAATGATGAAATGGTTATCAAACCTATTTATTTTCCAAACAAAATTTTTTGATGAAATATTTATAAAACCCATTAATTTTCATGGGTTTTGATATGATGTCTACTTTATGATCTTGTGGGAAACATAAGTATGATTTTCTTGTGATGGTTGCGAACTATATTGCCCACCAATTTATTGGTTAAGGAATTAAATCTCATGAGATTAATATCAATGGAATGGGGAGTGAATCCATTTTAATAAAGGACTTTCTCCACTAAGATAGTCTTTGTATTGAACCATGACAACTATGATGGATTCGGTAGTGAATTCATTCAACTATGATTGCCTTGTAAATGAACCAAAAATTACTACAGAAATGAATTTCTATGCTTATGTGTAATAAAAAAATATATGCCTTTTAATAATAATATTTTTTCATAGTTCATATTATTTGATTCATAAAAATTCATGTCTTGTGAATTACCAAGATTTATACCATGACTCAAGTTTATTATCTATGATATATAGGTCAGTATTTTAAAATGCTATCCTCGTGTTATCATAGAATTATTCTCATGATATGTTGATATCTCCCTTGTTTACCCATACTGAGCATCTAAGGTCACCCTTTCTTATGTTTCCCTATCCCAGGTTACGATGAATGGTATCAAATATGATATGTCTATGAAAGAAACTAGTAATAAAGAATATATTGGGAGATGATTCAGCTCACTTTGCGACCAGTTGTTTATGTTTATAGGTATCTAACGGAACTAGACCTTTTTTATCCTCAATCATGTGTTTGGGAAGTGTAATGAATATTCATCTAAAAAGATGTGATATCAATGTATGATAAGTATGGGTGTGTATAGAATATATTAGAAAATTGGTTTATTTAAAATTTTCAATCTAAGAAGTGAAAATTTTGTTGAGGTCCATAATGTTATTTCTAAGGATAAAGATTAGGATGGGTCAATGTATAAGAAGTTGTATTAGAATTTTGGTAAAGGGGTGACTGAGTGGTTTATAAAAAATTAAATCCACTTTTGGATACTAGAGGTGGATATGGATATGGCACAATGGTATCTAGGTGTAATAACTCCAAAATGGGGGATCGTGATGGACATGATCAATGCCTTCTTTAAAAAAGGTCATTTAGCATTATAGGCTAGACACTGTCAGGGGATATGATTTAGAAATTCAAAATAATCCACAATGAAAGATTTATGTAGAAGGTGAATATGAGTAACCTTGAATAAACCTAAGGTTCCATATAATAAAAATAATGTTTCGTGATTTTGATATATTATATGTTATTTTTAATAATTATGTAGTCGACCACTATGAAATTGTTTTCCAAAATTATTTTGTTTGGTTTTAGATAATTTCTAGAACCCAAAGGAATTGTTTTAATGAAGGCTGTGACATAAAATTCAATTGTTTTACATATGATAATCCAAATTTTATAGGATATAGAATAAATCCCTCATTGATATTCTCAAACAAAATTATTAATCTTTGAATCATTCTAAACATCCTTATAAGAAAATGAGGGAATAACATTCGTATTGAGTCCATAAAATGGAAACAAACAGCTTCTATTAGTGGTTTTATAGATAGACTAGATCTTTAGAAATGCATTAGTACCATAAAAAATATATTTTCCATTATTTGGTGTCTGGAATTTGAAAAAGTCATTTTTTATGTATATCCTTTGGAAGGAGAAGTAGATCAATGGAAGACTCTCATTAAAACATTTCAAGAACATAATGAAATTAACCCTTTCGAGTGGGATTATTTTACGATATTATTATTCAATAATTAAAATTATTTTATTATTCATACAAAATGGAAAAGAAATTACATGAGCTCTAGTAAATGAAAGATGAATCTGATGGCACCTATGAAGAAAATGTTAAAGGACTTGTGAGGTACACTTCTGGTAGTACAACTCAACCTGAATAAAAGGTCCATTGACTATTTAGTGTCTTAAAATAATGTCATAAGTGGGAGTTATTCATTGGGTACATTATTATATATGAATAAATTGTTTGACTCACTCTAAAAGTGGAAATGAACATCAGAGTTACCCATCAATATCATGATTTTGACCAGAAAAGGATAATGGAGTTCAATGGAAACTCTTAAAACATAGAGAGAACTAGGTGATGATTCCTTCACGATTAAATGGTGGAATTAATCATAGAGGATATTTTATTATGGGGATTACTAAATTTTTTATGTATAAAAGTTAGTTCATTGGGAAATTGAATGCTAAATTGATGGGAAGAATTTAGTTAATTTTTTATAATAGGGAGAAAACTCTAAATAATTCACCACTCACACACTAGTGCTTCAACATAAAGAAGTAGGAATGTTATACTGACCAATTACAAAAAGAAAAGGTTAATGAGGATGATTGACATCATAAATCTCTTATGGTGATAGACCAAGGTAAATCACAAGAGAAAACTATTTCAGATGAGGGTTGCGATAATGACTTGGTGAAAGATACACATACTATAAAATCTAGAAATGATAATGACCTATTTGAAAATAGATATACCAATTACTTGATATCTAAATAATTTTATAATGGTATCAAGATTCGACCCAAATTATTAGTTTTATAATTATTAGTGAAATCCCTAATGGTATAATGATTTAATCTTTATTATATGATTCTTCTATGATTGAATTTTGTGATAATGCACGTCCTGTAAATTTTTTAATTCTTCTTTTAGTGGAATTTGATGTTATATTAAGAATGGATTGACTCTCTAAATATAAAATACAAAGTAAATACAGAGGAATGTAAGTAGTTTTTGATATTCTAAAACAACCTATGATCATATATGAGTATGAAGATACATATGAAATTATTATTGATATCACATTCATTTTATGGGTTTGGATTCTTATTCAAGGGGGATTTTCTCTCATATGGATGGGAAGAATTTAAACACTTATGATATTCCTATTGTGTGGGGGTTTTTATATGTCATACCAGAATAATTTCATATCCTTCCACCGAAAAGTGATGTTGAGTCCACAATACAACTCATACTGGGTGTCATGCCAATTTCAAAGTAACCCTATAGAATTCAAAAATTGAATTGGAGAACATGATAAAATGAATATAGGTTAAACATGATTAGATATTCATTCATCCAACTATTTCATCATGGGGTACACCTATTATTATTTATAAAAATTCGATAGCTCTATGCAACTCTATATTGATTATCAAGCGTTGAATAAGATCATGATCAAAAACAAGTATCCTCTACTTAGTATTTCTAACTTGTTTGATCAAATTTGTATACCTCAATACATTTCTAGGATTGAACTTCATATTTATAACATCAATTTTAGGTAAAGAATAAGTATATTCCCAATAAAATATTTTGTGCATGGTATAAACACTATGAATATTTATTTATTACATATAGACTTACAAATTCTTCTATTATCTTCAGGGATTTAATGAATATATTTTTTAATATTCCCATGATAATTTTATGGATATCTTTACCGATTATATTCTTATCTATTCAAATAGAGAGGAAGATCATGAATATCACTTAAGAATTATTCTAAATACCCTATATAAGTATATCACATGAGAACATTTATAAAGAACCAATGGAAAACAAACTATATGAAAAAATTACAATGTTTGAATTATGGATGTAATAGGATTCATTATTCGGTCAGATAATCTCATGAAGTGGTATATCAAAAAATATATCAAAGAAAGAGGTTGTTGAATATTAACCCAGACCAACCATGGTGATTGAGATTCCTAGTTTTCTTTATTTAGAGAGATACTATTTATATCTTTTGGAGAACTTATCATTTCTATATAATCTATTCACCTGGTTAACATGGAAGGGAACCAAGTTCTAATAGATAGATGAATGTGATGAAAATTTCAAGGAACAAAATAGAATATTTAACAACACAAGTGTTCTTATTTTACCTTAATTTATTGTAGTGTTTTTAATCTATAGTGATCCATACCAAAATTTATTGGGATGCCTTCTTGTGAAGAATCAAATGGTTATAGCTTATGCCTCATGAAAATTGTTGGTTTATGAGAAAACATTCGTAAATCGTGATTTGGAGTTAGCTATGGTAATTTTTTTCTAGATATTAAGAAATTATATTTTGGGAGAAAATTATGATATATCTACTGATCGAAAAAGTTTGTAGTATATATTCACACAAAAGGAGTTGATTATGTGCTTGAGAAAATGGTTAGATCTGATTAAATTTTATGACTTCTCAATTCAATACCACCAAGGGAAATTTAACAATGTGGCTCATTATTTGAGTCGAAAAGATTATGCTCTCTTATAAAGGATGAGGAACAAAAATGATCCAATATTTTTGAGTTTCAAAATGATGGATTGAGAAATCATGAAGTAAGGGGGGAAGTTATATATTCTTCAATGAAATGTTCAGCCATCTATCCAAGTAAAGATTAAAGATGTGAACAAGTAAGATGCAGAGCTATAAAATAAGGATAAAAATATTATGGAGTTTAACCATGGTAAATATGGAATGGAAATGTCCCTGAATCATGTATATATTCTATTCATACCATATTTTAGGGAGTTGTTAGAGAAATATCATAGATTCTCATTCTATCTTCATCGTGGAAGTTCATTGACATGTAGAGATTTGAATGAGTATTTTTTGGGAAGGAATGAAGAGTGATATTTTAGCTTCTATATCTCAGTGATTAGTATGATAGTAAGATAAATATATGAAAAAAATTATAATGGAATGTTATATCCCATATACATATCATAATGGCAATGTGAAAACATCAACATGGATTTTTTAATTAGATTACCCAAAAAATATAAGGGAATAATGTTATATGGGTTGTAGTTGATGATCATAAAAAGATATCACACTTCATCACTTTCAGATAATATTTCTCATCGGATTATCTCATCATGATATACATTAACAAGTATTTATGGTTTCATAGTGTATTGCATTCCATTGTGTCTAATCGGGATATCAATTTTACCTCATATATTGGGAGAATCTTCAGCCAGATCTTGATACGAAGTTGATTTTCAACAAAGTATAACATCATTGGATAGATGGTTAGTTACAAAAAATAATTAAAACCCAATAGTATATTTTATGTCCTTATTATTTGTAATTTAATGTTGGTTGGATCAACACCTTCCACTAGATAATTTTTCCTACAACAATATATTTCACTTGTGCATTTAAATGGATCCTTATGAATCACTATATTGAAATAATTGTAGAAAATTAATGTATTAGAAATAATTTGGAGAAAAAAATCTATTAGGACCTTAGATAACTGACTAAATTGTGGGGAACATTATATTAATGCATCAGTGAATAAGGGTATCAATAATGTTGGCCAAAAAGTTATGCTGACATTTTCCAGTGTGATTTAGAATTTAAATTTATTGACTGGGTGAAACTATAAATTTCTCTATAGAGGAAGGTAATGAGATTTGGAAACATGGTGAATCTAATAAGGGGGTATATTAGTCCCGTATAAATGATTGATTGTGTCAGGATGGTATATTATCGGTTTGTGCTTCCTTCAAACCACTTTTATGTTCATGGAGTGTTCCATATATCTATCCAATGGAAGTGCATGCTTGACCTTCCACATATACAAAACTCAGTGGTCATACCAATGGAGAAATATCATAATTATAAGTATTGACCAGTGGAGATTCTGGATCAAATAAACAATGTTCTATGATACAAGACTACTCTCCTAGTTAATTTGTTTTGGGGAAACCACCAATTTGAAGAAGCTATATGGGATCTTGAGGATATGATGGGGAAGAAGTATACTATTCTATTTGTATTGCTGTGGAATAGAAATTGATGTTGAAAAAATTTTTAATAGGGGGTTTGAATTTAACTCCCTATTATTTTATGAAATATAAATATTTTTAATAAATTTAATTTCATTGATATCTTGTGTTACATGCATCATAGAGATTTAACGGACTATGTCAAACTATTTATATTATTATATAAACATGAACATGATTTAATAACCATTAAAATTAGTGGATGGAATAGGAATAAAAAATTTAAATACTAAATATAATTTTTATATATAAGGAAAACATTTTGATAAATAAGTACATAATTTTCAATAATCAATGTATTTGTTTTGAAAATACCAATTTCTCTAAAAAAATGTTTTTATAACATTCCAGAAAAATAATTAATTATATTTTGATAGTATTAAAAAATTAAATTTATAAAATAAACTTTTGTTTTGAATTCACCATTCCAAAATTATCTTAGGGTTAATTTTCTGGATTTATTTTCTAATAAGATTTATTTTTTGGTGAATTGTTAAAAATTAAGGGTTTTATTGAAATATTCAATTTTGTATTGAGAATTGAAAAGGTTTATATTTATTTGGAAAATTGTTTTAAAATTAAAATTTGATAAATTATATAAATTTTTAATCAAATTAATGTTATTTTAATCATTTTTACATTGAATTTTGATATATAATCTTTTTAAACATATGAACATTTTATCTTTGGAAAACCCCTTTCTAAATATGTCCACATGTTTAATTTTAAATTATAATTTTCCTATTTTATGAATGGAATTTAAAAAAAATGTATTCCATATTTTTAATCAGATTAATTTATATTATATAATATGGTAAAATTAATTGTCGGTCAAAATAAGTAGTAAAAATAGTAGAAATTAATTACTGCGGTTATAGTTAAAACAGGTTGACCAGGGGTTAAACTAAAAAGATAAGGTGTAAAATGACATAGAATGTTTTATAGAAACCATTTAATGGATATACATATAACTTATCACATATAAGTTCCTATAATAATCAATTTTTATCCTTTTGGAATGTAAAAAACATGGGTATATTTGATTATTTTCAAAAATATCACGTGTGTCCTCTCCACCACTTATAAAAGGCCACCCCGTCTCCTCTCCGATTTAAAATTTGAAAACACTTTGTTGATGACTAATACTATCAAAACTATATCCTTAATTTAATCCCCATATTCTATATGTTTTAATATTATTACAAAGTTATCCAAATAAGTTTTTAAATATATAATAAATAGGCAATTTAATGTGGAAACAAATTCATAAACATGTGTTTATTTATTCTTCCACCTATCTAAAAAATTATTATTTCAACATTATATAAAAAAAATTATCTTTCATATAATAATATTTTATTATTTTAATTTAATAACATATATATGTCCCCTCTTCCATCAAATGGTATGTGAAATCATCCTCAATGTTCAAGACAGACTATCTCCCCGCAAGCTGCTGTTATTAGTTTTCCATAAATGCAACTCAAAGATGTATTTAATGTTGCATTAAATATTTATATATTATATTTAAGATATTATTATACTTCTGAAATTATTTTATCATATATACCTTCTTACTTTCCATTTTGTGAGAATGTTATAAATCCTCTCGTGGGTACGGTGGACATTTTTAATTAATGTATTTGATATATATGACATAAAAATGATTCATTAATTGTAATATTTAATTTATTTTTCTATATTTAAATCCAATGAGAAAATTAAGACAAAATTCATGTATACGTACAACCTATCGTCTACATGAATGTTGTATTTCATCTTCATGTATAAAATTAATGGATTACTATAAATACTTATAAAATGTATAAATTTGATATTTTTAACAAGGTTAACATTATTAATATGATGTCACCATGATCAAAGTAAGAGGATAAAATTTAAGAAATTAAAACATACACTAAAAACAAAATAGTTATTGCCCAAAACATGACTTTAACATGGAATTGATAACAAATGGGTCAAAAAAGGTCATAACTAAATCATATATTATATGATATATATAATTATTGCTATTTAATATATTTATAATAAAATTATATTTTTTATATTGGAGGATTGAACATTTAAAATGTATATCGATACTTAAGGTAATGGATATTTGTCTCAAATTTTCTTCTTTGGGACATAAGTTATGTTATGCTCTTTTATACTTCTAGAAGGTGTATATATTTCCCCATGGACATCATATATTATGAATTTCCATATTTTAATTATATTCAATGTTTGAATTGATTTTTTTATTTCATGTGGCCTAGTATTTTGAATATACGAATGTGGTAAAGTTTTTATGCTATAATATCATTGTTTGGGAGGAAATTTTGTGATTACGATTCGATAATGAAATATTATGATATATCTATCAAAAAAATAATTAATTTTTTTCTAATCTGGTTATTTAATGTGAGTACATGGTTTCTCTACATAATCATCAATCATGGAATAAATCATGCTAGTTTATAAGACGTAAACCATAATGCAATCAAGGATCATGATTTGGAAAGACAAACATTTTCCCAAGATAAAAGTTTTTTTATAAACATAAGAATAGAATATCATTTCATATGTATTAAAGTCTCACATATAATACTATCCTAGTGGATTGGTCTGACTCTGAATTCCATCATATTAGTAAAATCCACTCCTAAATCTATCATTTTTTATTTATCCTCTTACTGAACTGGGTTCACTCCACATTCTAGACCCAATTATCTCATTAGATATCCATATTTACCTAATGAGTTTGATGGATATACAAATCAAAGATCCAAAATAAAATAATTTTAATTATACATATATGTGAAATAAGATAATTTCATCTTATCATAATCTATGAAAAGGAAATGATATTCATAAACCATTAATCATTTTATCATAAAATAACTGATAGAAAATAAATGGGTTTTATAAGACTCCTTTTGGAATAATCATTAACTATTAAGAAAAATTATATGTGTGGTATCATTGGGTAATAGTCCCAGTAAAGCATAAGTAACATTAAATTATGTTACCATAAATGAAAAAATACTTTAAAAGATCACTAGAACATTGCTTGAAGAAAATGAAAATTTTAATATAAAATAATTTAGTTAAAATATTCAAATCTTCCACATATTATGGAGAATATTTTATTTTAAAATATCCCTAGAAACATATAAAGTATGCTTTAATTGATTGATTTATCATGATGGTGTGAAATTTTATTCATGTTATGTACGTTAAAATAATGATTCATTATACATTATTGGTAAAAATTATAACGTAATGCATTCCAAAAATGAAAAGATGATTCCTTTTAAAAATTAAAACATGGTCAAAATTACTTTAAAAATAATTGGATAATAGTAAAAACACTATTCCAAAAGTTTTTTTGAAAACCTGGACATGGAATAAAATTATTCCTAATAGAATAATAAAACATATTCGTTTTCTCTAAAAATATACATTCTATTTCAAGAATACATAGAGAAAGGAAAATGAAAGTGAAATATTTAATTAGCACAAATAACCAGTGAAAAATAAAATTATTGAGATTATTTATTGATATATCGTAAAATATAATCATTACAAACATAATCATAAATAATCCTAAAAAACAATGAGATTGTAACATAAATCCATTACCCCATGTTTGACTTAATTTGAAAGTTCACTTACCTCATGTGAAATAAATATAAATATATTATAATAATATTCAAAAATCGTTTAAATACCTATAATATCTCATATGGACCACTTATAATATTTGACACCAATTTATTAATAAGTCCTTATTAAATTCATTTTTTCTATGTATTAACTGTTTTAATTGTCATGAGAATTTTTGTTTGGTAGTTTCGATCCTTCAAATTTGACCATTGTTTCATTGTATCCAGAATATTAATCATGATATAAATTATATATATATATATATATATTAATTATATATAATTTTAGATTTATAAGTAATACATAAAGATAGAAAAATGAATTACAGTGTTCATGGAGATAGTAGGCCGTATGTATCCATAAATGATGTTTTCACTTTTCAACGTATAGAAAAAAATAAAGGTAAATAATTATTCAACTTTAACATATAATTTTTTAAAACACACACACACACACACATATATATATATATATATATTAATTAAAACAATCATTACTATTATTCATGTAAATAAAAAAATTAATCACATTTCCTCATATAGGTGGTAGTCCACACATACGCAAGAGAAATGTTATCACTTTCCAATAGATTGAGAAAAGGTGGATAATGGTGAATCCATAATAAACATAAAAATTAATTATATTTAATGTATTGAATTAATTATCTTATAATGGATACCCTGGATTTGGAGAAGGTATAAAAATATAAAATTGAAAATTATTGGTCAAGAGTTATATCCCTTCATTGAGAATACATCTTGGGCTTACAACTTAATCATTTAAATAATGGTATTTTGGAAATAAACGAAGCTCTATGATGTGTTAATAGAATCTATTAAGGCATTGTGATAGATCTTGGAATAGAGTCAAGTCTCAAAAGATGTGAGTAAGAGTGGATAAAAGGTTCCCTTTTAAAAGTGCGGGGAAGGGGCCCTCCTAAAATTAATTAAAGTATTAAATTATTATAAATTTATTTTATTGAAAATTTGAAAAAATGGATATAATTTAAAGATAATAAATTTAATATTTTAAATAGTGTCATATAAAAAAATTTGGACAAGACTTGGTTATGTTTCGACCCATATATTTTTGTTTAATCTCATAGTTATCCCTTTTTACAAGAACCATAATATCAATGTTTATAACTATTTCATGTTCAATATTATCACTGTAAAAAGACAAGAAAACCATAAATGGGACATGTCTTATAATTTAATCCATATACCAATCACTTTTCCAACATTTTTTTGAATTTTAAATTAATTAATAAAATGTAATATATTATAAAATATCATTAAAGTCATTTCTAGAACTTCCCAGTTACATAGACTTTTAAAACATCACGACTACTGTGGAATATTAATATTACCATTTGAAACATCTATAATATGTGATATTTATAAAAAAATTCATGCATCATAATAATTCATCAAAATTATATTACTTTTAATAATTTTAAAATCAGTTATTTTATTTATTTTAATTGAAAAAAAAATTTGTCGTTGTTTCATTGGAATTTAATGTAATCATTCAACCACAAAATACAAGAAAAACAAACCTGATAAAAAATTGTATTTTTTAAATTAAATATTTTATTTTATCTAATCCACTATTTATCATATTGTTAAAACATTAATGATATTAATTTCAAAGGATTTCCATATTTGAATTTATTATACTCATAAATTAAAATAAGGATCAAAATCAATGAAAAATATCAACATATGGACATATATTTTCAAATTGTATGGAAATTTACGAAATCAAATCAACTAATAAAATTCTATAAATCTTTAGATAAATTTCAATTCATTATCCTAAAGTTTTAACTTTGTCTTACCATTTTTACACTTACCAAGGTGACAAAAAAATTACAAAGGTTATTATTCATAATGAAAAAACATAAAAGGATATATTTGTCAGATATATATTTCCTAATTTCAATTATGGGATGGATTTTTCAAGATTCTATTTCTATAAGTGTGTTAAATTCATTTTCAAATAAGTGTGAAAAACTCAGTGAAAACCATTTTTTTGAAATATACATTGTCAAGCAGAAAACTGGATTTATTTTTACCACATCTATATAAAAAAATTAAATTAATGTTAAAAAAGTTTTTGAATACATAAAATGTACATTTCAATAAAATCATCCACTAATAGCGATTAATAAATTTTATTAAGATAGAAATTCATTGTGCACGTAAAAATAGTTTTCCAGAGAAATAATTTTTGTACATTCAAATATTTTTTTTTGTTAACTTATAATCAACTGATAACCAATGAATTAATTTTATAAATTTTTAAGATATATATATATATATATATATATATTTATAATATAATTATTCTTATTCATAGTCACCAATTCAACAGCTATGTGATAACTTTCATATTAAATAATAATATTTCAATAGCATATCGAGGTTCATTTAAACTCAATATTTAATGTAAGTAATGATAAAAAATATATTTATAATGAAAAATATTATAAAATATTAGGTTAATAAAAATAGTACACCTATCTAGAAACATAAATAAAATCACCATGGGGAATAGTTCCCCGTATAGAAAAAACTTACATAATATAAAGGGGAATAAAACACTTCTCGAGAAACAACATAAATATCTTAAGGGGGAATAACATCCCAACATAGAAACAAATCTTATATCATTAGGGGTAACATCACCCCTGAGAGTACCTAGAACCATATACCTAAATTTTATTATAAAAACATATTATTTACATACTTTATATGATAAAAAATTAAGTAAATTAAATTTATAAATCTATAATTAAAATATAAATTACCAACATTGAGTTAAATACATAACCAAGAACATTAAATTTTATATAAATTTATAATTAGGAAAAACAATTATCTTAAAAACTCATATCCTTCTCATCAAATGAACATTTTTTATAATATACCAAGATATTATATTTCAAAACAAAAATTCAATATATCTTAAAATTTTCAACACATAAGATACATTTCTATACATATCACCGGAAATAATTGTCTTCATAACAAGTTAAAATGTATGCATAAGTAGGCTGAGTTAAATCGATCTCTAAGGGTGAACACAGTTAGAAACAATCAAAGATTATAATTTTATTATAAGGTGATCACATGGGTATGATAACATAATCAAAGTGAATAGTCATACCATAAGAGATCCTATCCAATAATTATCACAAACCATGGATCGTGGAATAATTATTTAACATACCATAAGATGTGAGGCGTAAGAGAATCACTAAATCTGATCCATAAATACATAACATTGGCATAAGAATATGGAATAAGTTCGTAAAATTCAAATATTCATAGAAAATAAAATCCTTTATCATGAATCAACTCTAATATCTATATAATCTCATGGACAGAGTCCCTTACTTGATTGGGTTCACTCCTAGTTCCATTTAAACCATGGTTCATAGAGTACCTTAGTTGATTATATTCAATTTCTAGTCCATTTAATGTTATCTCATGAGATGTAAATCATTTCCTAATGCATTTTATAGATATATAATTCTGATCCAACCAATCACATAATGAAAATATTACATTTTTATTTCAATAGAATATGATAAAATTCATATTCCCCACACATCTTAATTAACCGATATGATACATGAATATTTCATAAAAAATACATAAAATATAATAATATTAAATCCATGGAGTGAAAATGGATGTTTAATTATAAAATATTCCCACTAAATGAAAATAAATATTAAATGACTTCGACATAAATTAAAACACTTTTTTAAAATAATTAAAAAACTACAATGAAAGAAAAATTAAAATTATTATTTTATTTCGGTATTTATTAAAATTTAAAAAATATATAAATAATAGAAATAATATATTGTTAAATACCCTTGGAAACTTTGTATGTAATATTAATAATGAATAATTTTCAAGATGGTGAAAAAATATTTCATCTGGCCATTATTAAAAAGCATTCCATTAAGACTTTTATAAAGAAATTAAAATGTACCCTGTATGGAAACGAGTAAGAACATTCATTATAAAACTTTGTAAAGAAAGTTAATGGTATTTATAATGAATCTTATAAATCATTTAAATATATATATATATATTAATATTTTTGAAACATTATAAATAATATGGAGGTTGAATAAAAGTATTTGGATAAAAGATTACAAAATTTCAAAAGAAAATATTTATATAAAAACCTATATGGATTTTAAAATAAAAATACCCTTGAAATAAATTAAATTTTAACAAACATAAAATATGATGATTTTATTGATATTAATAGAATAATATATCCATTAGTTATTATTTACATAATATATTTTAAAATGTGTGTATAATATGAAGCACATATCAATGAAGTTAAATTAAAACTACAACTTTTATTACGTTTGAATCAAAATCACGATAAAAAAAGAACTTGAAATTGAAATTTAAATATTGTTATTAAATAATAAATTATGATATAGAAATTAAAATTAGTATAATATTCAACATATAAAACCAAATAGGTTCTGACCAGTAAATATGTCTCATGGAATGAAAATTGAGTAAAAACCCCTTATAGTTTTTATAACATTTCAATCAATATAAATTAAGAGAAAGAACCTAATTTGGATTATTTAGTCACATGATTTATATGAAATATAATATATAATATATTCATGTGGGTGTGAATTAAAATAACACCATATAAAAGTACTTTTTTATATACTACCAAACATGTCTCATGGAATTGAAATTGCAACCAATGACCTTTAAAAATAAATGTAAATCCACAAAAAATAATTTAATAAATAATATAAAACAATCATAGGTTATAGAACAAATAAACATGTCATATAAAGGTCAATGGAGAGGTTATATAACCTAATGAAATGAAATTTTGTTATAAATCCCATTATGAATTAGGTTACCATTGTATAAAGAATTCCAAAAAGGGAGATCTATGGATGAATTTTAAAATACAAAGAGATATTTGGAATTAAATACATAATAAATTCAAGTAAATTTCAGACCCCAAATAATATAATACAATTGGTGAATATTAAGCATATCTCAACAAAGGTAATTGAGAAAGGAAAACCTTGCCTTAGACTTCCTCTGGGACGGACATGATCTGTCCTCCTGTATAATAAATTTTAATTTCTTATATATATCTATAATAGGAATATTTTAATTTATCTAAAAGTATAACATTCAATTATAATTTCTTATTATAAATCCCTGAAAAAAGATTTGTTATAATCAATATTTTTTTGACTATTCAGTGTTCCACACACGTTCTAATTTATTAGTTTTAATCATTGCTCTATGGTCAATGTTTTAGAATATATGGAATATTAATCAAAGTTTAGATAATTTTTTTGATATAATATTTCAATCATGTGTCCATTTCATGGAATAAATGGTGAATATTTTAATTCAAATGTTACTAATAATTTTTATTTGTAATTTCAATTCTATTAAAAAATTGAGTTTATTATTTAATGAAAATACATATATAACCATTACAAAACACATAGAACATCATAAATTCATTATTTTTTCATAATAATACTTTTATATAACATTACATAAAAATTCATAATGAAACCAATTTTACATAATTCATATAGGTGGTAAAACTAACCAAAACTAGAGCATGACATAAAAATTGAATGCGCACAAATATATCATTTCATAATTATTTTATAACATTTTCATAAAAAATTTTCTTTTAAATAAAAAGTTATATAAATTATAAATTATATTTAATGAATTTTATTAGGATAATATATATACTAAAAATCAAGAAGAAGATATCTCTTATGATGGAAGATTGGATCCCTTCATAAAGAAAAACAATGAAATGTGAGGTTTAAGACTTCTTATTATTAACATCGGTTACTAAAAATTATAGAATATTATTTGGTAGATACATTGGTAAGTTGTTTATGATAACATTGAATGAATAGTGCACTTGGTGGGGGAGAGGGGAGGGTACATTTTTAAGTGATATTGGTGTAAATTTTTCCAGTGCATTTTTATTAAAATAAAAACTAATTCAATCCCAAAGTAGGTGACTCAAAGTGGTAAATTTGAAACGTGATATGGTCTATATAGTTAAATATTCTATCCACCCACTTGGAGAAAATATTTTTTAATATTATAAATCTTGAACCCTTGATATAATACATTTGTCAAATTTTTACCATTATTGAGGAGACTGGATTTTAATATGGTAACTTATTATTATGACTAAAAAAATGTAACATATTAATTATATTAGAAATTATTTTTCCAAAATTAGAAAACATTAACAAGATTAAATTTCATTATGTTTTAGGGAACCACTGAAGCATGCCATGTGGTTCCCACTAAAAAGTTTCCACCATCCCTTTTTGATTTCTACTTAGAATTTGACAGAAATGCATTCCTAGAATCCATGAAGAGTGGATATTTTCACTGATAATTTGTAATTAATTTAAATAGTTAGTTAATTACCATTTGTTTAATTCATTATTCATTGATGATTTAGTAGATCTACCGCATCGTACTATCATCGTATTACAGTAATCAAGGGTAGAATCTCTCTTGCGAATATCCACACATGATCTATGATCCTCTAATAATAATTGTGAAATACTTTGTGTGAAATCATGGATTAATCTAACACTTTAAATGGTCATCCTTGATCACAATAAAATAATTTAAAAGGACAATGGATTTAGATGGGTAGAGTATATTAATTTTAATGATTAATTTAAGGCATTCTAGGGAGGGAAATCTTTTGGGCATGTGTAACACAACATAATGAAACTGGATAAAATGAATATATGTTATAACTCATGTTGAAAAGATGCACAATTATTTATGGGAGATTACATAATTATAACTCCATTGTTAATTAAGTTAGTCCTAGAGTACTGATTAGGATAAGTGACCTCATTGGATGTTTTCCAAGGGGTGTGTGAGTGGGGAGAAATCAGATTAGATAAAATATGAATTTTTCTTTTGGGGACTCTCATTAGTATAGTGACACATTCAGGAATGTGTGTGGGCCCTTGGTAGGTTATCACATGTTTGTGAGGTCACTAGTGGTGTTTAGTGGGATAAATCTTAATGTTTAGGTGGAGGCGGGGAGTTTATGTTGTCAGTAGGTTCCATTTCTTACACTGGTATCAATTGAGGAACCAAACCATATGTTCGGTAGAACATCCTTAGTTGATATATAGGTCCCATAATGAGTATTATGTGGTCTAAAGGATATGGGGTTAATGTAACACCCTATAATGATAATGGATTAAATGAATAAGTTAAATGAATCATGTCAATAATTTACACCTTTATTTTTGAGAGACTACTTGGTTAAAACTCTTGAGTTATGGATTCATGGCCTGAAGTCTTGATCTGGTTTAGTGACCTTATGGGAAGTTTCCTAAGGTGTGTATAAGTGAGAAAAAAGAACACTAGATATAACATGTGTTGTCCTATGGGGACATTCATCACTTTGATGAACCGTTAAGACACTTGGGAGGGCCTTCGGTAGTGGACCAGGTGTCTACAGGGTAACTAGTGGTTCTTAGCAGGCTATAATCCGATGACCATGTAAAGGTGGGGTGTCTATGTTTTTAGTGGGGACTAGTTATTACAACATGGGGGGAGGGGGTTAAATCATGGATACATTGTGCACAATGATGTAATAATTCTTTTCTATACCAAATATGTCATAATGACAATGGATTAAATGACTAAATTAAGTGAATCATATCAATACGGTGTGCCTTTATTTTTTGGATCCTTATTGATTATAACACCATAGATTAGTATTCTTGACATGATTTTATGATCATGATGGGTGATCTTATGGGATATTTCCAATAGTTTGTGAAAATGAGGAAAAATAACATTTTAAAGAACATTTGTTTCCCCTTGGGATCAATTATTAGTCTGATGACCATTTTAGGCACATGGGGGGACCCCAATTCGGGGACCACATGTCTGCGGGATAACTAGTGGTGTCTGGCAGGCCTGGACCAGAGGACCATGTTAAGACGGGGTGTTTATGTCATCAGTGGGCCCAGTTGTTATATCATGAGGGGATTCTCTCTTGAATACATTGTTCATAGTGATGGGATGAATCTTTTTGATACACAAAATGTTATAACTTGGTTTATATAGTGACGGGGTTAGAAAATAAATAGTTATCCAAGGGCCCTTATTATTTTTTAAATTCATAAAAAATTTCATGTATAATAATGATATATTTATTATATTAAATATGAAATTTTCTAATCTGTTAGATAAAATAAAGGTTGTTTTTCCAAAATATATAAATAAATATTTACTCAAATAATATTTGATATTAAATTTTTTACCAGACTATTAAACACTGTGTAACAGCCCGATATTTTATGAAAAATATTATTTTTAATTTCACTAATGTCTTGTGTTGTATGCTACACCAAAAAGAGCTTGCACAACACGCATCCTTGATTTGCCTTGCATTACACGAAATCGTGACCTTCCTCGATAGCTTGCGTCGTACGCAATACCGAGTTTCACTAAACAACGATATTCTATTAAAATATTATTAAAACTAGCAGTTATTAATAGTAATAACCACTTTTTGAAATTTTATAAATTTTATTTTTCAAAATGGACTTCATTTTTGGATTCAGAATATCGAAATTAGCCTTCGGTGAAATTTTGGTATTTTTCTGAAAACATTCAATTTTTTATGAATAGTGAAACCACTAAGTGGTAGGTTAAAAACTAAATTTTGCATAAAACTTAATTTTACCGCTTCTGTGAATGGAATTTTTAAAATCCGAGAGACACAGTTAATATCAAGGACTAAAATGTGGTTCAATGAGATGAAAATAATTTTTGGTGAATAGTATCTTTTTACTTTTTTTTACCACGGTTAAAAGTAAATAGGGTAATTAAGGGTAAAGATGATATTATTATTACCCTAACACATGTCCTAATTCTATTGGATATGTGAAATTCGACCAAAAAGAAACTTAGGAATAAAATATGACCATTTAGGCCCACTTGGATTAGATTAGGACATTTATTATTAATTTATTTAAAGAAGGGTTAAAATAGTTAAAATCAAAGTTTAATAAGAAAATAATTTTTAATATGGGGTTATAAATAAGTTAAATTCGACTATAAATATTCATTAGAAATATAAAAATATTTCCTACATAATGGTATTTTATTTGTAATTATTAGACATTAAATAATTTAATTTATTTATGACATAATGATGATGCAGTAATTATCTTATTAATGAAATATTGACATAATTGATGTTATAAACACCAAAATAAATTTAATTTGAGACTTTTAATGAATTACACTAATTTTATTGGTTACTATGATATATTAATGTTGATTTAATCAACTTGTTTCGAACATATAATTTTGTTATGACTTTCACAAAAATCATATATCAAATAGTGTCAAAATTGACACAAAATAGTTTTTAAATCAAATATTATATTATTAATTGTTATTTTATTCCTAAAAATCTAAGGTTCGGCCAAATGACTTAGATAAGGATATATATATTAATAATAAACAACTTGGGGTTCGTTTGGCATGTTATAGTAAGTGTATTAACCATATAGTGTAAGAAAACAAAAAGTCACGGTAAAAGTTAAATTATTTAACTTAGAGTTAAATATAATTGATAAGGTTAAAATAATAACCTAAACTTTTCTAAATCCTATTGGTTGAGAGGATTTCAACTCATCCCCACTTTACCTTCGAAACAATACCCTTTGAAACCATTATAAACCGATTTTGACTTTAATATAAATTAATATTTTGAGATATTCCTAAGGTGCCCCTCTCCTCCCTTATAAAAGGGCACCTCCTCCCTCTCTTACTCACACAACTTTGAGCCTTCAAGCTCGGCCAACCCCTGCCAAATTCTCCTCTCCACTTCCCTAGAAACATTTTAGAGGTTCTGGTCTTCCTCGAACACCAATTTTAGTTCCCTAAGAGGAGGTCTCAAAGAGGTGCTTCAAAGAAGAGGTAATTTCTGTTACCGATTCTTTCAACTTTATTTCTTCTTCCACTTCTTCTTCATAGGTTGTTTCATTATGAAGTAATAACATCAGTGTCACTCATAAACTGATATGTTATTATAAGTATGAAACAACCCTATTTCACCATCTATCAATCCTATGGAAAACAAAATCACCGCGCGTGCGTACATACGGAATACCGTCTCCACGCCGTTGTGTAATCTGGTTTTCCACCAACACCTTACATGGATGGGTATTATGGTGTAAATAATAACTATACATAGTTATTATAACATCATAATTATTCTGATATATTGTATCATTCACTCCAATTCAATTCAATAATTATGGAAATGATATCATCGCCCGTGCGTACGTACGGACTACCGTCTCCACGACGCGATGAGATTCATTCTCCATGTTAACCATTTAAGAATGATTATAAAGTATATATAAGAAATAATAATGAAATATATGACATTATAAAGCTACTGGATTTATGTGTATATATATGTATGTCACCTACTTAATTCCACTCAATCCAATAAGGAAACGAAAACAGCGTTCATGCGTACGTACGGCCTACCGTCTCCATGAACGGTGTATTTCTTTCCATTTATCGATCCATTATATATATGTATATTCTGAATATATATTTTATATAAATCATGTTTTATATTCTATAATTAAGTAATAATGATCTAAGTAATCATATGAATAATTACAAGTTAAAACACGAATGACAAATGAGACGATTTTACCCAAAACGCTACTTTAACATGAATTTACAAAAGAACGGGTAATATAAAGTCATAAGTGGACCATATATGATATAATAACAATGAATATTATTCTGGAATAAGTCAATAACATGATTTAAATCATTATACAGGAGGTTCGGATACTTACGAAGCAAATCGGACCTAAGGTAAGGGAAAATATCACAATCTCATTTTTATCCGAGATTGTTTTTACTTTGGCATTTACTAGGGTGTATTTTATCATCCACATCCATGTTTCCTCAATATGTAATATTATTTCCATCCATCTACAATTTTTTAAATCCAATTTTACCCTTCAGTGAATTTTTAGTAAAAGATAAGAAAGGAATCTTTTGTCATTTTTCGTACGAGGTACTTTTTGACTTTTCCGACAAAAGTACGAAGAATGTTTTTTTAACTTATACAGCATGAATGGATTTTTAAAAAAATTATTTCCAAGAATATTCCATTTCATGTTTTCAAGTTTCTTTTTAATCAACTTATTTTAGTTTAGAATTGTATGACATGTTAAGAAAGGAAAAGTATTTTTGAAGTAGAAAGGATATTTTCCTCAAGAATGGAGTTCAAGTGTTTTATCAAAATTATTTTCCATCTAAGATAATAAAGGGTTCTGTTTTTATCCCTATTATTACATTGATTTGATTATGTTGTGATGGAATTATTTTTTATGAATTCTTTTATCGTATATGAATTGATGTCATGATGTTTAAGATTCCAATTTTTATTACATGGGTTATGTAATGATGTATGATTTATGATTTTGTGGCACACATAAGAATGGTATCATTATGAGATGGGTCAGACCTATATCTCCCTCCAATGCATTGGGTAAAGATTTTATATCTCATGAGATAGACATGGCTGGAATGGTAGGTTATACCGGTTTAGTGAAATAGGACTGAAACGAGGGTGACTCGGTTCAGAAAGAGACTTTGTCCACTAAGATAGTCTTGGAAATGAGTCTTGACTAACAAGAAATGATTCTCTATGATTATGTGTGTATGCCACAAAGTTTAATGTTTTAAGTTATGATTATTGTGATTACAATTCACTGCCATGAGTTATCCCAGGTTATGAAATTAGGATCTCTTTTACAGGTTAAGATTTCCAAAAGTTATGTGTTTATGTATATGATGTGATTGATATTTCTTTTGTTTAACCTTACTGATCATTTGAGCTCACCCTTTTATGTTTTCTTTTCCCCCGGATATAAAGAATGGTTTTAGGTAAAAAAAGTGAAGATCTTTATGGGATATGTTGAAGATCTTTCACCACGATTAGAAGATTATATTCCGAGTTTCCAAAGACACTAAACTATTACGATCCTTGTGTGTGTGTTTTTGTTATGTACTAAGTATTCCGTAAAAGTAATGTAATGTCCATGTACGTCAGGCTTCGGGTCTCTACAGTTGGTATTAGAGGAAAGGTTTAGTCAACCATTGGAAACTAGGATGCGAAAGCGTTAGTGAGATCCCTAGAGATATTTCTAAGGTATGTCTAGGGATGTCCTTAAGGATAAGTATACGTATAAGATACAGTCCTAGAACGATGGTAACGATCTTAGAATTTAACCTAAGATGTTAGATATTAAGGGTACTTCCCCTTTACTATGTTGTTTTCCCTAGCATGATTTTTGCCTCTCACAAGATTCTTTTTGTGTTTTAGTTAATGGAGGGAACCAGAAGGAATTCGGTTAACATTGAATCCAATGGACAAATTGGTGACTATGAGCAAAAAAAATTGTGTAATTCCTAGAAAGAAAGATATTGTGATTATGCCAAATCAGTCATCGTGATATATGATTAACAAGGTGAAATTTAGTGGTATGCCTAATTCATCAAAGAAGAGGAAGATAAACTATTATTCATGTTCGCATGTTGAGGAGCATAAAGAAAGGAAGATTGAGATTTCTAGAGAAGGGAAGAAGAACCTTGAGGAATACCTCAAATGGAGGGACCGATGTTATCTGTGTGGAGAAAAGGGTAATAGAGTGACAGACTGTTATGGAGTTCAATGTCTTATTTGCGGAGAACATGGGCATTACCCAATTAAATGCCCTGACCTAAAAAGTTACTTCTAAATCAAGTAAGGACTTCTTCCAGGACAATCATTGAAGTGGATGGACTGAAGTGTTTATGTATTGGTATTCAGTAATAATGTTGTTGAGGTACTTTTATGGTGTATTGAAATATTTATGTATTGTTCTATTGTGGTCTTAAATAATTTTAAGGTACCGGTAACCATGAAAAGTGATTCAAATATTTTGGAAAGTAGACAGTATTCATGAGCTCATGATTGATATAAGGACTAAGTGATATCATGGTTTGAGTATATAGAATTTTGAGGATTTTGGTATGTGGAAGGTGTTAAATTTTAACTGCATTCATGTTTTCACTATGGTTAAATGGGTATTCAATAGAATACATGATTAAGGACTTTGAATGTGCCCAACAAAACATATCTTATGATATATGGGGATCAACGATGGTATTAAATCTCTAGTAATCGTTTTCACTATGTTATGAGAGTGGACTGCAGTATTATGGATAAGCCTAAAGATTGGAATGGATTATGTTGGACACAAGTTAGTATTGTTTAAGGATAGAAGTTTTTTTGATATTATTGATGGGATGTTATAGTTTTAGAAAAAGGACAACATGCAGGACGGGCGACAACCCATCACGTCGGACAAGGCTGTGGGAATCGAACCCACAACCGAAGTGTGACTGGCCTTTATTGCCTACCACTGGCCTACAGGAAGTCCCTGGTTAGTAGAAACTAGTTTTATTTTATTAAGCGGTATGATATATGAAGTATAAGTTCATTTTTGGAACCATATACGATTAACCATAAGATGGACTTATAACTTTTGCTAACCTTTTGTTTGAAAGAGATGGAATGACCCATTATTCTATCACATGATCTGCTAACACTTCACGAATAACAAATTCAACTTCATTTGTTTAAGAGATGAAGTGGAAATTGTTTAAGGCACGAAAAACAGTGAGATTGTACCAAAATAAAGTAAGTATTTATTCTAATTCAAGTTATTCAACTTTAGGGAAATGATCTTGAAATCCAAAAATGTTGTCCTAGTGCTCTTATATCTGATTAATCGGATGGTACCTTAGATCATCACAAATTTATGGATCTGTGATTGTTGGGTTTTCCATAGCCATGTTATCTACCACTCTCTATCAGAACATGATGGTTAGATTTTTCTTCCATATCCATATTTTCACCTATGTGGAAACCCAGTGATTAGTTTATTTCGGTAACCGTTACGTTTCATACTTTCGTTTTTAAAGATTGGTTTTGGTATTCCTTTTTACGATGTGGGTTTCTATTAAATAAACTTCCAAATAGTAAACCATTTATAACCCCGACGAATTTCGAGGGCGAAATTCATTTTAAGGGGGGTAGAATGTAGCAGCCCGAGATTTTATGAAAAATATTCTTTTTAATTTCACTAATGTCTTGTGTTGTACGCTACACCAAAAGGAACTTTCACAACACGCATCCTTTATTTTCCTTGCATTACACGAAATCATGACCTTCCTCGATAGCTTGCGTCGTATGCAATACCGAGTTTCACTAAACAACGATATGCTATTAAAATATTATTAAAACTAACTGTTATTAATAGTAATCAACACTTTTTGAAATTTTATAAATTTTATTTTTCAAAATGGACTTCATTTTTGGATTCGGAATATCGAAATTAGCCTACGGTGAAATTTTGGTATTTTTCTAAAAACTTCAATTTTTGATGAATAGTGAAACCACTAAGTGGTAGGTTAAAAACTGAATTTTGCATAAAACTTAATTTTACCGCTTCTGTGAATGGAATTTCGAAAATCCGAGAGACACGGTTAATATCGAGGACTAAAATGTGATTCAATGAGATGCAAATAATTTTTGGTGAATAGTAACTTTTTACTTTTTTTACCACGATTAAAAGTAAATAGGGTAATTAAGGGTAAAGATGATATTATTATTACCCTAACACATGTCCTAATTCTATTGGATAATTGAAATTCGACCAAAAACAAACTTAGGAATAAAATATGACCATTTAGGCCCACTTGGATTAGATTAGGACATTTATTATAAATTTATTTAAAGAAGGGTTAAAATAGTTAAAATCAAAGTTTTATAAGTAAATAATTTTTAATATTGGGGTATACATAAGATAAATTCGACTATAAATATTCATTAGAAAGATAAAAAGATTTACTATATAATGCTATTTTGTTTGTAATTTTTAGACATTAAATAATTTAATTTATTTATGACACAATGATGATGCAGTAATTATCTTATTAATGAAATATTGACATAATTGATGTTATAAACACCAAAATAAATGTAATTTGAGACTTTTTATTAATTACACTAATTTTCTAGGTTACTGTGATATATTAGTTTTGATTTAATCAACTTGGTTTGAACATATAATTCTATTATGACTTTCACAAAAATCATATATCAAATAGTGTCAAAATTGACACAAAATAGTTTTTAAATAAAATAAAATATTATTAATTGTTATTTTATTCCTAAAAATCTAAGGTTCGGCCAAATGACTTAGATAAGGATATATATATTAATAATAAACAACTTGGGGTTCGTTTTTCATGTTATAGTAAGTGTATTAACCATATAGTGTAAGAAAACAAAAAGTCACGGTAAAAGTTAAATTATTTAACTTAGAGTTAAATCTAATTGATAAGGTTAAAATAATAACCTAAACTTTTCTAAATCCTATTGGTTGATATTATTTCGACTCATCCCCACTTTAAATTCGAAATAATACCCTTTTAAACCATTATAAACCGATTTTGACTTTAATATAAAATATTATTTTGAGATATTCCTATGGTGCCCCTCTCCTCCCTTATAAAAGGGCACCTCCTCCCTCTCTTCCTCACACAACTTTGAGCCTTCAAGCTCGGCCAACCCCTGCCAAATTCTCCTCTCCACTTCCCTAGAAACATCCTAGAGGTTATGGTCTTCCTCAAAGACCAATTTTAGTGCCCTAAGAGGAGGTCTCAAAGAGGTGCTTCAAAGAAGAGGTAATTTCCGTTACCGATTCTTTCAACTTCTTCTTCCACTTCTTCTTCTTAGGTTGTTTCATTATGAAGTAATAAAATCAGTATCACAAATATACTGATATGTTATTATAAGTATGAAACAACCCTATTTTACCATCTATCCATCCTACGGAAAACAAAATCACCGCGCGTGCGTACGTACAGAATACCGTCTCCACGCCATGGTGTAATCTGTTTTTCCACCAACACCTTACATAGATGGCTATTATGGTGTAAAGAATAACTATACATAGTTATTATAACATCATAATGATTCTGATATATTGTATCATCCACTACAATTCAATTCAATAATTATGGAAATGATATCATCGCTCGTGCCTACGTACGGACTACCGTCTCCACAATGTGATGAGATTCATTCTCCATGTTAACCATTTAAGACTGATTATAAAGTATATATAAGCAATAATAATGAAATATATGACATTATAAATCTAATGGATTTATGTGTATATATATGTATGTCATCTACTTAATTCCACTCAATTCAATAAGGAAACGAAAACAGCGTTCATGCGTACGTACGACCTACCGTCTCCATGAACGGTGTATTTCTTTCCATTTATCGATCCATTATATATCTGTATATTCTGAATATATATTATATATAAATCTTGTTTTATATTCTATAATTAAGTAATAATGATCTAAGTAATCATATGAATAATTACAAGTTAAAACACGAACGACAAATGAGACGATTTTACCCAAAACGCTACTTTAACATGAATTTACAAAAGAACGGGTAATATAAAGTCATATGTGGACCATATATGATATAATAACAATGAATATTATTCTGGAATAATTCAATAACATGATTTAAATCATTATAAAGGAGGTTCGGACACTTACGAAGCAAATCGGACCTAAGGTAAAGGAAAATATCACAATCTCATTTTTATCCGAGATTGTTTTTACTTTGGCATTTACTGGGGTGTATTTTATCATCCACATCCATGTTTCCTCAATATGTAATATTATTTCCATCCATCTACAATTTTTTAAATACAATTTTACCCTTCGGTGAATTTTTAGTAAAAGATAAGAAAGGAATCTTTTGTCGTTTTTCGTACGAGGTACTTTTTGACTTTTCCGACAAAAGTACGAAGAATGTTTTTTTAACTTATACGGCATGAATGGATTTTTAAAACATTATTTCCAAGAAGCTTCATTTACATGTTTTCAAGTTTCTTTTTAATCAACTTCTTTTAGTTTAGAATTGTATGACATGTCATGAAAGGAAAAGTATTTTTGAAGTAGAAATGATATTTTCATCAAGAATGGAGTTCAAGTGTTTTATCAAAATTATTTTCCATCTAAGATAATAAAGGGTACTGTTTTTATACCTATTATTACATTTATTTGATTATGTTGTGATGGAATTATTTTTTATGAATTCCTTTATCGTATATGAATTGATGTCATGATGTTTAAGATTCCCATTTTTATTACCTGGGTTATGTAATGATGTATGATTTATGATTTTGTGGCACACATAAGAATGGTATCATTATGAGATGGGTGGGACCTATATCTCCCTCCAATGAATTGAGTAAAGATTTTATATCTCATGAGATAGAAATGGCTAGAATGGTAGGTTATACCGGTTCAGTGAAACAGGACTGAAACGAGGGTGACTCGGTTCATAAAGGGACTTTGTCCACTAAGACAGTCTTGGCATTGAGTCTTGACTAATAATAAATGATTCTCTATGATTATGTGTGTATGCCACAAAGTTTAATGTTTTAAGTTATGATTATTGTGATTACATGTCACTGCCATGAGTTATCCCAGGTTATGAAATTATGATCTATTTTACAGGTTAAGATTTCCAAAAGTTATGTGCTTATGTATATGATGTGATTGATATTTCTTTTGTTTACCCTTAATGAGCATTTGAGCTCACCCTTTTATGTTTTCTTTTCCCCAGGATATAAAGAAAGGTTTCACGTAAAAAAGGGAAGATCTTTATGGGAGATGTTGAAGATCTTTCACCACGTTTAGAAAATTATATTCCGAGTTTCCAAAGACACTAAACTATTACGATCCTTGTGTGTGTGTTTTTGTTATGTACTAAGTATTTCGCAGAAGTAATGTAATGTCCATGTACGTCAGGCTTCGGGTCTCTACACACGGTCCACCAATCGTTATCAATATTTTATAACAGTGAATAATTACTATTTAATTAATAAAACGAACCACACTTCATTAATCCCCAATGAATATAAAAATATTATATTTAAGAAAATAGTTAATAAATATCTATTAAACATTCACATAACAATGTAAATAAATATCTTATTACCATATGAATAAACCTAAATAACTAAATATTTTATCTTCGAGCCATTAAATTTATAATTACCTGGTGAATCAATATATATTAAATTTTTAAATCACCTATATAGTCTCTCGAATAACTATTGATTCAATATCAATGATCAAACCAACATGAATAATTATTGAACCATGTAAAGGAATAATATTATTTTAATATATTAAATTCACATTTAATAAATGTGATGTTTTGAATTAACATAGTGTGTGAGCCTAAGGGTCCATTTTTCAATTGCATTAGGATTCACTACATAAAGTCTAGGGTTAGTGTCTAGTTACATTTAAAGTTTCTAATAGAGAATTATGTTTATGTTATAATGATAGGTAGTCTCCTACAAACATAAATTGTGTAATATAATTTCTTTTTATCAATATAAGTAATCAAGTATGTTTAATAATAGTTTCAAAAAGATATATACCAAATGTCTCTTTTTTTGAATTTATAGAAATAAGATTTCATGAAACATCACCATCACAACCCAATTAATTAGGAAATTTTATTCCCCTCACTATGATTAAGATATCAACTTCTATTAGATAATAGAGCATATAATTTATATATCAATTTATTCATTAATACGACATCATTTGTGATGAACCCAACTTATCCTACCTCGTTGTTAGTATATATTTTCATAATTTCCATCAAAAAAATAAAATTATGTGACTCATGAAATATATTAAAAATAATATTAAATCCTAAGGATCATTACACATGTTGGAAAATAGTAATATCCAATGAATAAAATAAACATATGTTTTCTATTGGTGTGTCATGTTCTCATAATATCCTAAAAAAAATATTATCAAGGGCATCCACCATGAGAGAGTGTCTAAAATTCATTTGAGTCTCCACTCATAATAGATTGTATCATTTTCATATCTTCAAATTATATCATCTGTCTATATAGCATATATTTAATAATTTTATCACAGAACCTCTAGGTTCTCTTCTTATCATGGAACTATTATGACCATTTATTATAAGAAGTGTACTTCAGATATTGTAAGATACTATTTCACATTGAATAGTAATCAAGATGAGATATTATATTTAATTAAGATTTAAATACATAAATATAATTAATCATGAAGTACATAGAAGTTGGATCAAGGGAGTCAACTCCAAAACACTCCCACTGGTACTAGAGCTAACAATAAATAATCATAAATTTGATAACACTCACATGATGTTCTTGATTCTTCTAATATAATGATTTTTTCAAGCGGTCTTCTACTTTTTACTACATGGAAAATCTTCTCATAGTGGCTTCATCACTATAAAAATATACCCAAATTTTTTATATTTCTAGATTATTTTATTTGTCTATTTATGTGACATTTTCTCATTTTTGTGATCTTCCACTATAGTATTATCACAATAGGTTTTGATATGGTCTATACTATTAGGTAACATATCATGCCCTTGTATAGTGTTTTGAATCCAAAAAACTTATTCGGATAAATCATAAGTCATATATACTCTATCCCAATTTTAAAATAAGTGAAAACAAGTAGCCTCATCAAGCCCACAACTCCTTCATTGAACTGAAAATATTTCTTGTCTTTGACATCAGATCATTCTATTCTTTCAAAAACAATCTTCATTGTATTCTCTAATGAAGATTTACTCATCTTTTCTATATACTAGGATCATGACCGTAATAAACATCATATACATAAGAATAACCTTAATATAACACCAATGTTATTCTCCTAGAACATCTTGATATCTACCAACCATGGTTAATGTGTAAGAAAAAATAATCAAATGATATAACCTGAAAAATGTGATAGACACTACAATAGATGTGTATTGGATCCTAATAATTTCCCCTCTCTAATGGTATTCTAATGAACATTTTTTATATATATTTATATCATGTTACACTAGAACATGTCCCCTCATAAATTCCTCTATACTAAATCTATTTAGTTTCTATGCAATGTATATAATTTGTGTTAGTATAATAACCCTATTATAACTATCTTGAATGATCTTTATTTCTAAGATATAATCTAATTCACCTAATTCTTTCATGGAGAATCACTTTTTAAACCAGTCTTTAACTAACTGTAGACTGGTATTTCATTTTCAATAACAAATATTTTATCAACACACACTACTAAGAATATTTACACACTCACACTAAACTTCTTGTAAACACAGTTCTCATATTCAGTCATTTTGATTCCAAATACTCTAATTTCATCATTAAGATGATTGTTCTCTGATCCAGATTCATGATTTATCCCATTAATGTATATTTGTATGTTTAATATATTATTGGTATTTCTTTGAACCACAAAACCCTCTAGGTTGTGTAATATAATCATTTTTATGAATGTTTCAGTTATGGAAGGGGTTTTGAAGTCCATCTTCCAAATCTAATTGTCTTGTAATGATATTATGGAAAGCAGAATTATGATGGATTTATGTATAGAAATTGGATAAAATGATTCATCATAACAAATTACATGATGATGTTAAATCCCTTTACCCACAAGACATGCTTTATAAGTACTCACATTACCTTTTACATCAAATCTTATCTTGAAAACCCATCTACACTAAATGGGATTCAAATCAACTAGACAATTGAATATATACCAAACATAGTTTTGATACATGGATTCAATCTCAAAATATAGGGCTTCTTAAAATATTTCATCTTTTGATCTTTATAATCCTCTTTATTATAATTTGGGTCATTATTGTCTACCAATAATTAGTAACCATCATAAGTGACTATGAAATCCAAAAAAAATAGTTCTATAACATAAATTTTTCTCTAAAATTGTACTTGGGTTTTGAGAATAAAATCTTACATGGGGACCTGTGGAGTTTGATCCTATAACAACACTTGTGTATTTTGAGAACAAATAATCTATGTTAAAATTACTCCCACTATCCTCTTTGGGGATATACTACCACAAAACAATTATGGATCTTTTATACCAATAACCATATTTATTATATGTTTATTTAGATATAACCCTCTTGATTCATAGAGATACCTGATAAAGATACACTTTCCACCTCTATGTTCTAGTTTGTTTCCAATGTCTTCCCTAATAAACGCCCCACAACCCAATGCATGAATATGTGACAACACAGGTTTTTTTTCAAATATACTACTTTAATGGAATATGATTTAGTCCTATAGATAGTATAAATTTTCTGTCTATGCTACAGTGTGAAATACATATCCCAAAAAGGATTGTGGAAGACAAGCAGGGATCATAATTGACCTTACCATGTCATGTATGGTACAATTTTTTCAATAACTAAAACTATTCTACTATGGGCGACTAGGATGAGTGGACCGGGAAAGAATCCCACACTCTCATTGAAATATACTAAATTCTTGGTTAATATATTCATCAAATTCATTACATTAATGTTTTTTATCTACTTACCATTCTAATTCAATAATTTATTCTTGAATTCAATTAATTTTGAAAAAGTTTCTTACATATAATTAATTTAGAAGACAAATCCACATATACTCAAATAATCTATAAAATTATTGAATAATGAATAACAACCTATAGATTCTTCTAGAAATGGTCCACTCTAATCACTGTGTACCAATTCAAGAAGCTCTAAAGCACGTTCACTATGTCAACCAAATTGTGGCTTGGTCAATATTCTTTGTAAACAAGAGTGACAATTATAAAGTTTTTTTGAATCAATAAATTCTATATAATTATATAAATATAGAATTATAAAATTCTTTTTATTTACGTGACCAAGACGGTGATTCCACAACAAAGTGTGAAATGAACCATTCGAAAATGATTTTTGTAAATTTTTAATACTTTGTTTTGTAATTTAAAACATAAAGACCATTATTTAAATTGTATACACCATAAAATATGTTTTTTATAAAATAGAAGTAATATATTTCATAACATGAAAATGAAACGATTTAGATCTAGGTGTGATATAGAAATTATGTTTTTGGAAACTATTGGAACCTAATAAAAATAAATTAAAACAAAAAACCAACCCAATTTGTAATAAATGGTGGTAGTCTCCAATGCCTAGTGCATCTAGCCTCACACTATTAACAACCCATAAATACACCTATCCTCCAAAATTCTTTTTAAATATAACTAATTTATCACTTTTAATCAGATGTGAGGACCAAATGTTGTATATAATACCCAATGTATAGATATTGAAATATTTCTATCCATAAAAAATGTACCAAAATCATCCCATTGCTAGTATAACTACATTTTGTTATTCCTTTTTCGTCCAAGTTGGTACTATGAAAATCATATGTCATCCTTTTGATTTTATAACCTCAATATCTTCTTTAAAACATTAATGTGTCTTGGAACCCTTTTCCTTGATTTTCTAATTCTTATGCACCAGAAGGGCCATAGTCTTTTCACATCCTATGACTTTATCAACTTGTATAATAATATTAAGGAGTTCTAAATGAGGATTTTAACCATTTATCATATTATATTTAATAATAAAACTATAGAAACTCTTTTGATTTGAGGATAGAATGAGATCTATTGGTGAATCACAAGGGATCATAAACCCCAATATGTCAAAGCAGTCAATGTAACCAATAATCTTTACTAAAAGTTTCATAGTCTGTGTCAACTCTCCAATTATTAATATGAATATTTAATTGGAGATATTGTATCTCTACGGAATCACCATTTCATTATAAAGACACCAATTTGTACACATGAATCTATACACATCTATATCCTCAGGTTGATTTAAAAACTCATTGGATATGGATGAAAGCCTAAAACATTGAAAATTCAAGGAATCACAAAATGTATTATACATAGAGATAGTTCTTCCTCACAATCCTCTTTACGAATAATATAAAAAAAGGGTTTCCAAGAAAATTTAATATCAAATAATGGTGTAGTATAACTCATAAATGCATATTCCATCCCTAAAAATTTATTCTGGTGAGAAGGTTAGCCATCACTAGAATAGATCATAGTGATAAAGTTGAAGTCATGTGGGTTCCCATCCTTATAATAAATAACATAATAATTTTAGTACTTCATCACAGTTAGAGATTTATATAACAAGTTTTAAATTTAATTTATTAATCTCATAGTATTTTAACAAAACAAAACATCTAACAACATTGCTTTTAGAATATCACATCTCATGGATATTCTAGTGTCAATGATCCATATTTCACTTCTCATAATTGAAAATCAGTCATGAAAAATAATTAATTTTTTTTAAGTATGCGTATCTTTCCAAATTCATTAAATCATTTATCCATGATCTATTGAGTACTATATCCAATCCTAAAGTATTATATAATAATTTTATCGACAAATTTCCCATTTGTTAAACTATATCCTACATGATCTATCAACCATTGATGTGAACAATGTAATTTCAACCCAATAATGAAGTTAAAATTAACAAATAATTGATAGCACCCTTACTTGGTCCAGTCATGATCTATGAACTATTTTTTGATTCTTACACAATTATTGGAAAGATATACCAACATAATATTTAATTTTAAGGATTATTTCCTTTATATGTAAACTATACATTCTATCTTGTAACATGTTTTTTAATATTCCCAGTATTTTACATACGTGATTATCTATATCAAGATAATGTTGATCCAAATTATAATATTTTTTTTTCTATTTTGAAATATTTTTAATTAATTTTAATGATTTATACATCCTTAAATAATTTACCGTGATATTGATCAAAATAACATAAATTAAGTGGTATGACCATTAACATCTGTAATTATTGTTTTCTCTAATGAATTGTAATCCAATCCGAAAACATTGGTAATTTACTTTTAGAAACATGCCTGGTTTAAATTACACTTATCCTCATGTAGTCATTTGTACCTCTTCGATGTGTTTCAACTTTACTCTAAACATGAAACACATCCACTGACCTTGAAGCTCCATAAGTTACAGAATTTTATGGAGACATAGTTGATGAAAACAAAAAAAAATCTAAGGGTGGTTAAATAAATAAATCCAGGAGAACACAAGCCATTGCATAATGGGAAGAGAAGTATAACTTGAAGGAAATTATTTAATTCAATAATTTTTTATAAATCCCCTGAAAAAAGAAAACTAAATAAACTAATCACAAACAAATGGTACTCTATGATCACTTTCACCCATCTAGGATACAATTAATACACAAAATTATAATAACTAGCACTCACCTGAATGTGTTATTAATTATTAATATCAATAGAATTGAATAAATTCAATTAATTAATAAGTTAATTAATTTCCTTCAACCTAATTACTATGTAATATTTCATAGAGATACCCATCATAATTGAAATATTTAGAATAAATGGTTTGACCTTTAGTTAAAGATACTTTCAGGGTATTAATTAAGCATTTAATTATTTTGTAATCCATTATTATATATCATATATAATATCTTAAGAATGTAATTAGGTTTATAATGTTGTAATTAATAATAAGTTATGATATTTAATTTTATAATTTATTGTTTGAGTATATAGTTTATACTAATGAGAAAAATTTCACCTTTTTCACTTTTTTTTGTATCTTGGATGAATGTCTAGGGACTTAGAGTGCATTTCGATCGAGATACACAGTGTATAGTAATGAGCTATAGATCATGTGTTCATTTTCCATGTTTCCTTGTCACCCTCAAGTGTACACAATGTGTTCTTAGGATCCATGAAATAATGATACACATGAAATGTATGCAAACTACACATTAAGTATCTCATTAATGACATAGACTGTATGTCTTACATTGAATAAAGTTGTGTATTTGGCCACACAGTAAGTGTGAATTTCACCAATAAACCATAAAAACAACACTATGTGTACAAAACTATATTTTTTGTATCTCAATAGTCCATGTTTGAGGCTTATCCTATCAAAATATAGTGATAATTAAATTCATTGCATGTTATAACTTTTTGGTGCATCATGAATCCCAAGACATGTCCTAGTTTTGTGAACATGGGTACACAATATATAAATTCAGTCACACACCTTATATCAATGTATATAGACTAAAATCCGAAAAAACCTCTAAATTAAATTAATTATCATTATTAAAATTTTATAAATGTATTTAAGATGCTATAAATCTTTAATAATGATAATTAATATGTAAAAAACATGAAGAATATACTCTGGATTAAAGAAATAATAAACTAGATGTGAAAAACTAACAAAAAATTTGAATAATTGTTCAATGAATAATTAATAATTATAAATTATGAATTTACCACTCTGATACCACTAACATGTTCTGGGGAATAGTAGAATCATGTTGGGAAGTGCCAACTAAAATTTTCAAATCAACTTAATTGGATTTTTCCTCAAAACAATATCAAAATTTTTCCCATAATTTATGAAGAGATGATATTTTATCATATAGTAATAAATTAAATTAATTAATTATATAATTACCTTTCATTGAGTTTCTTCCTCATTAATGAATTGGTAGGACACTATCATTACACTGTCACTGTATCGAAGGACTCAACTATAGATTCCCATTAATAGTGATCCATAAATGATATATAAATCTCTGATCATTGCTTTTGAATTATCCTATGTTTAGTATGGATAAATATAATTCTTTTGATGGTAATTGGTTATCACAACTATATAATTTATAGAGGGGGTGGATAATCTTTATTGGAGGAGGAAAATTACTCCATGTTCTTCATTTCATTTTATGGAATGATCTCTCTATGGTGTAAGGGGATTCTATATAAAACCCATTCTGCACAATAATGAAATAAAGTATGTCTATCCATAAAATATCTTTATGGGATTATTATAGTGCAAGAGTTAGAGAAAACTAATTATTCAATGGATATTATTAATTTCTAAATTCCAATAAATACTCACATTTAATAATAATAAAATAGTTATTAATAACTTGAAATGTGTTAATTTCACATATTAAAGAAATATTTTTTTCATGAATAAATAATAATAATTTCCCAATATAATATATAAAACGAAAATTATTATATGTCCATTAAACACAGTCTTCTAATCCCCCACAATAATTATCATGCCTCAAAAAATGACTATTTATTTTATTAATTAAATTTTTCATCTTTATTTTACAATAAGTATATAAATATTATATTCACAAAACAGTGAATTTAAACTTATTAAATATTCATGTCACTAAATAAATAAATAAAAATTTACCATGTCAATAATTCTAAATTAATAAATATTTTACATTCATGTAGTTAGAAAAACAGTTTCCTAGTGAGTTCATTTTTATAAAATATGAAAATCACATATACATTCTCTTGAAAAATTTGTGATTTAATATATGTGATCTATCCCACAAGAGTAATTATTAGAAATTTACATCAATAATATTTTTTTCATCATGAAAAATTCCTATGGTAATTGAATACGGTTCTAAATATACTTTTAATGTGACCATCTAGGCCCCTTATTCATTAAAATTAGGCTACATTTACAAAACCCTATGACTAAAATCTAACAAAACACCAAGGATCACATAGAGAAATATGTTAAGGTAACATTTGAATTTATCATCATGTAAACATGAACTGTGTAATATAATTCATTAATCTCCATATCTATAATCGTGTAGGTTTCAAACCAGTTTCATTATCATATTTGTTTAATGTCGCTTTCTTTGACTTTTTGAAAATGAACATTCTGAAAACATTTCCATGCAAATGGATTAATAATGCTATACAATTTTCATAAAAAGGTCTATGATATCATCTTCCATTAACTAGTATATGGGATACATACTTTCAGGAAATATTCATTATTACAACATCACTTGTGACACACCAAATGTATCATACCTCATTTCGAGTATATATCATCTTGGTTTTCACTAATACATTACAATATATGACTCATGAAATGTATTAATAATAATTTTATAGTGTATGGATTATTACATGTTTCTTTAGAAATATCCAATGACTACTATGAATTTGTATTTCCTATTGGTAGTCTATGTTTTCATATTCTCAAATATTATAAATTAACAAGGGCATACACCATGAGAAAGTGTCTTAATGTCCAATGAATCACCAACCCTGCTTGCCTATATTATTTAGGCCCCTTAAAATGATATCACCTATCTATAGAAAATATATTTCAGAACACTATCATGTATATTCTAGGTTCTGATCATAGTGGGAAACTTTTTTGACCATATAGTGTGATCTGCACACTTTGGAAATTATAACATACTATGTAATGCATATGGAAAATCTTGATGTTATAATATATTTTTTTAAACATAATATAAATTTTAATTTTAATTGTTTAGTAATTATAATTTGGTCCTAGAGTACTAGATCCATCAATTTCTAGAGATTGAAAAAATTAACTTTAATAAAAGTACGTATAACTGAATACAAACCAGTTTTCATAAAATCAATTTTAAAACATATAAATGAGTCTATATCAAAAATAATTAGAGTGTGAATTAAAATTATGTTCATTAGTATATTATTGAAAAATTATAGTTACTTAACTTTTAAATAAATCCAAAATTATTTAGAACCTTATGAGTACATAATTAAATGAGTGGGAGAAAAACAGTTTTCTAAAAGAATAAAATTTTTCTTATGACACAAAATGTCCAACATATGTTCTAAAATCAATATAAATTTTTTTAATTAAATTATTTACTCATTAAATATATATTTAGTCAATTAATAAGATATTTAAATTTTCAATTAATGCTTATATCATGTTAATGTCAAAAATGTTATGGTTTTTCAAAAATTGGGTTTTCACTATTCACAATACAAGAAGTCATTTTAGAAAAATCTATAAAATTAAATCCAAGATGATTTTGACCTGATCAATCTAAAATGAAAAAAAAACATAATAAAATTTATAAATTTATAAATTTATCATTTAATCAAAACATAAATAATATATAAAAAATACAATTTGTTAAACAAAACATTTTCATTTATCCGTGAATAATTAAATTTATATTACTCGTAATATCATAGTTTTTTTATTGATGATATAAAATTATTTTTTAAAATTATTCCTTCAATTTTATAGAATATTCTATTGATATAATTATTAAAAATTAATAACTTTACTAAAAATGAATATGTTTTTAAAAAATTAATGTATAAAACTAAACATATCAATGAAAATTTATAAAAAATATTTTTTATATAATTACATGTTTATACCATCCTAAATTATACTTAAAACCCCCTCATGAATATATTTTTATATTTAAGTGTATGAAATGCATTGGTGGTAGACAATAGTTTGCTAAAAAAGTGCTCGTAGTGATTTACATGAGCTTGAACTTCTATCACTGGAAATATTTCTCTGGTCAGACATGTTGATGTTAATCACATGATTAGTATATAGAAAACCCTAGTGATGAAACAATCATTACAAGACCCTAAAATATATCCTCATAAGGGGGAATATAGTGATCAATTATGAATTTCTGTTTAATCTAGCACATGAACTGGCCCACCAGTTGTCCTTGGGGAATTTCTAATCCCCACAGGCTTTCGATAAGAGTGAAGGCAATACTAATAATCTTTGGGAATATTGTTGAGATTAAATCACATTTTAAACCCAATAGACTTATTCCTGAAAATATATCATGAAACATTAATAATTCATACTCTAATACTAAAACCATATATGGAAACGATATATAAATAAGTATCAGGTATAAACGTGGCTTCAGTAGAACAAAAGAGATAATCAATAAACTCTTGACTCACACTATGAAAACCCTCACTATTAAAATGACCACAATAGGTTCCTATCATTTTCCACCAGAATATTAGTTCCCCAAAAACCTTATAAGTTATTAAATGTATTAAATGTCCAAATTAAATCATTTTAAGGGAACATGTCATAAAATCTATGAAAATAAAGGCAACTCATATGAATCATGTAATATGATTACTTTTCCAAATGTGATAAAATAAAACTAACCTCAGAGTCAAAATAAATTAACATTCCATGAGTGGTCAAAATTCATTAGTAAATCCAAAACTGAGATACAATATAGGCATGGGAACATAGACACTCATAAGCTCACCACCCATCATGCCACATGGCTAGCCTTTAATTTAAGATCCATTTTTAATATAGTTTAAAAATATATTTCAAAAATATTTAATCCGTAAACCTTTAAAAAATGAATCGAAAACACATCAATGTTATTAAAAATACTTTTTGTTATTTTAATTAAAAGAATAAAATAACATAAAAACCAATAAATATATCCAAATAATTATTTTCTAATCATCAATTTGAAAAACAGTTGTAAAATCCAACATAAAATTCTTTACATTCAAATAGTTTCCAAAACATATTTAAAGCACATAATAACAAATGAATAAAAATTAAACAACTATAAGGAATAGAGCATGATATAGGGTATGCACAACAATTTTATGACAGATAAAAAAATTAAATAAGAAAATGTGACTCAATTAAAAAAATAATAGGGATAATATCCAAGCATAAGATATAGGTTCCCTATATGGTCCACCAATCATAAATGAGGTTTCATGGGATCCAATTTGTGTAAGTAAGAGTGTTCGAAATAAAAACATGATTTTATATGATATCACTAATAACTAATCATGCCTTGGTATCCCCATTGAGCTTATCCTGCCAAAATAAACCATCAAAAAAGCATATTAATTCCCACGTAGCATGAACCATCCTGATATATATTTTAGTTTATCTAAGAACCTAAACATAATTTTCACACAATTATAATTATGGAATGGAATTATCTATATATTAATATTTAAATGAGTTTACATAATCAAATGAAATAGAGGTGATTCAACAATCAAACTACATACACATCCATCGAAGCATTCCAAATAATTCATCTTCCCACTAAAAAACCATCAGAAATGAAATTTTACAAATTTTAAGCAAGAACAACCCCCTAATGGGTAATCTAAAGAATTTCTACAATTAAGGGATATATAAAAATTTACATACATATATGATGTTGAAAAAAAAATAAAGTACCAACTTGGACTTCCGAAAAAATAAACATAGGAATGCCAAGAATTTTTTATCACATTAAAACCCATCTACATTATTAAAATAATTTAATGGATAACCCTAAAAAAATATTAAATTATTATTCAATATACATGCCTATTTTATATCAAATTTACAGTCATTAATATGCACATATAAATGTATACTATGAACATAATACAATACATACATTCTGGGATTCTTTTATTAATGTGGATATCTATACATAAAGACACACACACAAATAGATATATATATATATATAAAAGTTTATGGGATTCATCTTATGATAATCAAATTTTTTAAAATAAAATAACGTAATGGATTATCTACATCAAACCCACTCTTAAATGCACATGTCTACAATTAATGTTCCATGAGAATTTTAGTCATAATGTTTTAACACAATCAAAAAAAATTAGTCCAATAAATTTATTATAAATTAAGGGGTGAATCCCTATACAACACTTAAAACATCCATAAAATTTTTATAGATTTATCCATGTTATTGAATAAATCACAGGGGTGAACAACTTATGAATTATGTTTGATTCATTCTTAAAATGATGAAATACCTTATATTAGAATAAAAATCAAGATAAAACTTATTTCCCCAATAAAAGTTTAATAAAAATATTAAAAATTATAATTAAAAGGAAAATATAATGTTAAAACCATAATAAATTTATGGCCATAAAATTAATTTTTAGGGCATGGGATAACCTACACCCAATAAATGGAGATCAAGCTGGACTATGTCTCTTCTAATAAAGATCCCCCAAACATTGAATAAAATGAACTTAAAGACCCATAACACACCCTAATAATGATTTAATACCAAAAATTGGTCAAAATTATTTTGGGTTAATCTAAGGAGGGAATATGGCAAAGGAATTATAAAATGTGGGAGAACGAGAAAAGGGACATGTGAGGTGACCATACAATGTAAGTTGAAAACTTATCACAATAAAATCCAATGTAAATATTTTTGGGAAAGAACGATTCATGGGGGATCACATGTGATGAAGTGAGATCCTAGGGTGACATTCTATGGGAGTGGAAAGAAACCCATATTTACCTAAATTTGTTCAATTATTTTTATTATTCTCACTAATAATAAATAAAGAATACCTAAAATATGGAATATTTATATCTCCCCACCATGCAACATTATGTCCCTAGAAATTATCTGGTCCAAAATACAAGAGAGAAAAGGGAGACTATTGTTCCTCTAAAATAAAATGGAAACAAATCTTAGCTCTCCCATACTTTTTGAAATAATCATAAATGGGGAGATGATAAACTAGATACTATAAAAGTGATAATCCCTAATGAACAACTAAAATCCTCCAAAAATCCTACAAATAAATACATAAATAAATCCCTAGATTTATTCTAGAGACAGAAAACCAATGTCATAAAAGCACACATATAAAGAAATCATGCATGTCTGGTCATTTGGATTCAGATGGTCCAGCACAAACCCCAACCATAACTGCTTTATCCTATACTAAAGTTCCTTCAATAACGCCATGATTAATGTTCCAACCATAGAACCGAATCCACTCTCTTATAACTAATTATAATCATAATTGATCAATAAGGACACATCCCTGAATGATCATACCATCATTGACTCATGATTAAGTGTCTCTAAGAATGTCATTATGACCATTAAAACCATCATATCAAGAACTCCCAATAAAATGTTTTCATGAACACCTCATTGTGGAATTTATAATTTCCCTATAGGTAGTTTCCATGGCCTCATGGTATAGAGTTTTTATAACCTCCCATTAGGTAGTTTTCATGAGCTTCATGTAGGGAGTTTTTAAGACCTCCATCAAGGTTATTTTTTTATCGTAACACGGCTACCCAAAGTTGTTTTATTTTTTATGACATTATTACCAACAATGTTTTTTTCATTTAGTAACTCAAAACCACATCAATGGGTTTTAAATTTACTAAATATTAAAAATTCCTCGATGTTATTTTCCATATATTTATTTTGGGACCAACAAAAGGAATTATACTCATATAAAATCATAACCACCCCCAAAGGGCTTTTCCATTCAAATCATCAAGACAGCACTAAGAAATATTCGTTTCACATAATTAAATTCATAACACATATCTCAATTTCCCAAGATAAATAATAATCATCATTTCATTTTATGATTACAATTTAGGACAACCCCTCCATCATTTATGATGAGGATAGCTTAATCCTTTACAATTCACCCTCACGCTAAATTTATTATGTTATATATTATTACTCATTCAATAGGTATACTTTAACAACATAACCTTCATAGACCTCGTACTGAACCATTTCCATAAACTACCATTAGTGAACCATTTAACAAACATGAATTTCATATCATAAATCTTGTGATCTTTTAAGATGTCTTTGATCCCCCTTTTATGATAATGGTAATTTTAATTCATAAATCCATTCAGGTTCATTGAAACTATAACATTTTAGAATTTTTAGAATTTATTTTCAGATACTACACCTTAATTTGAAATAATTAGATTATCGTTATAGTCATTAGTTGTTAAATTACATTCCCAAATCATTTATGGTAATGTTTAATTTCATTAAAAATATATCACCCTGATATTTTTTGAATTATTTTTCTGAATTAATTTATCCTTTTTGATATTTTTCATTTCAAGAAACACTGAAAATATGTTATTTCATATTAAATCGCTATGTTTTTATTATGTTATAGGAAACATCAGGTTAATCTTTCACAACACACAATATAAATTTTTTATTTAACTACATGAAAAAATTTATGTTAGCTTGTATTACAAACTAAAATGAATTTCTTTGATGGCTTGTGTATCTCACAAGACCGAGTTTTAATGAACAATAATATATTATTAATATATTACCATTTAATATAATATGATATAACCTAATCATTAAATTAGAGGTTATAAATATTATTTTAAAATTTATGAAAATAAATTAATTACACAAGTATTAGATGAATTCATCGTTTACTAATTAAATAAAAATCAATATTAAAATTGATTGAATATAAAGGAAAATATTATATTTTCTATTATCACAAACAAATTTTACCCTAATAAAATTAAATTAATTTCCACTAATGAGTGATATTAATGATATATATTCAATGTTATATAAAATATTCGTGATATTTATTCAATAGATTTGTTACACAAAAGATCCGAACAAACCAAATTTTATGCATAAAAATCATTATTTATATAAAATTAGTTTTTTATCCTTTTGATGGGGAACCCATTTTGAATACATTTCATATAATTTTACATATTTAATTTCTCAAAATAAACTTAATCTGTAAAATTAAAACATAAAACATATGTTAGTATAATGTTTTCGTATTTTTCTGTAAGGGTTCATTTTTTAATGAATATATTAAAATACTGAATTTTAATTCGAAACTGTATTTTCATATAATTTATTTATTATGGTAAATTATATATCAAATTGGATTAATGGTTTAACTAGATAATATTTTTATCGATTAATACAATTTAAGTCATTATAATCAATTTCACTAGGAAATTGGGTATAGAAACATCGCAAACTTTTGGATGTTTTTAATTCAATAACTAGTATAGTCATCCTGACCGTGGGATTAAATTTAAATATAATTCTTCTACATATGTGGTTGTAATTTTTCAAAATGGATTCCACATTTGTAATAATGATAATTTATATTATCTAATAAGTTAAACATAGTTTTTTTACCAAAATAATTACTGACTCCAGTTAAAATTAATTATAATGATTATGTTAAACAAGGGAATAAACCTTAAATTTAAGGGACCAAAAGACCAATCCACTTTTCCAAACCCCATTGGATGGAAATATTTCTGTAATATACCGTATATATGTTTTTTTTTATTTTTTATGATTATTTTTAGTTAAAAAATTGTTATACCTAACCTATTTTCAAAAATTCCAAGTCTATCATTTCCCTTCTCTATAAAAAGTCGTCATCTTTTCATTTTCTTCAGAACAATCAAATGACTTTGGTTCTACCAATATATACCCAATACACTATCCAAAATCCCCCCCACCCTCCTTGGAGCCTCTCTTTTTAATAAAGCAATCTAATGAATACTTTTACCACAAACCAAATAGATTTACCTGATTAAGATGTTACGTCTTCTCTCAAGATGATTTCTTTTATTTTCATTATCCACCACTTCAACATTCATTATTATAAGATTTTATTAAGATATAAATATCTCAAACATACAAGTATTTTTTTATTCTATGTTTTTTACTTACACTTACACACACCTCCATCTAATGGGTAACGAACATACTATTTACATGTACGGAGAACTACCACCTCACAAAATGATATTTGTTCATTTTTCCTTTACCTCCTCTCATGGTTGAAATTTTGATCGAAAATATATTTATATATGTTAAATATCTTATGTATTTTTTATTCAATATTCTATAATTATATTATTACACATGCCTTTATACTTTCATTTTGTGTTAACACGTTTATTTTTTTTGTGGAAGTGTGGACTACCACACTCTCAAATCGATGCGATTCATTCATACACTAACCAGAATTTATTAAGGATGAAATTAATGAATATTATATATATAAAAATATATTATAAAAAAGATACTATAATAATTACATATATATATATATATTACTTTCTTTCATTGAACATGAACATTAAAAAGAAATAACATTCATGCGTACATATGGCTTACCGTCTCCATGAATTGCATATTCCATTTAATAATTATATCTTCTATGGATTATTATAAAATATATATAATGATCATAAATTATATTTCAATATTGTTTTAAATTCTATAAATCATGATATAAGTACAAGGACCCAAGATATAACAGATTAAGACACATTAAAAAAACAAAGTGGATATTATTCAAAGTGGAACATTATCATGGAATTATTTACAAGAGAGTAATATAAAGAAAAAATAAAAATATATATGGTACTTTAATTAGTAATATGTTTCTATGATAGATTTATAATAAATTTATATTTATTATCCAGGAGGATTGAATTAGTATGATGAGATTCAAGAGATGAGGTAAGGGAATTTCATCAAACATTTTTATTTATATGAGGAAAATTTTTTACTCACCATCCATTAATTATTTTTGGTTTGTATACTTCTCATATATCTATTATATGATTCCTATAATTATACTTTTTGGAATTTACATATCCATTTTATGATCTTTCTCTCATTGTTTTTATCTTTCAAAAGTTACTAAATCGGTAAAGTAATTTTGTAAGTATTTTATATCCTTAAGTCACATGCCATGTCATTCATCTATATTTTTTAATGTGGTTTATATAATAACATTAAAATGTTATATCATGAATATTTTTATTTTCATGATATTTTTTTAATTCATTTAATTTCATTTTCTTAAAAAAGGATCATGTTCCAAAGTTACCATGTGGTAAGAGTTTATATTAAAACAATCTCATCACTTCTCAATATTTTTTATGGTTATGATTCATTTGATGAATTATTATGATCCATATCTTAAGAACACTATTCATATTTCTTATCCCCTCATTATTCATGATATATTCATCTGTTGGTACTATTTTGTTCCACTCTCTAGTACTGAAAATAGTTATGAATTTTTTTAAGAATGTCCGACATTACCCTCACTTTGGATGGAAATCATTGTTTTGTAAAAGAAATGTATTCTGAGAAAATATTACGAGAATATTATACTATTCTATTAAAATATTAAAACTAAAATTTTATACCTTTTTTATTTTACCAATTTTTTTAAATGAATGTTTTTATCACTTTCTGAACAAGTAATGTTTTAAACATTTTTATCATACAAGAGGAATGCGCTTTTTACCTCATATGAAAAGTCTAAATTTACCCACTATAAACCAATTAAAGATTTCATTTCATGTTTAAAAGGTTTATCTTTTAGATTTTTTTTAAATTAAATTTCAATGAAAATGGTTTAATTTTTTTTAAAGATCCCTTTTAAAAGAAGAAATGATATTTACCTCGATAAAGGTTTTGAAGATATCCTCCATTATTATTTTCCATCTAAGAAAAAAATCAATTTATATTCATAATTCCCTCCTAAGAAATGATCCAAAGGTTCTATTCATATTATTTTTTGAATGTTTTATATTTTGATGGAATTATTCTTATGAAACCTATTTCACTTCCATGGGTTTACGCTTTTGAGACCTGCTTCTCTTGACAAGATATTCTTTCCTGAAGTGATTATTTGACCTATATATTTACATTGGATATGATATGATGTGATTTTAATGATACACATTTCATTTCAAAAGTTATGATTTCATGATTATAAAACTTTTATTTTTATGGTTCATGATATGATGAAAATTTTCTTATCTTATGGCTCATGTATGGATGATTTTAGTGTTATATTGGTAGAACCTATATCTCCATCACAGGAATTGGGTAATGATATGTTTTATATGAGCTCAAATGGTACTTGGGTTCCATCCCAAGACCGAAAACATAAAGTTACATTGGCTGTATCCCAATAATAAAAATTAGAAGTTACATGGGTTGTATCACAATCCTAAAAGTAAGAGGCTTCACAGGTTATATCCCAAACCCAATAACAATAAGGTACTTGGGTTGTAGCACATGCCTAAAAACAAGAAGGTATATGGGTTGTAGAACAATCCTAATAGTAATAGGGTACATGGGTTATCGCCCATGCATGAAAACAAGAATGTATACATGTTTTAGCCCAACCCCAAAAACAAGAACCCACATGGGTTTTATGGAATGCTCGAAAACATAAAAGAATATGTGTTTAGCCCAAGCCTAAAAGTAAGAAGGATTAATGGGTGTGTCCAAACCCTGAAAATAATAATTTATATGGGTTTTATCCCAAGTAGAAAAAAAGAATTTATTTGGGTTTTATCTCATTTATAAACGTAATAAGGTACACAGGTTGTATCCGAAGCCCAAAAACAATAAGGTACAGGGGTTATAGCCCATTATAGAAAACAAGAATGTACATGGTAGTACCCTAACCCTAAAAGTAAGAGGGTACACAGGTTGTTATCTCATGCTTGAAGAAGGTACACAGGTCATAGGCTAATCCTAACATGCTATAAAGGTCTAGGTAAGTAGCCTCAACATAATATTTTCTCTTGATATATGTTTGTAAGAAATTATATGTCCTATTCCCCAGTTATGATTTCATGGATAATGATTTTTATTTCATTATAATTCATATCCTATGAAATTCCAAAATTTATCCCATAACACATTTTAATGATCTTGTATATGCAGGGTATAGTCTTCTAATGTTATGATTATGTTCTTATATTCTTATGTTCATGTTTGTTATTACTTGTGTCCCTTGTTTACCCTTACTAAGCATCTAAGCTCACCACATTCTATGTTTTATTCCCAAATTTATGAATATATATTAAATTTATGATATGTCTATGAGGGTTTCTAGTCTTAGAGAACCTAGAAAGAGAAAATATATCCCACTTATGTAGAAGTGTTTATATTTCCATGTTTCCAATGTTACTAAACTATTACAGTCTTTTGGGAATCTGTTTGTAAAATTATTTTATGAATTATTCTATAGTTATGTATTATTAATATTAAAAACAGAGGTTATATATAGTTGGTATCATAGTAATGGTTTATTTAACTTTTGGATTAATGAATAAGAAAACTGTATTGATAACTATGAGGACATGTCAATGGATAAGTCTAACGATAAGTAAAAGTATTGGTAAATGTCCCAGAATTTTGGAAAAGGGTTGACTAATTGGGTTTCTAGAAAAAATACAAGTCTGGTCAATAAATGCATATATGGCTCTAGTATATATGTAATTAGGGGTACCAACTCTGACAATTTGGTCCCCACCTAACTCGGGGTAATCCGGTACATGACAATGGGTCTTGTTGCACATTATGTTTGACACTCTCGGGGGATATGATTTTGGAACACACAAAATATTCATCAACCATGATAAAGGATTTAAATATAACTAGTCTATGAATAACATATGATAAACCTATGGTTTTTTAAATTAAGGAAGGTTTCATGATTTAGACGTCCTATATGTAATTATTTTCACGATTAAGTGGTTTTATACGATGATAAGAAATTTTCAAACTATGATTCTGGATTTTCTAAATGGCAGGAACCAGATGGAACTTGATTAACATTGAATGTGAGGGGTGATTTTCTAATGATCTGTCAAGTAGGATGATCACTAATGTAATAGTTGTTGTGAGCATGCATAATTATTTTTTAGGGAACATGATTGACAGCATGTATCTTAACAAACTCTCGAAATCAATAAGGAAGAGAAAGAAGGGGTTCTCTATGATTTAAGGTAATGGAGACTATGGAGGAAAGATTATTCAGTGTCCTTTGTGTCAATAATGAGTAAAGAATCACCTACGTGAATATCTTAGAAGAAAAAATATGTTATCTTTAATATGAAAAAGAACAACACAAAATAGGTCACTAAAATGGTAAAATGATGTATTCGGGTAATGAAATTGATGAAAATATTGGCCTCCCAAAAAAATCATTGAATGTTTATTGTTTTAGGTTTAGAATAAATAGTAATTATGAAATTCGAGGTTCCCAAAAGGAATATCCTGTAGATAATCAGCAAGGTGGTACGGGTAAGGGTTACATTGCGGATGATGAAGAGACTAAAGAAGAAATGATAAAGGAAAGAGTTATTGGTAATAAGATAATGTTTCCATGCAAATGGAATATGGATGAAGTAGAATAATAAAGGATTTTAGGTATTTGGATTCACGAAATATGTTATATTAAAGGTGAAATATATTAGTATTGTCCAGTTTATGTTTTTCTCTACATATTTATTTGAATATGATGACTAGATTTGATGGAATATAAAAATGATTTAATGGAAAGTGGATGTCCATGGAAAATGAATTATAATGGAAAAGATAACCCAAAATGAATTCCTTATTGTATAGTAATGTTTTTTGGATAACTATATAATTGATGTAATTAAATTGGATAGTACAGATTACAATGGAACTAATTATTGAAAAATTGGTTTATCTCATCATGGATGATGTTTATAACTTCTTGGATTTAAATAATATATCTGTTAATAATTATAATAAGAAAACACACATGTCTTCTAATATTATTCATTGTAATTAAAATTGTTACCATGTTTCAAAAGAATTTACTGTGACGATATTCGCATGATTGAAATGTGACAACCAAGTGGTACTTTGTGACATATGGGGGTCAAAGTTGAGCTGATTTCAAAAAATTATTTCAAACTATTTAAATTTACATACATTGTAAGGGTTATAAAGTTATCCATTTTTGAAAATTAGATGTTAAACTTCGGATTAGGTTAGAAAGATTGTAGTATTATCTCCCCATATGAAAATCTATGCATATTGGATAGCATGTTAAACAAGTTATGTTTATGATAACTGATAAAAAATGGGATGGAATATCATTGATCTCATGATCATTTAGTACTTGAGGAATTTAATAGTAACCTCTGTTTTAGAGAAAGAGGTAAAGTGTACCAATGAACAAAAACAAGTGTTGTTGTCATGAAATCATTTAAGTATATCTTTTAATGAAAATTATTCAACATCAAGAAAAAGGATATGGAAACCAAAAACAAATTCCTAGTACCTTTCGTTCGGATGAATCAGAGGGTCCCATAAATCATCAAAGATTTATGGATTTGGGATTGTTAACTTTCTATTCACATTATTCACTATCACTCTCCATCAGAACATGATGGTATGATTTCTCTTACATGTCCATGTTTTCACTTCCTACATGTGTTCTTTTCTATGGAAACATATTAATATGTTACTTTGGGTTACATTTATAGTTTATGATTTCCATTTTTAAGGGAATTTTTAGTATTCATTTTTACGATGTGGGTTTCTATGAATGAATCTTTCAAGTACTAAACATTTGATAATCCAGATGAATTTAGAGGGAGAAATTAATTTTAATGGGGGTGTAATGTAACACCCTGATATTTGTTGAATAATTTCATTAAATTAATCTTTCCTTTTTGATATTTTTCATTTCATAAAACAATGAAAATAGTTTATTTTATATTAAAGAACTAATATTGGATTGTGTTATACGCAAAACAGAGCTAATTTTTAACTACACACAACATATATTTTATCATGATATACACATAACACGTAGCTTATCTTATGTTATACACAACAATGACTTTCCACAATGGATTCCATAACATGAAAGACCATGTTTTATAGAAGAATAATATATTATAAAAATATTATTATTTAATATAATAATATATAACCTAACCATTATATTAGTTTTATGAATAGTCTTAACTAATTTATTAAAATATATTGTTTTTTAAAATATAATAAGAATTAAAAGGTTACAAATTAATTAGACGTGAATATGAAATTGATTGAATATAATGAAACATATTATAATTATTATGGTTATATAGATATTTTACCCAAATAAAAATAAATAAATTAAACTTAATGAGTGATATTAATGTTATATATATATATATATATATATGTTATATATTCAGAATTTTTTTTTGATATACATAAGATACGAACAAACCCAATTTTATGCATAAAAACCTATATTTTAATAAAACTAGTTTTCCCATTTTAATGGAGAACTCATTTTAAATAAAATTTTTGGAAGATTCATAGATTTAATAGTTCATAATTACTTCATATTTAAAATTTAAACATAAAATTTAGGTTATGATAAATTTCATGTATTTTTCTATATGGTTTCATTTTATTATGAATAGTTAAAAATATTGAATCTTTTTTCAAAACTACTTATTCATGTAATTTTTTTACTAATTTAAATTATATTTTAAAATGGTTTAAAAGGTTAAATAGATAATATTTTTTAATATAATTGAATTTAATACATTAGAATAAATTTCACATTGAAATTGGCTTTTGGGTGTTTTACTTTATAAATCTCTTGTGTCATCCCTACAGCAGGATTAAATATAAATTAATTTCGTCCAATAATTTGATTAAAATTCGGAAAAATGGATTCCATATTATTAATCATAATAATTTCTAATTTCTAAAAATTTCAACATAGTTTTCAACCCAGATTATTAGTAAATGCTATTAAAATTAATTACTGTGATAAGCTTAAAAAGGGAATAAACCTTGAATTCAAGGGCCCAAATGACCTATACACTTGTCCAAAACACATTTTATGGACATATTTCTTTGTTAAACCTTTAATTATTGAGTTATTTTGGATTTTATGACTTTAATTAGTTAAAATCATTGGTACACCTAACTTGTTTTTAAAACATCCAAGTGTGTCTTTTTTCATCCCTATAAATGGCCACCAACTCTTCCACTTATTCACACATCTCAAGCTAATTTGGTTTGGAAGATATCTACCTAATAAACTATAGAAAAACCCTCCATTCCTCCATGAATACTCCCTTTGGGAAAAAAGTAATCCATGGAATCCTTTTGGCACAAACCAAAAGGAGTTACCCAATTAAAAGGTATCATCTTCTCTCATGCTCCTATCTTTTTTTGTTTATCCACCCCTCCACTCACATTACTCCATTATTTTATAACAAAAACATTATGTTCAATATAAAAAGATTTTTTTATGATAATGGTTTTACCTACACATTCACACTCCCCTATCTAATCGGTAATGAACATACAGTTAATGTGTATGGAGAACTACCACCTCGTGAAATGATGATTACACATTTTTTCTTCACTTCCTCTGATGGTGGACATTATTATTGACTCTATATTTATAAATGTAATATATTATATTTATAATTTCATTATTATTTTGAAATAATTTTATATCACATTTATTTATATATTACATTTTTGGATAATACGATAATTTCGTTTGAGAAGTGTGGACTACGACCCTCTCAAAGCGATGTGATTCATTCATACACTACATGGAATGTATTAAGGATGGATTTAGTTAATATATATGGTATATATTTGATATAATATATATACTATAATAATTATTTATATACATATAGAACTTTTACATTCTTTCTTTCAACACGACAATTAACAAAAATAGTGTTCATGCTTACGTACAGCTCACCTTCTCCATGAACGGTGTATTCTATTTCATACATATATATTATATGGATGTTTATTATACACATATAATTAATATGAAATATATTTAAATCATGTCTTACATTATGGAAATCATTATATATGTATAAAGACCAAATATATAACAAATTAAGACACTTGTAAAAAACGAAGTGAATATTTTCTAAAGTGAAACCTTTCCCTATAATTGTTAACAAAAGGTAATATAAGGAAATAATAAATCCATATATGTAATTAGAGGTAATAATATGGTTCTATGATATATTTTAAATAAATTTATATATAATATATAGGTGGTTTTAATGAGTATTATGAGAGTCAAGACACCAGGTAAGGGAATTTCATCTCACTCTTTATTTCCTTGAGATATAAACTTTACTCACCAACCATCCATTTTTTATGGTGTATATAATACTAATTGAAATATTATATAACTACCATACATAAATTTCTTGGTATTTAAATATCCATTTTATAATTTTTTTATCTAATGGGGTTTCTGTTTCCAAAGTTACTAAATCAGTGAGGTAGTTTTTTCACAATTTTTTTCCTTGAGTCACATACCATGTCATGCACCTATATTTTTCACTGAGATATATATAATGACTTTTAATTGTAATATAATTAATATTATTATGTTAATGATACTTTATCATTCATGTAATTTCATTTTCATAAATATGGAGAATTGTCTAAGTTACCATTTTGTAATAGTTTATTGAAATAATCTCATCACTTTTTGAGATTGTTTATGTTTATGATTCCTTTGATGAAATATTATGATCCAAATCTAAAGAAAACTCTTCAATTTTATTCTTATATATTTATTTGTGTCATATTCATGTATTGGATCCATTTTTCCACTATTTGGCATATAATATATTTAGTAAAGTGGTTTTAAGAAAGCCATATATTACCCACTATTTGGTTAGAAATGTGTGTACCTTAAAAACAATGCCTTCTAAAATAGGTTTCTTAGAATGATATACTATTTTCCAAAAATCTATAAAATGAATTTTTACATATTTTTTTACCAATTATTTTGAAGGAATGTTATTCTTTATTTTTAAACAAGTCATTTTTTAGCATTTTTACTTTGTAAAATGATTATTATTCTTACCTCAAGCGATATGTATGGATTTACCTGATGTAAATTCTTTGAAGATTTTTTTCATCTTTAAAAGGATAATTTTATGGAATTTTTTTTAAAAGATATTTTAATGTAAAATGGGTTTCAAATGGATTTAAACTTTAAAGATACTTATTAAATGGTGAAAGGATATTTACCTCCAAAAAGGTTTTCATAATATCCACCAATTTTATTTTCCCTAAATGATAACATTCGTTGATATTACTCATTACCTTCAAGGAAACAATACAAATGTTCCATTCACATTATCTCTTGAATGTTTTATGTTTCCATTGAATGATTCTTAATACACCAATTTATATTCGATGAGTTTTATTCTTCTGAAACATGCTTCTTTTAATAGTTTATTCTTTCTTGAAGTGATTATGAAGCATATATATGTTCATAGGTTATGATGTGATGAAATGTTAATAATAACAATTTAATATCATGGGTTTTTATTTTATGCTTATAAAACATATTTTTTAATGGGTCATGATATGATGAAAGTTTTATTGTCTTGTGGAACATGTATGAATGATTTTATTATGAGATGGGTGTGACCTTGGTCTATTTCCTAATAATTGGGTAATGATATGTTTCATATAAGATCAAACAATACACTAGTGGTAGCCTAAAACATAAAAATGATATGTTACATGGGTTGTATCTAAACCCAAAAAAAAAGTTATGTGGGTTGTTTCCCAATCCTAAAAGTAAGTGGGTACACAAGTGGTAGCCAAGCCTAAAAAAGAATATACTTGGGTTGTATCCCATGAATAAAAACAAGATAGTACCTTGGGTATATCCCTTGCCTAAAAGTAATAGGGTACACAGGTTGTATCCCAATCTTGAAAACCGGAAGGTACACGGGTTGTACCCTAATCCCATAAACAAAAAGGTACATGGTTTGTTTCCCAAGCCTAAAAATAAGAATGTATATTGGCTCTAGATGAAGCCTAAAAGTATGTGTCTACATGGGTTGTAGCTCAAACCTGAAAACATGAAGGTACATGGGTTTTAGCCAAAGCCTAAAAACAAGAATGTACATGGGTTGTATCCCAATCCTAAAAGTAAGAGTGTACTTGGGTTATAGCCCATGCCCAATAATAATAAGTTACAATTTTTGTAGCCCAAGACTATAAATTATAAGGTACATGGGTTGTAGCCAAAAATTAAAATTTAGAGGGTACAAAGGTTGTTTTCCCAAGCCTGAAGTAGGTAAATAGGTTATAGCCCAAGCCTAAAAGTCATAAGGTACATTGGTTATTAGCCCATGCCCGAAGAAGCTAATCATGATGTATCCCATGACTAACATGTTATAAATGACTAGGTAGGTATCATTGACAGAAGATTTTTGCTTTTTATATGTATGCCACAAAATCTATGACTTATTCTATAGTTAACATTTTATATCTTGTGAAGTTTATTACAATATGATTCATGTCTTATTAATTACCATGATTTATCCCATAACTCATGTTTATAAACTTTGATACACAGGGTATGACCTTATAATGTTATGAACACATTATCAAACCCTTATGTTCATGTTTATTCATACATGTCTTCGTTCTTTACTGTTACCATGCATTTGTGATAGCCTATTTTTAGGTTTAATTCCCCATTCTATAAAGATATATTTTTGGTATGATATGTATATGAGGAGATTTAGTCATAGAAAAACTATTTGGAGAACATATAGCCCTCTTATATATCAATGTTTTCATTTCCATGTTTCCAAAGTCACTAAACTATAATAGGTTTTTGGAATCCATTTGTAAAATGTTTCTAACAACTCAAAAAAAGTTTTGTAATGAAATGTATGAAAAGTAAGAGTCACAATAAAATAACTGTAAAAATATTTCATCAATAAAAATGTCAATAAATTAACATTCGGTGATCTCAAAAGATTATATAAGAAGCTCTATCATTTTCACCATTTCTTCAGTCAAAACGTGGGTGAGAGTCACGACAATGGCATTCCTCTCGAAATCACCTTCTATTATGGATATAAATATTTTATAAAGGGATCCTTAACTAATGAAAAAATAATGCTAAAATATTTTATTGAAATTATGAAAAAGAACGGTGAACATGATGGGTTCACACTACAAAACACATGACAATAAGGAAATATTATGGATTCATTTAAAGGACCTTATACCCTAATTTACCCACTCAAATTTAATTCCCCACCAAAGCCCTTACAATCAAGGACAATGTAATCACCAACATTAACCTCAGTATCATCGTGACATCAACACATAAAAACAATTACTAACCAATTCTAAATGGTACATAACCCAATCCCAACATTGACCTGGTCCTAGGCCTGAATTATTAATCCCAAAGAATTAATAATTTTATTTAGTTATTTTAAACCAAACAATAACCCATCAAATAGGTGGTATGGAATTACGGGTTAATCTATGGCACGTTGGCTAGATAGCCTAGGCACACTAACTTACTGGTGGCCCGATGTGGAAACCAAGGGAACTCACATACCACTTATAATATGGTGTCTATAGGCTAGTGAATTTCAATAGATCGGTCAGACTATCCCTTCATTGAAAATCTTATTATCAGTCATGCTTCCTCATGATCTACAACCCATGTATTAAACCATATTTCTAATTTATTCTAACTCTAAAAATTTTCACTCAAGGATAACTCTCAAAACTACCGTGTGGGGTCTATATGTTTTCATTAAAACCAAAATTGATAAAAAATATATAGACTTGTTTCTAATTTTTCTAAAACTAATATTTTCCAAAAAACACATTTGAAAAGTAATATATATTTTCATGAAAAACTGAAAAATAAATTTCAAAATTTCAACCTTTCAAAAATTACCTACTCTATGAGTCATCATGATTAAACCAACTTTTTAAAACCACTTACACATGCCTCATCCCATCACATGAGTTTTCATTTTCAAATAAATATCTTCCCATAAATCAAACCTTGCAAAAATAATTTCCCCATTGAATCTAAGAAACACATGTAGATCAATCATTTAATCAATGGATAAAATAATAGATTTGTTATTAATATAATCACCCATTATAATAAATACAGTAAACATAATTTATATTATATGTTTCCTCAAATAATAATGGGCCCTGATATGGAATCATCAAATTCCAGACAAATTTTATCAAGATAACACAAGAACACCCTTTATTCTGCTCTCATTTTCCTTTTCACCCAAGGGAATCCACGAACTAGAATGACTAAATAGAAAAACATATGTAGGATGTGGAATAATGTCTGACATGATCACATGGTGATGGGTCATGCACTAGTCATGCATCAGTTCCTAATATGGATAAAAAAATTGTGGTTACACCATATTTTTTCAAGACATTCATTCCAAACTGAAATACATTAATTCATCTCCATTTCCATCACAAAATTTAGAGTGATCCTCGAGCCAACAATTATTCCCAATAAGCTCCAAAAACATCCCCATACAACAAATTTCAATAAACATAACCAACCAAACAAAAATACAAACAAAAATTTTGCTAAGAAATTTGAAGGACATGCTCTAAAAGAGAAGGGAAGGCTCTGCTTCAAGTCTTACCACTCGAGTCATAATATTGTTAATCCCCTTATATCATCATTAACCATATAAAAAATCATTCATACCATTTGAAATGATTATTTTTGTGTTTCCATATGAACTAGCACATGTATTGGCATATTACTAGATTGAGGGGTGTTCATAATCCCTATGATCTACCAACAAGCACTATAGTATCATAAAAATAATTGGGAATGATTTTCCCTAGAAACCATAGTTTTTGACAGAATATAATTTACCCCAATAACTAATCATGGTCAATCAATAAGAGAGATATTCACATCAATATATTAGATATATAAAATAATTAAAAATAATATTTGTACAAACAAATAAACAATTAGAGAAAACATACAAAAATAACCTCTCATTGCACTCTCTGAACACCGTAACACATATAAATTACTACTAGTAGATTCCTATCCTAGACCAAAAAATAGTAGAACACCTACAATAGAAAAGAGCTATAAAAGTTATACATGTATGAAGTTAAACTATTAAAGAGACACAAACAAAAAATTATATGAAAATAAATAAAAGTCTTACAAATCATGTAATAGGAACATAGGATTTAATGTGATAAAATAAAAATAATCTCCAATCAAAAATCAATTATTTTTTGGGTATTATGTATCAAATGTTGAATATGAAACTAAAATATAATATAAGTGTGAGAAAATAATCACTAAGCATTCCATCACCCATATTTTGAAATAACAAAACACTCATTTAAATTCAATTCACCTGGTTGTTTAAAAATATTTTTTATGAACTTTTGTTTCCATAATCCTTCTCATACAATAAATTACAACACATAACAAAAGATTAACTTCTTCATACTTATTTTTGGTAAATGAAAAAAAATCAATTAAAAATATTTCTAAAGAGGTGAATCCCTATTATCCAATAATTCATTTTGAAAACATGTTGAGAATACATGATAAAATTAATTACTGTAAACAGTTTCAAAATTATCTATAAAAATCACATTAAATAAGGAAAAAAATACAACCAAGAAAAAGTAATAGTGCATACTATAGATTATGATTCATAACTCAAAGAGGATATTAAAATTTAAAAATAAAAGTTCATCAATCAATACAAGTAAGAGTTATAATAATCAATAATAAGATGTAGGTTCCTTATATATACCACAGATCAAGAGGAAGGTTTCTCGGCCTATAATATAAGTTCTAGGGTAACATTATCTGAACTGATGACATGATTTCCTAGGAAAAACTAAGAACATGTTCTACCACGGTATCCCCGTTGTGTTGGTCAGTCCGTAATAATCCATCTTTGAAGAAAAATTCAACATGAGTAACATATAGATAAATAATTAGATATTCATTCAATAGATGGGCCTCTTTTATTTTAAAATAACCTTTATTTCCAATCGCATATAAATATATATATACATGTATATATAATAACATATTCTTATGAAAAAAATCATGGATTGTATTGTGGATGTGAAAATCTATATATATATTCACATGTTTACATATATTTGTTGGTCTATGGGATTAACCTTAAAATAGTCCCACTTTTATTATAAAAAAAGGAAAAAGATTATTGGCATCAAAACAACATTTAAAAGGGAATTTCGAAAATTTTGGTCCATTGAGTAGTAGAAACATAATGTTTTAATATAAGAAAACCCATTTAAATTTCATGGAATACATTAAAATATATACATGTAAACCTAAATACATCATTTAAAAAATCCATTAAATTTTTAAAGGTCTAACCCAAAAATTATAAAAATAATGAATATATGTAACTAGTGATTTGTGTTTGAAAATTTATTTAAAATATGATAATCCATATCTTATAATTAAAATGTATTGATAACCTAATTTTCAATATAGAAATTCAATAAGTACAATGTGTATAACAAGTGTTTGAAAAAAACCTATAAGTAAAATTTAATTGGCTATTCTAAAATCAATGTTTAATGTATGGGAAAACATATCTCAATTCAAGTGTGACCAATACTTGACATGAAATATTTATTGGAAGACCACAAAACATTGAGAAAAACCCAAAGAACCCATCACATGATATAACAGTGAAGAGATATAATGAACCCAATAAAACTATAGACATTATGGTTTATCTAAACAGGATGTGAGGCTAATGAAAAAAAAATAGGGGGAAGGATATAAGGGAGAGGAGAACTTGAAGGGTTATCTAATAATAAAAAATAATAAAATTAGGATGAAATGTTTTAGGGAATGTAATACACAAGGGGTCTTGTGCATGGTTAGTGGATCTTTTCACTGGGGAGTGGGGGTGATTCGACATGGGTTAGGGGAGAAACCCCTCCTTATTTCAATTTTTTATTTTTTTTATTTTTTTTATTTATTTATTTTTATTTATATTATTATTATATTTTTAATATTCATTGATATAAATTATTCAACACCATTATATACAATCATTTATAAAATTATTATTATTAAACATATAAATAATATTAAATAAATGAATAAAATTATACCTCAAATATGAGGTATTATAATGATTGTTCTTACTTTATTCCACTTCTATAGATTTTATAATGAATTTAATTCTACTTATACTCACTAATTGAATTGATATATTTGAGTGGTTATATTTAAAACATAAAAATGTACTATTTTTTAGTTTAATGTTGTGTGCAATGCAAGATACCCAACAATGTATTTATGGAAATAAAATAACCTTCTAAATTTTCATTTCATTACACTCTACCCCTAAAATAAATTTCATTCTCAAAATTTTGATTTTTCTCACTATTGTAAACATATATGGTTTTTGTTAATATAGTTATAAATCATTATATAATTTTAAAAGTGATGTTAACATCCATGTATATATTTGGATTAACACACTCATTTTTCACTCATAATTGGCATATATTTACTTTTTAATTTTTCAAAACTGCTTTTGCCAAATATAAAACATTAATTGGTCATATGACTTAGTGGTTTTTAGAGACATAGCTTCAGCAGATTCATTTTCATGATCTTTTTTTTCAATGAAAAACTAAAATCAACTAGTTGTGATTACAATCCATAAAAATATTAAATTAAATCATAAGTGATTTATCCTTTGACACCTTTATCTGGACCCAAGTAACATTCTATTCAAATATAGATTAAAACTACAATTCTTTTAGTTCAATACATATTTCTATAAGTTATATCCTATTAATATCATTAACACATTACCCCAAAATAACTATACTTGAATTTAGAATTATCCTTATCACTATATTATAAAAATAATTAAGGACACAAATGCTCATATAATCCAATATATCCTTTATCCCTAAACCAAATTAAAAAGAAACAATGTCACAACCAATCAAAAGCTACCTAAATCATATATAAAACCAAAATGGTATTAATAGTTTCCTAAAAATACCATAAATCACCTTCAAATCAAATTAATCATCAATCCACAAGGTTATATAATCTTTTCAACTTATATTTTCAAAATAAATTAACCCATTTTACTAATTGAAAATAATTACCACAAAAAAATCATATGTCAACCTGAAGGTAATTATATAAAAAGTCATGTATTATTCCAAAAAAGGATTAAAAAACCCAAAACATCATTATTCACCTCAAAAAACCAATCACATAACACATTAGAAGAGTATTTAGAACCTTGATCTTATAATAAACTATAAACTTATCAACCCATAATGGTTATCCATAACTCTTAAATTATCCTTATATGATAACATCATAATCCATGACATTACCAAAACACTACTAAGAAACCAAATAAGATTCCCCATATTGGTACAAAATAATATGGTTAAAAAATATATTTTTTACATATTAGATCTGATAAAAACTAATGAAATTCATATTTAACCATCAATAATTTCAACATGAATAAAAATTATTAGACCACATTCATAACCATGACTCTTTAGGTTCATAATTTTAAGGAATTAAGACAAAACATTAACTAATAATACCAATATATTTAGTATCAAATAGAAAGTTTCCCCAACATACCAAGAAATTTTAATTTCAAAATAATTTTTCAAAATCACATAAAAATTCTCCACACATAATACTCTTTTATATATATCATATTAAATTATTTTCTCAATAACCATGAGAAGTAGAAACAAATGAAGGTTGAGCTCAAACACTCAGTATGGGTAAACATAGGGATTAAAAATTTATTACCTTAATTGAATATAAGATATTAATATATGTATGATATTATAATCAAAGTGAAAAAACATAACATAGGATATTCAAACACAAAAAAACATAGATCATATACCAGGTGTAATAGAATAATAATCCCATAGAATAACTTAAAACATTAGTCATAAGAGAATCATCAACTAAGATATATAAGATTATAAAATCCAAAAAAGATAATGAAATAAGATTTTAGAATAATGATTATCATATTAAATCATATGAATTTTCAGGTACCTATACAAATACGATCACAAAATTATAGATATAGTCCCTTATTGGATTGGGTTTACACACCATTTTTATTAAACCATGGTGTATGTAGTCCCATGGTTTATTTATCTCAATATCTAGTCCCTTATATATTATATCTAGAGATATAAAGATGTATCCAATGCATTATAGGTTTCTATAATTTCATAACCACTCATCTCATAATGAGAATGATACATATGTGTTCTATATGAACCTAAAAACATTCACATTTCCATCATTTAGAAATTAATCTATTGGAAAAAAATCAGTTTCAAAAAAATATTCATAAAACATAATCACATGAAATCTGTGAAATTCTATTGGGTTTTTTCATTAGATATTGTCTCTAATAAATCACAAGAAACAATAAAGGATATTAAAATAGATAAAAATAACTTTTGTAAAAGCATTATAATTTTCTTTTTGGATTTATTTTTTCAAATATACATTACTTTTTGTAAATTTTAAAAATGAAAATTTCATAGAATAGTGGAAATAATGTTTTCCTCAAAACAATTATGGAAACATAAAAATTAATAATAATTAATGATAATTTATTGAAAGTGGGAAAATGATGTGAAGCAATAAATGTCAAAAAAACATTTTTCACACAACTGAAATGAAATTAAAGTGCAGAACATATAGAAAATGAAATAATGATTACTTTTAAAATTTAAAAATTTAATTAGCATATAGTTCAAAATGGACTTGATAATGCTATTAAATAGAAATAATAAAATTCTTGATAAATTTTATAGAATATAGATAATTAATAAAATGAGTTTGGGAAAATACATCAAAACTTTAAAAGTAATGATCATAAATAAAACACTCCACACCTTTTGAGACCTAAGCCCCCTTGAAGGAAAGATCTTAAGAAGGAACATAAAATACCTTGACAATAGATTAATTCATGATCTATTGTGTAAAATAATAATTATAATGACTCTATAGAAGAAACTAGGTTCATAACAAAGAACATGTCTCAATGATGTCAAATTGAAATGAAAAAGTCATTATAAATTTTAGAAACTTTGAATCAAACAATGTTGAAAAAGAGATCATGAAATAAAATATTAAATATACAGAACGAATAGTTAATAATTAAATAAAATTTCATAATGTTGGTGTTTTCACCATAAAAAATTAGATAAGTACATATCTTAAAATATGTCTCAATGAATGAAATTTGAGAAAAATAAACCATGTATAGTTTTTAATAATTTTTTTTCTAAATATATTAAATAAAGTAAATTTTTTGGATTTTTAAATGTCGTGAATTAAATTAAAAACCCATTGACCAGTAAACCAAAATAACACCATATGAAAGGAAACATGTGGTACAATATGGAACATGTCTCATGGAATTTAAACTGAGACGAAGTACCATTAGAAAGATCCTAACATTGAATGTAAGAATACATCAATGAATTGATTATGTTAAAAAAAATATAAATCCATAAAACACAAGTTTATATATAGCATAAAATGATCATAGATCATAAAACACATAATCCTAGCATAACACTTTCCATGAAGAAGTGATATAACCCAATGGAAGAAATTTGAGGTAAGAATCTCCTTATAGATTTAAAAAACTATCAATAGAAACATCAAGAAATATAGAAACTTAGATGGTTATTTAAATATATATAAATTTATGGAAATAATTGCAACATAAAATCATGGTAAGTATACACACCGCATAATAGAAAATAAGTAGTGAATTCGAAGCATATCCCAATTAATGAAAATTGAGAGAAGAAAACCTTATATCGGACTTCTTCTTCATTTTAATCTCTATAACATACTGTATATTAAATTTATATTTATTATACATATATATTAGAGCCATATTTATTTATATATTGCTAAATATTATTTACTTAAAAATTTTTGTTATAATTTAAAAATAAATATTTGTTAAAATCAATATTTTTGTGTTAACTATTCTCCTTTCTATGTATGTCTTAATTTTATGGTTCCAATCATTTCATAATGTTCATAGTTTCATGAAATAAATAATTTTCATGAATGAGTATAATAGTTTTTTCATATACTAATAGATTCTCATGGTCATATCTTGGAACTTATGGTGGTGATTTCAATTGAAATATTAAATTTTTTTTATAATTTTCAATTCCCTTAAATTAATTCCTTTTATTAGTGAAAAAATATATATAAAAATTAATGAATAATTAAAACATCATATATTAATTAATATTATATAAAATTTCCATTATATAAAATACATTAAACATATATGAAAAACATTATAACATTATTCATGAAGGTACTAATACTTGCCCAGAAAAGGGTAGGTTATAACAACTAAATTTGTATGAACGTGATATTTAATAAAGATATTATAATTTTTATATATTAATAATGATTTAAAAAAAATTATGAATTTTATACGTAAAATTAAAAAATATTTATATGAATAAAATGTAGATGAAAAATTTAAGAAGAAGATATCTCTAACATTGAGTGATTGAATCATCTCTTAAAGGACATTTAGGAAATGAGTATTGGAAATACTATTGGGACAAGATGTATAAAATTATTTGGAGGGGTTATGAAGAAAAATTAATTTTAATAAAAGTACACTTAATGAAAAAAAATGGTTTATAAAAAAATATCCTTTTAAAAACGTAAAAATAAATTTACATTGAAATCATGTATAGTATTGATTCCCTTGATATTTATTATTTATGAATAAACAAATATGTGTTTTGTAACTTTCAATGAAAGTGAAAAAATGATAGAACCATGTAAATACATTATTAATAAAAGAGAAAAATAGTTTTTTTAGAATGAAAAATCACTTAAGTTCCAAAATTTCAAACATATGTTCCATTATTAAAGATAATTTTATAAAACATTATTTAACTCCTCATAGAGAGATTTGGTCTAGAATTTTTTTATCAATTTTAATGTCATTTTTATATCATGATGTTGACTTAAAAATCATTGTATTTATATAAAAAGGTATAATTCACTATTCATGTAAAATCAATCATTTTAGGAAAATCCAAAAAATTTAACCAAATATAATTTTGACACATTGAACCAAAAAAAGTAGTTAATTTTTCATAATCAATGTTTAAAATTCAAAATTTTAACATTGAGTTTGTTTATAATATATAATAAAAAAATTATTTTTAAATAAAAAAATTTTGTTTAGCCAAGAATAATTAAAATATAAACCCATATTATTTCTAATTTATTTATTGGATGCTATTAATTTATTTGTAATAATGATTCCTTCAATTTAAGAAATAAATTATATTAATAACAATCATAAAAACTAATAACTTTAATTAAAATGCAAATTATATTAAAATTTACAATTATAGATAAGTACATATAATAATGGAAACAAGCAACATTTATTAAGCTAATTGTTACATGTTTATATCCTTATAATTTATATTTAAAAAACCCTAATTTCTTATACATATGATCAAAGGGTAATATATGAATCAGTGACAGTTGTGAGTGGTGGTTCAGCTAGCATAGGACACATAATTATTTCTACTAGCATGATCTTCTCCTATAAGAGATATCACTTAAGTTTAACATATTGAATCTAACATTAGGATTGGTATATGGAAAAATATGTTATTCCACATCCTTTCTATGATTAGATAAATGATCCTTATAAGGAATGTTCGTAAAAATATATATTCAATTTTTTAGAGATTTCATCAAACAATTAGATATATTCATACTAATTAATTGAACAACTATATCATAACTGTCATATTTAATGATTAAAAAGTAATTTTCTGTTTTCAGGTCAGCATTGTGTGTGATAAAATCTACTCATAAAATATTTATTTAAATGAAAACACTTTCTAATATCTTAGGATATTACAACCCCTCACTTGAAATATCACATATATCATTAATTGGGGTGAACCCTCTCACTAAAAACATTTCAAATATCATTAGGGGGAATTAAATCCTTCCATAGAATAATTCCCCCACACTCAGTGGAAAATTGTATCCTCATTCCCTCATATATATATCACAGACCTTGTGGAATACTCTATCCATGGGACCACATACACATAAATATAATACCCCCACTAGAATACTCTCTCTAGGGACTACATATATCCTAAACCTATCTTGATATATCCATGTCGACCACCTCAACCAACCCATATTATGGTAGTTAACATCCTCAACTCTTATACCCAAACTCTTACTCTATATTATTCAAATGGCCAAACACATCATATGGCATACCCACAACTTTTCACACACATTATACAAAATCTAGGACATCAAATACCATCACATAAGCTTACGGGTTCATCACCAAGGTTCCAGTCACACAAATCCTATCCCTGTGTCTTTAAACATGCCTCTTCATCGACATATCCTTACATGTTAATCATCAAATACCAGACACTGTCACACATGGTGCAACTCATCAACCACATACATGTTCTTATCTCACCTATGAGGGATTCACTAGGGTCCTTTAGAACCATATAATCCTCTAATAATTGACTATAATTCATATCCAACACCCCAACATAGTTTTATTTTTTCTATAAGACCTCTCCAGCCATATCTTCAAGAATCGAGTGAAACCCCTCTTTCAATTCTCATCTAAGATCAGACATAGAAGTCATAGACTATTCTAATCTATCACACAAAGATATAATTGGAAACCAAATGCCTAGTAATAAAAAAATATCTTGACCCATTTATGGATTCCATATCACATCAAAATTAGGGTATCTACTTTTCTGTAATCAAGTGGAAATCATCCACATCACATCCCATCTATCCTTGGAGGGAAACTCTTGTTCATGGAACTCACCAAATATGAATTCCCCAACACTAAGGTTCTCTCTATCATGAATGAGACATATAGTCATTTCATTTCCCATCCAAAATATTAAGACTATAATTCCTATATCACCATCCCTATGAGGTTTAACCAAGGCTACCCATGTCTCATCCCAGTCCAAACACTCACATCAATCATATAAAAAATCTAACTAGTATCTTTTCCCCTTTTGAGATGTGGTTTTTGAGCATCTCTGTTTTCCAAAAAAACCATGAAAAATACTCCCAACCAAGGATACTATAAGCCACCATATATCCTTACCAATTAATTTCTTGAAATCCATCATACATTCGTGAGTACACATATTAATGTAGCTATTCAAACTCATGCATAAAAAGGAACATGGTTTTGTATCATAGGTTTTACCTTCTTCTGCTATGAATTTACCAACCCGCAAACCTCTAAAAACTCTGTCAGGTTCATCCAATTCACATTTAAGATCACACAAATACAATTTATTCTATATCAAAATAAAAAATGAACTATTAATTATAAACATTTATATTTATTTATTAAATTTAAATGACTCATCGAGTGGAATAATGGTATCTGAATCATGGGTAGTGGGGTGGGGTGAAATCCAACATGTACACAAACCCATGATACACAAAATACCAAATTTGATAATCCTGGATTATGGTTAATTATATAATTCTTAAATAAAAAACTAATTAAATATTTTTTTAGTGATATAACTTTTTTGAAACATCACAATACCTATAGAGTTCATCCTATTAGGATATCCTCTAGCCAGTTTTAGTTGAATCCCCACTGTTTTGGTAATTCACTCTCCTGTCTTGAAATCATCACAACAACCTTTGATTAAGACAATAAAATAAATGGTTAATGGATTGAAATTAAAAAATTGTAAAGGGGTTGATGATCGTACATAAAATATTTCAAGGAATCATTCAATAAACACCAATAACCAAGGGGTTTTAATGGCGGAATGAGAGGGGGAGGTGTCAGCTATAATGATCCTCCATGAATACAAAGTTGACCTAAAATTATGAATGAAATTACCTGAAAAAATATTGTTATATCCTTATTTTTAGAAAACTAAAATAGAGAACATCACAATGTAACCTTTATAGGTCAAAATTTGCGTAACTTATGTGGTTCATCATCATATAATTAAATCATGGGTCATGGTGTGTTCACCTTCCTTTTTAAAAACTATGGCCTATAGTCCCGACATCCAGGGTGTGGACTAATATCGTCGATGGTGTGCACTGAACATCAAATACATGGCCTCAATATATCAAGCCAGGATACCTTCTCTTGGACTATCCTATACAACAAGGCCCAAGGCCCACAATGTGACCATCCCTCTATGCACAGATCTCATAAAAAATTAACGGTCCTTAGAACACATAAATGATAGTCTATATCATGAAATGACGCAACATAAAATGGTGTGGCCATACATAAGGGTTCTTATTTAGTGAAAATACTATAAAATACACAATGTAATGGTACACCCATATCACGACTTGATTTTTTACATTCTTAACCTTTTTATAGTGGTACCCCTTTGGCCCATGGCATGACATCAATCAGGCCCTTATCTGGATGTGACCATCCCTTATCATGGTGTAATGATCCATATATAGTAAAACATCATTTAGGTGACCCTAACCCCAATCTGCAATTCACCTAATCAGTCACAATACCTCATGGTCAATAAAACATATCATAAGACATCTCTTAGAGATATTTTAACCCTTGGAATATAAATCCAAATCATGATTTTTTAAAGAACCATTTCTTTAGGAATAAATATGTAAATTTCCTCAGAATTTCATAACCATAATGACACATGAATTTATAAATTCCTTCCATGTTCCTTCCCCTTCTTGATAAATAATGGCAGTCCTCTAGCTATAATTCCCATCACACATTGGTTATTAATTTACTTTTAACTCACTATACTCTATCCCTAAACACCGACAACACTTCTGATTCAAATTTCTAACATTGAGGTGTGTTATTCACCAAAAGTTGATTTATCCACTCCTCTTCATAATCAAAATTTATATAGACCTCCACTACAACCATATATTATGAGACACCAAAACATGGAAAACCTATTAATTCAAAATATTATGGGGTGTCCCACTATAAGGATTCACTTACATGGGTCGATTTTGGGACGTGGCTCCCCCACTATATATATTTTCTACAAATAACAAACTTCAATCGTTCTTCCACAATCTTGATGTATATTTCCATAATCCATGCATTATTCTTAAAAACACTATATTTTCTACAGAAATATGACCTATTTCATAGAATCTTATATGAAATATTTAATATGATTCAATCAATGTGGCTACTACCAAACTATATCCAATTTTATGAAAAAATGTACTCGTTCCTCCTCTAGATAACATTTCATGAAAAATATCAACCTCACCAACTGACTTATCATCACATCACCTAATCATTATGCCCAAAGTCCACAAGACATTTAAAAATCATATAACACCTACACTAATGTCAAAACCAATTACCCAACATAAATGAATAGTTGGGACCTCAACCACCCATTCCATACACCTTATTTTATCTGTGAGAACTATTTCACCTCGAAACCAACTCACCCTCATATCTCACCAAATTGTATCCTGAGCTTGATGTTGACTCAAAATCCATCTGAAACAGTATCTAAATTCTAAATTTTTATACATTAGGGAACCAGATAAAATCAATTCTACACACACACTTGTCTCTATATGGAATCTCAAGAATCCACTAACCAGTCGCACCACATCCATGACATTTCTAACATGAGGTTCACTTATATTTGGATGATAATATTACACTCACCTAGTCATAGGTATGATAAATTTTGATCTTGGTATAACTTTTATAAGTTAATATTGTGTTTTTGATGTTAGAGATTTAAAATTTAGAGTTTCGGGGAAAATGGTCCAAGAGCATGCATTGGATAAAAGGATAGTTCTAACAATATGATAACTATATGATATGAATCTATGGGATCTTGTGGTGACTTACATTGTTTGATCATGTTAATTCTAATTGTGTGAATCTCCAAGACAACCATACAGTATTATGGGTTTTTTCTAGAGGTTATACCATTAATTAATCATGGTTTGTATTATCGTGGGGTTATTACCAAGAAACTATGTGATTTTATTTTTCAAGGGATAGTGGCTTCTAAATGGTTAGTAAATAGTTTAACTAATTATATGGACCAACCATGGGAATATATTAGAAATTATTAATGAAAAATTAATGAAATGTCCTTATTTTTTAAAATTTAATATTCCGATAATACCCCATTAGCTCCAATCAGTCCCTTCATGAATATATTAGGGATTATTCCCTTGATTCCATAGTGTTCATTGACAATTTTGTGTGCATATCATCATGGTATGTTCGGCTTTTCTCTCGATGTAACCTCTCTAGATCTTTCATCATCCCTTTTTCAGTTGATCTGTTAGAACATAGTATTAATGTGATTTTCATAATTAATGTTTTGGTTTAATAATTAATGATAATAGTCATATATCTAGGATCCTGAGTACTATATATCTTCATTTTCCTTCACTGGTTTTGAAGTAAATTAGGTTTTCATGATTATTAATGTAGGTGCATTTATCAAATGATTTCTCCCTTGGAATTCATTTTGTTATTTTGATTTTTTTGGCTGTGGATACATGAAATAGATTATTTTAAATCAATAATAGGTGAATGTAATATTTTTTCATTATATATTTTTTTTCAAAATTTATTATCTTTTAATATTTATTTCTATGTTTGATCTAGTTTTAATAGAATTCCTCAAAGTTGATTTTGAATGGAAAAGATTTTTTCAGAATGAAATTAGCAATGATCACCATATTAAATATTTTAAAAAAATATGGACAGGGAAATGAAATTGATTTTTACTTGGAAATTTTTAGGTATATGGATTTATTTTATTCACATTGAGATAAACATGGGGTATGTGAAAAACTATACATATATGATACCTATTGGAATTAGCTATCACCAAGGTATGTGATATGATTCCATGGTTGCTAGTGGGTATCCTTTTCAAGGAATTGGGGTTCCTAGAGTTTAGTTTTCACTTGTAGTGGCTAGTGTTTCATGTTTGTCTTAGTTTTGTCTACCATTATGTTCTAATTTCCCCTTTTGTGCTTTGTGGATAAATTATGTGTGTATATATTGAAATTGTTATATTTCGACTTTATAGAGATATTGATGATTGAATCCTATTTAACTCATATTTTTATTCCTCATAAAAACGTTTTATATCATGTTCCTTTATTTAATTAATATGGAATGTTTTATAAAATAGAACCAAATAATGATTTTATATGGAAAAAAATTTATTCTAGAAATTTTTAAGAAATATATTTTATATAAAAAACTAATAGATTCACACTAAAAGACATTGTATATATTTTTGGAGTTATCCTACTGATATTTAGTTCTCAAACACTACCTTTTTATTTGGGAATGTATAGCCATGTTTTTTAGGATACAAGTGTCGGGAAGAGTGACATGTAGATGATGGATTTCCTTGTTCATATTGACATCAATTTAATTGAGATGGTTTTGTCATATATAAATATGAATATGGACCCATGGGTTCTATTGGGTTCCCTTTTTGTGGTCTTTATATTATTCTTTTAGAACATATTACCCAGTAATTGAATTTTATAATGTGGTTTGGATGTTCTTGACTTCTGATATGTTTTATATTTTTTTATGATACAAAAATTGAATATATATTATATCTTTTTTATAAGGGTGAAATAATTCTTATATTTAGTTTTATTACAAACTGATGATGTTTTATTTCCTATGGTGATCAGGAACATGCATTGGGCCCTATTATGGGTCAATTTAGGTAACAATATTTGTTGACATAGGATGGTTTGTTAAAAATTATTATCAACATGTAGAGTAATCATTATTTTTTTTCCCTCATGATAATATATCAACCACTTGATTCTGGTTTTCATTTAGGGGTTGTAGATCTTACTAGTCGAACTAAATAGGTAGTGTAGGAGAATTCTTGTCTAGCTCAGTTTCATGACAATCCTTTAATTTCCATGGGATGTCCAAGATTTTCTAGAATAATTGTTTTTAGTTTTTGAACTTCTTATGTTCAATTATCTGAAATTAAATATATAATAAAATACCATGACTTTTTGTTGATGGTATTCTATCATCTTTTCTTTATTGTATATAGATCCTTCATGAAGGACATCTCCAAATACTATGGAGGAAGTTATTAAACATGCTCCGTAAGAGAATCCTCTTGTTTCCTTAGTTTAGGTGGAAACTATAGTCTGAATGATTCAATTATTAGGCCCAGTAACAAATGATGAACTGGAAAAGAGGGTCTAACATGATACAAAATTCACTATAAAATACCCATAATTATGTTTTGGTAACATGGGAACCTAGGAAATTGAAAAATGTATCAAGGCTATTGTGAAAATATTCCAATTCATAAATACTCTAACAGACTCCAAGGATGGGTTCTCAACATAAACTATTTAGGTGATGCAAATTAATTGATTTTAATACATTTTAAAAGAAAACTTTCATGAATATCTCACATGTACCACTCTAAAGAAAAAATTTAATAAATAGTTGTAACCCAAGACACTGAGAGTGGTGATGGACTAAGAGTTTTTTACTTTGGATCATGGATATTGTCATATCATAGAGAATGATACATGATTTTTTGAGTTAATAAACCTATCTCCTAAGATTATTTCTTATGAATATCTAATGTTGTAGAGTTTTGAAATATTTTTGAGGCTATACATCAAGTCAATACTGATTTATATGAGCATTATCTCTATAATAGAGGTTGGGGATAAGGTAGTTTTGGATGATGTTGATATAATTGGAAAGCAAAGACTCATCTAATAATCAGTGATAACAGTAGTCTTCCAGAGGTCATTTTTTTTGTAAGAATTGGAAGCTAGATGACCAGTGTTGAGGAGGAAGTATGAGGGAACATCATAAATTTGGGAAACATTAGGAGCATTGTTACTAGTATGGTAGAAGGGGACCCCTCAAACAACATTGTATGGTGCCACACAGTTTGTGTCACTCTTTATGGTAATGTAGTTATATAGAAAATTTCTATAAGATAGAATCTCAAGGTAGTATAGATAGATCAACCATCAACAAGGTCTCTCAGTTGCATATAATTTGGAAAAAGTTGTGTGATATCAACCTTGTGCCAAGGGTGATTCTCTGTTTGTGAAGAAAGTGAAAGATTCAAATTGGAATCTATTTTCAGTGAAGTGTACTCTGGTGGAGTCAAAGGAAGGACCTACTACCATTAGAGGAATTATGATTATTGGATCCTATATGATTGATGATTTTTTTGAAATCTGAAAATTCATTACTTTATTTCTTAAAATATTATTAATGTGTTTGGATATCAACAAGATATTATGATTTCCAAGATGAATCTTTCCACTCCATTGAGAAATAAGTTATATATGTTTTTAAATGTTATGAGTGTTGCTTGCTGATTTTTTAACATGAAACCATATGGGACTTTATAATTATTGATCATGACATCTTTGATCTTGTCATTGTCATGGATTGGGTGATTATCTATAAATCCTATCAAAATGTATATCATCTTTAGTTATAGATTCCTTCATTGGTTGGAGTAACTCATGTATTTTATTCTGAGTGGGATATTACAATAGAGATAATAGGTCAAATATATCTTAGTGATGAGGTGATCTCATCCCTATGGTTGGAGATGTTTCTTGATACTTTTGATCCAGGTCTTAGTAGACCTCTTCATGTGGTGGGGAGTGAGTACACAAATGTATTAAAATATGATTTACTAGTGTTTCAACCCCAATGAAAAGTCAAGTTCCCCATAGACCTTCACTCTGGGGAGTGAACCATTTTAATAGCTTCATACTATATGGAACACACATAATTGAAATTATTAATGGTTCTTCTTAATGATATCGCGGAAATTGTATTTACTTTTCTTATCATATCACCGTATGCATCGGTAGTGCTCACTATAATGAAAGTGAATACGAGTATCTAAATTGTTTTTACTATAATAAACTCAAATAGGTGATAAAAAAACAAATATCAATTATCTAAAATTGATGACCATTTTGATCAACACAAGGGATCTTTATATTTTTTAAAAATTAACATTTGATTGGGGTAACAACAGTAGATAGTTCGAGATGAAGATATTCCAATGAAATTGTTTAGAGGTATGAGTGGAAATTTTGACTATCTGGTTAGGGATTTTTTCCTTACTAGTGCTCGTGTAGAGTTTATGTATTTAATGAAACTATTATTCCATCTATTTTTCATTCATAATTTTTTATGAAAGATATCCTGTTTTATACCAAATTAGATAAAGATGATGCTGATTATTTTATTATCATCATTAGGATCTTAAAAAATAATAATCTAGATAGAAATTTATCCAAATTCCAATTCTTGAATCATGATGTAAAATTTTATGGTCATCTGATTTCTGATAACATTTTATTACGGGATCTTGAGAATATTTGAGTGATCATGTTATGGAAGAAAACCAAAAATGTGTTTGAGATATATAGATTCTTAGGATTATCCAATTATTATAGGTTCTTTTTTTAGAAATCTATAATCATTCATCCCTTTTGATAGTATTGACCCATTGTATTATGATGTGTTTTTGAGAGATTAGCATTAGAGATCCTTTGAAGACTTAAAAGTGATGTTGAATAAAATACAATTCATTGTTCTTCCTATGTATGTTTTGGGACATGATATGTCCAACAACACAATAAGTAAGGATTTAGGTTGTGTTATGATGTGGGGGATAGAAGTAATAATTTATGGATCTTATAAGTTATTTCCTTTGGATAATAACCTCCCGGCTTGTGATCTTTAGTAGCCAACAATGATTAATGCTCTGAAGACATGGTGCTCTTACATCTTCAGGGAGTAGTTTACAGTTTTTCCAAACTAAAAAAAGTATTAAGGATATATTCACCCATTTGGATATAAACATAAAATAGACACATTGTGTAGAGTACCATCATACCTTTGATTTTTATATTTAATATACCCATGGAAATCCAAAAATTGTCACATACATTTTGAATCGAATGTTTCTAACTCAGGAAGTGAAAGAGTTAATGGAGGAATGGTTCTTGGTAAGATTTTATGTAAAGAATCACTTAGATAAAAGGGATAATATGAATTAATAGATTCAATTGGAAATTATTATGATGTGGAGTGTCTATGATTTAGTAGTAATCATTATGGTGGGAACAAAATAGTTGAGTGGTCACGGTCGCTCAATGGATTTGTGAGATTCTGAGGAAGGTCAGCTATTTTGATTGACATAAGATAAGAATTAGTGGATAATGATTACCAATCCGATTTGTTTTTTCTTCTAATATATAAAATTATGTATCCGGACATGAGGTGTCATTACTGCTGGTTGGGAATCACGTAACTATTTAGGTATTTCAGGTCTTGATTCCTTGATTTTCATAAAATTAAGAATAAACACTAGATTCTAGCTGGTTTACCATAACCTTTACCCATTATAATGTAGTAATTTTATGTGTTATCCATGTAATTTATGATTGGTCTACCTTGGCGTTGAATTAGTAATGATGTTACATGTTTGATTAGTTATTGAATCCTGAAATCAACTCATTTTATACAAATTAAGGAGTTCATGAAGGTAGAATATGTTTGACATCTATATTTGTCAGAGATTGTTAGAGTCCATGGTTATTAATTATTATTAATTTTTGATAGATATCCCCCCTTTGAGTCCTAATTTTGGAGTGTGATGGTCAGAGTGGACACTCAAGAGGGGGGGGGGGGTGAATTGAGTTCCAATTAAAATTTATGTTAAAAATATTTCTCCTAAAATCCCCCAATTTAAAAACAAAGTTAAACTGTAGTGAATTTATATTGATTATAGAGGTTCAATTAGTTTCTCAAAGATTTATTAGGTCTCAGTTAATTTAATCTCAAGATTAAATTGACTTTTGAAACTAATTTACTAATTTACAATAAATATAAACACTTGCTAATTTAATAATCAAAGTTGCTTTAAAAATAGTTGTGTATTTCAATGTAATAGAAGAGGAATATAAATATATATTATACTTATATATTTAAATTAAAATGCACAGTAGAGTTAACCACGAGGTTCAGTCTCAAGCCGAGACTCAGTCCTCTCAACAATTTATATAAATTGATTCACACCCTGGATAGGGGTTAACAACAGTTAATACACTGTCCAGGTATAAAGACATCTACCACAGTTCTTCGTGGGAAGAAAACAACAGTTCACAACTTTCCAGGTCTTACTCGACCTCCACCACTATCCATAGTGGGAAACAAAAGAGTTATAGAGTTTGAATGAGGATTTGAGAATCCTCCAGCTTAGCAGAGGAGAAAATGTGTGTCTAAGATAAACAGGGCATCACACTACTCGAAATGTAAATTAAAGAATCACTAAGATAAGGATGAATGATTTTAGAAATGCTTTAGTGATTAGCAGTGCAGCTCTGGACTTGTTTGGTTGGTCAGAAAAGCTTCTGAGTCCTTCTCTAGTTTCTTGTTCAGAAAACAGAGTGTTTTATTCTTCCTTGGTTCCAGGTTCAGCTTATCAGCCCGAGTCTATGAAAAGTTTTTTGTTGAAGTTCTTCACTCAGGATGCGACTTGTGTTCTCATCAAGAATAAGTTTCTTTGTGTATGTCTACAATTCGTGGAGTATGGATGTAGACTGGTGAAAAATGATCCACATTTGAATGTTTTTCAGATCTTGTCTCATTCACCCTTCCTATATCTTCTTAGTGCCTTGATTCTCTCTCTTTCATAAAGTATATATTGTACGATCTTTTTCAATCCCTTTATAGCTTTCATCTTCGGCAGAAAATAATAATTACTTTTTGCATGGGTATATGGTACGGTTCCTTGACATGGAAACAGAGATAATTAAATAAAATTAACTACATTGGAAATAACAAATGTAACTGTTATCTTAATAAATAAATTTTATGAAGAGTATAGGGATTGACTGGTTGGTCAATCATTAGTATCCTTTTATTGGTATATGTATATGGTGGACTTGTGTCGCAGGGCCTTCCATCGGTAACTCTTTTGAACTTTCATCGGTATCTCTATGTACCGGTTACTTGGTTCCATCAGTAGCTCTTGATCCATTAGTAGTTGTTGCTCCATCAGTAGATCCTTGTATCGATAGCTATTAGCACTCGTATCGTTAGACTTATACTACTAGCAAACATCTATCAGTAACTATCTGTGAAGTAGTTCTATCGATAGACTTTTGTCTATTGGTAGCTCTGGTCTGTTTGTCTGTCGGTAGCTCTAGTTATCGGTGACTGTCAGTGCTCGTATAAGTAGACTTACTCTATCGGTAACTACCTGGAGACATGCACATCAGTAGCTCTATACCTATCAGTGACCTTTGTGTATCAGTGACTCTGTCTATCGGTAGACTAAGTCTATCGGAATACTGAGTACCAGTAGCTCTTTATCAGTAGCTATACACAGATCAATGACTTACACTTATCTGTTTTTATTCAAAACACTACCAATTGGGTTAGAATTACCTCAGAACTCATATAAACATGGATAAACAATGATTAACATATTCCAAAGATTATTTTAATATTATTATCATCTTGATCATAGAATCTAATAGGTTTAAAATAATTAATATATAAATAATCATTAATTGGGATTATCAGAGTATATGAAAGCATGATTGGGATTATCAAAACAGTTGAGGTCAACAATCTCCCCATTTTTGATAATCACAACTTATCATATTATGGTTTTAAAATAGTGAGAAATTGTATTATAGGATATATAATTAAATTCAATTTTCTCAGAGAAAATAGTATGTTATAGAACATAAGTTATCAGAGGTAAAATTAAATGTGATAGTGTCATGGATAAAAGAAATGGTATTAGTGGATGAAGGAACAAGCACTAGTATCAGAGGGGAAAATCATGACAGCTCTTCCTTATAGAATTTTTTTCCCCCTTTGATACTTTCTCCCCATTATTTATTATCACTTTAAGACTTCTCCCCCTGGGTGAATATTTCTCCCTCTTTGTAGAATCTTGGTAAAATAATTCTCACCCTTGGTGAATATTTCTCCCTCTTTGTAGAATCTTGGTAAAATATTTTTCCCCCTTAATATCCCTATAGAACATTTCTCCCCCTTTGTGATAATCAAAAAGTGGGAAATAACAATGAGAGTCACTTGTATTAAAGGGTACAAAAAAGAATATATAGAGAGAAAAAAATACAAGGATTTCTATCAAACATCTTAGCCACTTGATCAATCCACATCCTCAGTGTGAGATTTTTCTTTTGGATCAGAAGAGGAATCAAGAGGTGAGGATGCTGGTGAAGGCTTAGGAATTCCGAAAATGACCACAAGAGGCTGAGCAACTGACAATGTGCCCGACCTGTATTGAGTAGTTTTTTGAGTGATCATATGAGTGAGGCTTGGAATTTCTTGTGCAGGAGTCATTTGAACTAGAGAAGCAGCAGAGGTAGAGGCAAGAAAAGAAGGAAGTACAATTACGGGTCTAGCATCAATATGCATGAAAGGTAGCAACAGATTTCTGAAATCCATGATTATTCCTCCTCATTTCTCCATGGAAGATATGAATTCATCCTTATTCTCCATAAACTTTTCCAACACTAGAGTTAATTCTCTTAGCGTGCTAACTTGTTCTCTGAATCCATGATTGACAGGAGGCAGCTTCATATTTTCTATCAGAAGCTTGAAGTGACTAGTCATTTGATTCTTTGTGTAAATCTTTTGTAAATAGTATTCCACTTTATCTTTCACTTCTTTTTGAGAGGCAGAAGCTTCTCTCATATAGTCATGGACTATCTTCATTATTTCTCTAGCTAAATCTCTAGTAGAAATCACAACATTGCTCAACTCAGATGAGTCCACAGAGCCACTGGTTGAAGCTGAACCAAGCTCCTCTTTCATCACTGCTCGAAATTGATTCAAATACACTGAGGGTTTGGAATCAAGAGAACCAACAGAGAAAGATACAGTCTCTTTGATGTTCTTGGTTAAACCACTGATAAGATTTTGAACTTGAGAATCCTGGGATTTAACATGATCTTTAATGGAAGTTTAAAAGCATTCGAACACTGAAACCATCTGGCTTACAACACTTTTCACATAAGCTAAGTCCTTATCTTCTTGGGATTTTGAGCTCATGTATGATTCTAAAGAAACAACAAATTCCTTTAGAGAATCAAGATATTCATGAAGTATATAAATTTTATCATAACAGTCTTTAACTTCTTCTACTATCTCACTCATAAAGGTTGAAAAATTACAAGAAAGAGAAAGTTAAAAAGATCTTTTCAACATACTCACCTCTTCAGTAAAACTGTGCTTCATCTCAGTAACTGAGGCACTAAAAGATTCTTTCAGCTTATCCTTTAAGGTTTCCAGATCATCTTCGGTAACCAAATCAGTAGGTGAAACCGCAAAAGATGCTCTTAGAGAGGCTAAAATGACCACAGAGTCAGTCATAACCGATTGAATTGAAGAAACCACTGAAACTTTCATCTTCTTTACCTCTTCCACAAAGCTTTCCTTAAGATTTTTCTTTAAAGTATCCAGGTCATGCATTCTTCCCACATCTTCAGGTTGCAACTCAGATTCATCATCATAAATAATATTTGGTCTATTTAGAGATTCTTCATTCTCATAATCAGGATAGTCTAAAACACATACTACAAAAACTGGGTCTTCTGCCCAATCATCAATTCCAGCAGCCACTGTAACACTTCTAACATTGGTTTGATGCTCCCCCTCAATGGGTGCATCCTTAAGTACAGAAACAACATTCTCAGATGGTCTTTCATCCCTAAGAGAATCATCTATTATCATTTCTATCTCTATAGTAGCAGGAGGGTCTTCCAAAGTAGGCAAGGGTATGTCAATTTCATTTGCATCCTCAGCAGGCACTAAATATTGTCCAATCACTAGACTAAGGCTCAAATCGGCTGACAGAGATGCTTCACTCTCATGATCATTTTCATCATTTTCTACAGTAGCCTCTTCAACATCCTCTAAAGTAGCTTTTTCCTTGTCTGATTTCTGTTGATCTATATTTTTAGGAGCTTGGCTTGGAGGTATGTCAGGGTCTCCTCCTTCATCAGTAGAGGACTCTTCCTCTTCTGAATCGTCATTGTATTCTGGCTCCTTTTCATCAAGTCCCAGACCTGGATCCCTCACATCCTTCGGTCTTGAAGGGTGATCCATAGGATTGAACGTATCATACACCCTTTGGTCATCAGTGACCCTTTCTCCTCTCCAATGGTTCAAATTTATTCTCATGTATTTGCAGACTGTGGATGTAATACAAAAGTTATTCTTCACTACCACTGTCTCATCTTGAGACTCTGCGACCCCTTTTACTTTGATCATCAAAGAGATCAACTTAGCAAAGAATAGGGCATTTGTATTTGATTTTGGCCTTGTCATATCATCCATTTGGGTCATCAGCAATCTGCACAAATTCACCATTACACAATGTCTTAAGAGGTGCAGGAGATAGATATAATGATATCTCAAATTAGAAAAGTCTCCCATCCTCAGTATCAAGATATGTTGAACAAATTTGAACAGCAATCTGTTCTCTCCATCCATTTCTGTAGCAACTACTTGTCTTTGACTTCCATCACCAGTTAGCTCTTCCAAAGCAGTCTCATAGTCGAAAATATCACTGGTAGGAGGCATGGATCTCAGGACATATCCAGATACACCTTAATGTGGAACTTTAAATCACTCAACACACTCAACAGATGAAAATAACATCTCCTTTCCATTCACAAAAGAGGTTACTCGACTTTCATTCTCATATTTCTCAAAGGTTACAAACTCATACAACTGTTTCACTAACTTTGGAAAGTAGGGACCATTGTTGTTTGAAAAAAACTCCACCCACTTTTGATCTGCAAGCACTTAGAGCACTAAGAACTTGCTAGGTAGCTACCATTCTACGCACAACTCCTTTTCAATCATGATGACTGTATTCTACAGATGAGGATTCACTGGTCACCTCCCCGACCTAGTTCTAGTTACACGTCCTCTTGCTTCTTTCTATAACTTCTGCTTCTTTTCTTTAGGCTCAATAGTTTCATCTTTGATGGTAGGAAGTTTGGTTTTTTCCATCGGTGGTTTGAAGGATTTAGGGTTCTCAAAAGATTCGGGAGCCAAAGTTTGAGGGTTAAGGTTTGAGGCTCGGTGGATAGAGAAGTATCTAGGACATAGTTTTTATAATTTAGGAATCATAAAATAAATGAAACAAAATGAAATAAAGTAAAAATGATTTAGATTCTGGTGGTAGACAGAAGTTTTAAAATATTCCACTCATCGGTGGGAACTCCTATCATTGAGCTTATGTCAGTGAGAATTTTACATCGGTGCGAATTTCACATCGGTGAGAATTTCACATGACTGATAATTTCACATCGGTGAGAATTTAACATCGGTGAGAATAGATACCGATTGAGGTTAAACATTCCTAACTCGTTTCTAATGTAACTTAACCTATCCGAACTCAAAGGTTTAGTGAAAATGTCGGCTAATTGATGTTCAATACCTATAAACTCAAGAGTAATATCACATTTTTGATAATGATCTCTCAAGAAATGGTGCCTTACATCAATGTGTTTGGTCCTAGAGTGAGACACAGGGTTCTTCGAGATGTTAATTTCATTAGTGTTTTCATAGTTGATTGAAACATGATTAAAGTCATACCCATAGTCCAAAAGAGTGTGTTTCATCTACAAAATTTGTGCACAGCAACTACCATCAGCTATATACTATCCTTCAGCAGTGGACGAAGCTACAGAATTCTATTTTTTACTATACAAAGATACTATGGATTTTCCCAATAAATGACATGTTCCTGATGTGTTTTTTATCCAACTTGCATCCAGCAAAGTCAGCATCTGAATAACTTGTTAACTTAAAGGATTTTCCTTTAGGGTAAAATAAACCTAAGTTTACAGTGTGTTTAAGGTACTTAAAAGTTCTTTTAACAGAAAGTAAATGAGACTCTTTAGGGTTATCTTGAAATCTTTCACACATACAAACACTAAACATAATATCTGGTTGACTAGCTTTAAGGTAAAGTAAGCTTCCAATCATACCTCTGTAATTGGTTTGATCCACTGGTTTTCTAGTTTCATCTGCATCCAATTTACATACTGTTCTCAAAGGAGTATCACTTTCCTTAATAATATCCAAACCAAAATGTTTTAGATGATCATATTTATATTTACTTTGATTAAAAATAATATCATTTTCAGTTTTAAACACTTGAAATCCAATAAAATATTTTTGTTCTCCCATTAAACTCATTTCAAATTCATTTTGCATACTCTTTGAAAAATCATTACATAAATAATGTTTACAAGATCCAAAAATAATATCATCAACATAGATTTGTACTATCAAAATATCTTTATAAATTCTTCTGATAAAAGGAGTTGGATCAGCAGTCCCTTTAGTAAAACATTTTGAGATAAGAAAATTACTAAGTCCATCATACCAAGCTCTTAGAGCATGTTTTAAACCATATAAAGCATTAGAAATTTTAAAAACTCGATTTGGAAAATTAGGATTAGTAAATCTAGTTGGTTTTCAACCAAAACATCTTCAGTTATAAAACCATTTTAAAAATCACTTTTGACATCCATTTGATATAACATGAAATTCAGATGAGCAGCATATGCAAGTAAGATCCTAATGGCTTCCAATATGACTACAGGTGAAAAGGTTTCCTCATAGTCTATACCTTCCTCTGGACTATATCCTTATGTAACTAGTCTAGCTTTGTTTCTAACTATGTTTCCAGACTCATCAGCATTGTTTATAAAAACCCATTTAGTGCCTATTTTCAAAGTGTCTTTAGGTGTCTCGGCCTATCCTCGGGGCCCGTGCCGTGACTACCCCAAACCCGCCTTCCATAGGCCAGGGGATGGAGACTAGCACAATGCCGTAATTCCTGGTAAAATGGGAAGGCATTGCCTTTGTAAAGTAAACAAACACCACAGAGCAAGCGGGCGGTAGAAGTAAACACTAAGTAAAAACTGGGTACAATAGTAAGTGCGGAAAAGTAAGTGGGGTAGAATACAAACCCAAACTGAAAGTAAAGTAAAACTGGAAAGGGAAAAAAGCAACTGAAAGTAAAGCCACAATGTCGAGCCATCCACTAGAAGTCCCACCTGAAGAGTGAGTACAAATAGCCTCCACAGCACCTCGGGTCCAGCCGTCCGCTCCGAGTATGTCCCGCCCAGTAGTCCACCTCCAGGTACCGTCCTTCTCCGCAAGCCTCAACCACAATTAGCGTTGTTCGTCGTCTGCAACCATCACAACATAGTGTGGGAATAGCCCATGCAGGGGTGAGTATAATCTACTCATTAAGGACCCTGAGACCCCCAAAGGTCTCCCAGAATCCATAAAGGATAATCCACAAAGGATAATCCACAATGGAAAGATACAATCATGAAATAACATCTGACACTGCTTAGGTATATGCCCATATATATACCTAAGTCGCAAATTCTAGTTCAATCCATCCTCTGAGCCCAAGCACAACCCATTCCACATAGAAAAGAAAAAAGTAATCCACACAGGATAACACAACACAATCCACAAAGGAATGAAAAACAGGATTCAGCTCACACAGGTATACTTTTTCGAATGACGATAGAGATGATCAGATATAGCCACTGATTCATCTAAGTCATTGTACCCACAAAAGCTCGATAGTTACTAACCCCTGCAATGACCCACACAGGATCGATAGGTAACTAACCCCCGCAATGACCCACACAGGATCAGACCCACATAGGATCTATATGCATTGGCCCACACAGGACCGCTGAGCGCTGAGCCACATAGGATCAGACCCACACATGATCAATAGCACTGATCCACGTAGGATTGCTGAGTGCTGTAGTCTTCGCCGTCGAATCCACTGAGGATCTCTGTATAGTCGTCTTCGTCGTCACATTCGTAGCCATATCTAGGGTTCCCGCACACAGCAAGCTCATTCGGGAGGGTCCACACCATGAGCCGAGAGGCTCATACATCAACTTACACAATGTCCGGAGTTGATGTATCCAAAAGTTATGTATCATCAATAGGAACTCAACGTCATAGACGACGCGTCAATCGGACACTCGGTCTGGATGTTATTGGCTTTTTCGTTCCAAGGGTTCGGTTGGTTTTTAAGTCAAAACAAACCCGAACAAACTCAACTGTGTCCAAACCTCGAGCAGAGTAAGCCAAAAGGCCTGTCTCACTTATAGGAATCCAAAAAAGTCGACGGCATTCCAATCGGACGTCCGGAGCACAAGTTATGAGCGTTTCCGCTTCGAGGGCCTAGTTGGTTTCGTGTACGAACCAACCCGGCCGAACTCAAAGTACTCTGAAATCATGAGTGTAATATATTGAAACGATAGTCCCGATCCAAGGATCGCATCACCGCTGACGGTGCGTTGATCGGAGGTCTGTAGCCCAAGATATGGGCAAAAGACAGAAGGAGGTCCGAAAACGGGGGTCTGGGCCCGGACCGACCCGACCCAACCCCCCTGGGTCGGCACGAACCGGGTCGACCCGACCCGGGTCCAGGTCCGGCACACTTGGGAGCGGTCCGGCCTGGTCGGCGCAGCCCGGCCCGGCCTAGGCACGGCCCGGCCTGACCTGGGCGGCTCGGCCCGGCGCACTGGCGCTGGCCGGGCGGCCCAGCCAGCCGGCGCGACCATTATGGCCGAGCGATGTGGGCGGGGGGTGAGCTACCCCTGCGTGGAGAAATTGCGGCCCCCTGTGGGGCCGCCCTTGATAGCGGATGCGGCCGGTTGCCGCATCTCATCACCTCCGGTCCTGCGCCGTCCCGGGACTCGCGGCCTCCCTCCGCGGCCTCAGCCGCGGCGGCTCCTCCCGGCAACCCGCCAAGCGCTGCCGCCACATGCCGCCGGCCCCGCCGTGCCGGCGGGGCGCGCCAGAGGGTCGCTCCACGGACCACCGGAGGAGTTCCAGTGGTCGTAATTGCCTTCCGTCTTCGCCAACAGCCGTCCCAGGGCCCATCCTTCACTGCGAGGACCTCACAACGCCCGTGCGGCCTGCTTTTGTCATCGTCCGCCGATCCGCACACCAAGAACGAAGGGACGGTGGGTTCGGATTTGTTCGTCAGTCTGCACCCACTGCGTTAGCAGTTTTAAAAGCCTTCTGAAAAATATTAAAACAAACCGCGGAAATAAAATCAGAAATATTTAAACGCACCATTTAAACCCATGCTGAGGATATAATTAACAAGATTTAAATGAACTGCAACCCCTACCTCAATCGGTTGATGATCGAAGATTGTCGCGGAAGGAGGATCGTCGGTGTTGCGGTACACGGCATTGTGTCGTCGATCTCTAAGGGTTCGGCATTCTTCGTCAGCGACGATGCGTTCTTCGCGTTCTTCATGTTCTTCACATTCTTCGCATTCTTCACGTTCTTCTCTTTCTTCAACGAAGGAGGATGAAGATCTTCTAGCCTTAGAGCTTTCTCCCAATCCTCTCAACAAGAAACCCTTCAGTAAAATAAGTGTTGGTCTTATTTTATTTCCCATGCCAACGTTTTGGAATTCATAGAAAGAATCCAATAATTAACTGAATTAATTGCAACACTAAAACCGTTCAATTAATAGGGGCGTTTAAAATTTAATTAAACACACGGGTTGAATTTATTTAAAAAGAGGTTTTCGCGGGTGCGTTACTTAGAGGGAAATAAACGGTGGGGCTCGTGTGGGCCCCACCTCACAAATATCCTTCCCAGTGGGTAGGATATTATGGGTCCCATCTTATCCACTTAAACTAGGTTAATCCACTTAAGTAAAAAAAAAGAGTCGCACCACTTTTATTTTATTCTCTAACTTATCCTCAAAAAAATAAAAACCACACCCTAGTAAACAAAACTCCGGAAAAAGAGTTTCTTAGCAACTACTGGCACTGTGATTCCATCGGTGCCCTCTGAATTAGATTCGGAGCATCGGTTCAAAAGTTAGAAAAACTCGCTCATTCGTTCACTGAACGTACCCGAGCCAAACTTTGGAAAATGATTCCAGGCACACTGGGCCTCAGAATTAGGTGCTGTCAGAAACTGCGTTCTTGTAAAATTCCAAAGAAAACTAAGAAATAAATTTCCTTGAATTTTATGGGTCTTTACATCAGGTCTGTCAACTATTTCCCAGACTTTTTTCTTTCAAATTGATTTAACTCGTCTTGCATAGCCATTACCCGAAATTCATCATTGATAGCATCATTGATATTTTTAGGTTCTATCTATGAAGGAAAAGCTTGATGTTCAACCTGGTTTCTTAGAGAAGCTCTAGTCTGTGTCCCTCTATCCAGATTACCAACAAAAACATTTAAAGGATAATTCTTTAGAATTACATTTGATCTATTAAAGGTAGGACTAGAAATTTCAGCTTCATCTATAGGTTTTGGTTCAATAGAAGCATATTATGGAATATGTACATAACTAGATTTTTTTATAGCAGGTTCTTTAGATTTGTCATTAAGGTCCAGAACACTCAAATCTTCTTCAATATTTTCAAGAGAGGTATTAGGCTCATGTGGATTAGTTTAAAAAACATGGTGTGAACAGAATATTCCACACATTTGGTTCTTTTATTAAAGACTATATAGGCTTTTCTAGATAAAGAATAACCAATAAAAAATCCTTTATCACTTTCAGAAGTAAACTTGTCCAGATTATCCGTTGTATTAAGAATAAAAACGTTGCAGCCAAAGACTCTAAAGTAACTAATTTTGGGTTTTCTATTATTCCACAACTCATATAGGGTCTTCTTAAGAACTGGTCTAATTAATACTCTATTAATAATATAACATCCTGTATTCACAACTTCATCCCAAATGTAAATAGGCAAGTCATATTCATTAAGCATGGTTCTAGCTATTTCTTGAAGCATTATATTCTTTCTTTCTACCACACCATTCTACTGAGGTGTCTTAGGAGAAAAAAAGTTATGACTATAGCGATTGTGTGAGCAATAAGAATGAAATTCATGATTTTCAAACTCACGACCATGATCACATCTTAGTGTTCTGATCTTAAGTCCACTAAGTCTTTCTTTTGATTTGGAATATTTAGTAATGTAAGAACAAGCTTCACTATTGTGAGCTAAGAAGTATACCCAAGTACATCTAGAAATGTCATCTACTGTTACATAGACATAGTGCTTCCCATTTAAACTAGAAACTCTTGATGGTCCAAACAAGTCCATGTGAACAAACTTGAGAGGTTGAGAAGTTGAGACTTCTTTATTTTATTGAAAAGAAACTTTATGTTTCTTTCCCTTTTGGCAGGGATTACACACTTTGTCATTTGGGAATTCAAGCTTAGGTAGGTCTCTAACATAGTTTTTCCTAGTCAATTTTCTATGTGAATATATGTTGAAGTGTCCTAATCTTATGTGCCAAATCCAAGATTCTGTATGAAAAGCATTTAAACAAGTAACATTTTGTTTGGCTAAAGAATTTAAATCAACAGCATAAACATTTTCATTTCTTAAAGAAGAAAATACATAAACATTCTAAGAGTTAAAAACATTGCAATAATCATTTTCAAAATTAACATTAAATCCATCATCACATAATTGAGAAATACTTAAGTGGTTATACTGAAGTCCATCAACAAATAAGACTTTAGAAATTAAAATTGACTTAGTGTTACCAATCTGGCCTAGTCCGATGATTTTTCCTTTAGAATTATCACCAAAGGTGACATGGCCTCCATAAACCTTGATTAATATTTTGAAGCAAGAGTAATCCCTAGACATATGTCTTGAACATCCACTATCCAAGTACCATACCTTCTGGTGAGAACTATTTAAGCATGTTTCCTAAAAAATAGATTTAGATAGAAAATGATTTTGGTACCCAGATCTCCTTTGGTCCACAAAGGCTAGAAATCAAAGCTTTAGGTACCCATATTTGTTTTATGGGTTTCATGTAATTTACAGAATCAAGATATTTTAAAAGATAACCTTTATTTGACCTATAAACATATGAATAACTAGTTGATGCATAGGAATTTCTAGAACTGGAATAAGTAGAGTTTTGTCCAGACATATGAATAAATCGAGTTTTAGTGTACTGTCTCTGTCCAGGTTGGTATCCCAAGCCATTAGTGTATTTAGGTGAAACTTGTTTAACTAACATTTGAGTAAGTGCGACTTTTTCCTTTGTGAATTTTTCTAAGTCCTTTCTATGTTGCTCATTAGACATTTTCAGTTCTGTTTTTTCCATTAACAGTTGGGCATTATTTTCTTTTTCTACATCAAGGGCAGATTTAACATTAACAGTGAGAGCATGTTTTTTCTTTAGTGACTTATACTTGTCCTTGAGTTCATTAAATGTTTCTTCCAGCATATTACAATATTCAAACATTTAATACATAGACATATTTTTATCATTATCTAAATCACTGTTATTTCTAGAATAATAATGATTTAGCATAGGGGAAACAGGTACCTCAGAGGTATTGGTCATAAAGCACATATTGGTACGATTCTTCTCAGAATCAGAAATATCGTATTCACTTGTGTCTTCCTCTAAAGCACTCCAAGTAGCTTTCATATATTTCTTGTAGTTCTTGTCCTTATAATCATATTTCTTCATGAATTTTAATTTTGGACAATCAGCCTTGATGTGTCCTTTTCTTTTTCATTCATAGAAGACTACTTCATCATTCTTGTCAGCTTTCTTCCAATCCTTCTTCCAATGTCCCTTGTTTTCATACATTCCTTTGTAGTTAGATTTTCTAAAAAATTTCTTCTTCCTATAAAACATTTTGAATCTCTTGGATATCTGATCCATTTCAGCATCATTGTCAGAGTCTGAATCTTCACTTTTCGAACTTTCAGTTTGTATTTTCATTTTCTCTTTGTCTTTACTCTTACAGGTAGTAGACTTTAAAGATACGGATTTTCTCTAAAGTTCATCAACTTCCTCCTTATTCACCTTGATTTATTCCTCATACATCATTATTTTACCAATCAGCTCTTTTATAGGCAGTGCTCCAATGTCACAGACTCTCTGATTGAAACAGAGGTTCCCCTCCATGGGTCTGGTAGACATCTCAAGATTCTCATGATTTGTTCCTTTGCTAGAATAGACTTTTCAAGTGAACTCATTGTATTGACGATCTCATTACACCTGAGATACATGTAATAAATAGGTTCATCAGTTTCATTTTAAAATTATCATATTTAATAGTATAAGAACTCAATATCATTTCCTTAACATTGGTTGTTCCTTAATGAGAAACACCCAAAGTATCCCGAATTTTAAAAGCAGTTTTACAGGAAGAAATTCAATTGAATTCCTCATCTCCTAAAGAACAGTACAAGGCATTCATGTCTTTACAATTATTATTGTAAGAAATCTTTATAGGTTTATCCCATGTAGTTCTTTCATTTCCTGGAATTTTATATTATGACTCTATAGCAGTCCAAATATCAAAACCCATACTCTCTAAATGAATTTTCATTTTAAGCTTCCACTGGGCATAGTTTGTACCATTAAAGAAATGAGGCCTATTAGTAGCATCACCCTCTAATCTATTGTCCATAACTATATTTTAGAAAATAGTTTTAAAGAGATAAAAGTTAGAACTGACAGAAATTTAAGATCATTAAAGATGCAACTAAAATCACAGTGAAAAAACAGAGTATTTCAAAAATCTTTTAGTCCTCTGATACTAACTGTTGGTCAGAGTGGGTACTCAAGAGGGGTGGGTGTGAATTGAGTTCCAATTAAAATTTTTGATAAAATATTTCTCTTAAAATCCCCCAATTTAAACACAAAGTTAAACTATAGTGAATTTATATAGATTATAGATGTTCAATTAGTTTCTCAAAGATTGATTAGGTCTTAGTTAATTTAATCTCACGATTAAATTGACTTTTGAAAATAATTTACTGATTTACAATAAATATAAACAGTTTCTAATTTAACAGTCAAAGTTGGTTTAAAAATAGTTTTGTATTTCAAAGTAACAACAGCTAAATATAAATATATAGTATACTTATATACTTAAATTAAAATGCACAACAGAGTTAACCAAGAGGTTCAGTCTCAAGCATATTCTTATTCCTCAACAGTTTATATAAATTGATTCACACCATGGATCGAGGTTAACAACAGTGAACACACTGTCCAGGTACAAAGACCTCTACCACAATTCTTCGTGGAAAACAAACAACAGATCAAAGGTGTCCAGGTCTTACTCGAGCTTTACCACTATCCACAGTGGGAAAAAAAGAGTTACAGTGTTTGAATGAGGATTTGAGAATCCTCCATCTTAAAACAAGAGACAATGTGTGTATAAGATAAACAGGGTACACACACTACTCAAAATGTAAATGAAAGAATCACTCAGATAAGTATGACTGAGTTTAGAAATTATTTTGTGATTAGAGTTACAGCTCTATACTCATTTGGTTGGTCAGAAAAGATTCTGAGTCCTTCTCTAGTTTCTTGTTCATAAAACAGAGTGTCATTTTTTTCCTTGGTTCTAGGTTCAGCTTATCATCTTGAGTGCATGAAGTGTTTGTTGTTGTAGTTCTTCACTCAGGATGCATCTTGTGTTCTCCTCAAGAATAAGTTTCTTCGTGTATATCTGGAATTCTTGGTGTATGGATGTAGACTGGTGAAAAATGCTCCACATTTGAATGTTGTTCAACTCTTGTCTCTTTCACCCTTTTTGTATCTTCTTAGTTCCTTGATTCTCTATCTTTTATAAAGTATATATTGCACGATCTTTTTCCTTCCCTTTATAGATTTCAACATCAGTAGAAAATAATAGTTAATTTTTGCATGGGTATTAGGTACGGTTCCCCCACATGGAAACAGAGATCATTATTTAACAATAACTGCATTAAAAACATCAGATGTAACAGTTAGATTAATAAATAAATATTATTAAGAGTATAGGGTTTGACTGGTTGGTCAATCATTAGTAGCCTTTTATTAGTAGATGTATACGGTGGACTTGTGTCGCAGGGCCTTCCATAGGTAGCTCTTTTGAACTTCCATCAGTAGCTCTATATACCAGTGACTTGGTTCTATCAGTAGCTCTTGATCCATCAGAAGCTATCGCTCCATTGGTAGATCCTTATATCGGTAGCTGTTCACACTCGTATCGGTAGACTTATACTATCAGTAGAATTCTATCAGTAGATATCTATGACCTAGTTCTATCGGTTGACTTCTGTCTATCGGTAGCTCAAGTCTGTTTGTCTGTCAGTAGCTCTGGTTATCAGTGACTTTCTGTGCTCATATCAGTAGACTTACTCTATCAGTAACTACTTGGATACATGCACATCGGTAGCTCTATACATATCGGTGACTCTATCTATCGGCAGACTAAGTATATCGATAGACTGAGTACCAATCTCTCTTTATCAGTAGCTATACACAGATCAGTGACTTACACTTATCTGTTTTTATAAAAAACACAGCAGATTGGGTTAGAATTACTTCAGAACTCATATAAACATGGATAAACAATGAGTAACATATTCCAGAGATTATTTTAATATTATTATCATCTTGATCATAGAATCTCATAGGTTTGAAAGAATTAATATATAAATAAGCATTAATTGGGATTATCAAAGTATATGAAAGCATGATTGGGATTATCAAAATAGGTGAGGTCAACAGAGTGGAACGGAGATAACTATGGGTTAACAATTGAAGTTGATCATGACAAATCATCCCTAGATGGATGGACAAACTAAGTGAGTTATCTATATTCCTAAATACATTCTTTTGAAATATATGGTCAACATCAGTGGATTTGGGAAAAACATATTCCTTTTGTGAAATTTTCTTATAACAGTAGTTACCTGACAACAATCAGGATGGTTCCATTTTTGGTGTTGTATGGGAGGTTTTGTAGATCACATCTTTGTTAGAAAGATGATGGAGAATGGTCCTTGGTTAATCTGTGTATCATCTTCGATATGGTTAATATTTTTCATTTGATCAATAAATAGTTATTGGTATTTAAGTTTCACTAAAAATCATATACTTTCTATTGTCATCATCCTTCTATTTTGAGGTATATTTTTTATGTTTTCTTAGAGTTTCACCTCATTTGGTCACATAAATTTTAGGAGGTAGGGCATGTTAGCACCTAACTATGTCAACCCAGTTGATATTGTGTTGTAACTTGAAAAAGTAGATTAATTACTGGAGATAAAAACACATTTGAATTCAATCCATGATTTTTTCCATCTATCCTGTGTAAAGAAGTATTATTTGTACCTATCCATTGTGATTTAGTGGGAGGATGTTGAGATTGAATATGAAACTATAGTGACTGAATGGATCATTGAGATAGTGGACTAATATGTTAAGGTCTGAAAGGGAATGGTTATCCCATTGGTTTTAGTGACATGGATTTATTATAGGGAAAACCATGATACATCGGAGTGTGAGGCCCTGATGATCCAATAATGAAAATATCTCATTTCAGGTACATGATCTCATGCCTTTATGGGGATGGAAAAATATTATGGTGGGGAGAAATGTGACACCTCATAGGTCATTAGAATGTATACTTTGACATTGGATTAACTTGTATGAGTTTTTCTAGGTTTTTTGATAGTTAAGGATTTAAATTTTTTAGTTTCAGAAAAAAAGTCTTAGTGCACTGATCAAGAGCACAGTTACTATGAACAATGTGATAATTATTCAACATTTATTTGTAAGATACAATAGAAATTTTCACAGTTTTATCTTGGATTTAATTACTATGAATGTTCTCAAGAAAGATATGTGGGAGGTTGCGTTTATTTAAAAGGATGATGAATGTATTGAAAAAAGTTTTTATAACCATGGAACTCTTCCTAGAAAACAATGTGAATTGTTTTTTCATGTTAGTGTGGTTATAGCATGGTTAGTGCATGGTTTTTCTAACCATGTGACAAGATACAACTTCTTAAAATATAAAATTACTTTGATCCCATATTTTATTTTAACTCTAGTCTCCTCTTAATCCCTCATGAACTCAATCTAGGCCATTTCTGATGCTCAAGGGGACTCTACCCTTGATTCTTTAGTGATCATTGAATTATTTTTATATATCTTATCATAAAATGTTTGGTATTTCTCTCTCGATTTTTAATTGTTTCCCTAGTTTTATACTCAATATCCCTTCAAATGAATTTATTAGAATATAATGGGGTGCTTAATTTTAGATATAAGGATGTGGATGGATAATTTATGATGTTCATTTTAGATCTATGATCAAGCAGACTGGATCTCCACATTTCATATCAATGGTTTGGAGAGAAATTATTTTACCATTATTCTTTAGGAAAGTGTCTTTATCCTATGGTCTACCACTTAGAAGTCCTTGTGTAATTTTTTTCCATTGGTTTTGATACATGAAATTAATGATATTAAATACACAAAAGGGGAAATCGATCTTTTTTGGCTATGAAATTATTTTCAAAATGGATTTTCTTTAAAACCCTATTCTAATTATAAATCTGTATTTGATGGAATGACATAAATATTATTTGAAATGTAAAGTGTTTTTTAAATAATTAAAACATGTGAATTTCTATAGAAAATTTTCTATGAACATATTGGTATGGAAATAAAATGCATTTTTCCTTGTAAATTTCTTATTAATGTGGAATTGGATCCTTAAACTAAATTTCAAACAAAAAACATATTGGGAAGACCATGGGGTATGAGGGAAAAAATGTATATGTGAGGAATAGTGTAGTTAGATGTCACTAGGGGAGGTGTTCATGAGGCCATAGTTTCAAGTTGGTAGTCATTCAAAGGATCCAAGTTTCTTTTATTTTATAGTTCACTTATATCAGCTAGTGTTACATGTTTGTCTTACTTATGTGCAACCCTATGACATAATTTCCCCATTACTACTTTGTGGATAATTTAAATTTATATATATATAAATGATTAATTTCCCACTTGACATTGATATTTATTCTTGAAACATGTCGTACTCATACACTTATTCCCTATGGATAAGTGTTATGCCATAATTTTTTTATTTACTGAATATGTAATTTTTATGAAATGAAAAAAATATGATTTTATATGAAAGTTTTTTTATTGAAATGTTTACAAGTATGTTTTATATAAAAAGTCAACACATGCATGTGGATATAAATTTTATTTATTCTTGGGAATATCCTATTGATATTTAGTACTCACACAATACATTTTCCTTTGATAATTTATATCCCTAGTTTTGTAGGACACATGTAAATGGAAGAGTATATTGTAGATGAGAAAACTCCTTTTTCTTGTTTCCTTTTGGTGGGTTGGGTTAGTGGTGACATATGGTCATATGGAGATGGACCCATTAGTTGCTTCATGTTTCTTATTGATGGTCTTCATCTTGTTCTATAAGACATTTTTATCGAGTTGTTTGATTTAACCTTGTTGTTTGTTTCTTCTTGACTTGCGAGGTTTAATGATACCTACTCAGATTACATATTTATTCCAATCTTATGTCATGTATATTGAGGGTGAAATAATTACCATGTTTCATTGTATGATACCCTAGTTCTTGTTTCCAACCCCAGGATATTGGGAATGTGATTCATGCATTATGGAAGGTCAATTGAACTAACATTATTGGTTAACATGGGTTGTTAAATTATAGATAGAATTCTCCATGCTATAGGATTGTCCTTATTATCACTTTAATGAATCAAAATTATTAATATCCAAGGATCATGCCTTATCTATTAATAAATATAAATACCAAATGGTATCATCCCACTTATACCTATTTTTCAAAAACAAACACCATGCACTACATGCTCTAAACATACAAGTAAATTTATCCTTGACATTCACTGAAATTCACCCTTAATGAGGTTGAAACACCCAAATGTCTCACTCCACAGAATATGGGTTACAATACTCTACACCTTAATAACAAATGTTGGATAGATTCCTTCATCACATGCATGTAGATATTATCGAGCCACACTCATCCCACCAAAAAAACACCTATTGAGGACCATACTCAGATTGACAATGCCAGGATACTCAACTAAAATATGGATATCAAAATAAATCATAGTGGCAACACAAATCGTATACACCTTGAAAATAATTCAACCATTCCTACATATATTTTTTTGAATACATCAATTGTCATTATATAAATTCCCACCTACCAATCTATAAAACAAATGATAATCACATATAAAAACACAATTTTTCTCAAAAATCAACACTTTTCAATGAGAATCCCTAAAAATAGTAACCCACCAATTTTTGATGTATATTGAAGATCCTGAATAACATTTTCATAGGTTCTCATCCACTATCTACTACAATATCAATGAAAACCACTAAGTGTACACTCTTGTGTGACCCAATCATGAAACTAAATAAATACTATAATGATTCTCCTCCCATAGAACCTATAATAATTCAATTAATCCAATTATCATGAATCACCAGAATATCAATATCAAATAACTGAAAGCGATCCTTGATTCTTTCTATTCAAACCAGCCTTTAACATATAAATAAAGCCAATAATTTAATATAAAAAACCACTGCATTGGCACCATTATGAAAGATATGTTTTCAACGCATTCTCTATCTATCCTAGATCATTCCATCTTCGATTACCATCCAATATGGATAGTCATCCAAGCGATCCTACCCGAAAAACCCAACCTCAATCCTGAAAGAACTCTATGTAATCTACAAGTCAGTTACCCAAATAATCCCAAATTCTTTTTCTCAACACTCTATAGGGTATCCATTTTGTAAACATTAATTTTTCCCATTGTTGGATAATCTCTCATGTAAAAAATCACATACCAAATACCCTAGGGTTCTTCACTAATCCATCCAATTCCTACACAGATCCAAAAAGTGTAACTATAAATCCGTTACATGAATGGAATAAACAGACATCACTAGTGAACATACCATTTTGGTATTAATGTGAAAATATATTATAAAATTATACCATGTTCCAACTGATTATAATTCAACCAATTAGTTGTATAAAAAAATTTGAAATAAGTTTTTTTGATATAATAAATAATTGAACACTCAATTATCAGAAAAATAAATCATACACAATAATATGTATAGTATAATAATATTATATTCCAAATATAATTAATGTACATATGCCTCTTGAAACTATGGACCAAGTGATGAAAACATTAATAAAAATTTCAAATGGAAACATCATAATTCAATAAATTTTTCATTCGTAAAAATTAAACAAAGAATTGAATTATAATAACTCAAGTAACCTAGATGTTCTAGTATAAAGGACTTCATTAATCGTTGGTTTGTGGTCTCTCACGGGCTTTAAAATATTCTTATACCATTATTGTCATATCACTAATGTTAATACAAAAGAAAGGATTTTCTAATTATAAATTTAAATATCAATTCCTAAGACTAATAATCAGTTCCCAAGTAGGGTAGTACATAACCTCAGACATGCCTCCCCATATGCCAAAGGCATCTGGATAATTTTGAGGGCCTAATTCATTTATTGAAGTTACTATTAAAAAAATATTGAAACTACTAAAAATAATAAAACATAACCAAATAAAAATAAAAATAAATAACCAGCTTAAATTTAATCAATAACACATATTAATTGTGTAATATGGAAAATGTAATATCTAACGCCCCGACCCTAGTTACCCAGAGTAAGATAATTATTACATAACATTGGCATTATCACTAGAGATGTTGTATCGAAATACCAATTAGTTTAGTATCCTTGGATGTACTACATACAGACATAAGTTTTACATTACATCCTGAAATAAAAAACAACATTTTCTCCCCTTTTAAAACACTCATATCCCTTGACCAATCCCTATAGGTTAATCATAATATACATCTTCACATCCTGGGAAAAAACATAAGAAATGGGTGAGCTCAGATGCTCATTAAGGATGACAATTTAGCGGAAACTATCATAAATAAGCATAAATATTTAAGTCAATGTATAAGAATAAAACATAAGACGTTAAAACATAATCCTATATATAATATGTCATAGATAAATCAAATAATATCATTTACTTATTCACAGGGATATTCTACTAGATGAATAATCACATGTAATATAAATAGCTAATTTCATAATGAAGGAATGCATAATGACAGACATCATAACTACATAGTCGATGCCTCTTACCATGACTACAAGTAATATTTTTTCAAGGCCTTGTGAAAAGACACTAATTTGTCACATTAGAAATATAGATGCATCAAGGGTCTATATAAGGCTCTACCCATCACATACTAATTCCAATGCATTCTTCATATGAAAAGGTTGAAACATAACTTAATCATTCTTATTAAAACTAGCATATGAAATGTTAATACTTTAACCATAAATCATGAACGGTATAAAAAAACACTCATATCCAAACATATCACAAAACCTTGAATACAATATGTAAGATTTTATCACAATAAATCAACTTCAAAAAAGTGTATGATTTATCAAAGGATGTTGACATTGATGAAATTAAAACTATTAGGGAAGAATACCTCTTTCTATTTTGAAATAATTCAAAATTAATGTAATTATAAATGAAAAATATTATTTGAAAATATACTTATAATGTTATAATGGAAGGTTAGAAGGTATTATAACGGTGGAAAATAGTCGCACCCTCTCTATAAGTTAAAAAATCATTTTTACATTATTTTGTCGAGAAGGTCATAATGTACCTTGTTTGGAAAAAGATGAAAATATTCCATTGATTTTTTTTATAAAAAGTAAAAAAGGATATAAATGAATTTAACCCATATTCAACGAAATAGTAAAAAAAATTTGAAATACATTTTTATGAAACATGGATGTGGATGATAAGGAAGTCCCAGTAGATAATTATGTATAAACAACCTCGGATAAATATGGAGATTGTAAAATTAAAATTTACCTTGTACTTTTCCTTAGTTTAGGGTATGTTAACCTCCTGTATAATAGATAAATAATTTTCATTAAATTATACAAGAACCACATAAATAAATATAATATCATATATGATCTTCTAATATTGTTTTGTTAATAATATTTCAGTAGTATCATTGTTTTGAGTGTTAACTGATTCGTTTTAGTCTATATGTTTTGTTTCGTAAGTCATATTTGTTATGGATAGGATGTATTTAATTCATATCCATAATGAAATTATGTTCCTAAATATTAATTTTAAATCATAAAATGAAAATTATTTATAATGGTTATGATGGGGAATGAATCTTATCGCGTTTGTGGAGACGATAATCCGTATGTAAGCACTAGCGACAATATCAACATATTGATGGTAAAATCGTATGTAATTGGATGGTATGTCAGACATACAGTATGTTGAAGTTGCTAGATTTTTTATTTTGGTTTGGAAACAACGAATCAATAAGAAATGGAAGAAGAAAAGAACATTCAAAAAGGAGATGAAATTATTACCTCTTCTTCTGGTGCATCCTTTTGATTTGATCAGAAGGGATACATAGGTTGGATTTATTATCAAATTAAGGCCTCTAGGTTCATGTTAGGGTATTTGGAAGGATATTTGAGAAGGTTTTTGGCCTATAAAAATGGCTTTGGAGGTGTAAAATTAAATTTGGGGAAGTACCCTTTTATAAGAGAGGTGAGGGCCACTTTAAGAAAGGCTTGAAATAATATTTTATTAGAAAATATGTTTCAGTTTATAATGGATATAAATGGATTTATTTAGAGGATAAGTTGGGTATGGGACTAAATACTCTCAATTAATATGTTTTATACATGTTTAGCTCACTATATTAACTTTATCTTTTAGATTTAACTCTAAGTTAAATAGTTTAACTTTTACCATGTCTTCTTGTATTATTATAATAAATGGTTAATAAACATACAATAAATTGACAAGAGAACCTAAATTACATCATTAAAGACACATATATCATTATAGAAGTCTGTGGTCCGAACAATAGATTTTTAGTACTAATATATAATTTAATAAAATAGTATTTGTTTTAAAAACTCATTTAGGTCAATTTTGTCACTATTTTCAATTTGGTTTTTTTGAAAGTCATAACAACTTTATCACCTAAAAATACTTATTTAATAAACCTTGACATGACATATTAACCTATAAAATTCTTATAATTCATAAAAAGTCTCAATTTACATTTATTTTGATATTTATAATATCAATTATTTTAATCTTTCATTAGTAATTTAATTACTACATCATAATTGTGTCATAAATAAATTTAATAATTGAATATCTAAAAAATAAAAATAAAATACCATTATATTGGAAATATTTTTATCTTTATAAATAAAATTTATTTTATAATTTATCCTTTTATAACCCAATATTAAAAATTATTTAGTTATTAACCTTAGAATTTAACACTTTTATCTTTTCCTTAAATAAAATATAATAAATGTCTTAATCAAATCCAAGTTGATCATAGAGGATAATATTTTATTATGAAGGTTCATTTTGGTCTAAATATACATATCCAATAGAATTATGACATGTTTTAGAGTAATTGTAATATTATTTTACCTTTAATTTCACTATTTACCATTAACTGTGGTAAACGAAATTCAAATGGTACTATTAAAAAAATATTTTCAACATATTCAACCACATATTACGTACTGATGTCAACCATTTCTCTTATATATTTGACATTCAATTCACAGAAGCGGTAAATTTACTTTTAATACAAATTTTCAAATGTGCCAAGAAGGTGGGTAAAAGACGTTAAATAGTTCAATAAAATTTTATGTATCTAATCTTATTATAAAATGACTCAAATGAATTATATTGGAATTGAAGAGTTATTATGTATCTATTTTGAATTAAAAATAAATTAAAATTTAAAAATAAATATTTAAATAAAAAGTCACTTTTAAATAATAACGAATTATTTTTCACTATTCATAAAAAATTGAATGTTTTCATAAAAATACCAAAAAATCACCAAAAGCTAATTTAGATTTTTGGAATGAATAAATGAAGTCCATTTTGAAAAAAAATATATAAAAAATCAAAATTGGGTATTACTATTCATAACTACTTTTTAAACGGCTAGTCTGATTTTTCGTGATGTGCTAGAACTCGAAGTTGCGTACAATTCAAGATATTGTGTTATTCGAAGGGAAGCATATAGTGGAATCTTGGGGTGTTACATTCTTACATCCTTCAAATAATTTCTTCCTCAAAATTTCGAGAATATTACTGAAGAAAATGTTTTAGGTGGTTCTCCATCATATGTTCCTTGAGATGCCTCATTGCCTCTTCCATATTTGGGTTTCACCATAGAACTTTTACATAAAGAGTCATCCAGTTTCTCAACACTTGTTCTCTAGTATCAATAATCTTGACAAGTTCTTCACAATTAGACAGATCGGGTTCCTGTTCTATTTTTTCATCGGGGAGTACATGTGTTTTTTCAGGAATGTATTTTCTCAAAATTGATACGTGGAACACATCATGAACTTTGGAGAGACATGGCGGCATATCTCAACAGTAAGATACAACTCTAATTAATTCTATAATTTTGAATGCTCTAATGTATGTGGGACATAATTTACCTTTTTAGCGAAATGTATAGCATCCTTCCATGGAAGTACCTTCAAGAAAACAGGATCTCCTACTTGAAATTCAAAATCTTTCCTTTGGTTATTGGCATAACTATTTTTATTACATTCAGTTTCTTTGATGTGGGTTTGGATAATCTTCACCTTTTCCATTGTTTCCTCAACATGTTCTAGGCCTACAAGTTTTCTTTCACTAATATACTCCCAAAAAGTTGATGTGTGACATCTCTTTCCATAGAATACTTCATATGGTTCCATATGAATTCTTTAATGGAAGCTACTATTATAAGATAATTAAACCAGAGGTAAATATTGATCCCTTATACCTTAAAAGTCATGTGATAATGATCTCAACATGTCTTATAAGGTGTTAATAGTCCATTGTGATTGTCTATTAGTTTGAGGGTGGTAGGGAGTGCTCAAATGAAGTTCAGTATAAATGTATTTCTGAAAACTTTTCTAGAATCATGATGTGAAATTGGGATCATGATCAGAAACAATTGATATGGGTACACCATTAAGTCTTACAACTTTAGTAATATATAGTCTTTCTAATCATTCAAATGGTAAATATTACCTTATACCAAGAAAATGTGCTGAATTGGAAAGATGATCAACAATGACCCATATTTCATCATTACTTCTTGGATTATTTGGTATCCCCATGAGAATGTCTATTGTAATATCATCCCATTTCCACTCAGTTATGGGAAGAGGTTGCATGATTTCTCTAGGATTTTGTCTTCCAGCCTTAACCTACTGACAAACCATTCAACTTGACACATAATCATAAATCTCCCTCTTCATGTTTTCAAACCAAACATTTTCCTTCAAATCTTAATACATCATAGTTCTACTAGGGTGTATAGGGAAATTGGAGATATGAGCATCATCCAACAATTCTATTTTTAGATAAAGTATGTCAGGAACACAATGTTTCTTCCCAAATTTCAAAATTACAGCATATACGTAGTAAATCAATCTCCCATCAATCATAGCATTAATTTTCTTTTAAAACACTTCATCATCAGTCTAAGAACTTTTTAACCTTTCTTGTAATGATGGTTTTGAAACCATTTGAAAAAGTATTGATGTTTCACCTTCCATGATTATTCCCATATCCATCATTACTAGTACCATGAACATAAGATCCCTTTTAACTCTCATCTTATTCAAAACCCCATGATCCTTTATTCACATAGCATTAGCCACCTTATTTTCTATCCCTATGTGGTAGTGTATTGTGAAATCATTATCCTTGATTAGTTCAATCCATCTCATTTGCCACATGTTGAGTTCTTTTTTTGAGAAAATATACTTCAAACTCCTGTGATCAGTATATATCTCACATTTTTCACCATAGAGATAGTGTCTCCCTATATTCATAGAAAGTATTCAGCTGCTTACTCATGATAATGAGTGGTATATTTTTGTTCGTGAATATTTAGCTATTATGATTCATAGACAATAACTTTATCATTCTTCATAAGAACACAACTGAGTCCATTTTTGGAAGAATCACTATAAATAAAAAATCCATCATTCTCATATGGTAGATTTAATATAGGAGCATTGAATAATCTTCTCTTCTATTCATCAAAACATTATTTACACTCTTTTGTCCAAAAAAATTTAACACCTTTACGTGTGATCTTGGTTAATGGGTTAGCCAATCTTGCATCATTCTTCACAAAATTGTGATGATAACCTACTAAACCAATAAAACTACGTACCTCAGTTATACTCGTTGGTGTTATAAATTCTTGGACTACCTTTTTATTGATGGATCAACAGATATTCCACCCTTAAAGACAATATGTCCATGAAAAGAAATATCATGAATCCAGAATTCACACTTGCTAAACATCCCATATAATTCATTTCTGTTAAGAGTCTTTAGAATTCTGTGCAAGAGATTTCATGATCTTCTTTGATTTTCGATTATACCATGATGTCATCTAAAAATGACACTACAAAGTAATCAATATATTCCTTGAAAAGTCTGTTCATTAGATCCATGAAAACAGAGGGTTCATTAGTCACTCCAAAAATAATTACATTAAATTTGTAATGCCCATATCTGGTACAAAATGATTGGATTAAAATTTATTCCTTCTTCACGCACAACTGATGATATCCAAATCGATGGTAAATCATTGAAAATTATGGAGCTTTAGGAAGTTGATCGAATAAATAATTATTTTGAGGTAGGGTATAATTGTTCTTTATTGTTATAGTATTGAACTCCTTGTAGTCAATGCACAACTTCATAGATTTTTCTTTCTTCTTAAAAAAAATAATAGAGTCTCCCCATAGAGAAACTATAGGGTGAATAAATATTTTATTAATCATTTCCTATATTTGTTTTTTCAGTTCAACTAATTGTACTGGGGACATTCTATAAGGGGTCTTCGATATGAGCATTGAACTATGAATTAAGTCAGTGGAAAACTCAATTTATCATTTTGGAGGATATCTAGATAAATACTCAGGAAACACATAAACATAATCTTGAACGATGTGTATGTACTCTATTTGAACATTAGTTTACTCATCCAAAGTTATTTCACTCCCTTACTCCCCAATAATTTAATTTAGTAGAGCTATTGGGGAAGATTTAGATGAGAATCAGATTTTGGCATTTCTTCTCTAAAGATAAGGTATTCCTTATCATTCACAAAAATTGTAACCTCCATCTTCTTACAATAAATTTTCACATCATAGTCCAAAATCCAATCCAGAACAAGGATTATATCATATTAAATAATGGTTATGTTGATGAGATCATTTGAAAAGGCACATTTATATGACATAATGTTACCTGATTCAAAATACATTTTCCAATGATACTTCCCTTGGGAGTTTTGACTGACAACTCCCTTGTTAAATACGATTTGAAATATCTAATTTTTATAGAAAACTGGGATGATGTGATTTAATTTTGATGATCCAGAATCAAATAATTTTTTGGATAAATTTTAGGAATCAATTAAAGTGCATGTCACCATGTCATTAGGGGATTCAACCTCCGCATTAGTGATCGCATAAGCTAAGAATTTCTCCGTTGGCCTTTAATGAGGTAATTTTTCATAGTTCTTAGGACAATCATTTGCATAATTCCCCATATCTCTACAATGGAATCATTCAACATTTATAGCCTCATTATTTCCCTTGAAATCATGTGCTTGGTGCCCTTTTTCACCAAACTTGTAACCAACTCCCAATCCCTTCAGGCAAGTACCAAGGTGTTTCTTCCCACATTTACTATAGGATGGAAATTCAAAATTTCCCTTCTTCCCATTATTTACATTTCTAGAGTGTTCAACTGATCTTTTTTTTTCTCCTTCTATTCTTTAAAGTCACAATACTTAGTGAATTCCTTTTTTATATTGACAACACATGTAACTATATCAATCATATGACAAGAAGGATTGTGAGACTAATGTAAAATGGAGAAATGGTTTTAACCCATCAATAAATTGATCAACTATACTCCTTGGGTTACATATATAATTTTTAGGATTCCTTATAAGCCTCATACATTGCAATATTATCATCCTTTTTTTCCTTAGACTCAGAAATTGCCTTTCAATATATGCATGATGTTCACGAGGAAAGTATTTTCTAAGAAATATCATTAAACTACCCCCAATCTGTATTTTATACTTCTTTCATCCTCCTTTGTGTTATGAATTAATAACCACCATTGATCTGCATCTCTTTTGAGGTGATAATCTTCCATGACAACTTTTTCCATTTCACTACTCTCCAAATCATGGAATATTTTCTCTAAGGAATGTATCAATGGCCTAGCTTCAAAAGGATTTGTAGTCCCATTAAATCATGGTGGTGGTATCCTCATGATGTTTTCTAACATTAATCCTCTACTTTATGGATCTGGGTGCTCTATATGGTTAAGGTTATTATTCATAACTTGAGTGAGTAGTCATAGTACAATTATAAGCTGTTCAGAACCAGTTTGATCACCAACTCTACTATAATTATCTTTAGGGGAGGGAAACTATTACATGGTTTACATGCATTTATAAGGTTTCCATTATATTCAATAGGTTCTATTTTTAAACAATGTCATATACTAGATTAGTTTAGGAATCGCAATACCTAATTCCAAACTAGAAAAATACCTAACATAAATTGAACCATTTATGCATATAATCCATAATCATAATAAATGTTTTCTTTGTGGAATAATTTACTTTTAAATAATTCATAACATATTGTAATGAAAACGTGAATTATCCTAAGAATATTCCCTAAGAGGGTTATAACCAGGAGGGTAGTAATGCCCATTTTCAAACACCAGTTCCCATTCAAGACTAGCTCAAAACGGTGTTTTTGGGTTTTTACACAAGATACATGTCTGCCAAATCCACCTTTCCTTACTCTTATCCAAACAGGGGTATATTTATTGGAAAATTCAAAAATTCTCTACAATACAAAAATTCTAGGAAGTTCTTCTATACTAATCATCAAACTCCATCCATAGGTAATGTTCCCTAATCAGAGTTTTTCTAAATCTATTTTCCATGGTTTTTATTAAAATTCCTCTGATATCAACTGCAATTCCATGACCCAAGTTACCCAGAGTCAGTTCATGATTAAATTACATTGGATTGATAACAATATATCAAGTCTCGAATGACCTATTAGTTTTTAGCCTTGGATGTACTAGATACATACATATGTTTTATATTATATCTATTAATAAAAAAACAATATTGTGTCCTCTTTTAACACACTAATATCCTTTGACCTATACCTAAAGGTTAATCATAATATACTTCTTTAGATCCTCAGAAAAAAAATATGAAAGGGGTGAGATCATATTTTTAGTAAAGATAACAATATAGCGGATATTATCATAAATAAGCATTCTCATTTAAGGAAATATATAAGAATAAAACAGAATCCATTTAAACATACAATTCAGCATAATATGTCAAAAATAAGTCAAATAATTTCATTTACTTATTGACGTGGATATTCTACTAGTTCAATAATCACATGTAATATAAATAGCTATTTTCATAATGACGGAATGCATAATGTCGGACATCATAACCACATGGTCATGGCCTCATGCCAAGACTAAAAATAAGATATTTTTCAAGGCCTTGTTCCAAGTCACTTGTCTGTCTCATGAGACCTACCGATGCATCGAGGAGCCATAGCAGGCTCCACTCATCAAATACTATGTCCAATGCATTTCTCATATGAAAAGGATGAAACATAACCTAAACATTCGTATTAAAACTCGCATACGAAATGTAAATACTTAGCCATAAAAAATGAATGGTATATAATAACACATCCACAATCAAACATATCAGAAAACAATCAATATAATAAGGAATATTTTATAATAATAAATCAACTTCAAAGTAGTGTAAAATCCATCAAAGGATGTTGACATAGATGAAATAAAAACTATTTGAGACAAATATATCTTTCTATTTTGACATCATTTAGAAGATATGTAATTATAAAAGAAAACATTTATTTGAAAATATTCTTATAATCTTGTAAGCGATGCTTCAAAGTTTTTATAATTGAGGAAAATAGGTGCACCCGCTGTATATGTTAAAAAAACATTCTTACCTACATTTTTCGAAAAGGTCATAAAGTACTTAGTTTGGGAAATGACAAAAAGATTACATTCCAAACATTTTATAAAAATTAAAAAAGGATTTAAATTAATTTAACCCATATTCAAGAAAATAGTGAAAATGTTTTAAAATAAATTTTTAAGAAACACATATGTGGATGATAATAAAATTCAATTAGATACATACACATAAACAACCTCCAATAATAAAGAGATTGTAAAATTATCCCTTACCATGTAACTTTCCTTAGTAGATGGTAAGTTACACTTTTTATAATATTTAAATCATTATAATTTAATTATAAAATAACCACATATTAAAATATGATATCATATATGATCTTCTAATATTTGTTTTAATAATATTTTAGTAGTATCACTGTTTCGGGTGTCAACTAATTCATTTTCCATTATATGTTTTGTTACATAAGTCATGTTTTTATGGATAAGATGTTTTTGATTCATATCCAGAATGATATTATATTCTTAAAAATTATTTTTAAATAATAAAAAGAAAATTATTCGTGAATGGTTATGATGTGGAATGAATCTTATTGCGTTCATGGAGATGACAATCCGTACATACACACGAGAGACAATATAATTAAATTAATGGTAAAATGGTATGTAGTTGGATGGTATGTAATATATATATATAATAATTAATATGTTATATTTATTATTTTCATTAATTATACTCATTATTATTCCCATCCAAAAATGAAGTGTTAAATAACAATTTACACCATGACGTGGAGACATTAAGTCGTATGTTCGCACGTATGGTGACTTTGTCATTCATAGGATGGATGGAATAATGAATATGGTTGTAACATATTTATAATAGCATCACATTATGTATAAGTTACTGCAGTTATTATGTTGGTATTGAAACAACAAAGAAAGTAGAAGTGGAAGAAGAAAATAACTTTGAAATAGGTGATGAAATTATTAGCTCTTCTTCGGGTGCATCCTTTTCATTTCAACAAAAGGGATCCTTATGATGGATTGATTATTAAATTAATTCCTCTATGTTTATGTGATTGTATTTGGGACTATATTTGATCAGGTTATTCCAGGGAAAAAGGATTTTTAGGTGAAAAATTAAGAGAAGGGAAGTACAACTTAATAAGAGAGGTGAGTGTCACTTTACGATGAGCTTGAAATATTATATTATTATAAAATAATTTTCGTTTTTTAATATATCCAAATAGATTTATTTCATGTATATGGTGGGGAAGGATCGAAGTAATCTCAACCAATATATTTTAGAGAATTTTAGGTCACCGTATTAAACTTATCATTTATATTTAACTCTTAGTTAAATAGTTTGACTTTTACCATGTCCTCTTGTATTATTATAATACATGTTTAATAAACTTACAATAAAAAGCTAAGAGAACCTCAAATGGTTCATTAATGACATATCAATCATTATATATGTCATTTTTCTAAACATTATATTTGTAAAAGTATGATTTAATTTAATAAAATAGTATTTGATTTAAAAACTCATTTTTTTCAATTTTGACACTATTTGGTATTTGGTTTTTTCAAAAGTCATATAAATTTCATCACATTGAAAAAAATTTAATTAATCAACCCAAAATTTTTATATATACCTAGAAAATTCTTTAAATGCATCAAAACTCTCAATTTACATTATTTTTGATATTTTTCAAATCAATTATTTTAACCATTCATTAATACGGTAATTACTGCATCATCATTGCATCATAAATAAATTTAATTATTTAAATTATAAAAATAATTAATAAAATTCCATGTTTATTAAAAAGTATTATCATTAAAATTAATATTTATAGTAGAATTTATCTTATGTATAACCATATATTAAAAATGTTTTAGTTATAAAAATTTTAATTTAACACTTTTAACTCCTCTTTAAGTAAAACATAATACATTTCCTAATCTAATAAAAGTGGATAAAAAGGATAATATTTTATTCTTATTGTTTATTTTGGTCAAAATACACTTATTCAATAGAATTAGGACATGTTTTAGGGTAATTATAATATCATTTATACCTTTAATTACCCTATTTACTTTTAACCGTGATAAATAAAATTCAATAGTTACAATTCTGTAGAAATTATTTTCATCCTATTGAACCACATTTTACTTACTAATGTCAACCGTGTCTCTAATATATGTGAAATTTAATTCACAGAAGTGGTAAAAATATGTTTTACGAAAATTTTCATATTTTCCTAGAATGTTGGTAAAAGACATTATAAAGTTCAATAAAATTTTATATATCTAATTTTTTTTTGAAATGATTCAATGATTTACATTGGACTTATATAGGTTTTTTATATATATTGACCAAAAAAATACATTTAATTTTAAATTTAATTGTCTATAAATAGTCGTTTTTAAATAATAATGCACAATTTTTCACTATTTATCAAAAATAGAAAGTTTCCAAAAAAATAAAAAAATTCACCATAATCTAATTTGGATATTCTAAATCCATAAATGAAATCCATTTTGAAATATAAAATTTATAAAATTTCAGAATGTGGGTATTACTATTCATAACTGCTTTTTAAATGACTAGTTTGATTTGTCGTGATGTTCTTTTACTTGAAGTAGCATACATTGAAAACTACTGTATTATTCAAAGTGAAGTGTACCACAGAAGTTTGGGGTGTTAAATTATCATACCATTACATATCATACTAATCACCCACTCGTTCGATCACATAAATATTATATAAGAAATACATTAAAAATTATATATACTATCATCCGCAAACCTCACCTCCATCCAAGTCTCCAATCAAAGCTATCTTGTTATAGTAAGATCAAATACATATCATAGGACAAAACATCTAAAGAAAACATATGGTTAGTATGTGCACTAGTGTTCCCAGTCATGCTATTTGCATAAACCTCAATTAGAGATCAAAAATTCTTCTAATACACGCCATCATATATGGGTATTGATAGAGAAAAATATATAACCAAAATACAATTCTCTATTATAAAAGACTAGTTATCATGTGCTAACCAATCCCCTATGGCACACATCCATATCTATTTTAACTAATGTCATTTTTCACTATGAATTCCACAACCATGAAAATGATCATATAATCACCACCAACAATACCATTCATATCATATTATAATCAAGTGGAATAGATATCCTCTATCGAAACATGTATCATGTCATCAGAGGGAATGAATCCCCTTTATTGAATCATATATCATTTCATTAGAGGGAATATCACCCATCCCTTGAAACATATATCATATCATTAGTATAATAGTGCCACTCCCTAAAAATAACTTATATTTTATTAAGGGGAATAATATTCTTATGTAGAATCATCTCATATATAATCTGGTGTAATAACCCTCATCACTAGAAGCATATCATATACCATTATAGGGAATATCACCACTCGATAAAAACATCTCATATATCATTAAGGGAGAGTATTTACCCTCCCATGAAATATATCTATCGAGTTATGGGCACATTCCCTCCCCGAGATCTCACATATCATAAACCTAGTTGAATAATCTCTCTCGTTGACCTCATATATTTATAATACACCCAATGAAATTGTCTCTCCTCAATACGACATATGTATCATACAAATTTGGGATGTTTTTCCCCATGACATCATATATATATATATATATATATATATATATATATTAAACCTAGTAAAATTAACTCTCCATGGGAACCTATATGTATCATACACAAAGAATTATATTATTTCCCTAGGGTATCATATGTGTGTCTGTGAGTGTGTGTATATGTGTGTTTGTGTTATACAGATGGGGGAATACTATTTTCCCATGACTGTAAACTATATAAACCCACCTAGAGGCATCCACACAAAGAAACTAAATAAACCCATCTTGGGTTAGGACATGCATCCTAGTTTAAGAGGACAAACCTCCCACACAAGTTTGGTTAAACATCTAAGAATATCATACAACATACCCACCCCTAGGAGAATAGATACATAAAAAAGATAATAAATCATATCCCTCTCTATAATCTCACCAAATTTCACCATGGTGCATGTCACTCAAGACCAAGACCTTCATCTTAATGGTTTCCTCATCATCCACATAGATTCATATTTTAATTTTGTAATCTTATATTTTGTCACTTATGTAACATCTCGACACATGATACACTAAAACACCAACCCGAGCTGGTGAGTTGTGTGGCCTCATGTGTGCCTCTCCATATGCCAGAGACTACAGACTAGCAGTGAGGGTATAAAGAAGGTATAGTTGGGAGAATATAACCTTGGGATCATTTCTAATTAGTGGAGTAATAAATTAATATTAGCAGAAGTATCTGAACAACAGAGTAGTGAAAGATAATAATAACAACCAATCAATAAATAATGAATAAAAAGTCACAAATAAAAATATTACATTGTCCATGATGTGAAAAATATAACATACAATAAAAAACAAGAATAAATAAATAATCAAAATCTCAAAAGGATATCCCCCGAAGAATCATAAATTATATATCGGACATCTCCTTTTATCCTCTCATATAAAAGCATCAATACCAACAATATAGTCTATTGCCCTAACCTACCCTTAGGAGATAACCTTTTCAAGTACAAATCAGCGGTCGAAATAGAGTTTGAGATATACTCAATAGTCAACCACCAATGTTATTTAATATCATACTGTCCATGAATATAAAATATAAGGGTTTAGATGCAATACATAACCAGTGCAATAATGATACATATAAACAAGTCGGGAATAGGTTCCTCATGGATACTTTGATAACTATACTTGATGAGATTTATGTTTCAAAGCATCTAAACATGACATCATGTATATACACTCATTTAAGGGAGTATATATATAGATATATACATGTATTAGTGAGGTTCCAAGATGTAAAACAATGTATTCCTTGTAACACCCAAAGATTCTACGGTACGCTTCTCTTTGGATAATGTGATACTGTGTGTTGTACGCAACATCGAGTTCTAACACACCACAACCAATCAAACTATCCGTTATGAATAGTAATACCTATTTTTTGAAATTTTATAAATTTTCTCTCTCAAAATGGACTTCATTTTTTGATTCGGAATATTGAATTTATCCTAGGGTGAAAATTTGGAACTTTTCGGATAACAATTATATTTTGATGAATAGTGAATATTACTAAATTTTAATTAAAAACAACATTTTTAATCAAAATAATTTATATTGATAAATTATAAATTTGAGTGGTTTTAAAGAATATTTAGAATATATTTTTAACATTTAACACAATTTTGGTCATTGTACATAATTTTACAATTAAACCGGACATAAATAAGTGTCAATCTTTTGATAGTTATTATCTCTTAAAAACACGTTTTTTGTTTTAACAACGGAAATTAATTTTAAATTAATTTATGCCAATTATGTGTTTTGAATTTGGAAAAATGGATTCCATATTTGGAATCAAGATGTTCATATTTTGTAAATTGGTAACTTTTATTTTTAGACATTTTGAATAATTACTTCGGTAAATATTTTATTTACCATGGTTAAGGGTAAATCCGGTAAATAAGGGTTAAAAAATAATATTATAATAATACTAAATTACCCTAAAACATGTCCTAACATTATTGGTGGATAAATGTCCGACCATGGGCATCTTTGGGACTATTTTTGGACCCCATGAAGCCACTTGTAAGAGATAATGACACTTTATATTAATTAAGTTATAATAAATACAAAAATGACTTAAGCATATATCTTTTAAAAAAACATTTTTTACATAGGGTTATATATGTTGGATTTTCGATTATAAATATTCATTAGAGATATAAAAATTTTTCATACATAATGGTATTTTATTTATAATTTTTAGACATTAAATAATATAATTTATTTATGACACAATGGTGATGCAGTAATTACTAAATTAAAACAAATTAGAATAATTGATATTATAAATACTGAAATAAATGTAATTTGAGACTTTTTATATATACCAATAATTTTATAGGATAACATGATATGTTAGGATTTATTTAATTAACTTTTTTTTATGTAATCATTCTGTTATGATTTTTACAAAAATTAATTGTTGAATAGTGTCAAAATTGACATAAAAGAGTTTTTAAAACAAATATTATATTATTAATTGATATTAAATTACTAAAAATATAAGGTTCAGCCAAGAGACTTATATCTTGATAGTTATATCATTAATGGACCACTTGAGGGATTTCTTGGATGTATATAGTATGTTTACTAACCATATAATATAAAAATACAAATAGGCATTGTAAAAGTGAAACTAATTAACTAAGAGTTAATACATAAAGATAAGGTTAATATAGTAACCAAAACCTATCTAAATTATATTGGTTGAGTGGTTTTTGACCAATCCCCACCTTAAAAGTTAAATAATACACTTTAGAGACATTAGAAACCGAATATGAAATTATTATAAAATAATATTTCTAACTCTTACAAAGGTGCCCCTCAACCCTCTTATGAAAAGGCAGTCCACCTTCTCAGTAATTAACACATTCAAAGCCTTTTGGTTCAGACAACCCCTGCCCAAATACTCTCTCAACTTCCCTCAATACAACCTAAAGGCCTTATTTTGATCAGAAAGCCAACCTACAGATCCCTATTAATCAAATCAAAAGGAAGAACCCGAAGAAGAGGTAATGTTTTCACCAACCATTTTTTTCAAATTCATTTCTTCTTCCACTTCTTCTTTATTTGTTATTCCAATTCTAAAATAATGAATCCAGTATCTAATATATACTTTAATATTATTATAAGTATGGTAAAACCATATTCAGTATTCTATCCATCCTTTGAATGACATGTCATCATACGTGCGTACGTACGGCTTACCGTCTCCACGTTGTGGTGTAATTATTATTCAATATATTATTATTTGGATGGGTATAATAATGATTTTTATTTCATGTAAATAATAAATATAACATGATAATGATTCTTTATATATGATATACCATCCAATTATATGTTATTTTAATATCAAAAGAATGAAATTATCGCTCGTGCGTACGTACGGACTACCGTCTCCACGAACGCGTTGAGATTTATTCTCCATCTTATCCATTCAAGTATAATTATCATTTGATGATTAATAATAGTATTTAAGGACTTGATATCATTCTGAATATGAATAAGATACAACCTATCCATAAAAAATATGGCTTATGTAACAAAACATATAAAAGAAAATGAGTAAGTTAACACCCGAAATGACGATAATTATAAGATATTATTAACAAAGCAATGTTAAAAGATCATATCTGATATCATATTAATGTATATGATTCATGAATAATTTAATAACAATTATTTCACCATCATACATGAGGTTTACCTACCCTCAACCAAGGAAAAGTACAAGGTAAGGGTTTATTTCGCAATCTCTTCATTATCCGAGGTTATTTATACGTAATAATCTACTGGGACTTTTTTATCATCCACATCCATGTTTCTTAAAAATATATTTCAAAACATTTTTACTATTTACTAGAATATGGGTTAAAGTCATTTATACCATTTTTTTGACTTTTTATAAGAGTTTTATAAAGGAATCAGTCCGTCGTTTTACCAACAAGGTGCTTTTTAACCTTTTCGACAGAATTAAGGTAAGAATGTTTTTTAAATTATATGGCGGGTGCGGCTATTTTCCACCGTTATAAAATCATCGAATCATCCCTTACATGCTTATAAAAATATTTTCAAAGAAAATGTTTTATTTTATATGACTCTTAAATGATTTCAAAATAAAAATAGATATTTCTATAAAAAGAGTTTTGATTTCATCTATGTCAACATCCTTTGATGGATTTTAAGCTTATTTGAAGCTGATTTATTATGAAACAAAACTTCCATATTGTATTGATGGTTTTGTGATATTCTAGACTATGGATATGTTATTTTTATACCCTTCATGGTTTATGGTGAAAGTATTAACATTTCATATGCTAGTTTTACTACGAATGTTTATGTTATGTTTAAACCTTTTCTTATGGGAATGCATTGGACTTAATATGTGATGGGTGGAACCCGCTATAGCTCCTTGATGCATCGGTAGGTCTCATGAGACAAAATAGTATCTTGGAACAAGGCCTTGACAAAATCTTATTTGTAGTCTTGGCACGAGGCCTTGGCTATGTGGTAATGATAGTCTGGCATTATGCGTTCCATCATTATGAAAGTGGTTATTGATATTTCATGTGATTATTCGATTAGTAGAATATCCATGTGAATATGTAAATGGAATTATTTAATTTTATTTTTTCCATACTATGATGAAGTTCATGTTTAGAAGGCTTTTGTTTTAGTTATACATTTCCTTAAATGTTTATTCTTATTTGTGAAAGTTTCCGCTATATTGTTATCCTTACTGGGCATTTGAGCTCACCCATTTTCTTTGTTTTATTTTTTCCCAGGATGTGAAGAAGTAATTTATGAATGACCTGCAAGGATAGTATGAGGGGATAAGAGTGTGGACAATGGAGACTATATTGTTGTAGTTTTCATTTTATGATGTAATGTAACCTTTATTAATATATCTAGTGTTACCAAGGCTACTAAACTAATCTATCGTTCGAGACTTGATATTTCTTGTGATCATGCCATTGTTATGTAATAATGCACCAACTCTCGGTAACTGGGGTTGGGGTGTTATAGTTGCTATCAGAGGAAGTTTAGTACAAACCTTGGAAGCTAGATTTAGATAAACTCTGATTAGAGCACATAGATTTAAGATAGACTTTGAGGATTAGTATAGAAGCACTTCCTAGAATTTTGGGATTGTAGAGATTTTGTAAGTTTTCCAAGAAATACATCACTGTCTAGATATGAGAAGGTAGAGGCGGCTTTGTCACAAATGTACCTAGGGGTAAAACCTGAAAACACCACTTTGAGCTACACTCAAATGAGAACTGGTGCACAACAACGGGCCTTGCTGCACTCTTGGTTATGACACTCCCAGGGGAAATTCTTAGGATAAATCTCATTTTCTTTACAAATCAATTTGAAGGGTTTATGAGTATATACATCCTCAAAGAAAACATTTTTATGATTATGGATTATATCCATAAATAGTTCAATTTATGTTAAGTGTTTTATAAGTATAGAATTGTGTATTTTGATTCATAAACTGATCTAGTTTATGCCATTGTTTAGAAATGGCGCCTAGTGGAAGAAATGGAAACCGTATCAATGCACGAACTCCATGTAGTGATTTCTCTCCTGCTCAAGATAATTATAGTGGAGCTAGTGATGCAACTGGTGCCGATCATCTAATCACCATAGTGGGACAAATCACTCAGGTTATGAATAATAACCTTACCCGTATGGAGCACCCTGATCCGTAGCATGGAGGATTAATGTTAGATCGCTTCATGAGGAAACAACCACCAACGTTCAATGGGAGTAAAAATACCTTAGTAGCTGAGCAATGGATAAATTCCCTAGAGAAAATATTTCAGGCTTTGGGGAGTAGTGAAAGGGAAAAAGTTATCATGACAGTTTACCGCCTCACTAGAGATGCTGATAAATGGTGGTCATTGATTCAAAACATGAAGGAAGATGATGAATTATCAAATATGGAATGGAGGGTGTTTAAAGATCTATTTTTATAAAAATACTTTCTTCGTGACCATCGAGGAGATATGGAATGGAAATTTCTGAGTTTGAGACAAAAGGAGGATGAGAATGTCGCAATGTATGAGGCTAACATTACAAGGTTAGCAAGGTATGTTGGAGATTATATACGTAACCCAAGAAGTAAGATTTATCGTTTATTTTATGGGTTAAAACCATTTCTTCATCGAGAATTAGTCTCACAATCCTTCTCATCGTAAGAAGACATTTTCTCATGTGCTATCAAGACAGAAAAGGAATTCTCTAAGTCATATGACTTTAAAGAAAAGCAAGAGATGAAAAGATATACTGATCAATCTGGGAATGGAAATAAGTGGAAGAAGGGAAAGGTTGAATATTCATCCTATGGTAAATGTGGGAAGAAACACCCCAGTACTTTCTTAAAGGGAATGGGTGTCTATTTCAAGTGTGGTGAAAAAGGCCACCATGCTCGTGATTGCAAAGGGAAGAAGGAAGATACCAATGTTCAGTGCTACAATTTCAGAGAGATGGGACATTATGCAAATGAATTTCCTAAGTGTCAGGGAAACTTACCTTAGAAAATTCCATGGGATTAATGCCAATATTATTCTATCACTACTGCTGAGGTAGAAGCTCCGAAAGACGTGGTGGCAGGTAATTTAATGGTTTCCTCAAGTTTAGCAAATGCATTATTTGATTCTGGATCATCGCATTGTTTCATATCTTCCTAGTTTTCTAACAAAATTAGATATTTCCAATTTGATTTAACAAATGATTTTTCAGTTAAAACTCCAAAGGGAAGTATCATTGCAACAAAGTTTTGTGAATCGTTCCCCATTAGAGCACATAAATGTTCTTTATCAACTGATCTCATCGTCATACCTATGATTGAGTTTGATATAATCCTCGGTATGGATTGGATTTCGGACCATGATGAGAAGATTTATTGTAAGAAGAAGGAGGTTACGATTTTTGATAATGATGATAAGGAACACATTATCTTTAGAGTAGAATCGTCACCACCTAATTCTTATCTAGATCCACCCGCAGTAGCTCAACTAAATTCAATTATTGGGGAGTAAGAGAATGAAATGAATGTGGGTGAGGAAAGGAATGTTCAAATAGAGGATGTACCTATTGTGAAATAATATGTAGATGTGTTTCCGGAAGATTTACCTGGACATCCTCCAGAATGAGAAGTTGAATTTTCCATTGATTTAATTCCTGGATCAAGGCCTATATCGAAGACCCCTTATATAATGGCCACTATGGAATTAGTCGAATTAAATAAAAAACTAGAGGAATTGAGTAATAAGGTATTTATTCTCCCCAGTGTTTCTTCATGGGGAGCCCCTGTTCTTTTAGTTAAAAAGAAAGATGGATCTATGAGGTTATGTATCGACTACAGGGAGATCAATGCTATAACAATAAAGAACAAGTATCCCCTACCTCGCATTGATGATTTATTTGACCAACTGCATGGAGCTCAATACTTTTCAAATATTGACCTTCGATCGGGATACCATCAGTTGTGTGTGAAGAAGGAAGACATTCCGAAGACAGCATTTCGAACTAGGTACGGGCATTACAAGTTTACAGTAATGCATTTTGGATTGACTAATGCACCCTCTGTATTCATGGATTTGATGAATAGAGTTTTCAAGGAATACCTCGATGAATTTGTGGTGGTATTTATTGATGATATCTTGGTATACTCAAAAAGCTATGATGATCATGAAAATCACTTGTGCATTATCCTGAAGACTCTGATAAGACATGAATTATATGGGAAGTTTAGCAAGTGTGAATTCTGGCTTCATGAGATTTCTTTTCATGGCCATATTGTCTCTAAAGATGTAATCTATGTTGACCCTTCTAAGACCAAGGAAATACAATAATGGCCAGCACCTATGAGTATAACTGAGGTACGCAGTTTTATTGGTTTGGTAGGTTATTATCGAAGTTTCATCCAGAATGTTTCCCGATTGGCTAACCCATTAACAAATATCACACGTAAAGGGGTTAAATTTGTTTGGACAAAAGAGTGTGAAGAATGTTTTGAAGAACTGAAGAAAATATTAGTCAATTCTCCTATATTGACTCTACCATTGGGGAATGATGGGTTCTTTATTTATAGTGATGCATCGAAGAAAAGACTAGGTTGTGTCCTTATGCAGAATGATAGGGTTATTGCCTAAGCATCACAATAGTTGAAAATTCATGAACAAAACTATCCTACTCATGATCTTGAGTTAGCAGCTGTGATCTTTTCTTTGAAGATATGGAGGCACTACCTCTATGGTGAAAAATGTGAGATTTATACTTATCACAAGAGTTTGAAGTATATTTTCTCACAAGAAGAACTCAACATGAGGCAAATAAGATGGCCTGAATTACTCAAGGATTATGATTGTACGATACACTACCACCCGGGGAAAGAAAACAAGCTGGTAGATGCTTTGAGCAGAAAAGATCATGGGGTTTTGAACAATATGAGAATTGAAAGGGATCCAATATTCATGGATCTAGTGAAGATGGACATGGGAATAATTAGGGAAGGTGAAACATCAATGCTTTTTTAAATGGTTGCCAAACCATCTTTACTAGAAATGATTAAGAGTTCTCAGCCCGATGATGAAGAATTTCAAAAGAAGATTAAAGCTGTGAATGATGGGAGATTGAGAGACTTTGTGTATGAAGAAGGAATTTTTATATTCGGGAAGAGACTTTGTGTTCCTAATATACCTGATCTAAAAAGGGAATTGTTGGATGATGCTCATAGTTCCAATTTCTCTATACACCCTGGGAGCACCAAAATGGATAGATATTTGAAGGAACATTTTTGGTGGGACAACTTGAAGAGGGAGATTGCCGATTTTTTGTCAAGATGTACGGTTTGTCAACAAGTGAAAGCTAGAAGGCAACAACCTGGAAGAATCCTGAAACCTCTTCCCATACCTTAGTGGAAATGGGACAATATTACGATGGACTTTATCATGGGGCTACCAAAGACTCTTAGAAGGAACAATGCAATATGGGTTATTGTTGATCGTCTAAACAAGTCAGCACATTTTCTTTCTATAAGAGAAGATCTACCACTGGAATGTCTAGCAAGACATTATGTTGATGAAGTTGTGAGACTTCATGGAGGACCCCTATCGATTGTTTCTGATCATAATCCCCGTTTTACTTCAAGATTCTGGAAAAGTATTCAGAAAGCCTTGGATACTGAACTTCATTTGAGCACTGCCTACCACCCTCAAACAGATGTACAATCAAAACGAACTATTCAAACCTTAGAAGACATGTTGAGATCCTGCTCACTTGACTTTCATGGTATGTGGGATCAATATTTACCTCTGGTAGAATTTTTCTATAACAATACCTTCCATTCTAGTATTCAGATGGCACCATATGAAGCGTTATACAGAAAGAGATGTCGCACACCAACCTGTTGGGATGACGTTGGTGAAAGAAAACTTGTAGGTCCTGAACTGGTGGAGGAAACGATGGAAAAAGTGAAGGTAATCCAAAATCACATCAAAGCAGCTCAAAGTAGGCAGAAGAGCTGTGCCGATAATCGAAGAAAGGATTTGGAATTTCAAGTCGGTGATCATGTTTTCTTGAAGGTATCTCCACAGAAGGAAGTCATAATTTTTGGTAAGAAAGGTAAATTGAGTCCCAGGTACATTATACCTTTCAAAATTCTAGAACAAATTGGGGTTTTAGATTACCGATCGTCAATGCCGCCAAGTCTCTCCAAAGTTCATGATGTGTTCCACGTATCTCTATTGAGGAAATACATGCCTGACCCAATGCATGTACTCACCTATGAGGAATTAGAACTGGAAACCGATCTGTATTATTGCGATGATCCCATCAGGATTCTTGAAACTAGAGAACAAGTACTGAGAAACTGGACGACGCATCTGTTAAATGTTTTGTGGAGAAACCATAAGATGGAAGAGGCAACGTTGGAACCCGAGGAACTTATGATGAAGAACCACCCAAGTCTTTTCATGCGGTAGTATTCTAGAAATTTCGAGGATGAAATTATTTGATGGAGGGGAGAATGTAACACCCCTAGCTTCTACAGTATGCTTCTCTTTGAATAATTTGATAGCGTGTGTTGTACGCAACATCGAGTTCTAACACACCACAACCAATCAAACTAGCCGTTATGAATAGTAAAACCTACTTTTTTAAATTTTATAAATTTTATCTCTCAAAATAGACTTAATTTTTGGATTCGGAATATTGAATTTATCATGTGGTGAAATTTTTGGAACTTTTTAGATAACATTTATATTTTGATGAATAGTGAAAATTAGTAAATTTTAATTAAAAACAACTTTTTTAATCGAAATAATTTATATTGATAAATTAAGAATTTTAGTGGTTTTAAAGTATATTTAGAATATATTTTTACCATTTAATACAATTTTGGTCATTGTATATAATTTTGCAACTAAACCGGACATAAACTAGTGCCAATCTTTTGATAGTCGTTATCTCTTAAAAACACGTTTTCTGTTTTAACAACGGGAATTAATTTTAAATTAATTTCTACCACTTCTGTGTTTTGAATTTGGAAAAATGGATTCCATATTTGGAATTAGGATGTTCATATTGTGTAAATAGGTAAATTTTATTTTTAGACATTTTGAATAATTACTTCGTTAAATATTTTATTTATCATTGTTAAGGGTAAATCCAGTAAATAAGGGTTAAAAATAATATTATAATAATACTAAATTACCCTAAAACGTGTCCTAATATTATTGGTGGACACATGTCCGACCATGGGCATGTTTGGGTCGATTTTTGGACCCCATTGAGCCACATTTAAGTGGTAATGACACTTTATATTAATTAAGTTAAAATAAATAAAAAAATGACTTAAGCAAATATCTTTTAGAAAAACATTTTTTACATAGGTTTATATATATTGAATTTTAGATTATAAATATTACATATAAGGATAAAAATATTTCCTACATAATGGTATTTTATTTATAATTTTTAGACATTATATAATTTAATTTATTTATGACACAATGGTGATGCAGTAATTACTAAATTAATAAAAATTTAAAATAATTGATAGTATAAATACCCAAATAAATGTAATTTGAGACTTTTTATAAATACCAATAATATTATAGGATAATATGACATGTTAGTATTTATTTAATTAACTTTGTTAGATGTAATCACTCTGTTATGATTTTTACAAAAATCAATTATTGAATAGTGTCAAAATTGACATAAAAGAGTTTTTAAAACAAATATTATACTATTAATTGATATTAAATTTCTAATAATATAAGGCTCGGCCGAGAGTCTTATATCATGATAGATATATCATTTATGAACCACTTTTGGGGTCTCTTGGATATATATAGTAATTTTATTAACCAAATAATATAAAAATACAAAGAGACATAGTAAAAGTGGAACTAATTAACTAAGAGTTAATACTTAATGATATGGTTAATATAGTAACCCAAACCTATCTAAATTATATAGGATGAGTGGTTTTCGACCCATCACAACCTTAATATTTAAATAATCCACTTTGGATCCATTAGAAACCGAATATGAATTTATTATAAAATAATATTTCTAGCTTTTCCAAAGGTTCCCATCACCCCTCTTCTAAAAGGGCACTCCCCCTTCTCACTAATTCACACATTCAAAGCCTTTTGGTTCGGCTAAACCCTGCCCAAATACTCTCTAAACATCCCTCACTACAACCTAGAGGCCTTAGTTTGATCATAAAGCCAACTTAAGGAGCCCTTTTGATCAAATCAAAAGGAAGAACCCGAAGAAGAGGTAATGTTTTCACAACCTTTTTTTTTCAAATTCATTTCCTCTTCCACTTATTTTGTCTTTGTTATTCCCATTATAAAATAATTAATCCAGTATCTCCTATATAATTTTATATTATTATAAATATGGTACAACCATGTTCAGTTTTCTATCCATCCTTTGAATGACATGTCACCATACGTGCGTACGTAAGGTTTACCATCTCCACATCATGGTGTAATTGTTATTCAATATATTATTATTTGGATGGGTACAATAATGATTTTTAATTCATGAAAATAATAAATATAACAAGATAATTATTCTTTATATATGATATACCATCCAATTATATGTTATTTTACTATCAAAAGAATGATATTATTTCTCGTGCGTACGTACGGACTACCGTCTCCACGAACGCGATGAGATTTATTCTCCATCATATCCATTCAAGTATAATTTTCATTTTATGATTAATAATAGTATTTAAGGACTTGATATCATTATAAATATGAATAATATACAACCTATCCATAACAAACATGGCTTATCTAACAAAACATATAAAAAATGAGAAAATTAACACCCGAAACGACGATAATTCTAAGATATTATTAAATTAGCAATGTTAAAAGATCATATATGATATCATATTAATGTATATGATTATTGAATAATTTAATAACAATTATTTCACCATTATATAGGAGGTTATCCTACCCTCAACCAAGGAAAATTACAAGGTATGGGTTTATTTCGCAATCTCTTCATTATCCGAGGTTGTTTATATGTAATAATCTACTTGGACTTCTTTATCATCCACATCCATGTTTCTTAAAAATTTATTTCAAAACATTTTTACTATTTACTAGAATATGGGTCAAAGTAATTTATACCCTTGTTTGACTTTTTATAAGAGTTTTATAAAGGAATATTTCTATCATTTTCCAAAAAAGGTGATTTTTAACCTTTTCGATAGAATTAAGGTAAGAATGTTTTTTTAACTTATACGGCAGGTGTGGCTATTTTCTGCTGTTATAAAATTGTTGAACCTTCCCTTACAAGATTATAAGTTTATTTTAAAAAAAAATGTTTTATTTTATATGACTCTTAAAATATTTCAAAATAAAGAGAGATATTTCTATAAAAATATTTTTGATTTCATCTATGTCAACATCCATTGATGGATTTTAATCTTATTTGAAGCTGATTTATTATGAAACAAAACATCCATATTGTATTGAAGGTTTTTTTATATGTTTGACTATGGATATGTTATTTTTATACCCTTCATGTTTTATGGTGAAATTATTTACATTTCATATGCTAGTTTTAATACGAATGTTTATGTTATGTTTAAACCTTTTCATATAGGAATGCATTGGACTTAATATGTGACGGGTGGAGCCTGCTATAGCTCCTCGATGCATTGGTAGGTCTCATGAGACAAACTAGTGTCTTGACACAAGGCCTTGACAAAATCTTATTAGTAGTCTTGGCACGAGGCCTTGGCTATGTTTTTATGATAGTCTGGAATTATGCATTCCATCATTATGAAAGTGGTTATTGATATTGCATGTGATTATTAGATTATTATAATATCCATGTGAATATGTAAATGTAATTATTTCATTTTATTTTTTCCATACACTGTTGAAGTTAAAGTTTAAAAGGCTTTTGTTTTAGTTATACATTGCCTTAAATGTTTGTTCTTATTTATGATTGTTTTCTGCTATATTGTTATCCTTACTGGGCATTTGAGCTAACCCCTTTTCTATGTTTTATTTTTCCCCGGATGTGAAGAAGTAATTTATGAATGACCTACAGGGATAGTATGAAGGGATAAGAGTGTGGAATATGGAGACTATATTGTTGTAGTTTTCATTTTATGATGTAATGTAAACTTTATTAATATATCTAGTGTTACCAAGGCTACTAAACTAATCGGTCTTTCGAGACATGATCTTTCTTTTGATCATGTCAATGTTATGTAATAATGCACTGACTCTGGGTAACTGGGGTCGGGGCGTTACATTCTTCGTATTATTAATAATATAATATAAGTATAAGTGAATATCTTTGTGTGTGTGTGTGTGAATATATATACCATATTAATAGAAACATATATATTTATATGTGTGTGTGTGTGTGTGCATAGTGCTATCCAGGGCCTGAGGTGTAACTCAAGGTTCCTTTTATAGTTATAAGAGTATAATAGAGTAGTATGGGATGTCATACTAAAGTATCATGGATACTATATGATTCCATGTCCATTTTCCGAAATAATATCGAGAATTTCCATGGACAACATCCTATTTGAGGGGTTTGAACATCATTCCCTACAACAAATGTGATCTGAATAACCTTTTATAACATCTTCAACCTAGGGAATTTGAAGCATTGTGTATAGATAACCTAAAAAATGTCACTAAATTGTAATCTAGGATATAGTAGACTCACTTGGCCAATGATCCCTTATCTAAGGAATTCTATAAAGATAAACTTGATTGCACTCACATCACATTTTAATTTTATTATTATAAATAATTTAATGATTAAATAGGCCATGGGATCTTAAAAGCCCTAATATAATTTAAGGGAATGAAATATACATAAATCCATTATCAATTCAAACTAAAAAAGTAGATCATTCCATTTAAAAAATAATAATTCCATATAAATTACCCATTACATTATACAAAACAATTATCACAACAGTCACCCCTTTCCCATTAATTATAATTGCGTAACACAATGGTGGTATTTTTATAAAACGAAAAATGATTATCAAACTTTTTCATTTAATTCCATTTAATTTAAAATGGTAGTTGATTCAAAAACATAAATAAAAATAATGTTATCATAGATAAATAGGTTTATATAATTTGTTTGGTTAAAATTAATTACATATAAGTGTGCTATGTAATTTTTAATGAAAATACATGAGAGGTGGTTTAATCACAAATAATGGCCGGAGAATATGTAGAATATAATAAAACCCACTATAGGAGGTGGTTTGGGTTGGGTTCTCAACTTAAATATTGTTAATATGTGAATGGAACATCATGGTTGTGGTCTAATTGTTAAATTTATGACATTGTATATTTTCAGATAGTCGCATGGAAGGATTGTCCTGTGGAACAAATTTTATAGCCTTATCCGAAGGCATACTAAGATTATTTTTAGCACACTCATTAAATCCCATACCCAGCATCGGGTGACATCTTCTATCCAAAACATCACCTAATAAAAACATTGTCATGTTTTATCACCAAAATTGATATATACCTTACCCATGCCTTGGATTTTCATAAGCTAACATAGGCTTAATAACCGCACTCATTCTCGACAAAGTTTTTAGATGGAATTATACTTAGAATTTACAAAGAAATAAAAAATAACATTATTCCATTTCTTTAATGTAACATGAGTGATATAAAATTATCACCCAAGGACATGTCTCAAGATTCCATGATCTGTCTCAAAAGAGGATCACCCACCAGTGGCGAACATCCTGATCCCCACTTTAGAAGCATACATATCATCAATCAAAAGAAACCAAAAAAATTACCCCAAATCATGTTCCATCTACTCCTAAACAAAAAACTATCATGGAAAGGGCCATGTCATTATGATATTTGTAGTAAACATCATCAATCACTCATCTTCACTTCCTGAGAACATTTCCCAAGTAATTTACTAGGATTCGAAACAAAGCAAGGGTCACCACCCTAGAATTAATATTAGCGTACTACATAGCATTTTTGATAAAATCGTTCTTCTAATTGTGAAAAACTCCTAATTATACTTTTAATCACACCATAAAATGAATGTATATGTGAATCATGGAATATATCCATTGCCCTCTCAGTGTACTCATGACGATGAAAGGATAAGGGCATTATAACCTATGAACTAGGACTACACTAAGATTTCATTGATAAAAATTCATATATCTCATGATCCTTGATCACATCACATGAGATACATTTTCCATATCTTTCTCTAAACACCATGTATAAAATTGTTTTACCATTGTTCAATTACGTGACAACCAACTCATGTCACCTGGTCAATTCCATATTTTCCCTATGCTTAGAATTTCTTCCAAACATTTCCCAAAGCCATAGGTCACTCTACTTGCAAGAATAATATTTAAAGAATTTGATCCAAATATTTAAATCTGTATCTTTTGATGTTCAACATAAAATATTCTTCACACACAATTAATTTATATTACATGTTCCATATGTAGCAGGTGAATATCCTATACCTCCCTGTTCAAAACCCGACTAAAGTTATCATGTGCCATTTATCAGTAATGTCTAATGATTTACCGACACGGTACATAATTTTTCATCAATCCAAAATCCCCCTTTAAAATCTTCTTCAAATTTTACAACTTACATATTATAAGATGTATGAAATGATTACCCACCTTATGTTGTCGTTTCTGAAAAAAAAAGAGTCAAACGTGAAGTAATTGGTCAGAAGCCCCTATCACCCAAATAAACCTACCCATAAAAGAAAGATTCAATAAACAATAACTTTTGGTCCTTATAAAGAGAAAAGTCTTAACTATTCATTAATTAAACTAATTGAGCATATACCATACATTGGTATAGAACAAGTGAAAAATAAACAAACTACAAAAGGGAAACATAGTCCCAAACCAACCTCTTTTGCATGTAGTCTTTAAGAAAACGATTTCATTGACTTAGTAGGTTCTTGGATAAAATTAAGGGTTTATAGGTATCACATACATCCCTAAGGTCTCTTACATGAGATCAAAAACTCATTCACAAGTATCAAGTACATGATTTATAGTTCTATTATCAACTCTCTCTGGAAGAGGTAGAACAAAAGCATAAATGAAAGTTGGCAACCTACAATGGCCACAATGTTAGTGTCTAAGAATAAGGAAATGAACCTCACTGGGTATATGTATATTGAAACTTACCTTCAAGGATATACTTAGATGAAAACCACAATCCTTCCCATGTGTGTTGTTCCATTATCTTAGAGCCATACCCTACTCGATGTAACAAAAAAGACAACACTTATTGTTCAAAGAAACATTGCTCAAAAGATCTACCAATTTCTCATCTATAAGAGTGATACCAATACATGATAACCCATTAATTAAACATAAGGATTCAATATTTAAATCTGGATTCATGATTGAAATATCATTATGACCTACTTCATATCCTTTAAGTTCATGAGATGAAAGGATAGAAGCTAACTAAGACCTATGGGTAATACTCATGTTCTCTATTAAATAATCTCCCAAGTTAAAAATAGAACTAACCATACATGATATTAATATATTATTAACACCTATAAAAGGTTTTAATTTAGGTAATATAACAAATTACCGTATATTATAACATTTTAAGTAGTTAATATGAAAATTATATCAAGTATCATCAATCAAGGAAAACTGTACTGTGTACTTTATTTAGCAATCACCACACAACATTATAGAAAATTTATATTGTAATTTGTTTTAAAAAATTCATTACATTCATATTTTCTCACAACTTTATCTCTTAAGGAAATTTTTAATTCCAAGATATAGAGTAAAATAGTATTTATGTTGTCATTAACAATTTAATTAACTGATGTTTAATAATAAAAAATCTCAAAATCAATGAAAGGGGTCTTTACTAATTAAGTCGATTGGTCAAGTAAGATGGAACCATATATTTATATGTAAAACAATTTATTTAACATAAAAAGAATTATATAACCATTTTATATATCATAAATATACCCCCATGTTGTTGAGTAACATAGAATAAAAGAATAAATGGTTAGCTATGAGGGTCTCATCATGTCAATCAATGTAAAATAATATGGGAATCCATTCCCAATTAATATAGACAATTCTCTATAAATTATAATTTTAATCCCATGTAAGTGTAACCCAATAAAAGTTGGTTTCAATTAATATTTATTCATACACTTAATGTCTTTATCAAAAAATAATATCATATAAATCCTAGCCAAAATTGTTCATATCCAGACTATCTAATAAGTAACAGACCATAATAGACCCAATTGGGTCCATTTGTTCGTTTATGAATTTACTCATACATGTCTCCATGCCCAAGTGATTGAGGTACATGCCTCGTAATTTATAATTTACCATTTAATTAAATGAATTCATTTTATATGAAAATTATAATTCATAATTTTAACACACATATATATACATCCTAGTTCAATTAGATGAATTGACATTCAAAATTATAAAGGTACATTCCAGTATAAGTTATAATTGAAATTCATGTAATTAAAATCAATTTTCCTCCTCTATATGAAATATTACAAATCCATATAAGATAGTTCAATTATATGGGTCACCATTCTCAAATTTATAAAGGCTCTTGCACTTTATAAATTGTAATATTAGATCCCATTTAATTTCAACTAGAAATATTTTAACCTATAAAAACAATGGTCCATGGTTCAAACATGTCTTAATTGATTAGTTAAATAGAATTCCACCATTAGGATATGTGGGAAAACCACATTTTGGTTCATGTGGAAACATTATTTAACAAAAAATCTATTATGAATAGAATAAAATAAGATATTACAATGAAATAATTCTAGTGAACCTGAAAAAAATCACTCATGAAGGGTATATAGTTAAGCATGATAAATAATCACACTATCATTTAATAAAAATCATCACGCAACAGACAATCTATAATGCAATATTCATGGTATAACATCTGCATGGAATTTAAATCTATATGTTCCTATAATGATGAATGAAGACACCATGTCTCTTTCAATATTGGGCAATGAGGTGAATTTCATAAATCAATAAGATGATAAACATAAAAATTAAATCAATTGATTAAGGTGAAATATTAGTAAACTATAATTGTAAATAGTATAAACCTAAGTCCCATCCCCATAAATATGATCTTTCACTTGTGCATAGGTTGGATAGACATTGACACAATATATTTAACAAGTGGTGACAAATTCATAGTCTCTTTAAACCATTCCATATAGTAATACAAAAGGAAAAGACACTTTGATTTCACTTTGTTACATACCAACCCATGATCCACTAAACCGATTCCCCAAGATGAGGAGCTACGTGGCCTCAAGCGCACCTCCTTGTACACCAAAGGCTTCCAACTTGTAGTGAGCGTGTAAAGGTGGTACACTGGTGAGTCTATACCCTTAGGATAAATGATAATAAATTAATGAATAAATAATGAAAATCATGCGTGGATGAATAATAGAGAAGAAAGATATAACAATAGCTTCTAGTCAATGAATAATAAATAATAAACCATGAATTTACTTTATAAAATGTAAGAATAGTAAACCATAAAACATATAGTAATATTATTTTAATAAATAAGTGAAAAATACTAAAGGATATCCCTATGAACATCTAGGGTGCCTTCTCAATCTGGTGATTCTAAACACTTGTGTCCAATCATAACAACATGGAATATAGTACATGGTCATAACCTATAGCTAGGTGATAATCTATTTAGTTACCAATTGGTGGCCAAAATAGTTTCAAATAAATACTCATTAGGACACCACTAATGATTTCAATGTCAGTCTATTATGTGAATATAAAATGGGTAGTTTCATGGTATAATAAATATGAATTGTAGTAATGACAAATGCAAAAAAGTTGGCCTTAGGTTTCCCAAAGACACTCAGCTGAATATATCTACATCAACATATGCTAGAATGTCACTAAAAATGTAATTATGTTTGTATTATCATTCAAGGGTGGATATCTACACAGATATACATGAACCAGAGAAGATCCAAGGTGTAATATTAAAGAATTCCCATAATAATAATAATATATTATTATTATTATTATTATATGTCTTTATTTTTATATATATATATACTATATATATTTAAACACACACACACACATAAAATACTATTCAAGACCCAATGAATAATTGAATCATCCATGTATAGTCACAAGATTATCAAAGTGTAATAAGGGATATCTTGTCTGAGTATCATTGATAATGTAAGATAGTGTGCCGAGTATAATAAATAATAATGAGAAGGTCTATGGAATGCATCCTAATCGAGGGGGGCATGGCACATCATTCCAAATAACCCAAGTGACAAGAATCACCCTGTCTAATTTCCTCGACAAAGTGGGTTTGAAACATCAGGTCCAACAAGTGTAACCAAGGTCCTTCATTCATAATCTAGGATAATGAATACTCACATTCTCGATGATCCCTTATCTAATGTGTTCTATTAGGTGGATCCATAAATTACTCACTTTTTAGTGTACCTTTATTATTGTAATTCAGTGAATATTTAAATACTCCATGAGATCATTAATTCCCTACGATAATTAAAGGGAAAGGAACACACACCATGAAATCTTCAATCCAAAATAAATGACCAGGATTATTCCATTTAGATTACAAGAAGGCCATGGAAATTACCTTTATCAAAATACAAAAATATTATCACAACAATCACCGCATTCTCATTAATTTAATCAACACACCTCAAGGTTTCAATTATCTTAAAATGGAGTACAATATTTATACCACTATATTCTGTTAAATTTAATAATCATGATTGATTGATTCAGAAACATTGAAAATAACGTATGTTATCATAGGAAATTATGTTTTTATAAACCATTTTATTCATTAAATAACATAGATGTGTACAAGGAAATTTTTGAAGAGAACATAGAAGGGTTGTTTTAATAGCTATGAAAGGCCTGTGAAAACATATTATATAATCAAATTCATCATACGAGGCTATTTGGGATGATTTCTCAACCTCCTACCATGTTATGATATGTAAGGAACGTCACGGGTGTGGACTAATTATTCAATTTAATTTGTTTTGCATATTTAGTGCATCGTGTGGAGGAACCAATGTGTGAAACAATGAATATATTATGTAAATGATATAAATTTTAGATAAAGTCATATGGAAAACCTACATAACTATTAGGATGGTCTACATGTCTAAAATGAGACATTTATTTCTTCCAAAATGAGATAAATCAAAATAATCATCAAACACCCTAAAACTAGGTTAAACAAGCTTGTATAATGATAATATAAAAAGATAGAATAGAAAATCATAATAGAGGCTTGAGGAGTCTTAGAAATACTATTAAAAAATCAATTCACTTTATATCACTAATATTGAATAATGAATAAGGGGAAAAAACCATAGAAGAGGATATGGACAAGAGGGCATAGTTAGGGGAGCCTTTTTTCCAAATGAGGGTGGGAAAGGGGTAAAATCCCTTTAAGGGACAAAAGGGAAAAATGTATTTTATCCTTTTATGACAAGACAAATAGTTCAGACACATATTTTATCTAACCATTTGGTTCTACTATACCAATTGGCACCCACATCGTACGGTTTGGTTAGAGTTAGACAATCCCTGCGAGTACATGAGATTTACCACTTTATTTTTCTATAGACATATTTCCTGGTTGTGTGCCCTTGGGAACTGGATTTAATAAACTATGTGAAACCATCTACTCCCCTAGAATGATCTGCATCCCCTATATGGACACATGATTTACACAAACTAGGTTCGCGTACCATCTTCTCTCTAAATATTTTTTTGGAAGCCAACAATGTCGAAAATCATCTGATCAGTTGAGACCCCTATCAAGACTTAAACCATATATAAAAAACACTTTTAAGAATCGTAATGATCATATTAACATTTTGGATCCCCATTAAAAACTTCTTCTATCCACCAAACTAGAAATTTAAAAGTTTCCTAGAATATTCAACTACATCCAAAACTCATGACGTTACAATATAGAGTGTTACTTTTTGAAAATTTTGGTGTTTGTTTCTCTCCAGATTGGAATTCAATAGGGGTTTTCAGACACATTTCAATATCATTTATCTAGCATTGAACCGTATCTAACACCATACACTGTAATATCAATATATAATCACTATATTACCATATCCTTAATATATTAGTGTAATACCTCTTCAGAATCTCTTCTCAATAGAGTTCCACTAATCATGAAATATTTCATGCAATCTCACATGATGATCCTTCCAAACACAAAAAAAATTCATCAATAATTATCATGATATATACACGACTCTCTTATCACATATACCTTAGGGGAGATCATATCCCTATTATCATGAATCCCTTTATATTTTATCTTATATATATTCAAAGGGTTCATACAGCTCATGAAATTTAACAAAGTTCAATTTACAATCAATAGGGTGATCTTTATCATGTGTTAGATACGTGGCTATCTCACTCATCATCTCTAGGCACAATCCTGTCATTCCTACATCACCAGCACTAGGAGGTATAATCATAGAAACCCATGTCTGTTCCCAACCATTATACACACCTATACCTCTCATATACCCAACCTTTATCCCCACCCACTTTGAGGCATGGTGGTGGGCTTTCTATATTTTCTATAAACATCGCTAGAGCACTTGATCAAAATCAAGGAAGCTAGGAAATAAATTATCTATTTACCTAGGGAACTATTTATCCCTATCATTATTACTCAAACAAACATATTTTTTTATGAATTCAAACTCATGCCTTGATAGGTACATTGTTTTATATCATGGGGTCCAACTATGTTAACCAAGGTTTTACCACCTCACCATGCTTTGTACATCCCACAAAAGGTGCATCCATGCCTTTTCCATGCTACCCAAAACACTTGAGAACATATCTTAATCAAAAATAATCATTATAACTAATTATATTGATATATAATTAATTATTTAATTTCAGTCAACAATCCATAATATCCTAAAAACTAATTATGTAATGTAGCAGTGCCAAAACAATGAAAAATGAGGTGTGGTCTCCTCCCAACAAGTATACAGATCCCTATGACCCGAAATCCCATATATTGTTTTACCAAAACCAATGGAAAATTAAATTCAATTTCATAGAAATCCTTTTATGAATAAATTTTATTATATATATTTTAAAAAATGTTATAATACCTAGAACATTCATCCTCCCGATATTTCCTCTACCCTGGCTGAGAAAAAGGCCCATCATTTGAAATGATTTCAAATATGATATGGGGAAATCATTACCAAAAACCATTTCCAAATAAACTAAAATATGTATATTGTGAGAGTAAATAAAATAGAGGGTTTTATGGGTTTATCACACCTCAAATATTACATGTGATGATCCAAAAAAACTCTTCTTACATAGGAGGCAAGATGGTGGAATGTGAGAGAGATAAGCATACCAACTCGACCTAAAATCCATAAGATGTTAACCCTTAAATAATTAGTCTTCCATTATTTTTTACATACTAAAAAAGGAGTTTGTTCTAAAATGGCCTTTATTGGTCATGATGTGATTCTACCAGGAGGTCACATGTGATATCATGACCCCTTGAGTGATTCAATAACACAACTCCATTATACATAATCAAATTTATGTGGCCAAATCATTGATATTGTGACCTCTTATCTTCCATGGAGTGGACTCTGCTTTAGAGCATTATCTCCAAACTCTACATCATGACAAGTCTACCTCGACCATCCTTTATGATGTCACCTCATGGTCACTGCATTACTAGACATCCCTGAATAAAGACCATGATGGAAATATGTAAGGGTCCTAAGACACAATGCGTAATGATCACCATCATGTCTTGAAAACCACCTTCTAGGGCATGACAATATAAAATAGTCATTTCCATAGAGAAAATCAGTACAAAATCATAGAGTACATGAATAACATATGTCATGATATGGCCTACTATATACATAGATTTCATAATATGATACCCCATTTGGGTTATATTGTGTCGTCAATCAAGACCATTTGATGGAATGACCTTCCAATATCATGGTGTGACAATCATTATGTAGAAAAAATTAAATAAATGGAGTCACCCAAACCCTACTCTGATATTTACCTAATAACTAGAAATATATCCTAGGAGTTTGAAAATATTATATAACTTCTCCATGGGATGTTCCAACATTAAGGATATTGATCTAAATCTTAATTTATAAAACATCACCGAATTTGAAAACAAAAAATAATCAAATTTCCTCTTAATTTCACAACTCATAATGTCATGGGTCGTTATAAATATAAATTATAAATTAGTGTCTTTAAATTTTACATGGTGTGGTGATAATAAATAATATTGGTCCACTAATATCCATGTTATAATTAGTAGTTCGTTATTGTATTGTTAAAAAAATATATTGAGGATGATTATCAAACACTTTCGAATGGAAGGATCTTTTGTAATCTTGTCTCAGTGTATGGGGTCAAATGATCTTTTCCATAGAAAAAAATGTATTAAATTGAATGGGTATAGAAGTATAATATATATATTATATATATTAGCACTATAAAAATGAGACACTCTTGGATTTGATGGATGTGTTACAAATATACATGAAATGATTCAGTTAATTCAAACTAATTTAAATATGGAGTCAGTTATATGAAAAGGAAATTTTAAATGATAATCAGAATATTATAAATCAAGGCTCACTTCATTGAAATTGAATACTGGATAGGGGATAGAATTGAATAGGAATTTTTGGTGGTGCCTAAGATAAGAGATCTTGGAATCAATACATATCAAATGGAAATATGAATCAAGTTATCTAGTTCATGGAGTAGGTAAATATATTGAATGAATTGGAAAAAATACATAATTTAATTGTGAGGATGTTTGATAGAAGAATGAAATGGTAGGTTTATGGACATATTGAGGACAACATATTCATACATTAGATATATTTCTATTGCAATGCCTATATATAAAACTAAACATGAATTGAAGAACCAAACATTTGGATTGTATAAAAAGGGGTGATCTTATAGGTGATTATTGGATTTGAGATATATACATTAATATAAACATATATATATGGTAAAAATAAATAAAAATAAATTTTTAAGAAAGTTATATAGGTTTTTTTGATACTATTATAGGGTTTTGAGAGGAAACACGATTGAATGTGGAGACCAAACACCAATAGGGTTTTAATGATGGGGAAACTAACATCTAGGCCAAGGTTTGGTGATGTTATTTACACTATCGAAACTAGAATACCGAAATATATTTTTCTAAGAAATAGGTATTATATCATAATATTGTATTTATGAAAGAAACCCAAGATTAATTGATAGGCTATACACTAGGAACTTTTACATTAATTATTCTATTACATTAAGGGATTTCGATAATTTGAGACCATAATGAATTTTCCACTCAAAGAGCCATGTAATCGTCAGATGAACCAATTCATATAACCTAATATATGATCTTCAAACATTTTTCAGTTTTTATAAAAATATATTCAGAGTGAAGGAAATATATCTTTCCAAGTAACACTATATTGGTCCCACACACTTGAATGTTTGGAATAACGTATATAGGGGAATATGTGGTAGTGTGATAAGCCCAAAAATGCTGATAAAGATTATTATTATAATCAATTTATAGTATTATACCATTTACAATACTATATTTGATAAAACCTTGATCAATTTCAATATCTATCCATTTGTAATCATACTAGAATGGAATTAATTATTAAACTGTATATTCTACTCAATCTACAATCTCATAAATTATAACGCATAAAATATTGTTACATTATTTTTAAGGATAGTTTAAGGAACTCAAAATTTGATGATGGAGTTGGAATTTAAAAAATTCAATGTCACTTTTATATTGATCTACTTGAAGGGTATAGATTTAAACAATTTATAAAATAACTCATTATAAATGGTTATAGATGTTAGCTACATAGTTGTTATTGGAGAGTATGAATCCATAACATTTATCATTCATTAGACCAATATATATGAGTATTTGGTAGTGTTCAAAAACTATAAATCTTGATTAATAAATTTGGGTTTATCATACGTGAATGAAAACTGTTTGTGAACTCTAGGAAATAATTCATAATTAAATGATAAAAGTAACCAAGTTTCCTTATTTTTTGAATGAGCTAGATTTCATTTTGATGTGCACCAAAGGTGTTAATATTGACTTCTTTAATAATAATAATGTTATTTTCTCCTCAAATATATGTGAGAAGTTACTCAAAAAAACCTTTTTTGTGAATAACTACTTGTAAATTTTTTCCCTTGAAGAGGATCAAGTTTCATTTCCAATTATAATTTTTATCCTTTTTTCTCTCTCACATGGAATATCTTATTTTTTAGATATTAAACTATTACCAGCATATATTAATTTTTTAAACCAATAAAAGAATATGCATATATATCTTGATCTAATTTGGTATAAACCCCATTGATCAAATCCGTATCGTTATAATAATGATGGATAACAACTCTCTAATATGAAATTCATAAAATAGTAACATTTTTATATAGATTGGAATGTTTTGTAAAAAAAATTTCAAAACATTTTATTTTTCATTATGTGAATTTGAAATATGGGTTAACATTGTATTAGAAGGAAAATAACACATTTACTCTCATGTGAAGTTAAGAGAAGGTTTTGATTCCTTTTTCTTCATAATAAATTTGCAGTTAGTGGGTTCCCTAGACCCAACTCTAGTATGAAATTTTAATACCATTACAAATATATAGATTGATATATTCAAGTTTTCATATTTCCATTATTGTTAAATTTTTATTGCTAGTACTATATTTATGGATATATCCTTAGATTATGTGTCAAATCAAATGGTTTCAAATGTTCCCAACTATAATGAGAACCCTAATAAATTATTAGAATGATCTTAAAGACATGTCACATGGTTTAGATGCATCATACAAAAACTACATGGATTAAGTATAACTATCTAATGTTTGGGTCTCAAACCAATTGAAACATCTTTTTATGAAATACTCACTTAGTGATATCGATTAGAGGGGATCATGAGGACTGGCCAACCAATAGGGACACTAAATATTTTATGTTTCACTGGTAAATCATATCTATAAGCATTTTTATTGGATACATAAATTGATATCACTATCAATGTTTTACATTTTATCCCAAAATTTTATAAAATATGAAAACCAAGTCATTGAAATTCTGGTGATGTCACTTGTCTTGGGGTGTAAATGGTGGTATGTAATTAGTTTAATGAGCAAGAGAGGATTATTTTTATTCCAAAATTAAGAGTTATATAAATCCTAGTTAATGAGGATGGAATACCATTTTTAAATCAATACTTATACTGGATGAAGGAAATTCCTTCTAGAAAGTATAATGAATAAATAAATCAATGAAGGATTGTTACAAAGAGTGTTCATAGTTATTTATATGATATTATGACCCAAAGGGATTATATTATGCATCACATGTTCATATGATATTATCATATCTATGATATTATTTTTCACATAAATGACCCTGATGTGTTGCAATATACCACTCTTTGAATGTGCGTATGACTCGCTACTATTTAGATAAGTTCCTAGAGAGTCCTAGACTATGTGTAACCACGTGTTCCACATATTTAGATGAATAATAGTTTAGGATGATGTGGTCCCCATGTGTTAGTGATGGTAAACATACAATTGTGATTGATAAAAAAGAAAAAATAAATTTAATTGGATTATTAATTTTTACAAAAACAACGATTGAATTTATTTCTCATGTTATTCAAAAGTAATTTAATTATAAAATTGAATATAAAAAATATTTAATTTTTTTTAACAAACAAAAAATATTCACGGTTTGTTGAAGTACTTAGAGAGTTTAGTAGTAGAGTAAACTATTCAAATTTAATCTTGTGATTGGATAATAATCTCTCAAGATAGTGATATGATATTTATGATTTTTAGGACTAGTTAAATAAGTCATAAGTGTATTTTTGGGGAATTATTGAAGATTAAATTTCCATATGTACAAAAAAAATTAATAAATACTTCAAACAAAATATAAATATATGTTCTAACCTAAAAATGTTGTCACCAAAAACATACCAAAATTGATGTGCACTCCCTATCTCAATTTTATATTTCAAAGAGAGAAAATTATGGAAGAAAAATCTTCTATTGATTCCCTCTCTCAATTCTCTAATTTGTTCTTCATGTGATTAATGGGATGTCATAAAGCACTTCTATTTACAACTATAACAACCTATAATAAAATAATAGTGATATAGTTTCTATGGTGAAAATATGGAAGATATAAATGACTTAATGTTTGGAAACATAATTATATGACACACTAGAGGTGAGAAAATCATATTAGTGTTTTGAAATGAGAAAGTTAATTTTTAATGTTTAATTCATTTTTACTATATGTTTAAATTTAATTACACATCATCCATGAAAAATATATGAATGTGGTATTATGGATTTATTATTTTGAACATAAATAGGAACATGAAAATTTTAAAATTCTTGTTTTACATGATTATTTTGTACCCCATGATCCTTTAATATACCCTATTTATTTGCTTGATCACCAGTTCTGAGGTTCTTTTAATCATTAATTAAGTAACTAGTATTTTGGAGGATAACACTAACACTTTAACGAAGGACTGGTGCTATACCACATTTTCTAGATCCTTCTAAAAAGGGGAATTTTTATGGAAGGTGTATATTTTCTAGTGATATAAGAAAAAAACCCCAAATCAAATCAGTTGATTTTTTTGTCTCTCATACTTCATTTTATTAAACATTGAGAAGACTCGTCAATGTAATTTCCATGTATCTATAAATTCTAATGGATATGAATAACCTCTTCATCGGGGAGATTTTGGTTAAATTTTTGTTCCTCTACGAAATTATGTACTACTATAAAATAATTGAATTCTTTTTCATTAGTTTCCTTTTGTGAGAAGAAATAGAAGCCAAATTACTAAATAATGATAGATTGAATGGTCAATTATAATAAGAAAGATATGATGTACAGGAATATAATTGAGTGTGTTAATATAGTATATTAGATTAACCTACTGATATTTTAGATAATTACATGTCTTCTAGACTACAAGGATTAACGTGATGAAATAATTCTCTATAGTGGTATACTGGATCTCTCTCCCTCTAACATATAGTTCTATAGATATTCACATAGAGGGATTTTTTTATCCCAACGTCACTAAAAAACACAAAGTCTCATCATAAAAATTTGGCCCACTAAAGATCCATACCAAAAACAACCCTATTATTTATGTTCAAAATTATTAATTCAAGTAAAAATATGAAAGAAATAAAGGAAGTATCACAATAATTATAAGGGAGTTCAATTAAAGGTTCAATCATATAGCTATGCATTACCATATTAGGACTACACAAAATGGTTGACATTGATAATGGAGAATTTTGTAAAACTGTTGTTGAGAACCTCCATGTACCCCAAATAATTTTAAACCTGTGATGTAAACAACCACCTAAAAGTCCAGCATAATCATGAAAAAAATAGTCATGGCCATCACTATTTACAAATCTATTATGCACTAACTAACATGAAAAAAATTGATAGAGTTAAATACAGTAACGAAATAAAATATCAATAATAAAAAAATCACCAATAATCAAACTATGAGTGAAGGGGAAAATCTTCTAAAAGAGGAGAATCCCACTATTCATAAACAAACAAAAAACCATCTCCCATCAAGCTTTCATAAAATGAGAACCAAACCACATAAATCATTATAAAATCCATATAAAAATTATAGAATCAGAAACATTTTTCTTTATTACTTTTTATTTAATGAAATTTAATTTCTATGATAATTTACCACAAAAAATAGAGATGATGACCATTGAATACCCTTTCAAACAGCAACCCTAAAATATAATTGAGATGAAAGGATAGAAGGAAGGTGTTTTTATATTATAAAATTATAAATATATAATAGAAAATTAGGACACAAGGATACTCAAAAAGATTATAGAAAACCTTGAATATGAACGGAAAAATGAAAAAATTCATCAATTGAAAGCACTTACATAAACCTAAACCTGACTATACATGAATTACAATATACAAGATAGATTCTTAGGTGGTGGGTTTGACAGTAAGATAAACTGAGTGAAGAAAAATATGAATCTCCATGATTAATCCCACAAACCACTGATCAAGGTGATTCAATAAGTGTAGAGGTTTTTACATGATTCAATGTATATTTCATGACCTCCAAAATCACTATATGCACCACCTTGAAAAAACAAGGTTTGGTTATAAAATGGTGGGAATCATGAGAGGGAAAATGTAGAAATCTCTCACCTGAAAATACCAATAAAATGAACAAGAATCATTTCCTATATAAAGACATGGAAAAGAATAAAAAATTATTTTCAAAATAACCACAAGAAAAATAACCCCAAAAGTATATTTAAAACATGAAAAAAAGATATACAGGAGAAAATGAATGGTGATTGATGAAGGATCTGACATTTGGGGATATTTCATCAACCATGGTATAATTTTTAGGAGGAGGCCCTCAAGGACACAATGATAGTTGAGAGAGTTATCAGCCTAGGTGAATGTGGTGGCATCCAAATACGATGTTGTAATGTTGGTTTTCTTTTCATTAATTATTCTTTTGGAAAAAAAAGTAACCAATTAATCAGCATGGGGATTAAAAATAAAATATTACTTGTTTTCCATAGTAATGATTATAAATTGAGGTTATGATAGATATTTCTTGATAATTTCAAAGGAATTGTAGAACTCTACATCCCACTTATAGGTTTCACCATTCATTATTTTCTTTGGGAACGATATATTATACCACCTAAATATATTTAATAGCATCAAACTAGTTTTATTATTTTTAAAACACTTATATTTTCCTAATTTTATATGGCTTGAGTTATTAATAGGGAAATAAAGGGTTGATTCATGGACTTTACATTATGTTCTAGATGAAGTTCTATTATAGGTGGTCGGTCACACAATTCCACAAGTGGGTTGTGTTGTGATGAGAGCATGGAAAGAGACTTTAATACCATAATTGAGTAGGTTTCTATATTAATGAGGTTATGAGAGAGTAATATTCAGAGCTATGTAAGATAAATTTTCTGGAGTTTCAAAGAGACCACATGGGAACAAAAGTCATTAGGCAATGTTGATGACCACACGAGATTAAACATTTTTTTAGAAAGCATAAATCACATTGCAACATGGGTGTCATGACATAGTCCAGGCTATATATGTTTTCAAAACAAATATAATGTGTCTAGTTACATGTTGGTTAGGTAGCATTTAATTATGATTTTCCAACTAGTTGTGGGGTTTTCACAGTAAGGGGGGGTAATTCTATAAAATCCTGGATTCATGGTTTTGAGAGATTTACCCTCAAAGGCGATGTTGTACTACAAAACATTATGTCACACTGTAATGAGGCCTAGGGTAGAGGTTGTTGGGTCTTGACTAGGTTTTATACATCATAGTAGATTTTTGTATACATTTTTGAAAAAGAGGTATTTAATAGTTTTAATTAATAAAATCATAAGATAATGATATCATTCCCAATTCCTTTTAAAGGCATCCCCATACCCATTTGTCTTTCATTCCCCTATGTTCTTTATATTTTGTACCCCTCATCCATGTTGATATTTGAGTTTCATCTATCCTAATGGATTCATAATGGTAATTCTTACCTCCCTTTTCAACTCATTTATCGTTTTTCTCATTATATCAGTGTGTTTTATTATTATGACCTAATTTGGGAGTTTATTCTATATTGATTGATTTATTCAGTTAGGGATCGGTTCTTCAAATGGTTTTTATAATGAAGTATTCTATAATTATGAGGTAGTGGTATCTATCATTTTGTCGAAATCATTATCTTTCCCATGTGTGTGTGATATATATTTATGCCAAGCCTGTATTCATGACTTAATAATTAAATATAATTAGTTTCTTCAAATATATTGGAATAATTAATCAATAACTGAGTCGTGATTGGGTCCCAGATAAATTCTATACCAGGATTTGGTATGATTAAATTTTTTTGGTGGCTACTCAAAGTGGTTACCTTAGTAGAACCGGTACCTAGAACACTTGGTGAGGGTACATGGATAGTTTCATGGTAATGGAAGTATGATAAATTCAGGCTATCATGGTGGCAACAATATATGAAAACGTATAGGTTTAAGAGTTGTTATAAGTGGGTGACCTACCTCATGAGATATATGTTTATATCTAGAATAGAGTTGGATAATGTGATATCTCATGGATACCCATGGACTATTTCATGTGTACATGGAATGATTAATTTTTATTTTAAAATTTTCATGTTATAATTATATCTTATGCATATTATGCATGGAATTTTTTACATTTGAATTTTTTATGGGTTGGGAGCCACTCCACCCCTGGGTTTACATGTTATTATGCATGAGTATGAAATTTCAATGAGTTTTGGGATACTAAAACTATTAGTAGTGTTTGGGATATGGGTGGTTTGTCACTCCCTAAAAAAATTGGATGTAAATATGGATCGGTATGATAAAGACATATGTTGGGAGCCACTGTAACTATCTTTAGTGGACAGTACCAAGATGTGTGTTATTCTCACCCTTAATATAATCGAATGAAATGCGATTGTATTGGGGATGGTAATATTTCAACCCTTGTTATAGTTGCATGATATGTGATGGTATCATGGCTGGACATCATTCCAACCAATGATACAATGAGATGATATATAATGGTATTGTGGGTGGACACTGTTATAAAACATGAAATAGGTATGTAACATATTTAAACACAATATCAAAACTGAAAGAACCATGTATGTTCATTATTAGATGTCACCATGGAACCCTACGATAAAGATAGATTTATATTATTATACTTTATTCTATATCATTTCACATCAGAATACTATGTTATAAATATTTTATGTTTAGGTACACCTTTGGTGGAGGCCTACAATGTTTATTCACACATTATCTGAGTATCGTGGGCACTCAGGCAGAATTTACATTTATAGGTCTAGCTAAGGGAAAGAATCATAAGCTTGATTGTTGAGTGAGGTAGATGAGCCAATGTTGCTATATGGGAACAAGCTTGGACTTTGGGCCAATTTTATTATCCTTGTTTCTGTTAACATTTGGTTTATTTTGGGGATTATTGTATAAGAAATTCCTAGATGTAGTCCTTATAAATCTGTATGACTCGTATGATATGGATAATTTTTATATATTTTTAGCAGATCTTGTGTTGTTTACCTAATAGAATAAATCTATGTTGAGCCTCTTATTCCTATTTTTATAATGATGATAGTTATTTCTATTTTTTTAATGTCACATCAAGTTATCCAATTTATAGATTATAGTTTCCCTACACTATTATCAAACCCATTCTAGTAGCTAACATCCTCGTGTATATGAGGAGGATTTTCTAAGGTATGTTAATACCTAGTTCTACCGAATTGAATATGAGTTGAACTTATTGGGATATAAATGAAATTCAAAGCCTTATATCTTATTTATATTTTCTTACTATTTGGGAATGGTAGAAAGGATGTGTGACTTTTTTAATTATGGTATGGATATATCAACTAGGATATAACTAGCTGATGAAGAGCCTATCATGGGGAACTTCTCATATAGAATTTTTAAATCATAGAATGCTACATAGAGCCTAACCAAAGTCATCTCCCAAGGATAAAGTACTTGATACTCATTATTCTAGATTTTTTTATTATGTTTTGAAATCAAGAGAGTAATAAAGACAAGGAATGAAAACTGGAAATAATATTCATAATCATAACACATTACAATGTAATAAATGAAACACTTTTCGATTCAGCTGAAGTGATCTTTCATTGTATTACATCCTAGATTCCATAACTCTATACCCTGTATATTCTAAATAGTTACACCTACCCTAACTACATAAATTAGGTGAAATTAAATCGCACTCGTAGAATCTCACAAGTGATCTACCCACCACTCACTCTAAGGAACCAAAATAGTGAGTCCATCCACAACTCCTCCCACATTCCCCATTATAAAAAATTGATTCAAATAGTGGGACAGGAAATTATTTTGTCAATTCCAAATAAAATGGTAAAAGTATGAACAAAAGGTACCAACCTACAACTCTAACCCTTAAAATACAAAATTATCATAAGAATAGAAAATATCAAGAAAGGTACCTGAGCTCAAGATTCACTATTTTTTATCCAATGTGTGATCCTTGAGTAATACTCTCAACATTCAAGAGATATTGTGAATAATAATTATAAAACTGAATAGAAATAATGGAAAAATAAAGAACAATCATAATAGAAATTTGTCATATTAAAATATAGAAAACAATTATTGAAGTTATTAATCTATATCAATCCTATACTAAAGGAAAAAGTATTGAATCCATTAAAATAAATTTTCAAAAAAATATTTATAATCCATGCGAGTCTTCCTCCTATGCCTCCTTTGATTTCAATGCCTCAATAAGTTATAAAAAAACATCAATATGATGGGTTCCACATGTAAATCCTGAAGATTTTTATTCATATAATAATATTCATCTTAAATATACCATATTTCTTGAAATTTCTTCACATAATTATTGTCTTCTTCCCATAATTATTTTCTTACTCTTTAGCATGATTATTAAAGCATGGATCACTTGTTGAAGCACATCCTTCTCTAAATCAACTAGTGGAATTAATGTTCTATTTTAAGTAGTGGTTTTCCATTTCATGATTGTTTTATTCTATCCCTTATGGATTGAAAATTTATCTATGTCTAATATTATATGTAACTATAGAAAGTTTTCTATGGGGGAAGAATCTTATTTATGATATGAAAGTGTTAAATGTTATCCAAAAGTCGTATGTGAGGGGGAAAATTCAAACATGATACATTCCTTTGCCAAATTGTGGCCATCCCATGTCTTATGTAACTAAAAAGTATAATGGGATTATTGATAGGGAAATTCATAAAAACATTCATCCAAATTTTATATAATTAATTCCAATGCTAAATTTTTGGAGACCAATGACCAGGAAAAGTTATCACTCAACATAAGATTAAATCTAATTAAAATAAATATTAATTAAAGTATTAAAACTCATATTTAAAATACTTTAATTTTTTAACCCCCAAAAAATAAATTTATGGATTCATATTTTATTTAAAAATGTAATACAATGATAAATTTATGATTAAGTAAATTTAAAATTAAATTTTATATTTAAAAAATCAACAAATATTAGTTAAATTCTCAATATTTAAAATAATAGTGGAATTAATTTCCACTGATAAAAAGAGATAATTTTTTTAAATTACTAGATCTCATAACATTCCCATGCATACACCATTACTCTATTGGGAAATACAATGTATTCAAGTACATAAAAATCCTAACTTAATATATATATATAGGAAAAAATATAAATATCCATCCATTATTTAAAATATCATACATCCTCAATAAGTTTATCTAACATTACATTTTAATTTTATAAAAAATTTGTAGTCCATGAGTGACAATAGAATAGAAATTAGTTGAATTTGGGCTTTACTTGGTTTCACATTCCTTAATTCCTCTATCATAACTTACGTACACCAAAGCACTATTTTCCACATACATGATATAACTCAAATGGTATCTTTAAAATTCAATTGATGTTTTTTTCACTTGAGTTCAATATTCTCCTCTCTTAAATATTTTATTTTTTTTTTGTAAATTTGAAGTATATTGAATTTTTAAAATTTACGGTATGTGTAATAAACTTATTAAATTTACAAATATTTTTTTTACTAAGTCTCGTAGAGCCTAATCATCGTAAAACTTCTTATGGGATCCCAATATCCATTTTTTCTCCACTTTCAAATGACATATATGAATATATTTTTATATTATCATCATAATGTTTTCTTTTTAAAAAAGATAATGTAACATGCATTGAGGTTCAAAATTCTATTTTCCATATCTTATAATTTTTATTAAATTTAATTTTTCTCATTATACTTCATTCACTTTTATTTAAAAAAATCTATGAAAATGGTGAAAAACTCACCCAACAGTCCTCTAACCACCAAAATTTTATATCTAATGTATTCTTTAAAAAAATATGTAATTCTTCAAAACTAATCACATTTTTTAATGCTAGATTTTTTAATCTAAAAAAAATAAAAATAAAAAAATTGGAATGAAAAATGATATTCATAATTTTAATAAATGATTCATAAAATGGTACTAAAAAGTTCCTAATCCATTACTAAACTATTTTCATACCTCAAATATACTTATTCCACATTTCTCATTAATATAATTATATAATAAAAAATTTAAAAGGGGTTTAAATTGGTATAATAATATAGAAACAACCTGGTTATTTATTTCTGCATGCTTAAGTTATGATAACCCATGGGTTCTTTGTGAATGAATTTGATCTAGCCTCCTAAGATCGTATCCAATTAGAAACCTATAGAAAAATAGAATTAAATAATATAAAATTTTTAAGAATATAGAAGAATTAAAAAAAATAAAAGAAATCTTGGTTTGACTACCCAAGTTAGTATTGTGATTTCATAACCCCAAGGTGTCAGTAACAGTGGTCAAACAAAATCAGAATGGGGTTTGGTTTATTTGTTAAAAACTTCCCCATATAGTATTTTCTAATTTATTTTAGAGTTAACTGGTTTTATATAACTCATCTAATTGAACACCATAGTCCCAACTTGAAAATGTAATAATATAAATTTAAAACTGATGTTGTGGGAAAATAGGAAGGGGCCTTCCTATTAAATGATGCTTATCTCAATCTGTGATATCCAGATTGGTGTTCAGGGAGATCTTCAGAGGGGGTCTCTACAAGATCTTCAATTTCTTCCAATTTATCCACCTATATGATGGAATCCTCTTCTTCACCATTGCCCATGGATGTGTATAGCTTTGTGAGACCTCAAATATCAAGGAAAATGGAGTTAGAATATATTTCAATGTTGTGACTTTATTTGAATAAAAATTTTCCAAACGATATGTTTAATTACTTTTGTCATAGTTTTTTGTTTAAATAATAAGTATCCTAATTTAATGATTTCATTTTTAATTAAATATTCTTTATTTTTTAAATATAATTTTTAATTTTATTTTTATAATTTATTTTCAAGTAATACTTTTAAGGTATTTATATAAGTGTTTTTGTGTATTTTTCTATATTCAATTTATCCTTTCTTAGTTTTCTTTATTAAATTAACTAATTTTAGTTTAGATTTAAACTCCATAATTTAAATAATTTAATACTTGATTAAATATAAATATAACTTAACTATTTCTAAAAAATTTATAATTACTATGTTTTGATATTTAATTAATCTCTTTTTAAATTTATGAATATTTATTTCAATTTTTAAAAAATAATTCATTTTAAGAAAAAATGTGTGATTTTATTTTATGTTCAAGTTTAGTATATTTTATAATTAATTATTTAATATAACTTTTAATTTATATTTTAAACTAATGTTATATTTTAAAAATATATTACTTTAACTAATAGATTAAAATTTTTGTAATTTGTATCAATTATTCATTTTATTAATTAATTAATAGTTGGATTTTCGTTTAATAGTATTATTTTTTATTTATAAATATAATTAATAATTATATGTGTAGGAGGGGTGATTATTATAGTAGACCAACATATTTGAATTTTCTATAGGTCAACAAATTCATTTTCAAAGTGCAGCTGACATAGCCATTTCATTTGGTAAACTACATATTGAATTTAATATGATGAACCACATATGAGAATGCTCATAGAGCCAAATTTACAAGGACTCGCGTAGTCATTTTCTACTATAGTAACTATGTAGTTTATTTCTACATCATACCTCACCTAGATGATTTCCCTTACTAGCTAATCATGTTTCCAAATATTTTTTATCTGGATATTCACATAACTTGATTAATCTCTAAGATCCAAGTATTTATTTCTATTTTTTCAAACCCATTGTATATGTAAAGACTACATATGATGAAATGATGATTCCCATATATGTTTGAAGTTATCTTCAACTGTGAACGGTAAAGATGATAACCTAAGAGTAGAATTTCATCCTCTCACCGAAATTTGAAGGTGTAAGAAGTTGAATATGTAAATATTTACAGATATTGAATATGGAATGGCTATTGATGGCATATTCATTCAAGATGCGTGAATAGTTTCTTGATTGAAACTGAGAATAGAGATTCAAATCTCACAGTGGAAATCAAAGCCACCACTTGAGTTTGATGTGTCAGGTTAGTAGAGGTTTTTAGAAACTAAAAACTCACAAAGAGAAAGAAAAAATAATAACAACTGAAGATTTAATTTGGTTTGGTGATATTCCTACATACATGGGAGAAATGTACGTTTCTCTATAATTTCCTCTCCATATAAATATTATGAGGATCTCATATGCACCTTAAAATTCATTAGATTTTAATCCAATTTTATAAAGAATAAATTCAGCACTGCCATGGTTGGTTCACCAATTTACATCTACCATAACAAAACTTCCTCCACCAGCTACTTCAATGGTCCATGGTTGGATACAAAAAAGGAAACGGCTTCCCACCAATGGATGCTTCATCTTCTTACGGATAGAAGAATCTTGTGAACCCATCCACCAAAATTCACTCCCCAAATTGGGAGGACATGCACAAATCTGCCTCTCATGACCAATTTGGGGTATAAGCTAGACCTTCAGTCTCCTTAAATTCATCTTGCTTCTCTTTCAGTATATCCTTTGAAATAATTTTTTCCCAATTGACATTTTTCGGGAATTTTTTCAACTTTTAATAATCTTTCTTCTAACACATAATAGATATAGTGATATCACACATCGATGTGTTTGGACCTAGAATTAAATGTGGGTTTCTTCCTGATATGAATAAATCTCTGAATAACGCAATAGAGAATATAATTAACCATACTCTCTCTTAGATCCTATAAAATATTTTTCATCCACAACATCTTTATTCATCCATTAGTGATTGTGAAATATTCTGCTTCTATAGAAGGCAATGAAACACACTTTTGAAGTCATTATTTTCATGATACTTCTCCCCCTATAAATGATATCAATTACCCGGATATGGATTTCTGCGTGTTGACATCTCTAGCCATATCTGGGTCCGTGAATCCTTTTGAAACAGTTTTATCACTTCCAAAACATAAACAATGACTAGATGTACCTCAGAGATACCTCAATATCCATTTCACCACTACCCAATGATCATTACCTAGATTTAATAAGAATACACTCACCACTCCAATAGTGTGAGCAATATCCGATATGGTTCACATCATGGAATACATAATACTTCCTGCTTCTAACTGATAAGGAACATTTTACATATCGTTTCTCTTCTCCTTAGTTAACGGACTCTAGTTTTTCAAAAGCCTGAAATGACTTACATGTGGAATAATAACTAGTTTCACCTTACTCATGTTGAATCATTCAATAACCATCGTTATGTATTGTTCATGAGATATCAAATTCTTTTTATAATACTATCATGAGTAATCCTCATATGAGGAATATGAGTACCATCTCCCAAGCCCTTCCTTACAGAATAATGGATAAACCCTTATTCAACCTGTCGATCTTGGTAATATTTCTAACAGTAATTAGCATATCATCATAATAAAGAAACAAGATAATTAAATCACCATTATAAAATTGTTCGATGAAATTAAAGTGATGATTATTCATCCTTCTATACTCAATTTTCTCCTGGAATTAGTTGATTTTTGGTAACATTTCCTCAGTTCTTATTTTAATCACATATAATTTTTTAACCATACAAAGAAGGTTTCATTTACCTTTGTCTTGAAACCCCTCTAGATTCTCCATGTATCTATCCTCATTAACATTACAATGTAAAATTACTATATTTACATCCATTTGTATAACCTCTGGGTTCAAACTAACTACTATTCAAAACAACTTACAATGAATACATTTTAATCACAGGGGAAAAAATTTCATCAAATTATATTCCTTTTGTCTAACTTAATCCCTTCACAACCATTCTAGGACTGTAGCATAGATATGAGCTACCCTATTCTCCTTTTATTATCTACACCAACTTTTTATTGAGTGCCTTCTTTCCATATGGTAATTTAAAAAAATAAAATTTTAGTTCTTGTGCAAGGATCTAATCTCCTCTAACATGTCCTTATTTAATTCCATCTTTGTATGAGTCTTGATCACATCATTATAATAGTTTGTCTCACCCCAATTACTGAGCATCACACACTCATGTGATGAATATCTATGACTCAGTGTTCTCTATTGGATCTCCTCAAATTCCATTCAGTGGGAATCTATTATGAAATATCATATGATGGAGAAATATCAGTATATAGAGACATACTACATAATATTCATGTATTTTTAGTGATGTGATCTCTCTCACACTAGTTGGTATTACTGGTTGCGAGACTAGTTCCAGACTAAGTAGAGTTTCACAAGACTATGTCTTCTTTGCATTTTATTGTTTCCCAAAATCATCAATCATATGATCCTAAAGAAAAACCACATATAGTCTTTTAATAGTTATTCTACTCATAGGATATCTAAAATCCTCATGATCTTATCCCAAAAAGATACACTACATTACTTTTCCATCCATATTCGCCCACTCAACTTTTGGGATGTGAACCAAATCCATGTAGCCAAATTGTCTCAAGTGTTTATATGAAACATCTTCTCCTATCCCAACCCTTTCTAGAATATCATAATTCCATGGAACTTATGTAGAAATGTTCATAAGATAAGCTTATATCCTCATTATCTCCCCCAAAAATATTTTAATAGATTTTCTTCCAATATCATACACCTAACTCCCTAGAAAATTGTCATGTTCATCCTCTCAGCAATAACTCTATGTTAAGGTGTCTTTTACCCTGATTTTCCATCTTGATTTTCAATATTTAGAAATACTACTCAAATGGGCCATGGTAATCTCCTCTACTCTCTACTTGCACTCACATTAACCATCAACATGTTTCTCTTTCCAGATTCACATGAAACGTCTTGAAAAACATCATGGAGATGATGTTTAGTTTTCAAAGAATGACCTATAATGTTCTAGAATGATCATTTATTAAGGTAAAAAGAATTGATATCACCTAACATTGACATATTTCTCATCATTATGACATCTGTTTGAATCAAATCTAAAACATTTTCTTTTATGGACGGTATATAACTAAGAAATTATACTCATTGTTGTTTTAAAATGATACAATCAACAAAAATATCCAAATGTGTATATTATATTCCTTACAAGATATCCTTTCTGGAGAGAATATTGATTCATCCCTCAATCGTGTGACTAATATTCTTATACCAAACATCTATATTAACATATTTCTTGACTGCATTGACTTCTCCACCACATGGTCAGAAATTTATGAGATAAAGAGAAGTGTATTTCTTTCATTTTTCAATTACCATGTTAAATTGGTATGTTTTATTTTCCCATCATTAAAGGAACTTACATACCCATAGTAATCCAGAATTACACTGGATATATTATTGAGGTGAATATCATGAACTTGCCTCACATCCGTTAGAAATAACAAGCATCCAATATTAGTTTCCAAAAAAATGTTAGCAATACAAAAAAATTAGGTGCACCATCTTTTCCAATAATCCCATGTCCAAAACTATCTAAACTATAAGATGAGATGAAATAGTTTTGGGTACTAAAATGGTAGGTGGCGTCATAATTGATCACCCATGTCGAGCCTTGGCTTACAAGATTAACTTTATTATCTTCATGAACAACAAAGATTTCTTCATTAATAATTTCAACATCATTATTTTCAGTCATACCTTCCTAATTCCCCCTCTATTCCTTCAACCCTATACACTCTTGGATAAAGTGTTCAGGCTTTCCATAGTGGGGTAAATTCATGCCTAATCACAATCAAGACGTTTATTTCTTCCTCCTTTGTATAATTTGATCATGGGGCTCTCTTATTCTACTTATTCCATTTTATTTCTACTTCTCTTATCATTTAGTGAAAAGATCATCTGATTTAAGTGTACATACCCTATCATTTATTTATGACTCTTTGTTTAACATTATATATTTTACCATCTCCACAGTGAAAATTTCACCTACATTTATGTTGTTGATAGACACAACTTGTGTGTCCCACATCTTTGGTAAAGAACTCAATATCAATACTCATCAAGAATCATCATTTTCATGGAATTAAACTGATAAACAGTAACCTAGAACTCCCTCATGTGCTCTGATATGTTTGTACCATCTTTATACTTCAATTTTATAGGAACTTGTTTCATGTTTTCTTTTTTTCTTTTTGGTTTTATCACATACATCTTTTCCATTTTTTCTATTGAACCGATGCATTGTCTTCATTGGAAAAAATATTAAGATATTATTGGTTGTGTACTGTCTGGTTTGGGTTATACATTTTCTGTTGAGAAAGACCCACTCCACATCAAATGAAGGGGAACTGGGTAATGCCTTTTCACTGTATTGACCTCTTGAAGAATATTCTTCCGCTTTCATAGTAATGGGTATAGTGGTCTCTACTATGGGATTCCACAAATTTTTAATAGATAAATGAAACTTCATTTAGTGTTTTTAAAATGATTAATTAAAAATAGTGAGCTTAATAATATTACCTATATTTTAATCCATTTATATAATGAAAATTTCAAAAAATATGACCATAGGGATGTGTTTGGAATAATTGAAATAGTTTGAATCAGCTCTTGGATTGCTAAAAACTGACTCCAATTTTACAAGATATTACCAAAACCTTTTCAATAGTCTAGATCGATTGATGAGGTGGAATGATGTGACTCATAGGAATAGTGTATGGAAAACATGTGAGAATGTCATGGTGAATTTGAATAGTGTTTTCTTCTCTAGTAAGTGGTACTGTAGTAGTTGAGGATTGACCCAAACCTTTTCTGGATCTACAATATTCATTTCTTCTCCTTTTTTGATGTTGTTTCCACATTTGGAATTTTCTTTCTAAGATCTTCATGGATCTGGCCTCAAAAAAATCGACCTACATTAATTTTCCATTCACTAGAAATGCATTATATCACCTCATTGTTTCAACCACGATGCCACTTATACCACTATATTAGTGTAGTGGAGGTTCATGGTGATGAATAAAACACAAAAAGAAACAAAAATGAAGAATACATGATTATTTAATGTGCTCTTGTGGTATACCTACATTCATAAGAGAAAATTTTGCTTTCTATTATTTCATTTATGGGTGAATCTTTGAAGGATCTCATACAGATCTTATAATTCATGGTATTTTAATCTTATTTTATAGTGAAGATATTCAGTGACCTCGAGGGTTGGTTCCCCAGTCTTCATCTAACATAGCGAAAATTTCCGCCAACAGTTGTTTCAACGGTCCATGGTTTGTCACCAACCAAGGAAAAGGCTTCCCACCAAAGGGGAGTTCTTCTCCTTTTCGATATAAGAATCCTTTGATCCCAAATTGTATAATTTATTCCCTTAATTGGGAGTGGACCACATGTGGTGTTCTAAAGTATTAAGATCAAATCTGGTAAGAAGATGTCGACCAAAAACAAATATTATAAGAGAATCTCAACGACTTGTGAAGACTTTTTGAGTACGATCCCACCTAGAAATGATGAAGATCGTGGAAGAAATTTTGTGATAATCGATTCAATTGCTGATGATATCATCGATATTGTTTGTTATCATAGTACTAGATTTATATAATGGATTTGAGTTTTGGATTGCTTTGTAATAATGGTAGTCTGTTTGACACTGAAAATAAATTTCTTGGGGTATTGTAGTTAGTCCTCAGTGGTGAAAAATTATCGATTGAAATAAGGGTGACGGAATATTGTTTACTTTCAATGATTTTGTTATTTTTAAATTATGAAGGTTTATAGGGGTGATGACCAAAGTTAATGCCAATAATTTGAAACTTAATATTCATGCTTGGGATGGATATTTCATCCCGAGTTTTTATTGTTGTAGATTTTATGGGGAATAACATTTCCCCATTATTTTGGTTTCAAACTCATAAGAGGATGTACGCAAAAGTTTCATTGAAATTCTAAAAAATGTTGAACGTTCCCAAGTAGAACCTATAGATCATAATTCGTGTTTTAGATGAATCCTATTGTTAAATATGTAGGGAAATTAAATGGATTCAATACTATCTAAGAAGATGATTTGAACCAACCAGAGATGAATTGGTTTTAGGGTTGGGAATCTTATTGTCACTAACTTTTTTTATCGCATTATGGTGTTCAAGATAAAGAAATTTTGTCAGTTTGTTTCTATGCTCGTGAATTGAGGTTCTGTGTTTGAGTTTAATTTATTATATAGGGTGACGTTTTACCTTGTCATTTTTCATAGTTACGTGTTAGAGTGTTAGAATTTTGAGTAATTGGGTCATTTTCCTTACTGTCATTTTTTCATTTTCAATTTTAGAAATTGCATAGGCACATGCTAAGTGTTTGTTACTAAGGATGATCAGTACGTGAATTTTTAAAATCATGTTGGTTTTTTTATGGAGAATAAATGAATGATTAATTATTAAAAATGGAGGAACATTCAGAGACGAAGGATAAAAACTCATTTTTATCAAAATCATTTTCTGGAGAAAAACAATGGGAGTAGGGGGAAAAGGATAGTTTGTATTACCACTTCTATTTTAAATAAAAATGAGTATTGAAGGATATTTATGCTCCATAAACATGATAGGCTAGTTTTTTAGTGTTCAAATATTATTGATTTCAATGGTTATTTCTTTCAGAGCATTTATTTCATGATCATATTTTTCCCACACTTCCTAATCTTTTAAATTTAATTTTATATTGATCTTTCATGATAAATTTTCTATCATTTTGTGTTCATAATTACATTCCCCTTCGTGATAAACAAATATCTAATCAGAGTGTATTGTTTATAGAGTGTCCATTGTTAACTATGCATGGTTATGATTAAATAATTTATATGTAATGAAAGAAGGTTAAAACTGAGATTTTAGTTTATGAATTTGACTAAATTTTAACAGAAATTACATTTACACATTGAGAATTCAATTCGTTAATAAAGAGTGTTTTTAGAATTGTTTTTAATTAATGATTTGTTTTTATCCATGATATCTACTAGATTTTTCCACGTCTCTCAATCATCTTATATCCTACTCATTTTCACTATTTCATATTATTTTCATGAGGTTTTAGTCATCTTATATCTATATTCAACACCTTTTTAATTATTAAATTATAATTATTTTTTTATAGAAAGTGTATCCTGAAAAAAAATGAATAGAAAAATAAAATTAGAAGATCAAAAAAAAAATCCTGAACAATTAACCCCTATAGATATGTCTCATCATATCACAATCATACACCTAGATATAATATAGTTTTGTTGATTTTTAATATTTAAAATAGGTTTATATGAGTGAATCCCCTATGTTTCAATTGGAGTTGTTCTCATGGAGGATTCTAGGGGGTTAGAAAATAAAAAAACATTTTCTATTAAATAATAAATAAAAAAGCTAAAAAATTGGCCTTTCAATAAAAGTAAAAAACATGTCCAATAAAATGTAAATAGAAAATATATCTGACCACTATAAAATGAAGGATCTTACCACTCCCAATATAGAGATACAACAAAACTATCTATGCAATCCTGAAATTTCTCATACTTTTGAACTTAAATTAGGTGTTATTCATCATCTACCAAAATTACATAGTATATTGAGAGAGGATCCTCCAAATAAAAAATTAGAGTATCACATGGTGTGTATCACCATGAAGACCTAAATGGTATGTGAGGATCATATTAAGATTATATTGTTTCATTTGTAGTTGGATGGATTGGCTAAACAATGTCTTTACTACTCAAAATCCACCACTATAGAGAGTTGGTATCAGTTGAAGAATCATTTCATTAAAATGTTTTTCAAAGCCTCTAGGACTACCTCTCATAGAAAATATATGTGTGGCATTAGTAAATTGAAATATGATATATTACGTGAGTTTTAATAGGGATTTAAGAAGTTGTGCTCTAGCTTCCCTCACCACCAAATTTCTCATCATCTCCTAATTAAATATTTCTATAAAGGATTATTCTTGATAAATAGGAGAATGATAGATTCTTATGTAGGGGAAAACATGCTGGAAAACCCACATTGATACTAGGAACCTTATCTCTACAATGGCCTAGAATTCACAACAATTTGGTACTAGGGATATGATGCATATTAATTTTACAATGAAAAGGTCTACTTCAAATTTTGACAATAGCTATATTAAGAATCTGATAAGTGAACATGAGAGAATGATAAAGAAAATTTTGACTAACTCTTTCACTAATAAAATAGAATATCATCTTGTTTATCCTATTCAGATACTTTGTGGCATTTGTTCTGCCACGGATCATTTTAATGATCAATATCCACAATTACAAGAGAGACCTAAATCATTCAACTAAATTTATATAAAATCCATTGTGTTATATCTGTCAAACTAGTGGAAAGATGAATAATGAACACAACTTTTAATCATTGTACTTTATATAAAAAAATTGAGAGATAACAGTTAGAGAAAAATAATGAGATCAAAAGTTCTTATATCAATATCATATTATCACAAAAATGAACACCCATGTATATTGGACACTTGAATTTATGATCAACGCTCTTAATCAATGTTTTTATTTGATGTTAGGTCAAAGGATTAAAATTATTGACATTGGATAGACTATGGGAATGAATCCCATTGGAGTCACTATAATGGGAAATTGTGAAATCCACCAAAAATCAAATTTATTTATAATATATGTAACTATAAAAATATATAATATATAAATATAAATCATATAATATTTATACATATAAATCATTAAATTTACAACATATCAATATAACCCACATAATATAAGTTAGATAACATATCATTACCTGAATATATATATATATATATAAAGAACTCACATAATACAAATCAAATAACGATGAATTTATATGTATATATATATGTACAAAAGATAATATAATATGATAAATATATATAATAAACATTATATATACATATTTAACCCATATAATATAAACAAATAACTCACATTACATAATTTATATAACTTTCAGAGTATTTATATCACACAAAACATATTATGTATAACCCATTGATATACATGATTATATATATATATATATATCAAGAATATATATCCGTATTGAAACACATTAGGTACCAAAATATTTAAAAAATATGTTTTAATATAATGTCTTATTAATATTTAGGAAAACATATTCCTTAACCCACTCAGGAAACCCAAATATAAATAAGTATGGCTCGAGCAAACACCGATGTTATCTACAACATCAATGACTTTTTTTCGTTCTCTATAAGTATGTAACATGATGAATTTAATTTGTTTATAGAATTCCAAGTAAAACTCCCAATTCACTCCCATATTGCTAGGGAGTTAGGAGATACTAAACATAATAGCATGAAAAATGAATGTATAGTCCACCTCTATCCAAAGCATTGTAAATACCCACACTTTAATGAATGAAATTGGCATTGTGAATATATAAATATGTTTCAAAATATGGATAAGTAGTGGAATATAAAACACATTCACCACATAATCACACTCTATAATGTAATTGTAAAATTTATAGAAAACCATAGTAATCAAGTGAACATCTTTGAAAAGAAATAATGTAAAACCTTATGAGGTATTGGTGTAAATGAGGAAAGATGTAGATTGGAGGTATTTATAAGAAGATGGAAAACTATATTACCATAAAAATCATGATCATACCATTAATAATAGTAATTTGAATATTAGGATTTGTAACCTGACTGTAGAATAGTAAATTGGCTGATGGAATAATAAAATGATATTTAATTATCTAGGCAATTAAAAAATATTAATAACTTATATCACCTCATTATTAAATAGAAGTGTTAAATATGATAAAATAAATATTTGACACATAGAAATCATAATTATACTTTTGGAAAAACATATATGTTTTTCATTTCTTAATATATTTTTTAATTTTTAAAAGTTACAATTATTTTCAATGATTGGATTAATAAAACATATTCTATTTCAATAAAAATGATAAATAAGTTCTATAAAATTACATGTAATCTTTTTATGGGTTAGTAATTTGGTTAAGTAAAAAAATAGAAATTTTCAATAAAGAAAGATTATATTTTAAATATTAACATTCCTAAATTTAGATAATTATTTCGATAAAATTGATTACTTTTTTGGAATCAGAATTTCGAAATTATCCTCCAAGTTTTTTAGTAAAATATGGTAAAATATGGTAATTTATATATATTTGAAAAACATGATTAATTACGTATAGTAATATTTAAGAAACTATTATCTTGGAGTCACACACACAAATTACTATATATAGTCATAATAATCATTACTACACATGATATTGAGAAGCAATGATAAAATAATGAATATTATATAAAAAACACCTCTCTCCTACCCTTATAAATACAATCATCCTCCACCCATGTCCCTTCACATTAAAAATACTTAAATTGTAAAATATCAACCTAAATTTCTCATAAATTCTCTTTTAAAAATCATAGGATTTTTTGTCTTTCCAAAATAAAATTATATATAACCTTAAAGGGTTGTTTAAGAGAAGTCATCCAAAATAGGAGGTAGTGTTCTCAACCAAAGACTTTCAAATTATATTCTTCTTATAATACCCTTAAATTTATTCCACATACCATGAAAGAATGACATAGGTATCATATGTTTATTTAAATGTTTTTATATTAATGGTATATAGATTATTTAACTTCCTCGCATTTAATTATAAAAATGAATTTAATGCACATTCTTTGGTTGGTTAATAAACTCTATAGATGATGAATTCTCACCATCACCTTCATGATTGGTATTAATTCAAAAATATTATGGAAAATAATGGTTTTAGTAACTATATTATAATTTTTATACCTATACATTTTTCAAATAGTCATAAATTTATATAAAACCCAATAAGTTCATCATGGTCAAAAAACAACCAAAATGAATTAACAGAATAACAACTGCACTTATACTCAATGAATAATTGTAATTTTGGAATATTATTTGATATTATAATCCTTTTGAACTTTTATAAACACTTTAACTCCATTCCATTTCACTTATAGAGTTATTAAACTATTTAACCAGAATATAAAAAATTCTATATAAACTAATGAGACCTAGGAAATATGAAATAAACGACCTTGAGATAGTGAATATAGACATGATATCTCAAAAAAATAATGAAATAAAATAAATGAATAGTAATACATAAAATATAAATGAAAATTTTTCTATATCAGGTATTTAATAAATTTTATTTATTTATTTAAAAGGTTATATGAACATACCAATCGATTTGGGACCTAATGTACGGGACTCTCTAAAAAACCCACTTTTATGGGTTTGGATTTCACAGACTATCTCACTTTATCACTTTATCATACTCAATAAATTCTTATATATTATTTATATATTTACCTTACAAATATACCTAGCTTACTATACAATACCTTTCTATAGTTATACATATTCTATTAAGTTCCCTCTCTAAATAGAACATGATTCAATAAAATGTTACTATCCCTTACTTCTTCTCATGGGCTAATATTTTGAGGATTTTTTCTTTAAATTAATTTTTAAAAATACTAAATATTTTTGGGGAAACAATATTAACTCACTCATTTAAATATAATTTACACATTCCATGAATGCCTCGCTTTAGTGGAACACTTCCAAAGTGAATTTTCCACTATTTTTAATGATTTTTCTTCAAATGAACACTATTTTCATGACGTATTATTATTTTATAAGTTATTAATGTACAATAACTTTAAGAACTATTTATTTTCATGTAAATATTTATGATATTTCATTTGGATTCCCCTTAACAAAATTTCATGTAACTAATTTCATTTTCAGGAGTCGTTCTTGCATTGTTTTTATATTGGACTTCATTATATGATAGATATATGCATATAAATGTTTGGAAACTAAAGGGTTTTCCTATATTTATAAAAATCCCTAAATTTATTGGGTAATTTTTTAGCCTCACAAGATACCATGTATGGTGAATGGGTTGTTATCCTAGAACCATATGTTATATTGTCTCGTTTGTGAGCCTTTACTTATAAATTTTATGTCATGTTTTATGTTGCTTCCATATTGCTATTATGTCATGATTTATGATATATTTAAAATTATTATATGATCCCTTGTGATTATATATATTATACTTTCCTTTATGATATTATTTCATTCTTTATGTATCATATGTTATGTTTGGCTATCATTTTTTCTTACATATAGGGACTTATAACTCATCACATTTCTTTATTTATTACTTCAGATATTTTATGAAATAATATAAGTTAAATTGTTTTTAAGATAACTTTATAAATATAAAAAATAAATATTATCTATCTTGTGTTTATGTTTCTGAATTATGCTTGTAATATCAAAAATGAACTGGACTCATGAACATTTGGGTTATATTTTATTGAAAATTATATTAAAATTATTTAAATAAAATTTATAAAATATTGGAGTTATTATAGTGGGTATTATAGAAAAATATATTTATTTTTGCAGATTATAATGAGAAAAAATTATTTAAAACCCTATGGATATGTTTAAATATATCAAAAAATCCTAGAATTTTGATAATGTATAGTGAATGTGTTTCTAGGAAATTCATCTCTATCTGGATACAAAAAGATGGATAAAAGATCTAGCACATATATATTTATGGGTAAAAACCTTAAAAACATTTAGTGGGTATTAAATTTATCATCACTAGTTGGCCTAATGGAATTTTTTGTTTGACACTTCTATATGATATTATTTGTTTGTTCCACATACTCTTTATGAAAAACTATGAAGGATTGGAATACATAATGTTATATTATTATAAAATATGATGATATAATACATAACTATCTAGGTTAGAAAACACAATAATAAAATCACTTGGGATAAACTACATTCAAACCACAAATTTAACAAGAAAATGTGCATATAAAATTTATGAGTTATTATATCGATGATCATAGTTTTCCCTTATATATATATAAAATATTATTAGTATCATAACTAAAATTATTATCATTTTAGTATGTTATGGTTTATATAATTAAATGGATTAGGGAATAATTATTATCATCTCTTTAACTCAATATGTATTATCATATTATAGTTCTACACATTTATTTTTATCATCAATGTTCATTAAAACAATTCAAACCAAACCATAAGACATGAAGGATGATTTATCAATAAAAATACCATATTATGAAATTGTTTAATATCAAGTGTATAAATATTTTCCAATCAAGGGTATTGGATTAATATCTCAGAAAACCTTTTCATATTCCCATTGGAGGAATTCAATGATGTATTGGGTGTAGATTGGTTGTATTTAAATAGATTTAACATTAGTTTCTTATATAAGGAAATCACCCTTCCTATCTCAAATCATTCTATGATTCTATACATGTACATGAGGGTGGATGGACCTCCATTAGAAAAATTTCTCAATCGTGGATATTTTTTCAACATTAAGAACTATATTTATCTCAACTTATAGAGAAAAAGAATGTGATCAACATTATAGACAAACCCATTCTAATGGAATATGTTACTGTGTTCCCCAAAGATTTCCCTAGATATATTCTTGACAAAGAGCCTGAGTTCTTAAATAAACCTATACCCAGAGCTCTGTTGATATTCAAGACTCCCTATATAATAACATCCATTGATATAGAAGAAAAAAAAAGAAATTACATAAAAATATTAACAAGGACATAAAATATACATGTGATTCAACCTAGGTATTGTTAGTCATCTATTTAACTAATAAAGTTGGGTTAATGTGTTTTTACATTTATTATCAAGATATAAAAAACCTCATGTTAAATAACTAGTATACCTTATTATCGATTGGTTACTTTTTGGAATAATTATGTTGGTCATAGTACATCTCTAAAGTGCATGATCCATTAGTATATCCATAATTAAAGGGAGAGAAGGATAATATTTCCATGACATCCTATTAAATAGGGTATAGACATGGTGATCTCAAAGTGATTTCATTTAGACTCACTAATGCTCATGAAAAATTAAAGGAATAGGTTTATAGTTTATTTAGTTTTTACCTTTATAAATTGGTGGTAATATTTTTAGATAACAATTATATATACTCTAAAAATAAGGAGGAACAAGAGGAGCATTTTTGTATTTCACAGAATATTTTATGAAAGCATAATTTAAAAAAAAATTGTAAATTTGATTTTTGGATGGATTAAACAACATTATTGTGGTATATTATCCCTAGAAAGGGGATATCTATTTATCCTTTAAATATAATGGAAATTGATAAATGGACCATAAAACATCTACAATGAAGATTCGTAGTTTTCTTGAATAATTTGGGTGCTATTAGAGATTTTTTGATAAACATATCATGATTTCAAAAACCAATAATGATGCTAACTTTTAATTGAATGAGATTTTTATGAACATGAGAATGTAAAGGGAGATTCAAGAAGATGACTAATAGGCTTATCACATCATATTTTATCAAACTTCCCCCAAGTATGAAATTAATTAGGGTCTACAGTGATTCTTAAAATAATGTGATGTGTTTTATACTCTTGGAAAATTATAATTTGGTAGTTTATTCCTAAAATTAATTTTATATCCATGATAAGAACCATCTTCTGCATGATCTAGAATTGGATGCATTAATCTTATCAATGAATATTTGGATGAATTTTATCTTTAGAGATCCACGTTATAAATATATATACATATTATAAGTTCATAAACTATATATTCACAAAAAATAAGTAAATATACACAAGTAAAGGTATTTATATATGATCAACTATTATGAATGTTAAATCCATTACCATCCATGAAATGAAAATAAAGTGGAAGATTCCCTAAGAAGAAAATATCCTTTAATATTTTACCAACAAAGGATTCTAAAGGATCCAATATTCGTATACATAAAATGATGGACATGGGAACCATAGAGGAAGTAATATCATCTTTTTCTCTCAAATGATTGATTAATTTTCTATTCTAAGGAAGATTAAGGATGATTAAAGGGATGATGTAGAGATAAAAAAAAGGTGGATGTTGAAACGATCCAACATTTATGTACTATGAACATAGTCACCTGAGCGTATTGGTCACCTATAGTACCTAGGTCTCAGTCCTGTCATTTGATAGGGTACTACCCTCTATATAAATTATTACACTAATTGATATCCCCACAAGATGAAATATTTTCTTTCAGTGTGTATTTTCCTCTCTCACACTCACACACTGAGAAACTTATAAAAAGGTCACCAATCCTAACACTACACAAATACATGACATTCGTAACAATGGATTTCTCAAATAGTAGGCTCCAAAATCACATATCTATGATGTTCTAATCATGTGGTCTATAAAAATGAAAGGTCTACCTTGTTGACATGAGTGTGAACATTTAACCTTTTATGTCTCACTTTTTTATGGGTGTTACGAACCCCCACTTCAAATGAAATCATTGTCATTGTGAACCCCACACCTCAGTCTCATGCAGTGCCTATATACTTCAATTTGGGTATTGACATTAATACCATTTTTCAAAACCCAACACCTTGTGGCCATGAACCTAATCATATGATCCAATGGCTCACCTCTAACATGTTTATTTATTTAATAGTACATTATATGTTATTACCAACCATGGTTAATTTCCAAATAAATAATGTCCCCATAAGACAATAACTGTTTTTAAGTGTGTTTTATCCTCAACTGTACACACCCTAAGAAACTTCCCATGATTTCACCCATTCTGATACTACTCTAGGCCAATTCTAGAATAACTATGGAATTCCAATAACATTTTATCTTGAAAATAAAGCTACATATTGTTTAAATTGATAATAACATTTATAACTTCAATTATCACAATCTCAGGGGTGTTACATATTCCTTACGAAAAGAGAAACTATTAGATTTCAACATTGATGAAGAATGAGTAGTGATATTTGGGTCATGACAATGTGTACCATTAATGTTTGAGATAGAGATGGATAATTTGAAAAATCGATATAGATTGACATTGTTTGTCCACAAAAGGAGTATAAAGATTTATATATATATATATAATACCAATATTTTTTGGAGGATAAGATTAAGGATATTTATTAATATACATAAAATTTAATGATATATCAATAATACAAGGTAGAATTGAAAATTCCTAGGGAATGATGCATTTATTACCCATACCTATAAAAAAATGGGAAAATATCACCATGGATTTTTTCATCTATCTTCCAAATATATCAAAAGGAAATAATAATAGATGGGTTATTAGGGAGTTTCTTACAATTAAAATTCACCTCCTCTCTATTTTAGAGGAATTCTCAAACAATAAAATTGAAAAGAAATACATTAGGGAATTAGTGTGGTTATATGGAATGACAATATTAGTTGTGTCAGATTAATATCTAAGGATTACAATAATGTTTTGGAAGAGTCATTAACAATACTTAAAAATAGATTTGAACTTTATTACATCCTCTTAAAGCCAAACTGATGTCAAATTTGAAATAACCATTAAGAAACAAGAGGATATATTGGGAGGTTTATCATTGGTCATAAAAGTATACTAGAAACAAAATCATCATGTGATCTATTTATCATTAAATGATTTATATCACTCGATAATTCTAATGTGTCCTTATGAAGCCCTCTCTCAGAAGAGATGTATAACACCCATGTTCTATGAGGAAGTTGGGGAACATAAGATTTATAGACCTAAACATGTCAAATAAATGAAAAAAAAGTCAAGTCCATTTAGCAACACATCCATGTTTCATTGAGTCAAATGAAGTGTTATGATAAATATAATAAAAGCGGCCAATAGTTATAAGTTTGGGATAATGTATTCCATTTCATATCATCATATAAAAGATTCATGATTTTTGGGAAGATGGTATAAATAAGTGATCGATATGTTTACACCATTTGATATTCTAGATCGCATCTGAGTTGTGGCCTATCGAATTTACCTCCCACCAAACCTATCTCAGATGCATGGAATGTTCCATGCATCTTTATTGAAAAATTACATGAAAGATACCTCTCATGTACTTAATCCACTAGTGGTATAGTTAGATAATGATATTTCAAATGGGGAGAATCCAATGACGATCTTGGATCATTGTGAGAAATTTCTGAAAAATAAGACAAATTACTCTGTTAAAGTACTATGGATGAAAAATGAGCATGAATAAGAAACATGGGAACTTAAATATGTGATGAAATAGAAGTAACATCACCCTTATAATCTTAACTTTTATTTCATGATAATCCCTCTTTTATGGGTTGATATGGAATCCATACATTCCACAAATTCCCTGTTTCTTAATGAAACATTAAAATTGCATGGCTCAAATGCCCTTGTGGCATGAAATTCCCTTATACTTGGACCTAAATCCCAAAAGCGTAGGCCTCATATTACAAAAACTCATCCTACCATCCTTTTATCTATTCATACCAACATTACCTAAAAGTCTCGTCTTCAGCTTCCCCTTGGTAACTAGTCATACAATATCTAGCTACATTATAGGTCTTCTCCCTAACACCATCTTTTACTCCACCAATTAGAATATTCTCCAGAAGAATATGAGAGGCCCAACATGTTGATACCCCGGTGGCCCTATATATATAAGTCCCTATTACATGGCCTAAAAACGTATTTGTGATGAATATCGCCACCACTAAAACACCACACTATAGTATACAATTCTATAATACTGCTATAATACCACAAATATTTCACACTTCTGGTATTTAAAACCTAGTTTGATATAGAATAACCGGGAGACATTACACCTTAAATAATCAAACAATTAGAAACTGGAGGACCCTCATATATCATCAAGTTAGTATGTGTAATAAATTGTTGTGGGTAAAATTTCTAATGTGGGGGTGAATGTAATGACCTTGACTTTTTGGAATGAAAATTTCCATCTCGATATATATGTGTGTGTGAGTGTGTGTGTGTGTGTTTTTGTGTTTTTGTGTGTCTCAATTGGTTAAATTCATGTAATATAATAAAATACACCACATATATAAAATCGAAAACACTATTATATTAATTTTAACATTTAATTTTGTGAATAAATATGAAAAAAATTGAAAGGGATACAATGAGAATGTAAACACGAGAGAATAAAATAATTATTATTAGGAAATTTTTTTCTATCTTGGTCTCCAAAAATAATCACACCCAAGAACAAGTCGGTAAAATTGATACAATCCATTGTTAATGAAATAAAAAAAAAATTAAAGAAAGAATATATAATCGTTAGGGGTGTTGAAGATAATGGTGAAGTATGTAAATTATAGGTAGTTATAGTATGTAGAGAACCAATATGATTGTTGGAATCATGATTTGGCTATTAAGAATATTAAACTGATTATTAGGAACAATAAATTGATTGTTATAACAGTGACTAGATCAACAGAATAAAAAAATGATATTGGAGTATCTTATAAAATAATATTAGAAAAATATTTAACATAATAATTAAATTAAGGTTTTAAATATTATAAAATTAATGTTTGGCACATATAAATCATAATTATAAATTTTAGTAAAACATATATTTTTAATTTTTATTGAAATATATTTTAAAATTTTAGCATAATTTTTTTTAATATAAAATCATAACATATAATTATCTATTTGAATATAAATTATAAAATAGTTTTATAAAATTACATTTAATTTTAAAAGGGCTGTAAATTTAGTTGTGTCAAAAAAATAGAAATTTTTAAAAAATAAAAATTTTAGTATTAAAAATTAATTATTCATGTTTAGATATTTTTTTAGAAAAAATTATTTAAGGAATTATAATATAAAAATTATCCTATGGTGATTTTTTTTATATTTCAAAAAATGATGAATTGTTCATCAATTGTAAAATAGCGTGAAATACAGGATTTTACATTATAAAATAAATATGTGATTAATTACATATAAGATTATTTAAGAAAAATTATATCCACATAAAATGTACTAATTAGTTTATACAATAATCATAGTATTCATTATTTTTAGTTTTAAGAAAAAATAATAAATTTTGGAATATTATATTTAAAAGAACCTATTTCCTCCCATAATAGATACCACCCACCTATACCCATGTCTATTCAAATTGAAAACACATAACTTGAAAACTATGTTCCAAAATATCTCCCATCTCTCTTTCCCATGTCCAATGAGATATATTCTTTCCAAAATTCCATTCTAACTTTCCTTTTTGCTGTGGAATAAGAGAATACATCCAAAGGAAGTCGTAACATTCTCAACCAAACACATTCAAATTATTTTTATTATTATACCTCACCTATATTTATTCAAACCATACTAAAAAAATTACATCAGTATCATAAATATACTATAATATTATTATTTTAATTTTATTTCCATTTTTTAACTCCCTTTCATTAAATTATAGAATTAAAATCATTGTACACATTTGGATTTGTTTTTCAGCTCCCTGCATAATGAGTTCCATATTTCAGCACCACATTCTTGGCTAGTTGTAATATGAACATATTATGGTTAAAAATGATCTAAATAAGCATATTGTATTTTTTTCAAATATAGTAATGGATAAACATGCAAAAATTTTAAAGAAAAAAAATATGTTCATCTTGGTCAGAAAACCACCTAATTGTACTAACTTTATAACAAAAAGACATAAAATCCACTAAAATTTTATATTTACTTATAAGAATGGGTAATAAGAATATTTTTAACATATATCAACACATTAATTGTATTAAATTAAAATTTTGGACTTATAGGCCCATTTCCTTATACATACATAATTATTTTTAAATTTATTGGAAAATGGAACCACAAAGCAAAAAAAACTATGGAAAATGAATCTAGACATGATATCTTAAATAAATTGATATAAACTAAAATAAAAGAAAAAAATAAATTAAAATGGTTATTTTAACACCCCAAGCTTCCATGGTATGCTTCTCTTTGAGTAATACAGTTGTGTGTCTTGTACACAACATCGAGTTTTAACACACCACAACCAATCAAACAAGCCATTATGAATAGTAATTCCAAATTTTTAAAATTTTATAAATTGTACCATTCAAAATGGACTTCATTTTTGGATTCGGAATATCGAAATTATCCAAGGGTGAAGTTTTGGTATTTTCCTAAAAACATTCAATTTTTGATGAATAGTGAAAAAACACTGAGTTATAGTTTAAAACCGAATTTTAATTGAAGTAATAAGTTATTTTATTTAAATTTATTTTAGGTCCAAATAGATACATAATAACTATATAAGTACAATGTAATTCATTGGAGTTAGTTTTTAATAATTTTATTAAACTTTTCACCGTCTTTTATCCACGTCTTAGGAGAATTTGCAAATTCACATAAAACATAATTTTACTGATTTTTTGAGTGGAATTTTAAAAATCTGAGAGACACGGTTAATATAAAGGAGTAAAATGTGGTTCAATATGATAAAAATAATTTTTGGTGAATGGTTACATTTTTCTTTTATTTACCACAACTAAAAGTAAATAGGGTAATTAAGGGTAAAAATGATATTATTATTACCCTAACACATGTACCAATTATATTGAATAAGTATAATTCGACCAAAAAAACCTTAGGAATAAAATATGAACCTTTTTGGTTCACATGGATTAGATTACGACATTTTTTATTATTTAATTCAAAGAAGAGTTAAAAAGAGTTAAAATCAAATATTAATAACTAAAAGATTTTTAATAACGGATTATACATAAGATAAATTTGATTATAATTATTAATTAGAAATATAAAATTATTTCCTACATAATGTTATTTTATTTATATTTTTTATACATTAATTAATTTAATTTATTTATGACACAATGATGATGTAGTAATTAACCAATTAATGAAATATTTAAATAATTGATTTTATAAATACCCAAATAAATATAATTTGAGACTTTTTATGAATTAAATTAATTATATAGGATAATATGACATATTTGGGTTGTTTAGATGAATTTATTTCGAAGTTATAACGCTGTTATAAATTTTGAAAAAACAAAATACCAAATAGTGTCAAAATTGGCATAAAAGATTTTTTAAAAAAACTTTTATATTATTAATTGATATTATATTCTTAAAAATCTAAGGTTAGGAAAAAGGACTTATATAATGATATTTGTATCATTAATTAACCAGTTGGGGTTCTCTTATAATTATATAGTATTTTTATTAACCATATAATATAAAAATACAAAAAGACATGGTAAATGTCAAACTATTTAACTAAGAGTTAAATCTAAAGTTTAAGGTTAATATAGTGACCCAATACTGTATAAACCCTATTGGTTGAGTGGTTTTCGACCCATAACCACCATATCATTTAAATAATCCATTTTTGAGCCATTAGAAAATGAAAATTATTTTTTTATAAAATAATATTTCTAGCTTTTCCGAAGTTTTCCCTCACCCCTCTTATAAAAGGGTACTCCACCTTCTCTCTAATTGACACCTTCAAAGACTTTTGGCCCAGCCAACCCAAGCCCACATATCCTCTCAACTTCCCTAACTTCATCCTATTGGTCTTACTTTAGTAATAATTCCATCTTAAGGAGCCCTTTTTATCAAATCAAAAAGAAGAACCCGAAGAAGAGGTAATAATTTCACCACCCTCTTTCATGTTCTTTTCTTCTTCCACTTCATATTTCATTGTTATTTCCACTCCAAAATAATAACTCCAGTATATTATATGTACTGTGATGTTATTATAAATATACAACAACCATATTCATTATTCTATCCATTTTTTGATTGATGTGTCACCATACGTGCGTATGTACGGATTACCGTCTCCATGTCGTGGTGTAATTGTTATTCAATACATTATTGTTTGGATGGGTATAATAATGATGTGTAATTCATTTAAATAATAAATATAACATGATAATTATTCTATATATTTGATATACCATCCAATTATATATTATTTTAATATCAAAAGAATGATATTGTCGCTCGTGCGTACATACGGATTACCGTCTCCACGAACGCGATGAGATTCAATCCCCATTGTATCCATTCAAGAATAATTTTCATTAGATATTTAAAAATAATGTTTAAAAACATTATATAATTCGGGATATGAATACGATACATCCCATAAATTATGAATATGACTCACATAACAATGAATATAAAGGAAAAGGAATCTGTTAACACCCAAAAAAACGATAATACTAAGATATTATTAACAAAGCAATGTTAAAAGATCATATATGATATAATATTAATGAATATGATTCTTGTATTATTTAATAACAATTATATAACCATTATACAGGAGTTTAACCAAACCTAGACCAAGGAAAATTACAAGGTAATGGTTTATTTTACAATCCCTTCATTATCTAAGGTTGTTTATACGTAATTATCTATTGGGACCTCTTTATCATCTGCATCCATGTTTCCTAAAAATGTATTTCAAAACATTATTACTATTTTATAGACTACAGGTTAATGTAATTTATACCCTTGTTTGACTTTTTATATTTTTTTTATAAAGCAATATTTATATCTTTTTCAAAATAAGGTCCTTTTTAACCTTTTTGACCGAATTAATGTAAGAATGCATTTTTTAACTTATATGGCAGGTCTGTCTATTTTTCACAGTTATAAAAATGTCTAATATTCCCTTACAAACATATAAGGATATTTTAAATGTAAATGTTTTATTTTATAATTATGTTACTTTTAAATGATTTCAAAAAAAAGATATATTTCTCTAAAATAGTTTTGATTTCATCTATGTAAACATCCTTTGATGTAATTTAAGATTAGTTGATGTTGACCTTTTATGATACAAAACATCTATATTTTATTGAAGGTTTTGTGATATGTTTGACTGTGGATGTGTTATTCTTATACCATTCATGATTTATGATGAAAGTATTGACCTTTCTTATGCTAGTTTTAATACGAATTTTTATGTTATATTTAAAACTATTCATATGAGGAATGGATTGGACTTAGTAAGTGATGGGTGGAGCCCGCTATTGCACCTCGATGCATCGGTAGGTATCATAATACAAACTAGTGTCTTGGCGCAAGTCATTGACAAAACATTATTTGTAGTCTTGGCACAAGGCCTTGACTATGTGGTTATGATAGTCTGGTATTATATATTCCATCATTATGAAAGTGGTCATTGATATTGCAGGTGATTATTCGACTAGTAAAATTTCCATGTGATTAATTAAATGGAATTATTTCATTTTATTTTTTCCATATTATGTTTAGGATCATGTTTAAAAGGCTTTCATTTTAGTTATACAATGCCTTAAATGTTTATTCTTATTTGTGAACATTTTCGCTATATTGTTAACCTTACTGAACATCTAATCTCACCCCTTTATGTGTTTTATTTTACCAGGATGTGAAGAAGTATTTTATTACTAACCTTGATGGATAGTTTGAGGGGATATGAGTGTGGACTATGGAGACTATGATGTTTTAGTTTTTCACTTTAGGATGTAATGTAAGACTTATGAATATATCTAGTGTTTCCAAGGCTACAAAACTAATCGGTATTTCGAGACTTGATCTATTCTGATCATTCCAATGTTATGTAATAATTCACCGACACAGGGTTACTAAGGTCGAAGAATTACATTTGGTATCAGAGGATGTTTATTACAAACCTTGGTAGCTAGATTTAGATAAACTCTGATTAGAGCACATAGAACTAAGATGGACTTTGAGGATTAGTATAGAAGAACTTCCTTGAATTTTGGTATTATAGAGATTTTGTGAGTTTTCTGAGCAATACATCCCTGTCTAGATATGACTAGGTAGAGGCAGCTCTAGAACAGATTTACCTAGGGGTAAAACTCGAAAACACAGCTTTGAGCTAGACAAGAATGACAACTAGTGCGTGACAATGGGCCTTACTGCACTCTTGGTTACGACACTCCCAGGGAATATGCATAGGATAATTTTCATTTTCTTTACAAACCATTATGAAGGGTTTATGAGTATATACATCCTCAAATAAAACATTCTATGATTATGGATTATATCAATAAACTTTTCAATTTATGTTAGGTGTTTTACAAGTTTGGATTTATGCATTGTGATTCATAAACTAATCGTGTGTATGCCATTGTTTAAAAATGGTGCCTAGTGGAAGGAATGAAAACCATATCAATGCACACACTCCATGTAGGAATTTACCTCCTGCTCAAGATAATTATAGTGGATCTGGTGATGCAACAGGTGCTAATCAGCTAATCACCATACTGGGAAAACTCACTCAGGTTATGAATAATAACCTTACCCATATGGAGAACCCTGATCCGCAGCGTGGAGGATCAATGTTAGATCACTTCATGAGTCAAAAACCACCAAAATTAAATGGTGTAAAAATCCAACAATATAAGAGCAATGGATAAATTCCTTAGAGAAAATATTCCACGCCTTAGGGAGTAGCGAAAAGGAAAAAGTTGTCATGGATGTTTACCACCTCACTGGTGATGTAGATCAATGGTGGTCATTGATTCAAAACATGAAAGAAGATGATGAAGTATCAAATATGGAATGGAGGTGTTTAAAGATATTTTCATAGAAAAATACAATCCTCATGACCATCAAGTGGATATGAAAAGACAATTTCTAAGTCTGAGGAAAAAGGAGGATGAGAATGTTGCAAAGTATGAGGCTAACATTACAAGGTAAGAGAGGCATGCTGCAGATTATATAAATAATCTAAGAAGTAAGATTTATCATTTCATTGATGGGATAAACCCTTTTCTCCATTGATAATTAGTCCCACAATCCTTCTCTTGGTATGAAGATATTGTCTCATGTGCTATCAAGACAGAAAAGTAATTCTATATGTCTTATGAATTTAAAGCAAAGAAAGAGAAAAAGAGATCTTCTGATCACTCTGGAAATGCAAATAAGGGGAAGGAGGGAAATTTTGAATATCCATCCTATAGAAAATGTGGGAAGAAGCACCCTAGTAATTTATTTAAGGTAATTGGAGTCTGCTACAAGTGTGGTGAAAAAGGCCACCATGCTCGTCATTGCAATGAAAAGAAAGAATCTACCAATGTCCAATGCTACAATTGCAGGAAGATGGGACATTATGCAAATGATTGTCCTATGAATCAGGGAAACATACCTCAAAAAAGGCCAACGGAACAAGTTCAAGCTTATGATATCACTACTACTGAGGTAAAAGAATCGAAAGACGTGGTGGCAAGTAATTTAATGGTTTCCTCAAGTTTAGGTAATGCTTTATTTGATTCTATATCAACGTATTGTTTCATATCTTCCCAGTTTGCTGAAAAATTAGATATTTCCAATTTGATTTAATAATTGAGTTTTCAATTAAAACTCCTAAGGGAAGTATCATTGCAAAAATGTTTTGTGAATCTATTCCCATTATAGCCTATAAATGTTCTTTATCTACTGATATCATCATCATAACTTTGATTGAATTTGATCTAATCCTTGGTATGGATTGGATTTCATTCCATGATGTGAAGATTTATTATAAGAAGAAGGAGGTTACAATTTTAGATGATAATGATAAATAACACCTTATCATTAGAGAAGAATCGTCACCACCTAATTCTTATCTAGATCCCCCCAGTAGCTCAACTAAATTAAATTATTGGGGAAAAGAGAATGAAATGATTGTGGCTAAGGAAAGGAATGTTCAAATATAGGATGTACCTATTATGAGAGAATATGTTGATGTGTTTCTAGAAGATTTACCTGGACATCCACCTTAACGATAAATTGAGTTTTCCATTGATTTAACTCCTGGTTCAAGGCCCATATCGAATAACCCTTATTGAATGGACACTGTGGAATTAGTGGAACTAAAAAAACTAGAGGGATTGGGTAATAAGGGATTTATTCCCCATAGTGTTTCTCCATGGGGAGCCCCAGTTCTTTTTTTAAAAAAGAAATATAGATCTCTGAGGATGCGAATTCACTACAGGGAGATCAATGCTATAACAATAAAGAACAAGCATCCCCTACCTCGCACTGATGATTTATTTGACCAACTACATAGAGCTCAATACATTTCAAAGATTGTAATTCGATCTGGATATTATCTTTTGTGTGTGAAGAAGGAATACATTCTGAAGACAGCATTTCGAACTAGGTAAGGGCATTACGAGTTTATAGTAATGCATTTTGGATTGGCTAATGCACCCTCTATTTTTATGGATCTAATGAATAGAGTTTTCAAGGAATATCTTGATGACTCTATAGTGGTATTTATTGATGATATTTTCGTATACTCCAAAAGCTATAATGATCATGAAAATCACTTGTGGATTATCCTAAGGACTCATAGAAGACATGGACTATATGGGAAGTTTAGAAAGTGTGAATTCTGGCTTCAAGATATTATTTTTCTTAGCCATATTTTCTCTAAGGATGGAATTTTCGTTAATCCTTCAATGACCAAGGCAATCCATGAATGGACAGAACCAAAAAGTATAACTGAGGTACACAGTTTCATTGGTTTAGCAGGTTATTATTGACGTTTTGTCCAGATTTTTGCCCAGTTGGATAACCCATTAACAAAGATCACATGAAAAGGGGTTCATTTTGTTTGGACCAAAGAGTGTGATTTTTTTCGAATAAATAAAGAGAAGATTATTCAATGCTCCTATATTTACTCTACCATCCGGGAATGATGGATTTGTTATTTATAGTGATGCATCAAACAAAGGACTTGGTTGTGTCTTTATGCCAAATGATAGGGTTATTGCCTATGAATCACTCCAGCTAAAAATTCATGAGCAAAACAATCCTACCCATGATCTTGAGATAGCAGCTGTAATCTTTGCTTTGATGATTTTGAGATAGTATCTCTATGGTGGAAAATGTGAGATTCATACTTATCACAAGAGTTTGAAGTACATTTTCTCTCAAAAAGAACTCAACATGAGGCAAAGGTGATGTCTTGAACTACTCAAGTATTATGATTTCTCTATACACTACCACCTGGGAAAGGCAAATAAGGTGGCAGATGCTTTGAGCAGAAACGATCATGGAGTTTTGAATAATATGAGAGTTAAAAGGGATCTTATTTTCATGGATCTAGTAAAGATGGATATGGGAATAACCATGGAAGGTGAAACATCAATACTTTTTCAAATGGTTTCCAAAACATAATTACTAGAAATAATAATGAGTTCTTAGACTAATGATAAAGTGTTTCAAAAGATGATTAAAGATGTGAAAGCTAGGAGATTGAGTGACTTTGTGTATGAAGGTGGAATTTTTAAATTTGGGAAGAGAATTTGCTTTCCCGATATAGCTGATCTAAAAAGGGAATTGTTGGAGGATTCTCATAGTTCCAATTTCTCTATACATCCTAGGAGCACCACGATGTATAGAGATTTGAAAGAACATTTTTGGTGGGAAAACATGATGAGGGATATTTCTGATTTTGTGTCAAGATGTATGGTTTTTCAACCAGTAAATGCTGGAAGGCAATAGCCTGGAGAATTCATGCAACCTCTTCCCATACATGAGTGGAAATGGGATAATATAACGATGGACTTTGTCATGGGACTACAAAATACTCCTAAAAGGAACGATGCAATATGGATCATTGTGGATCATTTTACCAAGTCAGAATATTTTCATGCTATAAGGGAGGATTTACCACTTGAACATCTCGCAAGACTATATATTAATGAAGTTGTGATACTTCATGAAGTACCCTTATTGATTGATTCTGATCATGATCCACATTTTACATCTTGATTCTGGAAAAGTCTTCAGAAATCTCAGGATACTGAGCTTCGTTTGAGCACTATATACCACCCCCAAATTGATGGTCAATCAGAATGGACTATTCAAACCTTATAAGACATGTTGGGATCAAGATCACTTGACTTTCAAGGTATGTGAAATCAATATTGACCTCTAGTAGAATTTTCCTATAACAATAGCTTCCATTCTAGTATTCAGATGGCCGCTTATGAAGAGTTATACAGAAAGAGATGTCGCACAACAACCTGTTGGGATGATGTTGGTGAAAGAAAACTCATAGGCCCAAAACTGGTGGAGTAAATGATGGAAAAGGTGAAGGTAATCCAAAACCCCATCAATGCAGCTCAAAGTAGGCAGAAGAGCTATACTGATAACAGAAGGAAGGATTTGGAATTTCACATAGGAGATCATGTTTTCTTGAAGGTATCACCATGGAAAGGTGTTATACGTTTCGGTAAGAAGGGTAAATTGAGTCCAAGGTACATAGGACCTTTCAAAATTCTAGAACGAACTGGGGTTGTATCTTACCGTTTGGAAATTCCTCCTAATCTCTCCAAAGTTCACGATGTTTTCCACATATCACTGTTGAGAAAATACATTCCTGACACAACACATGTACTCACCATTGAGGAAGTAGAACTGGAACCCGGTCTGTCTTATTATGAAGAGTCTGTTGGGATTCTTGATACAAGAGAGAAAGTGCTGAGAAACCGGATGACTCGTCTGGTAAAAGTTCTATTGAGAAACCATAAGATGGAAGAGGCAACAAGGGATCTCGAGGAACATATGGAGAAGAACCACCCGCATCATTTTATGCAGTAATATTCTAGAAATTTTGAGGATGAAATTATTTAGAGGAGGGGAGAATGTAACACCCCATGGTTCCATGGTTTGCTTCTCTTTTAATAATACAGTAGTGTGTGTTTTACGCCACATCGAGTTCTAACACACCACAAATAATCAAACTAGCTCTTATGAATAGAAATACCCACATTCTGAAATTTTATAAATTTTATTTTTCAAAATGGACATTATTTTTGGATTCGGAATATCGAAATTAGCCTAGGGTGAATTTTTGGTATTTTTCTTAAAACATTTAATTTTTGATGAATAGTGAAAAAACACTGAGTTATAGTCTATAACAGAATTTTTATTTAAAAAATTATATATTTTATTTAAATTTATGTTAGGTCAAAATATATACATAAAACCTATATAAGTTCAATGTAATTCATTGGAGTTAGTTTATAATAATTTTATTAAACTTTTCACCGTAGTTTACCCACCTCCTAGGAGAATTTTCAAATTCAATAAAACTTATTTTTATTGCTTCTTTGTGTGGAATTTTAAAAATATGAGAGGCATATTTAATATCAAGGAGTAAAATTTGGTTCAATAAAATAAAAATAATTTTTGGTGAATAGTAACATTTTAATTTTATTTACCACGGTTAAAAGTAAATTGGGTAATTAAGGATAAAAATGGTATTATTATTACCTTAACACATATCCTAATTATATTGACTACGTATAATTGGACCAAAAACAACCTTATAAATAAAATATGAACCTCTTTGGTCCACATAGATTAGATTAGGACATTTATTATTATTTAATTACAAGAAGAGTTAAAAGAGTTAAAACCAAAGATTAATAACTAAAATCTTTTTAATATAGGGTTATACATAAGATAAATTCGATTATAAATACTAATTAGAAAGATAAAATGATTTCCTACATAATGGTATTTTATTTATATTTTTTAGAAATTATATAATTTCATTTTTTTTATGACACATTAATGATGCAGTAATTAACTAATTAATGAAATATTAAAATAATTGATTTTATAAATACCCAAATAAATGTAATTTGAGACTTTTTATGAATTCCACTAATTTTATAGGTTAATATGGCATACGTGGGTTGTTTATATGAATTTTTTTAGATGTTATAATGGAGTTATGAATTTAGAAAAAACAAAATAACAAATAGTGTCAAAATTGACATAAAAGAGTTTTTAAAACAACTATTATATTATTAATTGATATTATATTCCAAAAAATTTAAGGATCTGCCAAATGACTTATATAATGATATGTGTATCATTAATGAACCACTTGGGGTTCTCATGTAAGTATATAGTATGTTTATTAACCATATAATATAAAAATAAAGGAGACATGGTAAATGTCAAAACTATTTAACTAAGAGTTAAATCTAAAGGTTAAGGTTAATATAGTGACCCAAACCTGTATAAAACCTATTGGTTGAATGGTTTTCGACCCATCCCTACTGTATCCTTTAAATAATACATTTTGGAGCCATTAGAAACCGAAAATGATTTTATTATAAAATAATATTTCTAGCTTTTCCTATGTTTCCCCCCACCCCTCTTATAAAAGTGAACTCCTCCTTCTCTCTAATTTACACCCTCAGAGCCTTTTGGCTCCGCCAAACCCTACCCAAATATCCTCTCAACTTCCCTCACTTAATCCTAGAGGGCTTACTTTAGTCATAAAGAAAGCACAAGGAGCCCTTTTGATCAAATCAAAAGGAAGAACCCAAAGAAGTGGTAATAATTTCACCACCCACTTTCATGTTTTTTTCTTCTTCCAGTTCATCTTTCATTTTCATTTCCACTCTAAAATAATAACTCCAGTATCTTATATTTACTGTAATGTTATTTTAAATATGGTACAATCATATTCATTATTCTATCCATCTTTTTAATGACATGTCACCATACGTGCGTACATACGGATTACAATCTCCACGTTGTGGTGTAATTGTTATTCAATACATTATTATTTGGATGATTATAATAATGATCTGTAATTTATGTAAATAATAAATATAAAATGATAATTATTCTCTATATATGATATACCATCCAATTATATATTATTTTAATATCAAAAGAATGATGTTGTCGCTCATGCGTTCGTACGGATTACCGTCTCCACGAACGTGATGAGATTCATTCCCCATCATATTCATTCAAGATTAATTTTCATTAGATGATTAAAAAATAATGTTTAAAAACATTATATCATTATGGATATGAATAATATACATCCCATACATTAAAAATATGACTCACATAACAATGAATATAAAAGAAAACGAATCTTTTAACACCCGAAACAACAATAGTACAAAGATATTATTAACAAAGCAATGTTAAAAGATCATATATGATATCATATTAATGAATATGATTATTGTATAATTTAATAACAGTTATTTAACCATTATCAAGTAGGTTAACCTACCCTAGACCAAGGAAAATTAAAAGGTAATTGTTTATTTCACAATCTCTTCATTATCTGAGGGTGTTTATACGTAATTATCTACTGGGACCTCTTTATCAACCACATCCATGTTTCATGAAAATGTATTTCAAAAAATTATTAATATTTTATAGATTATGGGTTAAAGTAATTTATACCCTTTTTTCTAATTTTATAAGATTTTTATAAAGGAATCTTTCCATCGTTTTCCAAACAAGGTCCTTTTTAACCTTTTAGACAGAATTAAGGTAACAATGTATTTTTTAACTTATACGGTGGGTGCATCTATTTTCTGCCATTATAAAATCGTCGAAGCTTCCCTTACAAGATTATAAGAGTATTTTCAATGTAAATTTTTTATTTTATAATTATTTGAGCTTTAAATGATTTAAAAAAAAGAGATATTTCTCTCAAATAGTTTTGATTTAATCTATGTCAACATCCTTTGATGGATTTTAAGCCTATTTGAAGTTGATTTATTATGATAAAAAACTTCCATATTATATTGATGTTTTTGTCATATTTTTTACTATAGATGTTTTATTTTTATACCATTCATGATTTATGGTGAAAGTATTGACATTTCGTGTGCTAGTTTTAATATGAATGTTTATGTTATGTTTAAACCATTTCATATGAGGAATGCATTGGACTTAGTAAGTGATGGGTGGAGCCCGCTATAGCTCCTCGAGGAATTGGTAGGTCTCATGAGACAAACTAGTTTCTAGTCACAAGGCCTTGAAAAAATATTATTTGTAGTCTTGGCCCATGGCCTTGACTATGTGGTTATGATAGTCTGGCATTAGGAATTCCATCATTATGAAAGTTGTTATTGATATTGCATGTGATTATTATACTAGTATAATATCCATGCGAATAAGTAAATGGAATTATTTCATTTTATTTTTTCCATATTTTTCTGAGGTTCATGTTTAAATGTATTTTGTTTTAGTTATACATTTCCTTAAATGTTTATGCTTATTTATGAAAGTTTTTTCTATATTGTTATCCGTACTGAGCATCTGAGCTCACCCCTTTCTATGTTTTACTTTTCCCAGGATGTGAAGAAGTATTTTATTACTGATCTACAGGTATAGTCTAAGGGTATATGAGTGTTTACTATGGAAACTATGTTGTAGTAGTTTTTTATTTTATGATGTAATGTAAGACTTATGAACGTATCTAGTGTTTCCAATGCTACTAAACTAATCGGTCTTTTGAGACATGATCTTTTATAATCATGCTAACATTATGTAATAATGCACCAACTCTGAGTAACTGGGGTCGGGGCATTATAGCTTTTATCCAAGGAAGTTTAGTACAAACCTTGGTAACAAAGTTTAGATACTCTAATTAGAGCACATAGAACTAAGATGGAATTTGAGGATTAGTATAGAAGAACTTCCTAGAATATTTGTATTGTAGAGATTTTGTGAGTTTTCTGACCAATAAATGCATGTCTAGATATGACCTGATAGGGGAGGCTCTGGAACAGATTTACCTAGGGGTAAAACCTGAAAACACCACTTTGAGCTAGACGCGAACGGGAACTAGTGCACAAAAATGGGCCTTGCTGCACTATTGGTTACGACACTCCTGGGGAATATACTTAAGATAATTCTCATTTTCTTTATAAACCATTATGAACTGTTTTTGAGTAGATAATTTCCCAAAGAAAACATTTTATGATTATGGATTATATCCATAAGCTGTTCAATTTATGTTAGGTGTTTTACAAGTTTGGATTTATGTATTGTGATTCATAAACTAATCTAGTGTATGCCACTGTTTAGAAATGGCGCCTAGTGGAAGGAATGGAAACCATATTAATGCACGCACTCCATGTAGGGATTTCCCTCCTACTCAAGAAAATTATAGTGGATCTGGTGATGCAACTGGGGCTAATCAGTTAATCACCATATTGGGACAACTCACTCATGTTAGGAATAATAACCTTACCCGTATGGAGAACCCTAATCTGCAGCATGGAGGATCATTGTTAGATCGCTTCATGAGGCAAAAACCACCATAATTAAATGGGTGGTACAAATAAACTTGTATCTGAGCAGTGGATAAATTATTTAGAGAAAATATTATATGCCTTGGGTAGTAGAAAAATGGAAAATGTTGTCATGGCAGTTTACCATCTCAATGGAGATGCAGATCAATGGTGGTCATTGATTCAAAACACGATAGAAGATGATGAAGTATCAAATATGTAATGGTGGGTCTAAATATATTTTATTAGAAAAATACATTCCTCATGACCATTGACCAAATATGGAAAGACAATTTCTGAGTCTGAGTCAAAAGGAGGAAGAGAATGTTGCAAAGTATGAGGCTAAATTTACAAGGTTTTTGAGGCATGCTGTATATTATATACGTAATCCAAGAAGTAATATTGATCATTTTTTTGATGGGTTAAAACCGTTTCTCCATATAAAATTAGTCTCACGATCCTTCTCGTTGTACGAAGATATTTTCTCATGTGCTATCAAGATATAAAAGTAATTCTATAAGTATTACAAATTTAAAGAAAAGCAAGAGAAGAAGAGATCTGCTAATCACTCTGGAAATGGAAATAAGGGGAAGGAGGGAAAATTTGAATATCCATCCTGTAGAAAATGTGGGAAGAAACACCCTGGTACTTGCTTGAAGGTAATGGGAGTCTGTTACAAGTGTGGTGAAAAAGGCCACCAAGCTCGTGATTGAAAGGGGAAGAAGGAAGATACCGATGTCCAATGCTACAATTGTAGGGGGATGGGACATTATGAAAAGGAATTTCCTAATAATTAGGGAAACTTACCTCAAAAAAGGCCAAGTGAACAAGGCCAAGCTTATGTTATCACTACTGCTAAGGTAGAATCTCCGAAAGAAGTGGTGGCATGTAATTTAATGGATTCCTCATGTTTAGCTAATGCTTTATTTGATTCTGGATCATCACATTGTTTCATATCTTCCTAGTTTGCTATGAAAATTAGATATTTCCAATTTGATTTAACAAAGGAGTATTCAGTTAAAACTCCTAAGGGATGTATCATCGCAACAATGTTTTGTGAATATGTTCCCATTAGAGCATATAAATGTTTTTTATCTACTGATCTCATCATCATACCTATGATTGAATTTGATATAATCCTCGATATGTGTTGGATTTTGGACCATGATATGAAGATTTATTGTAAAAAGAAGGAGGATAAAATTTTAGATGATGATGATAAAAAACACAATATCTTTAGAGCAGAATCGTCACCACCAAATTCTTATCTAGATCCACCCCCAGTAGCTCAAATAAATTAGATTATTGGGGAGGAAGAGAATGAAATGAATGTTGCTGAGGAAAGGAATGATCAAATAGAGGATGTACCTATTGTGAGAGAAAATGTTTATGTGTTTCCATAAGATTTACCCGGACATCCTCCATAATGAGAAATTGAGTTTTCCATTGATTTAATTCATAGTTCAAGGCCCATATAGAAGAACCGTTATAGAATGTCCACTGTATAATTAGTGGAACTAAAGAAACAACTAGAGGAATTGAGTAATAAGGGATTTATTATCCCTAGTTTTTCTCCATGGGGAGCCCCTTTTCTTTTTGTTAAGAATAAATATTGATATATGAGGTTGTGCATTGACTACAGGGAGATCAATGCTATAACAATAAAAAACAAGTATCCCCTACATCGCATTGATGACTTATTTGACCAACTGCATGAAGCTCAATACTTTTCAAATATTGACCTTCGATCTGGATACCATCAGTTGTGTGTGAAGAATAAAGACATTCTGAAGACATCATTTCGAACCAGGTAAGGGCATTATGAGTTTACAGTATTGCCTTTTGGATTGAATAATGCACCCTATATTTTCATGGATCTGATGAACAGAGTTTTCGAGGAATATCTTGATGACTTTTTAATGGTATTTATTGATGATATCTTGGTATACTCCGAAAGATACAAATATCACGAAAATCACTTGCGTATTATCATGAAGACTCTTAGAAGACATGAATTATATGGGAAGTTTAGCAAGTGTGAATTCTAACTTCAAAAGATTTTTTTTCTTGTACATATTTTCTTTAAGGATGGAATTTTCATTGACCCTTCAATGACCAAGGAAATCGAAGAATGGCCAGCACTGACATGTATAACTGAGGTATTCAGTTTTATTGGTTTAGTGGGTTATTATCGACATTTCGTCTAGAATTTTTCCAAGATGGCTAACCCATTAACAAAGCTCACATGAAAAGGGTTTAAATTTGTTTAGACAAAAGAGTGTGAAGAATTTTTCGAAGAACTGAAGAAAAGATTAATCAATGATCCTATATTGACTATACCATCGGCGAATGATGGATTTATTATTTATATTGATGCGTCAATGAAAGGAATTATTTGTGTCCTTATATAGAATGGTAAGGTTTTTTCCTATGCATCACGCTAGCTGAAAATTAATGAGAAAAAAAATCCTACCCTTGATCATTAGTTAGAAGCTATAATCTTATCTTTGAGGATTTGGAGACACTATCTCTATGGTGAAAAATGCGAGATTTATACAAATCACAAGAGTTTGAAATATATTTTTTCTCAGAAAGAACTCAACCGGAGGCAAAGGAAATGGCTTTAACTACTCAAGTATTATGATTGCACTATACACTACAACCCGGGAAATGCAAATAAGGTGGAAGATGCTTTGAGCAGAAAAGATCATGGAGTTTTGAATAAGATGTGAGTTGAAAGGGAGCCTATTTTCATTGATCTAGTAAAGAAGTATATGGGAATAACCATGGAAGGTGAAACATCAATACTTATTCAAATGGTTGCCAAACCATATTTACTAGAAACAATAAAGAGATCTCAGAACGATGATGAAGAGTTTCAAAAGAAGATTAAAGCTGTGAAAGATGGGAGATTGATTGAATTTGTGTATGAAGAAGGAATTTTGAAATGTGGGAAGAGAATTTGTGTTCCCAATATACCTGATCTAAAAAGTGAATTGTTGGATGATGCTTATAGTTCCAATTTCTCTATACACCCTGGGAGAATTAATATGTATAGAGATTTGAAGGAACATTTTTGGTGGGACAACATGATGAGGGAGATTGCTGATTTTGTGTCAAGATGAATGGTTTGTCAACAAGTGAAATCTTGAAGGAAATAGCTTGGAGAAGTCATGAAACCTCTTCCCATTCCTAAGTGGAAACATGATAATATTATTATGGACTTTGTCATGGGACTACCAAAGACTCCAAGAAGGAACGATGTAATATGGGTCATTGTTGATCATCTTACCAAGTCAGCACATTTTCATACTATAATGGAGGATACACCACTTGAACATCTAGTGAGACTATATATTAATGATGTTGTGAGACTTCATGGAGTACCCTTATCGATTGTTTCTGATCTTGATACTTGTTTTACATTAAGATTCTGGAAAAGTCTTCAGAAAGCCCGGGATACAGAGCTTCGTTTGAGCACTTCCTTCCACCCCCAAACTAATGGTCAATCAGAATGAACTATTCAAACCATAGAAGACATGTTGAGATCATGCTCACTTGAATTTCATGGCATGTGAGATCAATATTTACCTCAATTAGAATTTTCCTATAATAATATCTTCCATTTAAGTATTCAGATGGTACCATATGAAGCATTATTCGGAAAGAGATGTCGCACACCAACCTGTTGGGATGATGTTAGTGAAACAAAACTCGTAGGCCCAAAAATGGTGGAGGAAACGACGTAAAAGGTGATGGTAATCCAAAATCACATCAAAGAAGATCAATGTAGGTAGAAGAGCTATGACCATAACCGAAAGAAGGATTTGGAATTTCAGGAAGGAGATCATGTTTTCTTGAAGGTATCACCATGGAAAGGTGTTATACTTTTCGGTAAGAAGGTTAAATTGAGTCCAAGGTACATCAGACCATTCAAAGTTCTAGAACAAATTGGGGTTGTATCTTACCGTTTTTCAATGCCTCCAAATCTCTCTAATGTTAACGATGTGTTCCACTTATCACTGTTGATAAAATACATTTATGACCAAACGCATGTACTCACTTATGAGGAAGTAGAACTGGAACCCGATCTGTCTTATTACAAAGAGCCTGCCAGGATTCCTGATACAAGAGATCAAGTACTGAGAAACCAGATGACTCATCTGGTAAATGTTCTATGGAGAAACCATAAGATGGAAGAGGCAATGAGGGAACCTGAGGAACTTATGATGAAGAACCACCCGCGTCTTTTTATGCAGTAATATTCTAGAAATTTCGAGGAAGAAATTATTTGAAGGAGGGGATAATGTAACACCCCAATCTTCCACGGTACGCTTCTCTTTTAATAATACAGTACTGTGTGTGGTACGCAACATCGAGTTCTAACACACCACAACAAGTCAAACTAGCCGTTATGAATAGTAATACCCACTTTTTGAAATTTTATAAATTATATCTTTAAAATGGACTTAATTTTTGGATTCGGTATATCGAAATTAGCCTAGGGTTAATTTTTTTCGTATTTTTCTGAAAACATTCAATTTTTGATGAATAGTGAAAAAACACTGAGTTATAGTTTAAAACCGAATTTTTATTTAAATAATTATTTTTTTATTTAAATTTATTTTAGGTCAAATAGATAAATAATACTAATATAAGTTCAATGTAATTCAATGGAGTCAGTTTATAATAATTTAATAAAAATTTTCACCGTCTTTTACCCACCTCTTAGGAGAATTTGCAAATTCACATAAAACTTAATTTTACCGCATCTGTGAGTGGAATTTTGAAAATATGAGAGCCAAAGTTAATATAAAGGAGTAAAATGTGGTTCAACAAGATAAAAATAATTTTTGGTGAATAGTAACTTTTTACATTTATTTACCACGGTTAAAAGTAAATATGGTAATTAAGGATAAAAATGATATTATTATTACCCAAACACATGTCCTAATTCTATTGAGTATGTATAATTCGACCAAAATAATCTTAGGAATAAGAAATGAACCTCTTTGGTCCACATGGATTATATTAGGATATTTATTATTATTTAATTCAAAGAAGATTTAAAAGAGTTAAAATAAAAGTTTAATAACTAAAACATTTTTAATATAGTGTTATACATAAGATAAATTCAATTATTAATATTCATTATAAAGATAAAAAGATTTCATACATAATCGTATTTTATTTATATTTTTTAGACATTAAATATTTTAATTTATTTATAACATAATGATGATGCAGTAATTAACTAATTAATGAAATATTAAAATAATTGATTTTATAAATACCCAAATAAATGTAATTTGAGATGTTTTATAAATTCCACTAATTTTATAGGTTATTATGAAATATTAGGGTTGGTTAGATGAATTGTGTTCAAAGTAATAATGTTGTTATGAATTTAGAAAAAACAAAATACCAAATAGTGTCAAAATTGACATAAAAGAGTTTATAAAACAAATATTATATTATTAATTGATATTATATCCCTAAAAATATATTGTTCAGACAAAGGACTTATATAATGATATTTTTATCATTAATGAACCACCTGGGGTTCTCTTGGAAGTATATAGTATGTTTATTAACCATATAATATAAAAACATAATGAGACATGGTAAATGTCAAATTATTTAACTACGAGTTAAATCTAAAATTTAAGGTTAATATTGTGACCCAAACCTATCTAAAACCTATAGGTTGATTGGTTTTAGACCCATACCCACCTTATCCTTTAAATAATCTATTTTTGAGCCATTATAAACCGAAAATAATTTTCTTATAAAATAATATTTCTAGATTTTCCTAAGGTGCCTCTCACCACTCTTATATAAGGGCACCCCCCTTCTCTCTAATTCACACCTTCAATGCCTTTTGGATCAGCCAAACCTTTCTCATATATCCTCTAAACAACCCTAAATTCATCCTATAGTCCTTAATTTAGTCATAAATCCAACTTAAGGAGCTCTTTTGATCAAATCAAAAACAATAACCCGAAGAAGAGATAATAATTTCACCACCCTCTTTTAAGTTCTTTTCTTCTTCCACTTATTATTTCTTTTTTATTTACATTATAAAATAAAAAATTTTGTATCATATATGTACTGTGATGTTATTATAAATATAGTACATCTATATTAATTATTATATCCATCCATTGAAGGACATGTCACCATACGTGCGTACGTACAGATTACGGTCTCCACGTCCGGGAGTAATTGTTATTCAATACATTATTATTTGGATGGGTATAATAATGATGTGTAATTCATCTAAATATTTAATATAACATGATAACTATTCTGTATATATGATATACCATCCAATTATATATTATTTTATTATCAAAAGAATGATATTTTTATTCGTGCGTACATATGAATTACCGTCTCCCCGAACGCGATGAGATTCATTCCCCATAGTATCCATTCAAGACTAATTATCATTAGATGATTAAAAATAATTTTTAAAAACTTGTTATCATTCTAGATATTAATAATATTCATCCCATCCATAATTAATATTACTCACATAACAGATAATATACAGGAAAACGAATCTGTTAACACCAGAAAGAACGATAATACTAAGATATTTTTGACAAAACAATGTTAAAAGATCATATATGATATCATATTAATGAATATGATTCTTGTATAATTTAATAACAATTATTTCAACATTATACAGGAGGTTAACCTACCCTCTACCAAGGAAAATTACAAGGTAATGGTTTATTTCACAATCTCTTCATTATCCAATGTTGTTTATAAGTCACTATCTACTAGGACTACTTTATCATCCACATCCATGTTTCTTAAAAATGTTTTTCAAAACATTATTAAAATTTTATAGACTATGTATTAATTTCATTTATACTGTTGTTTTAATTTTTATAATATTTTTATAAAATAATCCTTCCATCATTTTCCAAACAGGGTCCTTTTTATCCATTTCGACAGAATTAAGGTAATAATTTCTTTTTTAACTTATACAGTGGGTGCAGCTATTTTCCGCCATTATAAAATCTTCAAAGCTTCCCTTACAAGCTTATAAGAATATTTTCAACGTAAATGTTTTCTTTTATAATTATGTGACTTTTAAATGATTTCAAAAAAAGAGATATTTCACACAAATAGTTTTGATTTCATCTATGTCAACATCCTTTGATGGATTTTAAGCTTATTTGAAGTTGATTTATTAGGATACAAAACGTCCATATTGTATTGAAGTTTTTGTGATATGTTTGACTGTGGATGTGTTATTTTTATACCATTCATGGTTTATATAGAAAGTATTGGCATTATGTATGCTAGTTTTAATACAAATGTTTATGTTATGTTTAATCCTGTTCATATGAGGAATGCATTGGACTTAGTAAGTGACGGGTGGAGCCCGCTATAGCTCCTAGATGCATAGATAGGTATCATGAGACAAAATAGTGTATTTGAACAAGGCCTTGACAAAATCTTAATTCTAGTCTTGGCACAAGGCCATGACATTGTGGTTTTGATAGTCTGGCATTATGAATTCCATCATTATGAAAGTGGTTATTGATATTGCATGTGATTATTCGACTAGTTGAATATCCATGATAATAAGTAAATGGTATTATTTCATTTTATTTTTTCCACATTATGTAGAGGTTCAAGTTTAAAAGGCTGTTGTTTTAGTTATACATTTCCTTAAATGATTATGCTTATTTTTGAAAGTTTCTGTTATATTCTTATCCTTACTGAGCATCTAAGCTCACCCCTTTCTATGTTTTATTTTTCCCAGGATGTGAAGAGGTTTTTTATGACTAACCTGTATGGATAGTCTAAGGGGATATGAGTGTGGACTATGGAGACAATGTTGATGTTTTTTCTCACTTTATGATGTAATGTAATACTTATGAAAGTATCTAGCATTTCCAAGGATACTAAACTAATCAGTCTTTCGAGACTTGATCTTTTGTGATCATGCCAATGTTATGTAATAATGCACCAACTCTGGGTAACTGGGGTCAGGGCGTTACAGTTCTGATTCAATATTTCGTAAATTTAATTTATTTACTCATAATGTTAGATAAACATACCAATTGACATGAGACCCATGTTAAGGTAACTCTCTAATCCCATATATATTCTCTAGGTTGTTCTTTCTCTCTCAAAATCACATGAACTTTTAATATCACAATTAGGTTCTAATATATTCAATATATATATATATATATATATCTCGGAAAAATATGCCTATATTTTCTCCAATTATTTTATAGGTATATATATGTTTGATACATTCCCTCTTGAGTTTCCTCTCTAATGAAACTCTGATTAAAGGGAACATTATTGTGAATTACTCCTTTTTTGTGACAATATCATAAGGTTTTTTGTATAACATGATTTCTAAAAAAATTTAATATTTCATCTTGAACCATTCTTGTGTTATGGAAAATATAATGAACTTGCATCCTTTTGGGATTAATTACACTTTCCATAAAAACATTTCTTAAGAGGAGTGATTAAAAATCAAACTCCACCAGTACTTTTTTTTTCATTACATAACATTTTTTAAATATTTTTTCATTACCATTGATTCAAAAATAAGTTATAATCATCTAAAAATACTTTAACCTTTTCCTTTTGGTGGAAATATTTGCGATATTTCATTTTTATATTCCTTATGATATTATCATGTATGCCATTTCCATTTCATTGGTTTCTTGTAAAACCCCAAGCTTCAACGATATGCTTCTCTTTTAATAATATAGTAGTGTGTGTTATACACAACTTTGAGTTCTAACACAGACCACAACCAATCGAACTAGCTGTTATGAAGAGTAATACCATTTTTTGAAATTTTATAAATTTTATCTTTCAAAATGGACTTCATTTTTAGATTCGGAATATCGAAATTTAGCTTAGGGTGAATATTTGGTATTTTTCTGAAAACATTCAATTTGTGATGAATAGTGAAAAAACACTCGGTTGTAGTTTAAAACCGAATTCTATTTAAATAATTATTTATTTTATTTAAATTTAATTAAGGTCAAAAAATACACATAATATCTATATATTTTCAATGTAATTCATTGGAGTTAGTTTAGAATAATTTTAGATGTATAAAACGTTTATGGAACTTTTCACAGTCTTTTACCCACCTCTTATAAGTATTTGGAAATTCACATAAAACATAATTTTACCACTTATGTGAGTGGAATTTCGAAAATACAAGACACACATTTAATATAAAGGAGTAAAATGTGGTTCAATAAGATAAAAATAATTTTTTCTGAATAGTAACTTTTAACTTTTATTTACCACAGTTAAAAGTAAATAGGGTAATTAAGTGTAACAATGATATTATTATTACCCTAACACATGTCCTAATTCTATTTGACAAGTGTATCTCGACCAAAAAAACCTTTGGAATAAAATATTATCATTTAGGTCTACTTGGATTAGATTAGGACATTTATTATTATTTAATTCAAAGAAGAGTTAAAATCAATGATTAATAACTAAAAGATATTTAATATTGGGTTGTACATATGATAAATCAGATTATAAATATTCATTAGAAATACAAAAATATTTCCTACATAATGGTATTTTATTTATAATTTTTAGAAATTAAATAATTTAATTTATTTATGACACAATGGTGATGGAGTAATTACCTAATTAATGAAATATTAAAATAATTGATAATATAAATACCCAAATAAATGTAATTTGAGACTTTTTATGAAATAAAATAATTTTATAGGTTAATAATACATGTTATTATTGATTTAATAATTTGTTTTTTAATAAATCATGTTGTTATGATTTTAAAAAAAATCAAATACCAAATAGTGTCAAAATTGACATAAAAGTGTTTTTAAAACAAATATTATATTATTAATTGATATTCAATTCCTAAAAATCTAATTTTCGGCCAAGAGACTTATATAATTATATTTCTATCTTTAATTAACCACTTGAGGTTATCTTGGTTGTATATTGTATGTTTATTAACCATATAATATAAAAATACAAAGAGATATGGTAAATGTCAAACTATATAACTACTAGTAAAATATAAATGATAAGGTTAATTTAATGACCCAAACCTATCTAAAATCTATTGGATCAAAGGACTTTTACCCATCCCCACCTTATCCTCTAAATAATTCACTTTTGAGACATTATAAACCGAATATTAATTTATTATAAAATAATATTTTATGTTTTTTCTAAGGTGCCCCTCACCCCTCTTATAAAAGGGACCCCCCCTTCTCACTAATTCACACCTTAAAAACCTTTTTAATCGGCCAAACCATACCCATATATTCTATAAAATTCAATTACTTCAACCTAGAGGCCTTAGTTTGATCATAAATCCAACCTAGGGAGCCCTTATGGTCAAATCAAAATGAAGAACCCGAAGAAGAGGTAATGTTTTCACCACCCTCTTTCAAGTTCCTTTCTTCATCAACATCTTCTTTATTTTTTATTTCCATTCTAAGATAATAACTCCAGTATATTTTATATACTGTGATTTTATTATAAATATAGTACAACCATATTCAGTTTTCTATCCATCCTTTGAATGACATGTCACCATACATGCGTATGTACAGTCTACTGTCTCCATGTCGTGGTGTAATCGTTATTCAATACATTATTATTTGGATGGGTATAATAATGATGTGTAATTCTTGTAAATAATAAATATAACATGATAATTATTATTTATATATTATATAAAATCCAATTATATATTATTTTGATATCAAAAGAATGATATTTTCGCTCGTGCGTATGTACGGATTACCGACTCCACGAACGCGAGGAGATTCATTCACCATCATATCCATTCAAAACTAAATTTCATTTGATGATTAAAAATAATTTTTAGAGACATGATATTATTATAGATATGATTAATATAAATCCTATCCATAACAAATATGTCTCACATAATAAATAATATAAAGGAGAACGAATCCATTAACACCCAAAACAATGATAATACTAAGATATTATTAACAAATCAATGTTAAAAGATCATATATGATATCATATTAATGTATATGATTCTTGTATAATTTAATAACAATTATTTCACCATTATATAGGAGGTTAACCTACCCTATACAAAGGAAAAGTCTAAGGTAAAGGGTTTCTTATCTCACTTTTAATTTCATGAGATTTCCATTGTTCGCCACTTATTTATTGAATGTGGTGTATTGTGTACTGCCATTTGATATATATTGTCATGATTATTTTTATATTCATGGTATTATGTGATTCATTTGGTGTTTATTAACTTTTGGTCTTATGACATGATTGATCACATCAAAGTAAGGGTTTATTTCACAATCTCTTCATTATCCGAGGTTGTTTATACATAAATATCTAATGACACCACTTTATCATCTACATCCATGTTTCTTAAAAATGTATTTCAAATATTTCTTACTATTATATAGATCATGGGTTAAATTCATTTATAACCTTTTTTACTCTTTATAAGATGTTTATAAAGGAATCTTTCTGTCATTTTCCAAACAAGGTCCTTTTTAACATTTTCGACAGAAATAAGGTAAGAATGTAGTTTTTTAACTTATATGGTGGGTGAGGCTATTTTCCCCCATTTTAAAATCGTCGAAGCTTACCTTAAAAGATTATAAAAATATTTTAGAAGTAAATGCTTTCTTTTATAATTATTTGATTTTTAAATGATTTCAAAAAAAGAGATATTTCTCTCAAATATTTTTGATTTCATTATGTCAACATCCTTTGATGGATTTTAAGCTTATTTGAAGTTGATTTATTATGATAAAAGCATCCATATTGTATTGAAGGTTTTCTGATATGTTTGACTGTGGATGTTTTATTTTTAAATCATTCATGGTTTATGGAGAACATATTTACATTTTGTAAGCTAGTTTTAATATGAATATTTATGTTATGGTTAAACCTGTTCATATGAGGAATGCATTGGACTTAATAGAATATCCATGTGAATAGTCTGTATTTATGCATTCCATTATTATGAAAGTGGTTATTGATATTTTTTTTTATTATTCGACTAGTATAATATCAATGTGAATAAGTAAATGACATTATTTCACTTTATTTCTGCCATATTATGCTGAAGTTAACGTTTAAAAGGATTTTGTTTTAGTTATACATTGCCTTAAATGTTTATGCTTATTTATGAAAGTTTCCGCTATATTTTAATCCTTACTGGGAATCTGAGCTCACCCCTTTCTATGTTTTATTTTTACCAGGATGTGAAGAAGAATTTTATGAATGACCTTCAGGGATAGTATGAAGGGATATGAGTGTGGACTATGGAGACTATGTTGTTGTAGTTTTCATTTTATGATGTAATTTAATCTTTATGAAATGTATCTAGTGATTCCAAGTCTACTAAACTAATCGTTATTTCGAGACTTGGTCTTTCTTTATCATGCCAATGTTATGTAATAATTCACCGACTCTGGGTAACTAGGCTTAGAGCGTAACAGTTGGTATCATAGGAAGTTTAGTATAAACCTTGGGAGGTAGATTTAGATAAACTCTGATTAGATCACATAGACCTAAGATAGACATTGAGGATTAGTATAGAATAACTTCCTTGAATTTTGGTATTGTAGAGATTTTGTGAGTTAACAGATAAATACATCCATGTCTGGATACAATCAGGTAGAGGTGGCTCTGGCACAGATATACCTAGGGGTAAAACCCGAAAACACCACTTTGAGCTAGACTCAAATGGGAACAGGTGCATGTAAACAGGCCATGATGTACTCTTGGTTACGACACTCCCGGGGGATATGATTAGGATAATTCTCATTTTCTTTACAAACAATTATGATGGGATTATGTGTATATATAATTCCTCAAAGAAAAAAATTTTATGATTATGGATTATATCCATAAACTATTAAATTTATGTTAAGTGTTTTAAAAGTTTGGAATTATGTATTTAGATTCATAAATTGATCTAGTTTATGCCATTGTTTAGAAATGGAGCCCAGTGGAAGAAATTGAAACCATATCCATGCATGCACTCCATGTAGGGATTTCCCTTCTACTCAAGATAATTATAGTGTAGATGGTGATAAAACTGCTGCTAATTAGCTAATCACCATATTGGGACAACTCACTTAGGTTATGAATAATAACCTTACCTATATGGAGCCCACTGATCCGAAGCATGGAGGATCATTGTTAGATCACTTTATGAGGAAACAATCACCAAAATTTAATGGGAGTACAGATACATTGGTAGCTGAGCAATGGATATGTTCCCTAGAGCATATATTTCAGGCTTTGAGGAGTAGTGAAAGGGAAAAAGTCATCATGGCAGTTTATCGCCTTCCTCGAGATGCTGATCAATGGTGGTCATTGATACAAAACACAAATGAAGATGTTAAAGTATTGAATATGGAATGGAGAGAGTTCAAAGGGATTTTCTTAGAAAAATACTTTCCTCATGACCATCGAGAAGATATGTAAAGGTAACTTCTGAGTCAGTGACAAAAGGAGGATGAGAATGTCGCAATGTATGAAGCTAACTTTATAAGGATATCATGGTTTGCTGGAGATTGTATATGTAACCCAATAATTAAGATTGATCGTTTTTTTGATGGGTTAAAACAATTTCTTCATCGAGCATTAGTCTCACAATCATTCTCGCCATACGAATATATTGTATCATGTTCTATCAAGACAGAAAAATATTTCTCTATGTCTTAAGTCTTTAAAGCAATGAAAGGGAAGGAGAGATCTTCTAATCAAAGTAGAAATGGAAATAAGGGGAAGAAGGTAAAAGTTGAATATCCATCCTGTAGTAAATGTGGGAAGAAACACCCTGGTACTTACTTAAAAGGAATGAGAGTCTATTACAAGTGTGGTGAAAAAGGCCACCAAGATCATGATTGTAAGGGGAAGAAAGAAGATACTAATGTTAAGTGCTACAATTGCAGGGAGATGGGACATTTTGCAAATGAATTTCCTAAGAGTCAGGTAAAATTGCCTTAGAAAAGGCCAAGGGATCAAGGACAAGCTTATGCTATCACTACAGCTGAGGTTGAATCCCCAAAAGATGCCGTGGCAGGTAATTTAATGGTTTCTTCAAGTTTAACCAATGCATTATTTGATTTTAGATCATCGCATTGTTTCATATCTTCCCAGATTGATAAGGAAATTAGATATTTCCAATTTGATTTAACAAGGGAGTTGCTAGTAAAAACCACTATGGTAAGTATCATTGCAACAAAGTTTTGTGAATCAGTCCCCATTGGAGGACATAAATGTTTTTTATCTGTTAATATCATCATCATACCTATGATTGAGTTTGATATAATCATTGTTATGGATTGGATTATGGACCATGATGCGAAGATTTGTTGTAAGAAGAAGGAGGTAACGATTTTTGATGATGATGATGATAAATAACACCTTATCTTTTGAGCGAAATCGTCACCACCTGATTCTTATCTAGATCTGCCCCAATAGCTCAACTAAATTCAATTATTGGGGAGGAAGAGAATGAAATTACTATTGGTGAGGAAAGGAATGTTCAACTAGATGATGTACCTATTGTGAGAGAATATGTTGATGTGTTTCCAGAATATTTATCTAGACATCCTCCAGAATGAAAAATTGAGTTTTCCATTGATTTAATTCCTAGATCAAGGTCCATATCGAAGACCCCTTATAGAATGGGAACTATGGAATTAGTTGAAATATAGAAACAACTAGAGGAATTGAGTAATAAGGTATTTTTCCCCCTAGCATTTCTCAATGTGGAGACCCTGTCCTTTTTGTTAAGAAGAAAGATTTATCTATGAGGTTATGTATCAACTACATGGAAATCAATGCTATAACAATAAAGAACAAGTTTCCCCTACCTCGCATTGATGATTTATTTGACCTACTGCATGGAGCTCAATAATTTTCAAAGATTGAACTTTGATCTGAATATCATCAGTTGTGTGTGAAGAAGGAAGACATTCCGAAGATAGCATTTCGAACTAGGTATGGGCATTACGAGTTTACAGTAATGCCTTTTGGATTGACTAATGCACCCTCTTTATTCATGGATCTAATGAATAGAGTTTTCAAAGAATATCTCAATGATTTTGTGGTGGTATTTATTGATGATATCTTATTATATTTAAAATGCTATGAAGGTCATGAAAATCACTTACGCATTATCCTGAAGACACTGAGAAGACATGAATTATATGGGAAGTTTAGCAAGTGTGAATTCTGGCTTCAAGAGCTTTATTTTATTAGGCATATTCTCTCCAACGATGGAATCTATGTTGATCCTTCTAAGACCAAGGCAATCCATGAATGGCCAGCACCAACGAGTATAACTGAGGTATGCAGTTTTATTGGTTTAGCAGGCTATTATCAATGTTTCATACAGAATTTTTCCCTGCTGGCCATCCCATTAATGAAGCTCACACGTAAAGGGGTTAAATTTGATTGGACAAAAGAGTGTGAAAAATGTTTTGAAGAACTGAAGAGAATATTAGTCAATGCTCCTATATTGACTCTACCATCGGGGAATGATGGGTTCATTATTTATAGTGATGCATCAAAGAAAGGAAATGGTTGTGTCCTTATGCAGAATGATAGAGTTATTGCCTATACATCATGATAGCTGAAAATTCATGAGAAAAACTATCCTACTCATGATCTTGAGTTAGATTCTGTAATCATTTCTTTGAAAATATGGAGACATTATCTCTATGGTGAAAAATGTGAGATTTATACTCATCACAAGAGTTTGAAGTATATTTTCTCACAGAAAGAACTCTATGTGAGGCAAAGGAGATGGCTTGAACTACTCAAGGATTATGATTGCACGATACACTACCACCTGGGGAAGGAAAATAAGGAGGCAGATTCTTTGAGTAGAAAATATCATGGAGTTTTTAACAAGATGAGAGTTGAGAGGGATCCTATTTTCATGGATCTAGTGAAGTTGGATATGGGAATAACCATGGAAGGTGAAACATCAATGATTTTACAAATGGTTGTCAAACCGTCTTTACTATAAAGGATAAAGAGTTCTCAGACCAATGATAAAGAGTTTTAAAATAGGATTAAAGCTGTCAATGATGGGAGATTGAGTGAATATGTGTATGAAGATAGAATTTTGAAATTTGGGAAGAGACTTTGTGTTCCCAATATACCTGATCTAAAAAGGGAATTGTTGGACGATGCTCATAGTTCCAATTTCTCTATACACCCTAGGAGCACCAAAATTTGTAGATATTTAAAGGATCATTTTTTGTGGGACAACATGATGAGGGAGATTTCTTATTTTTTGTCAAGATGTATGGATTTTCAACAAGTGAAAGCTGTAAGGAAACAGCCTGGAGGAGTCATGCAACCTCTTCCCATACCTGAGTGGAAATGGGATAATATCACTATGGACTTTGTCATGGGACTACCAAAGTCTCCAAGAAGAAACGATGAAATATGGGTCATTATTGATCGTCTTACCAAGTCAGTGCATTTTTATTCAATAATAGAAGATCTACCACTTGAACGTCTAGCAAAACTATATATTAATGATGTTGTGAAACTTCATGGAGTACCCCTATCGATTGTTTCTTATCGTGATCCCTGTTTTACTTCATGTTTCTGGAAGCGACTTTAGAAGGCCTTGGATACTGAACTTTTTTTGAGCACTGACTACCACCCTCAAACAGATGGACAATCAGAATGGACTATTCAACCCTTAGAAGACATGTTGAGATCCTGCTCACTTGACTTTCAGGGTATGTGGGATCAATATTTACCTCTGGTAGAATTTTACTATAATAATAGCTTACATTCATGTATTTGGATGGCACCATATGAAGCGTTATACGGAAAGAGATGTCACACAAAAACCTGTTGGGATGACGTTGGTGAAATAAAACTCGTAGGCCCACAACTGGTGGAGGAAACGATGGAAAAGGTAAAGGTAATCCAAAACCACATCAAAGCATCTCAAAGTAGGCAGAAGAGCTATGCCAATAACCGAAGGAAGATTTTTTAATTTCATGTAGGAGATCATGTTTTCTTTAGTGTATCTTCATGGGATGGAGTTATAAATTTTGGAAAGAAATGTAAATTGAGTCCCAAGTGCGTAGGACCTTTCGAAATTCTAGAACAAATTGGGGTTGTAGCATACCATTCAGAAATGCTGCCATGTCTCTCCAAAGTTCATGATGTGTTCCACATATCACTGTTGAGAAAATACTTGCCTGACCCAACGCATGTACTCACATACGAGGAATTAGAACTGGAACCCGATCTATCTTATTGCTAAGATCCCGTCGAGATTCTTGATACAAGAGAACAATTACTGAGAAACAGGACGACTCGTCTAGTAAAAGATCTATGGAGAAACTATAAGATGGAAGAGGCAACGTGGGAACTCGAGGATCTTATGATGAAGTACCACCCAAGTCATTTCACACAGTAGAATTCTAGAAACATCGAGGGATAAATTATTTAAAGTAGGAGAGAATGTAACACCTCAAGCTTCCACGGTACTCTTCTCTTTGAATAATACAATAGCGTGTGTTGTACGCAACTTCGAGTTCTAACACACACCACCACCAATCAAACTAGCCGTTATGAATAGTGATACCTAATTTTTGAAATTTTATAAATTTTATCTTTCAAAATGGACTTAATTTTAGGATTCGGAATATCAAAATTAGCTTAGGGTGAATTTTTAGTATTTTTATGAAAACATTAAATTTTTGATGAATAGTGAAAAACACTGAGTTATAGTTTAAAACCAAATTTCTATTTAAATAATTATTTATTTTATTTAAATTTAATTATGGTCAAAATAGATACAAAATATCTATATAATTTCAATGTAATTTATTGGTGTTAGTTTAGAATAATTATATATATATATATAAATTTTATGGAACGTTTCACCGTCTTTTACCCACCTCCTAGAAGAATTTGTAAATTCACATAAAACATAATTTTACAGCTTCTGTGAGTGGAATTTTTAAAATCCAAGAGAAACGGTTAATATCAAGGAGTAAAATGGGGTTCAATAAGATAAAAATGATTTTTGGTGAATAGTAAAGTTTTACTTTTTCTTACCAAGGTTAAACGTAAATAGGGTAATTGAGGGTAAAAATGATATTAATATTACCATAACACATGTCCTAATTCTATTGGACAAATGTATCTCGACCAAAAAAAGCCTTAGGAATGAAATACTGTCATTTAGGTCAACTTGGATTATATTAGGACATTTATTATTATTTGATTCAAAGAAGAGTTAAAAGAATTAAAACCAAAGTTTAATAACTAAAGCATTATTAATATTGGGTTATACATAAGATAAATTAGATTATAAATATTTATTATAAAGATAAAATGATTTCCTACATAATTGTATTTTATTTGTAATTTTTAGAAATTAAATAATTTAATTTATTTATGACACAATGGTGATGTAGTAATTACCTAATTAGTGAAATGTTAAAATAATTGATAATATAAATACCCAAATAAATATAATTTGAGACTTTTTATGAATTCCACTAATTTTAAAGGTTAATATGACATGATATTTTTGATTTATTTATGTTTTTTTGAAGTAATCATGTTGTTATTATTTTCACAAAAATCAAATACCAAATAATGTGAAAATTGACATAAAAGTGTTTTTAAAACAGATATTATATTATTAATTGATATTCAATTCCTAAAAATCTAAGGTTCGGCCAAGAGACTTATATAATGATATTTTTATCATTAATGAACCACTTGGGGTTCTCTTGGATGTATATGATATGTTTATTAACCATATAATATAAAAATACAAAGGGACTTGGTAAATGCCATACTATTTAAGTAAGAGATAAATATAAATGATAAGGTCAATTTAATGACTCAAAACTGTCTAAAATATATTGGTTGAAAGGATTTCAACCCATCCCCACCGTAGACTCAAAATAAGTCCCTTTTTAGCCATTATAAACCTTATATAAATTTATTATAAAATAATATTTTAAGTTTTTTCTAAGGTACCCCTCACCCCTCTTATAAAAGGGTACTCCCCGTTCTCACTAATTCACACCTTCAAACCCTTTTGGCTCGGCCAAACCCTACCCAAATATTCTCTAAACTTCCCTCACTTCAACCTAGAGGCCTTATTTTGATCATAAATACATCCTATAGGGCCTTTTCGATCAAATCAAACGGAAGAACCCGAAGAGGAGGTAATGTTTTCGCCACCCTCTTTCCAGTACCTTTCTTCTTCAAATTATTTTTTCTTTGTTATTTCCATTCTAAAATTATAAATCCAGTATCTTTTATATACTGTGACTTTATTATAAATATGGTACAACCATATTCAATATTATATCCATCCTTTGCATGACATGTCACCATACGTGCGTACGTACGGCCTACCGTCTCCACGTCGTGGTGTAATTGTTATTCAAAACATTATTATTCAGATGGGTATAATAATGATGTGTAATTCATGTAAATAATAAATATAACATGATAATGATTCTTTATATATGATATACCATCCAGTTATATATTATTTTAATATCAAAAGAATGATATTGTCGCTCTTCCGTACGTGCGGATTACTAACTCCACAAACGCAATGAGATTCAATCCCCATCGTATCCATTCAATTCTAAATTTCATTTGATGATTAAAAATAATTCTAATAGACATGATATCATTCTGGATATGAATAATATACATCCCATCCATAAAATATATGGCACAGATAACAAAGAATATAAAGGAAAACGAATCCATTAACACCCAAAAAGATGATAATACTATGATATTATTAACAAATCAATGTTAAAAGATCATATATGATATCATAATAATGTATATGATTCTTGTATAATTTAATAACAATTATTTCACCATTATACAGGAGGTTAAATTACCCTCAACCATGGAAATGTACAAGGTAAGGGGTTTCTTATCTCACTTTTAATTCCATGAGATATCTATTGTTTGCCACTTATTTTTTGCATGTTGTGTGTTGTGTACTGCCATTTGATATATATTATCATGATTCTCTTCATATTCATGGTATTTTTTGATTTATTTTGTGGTTATTAAATTTTGGTTCATATGACTTTATTGATCACAACAAAGTAAGGGTTTATTTCACAATCTCTTCATTATCCCAGTTTGTTTATATGTAATTATCTACTGGGACCACTTTATCATCCACATCCATGTTTCTTAAAAATGTATTTCAAATAATTCATTCAATTTTACAAACTATGGGTTAAATTCATTTATATCCTTGTTTACTTTTAATAAAAAGTTTATAAAGTAATCTTTCTATCATTTTCCAAACAAGGTCCTTTTTAACCATTTCGACAGAATTAAATTAAGAATGTCTTTTTTAACTTATACGGTGGGTGCGGCTATTTTCCTCCATTATAAAATCGTCTAATATTCCCTTAAAATCATATAATAATATTTTCAAAGTAAAGGGTTTCTTTCATAATTATGTGACTTTTAAATGATTTCAGGAAAATTGATATTTCTCTCAAATAGTATTGATTTCATCTATGTCAACAACCTTTGATGGATTTTAAGCTTATTTAAAGTTAATTTATTATCATACAAATCATCCATATTGTATTGAAGGTTTTATGATATGTTTGACTGTGGAAGTGTTGTTTTTATACCATTCATGGTTTATGGATAAAGTATTGACAAATCTGTATACTAGTTTTAATACGAATGTTTATGATATGTTTAAACCTGTTCATATGAGGAATTCATTGGACATAATAAGTGATGGGTGGAGCCTGCTATAGCTCCTCGATGCATTGGTAGGTCTCATGGGACAAACTAGTGTCTTGGCACAAGTCATTGACAAAATATTATTTGTAGTCTTGGCACAAGGCCTTGACTACGTGGTTATGATAGTATGGAATTAGGCATTCCATCATTATGAAAGTGGTTATTGATATTGAATGTTATTATTCGACTACTAAAATATCCATGTGAATATTTAAATGGAATTATTTCATTTTATTTCTACCAAATCATGCTGAAGATCAAGTTGAAAAGGGGTTTCTTTTAGTTATACATTGCCTTAAATCTTTATGCTTATTTATGAATGTTTCCTCTATATTGTAATCCTTACTGGGCATCTAAGCTCACCCCTTTCTATGTTTTATTTTTTCTAGGATGTGAAGAAGTATTTTATGAATGACCATCCGGGATAGTATGTAGGGATATGAGTGTGGACTATGCAAAATATGTTGTTGTAGTTTTCATTTTATGATGTAACGTAAACTTTATAAAATGTATCTAGTTATTCCAAGGCTACTAAACTAATCATTCTTTTGAGACAAGATCTTTTGTGATCATGCCAATGTTATGTAATAATGCACCGACTCTGGGTAACTGGGGTTGGGGAGATACATTTTTCTTATGATTATACATTATTTATGATTCATTATGATGAATATATATGATTATAAAAGTATTGAATGTTATTGGTGGACCTATAATTATACATCCCTATAATGTATTTGGTATTGTCTTCATATCATGATATAACATGTATGGTGTACATCTAGTTAACCATGTAAAATATCTTGTACTATCTTAGTAGTAATCATCAACTTATTCTTCTCTTGCCAACATTTATTTTTCTGCCAAATTTTGAAAATTACATGATTTGGGATATATTATTATAATTTTCTTTACTCCCATGTGATTATATATATGATTTTCCACTTTATGATATCATGTTATGCCCCATGTCTTAATAGTTATTTTTTACCACGTTTTATCCCTTACTTTTCTATGTAGCTCAACTCCATTGTCTAGGTATTCTGTGGGATATATTTTGCAGTAAAATAAGTTCAATGGGCATAAGAAAAATTTTTAGAGATCAAAATAAATATAATGTATATTGTAATAAATTTTTTTGTATGGGAATTCTAATATCCCAGGGAAATTAGACTTATTGGTTTCTATATTGTATTTTATTGAAATTTATGTTAAAATTTATCAAAAAAAATGTATATGATAATTTAGTAATTTTGGATTTATCTATTTATAGTTTATTTCGATCTAGATATATTGTAACATCCCAAGTAAGTAATGAGTAATAGATATTTTTATCTATGTCTATTAATGAATTAGATAGTGTTTTAGAGGCTTAAAATGAAAATAAATCCAATCTTAAGCATGGAATACACTAATATTTCTAAAAGATTGTTTTAGTGCCTTTTGATGGAAAACCATTTTTAAATCTATATTTTGACAATTTTATAAGATATTTTTGTCAAAATAAACTTATTCTTTATGATTGGGACATCAAAATTTACTTTCTGTGAATTTTTGGTATTTTTCAGACAATGTTCATTTTTTTAACGAATAGTGAAAAATACTGCATTTTACATCAAAACTGCTTTTTAATATATTTTATTTATATGATTAGATTATCTTTTGAATTTGTTTTGAAGTGAAATTAGAATATATTTTTACCATTTAATCCAATGGTGGTCATCGGAATCAATTTAACTTTGAAAGTGGACTTAAACTGGTGTCAATCTTTTGATACTTATTGTTTCATAAAAACACGCTATTTGTCATGACAGCGGGAATTAATTATTAAATTAATTAATGTGACTTATATGTTTTGAATTTTGTAAACTAGACTTCATTTTTGAATTCGGAATATCAAATATAGCTTAGGGTGAATTTTTGGTATTTTTCTGAAAAACTTCATTTATCGATGAATAGTGAAACTATTAAGTGGTACTTATAAAAACTGATTTTTCGTTTAAATGAAATTTTACCACTTTTGTGTTTTGAATTTAAAAAATCCAACATACATGGTTTTCATTAAGAAGTAAAATGTGGTTCAATGAGATTAGAATAATTTTTTGGTGAATAGTAACTCTTAAGTTCCTAATCGCGATTAGAGGTAATTAGTGTAGTTTAAGGTAAAAATAATGCTTTAATAAAATGAGATGAGCTTGACACATGTCCTACCCTAATTGTATGTGTCATGGCGGACCAAGACAATCCATGGGTCAACTTGGGGACCCATTGGAGCCACTTGTTTGGGAAATGACATAAATAACTATTTATTTAATGTAAAAGTAAAAATGATACAAACATGAGATGTTTTACTCAAAAAAATTTTACATGGGGTTATAAAGATCATATTTTTGATTATAAATAGTCATTGGAAGGCTAAAAAGATTTCCTACATCATAGTTTTTTTTTATAATTTTTAAATTTTAAATAAATTAAATTATTTACGACATCATGATGATGCAGCGATGACCTCATTATTTAACGATTTAAATAAAATGGAATGATAATGTAAAATCTAAGACCTACACATGGAAAAAACCTATTGGATGGGTGGATTTAGAACCCTTATCACCTTATCCTCGAAACACATCAATGTGGGTCCTCTTAAATACGAATACCATTTTAAAATAAAGTGACTTTTCTTTACCTTCCAAGAGTGCCCCACCTCTCTTCTTATAAAAGGCCCCCAACTCTACCTCCTTACCCACACTCCCAAAGCCTTTGGCTCGGCCAACCCCTTCCCATTTTGGCTCTCCACATACCTCTATACCTCCTTGAAGCCTCACTTTGGGCAGAAGTGTTCCCAAGGAAGCCATTGAGCTCAAATCTAAGAGAGTTACCCGATTTTAAGGTAATCTCTTCTTTTGATTCCTTTTGTTTGATTTTTCTTCTCCAACCCCCTAAAATCTTTTTATTCTTTTCTTTTGTGACAAATCCTGTATCCTTAATATAATAGGATGTTGTTATAAGAAGGATTCGTGCTACACTTACACAAACCTACATCTAATTGTTAAAGGACATACTGTTTCCGTGGATGGTGAATTTATGCCTCCCGAAACGATGATTGTTCAACATTATTTTAACAGCTTCAAAGGTGGCCATTAAGATGTCACTATATTTATATATGATATATAATATGTTTATGTTTTCCTTAAGCTTCTGTATTTTTCATTTTGGTCATACCTTTATGGTTTCCATTATTGGTAAATGCGATATCTTCATTTAAGGAAGTGCAGACTATCACCCCCTCAAAGTGATTTGATTCGTTAAATACCATATGTGGGACGTATAAAGGATGGAACTATGACATTATATATGATATTATTCTGGAATTATAATATACCTTTATATCATTATGATTCCATTCTATAAAATATGAAATAGAAATGAAAGTAGCGTTCATGTGTACGTACGGCTTACCGTCTCCATGAACGGTGCATTTCATTTCTTACCTCTAAATGATTATGTAATATTATAAATGAATGTATATAATGGATATATATGATATATAAATAATGATTATAATTATGGATATAATGGATACATGAAAAACATATAATTATAAAGGGTTTATTTTTTACTCAAGTACCAGTGATTGTTAAAACGACCGTTATTAACTTAAATAATGACATAGTGTTCATGACATAGCAATAAGTGATATAAAAGGAATAATGAACTTGAAAAAGGTTCTTAAACAAGTAGAAGTTAACTCAAATTTTTTATTCAGGAGATTAAAGAACGACTGAGCCAAGTCGGACCCGAGGTATGGGACTTTGTCTCAATCTCCTTTCATTGAGGCATATTTTGTTTTATACACAACCTTATTTTATATGGTGTATAAACCCATTTGACTATTATGTTTATCCAAAAGGAATCTTTTTTATATAAAGAATTTTAATAAACAACAAAATGGATTGTTTTTGTTGTACGTATGCGGCGACAACGACTTCTCCGCCGCCGTGACCGTTATTTGAGTTTCGGCTTCCTCTACAAGCCATACCTTCTTTTTGAAAGAAAAATAAATACCATGTTTTAATTTTCTTTTATTTTGGTATTAACAATGATTTTCATAATGTTTTTATATCAATGTGTTGTATTGATATCTTGTGATTGAATGGTGGAAATGTTATGTTTCCTTTATGCATGTTTTATGTGATATGATTATGTTGAGGTTCTTGGGCATTATTATGAAGACGGGTGGTTTCGTGATAAACTAAGGGCGGGTGAGCCCGATATAGATCTCCAATGCATTGGGTAACGTGAAGGAGTGTAACGTTAAGGTTTCTCCGAAGATATTTAGGGAATATACTGTGATGGGTATTCCAAACATAACCAAGAGGGTTACTCCCTACGTAAGAATGTTATGAATGCCTCAAGTTACCTTTATGTCTTATGATTTCTATGATTTATTCATGATTTGATGACGTATGTTAAAGTGCTTATGTTTTATGGGTAAAGTATGATTTCATTATTATGTATATATGTACCCATGTTTCCTTTCCATATTTTTATATCCCTTACTGAGCTTTTTATGCTCATCCCAAGTTTTTTTTTGAAATGTTTTTCACAGGTGAAGGGAAAGGTACATGATATGATGATAGTGTCAAGGAAGTGTCAAGAAAGAATCCATGTTTTATTTTAAATATGTTCCCATTGATGGGAAAGAAGAATACTATCTATATGTAACCACTTTGTTTATATGTGGAATGTAATGAAGGTTTTATGATCTAATTCTCTAAAACTCTAAACCCAAAAAGATCCTCAATGTGTAATCTTGTAATAACTCAAGATTAAGTATGGCTTAAGGATGGGGCCTTATAGTTGGTATCAGAGGGAGGTTTAGATGACTTTAGGAGTTAGAATTCTATTAAATGATTATCCAAAAATATTTTTTATGGTCAAATTGAAGTGATATTGTATTTGAAGATTACCATGTTGCTTCATATAAGACATGTTTGTTCAAAATGGTTTTTTGCAGAGGAAACAGGGAAGAAGTGCTATGAAAGCATGCAGAAGGAAATAACCTTCCGAATCAGCATCTTGAGATGGTCAGCATTGGAACTGAATAGTTTGTTGCAGTAATGGCGCAGTTGACTCAAGTGATAAATGGCGGTGGTATCCATACACGAGATCAGCCAGATCAACCGCAAAGGAACATGTCAGTGGTGGAACATTTCATGAGGAAACATCCCCCATCATTCAGAGGATCATTTGACCCTGTGCTAGCTAAAGGGTGGATTGAAGCACTGGAGAAGATTTTTGATGTCATGGGGTGTTCAGAAAATCAAAAGGTTTGTCTTGCTATTTATCGTTTGGAGGGTGAAGCAGATCAGTGGTGGTCGATGGTTAAAAATATCAAGGACGCTGATTAGAATGATGCTCTCGACTGGGATGAATTAAAAGGTATGTTTCTTGAGAAGTATTTTCCTAAGGTTGTTCGACTTAGGATGGAAAAGAAATTCTTTTAATTGAGGCAAGAGGAATACTCAGTGGCTGTCTATGAAGAAAGGTTCACTCGATTGGCAAGGTATGCTCCAAATTTTATCTGAGACCTTGATAGTAAAATCAATCGTTTTTACTCAGGATTAAAGACAAAATATCGAAGGGCATTAGCTTCTCGTGAGTTTAAAAGTTATGAAAATCTTGTACGATTTGCTGAGAAGGTGGAAATGGAGTTTGCCTACGATCAAGTGTTCTATAACAACCAACAGAAGAAGAGACCGAGGTGGCAGGAGAAAGGTAAGAATTCTTCAAAAAAGTCTGACGGTAAGAAAACTAAGTTTCCAGTTTGTGATAAATGTGGAAAAAGGCATGTTGGGGAATGTCTTCTAAATTCTGGAAAGTTCTACCGATGTGGTAAGATGGGACATAAGGCTTGTGATTGCACTGGAAAAGATCAGGGTGATGGTAAGACCAAATTTGATTTATAGTTAGTAAAATGTTATAAGTGCAATGAGATGGGTCACTATGCAAATGAGTGTCCGACAAAGAGATTGGGTGATGGGAAGCAGTTAGACAACAAGCAGAAAGGTGTGGTGAAATCCATTGCAACTACTTCAGCAGATGTCGGGCCATCAAATAAAGTTGTATCAGGTACTTTGTTTGTTTTTTTAGATTATGCCAGTGTGTTGTTTGATTAAGTTTCTACACATTCTTTCATCTCTAAAACCTTTTCTAGTAAAATTGGAATACCATCTCAAGAAATGACTCTTGAAATTTTGGTAAAAACACCTGGGGGAAATGTTGAGGCAAAAAGAATTTATAAGAATCTTCTTATCCTTATCTGTGGAAAGAACCTACTTGCAAACCTTATTTTTCTACCTCTAGTAGAGTTTGATGTTATCCTGGGTATGGATTGGCTCTCTATTTACCATGCTAAGATTTATTGCAGAGCTAAAGAAGATTCTTTTCAGAAATACTTTCAGTTTTTGTACAAGAATGAACCCTTACTGTTGATAACTTATCAAGAGGCCAAGAAACTTGTAAAAGATGGAAATGAATGTTACCTTGCACACATCGTTGAAAATAAAGGAACTGTTCAGATTAATGATGTTCCAGTGGTAAATGAGTATCCTGATGTTTTTCCTGATGAGTTTCCTGGAATAATACCAGATTGGGAAGTTGAGTTTACTGTTGACTTAGTTCCTAATGCTAAGCCAATTTCAAAACCCCCTTATCGAATGGCTCAAATTGAACTTTTAGAGTTAAAGGAGCAATTGCATGATTTATTAGAGAAAGGTTTAGTTTGACCTAGCACGTCAGCATGGGGTTCTCCTGTTTTATTTGTTAAAAAGAAAGATGGTTCTATGAGACTTTGCATTGATTATAGAGCCTTGAATAACATCACTGTTAAGAACAAATATCCTTTGCCTCATATCGATGATTTATTTGATCAGCTCTAGGGAGCTCAGTGTTTTTCAAAGATTGACTTGAGATCGGGGTACCATCAGCTGAAGGTAAAGGAAGCAGATATTCCGAAGACCGCGTTCCGTACAAGATATGGCCATTATGAATTTGTAGTAATGCCTTTTGGGCTAACCAATGCACCTGCTGTATTCATGGACTTAATGAATAGAATTTTCCATGAGTTCTTGGATAAGTTTGTGGTGGTATTCATTGATGATATTTTGGTGTTTTCTGAAAGTAAAGAGCAGCATGAAAGACATTTAAGGGTTATCTTGCAAACCTTAAAAGAAAATAAACTGTATGGAAAATTCAGAAAGTGTGAGTTTTGGTTGCAACAAATTTATTTCTTTGGTCATATTGTTTCTAAATATGGGATAACTGTTGATCCTGCAAAAACAAAGGTTGTTGAAGAATGGCCAAGACCCACAAATGTAACTGAGATTCGTAGCTTCCTTGGTTTGGCAGGCTATTAGCGAAGGTTTGTTAAAAAAATTTCACTGTTATCTAATCCAATGACTAAGCTAACTCGGAATGGTGTTAAGTTTATCGGGACAAAAGAATGTGATGATTGTTTTCAGGAATTGAATAGAAGATTGGTTAATGCTCCAGTTTTGGCACTACCTTCTAGGAATGGTGAGTTTGTTATATACAGTGATGCTTCATTGAAAGGACTTGGTTGCGTCCTAATGCATAATGATCAGGTAATTGCTTATGCTTCACGACAGTGGAAAACTCATGAGGTAAATTACCCTACAAATGATTTGGAATTAGCTGCTGTTGTTTTCGATTTAAAAATTTGGAGGCATAATTTGTATGGAATAAAGTGTGAAATATATACTGATCATAAAAGATTAAAATATATATTTACTGAGAAAGAGTTAAACATGAGACAGAGGAGATGGCTAGAATTAATCAAGGATTATGATTGTATAATTCATTACCATCCGGGAAAAGCAAATAAAGTGGCTGATGCTTTGGGTCGAAAAAGCAATGCTTCATTCGCAATGTTTCGTTTGGAATGTGATCCTTTGGTTAAGGATTTGATGAACTTTGGCATAGAAGTTGTTGGTGTAGAAATTTCTTCTGTTTTGTTTCAGGTATCAGTGAGATCATCTCTATCAGATAGAATCAAGCAAGCACAGAAGCAAGACAGTGAGTTTCAGAAAAAGGTAGAGCTGGTTTAGAAAGGTATGTTGGCTGAATTCAACATTGATAATGATTGCATTTTGAGATTTGGGAAGAGATTATGTGTGACTTGTGATTCATAGTTAAAGAGAGAGTTGTTATGTAAAGCTCATAGTTCTCTGTTTTCAGTTCATCCTGGTAGTACTAAGATGTACAGAGATCTGTGGGAGTTTTACTGGTGGGATGGAATGAAAAGAGATATTGCTGATTTTACTGTGAAGTGTTTGACATGTCAACAGGTTAAAGCAGAGTGGTAGTTACTGAAAGGGATGCTTCAGCCTTTACCAGTGCCAGAGTGGAAATGGGAGAATATATCCGTGGACTTTGTTGTGGGATTACCGAAGACATCTCGAGGTAATAAGGAAATTTGGGTTATTGTTGATCGCTTGACTAAATCTGCCCATTTCCTTGCTATGCGAGATAATTTTTCCCTAGATCAACTTTCCCGTTTGTATCTTAAAGAGATAGTCAGGTTACATGGAGTTCCCCTCTCCATTGTATCTGATCGTGATCCCAGGTTCACTTTTGACTTTTGGAAAGGCCTTCAGAAATCGTTTGGTACTGAATTAAATTTTAGTACAGCTTTTCATCCTCAATCAGATGGGCAATCAAAATGAACAATTCAGACATTGGAGGATATGCTACGTTCTTGCTCTATGGATTATCATGGAAGTTAGGACCAACATCTTTCTTTGGTTTAATTTTCATATAATAACAGTTTTCATTCCAGTATACAGATGGCACCATTTCAGGAATTATATGGGAAGTAGTGTCGAACTCCAGCTTTCTGGGATTAAGTGGGTGAAAGGAAGTTGATGGGACCAGAATTGGTAGAAGATATGGCAGAAAAACTTCAGCTGATTCAGAAGCACATGAGAACAGCTCGGAGAAGGCAGAAGAGTTATGTGGATAACCGATGTAAGGATCTATCTTTCAAGGTAGATGATCATTTTTTTTTCATGGTTTCTCCTTGGAAAAGTGTGATGAGATTTGGTAAGAAAGGAAAGCTGAGTACAAGGTTTATTGGACCATTTGAAATTATAGAGAGAGTTGGATCAGTTGCATACCAGGTGGCTTTACCTCCGAGTTTATCTCAGGTACACAATGTTTTTCACGTTTCGATGTTGAGAAAGTATATGCCAGATCCATCTCATGTTTTGAGTCCAGAGGTAGTTCAGTTGGAAGAGAACCTATATTATGAGGAACAACCAGTCCAGATTCATGACCACAGGGAGCAAGTGTTACAGAATAAGGTGATTAATCAGGTAAAGGTTTTGTGGAAAAACCACATGAGGGAAAGGGCAACATGGGAATCTGAAAATGCAATGAGGGATAAGTACCCCCATTTATTCGATAAGTAAAAAATTGCGGGGACGAAATTTTCAAAAGGTGGGGAGGATGTAACATCCCAAGTAAGTAATGAGTAATAGATATTTTTATCTATGTCTATTAATGAATTAGATAGTTTTCTAGAGTCTTAAAATGAAAATAAATCCAATCTTAAGCATGGAATACACTAATATTTCTAAAAGATTGTTTTACTACCTTTTGATGGAAAACCATTTTTAAATCTATATTTTGACAATTTTATAAGCTATGTTTGTCAAAATAAACTTATTCTTTATGATTGGGACATCAAAATTTACTTTGTGTGAATTTTTTATATTTTTCAGACAATGTTCATTTTTTAATGAATAGTGAAAAATACTACATTTTATATCAAAACTGCTTTTTAATATAATCTATTTATATGATTATATTATCTTTTGAATTGGTTTTGAAGTGAAATTAGAATATATTTTTACCATTTAATCCAATGGTGGTCATTGGAATCAATTTCACTTTGAAATTGGACTTAAACTGGTGTCAATCTTTTGATACTTATTGCTTCATAAAAACACGCTATTTGTCATGACAACGGGGATTAATTATTAAATTAATTAATGTGACTAATATGTTTTTAATTTTGTAAAACAGACTTCATTTTTGAATTCGGAATATCAAATATAGCTTAGGGTGAATTTTTGGTATTTTTCTGAAAAACATCAATTTTTGATGAATAGTGAAACCACTAAGTGGTACTTATAAAAACTGATTTTTCGTTTAAATGAAATTTTACCACTTCTGTGTTTTGAATTTCAAAAATCCGACATACATGGTTGTCATTAAGAAGTAAAATTTGGTTCAATGAGATTAAAATAATTTTTTGGTGAATAGTAACTCTTGAGTTCTTAATCGCGATTAGAGGTAATTAGTGTAGTTTAAGGTAAAAATAATGCTTTAATAAATTGAGATGAGCTTGACACATGTTCTACCCTCATTGGATGTATCATGGAAGACCAAGACAATCCATGGGTCAACTTGGGGACCCCATGGAGCCACTTTGGTTGGTAAATGACATAAATAAATTTTTATTTAATGTAAAAGAAAAAATGACACAAACATGAGATGTTTTACTAAAACAATTTTTACATGGGGTTATAAAGATTAGATTTTTTATTATAAATATTCATTGGGACGCTAAAAATATTTCCTACATCATAGTAGTTTTTTTTATAATTTTAATACTTTAAATAAATTAAATTATTTATGACATCATGATGATGCAGCGATGACCTCATTATTTAACGATTTAAATAAAATGGAATGATAATGTAAAATCTAAGACCTACACATGGACAAAACCTATTGGATGGGTGGATTTCGAACCCTTATCACCTTATCCTCGAAACACATCAATGTGGGATCTCTTAAATCCGAATACCATTTTAAAATAAAGTGACTTTTCTTTACCTTTCAAGAGTGCCCCTCCTCTCCTCTTATAAAAGGCCCCACCTCTACCTGCTTACCCACACTCCCAAAGCCTTTGTCTCGGCCAACCCATTCCCATTTTGGCTCTCCACATGCCTCTCTTACTCCTTGAAGCCTCACTTTGGGCAGAATTCTTCCCAAGGAAGCCTTTGAGATCAAATCTAAGAGAGTTACACGATTTTAAGGTAATGTCTTCTTTTGAGTCATTTTGTTTGATTTTGCTTCTCCAACCCCATAAACTCTTTTTATTCTTTTCTTTTGTAACAACTCCAGTATCCTCAATATACTAATATGTTGTTATAAGAAGGATTCGATCTACACTTACACACACCTACATCTAATGGTTAAAGGACATACTGTTTCCGTGGATGGTGAATTTATGCCTCCCGAAATGATGATTGTTCAACATTCTTTTAACACCTTCAAAGGTGGCCATTAAAATGTCACTATATTTATATATGATAAATAATATGTTTATGTTTTAATTAAGCTTCTGTATTTTTCATTTTGGGCATACCTTTATGGTTTCCATTATGGGTAAACGCGATATCTTTATTTGAGGAAGTGCGGACTACCGCCCCCTCAAAGTGATTTGATTCGTTAAATACCATATGTGGGATGTATAAAGGATGGAAATATGATATTATATATGATATTATACTGGAATTATAATATACCTTTATATCATTATGATTCCATTCTATAAAATAAAAAATAGAAATGGAAGTAGTGTCCATGCGTACGTACGGGTTACCGTCTCCATGAACGGTGCATTTCATTTCTTACCTCTAAATGATTATGTAATATTATAAATGTATGTATATACTGGATATATATGATATATACATAATGATTATAATTCTGGATATAATGGATACATGAACAACATGTAATTATAAAGTGTTTATTTTTTACTCAAGTACCAATGATCGTTAAAACGACCGTTATTAACTTAAATAATTACATAGTGTTCATGACATGGAAATAAGTGATATAAAAGGAATAATGAACTTGAAAAAGGTTCCTAAACAAGTAGAAGTAAACTCAAGTTTATTATTCAGGATATTAAAGAACGACCGAGTCAAGTCAGACCTGAGGTATGCAACTTCGTCTCAATCTCCTTTCATTGAGGCATATTTTGTTTTTTACACAACCTTCTTTTATATGGTGTATAAACCCCTTTTACTTTTTACGTTTATACAAAAGTATTCTTTTTTATATGAAGCATTTTACTAAAGGAAAAAAGGAAATGTTTTTGTCGTACATAGGCGGAGACAACGACTTCTCTGCCGCCGTGACCGTTATTTGAGTTTCAGCTTCCTCTACAAGCCATACCTTCTTTTTAAAAGAAAAATAAATACCATGTTTTAATTTTCATTTATTTTGGTATTGAAAATGGTTTTCATAATGTTTTTATATCAATGTGTTGTATTGATATCTTGTGATTGAAAGGTGTAAATGTAATATTTCCTTTATGCATGTTTTATGTGATATGATTATGTTGAGGTTCTTGGGCATTATTTTGAAGATGGGTGGTTCCGTGATAAACTAAGGGCGGGTGAGCCCGATATAGCTCTCCAATGCATTGGGTAACGCGAAGGAGTGTAACGTTAAGGTTTCTCCGAATATATTTAGGGAATATACAGTGATGGGTATTCCAAACATAACCAAGAGGGTTACTCCCTATGTAAGAATGTTATGAATGCCTCAAGTTACCTTTACATCTTATGATTTCTATGATTTATTCATGATTTGATGAGGTGTGTTAAAGTGCTTATGTTTTATGGGTAAAGTATGATTTCATTCTTATGTATATATGTACCCATGTTTCCTTTCCATATTTTTATATCCCTTACTGAGCTTTGTATGCTCATCCCAAGTTTTTTTTTGAAATGTTTTTCATAGGTCAAGGGAAAGGTACATGATATGATGATAGTGTCAAGGAAGTGTCAAGAAAGAATCCATGTTTTATTTTAAATATTTTTCTATTGATGGGAAAGAATAATACTATCTATATGTAACCACTTTGTTTATATGTGGAATGTAACGCATGTTTTATGATCTAATTCTCTAAAACTCTAAACCCGAAAAGATCCTCAATGTCTAATCTTGTAATAACTCAATATTAAGTATGGTTTAAGGCTGGGGCCTTATATCTATGAGTGGACTCCCATCATTTTAGCCTCAAATTTAATTTCAGCCCTATAATCCTTATAGAAGAATGAAGATGGTTCTCTTTTCACATCACTATAAATATCACACAATATACTGATACAATAACTATTTTAAAGACTCCATTTGTGTTTATTTTGATCCAACATATACAATTAGGTTTAAAAATTATGAAGATAAATTCGATTTATTTAAAAAAAATCCCAAAATACCCAAATTCATAAATAGGCAATTCATGAAGTATATTTCCAACCAAACCAGACTCTATTGATGTTATCATCTGTATAGCTAGTGGAAGGTTCTCTATGTAAATATTCAGGATTATAACATATACAACGTGAATATTAGTATTCATATTCTACTATATTATATAACCTAAATATATTATAGAAAAAATGAGTATTTTTTTAAACTAGAAATGTCGAAGATGGTCATACCAGTTATCTTTTAGTCCTGTTGTATCATATTTACATGATATATTCACTCAAAAAGATAGAAAATGACATTTCATTATAATTTTACAATAAAAAAATTAATCAATTCATGATTAATAGAATCAATACGTTCTCTATAATCTCTATATAGAGAACAATTCAAAACTAGTTCCCACAAAAATTTCATCAATATGAATCTTATTGAAGATAAATATACAAATCAAACCAATCCAAGATGATAAAATCAAGATATTATTATACTATTCCAAACATTTTTCATTTTATAAGCTCTAGAAATAAGTAATTCATAATACATGTTTCACGTCAATGTCCCATATTCAATAGGTTTCCAAATCAACTTATCCCTATTAGGAATGAATATGTTGTTATATATAAACCCCTTAATTGAAGTGTAAATATGTTCAAATTGGGATCTATTTTTTTCTAATTTTGAAATTTGTATCTAAGACATACTCCTGAATTAATTTTATAAGTGAAAAATAAAACCAGTTTTCATTCCAAAAAAATGATATTAGAATTCGAACAATATTTCAATCACTAATAGTGAATATTTATTTGATAGATAGATAGAAAAAACAATATTATAATGTTACATTATAGATATCCACCTATAAAAAAACATGATTTTTGAAATTTGTTACTATCATAGCTTTTAGATAATAATCTCTAAATAAAATGGGCTTGATGGTATACCTAAAGAATATAAAATTTTTGTTACCTTTTCCACCCTCAATGATTGGTTTGAAACAAATCCTCCATCTGATATACATACATTTTCTCTCATAGTTACTTCTACATCATATAAAGTTTTTGATAATATGATTTTTGAACATAACAAGAGAAATAGTCCATTTATAGACAATGAAATAGTAAAAAAATTTGGTAGTATCAATACACTTAATAAGAGTGATCCTTCATGCATGAATACAAGAATTTACCATCCAAGAAATCAGCTAGATATTTATATTATTTTCTATACCACTAATGTTTTATGCCTTAGATTTACCCATGAATAGGGGTATGACTATTTAAATTAATCTAAAGATTACCTCTCTAATATTCAACTTCAAATTTATGAGATTTATTTTTTGACATAAAAAATTATGAATGAAAAAAATATTTACCTAGTATTTGTTAATAAACTATCTAGAAATAAATCCATAATGATCCAATATCCCCGTGATGAAAGAAAATTTTCAAAACCGCTTTTAATAATATAATTAAATCTTCTTCATAGAATAATCATTATATAACTATAATTTAATTCCTAGTTTTAATGGGATAAAACATACCTCTCTACAAAACTATTATAATGGACATTATTAGATTTTATTTAAAATTTCATAATAGGATAACAGATATGTGGTTATTTCCCCTATACCTATAAGATTAGAAGATTCACCATTCTATTGTCCCATTAATGAAAATGGATAACATAGTAGAATTCAAAAATGGGTGTATACATTGGTAAATAATTCACTAAATCAAAACCATCACCAGACTCAAAAAATAAGCTCCCTTTTTATGGTTTCAAATTAATTTAGGACATCTATATTAATAGAAACATTTCAATTATTATTACATTTTATTTTTAGTTTGGTACATTATGAATTTTTTCCAAGATAAAATTATATTTTTGTAATATGTAGAAAAAAAACTAGTTACTGAATACCACATTTCCAAACACTAGACAAATTCTTATATCTACAATAATGAAGAATAATTTTTAAACAATATTAGTTGGAAAAAATGTTTAGATATATTATGATACTAAAAAGAATAATATTTCAATAAAAATATGAGAAAATGAGAGTTGTTTCATTTAGAAAGAATATTATTTTTAAATAAAATATAAAATGATCATCATGATATTAGAATTTACAATTTGAAAAATTTATAAAATAATAAGTTTATAAAACCATGTGACCCTAGGGTACTCAATGTAATGATAAAGAAAACTAAATACATAACCACCCCCATGTCTAGAATATTGGTATGCATGTTGTTATCTTATTTATTAAGGACTAGAGGAATGACATTCACATGTATCTTATGTTGAGAATAGAATATTGGTTGAAAATATCATAATAATAATACACCATATGCACATTTATTTCTTTTTTCCCAAATATTTTTCCCATTCTTCATGTATTTTATGGTACTGAAAAATATTCTAATCTTCAAAAGATTATTTAAAATGGAAGTGTTCCTGTCTCATTCATTTATCAATTATTTCATGAATGTTTCTTTTATAATTTCCTCTATATTGATATTTTAATTAAATTTAGTGGTCCACTACACTAATCTATTGAGAGTATATAGGTGAAATACATCCTCATATCCATTCTAAAATTCATATATCTTCTTTTACATATCATCTATATCCTTATCCAAGTTGTTGAAATTGAACGTACTATAAGCTCTATATTTATATTTTAGATTTCTATGTTTTAAAATATTGGAATATAGGTCATCATATCACTCTATGTTATTATTGGATTCCTCCAAAATATTCCTACAATTAGGGTTCTTCAACCCTATATTATTGAATCTAAAGTAAAGTGGACCAAATTTTTTTCATGAGGATAATAGTGAGGAATTGGTGATGGTCTGAATTAATCATTAATAGGATATTTCACATCTTCTTATTCCCAAAATTCATAGATATTTGAAAATATTATATCATATTTAAATCCATGATCCTACTAAAGAATCTTATATGCCAATTTTATTTATCCCACGGCCATGAAAATTCCATAAAATCAATAGAATTCATACACACCATGAATTCTCTATTCATGATATCTAATTTTTTTTCTCCCCTATCCATTTGTGCATGCGTAAGACAACATTTAAATCCCTAGTTTGAATCCATGTTCCATACAAGTTTGGTATTAGGTATTATATTTCTTCACATTAATATATTTAACATTAATAATAATTCATGGAATAAATGAAAGAGTGCTAAAAGATGTTATCTTCTAAGATAAATTCATTAGATGCAATCTTCATTTTTATTTACACTACACTAAATATGGTCACATTCCATGAAACAAATTATCAAATGGTTTCTACTAAAATTTAATTTTGGTAAATCCCAAAATAATCATAACTCGTTGTATTGAAATTAAAGCTTCAATTTTTATTTAAATAATTCATTGGATTAGTAATTACAATCATCAATGTGTGATGGCTAAAAATAAAATTTCTTGGTTTGCCTACATTTTTTGTATTAGTTATCCTATAACTGTTCTAGAACAATACATTAATTTTTTTACAATTATTATATATTGATTTATTTCCAGTGTTTTTTTACTTTTACCTTCCATTTAAGCCCCTAAGACAACAATTTTTAATTATTTTCTACTATGAAGTAGAATCTTCCACTCCTTTTCTATCTAAGGTGACTTGATCTCTTACAATATCTTATTCTGTCATCTTCTTAACTATAATATCAGGGTCCTCATTATTCTATTCTTTTTGGATCCTCCAATAAATTATGACTACCTATTTCTATGTTAAGTTTTACTTAGGATATCATATCCTCTTTAATGGTTTGCTCATCCATTTTTTTGATAATGAGAATTTTTTCTTCCTAGATTCCCACTCAACCAATTACCTTCAAATTTTTACTATTTGATTCATGTTCCTAACTAGGTGTCTCTCACTCAAGTAATCCTTCCATGTGGAAATGGGAAATGAGGTTATCGATAATTCCTGTAATTGCGTATTAAGTAGCTCATGTATTACCTCCAATTTTACATTTTACACCAGGAGACATTCCCTAAGGTTCATGTGAATTAAAGGTTTCAGACTAATCATATATCATGTTTTCATTACATTGAATTATACCTTGAGCATCCGGAACCATTCCCAATGATTAATGAGACTTAGAAGGCTCACCCAACACATCAATATGTTTTTTTCTAGATTGGTCCTAACCAACTTACACAGACTCCTTCATGGATGAGTTCCCTTATCTTTTATGTGTAACTCTTCAATACTATAATAGTTTGTAAAATCATTCCCTATCTAATTTTAAATAGATAGAAAGTATTGGATAAATTTATTTATAAATGTCACTTCAAATTTAATACTATTGTATCAATGGAGATGTTATTTATCAATAGATTCTAAACATTAGTATCCACAAGAACACTTGGAAAATGTTATATTTTTGTTTCAACAGTACATTCATCCATCTATAATGGTGATCTAATGAAGGACACAATTTCATATAATATTTTTGGATTCTGAAACACCTGGATAATTCTATGAGACCATAACCATATATTATAATAAGTGTGATTCTATGTATGTGGGGTGATGTTAATGTCCCATGTTAATTTCCATTAAACCATTTGGATGCAACTATATAATCTTGTACTCGATGAAGTAGAACAACCAATATTAGAAAAGAAAAAAAGTGAAAATATCCCTTACCAATGGGTATTATCCTAAGGTTTTCAATTCCCCAATTTTTTTAATCTCAAATTAAATTCCACAACCTTTAATGGTATGTCCCAATTTTCTTTAATATGTATAAATATTTGGTAAAATATACAATCTTATAGTTTTCCATTGAGCACTGCATAATTCATATTAAAATATAAAATTCTATCAATAATCCTAGAAACTTGTGATTTTTATGAGACATGATTCAAATTTTATTCTGATTAACTAATCCCCTTCATTAGTACCACTATAAAATATACCCCATTTCCAATCAAATCTTCATAATTATTTTATTGTTCATGAAAAAAATTCAGGGCAAAATACCAGATGAAGAGATAAATGACATATGAATCTAAATAAACCATGAAACATATAAATAGCTCCAAAAATATGTATAACACATAAGAAATATTCATATAAATAACCTATGAAACATTTACATGTATAATCCAAATAATATATATATATACTTGAAACATTTATATATAATTCATAATATATATATATCGAAAAATATATGTAACATATAGAGCATATTCATATACATAACCGACAAAAAATATACATATATAAAGAAATAAAGACATATAGACACATATATATATATATATATATTATTACCCACAAAATATATTTAACCAATGGAATATATATACATAACACAAAACATATATATATAACCCAAGGAATAAATATAACCCATATAATATAAATAACAAACTAAACATAATATATATTACCCCATATATATATAACATAATATATATATATATATATATTATAATCCACCAAAAATATAGATTATCTTACTCAAAATATGCATATATAACCTACCAAATGTTTTTAGAAAACAAAGAATAACATATATAACATATGAAACATATATATTTTATTACTCATTTTATATGCGTTATAATGAACTAAAATACATATAAGTGTATAAACTAATGAATAATATATATTAAGAAAAAAATTACATAATATAATAAACTCTCATAGAAAATTTTATTTACTATGAAAAAAATTTGAAATAAAAATGTGAACACAATTTATTTAGGAACCTTCCTAAACGGGTGATAAAATCATGTTACCTCTAAATCCCACATGGAATGGGCCAAGAGATGTGGAGTAGTATTGATAGTATAAATACAAAAAAATGAGGTATTATCCATAGAATAAAACAATAGAAGACTAAACTAACTGTGAAATAAAAAACCATATACAATAATAAATCAAATATCAAATGATATATTAAATATTGTAAGGTTCTTAAATATAAAACGGCATAAAAAATTTTAATATAGATACATCTGTGAAAAAATTAGCAGTATCTTGAAAAAAAAATAAACCCAAACAACCTATATACCTTTGTGATATATGAAATGTTCCCCCCAAAAGTTTTTGTGTTCAATCCTAGTCATTGGGATAAAGACACAAAAACCTCAACTAATAAATCTTAAATCCTATATTTTAACATAAGGATGAGTGTATACATATGTTCTGTCTGTCAACCCCAAAAGTAGTAAAGGTGTCAGGTGATTTCATCCAATAATAGTGATGAAATAGATGAAATATTAAATGTTGATGGGATTCATGAAGCATTTATTTATGTGTTTTTATTAATACATATTCTCACCCATTATTTTTTCTTATTAAGATTTATTATTTGTTCTTATTATTTGAGGACATTATTTTTTATTAATAGTTTGATTAATTATTTGTGTTTTAATTATGTTTTTTAGTATTTAAACTATTTTCTTTCAAATGACATTACATTAAGATGGTTGCATGTAATTTATTAATGATTTATCTATATGATATTATTATTCAATGATGTCATTATTATTTAAAAAATATATATGTATTGGATGTTATATATGAAATTATTTCTTACATAGAGATAACTGGAAGAGAAACTAATTTTTCATAATTTTTTTAAAATTATAACACAAAGAATATAATTTTGAGTATAGAGAGGATTTAAGGGATTTAAAAAATTGTTAATTTGTAAATATTAGGTTATTATAATTTAATATTACGTATTCAATTCAAGGGAAAAATTTAGCCTAATGTTATGTTTGTTAGAAATGTAAGTATATTATGTATGAATAATATAACACTATATATCTTATAGAATTTTCATATGTAACATACCGACCAGACTATTCCTCAAACTAGTAGGTGGACCAGTGGTCACATTACCTCAAGCACGTCTCCCTATAACCTAGAGGCTTCTGACTAGTAGAAAGGGTCTATGGATAGTTTATGGAGATATTATACCCTCATATTCATAGTTTACAATAGTGAAAAATAAAAAAAAATAAACAATAGCAGAAGAAGATATAATGAAATAGTCAAAAATAATAATGAAAATGGATAATGCCAGTTTATACAATGCATAAATTTCATGGTGAAACATATCTAAAAGCAGTAAACAATATAGCATGCTTCACATATCAGTACATAATATGAGTAAAAGACTCAAATCCACAGGTGTGATCTTCAAAAGCATCGTGAGCATCCACTCTGTCCTTTTCTCTTAACTCCCATGTACAAGAAAATAGAAACAAGAAATGTCCAAGGTTCTATAAACAAGTATAGTCCACTCAGTTACCCCAGTGTAATTGAAGCCCGAATAAGGTGTGATATATAAATATCAGGAGGAAGCGACCATCGGTTTATTGATAAATCTACAAAATTCAATAAAATAAAACATTGTGCATGTATATCGAACCAATAATATAATCTAATAAATAACCAAAAACCCGTCCAGGTTCCTAAGGGAAACCTGATGATAATACCTTCTTCAACCCAATTCTATTAAGAATGATCATGTCAATTATGTGTGTATATATATCGTAACTATGTATAAGAATATATGTAAATAGATAGATAGGCTTAGAATCCTCCTATATGAACCAACACGTACTAACTCCAAATAAACATATACCTTGCATACTATTTCTGGTTGGACCAAGACGTAATGAACAACTATTCATTACTAGGTGAAGCACTCACAGTCTTTCCCATATTCCAAACTCCAAGAGCTCTAGATATCTCATGGAAAACAACATGGAATATCACACGGTCTTTATACACCAGGCTCTCACGGTCTGTTTGAAAATGATAGTGGATAGATCAAGATGTAACACACCAATATCTGTAATCATGAGTACCACACATGTTCTATCTCATTGCTCAACTCCAAGATCTCTCATGGTCTCTGGTGGATCAACACAAAAACTAATAAAATCATTCTACCCATGTTCTATCACACTTCCTTAGATCCCCTTCCTTTATAAGGTGTAACCATTCACAACAAATAATGTTAGAATAATTTAACCTCTCATGCATTTCATTATCTCGTTTCAATTTCATATAAGAAATCATATTCACATTATACTTATGGAAAACCATCTTAAGTATGTTAATTTAAAACATTGACATCGGCTTCACATTCAACTAAAAAAATGTGGCAAGGACCTCTCATTAATCTCATTGGCCATACTAAAAATCTATTAGTTTACTCAACAAATAACTAAGTATATAAATTCCATTAATTAATTATTCAATCACACAATTCGTATCTCATAAATAATTTTCCAAAATTAATTATCTCATTATAAATCTCAACATTCCACATTCAATTCCACAATTAAATATCAAGATCATAATATCAAAGGCACATAATTAATTCACAAATAATAATATCAACCTAGAAAAAAAATTATCTCATAATTAATATCCTGAGTAATTATCTAAACTAAAATTCTCAAAGAACATAATTAATTCACAATTAATTATCTCAACATAGCCAATTTATTGTAATGACCCAAACATTTTTTAATTAAAATTTCTATTGATCTAATTTAATGATTTATTAAGTAAAATGGTTATATAAAACTTATGAACTTTCATGGTTTTATGTTTTTGGATTTAAAAATACCATTAAGAATTGTTACAATTGCTGATATAGTAGTAGAATAGTGATCACATGATTAGTATAAATATAAAGCTTTAACAAATCCAATTTATTCAAAAAATGATGTGATGGCCTCATCCAATAGAATTAATCCATACAAAGCCCATTTGTTGGAGCTCTAATAAGAGGTGGCCTCATTGGACTTCAATCTTGACCAATCCAATCTTGAGATTCATAACATTAAGCTCGAATGGAACCGCCTTCGGGATAAGGGGATGTTGTTAGAGATTTTCACCAAAACGATGTTATCTGAGCCAAACTAAGAGTCTGTCACCATATCACACCTTACCCTAAGGTCTTATGAGGTTGTTTTAAGGGGTTATGTAACAAGACCCTATAACTATGATTATCTGTATTATGTTTTGTATAAAATAAAGAATATATGCTCATTTTATTATTATTACTTTCTAAATAGTTTTTAAAGCACAAATAATATTTTTTGTTAATATTCATTTAAAAAATCTACATTGATTAATTAATGTATTTTTGAATTAAATAATCTTTTAATAAAATTTTCTTACTAAATTAATTTTTATTTAATATAAATGATCTTATAATTTTTAATAAAACAATTGTAATTTTAATTAAGGTATGAAAACTATTGTTGTTAACACCCACCATATTTCTATAAATGTTGGTTTTATTTGAAAAATTGAAAATTCACATATTTATAAAATTATTGATATAATATAAATATCATTTTTTGAATTAGGACATTGAAATTATCCAACGGTGATTTTTTCATAATTTTCTAAGATAGTCTAATTTTTGGGTAAAAATTAAATACCATTTTAATATATAATGTGTTTTCTGACATCATAATGACCCAATAGATATGTAATAAAATACTATAAATGAGTGTTTCTTCCAATATATGTATTACCTTTAAAATAATGTGATTTTAGATTTTTTTGATTAATTTTATGGTTCCTTAGTGGACCCACTAAGACTTATAAAACATTTTAACTTTTTAAAATGATTTTTTTGAGAGTATGATTCCCTCCACATAATCAAGCCAAATATTTTCATAATTTAGGCCATTAGAATTGTAAAATAATTTTTTTCACTCCCCTTTGGAAAACACTGTGGGAAAAAATCACAGGATGCTTTGTGGTTTTGATTAGTTTAATGTGTGGTTCCCAAAACCTAAATAAAAAAGAATTCCCTATCTTTTCCCATATAATCCCACCAAATATAACACTTCCTATTCAGTCAAAGCCTTTGGATCTCGACCAAAATCATCACTCCACTCTCTATAATCCTCTAAATTCTCCCCAATCTCCCAATAAGCCTCTTTCAAGCCTATCCCAAGCCTTTGAGATCACACTTCCAAGTAAGGGATTTCTTCCTTTTCTCATTTTTGCCCATGTTTCTTTATGTTGATATATCATTTTTATATTATTTAAAAATATTGGGGTATGATTTATCACCTCCAAATTACATCCCTCCTTGTGTTTAAATGATTATATTCCCATTTATATCTCATTAATTCCTTCCTTGTACACCCTTTACCATGCTGAAATTCCATAAGGGATTTCTCTCTCATCATTTACATACAAGCAATTATTTGGTATTATGAATCTAAATTCTATTTAATTTTTTGGTACAAGTTTCTATATTAACCCCTTAATTTACATTTCTTGTCAATGTTATGAGACAACACATTATCTCTCTTCAACCATTTTTATGAATTCTTATGTCATGTTGTTATGTTGTCGAAATTGCACCGTGATTTTCCAAGCCAAAGTCATCATGTAGTGAATACCATTCTTATTTATCTATCAAGGGTATTCAGCTTTATGAAAATTTACTTTTTGATTATATAGATTCACGTATGTATTATATATTCCTTTATCATGGAATAAATTATTATGCTTAATGAATCCATGTTATATAATCTGTGTGACACACTTATGCATGAAATAAAATGATTATGAAGGATGTGTCCTAATAACGCTCCAATGCATTCGGTAAAGATTAGTATCATTATACGTCAATTTAAATGAGGGTTTACACATGCTAATTCATGTTTAATGAGGGTTTACTCAAGATCCATATGCAATGAGCCTTGGATCATTCTATGTCATGTTAAATGTTGTTGCCACATTTTCATGTTATGATAATTAGGATATATCATGCCTTTATCTTCATATTTCTATTGTGCTCCATTGATATTCCAATTTCCTAACATGTAATATGTTCTTCATGTTATGCCTTTTTTATGACCTTACTAGTATTTATATCTCAACCTTTTCTTATCAATTTCCTCAGGTTATCCCATGCAATGCTATGTATGAAGGAATATGTGTGGTCATGTAGAAGAAGTTTTCAATAAAGATGTGTATTTTATTTTTTATGTTGTTATGTAATGTTCCTAATCTCCAATGACACTAGACCTCTCGATATTCTATGTTTTATCAAGTTAATAGTTAAAGTAATAAATTATGTTTAAGTGTGTAATAAATAGCAAGGTTGTTATAGTTTGTATTAGAGGAGAGTTTTAGTTATTATTGGGATTTGAATTGGAAAACATGAGTGAAAGCCTTAAGGATAAAATTAAGTATAATAAAAACATCCCTAAATTTGGGTTAGTATTCAATAAGTGGTTTATTAGGAAAAAATATCCCTATCTGGATATGAGCTAGTAGAGGCGGCTTTGGCACAAATGTATCTAGGGGTAAAACCCTAAACCCAACATTGTGCTACAAAAGGTTGCGAAACTCCCAGGGAATATTTTTTGGCAAATTCATAATCTTATAATAAACATTAAGTAAGGGGGAAAAAGTCCCCCTACTAATATCTTTTAGAAAGTAGATCATGGATAAATTATATTGAAGCCTATAAATTCATAAGTTAGGTAAATATAAGTAATTAATAAGTCATCCATTTTTATATTTGGATTTCCCTTTACATGTTACCCATAACATTCCTTTTATTCCATATAATGGTCAGTAATAGGAGGACTCGGGCAAATAATTGATGCAAACATCAATGTGATGACTGTTCTAATGAGATTCCCAATCCGATGGGAGTGGGAATCAAAATCATTGTCATAGTAATGTCTTAGTTAACTCATGTTTCGAATAGAAACATGGGTCAATAGGAACATTCTACCACCCCTACGAAATTAGAATTCGCAATCGAGTTCTTCATGAGACAAATGCCTCCTACTTTTTATGGATCATCTGATCCCTCGATCGTCTAACTATTGATCAACTCCATTGAAAATATATTATCTATCCTTTAATGTTATGAATAAGAGATGGTACTTTTGGCCTCTTATCATATGGAGGGTGAAGCTAAACAATAGTTGACATTGATAAAAAATACGATGCCTAAGGAGGAGAACGATACATTGGAATGGAAGGATTTTTAGAAAATGTTTTTCGACAAATATTTTCATCACACTTTCTGAATTAAGATGTAAAGGGACTTCCTTGACGTCATGAAAAAGATGATGAATCCATCAGAGCATTTGAGGAAAGATTTTAATGGATTTTAAGATATGCCTCAAGATTTGTCATTAACCTCGAATTAAAGGTGGATCACTTCTTTAGAGGTCTAAAACCTAGCATAAATAAATCTGTAGAAATCTGTGACATTGAAAGCTATGAGGAAATTTTCCAACATTCTCTCAAATTCAAAATAAAGATTAGAGAATCGTAGGGGTATCATGGGGATATGAAGTGTAAGGAGGATTTCAATTTGGGTGGTCTGATGGATAAATCCAATGATGCTGTGAAAATCCAGCACCCCACTTGCGAATGGTGTGGAAAGAAGCACCCCAAAAATTTTCTAAAGGGTGCGAGGAAATGATTTAGATGTTGAAGAGAAGGGCACATGGCTATTACCTTCCGATAATAAAAGCATGCGGTTGCGATAGTGGAAAGGAATTCTTTGTTCAATTATCAAATAATTGTTCATTGCTTCAACTGTAGAGATCTAGTGTACTTCAAAAACTAGTTCTATAATCCATGTGCTTTCGAATGCAACCAACATCCTCCAAGGAATCATTGAAGATATTTTTCCATGATTACAGGAGAAGTGAAACCCATCAACAAAGTGGTGACATATATGATAGTTATGATTTCAATAATAGGGAAAGTACATTTTGATTATGGTTCTACGCATTAATTTGTATCTCTAAAGTTTAGTAGAAAATACCAACACCACCACAAGTCATGGAACTAGAGATATCAGTAAGAACAGCAAATGCGCCCATCTTTGCATATCATGAGTATAACTCCTCCCCTATCATTATTTGTTGATTGAACTTCCCTGATTACATCATCATACTCCCTTTGGTAGAGTTTAATGAAATTCTTAGCATGTATTGGCATTATTTATATAGATCCATCATATATTGTCAGGATAGGGATGTAAACTATATATAACAAATCAACCCTAGATTCTGCACAAGTGCATGGAGGAGGATGAATCATTTATAACACCATCATCTTAAGCGTGGATATTACTTCACTATGAGCGTGTGTATCTAGCACAAATGATTGAGTCTATGGAAGAAACCATCCTTAAAGACATGCCTATTGTGAGGGAATTTGTAGAAGTGTGAAGGAATTGTTAGGTCTTCCTCCAAGAAGAGATGTTGAATTCTCGATTGATCTTATACATAGGGAATTTCCAATATCCAAGAGTATATATAGAATGGTTTTTTCGTGATTGAGGAGCTGGAGAAATAACTACTATAGAATCTGGATAAAGGTTTTATCTTCCCAAGTGCTTCACCATGGGGTCCACCAGTACTCTTCATCAAAAAGAATGCTTGTTTAATGCGCCTTTGCATGGATTATCATGAGATCATAAAAATCATGACAAAGAACAAGTATCATCATCCCCGAATTTATGACTTGTTCGATAAACTATGTAAAGCCCAATACTTCTCCAAGGTGGATTTGTGGTCAGGATATTACCATGTAAGGGTGAAGAAAAAGGATATACCCAAGACTTCATTTTGTGCAAGATACAGCCACTATTAATTCTTATTAATGCTTTTTAGACTGACTTATGCTCTAGCAATCTTGAAGGACATAATGAATAGAGTTTTTAGATATTACCTTGAAACTTTTTTGGTAGTTTTTGTATATGATATTATAATATACTCCAAAAGCAAGAATGATCACGAGGAGAATCTAAACACGATACTAGAGACCTTGTAGAAGGATAAGCTCTATGTAAAGTATAACATGTGTGAGTTTTCGTTGAAGGTCTAATTCGTGGGTCATATCATCACATGCAATGGGATATCAATGAATCCCTCCAAGATTGTTTTAATTTAGGGATGGATGAGGCAAACATTGGACATGGATATCTATAGATTCTTGGGGTTAGCTAGATATTATCACTGATTTGTGGGAAATTTCTCATGATTATCAAACCCTCTTACCAAGCTAACTCAGAAGGGAATCAAGTTTTCTTGGATTGATGAATGCGAAGAGAGCTTCAAGGATATTAAAAGGTCTCTTATCACTCTCCCATGCTCATGCTACGCAGAAGTGGACAAATTTTTGTGGTATTAAGTGATTCTTAGCAGTAGGGAGTGGGTTGTGTGTTGGTGCAAAATGACAAAGTCATTAACTATGCTTCAAGGAAATTGAATTTTCATGAGAAAAACTAACCAACGCATGATATGGAGTTGGAATCAGTATCCTTAGCTTTGAAAATTTGGTGAAATTACATCTTTGGGGAGAAGTGTGAAATATATACGAACCAAAAGAGCCTCAAGTATATATTCACATTGAAAGAGATGAACATGCGCCAAATGAAGATGGTTAGAGTTGATCAAAGACTATAACTGGTCATTCAATTACCACTTTAGGAAAGCGAACAATGTGGTGGATGCTCTAAGTAGAAAGGGCCCAACGATTCTATCATTGATGAGAATTGAAAAAAAATCTAATCTTCTTAAATTTGATGAATATGGACATGGTAATCATAAAGTAGGGAAAATTGTAAATCCTTTCCCAAATAATAGATCAACCGTCTCTTTTGGAAAGGTTAAAGGATGCTCAAAAGGATGATGTGGGAATTTAGAAGAAAGTGAAAACTAACATAAAAGGGAAATACTCAGAGTTAAAATTTAATGAAGAAATAATTGTGGGATTTGGGTCAAGACCATGTATTCCATAAAATAGGGAGTTAAAGATTTAAATTTTGGATGATGCACATAGTTCAAATTTATCCATTTACCCATGAAATGAAAATATGTATCGAGATATTCGAGAACATTATTGGTGGGATAACATGAAGAAGGATGTCAATAAGTATAGATCATAGTGCTTGGTCTGTCAACAAGTGAAGGCAGAGAGGTTGAAGCCTAAGGCAATGATCCCACCATAACCCATACTGGTATGAAAATGGGAGAACATCACCATGGACATTTTAAAAAAAAATATGAAGACATAAAAAAGAAATAATGATATATAGGTTGTTGTAGATCGTATTATAAAGACTTTACAATTCATTGCAATTAAAAAGGATTTCCCATGGGATCAACTAGAACAGTTATATATCAAATAAGTGGTAAGGCTATATGGAGTACCACTCTCTATTATATCTAATCGCGATCAAATATTCACCTCTATGACTAGGAAGATTCTTCAACATGCACTGAATACTGAGCTAAACATGAGTATGTCTTATCATCCCCAAACTGATGGCAAATCTGAGTAGACTATCCAAACACTTGAGGATATGTTGAGATCATTTTAAATGGACTTCAAAGGAGGATGGAATAAACATCTTCCTCTTCATGAGTTCACTTACAATGTTAGTTTCCACTCAAACATCCAAATGGATCCTTATGATGCCCTTTTTAAGAATAGTTGTAGAACAATGGCATGTTGGGATGAAATTTGGGAGAGAAAGCACCTAGGTCCAGAAATGGTCCAAGAAATGATGGAGAATGTTAAGACCATATAGCAGCACATTAAAGATGCTCTGTGTTGACAAAATATCTATGCTAATAATCATCGACAAGACCTATAGTCTGATGTTGGAGACACGGTTTTCATCCACATGTCACCATGGGAGAGAGTTACGAGATTTGGAATGAAGAGAAAGATTATTCCAAGGTACATCGGCCCTTTTGAGATCCTTGATCACATTGGAGCAGTGTCCTGTGGACTAGAACTCCCACCGAACCTATCTAAAGTACATGATGTATTCCATGTATCACTCTGGAGGAAGTACATACCTAACCCATCGCATGTACACAATCCATAGGTCGTACCCTTGGAGAATGGAATATCCTATGAAGAGAAGTTGGTGAATATTTTTGATCGTAGGAAAAAAGTTCAACGATATAATATAATGACTCTTGACAAGGTCTTATGGAAAAACCATATGTTTGAAAAAAATGTGGGAATCAGAGGGAATGATGAATAAAATTTACACACATCTATTTTAGTGTGGTAAAAGGAAGTTTCAAGGAAGAAATTTCTCTTGGAGGAAATATTGTAATGACCTAAACTATTATTAATGAAAATTCATATTGTTCTACTTTAATGTCATATTCTGTAAAATGGTTATATAAAACCTATTCACTTTATTGTTTGTATGTTTTTGGATTTTAAAATACTATTATGAATCGTTACCATTGATGATATATTTTTTGAATATTGATCACAAAATTAGAATAAATATCGAGCTTTATAAATCTGATTTACTCAGACAAAGGAAGTGATAGCCTCATCTAGTAGAATTTTTTCATATGAAGCCCATTTTGTAGAGCTCGGAAAGGAGGTGGCATCATTGGGATTTGATCTTGTCCAATCCCAATCCAAGCTTCAACACATTATGTTTGAAGGGAACCATCTGTGTAGAAGTGTAAGTGGATAGATATTACCACCTGAACGATGTTATCCGAGCCACCACAAGAGTTTTTCACCATCACACACCATACCCTTATGTCTTATGTGGGTGTTATAAGGGGTTATGTAACAAGACCCTAGAACTATGATTATGTGAATTATTTTTTGTATATAATAAAGAATATAACCTCTTTTTATTATTGTTACATTGTAAATAGTTTTTAATGAAAAAATAGTATTTTCTGTTAATATTCAATTAAGTAATCTACTTTGATGAGTTAATGGATTTTTGAATTAAATAATATTTTAAAAAATATTGTTACTATATTTTTTTTATAACTATAAATGATCGTATAATTTTTAGGAATACAATTGTAATTTTTATTATGGGTTGAAATCTATATTTGATAAAACCCATGAAATTTCAATAAATTTCGTTTCTATTTTAAAAATTTAAAATTCACATATTTTGAATATTTTTTAGATAAAATCTATAATGCCATCACCCCAGTTACCTAGAGTCGGTTCATTATTAAATAACATTGTCATGGTCACAAGTGATCAAATCTGAAAAGACCAGTCAGTTTAGTAGCCTTGGAAGTAGTAGATAAATTCATAAGTTTTACATTACATCATAAAATAAAAAAATCAACATCATTTTTCCCCTTTTTAACACACTTATGTCCTTATCTTAACCCTAAAATTCAACCATAAAATATTTCTTCACATACTAGGAAAAATAACACATAGATAGAGGTGATCTTAGATGCTCGGTAAGAATAACAATATAGCGGAAACATTCATAAATAAGCATAATCATTTAAGGAAATGTATAAGACTAAAAAAGCCTTTTGAACATAAACTTAAGCATAATATGGAGAAGTTAAAATCAAATAATTCCTTTTACTTATTGACATGGATATTCTACTAGTCGAATAATCACAAGCAATATCAATAGACACTTTCTTAATGTTGGAATGCATAATACCAGACTTCATAACCACATAGTCGAGGCCTTGTGCCTAGAATACAAAAAATATTTTTTCAAGGACCTGTTTCAAGACACTAGTTTTTATCATGAGACCTACTGATGCATTGAGGATTTATAGTAGTCTCCACCCATCACTTACTGAGCCCAATACATTTCCCATATGAAATGGTTTAAACATAACATAAACCTTGGTATTAAAACTGACATACGAAATGTTAATACATTATCCATAAATAATGAATGTTATAAAAATAACACAAACATAGTCAAATATATCACAAAACCTTCAATATATTATGAATTATTTGTATCATAACAAATAAACTTCGAAGAAGCTTAAAATCCATCAAAGGATGTTCACAATAATGAAATCCAAACATTTTCAGAGAAATTTTGCAATCTATTTTGAAATCATTTAAAATTAATATAATTATAAAAAGAAACCATTTAATTGTAAAATATTCGTATAGGATTGTATGGGAAGATTCGATGATGTTATAATGGTATAAAATTTCCGCACACACCGTAAAAGTTAAAAAAAGATATTCTTACCTTAATTTTGTCAAAAAGGTTATAAAGTACCTTGTTTGGAAAATGATGGGAAGATTCCTTTCAAAACATAAATGGTAAAATAAGGGTATAAATGACTTTAACCCATATTCTAGTAAATTTTAAAAATGTTTTGAATTACATTTTTAAGAAAACACGGATATGGATGATAAAGAGGTCCCAGTAGATAATTACGTAAAAACAACCTCAGATAATAAAAAGATTGTGAAATTAACCCTTACCTTGTACTTTTCCTTAGTCGATGATATGTTAACCTCTTGTATTATAGTTAAATTATTCTTATTAAATTATTCAAGAACTATATACAAAAAAAATGATATCATATATGATCTTATAATATTTCATTGTTAATAATATTTTAGTAGTATCATCGTTTCGGGTGTTAACTAATTCATATTCCTTTATATGATTGGTTAAGTAAGCCATGTTTTTTATGGATAGGATGTATTTTATTGATATACAGTATGATATTTTATTAATACATATTATTTTTAATCCTAAAATAAAAAATATTCTTGAATGATTACGATGAGGAATTAAACTCATCGCGTTTGTGGAGACAGTAATATGTACGTAAGCACGAGCGACAATATCATTATATTAATGGAGAAATCATATGTAATTGGATGGTATATCATATATAAAGAATCATTAACATGTTATATTTTTTATTTACATTAGTTATTCTCATTATTATACCCATCAAAACCATGAAGTGTTTGAATAACAAACTACACCACGACGTGCAGACGGTAATCCGTACGTACGCACATATGGTGACATTATCATTTATAGGATGGATTTAATAATGAATATGGTTGTAAATATTTTTTAATAGAATAAATATATATAGAATATACTGAATTTATTATTTTAGAATGGAAACAACAAAGAAATAGTAAGTGGAAGAAGAAAAGAACTTGAAAGAGGTGGTGAAATATTTACCTCATCTTCAGGTTGTTCTATTTTAATTGATCTAAAGGGACCCATAAGATGGATTTATGACCAAAGGAAGGCCTCTAGAATGAAGGGAGGATATTTTGGAGGATATTTGGTTTGGGTTTGGATGAGCCAAATGTTTTGGAGGTGTGAAATTAATTGAAGGGGAAGTGCCCTTTTATAAGAGTGGTGATGGTCACTTTAGGAAAAGCTTAAAATATTATTTTATAAAAAAACTCATTTTCGGTTTATAATGGCTAAAAAAGAAATTATTTAAATGATAAGGTTGTTATGGGTCTAAAACCTCTCAACCAAAAGGTTTTAGATAGGTTTAGGTCATCATATTAACCATATCATTTAGATTTAACTCTTAGTTAAGTAGTTTGACATTAACCATGTCTCTTTGTATTTTTATATTATATGGTTAATAAACTTACTATAACAAGCCAAAAAAACCCCATGTTGTTAATTGTTAATATATATAACCTTATCTAAGTCCATTGTCTGAACCATATATTTTTAGGAATATTATATCAATTAATAATATAGTATTTGTTTTAAAAACTCAATTATGTCAATTTTGACACAATTTAGTATTTGATTTTTTTTGAAATCCATAAAAACATTATCACTTCGAATAAAATTTATTTAACTAACTGTAACATGTCATATTAACCTAAAAAATTAGTTTAAATCATCAAAAATGTCAATTTACATTTATTTGGATATTTATAATATCAAATATTTTAATATTTCATTAATAAGGTAATTACTGCATCATCATTGTGTCATAAATAAATTAAATTATTTAATGTCTAAAAATGATAAATAAAATACCCCTATGTAGGTATTATGTATCAAATTATATTTAATATTTATAGTAAAATTTATATAGTCTGTAACCATATATGAAAATTGGTTTAGTTATTAAACATTGAATTTTACTCTTTTAACTCTTCTTTAAATAAAATAATAATAAATATCCTAATCTAATCCAAGTGGACCAAATAGTATCATATTTTATTCATAAGGTTGTTTTTGGTCTAATTATACTTATCCAATAAAATTAGGACACAGGTTCGGGTAATTATGATATCGTTTTTATGCTTAGTTACCCTATTTACTTTTAACCGATGTAAATAAAAGTCAAAAGCAACTATTCACCAAAAATTATTTTCATCTTATTTAACCAAATTTTAAATACTGATATTAACTATGTCTCTCGGATTTTTGAAATTAAATTCACTGAAGCGGTAAAATTATGTTTTATGCAAATTTTCAAATTCTCCTAGGAGGTGGTTAAAAACGGTAAAATGTTCGATAAAATTTTAAATATTGAAACGTATTATAAAATGACTCCAATGAATTATGTTGAACATATATAGGTATTATGTAACTATTTTGACCTAAAATAAATTAAAATAAAGTGGCTAATTATTTAACTAAAATGTTGGTTCTAACTAATAACAGAGTGTTTTTCACTATTCATCAAAAATAGAATGTTTTCAGAAAAACACCAAAAATTCACACTAAGATAATTTTGATATTATGAATTAAAAATTGAAGTCCATTTTGAAAAATAAAATTTATAAAATTTCATAAAGTGGGTATTACTATTCATAACGGCTAGTTTGATTGGTCTAAGTGTGTTAAAATCTCAAAGTTGCATACAATGCAAGATATTGCATTATTAAAAGGGAATCGTACTGTGGATGCATGGGGTGATACAAAATTAATATTATTTATTCACTCAAGATGTTGAAATTATCCAACAGTGATTTTTTCATAATTTTTTAAGACAGTGGATTTTTTTGGTAAAAATTAAATATCTTTTCAATATATAATGTGTTTTATGAAATCAAAATGACCCAATAATGATATAATAAAATACTATAAATGATATGTTCGACCAATATATGTTTTATCTTTAAAATAATGTAATTTTATACTTTTTTGATTAATTTTATGGTGCCATAGTGGACCCTCCAAGACTTATAAAACATTTTAAATTTTTAAATTGATTTCCTTGATATTATAACTCACTTCCACATAAGCAAGCCTAATATTTTAATAATTTCTGCCATTTTACATGTAAAATATGTTTTTCCACTCCCCATTGGAAAAAACATGGGAAAAACTAGGGGATAGTTTTTTTAGATTAGTTTAATGTGTGGTGCCCAAAAACCTAAATAATAAAAAAATTCCCTCTCTTTTCATATATAAACCCACCCATGATCACATTTCCTCTTCACTACAAACCCTTCAAGATTGACCCAAATATGACCTCCCCTATCTATAATCTTCCCAGGGTACCCCAATCTCCTAAGAAGCCTCTCTCAAGCCTCTCCCAAGCCTTTAGGATCACACTTCTTAGTAAGGTATTTCATCATTTCTCATTTTTGTCCAAGTTTTTTAATGTTGATATACCCATTTAATTTCAATTACCAGTGTTGGGATTGGATTTATCACCTCCACCATGATTCCCTCTTTATATCTGAATGTTGAGAGACCCCTTTATCTCTAATTAATTCCTCCCATGTACACTCATTACTATGTCGATATCCCGTAATGGATTTCTCTCTCCTCATTTACATAAAAGGAATTATTTTATATTATAAATATAAATTCACAACTACAAAAATGCGCTAGGGAAGCGCTACCTTTTTATCAATGCTAAAAAAGATCTTATAAATGGGGACCTTTATCAGCGCTAAAAAAAGGGATAATAAAGGCCCCATTTATCAGCGTTTTTCTAGCGCTGTTAAGGGGGGCTTTATCAGGGCTTTTTCCTAGGGCTGATAAATTTTATGTTTTAAAAAAATAATTTTTCATGAAAAATAATATATTTTTATATGAGTATATTTATATTGATATAAATATAATATATATTTTTTTAAAAATGTTTAAGATTATTATAAATATACTATTACATTTAATTTATAAGAAATTTTGTGAAAATGGCTTTAAAATATTATAAAAAATATAATAAATTAATATTTTGCTAATTATCATCAATTAAAAATAATTTAATAACAATTTGAAGATACAAAAAATCAAAAAAAAAGATCTAAAATAAGTTGAAAATGTCAATCAAACTTCAAACGACCATAAATTTTGATCTAGGTGTCTATTTGAGATCTACAATATATAACATCGAAGCCTGCGATGAGCTCTATGCACCAACAATTGAAGCAAAGCTTCCATCACATTTTTCGAGGCAAAAAAGGCCCAAAAGGCCTCCAAAACTGAGTTTTTTGTCAAGAAACCCCGATTTGTTAACATTCAAACACTTATAACTTCTGATCCGGATGTCCATTAGGCTTGTACCACATATTATATCGAATATTGTTTTATTTTCTTTTATTTGACTAGTTTTCTAGTTGAAAAAGTCTTCTGGATTATAATTTATGGTCGTTTTAACATTCTATGGCTTTTCAAATACACATATATATGTATTTATTCGTAAATATATCTGTGTGTGTGTGTCTGTTGTATATATGTATTTATGTATTTATTTATTAATTTATAAATACAAACAAAAAATATATTTTATAAATGTATTTAATACTAATCTTATAAATATATATTGTTATACAAATAAATATATGGAAAAAAATTATAACTAAAAATTATAACTAAAAATATATATATAAATTAATATAAATATAAATTAATATACGAATAAATATATATTTACTAATATATGACCAAATATATATGTATTAATATAACTAAATATATTTTTATTAATATGAATCAATATTATTATACGAATAAATATAACTATATATATAAACGAATATAAATATATTTTAATATATGAATAAATATATATGCATTAATATAACTAAATATATTTATATTAATATGAATCTATATTAATATAACAATAAATGTAAATATATATATAAAAATAAATAGATATATCATTAAATAGAAAAAATGAAATAGCTTAGTGATAAAGGTGTTGGAACGCAAGGGGGAGGTCGCAGGTTCGAGTTCCAGTGGAAGCAAGGAAGTGCGAGCGGAGGGCATGTGTTGGATGCGCAGGAAAGGGTAGTGTGCGGGAGTGGTCAACCTAGCTATGATAAAGGGGGTAATGCACTATTAAAAACTCCCCCTCCCTAATTATATATTCTTTTTTATTTTTGTTCTTTTTTTGACTTTTATCAGAACTTTTTAAAAGAGATAATAAAATGGGTCTATTATCAGCGCTAAAAAAGTGTTGATAAAGGAACCATTTTAACACCACTTTTTTAGCACTGATAAAGGGCCCCTTTATTAGCACTTTTCTGAGCACTGATAAAAGGGATCCCCCTTTATCGTTTCCTCGATTAACAAAGATTTTTCTAGTGATGTTAACACACTTTTCTAGTGCCGATAAAAGCCATATTTGTAGCTGTGATTCCATTACATACATTTGGTAATGTCTCTATATAACCCAATACTATCAATTTCATGTACATATTATGAGATATCCCTTTCTCTCTCATCAACCATTTTTACAAATTCTTATATCGTGTTGTTATGCTGCCGAAAGTACATCATGATTTTCCAAGCCAAAGTCATCGTGTAGTGAATACCATGCTCATTTCTCTACCAAGGGTATTCACCTTTATGCACATTTAATTATTGATTATAGAGTTTCATGAATGAATTCAACATTCCTTTATCATGGAATAAATGATGATGTTTAATTAATTGATGTTATATAATCCTCGTGGCACACTTATTCATGAAATGAAATGATTGTGAAGGGTGCACCCTGATAGCACTTCAATGCACTGCCTAAAGATTAGTATCAAGATACGTAAAGTGAAATGAAGGTTCGGTCATTCTAATTCAAGTGCAATGAGGGTTTTCTCATTCTCTATGTGCAATTATCTTTGGCTCATGCTAATATCAGTTAAATGTTGTTAACACATTTCTATGTTATGATAATCATGCTCTATCATGTCTTTTTGTTCATGTTTCTCTTGTGCTCCATTGATATGGCTATTTCCTATAATGTTATCTATACTTCATATTATGATATTTACTCCCTTATTGAGCTTTATAGCTCACCATTTTCTGATGAATGTCCTCAGGTTTTCCCATACAATGGTAAGTATGAAGTAATGTGTGGGGTCATTTAATAGATGTTTTCAATAAAGATGTGTATTTCATGTTTTAAGTTTTTATGTAATGTTCCTAAGTACCAAATACACTAGACCTCTAAATCTTCTATTTTGTGTCAAGTGAAGTGTTTATGTATTAAATCATGTTTATGTGTGTAGTAAAGATCAGGGTTATTATAGTTAATATCTCACAATTAATCCCCTGATTAATTGGATGAATTATAATTATCAAAGAACATAATTAATTAACAATTAATTATTTCATCTTAACCATATTTATATCTCTTGATTAATCCCCTGATTAATTATCTCAATTAAAATTCTCAAACATAAAATTAATTAACAATAAATTATCTCAAATTAGAAAATGTAATATCTCATAACTAATGATCTAATTAATTATCTCAATTTAAATCTTAAAGAAAAAAATTAATAAATAATTAATTATCTCAACATAGTTAATTTAATATCTCATTATTAATCCCACAATTATTTATCTCAATTACAATTCTCAAAGAAAAAAAATAAATTCACAATTAATTATCTCAACTTTTCTAATTTTTTATCTCATAATTAATCCTCCGATTAATAATTTCAATTAAGAATCCCTAAAGACAAAAAATTAATTAAAAACTAATTATCTCAACTTATCCAATTTAATATCACCTAATTAATATTCCAATTGATTATCATCTCAAAGAATATAATTAATTTATAATTATTAATCTAGATGCACCCATTTAAATATCACATAATTAATTCACAAATTAACTATCTCTAATGAAAACATTTCAATATCACATAATTAATTCACGAATTAATTATATCTAATTCAAACATTTCAATATCACATAATTAATTCACAAATTATTTATCTCTAACACAACCTTTTCAATATCACATAATTAATTAATATATTAATTATCTCTAAATACAATGATTCAATATCACATAATTAATTTGCAAATTAATTATATCAATAAAATTGTTTCAATATAACATAATTAATTCACCAATTAACTATCTTAATTTAAATTTCAATGATCATAATTAATTCACAATTAATTGTGTCAATATATTCCACTCATTAATTCATAATTAATTATCTCAACTTGTCCTACTCAAAACTCAAAACTACCACTTATCCCAAGTGCGGAGAAATATTAGGTTGGTTGAAGAAAAAAACACATCAGCATGCTAAATGAACATATTAGTCTAATAAAAATGTTTTTATCTTGAATTTGGTTCCCATATGTTGGAGGGGTTTTATAAAAAACATGATTTTGTAATCTAATAAATCATTTTATTCCAATAACATATCCATTTAGCATTTGCAGTCAAATTTATTAACAATATCAATTTAGAAACTATGGTGTTTTATTAATTAAGGAATGTTAAGGACCCTAAATCCAATAATTTCTTATGCCAATGATTTATAAATCCAACTACAACACGTTCGTGCACACATGCTTCCACAATATTCCGTGGGCATACTGGGAATTGGTCTCATCACCCTACAATGATAATTGGCACCCAAACATAGTTTGGTGATGACCAATTAAACTACAATTAATTAACCGTAAATCATACACACCATAAGAATCTAATATAAATGTTTTGAAACCAATTATCAGGTTTATAGAGTTAGCAAAAAATGATGGCAGTGAATCAAATCAAGACAAACTGACACACCTTTAGTGGAGATTTTTGAAATACAACACAAGAGGTCATGAGATATATTATACACCAACTTAGATTGGATGAAATAAGAAATATGGCTTAATCATGAACCTAGGGTTTCGACCCAAAGGAACCTATGTGAAGGTGAGATGAGATGGACAATAAGAAGAACTAAACATGTGGAGAAGGACTTATCTTGACAAGACAATCAACTTCTGTGAAGACTTCTGGAGGATATAGCCATGCGAAGAGGGCGCCGGAGAGGTGGGTGGTGTTTCACCCATGGGTGATGCACCATGGGTGCGTCACACCCCCTATATGAATAGGATTAGGTGAGCCTCCCCCTTCTTTTCCCTCTAAAATAAATTAAATTTTTAATTTCAAATATAAGAGTTAATAAAATAATAATAATAACCATCATATTATTATAATTTATATTAAATATAATACCCCTTTAAAAAACTTCACACTCCTATTTATAAATTATTTAATTAATTCTCCTCAAAATTTTTAATTAAATGAATTCTCCAACTCATTATATTTAATTAAATTCTCCCAACATTCAATTTAATTATATAAAATGACTCATTTTGCATCAATTAATGAAATTTTTTTTATCCTTGAATTTAATTAATTAAAACCCCACATTTCACATAATTTAATTAAATTCCATTTAACAAAATTTAATAAAATAAATTTATCCATCTCACCACATTTAATTAAATTCCTCAACCTCAATTTAATTAAATAAAATTTTCATAATAATTACCATTAATATTATTTTCATTTAATAAAACTCTTCTTGATAAAACCCAAAACTCCTCAACTAGACATCATTTAATTAAATTATTGTCGAAAAAACATTATTAAATAAATCATCCAGCAAATAATTATTTAATTAAATTTTATCAATACAATTTAATTAAATAAAACAAGTATTTTTCATCAAATAATTAAATTCATCATAACCTTGAATTTAATTGGATAAAACCTAACCTCAACATTTAACACATCAGTTAATCAAATTCCATTCCAATCAAATTAAATTAAAAAAATCCAACTCATTATTATTTATTTAAATTATCTCAACGTAAATTTATTGAAAAACCCCCGACACCTCATTAATCAACATTTTTTTACATTAGTTCCAACGGAATTTAATTAAATAATTTCTCTAATTCTTATTAATTAAGAAAATTCTCTAAACCTTATTTAATTTAATTAAAAACACCAACACATCAACATTATTTAGTTAAATTATATCAACCCCAATTTAATTATATAACAATCCCCTATTTTGGAATGACTAATTTAATTCTTCTTAACCTTGAATTTAATTAAATAAAACCTCCATTTAGAATTAATTAACTAAATTCAACTTTTCCATGAATTTAATTAAATGAAACCCCAACTCCTCATTTACACATTAATATTTACCATTTAGTATTTCCCTTCTCTGATAACCCCCAAATATTCATTTACCAATCATTTAATTAAATTCTTATCAACTAAATTTAATTAAATAAAAACTCCAACTCACCATCATTTAAAAAGTATGTAATTATATTAATCTCAATTTAATTAAATAACTCATCCATATAAATTCCATTTAATTAAATTCTCTCAACATTAATTTTATTAAGAGAAACCCACAACATCTTCTTTAACTAAATTCTTTTCCACCATGAATTTAATTAAATTAATTTAACCCAAAACTGGAAACATGGTAGACTGTATACTTTGACATGCATAGTTTGATTGAATGTGTGCAGATTTTCCATCCACTACTGGACAACTACATTGTTATCTATGGCAACCCATATAGTTTTGACTAACCATGGGTATCCCATGTGAATGTTACTTCTTGGTCCAATTTTCCTGAAACCCATCTTTCCATCCAGGAAACTCTTGGAGGCTTCACCCACGCCCGTTACCAATACATTAAAAGAACCCAACCTGTGAAACTTCTTTCTGAATCTTGGTTTTAAAAATGAAAAGTGTTGTAAATGAAAAGTTCCTAAAACCTTCGTATTTTAGACTGGTCCAAAACACACAAGACTTTACAATTTACCAACTTTAAAAAACTCTCTTCCCTGAGAATCCATCAGAAGATACTGCTACACATTCTAAAGCACCAAGGTAATGAAGTATCATTTGAATGATTGTGTTGCATTCCAACACACCCAAAGCACATTTAAGGCACCCATACACCATAATGATTGAATTTAGATCCCATTTATCGTATCAAATTTTAATTTTTTCTTTTAACATTAGCATCCCTTTTTCATTTGTTTGAAAACATTGGATACCATTTTCCTAGTTATAAGGTCACCATACACCTTACAACTGAAACTGGGTCACATTTTAAACACAACAAATAAAAATTCCGCTCATGGATCTATTTACATATCAAAACATCTCTAATATGTTTTCATAATCAGTAACACAATAGTATGTTATAACAAAAATTCATGTAATAATAGAAAACATGCTAATAAATATGCAGCATGGAATATAGAAACCCAAGCATGTAATATTTATCACTAAAACATGATTCTAAAGGGGCATGTGAAAGAAAATCAAAACATAGAATTTCATCCAAGGAACACAATCAAAATTAGCAGGCATCCTACGAATAAAACTACCTAGCATGTCATATGAATGGAATTTGTGTAACGCCCTGACCCTATTTACCCAAATTTGGTGCATTATTACATAACATTGGCATGATCACAAGAGATCAAGTCTCTAATGAATGATTTGTTTAGTATCCTTGGATGTACATGATACAAACATAGGTTTTACATTACAATATAAAATTAAAAAAAATATTTTTTCTCCATTAAACACACTCATATCCCATTTCCTATCCCATTAAGCCAATTATAGTTACACTTCCTCACATCCTTGAAAAAATAAAACATAATAAAGAGTTGAGATCAGATTCTCAGTAAGGATAGCAATATTGTGAAAACTTCCATAAAAAAGAATAAACATTGAAGGCAATCTATAAGAATAAAACACAAGCCTTTTAAGATTAAACATCATCTTAATATGGAAATGATAAATCAAATGATTCCATTAAATTATTCACATGGATATTCTACTAGTCTATTAATGACATGTAATATCAATAGAAAATTTCAAAATGATTGATTGCATAATGCCAGATATCAAAACCACATAGTAATGGAATCATGCCAGGAATACAAATAAGATTTTGTCAGGGACTTATGCCAAGACACTAGTTTGTCTCCTGAGACCTACCAATGCATCGAGGAGCTATTGGGAGAAACACCCATAACTTACCAAGTACAATGCTTTCTTCAATATGAAAAAGTTGAAACATAACATAAACATTCATATTAAAACTAGCTTACTTAATGTTAATACTTTAAGAATAAACCATTAATGGTATATAAATAACATATACACAGTTAATCATATCACAAAACCTTCAATACAATATTGAATATTGTATCATAATAAATCATCTTCAAACAAATTTAAAATCCATCAAAGGATCTGAAGTTATATGAAATACAAACTATTTGAGAGAAATATCTCTTTGTATTTTGAAATAATTTAAAAGTGAAAATATTATAAAATAAAGAATTTATTTTGAAAATATTATTATAAGATTGTATATATTATCTAGGAAATAGTTATAACGGTGGAAAATAGCCACACCCGCTATATAAGTTAAAAAACATTCTTACCTTAATTTGATAAGAGGGTCATAAAGTACCATGCTTGGAGAATGATGGAAGTATTCCTTTCAAAACATTTTATAATAATTAAAAAAAGGTTATGAATTAATTTTTTCCATATTGTAGGAAATATTAAAAATTATTTGAAATACAATATTTTGAAACACATATGTGGATGATAAAGAAGTCCAAGAATATACTTACGTATAGACAACCTCAGATAAGTAAAGAGATTGTAAAGTTAACCCTTACCTTGTACTTTTCCTTGGTTGAGGGTACGTTAATATCCTTTATAATAGTTAAATAATTGTTATTAAATTATACAATAACCATATACATATATATGATATCATATATGATCTTTTATTATTCCTTTGTTAATAATATTTCATAAGTATCGTTGTTTCGGGTGTCAACTGATTCATTTTCTATTATATGATTCGTTACATAATTTATATTTTTTTTGGATATGTTGTATTAAATTAATATAAAGAATTATATAATGTTCTACAACATTATTTTTAAGCATAAAAATTATTCTCGAATTGTTATGATGGGAATAAATTTCATCTCTTTCATGGAGATGGTAATCTGTACAAATGCACGAGCAACAATATCATTCTATTGATTGTAAAATCGTATGTAATTGGATGTTGTATCATATATAAATAATTATTGAAATGTTATATTTAATATTTTTCTTCAATTTTACTCAATTTTATACCCATTCAAATAATGAAGTGTTTAATAACAAACTACACCATGACATGGAGTTGGTAAGTCGTACGAACGAATGTATGGTGACATTTATCTTTCATATGATGAATAGAATAATGAATATTATTGTAACAGATTTATAATAATATAAATTTATGTAGAAGGTACTAGATTTATTATTATGTTATGGAAAAAACAATGAAATAATAAGTGGAAGTAGAAAATAACACTAAAATTGGTGATGAAATTATTACCTCTTCTTCAGGTTATTCCTTTTGATTTGATCAAAATGGCTCCATAGATCGGATTTGTAAACAATGTAAGGCCAATAAGATGAAGTGAGGGTACATGGAAAGATATTTTAGTTGGTTTTGGTTGATAAAAATGGCTTTGAACATGTGATTTAGGGATAAGGGGAAGTACCCTTTTATAAGAGAGGTGAGAGTCACTTTTGGGAAAGCTTGAAATATTAATTTGATATAATATCATATTTGGTTTATAATTTCTCTAAAAGTATTTATTTCGACGATAATTTGGATCCGGGTCGAAAAACTCTGAACCTATAAGTTTTATACATGTTTATCTTCCCATATTAACTTTATCTTTTATATTTAACTCTTAGTTAAATAGTTTAACTATTATAATGTCTTCTTGTATTATTATATAAAATGGTTAATAAATTTACTATAAAATTCCAACTGAACCCCAAGAGGTTGATTAATGGCATATATATCATCATATAAGTCTTTTTTATGAATCATAGATTTTTAGAAATATTATATCAATTAATAATGTATTATTTGTTTTAAAAACCCATTTATGTCAATTTTGACACTATTTAGTATTTGGTTTTTTGTGAATGTCAAAAAACTTGATTACTTCAATAAAATCAATCCTAACATGTCATATTAACCTAGAAAATTATTTGAATGACTTAAAAGACTCAATTTATATTTATTTTGATATTTATAATATCAATTATTTTAATCATTCATTAAGAAGGAAATTACTGCCTCATCCTTCCGTCATAAATAAATTTTATTATTTAATGTCTAAAAATGATAAATAAAATACCCTAATGTATGAAATATTTTCATCTTTCTGTGGAATTTTTATGGTTGAATTTATCTTTTGTATAACCCTATATTTAAAATGTTTTTATTATTAAAATTTTCGTTTAACACTTTTAACTCTTCTTTAAATAAAATAATTATAAATGTCGTAATCTAATCGAAGTTATTATAATAGGATCATTATTTGTTCCTAAGATTTATTTTGGTCAAAAAACAATTATCCAATAGAGTTATAACATGTGTTATGGAAATTATAATATCATTTTTACCTTTAATTTCCCTATTTACTTTTTACCGTGGTAAATAAAATCCATAAGTTACTTTTCACCAAAATTGTTTTCATTCTATTGAACCACATTTTACATACTGAAGTCAACCGTGCCTCTTAAATTTTTGATTTTATATTTATAGAAGCGGTAAAATAATTTTTTATGCATATTTTCTAACGTGCCTCAAAGGTGGGAAAAAGACGTTAAAAAGTTCAATAAAATATTATTCATTTAATCTTATTATAAACTAATTTCAATTAATTACATTGAAACAATATAGGTATTATGTATATCTTCTCACTAAAAATGAATATAAATAAAATAAATAACTATTTAAATAAAAATCCGGTTTTAAACAATAATGCAGTGTTTTCCAATATTCATTAAAAATTGAATCTTTTTAGAAAAATACCAAAAATTCACCTGAAGATAATTTTGATATTTTGAATCCAAAATTGAAGTCCATTTTGAAAAGTAAAACTTATAAAATTTATAAAATTTCAATAAGTGGGTATTACTATTAATAACTGCTAGTTTTATTGGTCGTTGGGTGCTAGAACTCGAAGTTGTGTAGAATGCAAGATATTTTAATATTCAAAGAGAAGCATGACATGGATTCTTAGGGGGTTACATTCTTCCAGCCATAATGTAATTTCTTCCTTGAAATTTATAGAATACTACTATATTTAAAGATTCATGTGGTTCTTCAACATAAGTTCCTCGAGATCTCATGTTGCCTCTTTCATCTTATTTTTTCTCCATAGAACTTTTACCAGACGAGTCATCCGGTTTCTCAACACTTGTCCTCTAGTATCACCAATAATAATAGGCTCCTCACAATATGACATATTAGGTTCCTGTTCTATTTCATCATAGGTGAATACATGTGTAGGGTCAAGAATGTATTTTCACAATTCTGATACATGGATCACATTATGAACTTTGGAGAGACTTGAAGGCATTTTGAAATGGTAAGATACAACTCCAATTCCTTCTAGAATTTGAAAAGGTCTGATGTACCTAGGACTTAATTTACCCTACATAACAAATCATATAACACCCTTCCATAGAGATACCTTCAAGAAAACCTATTCTCCTACTTGAAAATCCAAATCCTTCTTTCAGTTATTTTCATATCTCTTTTGACTTCTTTGAGGTTATTGGATGTGGGTTTGGATAATCTTCCCCTTTTTCCATTGTTTCCTCATCTTGTTCTGGGCCTATGAGTTTTCTTTCACCAACATCATCCCAACAAGTTGGTGTGTGAAATCTCTTTCCATAGAACGCTTCATATTCTACCGTCTGAGTACTTGAATGCAATATTTTGTTATAGGAAAATTTTACGAGAGGTAAATATTGATCCCACATACCGTGGAAGTCTAGAGAGAAATATATCATCATGTCTTCTAAGGTTTGAATAGTTCCTTCTGATTGTCCATAATTTCAAGGGTGGTAGGTAGTGCTCAAACAATGTTCAGTATCCAAGTCCATCTGAAGACATATTCAGAATCATGATGTAAAATGGGGATCAGGATCGTAGATAATCGATAGGGGTACTCCATTAAGTCTTAACAATTCATTAATATATAGTCTTGTTAAATGTTGAAGTGGTAAATATTCACTTATGGAAAGAAAATGTGATGAATTTGTAAGACAATCAACAATGACCCATATTACTTTATTCCTTCTAGGAGTCTTTGGAAGCCCCATGACAAAGACCATCGAAATATCATCCAATTTACACTCACGTATGGGAAGAGGTTGCATGAATCCTCAAGGATGTTTTCTTCATGCCTTAACCTATTGGAAAACCATACATCTTGACATATAATCAGCAATCTCCCTCTTCATGTTGTCTCGCCAAAAATGTTCCTTCAAATATCCATACATCTTAGTGCTACAAGGGTTTATAGAGAAATTTTAGCAATGAGCAACATCCAAACATTCCCTTTTTATATCATAAATGTCAGGAACACAAAGTATCTTCCCAAATTTCAAAACATCATCTTCATATATGAAGTTGATCAATCTCACATCATTCAAAGATTTAATTTTTTTTGAAACTCCTCATCATCAGTCTGAAAACATTTTATCCATTCTAGTAAATATGGATTGGTAACAATTTGAAAAAATTATTGATGTTTATCCTTCCATGATTACTCCCATATCTATCTTTACTGGATTCATGCACATAAGATCCCATTATATTCTAATCTTGTTCAAAACACCATGATCATTTCTGCTCGAACCATATGCCCCCTTATTTGACATTCATAAGTGGTAGTGTATAGTGTAATTATAATCTTTTCCTAGTTCAAGACATAATCATTGCCTCATTTTGAGTTATTTTTGTGAGAAAATATATTTCAAAATCTTGTGATCAGTATAAATCCAACATTATTCACTATAGAGATAGTGTCTCCATATCTGCAGAGAAAATATTACAACTGCTAACTCAAAATAATTAGTGGGATAGTTTTTTGATTAATTTTTAGCTATCGTGATGAATAAGAAATAAATCTAGGATTCTGCATAAGGAAACAACTAAGTCATTTCTTTGAAGCATCACTATAAATAACAAACCCATCACTCCTCAATAGTATATTCAAGATAAGAGCATTGACTAATCTTATTTTTACTTCCTCAAAACATTCTTCAGACTCTTTTTTCAAAACAAATTTAAAACCTTTACATGCAAGGTTGGTTAATGAGTTAGCCAATTAGGACAAATTCTAGATGAAATGCCGATAATAACCTGATAAACTAATAAAACTACATACCTTAGTAATAATCTTTGGTGATGGCCATTATTTTATTTCTTTTGTCATAGAAGAATCAAAACAGATTCCATCCTTAGAGACAATATGGCAAAAAAAAAAGAAATATCCTAAATCCAAAATTCTCACATGCCCAACAACCAATATAATTCATTTCCTCTAAAAGTCTTTAGAATAGTGTTCAAGTGATTTTAATGATCTTTTTTGCATTTGGAGTATACCAAGATATCATCATTAAATACCACTACAATGTCATCAAGATATTCCTTGAAAACACTATTCCTTAGATCCATGAAAATAGAGGGTGTGTTAGTCCATCCAAAATGCATTACTATAAACTCATAATTTTAATACCTAGAACAAAATAATGTCTATGAAATGTCTTCCTTTATCACACACAACTGATGATATGAATATCGAAGGTCAATCGTTGAAAAATATTGAGTTCTATGATGTTGATCGACTAAATCATTAGTGTGAGGTAGGGGATACTTGTTCTTTATTCTTATAGAATTGATCTCCTATAGTCAATTCACAACCCCATAGATCCATCTTTATTCTTAACAAATAGAATAGGGGATCCCCATGGAAAAACAATAGGGTAAATAAATAATTTATTACTCAATTTCTCTAGTTGTTTATTTAATTCCCTTAATAACACAGTGGCCATTCTATAAGGGGGTTTCAATATGGGCCTTGAACCATGATTAAAATCAATGGAAATCTCAATTTCTCATTCTCGTGGATGTCCAGGTAAATCCTATAGAAAACATCAACATATTCTTGCACAATAGGTACTTCTTTTATTTGAAAATTCATTTACTCACCCATAGTTATTTTAGTCTCTTCTTCCTCAATAATATAATATAGTAGAGCTAATGGGGGAGGATCTAGATGAGAATCATATGGTCAAATTTCTGCTTTAAAGATAAGGTACTCCTTATCATCATAAAAAATTGTAACCTCCTACTTTTTACAATATATTTCCGCAACATAGTATGGAAGCCAATTAATACCGAGAAATATATCAAATTAAATTATGGGTACGACGATGATATCATCAAATAATGAACATTTATATTCCCTAATGGTAACTGATTCAAAAAACTGTGTGGCAATGATCCTTCCCCTAATAATTTTAGCTGAAAACTCCCTTGTTAAATAAAATTGGAAATATCAAATTTTCATATCAAAATGGGAAGATATGAAACAATGCGATCATCCTGAATCAAATAATGCATTGGAAAAATTTGAGGAAACCATTATATTACACACCACCATGTCATTCGAAACTTCAACCTTAGCTGTAGTGATCCCATAAGCTTGGCCTTGTTCACTTGGACCTTTCTAAGGTATGTTTCCTTGGCTCTTAGGACATTCATTTGCATAATTCCCCATTTCTCAAAAAATTGTAGCATTAAATGTTGACATCCTCTTTCTTTCCATTACAGTCATGAGCTTGGTGGCCTTTTTCACTACACTTGTAATAGACTCACATTCAATTCAAGAAAGTACCGAGGTGTTTTATCCCAAAATTACTACTGGATGGAAATGAAACTTTTCCCTTGTTCCCCTTATTTCCATTTATAGAGTGTTAACCAGATATCTTCCTCTCTTTCTTTACATTAAAGCCATATGACTTAGAGATTTTATTTTCTGTCTTGATAGCACATGACAGAATATCTTTGTACAATGAGAAGGATTTTGAGACTAATTCTCGATTGAGAAATGGTTTTTACTCATCAAAGAATCAATTAATCTTACTCCTTGGGTTATGTATATAATCTGTAGCTTTCCTTGTTAACCTTATAAAGATGGCCTCATACTTTTCAACATTATCATCCTCATTTTGCATCAGACTCAAAAACATCCTTTCCATATCCTCATTATGGTAATTAGAAAAGTATTTTTCTATGAAAATATCATTAAACTCCCTCCATTCTATATTTTTTATTTATTCATCTTCCTTTGTGTTTTTAATTAACGACCACCATTGATCATCATCTCCTGTGCGGTGATAAACTGCCATGGAATCTTTTTCCCTTTCTCTACTCCCCAAAGTATGAAATATTTTCATTACGTAACTTATCCTTTTAACAACTACAAATGGATTTATAGTCCCATTGAATGTTGGTGGTTGTTTTCTCATTAAGCGGCCTAACATTGATCCTCCACGTTGAGGATCAGGGTGCTCCATATGGGTATGGTTATTATTCATAACATGAGTTAGTTGTCCTAGTGTGGTTATAAGTTTCTCAGCACCGGTTGCATCACCAACTACACTATAATTATCTTGAGTAGTAGGGATATCCCTATGTGGACTACGTGAATTGATACAGTTCACATTCCTTCCACTAAGAACTATTTCTAAACAATGGAATACACTAGATTAGTTTATGAATTGCAATAGATAATTCCAAACTAGTAAAATACATAAATTAAATTGAACAGTTTACCCATATAATCTATAATCATAAATAAATTATTTAAGGAAGTATTTACTCATAATTCCTTCATAATGGTTTCTAAAGAAAATGTGAATTATCCTAAGCATATCCCCCAGGACTGTCGTAACAAGAGTGAAGTAAGGTATGTTTTCATGTACCAGGATACCCTGAGTTAAGCCTGAAACTCCTTGTTGGAGTTTTCACTCCTAGGTATATCTGTGTCAGAGCCGCCTCTTCTTGCTTGTATCCTAACAGGGATGTATTTCTTGGAAAATACAAAAAATATCAACATTACCAATATTCTAGGAAGTTCTTCTTTACTAATCCTCAAAGTCAATCTTTGGGTAATTTTCTCTAATCTGAGTTTTTCTAATTCTAGCTTTGAAGGATTGTATTAAAAATCATCTGATACCAACTGTAACACCCCAACCTGAGTTACACAATATTGGTGCGTTATTACATAACCTTTTCATGATCTCAAAGGATAATGTCTCGAAAGAACGATTACATTAGTATCCTTTGAAGTACTAGATACATACTTAAGATTTACATTACATTATGAAAGAAAAAAAACAAAATTGTGACTCCTTTGAAAACAATCATATCCCATATCCTATCCCAATAGGACAGTCATAATTATACTTCTTCACATCCTAGAAAAAATAAAACATATGAAATGGATGACATAAGATGCTCAATAATGATGAAAATATAGTGGAAACTTTTATAAATAAGAATAAACATTGAAGGAAATGCATACGACTAAAACAAAAGCCTTTTAAGATTAAAAATCTACCTAATATGATAAAAGTAAATCAAATAATACCATTTACTTAGTCACATCGATATTCTACTAGTTGAATAATCACATGTAATTTCAATAGACAATTTTATAATGATGGAATGCATAATGTTTATCATCATAACCACATAGTCAAAGCCTCGTGACGAGACTACAAATAAGATTTTGTAAAGGCCTTTTGCCAACACACTAGTTTTTCTCATAAGACATACCGATTCATTAGGGAGCTATAGAAGGCTCCACCCATCACTTACTAAGTCTAATGAATTCCTCATATTAAAAGGTTGGAACATAACACAATCATTTGTATTAAAACTAGAATACAAAATGTTAATACTTTAACCATAAGCCATGAATGGTATAAAAATAACACATCCATATTCAGACATATCACAAAAACTTCAATAAAATATAGAAGATTATATCATAATAAATCATCTTCAAGCAAGTGTAATATTCATCAAAGGATGTTGATATAGATGAAATAAAAACTATTTGAGAGAAGTATCTCTTTATATTTTGACATCATTTGAAAGTAACATAATTATAAAATAAAACATTTATTTTTTAAATATTCTTATATTATTGTAAGGGACGGTATGAAGGTGTTAAAATGGTGGAAACTTAATGCACCCATCGTATAAGTTAAAAAACATTTTTACCTTAATTTGTCAAAAAGGGCATAAAGTACCTTGTTTATAAAACGAAAAAAAGATTCCATTCAAAACATTTTTAAAATATTAAAAAAATGGTATCAATGACTTTAAACTATATTCTATGATATAGTAATTTTTTTTGTGAAATACTTTATTAAGAAACACTGATGTGGATGATAAAGGAGTCCTAGAAGATACTTACGTATAAACAACCTCAGATAAGTAAAGAGATTGTAAAATTATCCCTTACCTTGTAGTTTTCCTGGTTTGAGGGAATGTTAAGATCTTATTTAATATTAAAATAATTGTTATTAAATTATAAAAAACAACATACTTAAATATGATATCATATATGATCTTCTAATATTTCTTTCTTAATAATATTTCAAAATTATCATTATTTCGGGTGTTAACTGATTCGTTTTCCTTTATATACTTTGTTACGTAATCCATGTTTGTTATGTAAATTATGTATTTTATTAATATACAGAATTATATTAAGTTATTAAACATTATTTTTAATAATAAAAATTATTCTTTAATTGTTATGATGGTAATTAATCTCATCGCGTTTGTGGAGACCGTAATCCGTACGTACGCATGAGTGACAATATCATTCTATTATTTGTAAAATTGTATTTAATTAGATTTTATATAATATATAAAGAATCATTAAAAACTTATATTTATTATTTACATTAATTATACTCATTATTATACACATACAAATATCTAAGAGTTGAATAACAAACTACAACATGGAGACAATAATCCATAGGTATGCACATATGGTGACTTTGTCATTCATAGGATGGATGAAACAATTAACATGGTTGTAACATATTTAAAATAACAAAACAGTATTTTGAAGGTAAAATATTTATTATTTTGGTATGGAATCAACAAAGAATGAGGAAGTGTTAAAAGAAAAGAACTTTGAAATAGGTGATGAAATTATTACCTATTCTTTGAGGGATTCCTTTTGATTTGATCTAAAAGTCCCATTCAGGCAGCTTTCTGATCAAAGTACGGCCTCTAGGTTGAAGTGAGGGTAGTTAGAAAGATATTTGAGTAGGGTTAGGCTGATCCAAATGGCATTGAAGGTGTGATTATTAGATTAGGGGAAGTACCCTTTTATAAGAGAGGATAAGGTTACTTTTTGAAAAACTGGAAATATTAATTTACTATATAGTCATATTCAGTTTATAATGGCTCAAAAAGGATTTATTTCAAGGATAAGGTGGGAATAGGTTAAAAAACATTCTAATAATTGGTTTTATAAAGGTTTATGTTACCATATTAACCATACCATTTAGATTTAACTCTTAGTTAAATAGTTTACCATTTATAATGTCTTCATGTATTTTTATATTACATGGTTAATAAAAATACTATAAAATGACAATAGAACCCAAAGATGATCATTAATTACATATATATATCATTATGTAATTCCGTTGGCTGAACCTTGCATTTTTAGGAATATTATATCAATTTATAATATATTATTTAAAAAAACTAAATTAGGTCAATTTTGACACTATTTAGTATTTGGTTTTTTGTGAATGTCCAAAAAACATTATTACATTGAAAAAAATAAATTAAATAAATCATAATATGTCATATTAACCTATAAAATTATTGTAATGCATAAAAAGACTCAATTTACATTTATTTGGATATTTATAATATCAATAATTTTAATCATTCAATAATAAGAAAATTATTGCATCATCATTGTGTCATAAATAAATTTAATTATATAATGCCTAGAAATTATAAATAAAATAAAATTATGTAAGAAATAATTTTAGTTTTCAAATGAATGTTTATAGTCAAATTTATCTTTTGTATAACCCTATATTACAAATGATTTAGTTATGAAAATTTGAAGTTAACACTTTCAACTCATCTTTAAATAAAATAATAATAAATGTCCAAATCTAACCCAACTGGATCAAGGAGGATCATATATTATTACTAATGTGTATTTTAGTTGAAAAAATTTTATCCAAAAGAATTAGGACATGTGTTAGGGTAATTATAATATCATTTTTACCTTTATTTACACTATTTACTTTTTACTCTGTTAAATAAAATTACAAAGATACTATTCACAAAATTATTTTCATCCTACTAAACCACATTTTACTAAATTATTTCAATCCTGTCTCTTGGATTTCTGAAATTCAATTCATAGTAGCGGTAAAATTTTGTTGTATGAAAATTTTTTAATGTGCCTAGAAAGTAGGAAAAAGACGTTAAAAAGTTCAATAAAATTTCATACATCTAATCATATCTTAAAATGACTTCAATGAATTGAATTGAACTAATATAGGTATTATGTATCTATTTTGACTAAAAATAAATTTAAATAAAATAAATAATTATTTTAATAAAAATTCGTTTTTAAAAAATAATTTATTGTTTTTCTCTATTCATCAAAAAGTGAAAGTTTTCCGAAAAATAAAAAAAGTTTACCCAAAGATAATTTTGATATTGCAAATCCAAAAATGAAGTCCATTTTGAAAAGTGAAATTTAGAAAACTTATAAAATTGAAAAATGTTGGTATTACTATACATAACAGCTAGTTTTATTGGTCATGGTGTGCTAGAACATGATGTTGCGTACAACGCAAGCTATTGTATTATTCAAAGAGAAGTGTACCGTGGAAGCTTGAGGTCTTAAAATGTGAACCTATAAGTTAATAAGATGATGCATGTAATGAAATTTCCTTTCCATATCCGGACAAGGAGAATTTTCAAAATTCTCAAATCAATTTGAAGTGTAAAATACACCAATCACTCGAGGTGAAATCATATCAACTGTAACCATGAACATTAAAAAGATCAATTCTCATCCCTAACCACTTAGTCATTTCCTGTAAGTGGGGTTATCAGACCAAGACCCGACAATTAATCAAGCACTGAAACTTTCTTAGTCTCCTGTCAACCAACCCAAAATAGAAAGACAAAGGAAAAATAAAGAAATCATACCATTGATACAACTTTGTAATGACCCGACCTGGCTTTACCTCAAACTAGTAGTTGACATGATCATCACATGACCTCAAGCGCATCTCCCCATATGCAAGAGGCTTCCGACAAGCAGGAAGGGTCTATATATAGTCATTGGGGAAACTATACCCTCATATTTAGATTGCACAGTGGTAACAAATAAAAAACTTATACAATAAAGGAAGTAGATATAAACCAATAGTCAACTGAATAAAAAAATGGCCAATGCCAGTTTATACAATGCATTCATGTCATGGTGATACATATCTAGAAGTAGTGAACAATATAGTATTCTTTACATATCATTATAGAAAATTGGGAAAAGACTCAAATCCCAAAGGGTTATCTCCATGAGCATCCTGAGCTCCTACTCGGTCATTTTCTCCTAACACCCTCATACAAGCAAATAGAAACAACCCATGACCAAGGACCTAAAAACAAGTTGAGTCTTCTTAAGTACCCTAGTGCAATGTCAGCTGAAATAGGATGTGAGATATAAATCTTAGTAGTCCAGGACCACCAGTTTCTAGACCAATAGATACAATTCAATAAAATCAAATAGCATGAAAGTATATCGAATCAATAACAGAATTGAATAAAAAACCAACAACTTATCCTAGTTCTTAAGGGACACCAGGCGACTATACCTCTTTTATCCTATAGTTGGTAAGTCTGATTATGTCAACTATGTCTGTTTGTATATATATATAGTAACTGTGTATATGTATATATATAAACAGATATATATTATTAGTATACTCCTATATGAACCAATGTGTACCAATGTCAAATGGATATATACCATGTATACTATTTTTGGTTGGACCAAGACATAATTCACATACATTCATTACTAGGGGAAGCGCATGTGGCCTTGCCCCAGGTCCAAAATCCTTGAGCTCTCATGGTTACATAGAAAACAACATACAGTCTCACATAGTCTTCCTACCCCATGATCTCATGGTCCTTTGGAAAATGATGTTGGATGGAATGGGACGTAACACACAAACATCCATCACCATGAGTAGCGCGCACGGTCTATCCCCTGGCTCAACTCTATGAGCTATCACGGTCTTTAGAAGATAAACCCAAAAACTAAGAAAATCATACACCCCAAAGATCTCATAGTCCCTTGTCTCCCCTGAATATACAAGGTGTAACAATTTACAACATATAATTCATAATGCATTTAACCTCTTAAAAATTTCATTAGCCCATTTCAATTACATATAAGCAAGCATATTCAAATTATACTTAAGGAAATCCAAATTATGTATTTCAATTTAAAACCTTAACATGGGATTCACATTTGACACAAAAACATGAGATAAGGGCCTCTAATTTATTTAATTGGACATACTCAAAGTACATTAGTTAACTCAACGATTAACTAGGTACACAAATTCCATTAATTAATTCATCAATTAATTAATTAACAACATAATTCATATCTCATACTTAATTTTCCTGAATTAATTATCACATTATAAATCTCAAAATTCCAGATTTAATTCTACAATTAAATATCTATATCGTAATATATAAGGCACATAATTAATTCAAAATTAATTATCTCAACTCAGCCAAATTTTATATCTCAAAATTAATCCGTGGATTAATTATCTCAATTAAAATTCTCAAAGAATGTAATTAATTCACAATTAATTAACTCAACTTAGTAAATTTAATATTTCATAATTAATCCCCCAATTATTTACCTCAATTAAAATTATAAAACCACATAATTAATTTAAAATTAATTATCTCAACTTGTCCAAATTTATATCACTTAATTGATTCCCCAATTGGTTATCTAAATTAAAAATCTCAAACATTAAATTAATTCACAATTAATTTTATCAACTTATCAAATTTAATATCTCATAACTAATCCCCCGATTATTTATCTCAATTTCAATTCTCAAAGCATATAATTAATTCAAAATTAGTTATCTTAATATAGCCAATTAAATATCTCACAATTAATCCCCTTATTATTTATCCCCATTAAAATTCTCAAGACACATAACTAAATTCACAATTAATTATCTCAACATATCCAATTTTATATCCCATAATTAATCCCCCAATTAATTATATCAATTAAAAATATCATAACACAAAATTAATTCACAACTAATTATCTCAACAGAGCCAACTTAATATCTCATAATTAATCTTCTGATTAATTATTATCTCAAAGAACATAATTAATTCGTAATTAATTTTCAAAAGGCAACTATTTCAAAGTCACATAATTAATTCAAAAATTAATTATCTCTAATGAAACTGTTTCAATCTCACATAATTAATTCAAAAATTAATTATCTCTATAGAAACTGTTTCAATTTCACATAATTAATTTGAAAATCAATTATCTCATAGAAACTGTTTCAATATCACATAATTAATTCACCGATTAATTATCTAAATTAAAATTTCCAACCTAATGATTAATTCTCAATTAATTGTCTCAATATGTTCCACTCATTAATTCATAATTAATTTTCTCAACTTTTCTTGACCAAAACACATAATTACCACTTAACCCATGTGCGTCAACATTCAAGGGCATAAATTTCCAAACACGTATCAGAAATCTATATGAACATATCAGTTAAATTACTATGTTTTTATCTTGATAGTAACACATATCTTTTGAAGGGGTTTTATTACAAAAAAATGTGATTTTTTAATCCAAAAAATCATTTTAATCTAATAACAAATACATTTAGTAATTGGAGTCAAATTTGTAACAACAAAATTTAAAAAACTACTTTTTTATTAGTTAAGTAATGTTAAGGGCCCTACCTCGTGGAATTAGTCTGGCCAATGATTTCTAACTCAAACTGCAACACTTTACGCACACACACTTCCACAATATTCAGTGTGCATTCTTGGAATTGGTCACATCCTCCTATAATGAGAACTGATACCCAAAATTAGTGTGGCGGAGACCAACGCACTTCCAATTAATTCAGCGCAACTCAAACACACCCTAAGAATCTAATTTAATGGGTGTGAAACAAATTATCAAGTTTATAGACTTACATAAAAATGATGTAAGTGAACCAAATCAAGATAAACCACCACGCCTGCCGAAACGGTTGTCAAAATACAACCCAACAAGTCCCAATATATCTTTTACACAACCTAAGATCAGAGGAGATAATAAATTCGGGTTAATCCTGACCATAGGGTTTTGGCCCAATGGAAACCGGGCGAAGGAGAGCTGAGATGGGCAATGAGAACAATGAAACATGCAGAGACTGAATTACCTTAACGAGACATAAAATTTTTTTGATGACTCTTAGGGAAGATAGTCATGCGAAGAGCGAGTCAAATATGAGGTTGGTGTTCCTCCCATTGGTGTTTCACCATGGGTGTGTCATGCCCCATGTGGGAGGAGGGAGAGGTGTGCCTCCATATTCTTTTCTTCCTTAAATAAATTGAAATTATAACATAAAATATAAGAAATATTATAATATTATTAGTAACAACCACCATATTATTATTATTATTACCCATTAATATTTTACGACATTAATAAAATCAAAACTCCCATTTACACATTATTTAATTAAAATCTCTTAGACTGAATTTAATTAAATTAATTCTCCAACTCATGCAATTTAATTAAATTCTCCCGACATTAAATTTAATTTAATTAAAACCCCAATTTTGAATCAATTATTTATATAAAACCCCGCATTTCGCTTCATTTAGTTGAATTCAATTCCAGTAATATTAATGAAATAAAATTCTCCTTCTCACCTCATTTAATTGAATTATTTAAGATCAATTTAATAAAATAAAACTCCGAAAATAATAATGTTTAATATTATTAACATTTAATAAAACTCTTCTTCGATAAAACCCAAAAATCCCCAATTATACATAATTTAATTACTTTCTTCTTCAATAAATTTAATTAAATAAATTGTACAACAAATTTTTATTTAATAAAATTCTCCAAATGGAATTTAATTATATAAAATAATATTTTTTATAAATAATTAAATTTATCTTATTCTTGAATTTAATTTGATAAAACACCAAATATACATTTAAACTATCATTTAACTGAATTCCGTTCAAACAAAATTTACATAAATAAATTTTAAAAATAATTGTTATTTATTAAAATTCTGTCAGCATAAATTAATTAAAAAACCCTAAAACTTCATTAATAATCATTTATTTAAATTTTTTTTCATTGAATTTAATTAAATAATTTTTCGAATTCATGTTATTTAATTGATTTCATTGAACATATTTTTATTTAATTAAAAACACCCATTCATCAACATTATTTCATTAAATTTTCTCAACATCAATTTTACTAAACAATAATCCCCAATTTCGCAACAACTAACTAAATTCTTCTCAACCTTGAATTTAATTAAATAAAACCTATATTTTTTTGTTAATTAATTAAATTCATAATTCCATTAAATTTAATTAAATGAAATCCCAACTTCTAATTTACACATCTATTAAATTTTATCATTTAATATTTCACATCATTAATAACCCCAAACTCCACCTCTATCAGTCATTTAATTCAATTCTTCTCAACTCAATTCAATTATATAAATTCTCCAGCTCATCATTACTAAAAACAATTTTAATTTTTTTCATATCATTTTATTAAATAACCTCTCTATCTCAATGTCATTTAACTAAATTCTATCAATATTATTTAAATTAAAATAAATTACCAAAAACTCATTTAATTAAATTCAATCCCAACATAAATTTAATTAAATTAATTTAACCTAAAACTAAAAACTAGGTAGAACATATGGTTTGACTAGTAGGGCATGAGAGACTGTGCATAGGCCATGTGTCCAGTACTAGAAACCGACTTTATTATGCAAGGATGACTCACACAGTTTTGACTAATCATGCACAACATGTGAGAGCGTTACTCTATAGAACGGTTCTCCTGAAACCCATACTACCATCGAAGAAACTCCTCAATCTTTTACCCAAGTTCATTATAAACACTTTAGAAGAACCCTACTCATGAAACTTCTTGCAAAATATTGATTTTAAAACCTAAATTTATTGTAAAGAAAAAAGTTCTTCAAATTTATTATTTTTTCTCGGTCTAAAAATCATGGGACATTACATCATATTAATATTACATAAAAACAATTTGTTAAATTATAAAATCTTAAGTATTAAGGGTGATTCTTGCGTATAATGTTTATTTAAAATTTTATTCCTCTAATATTAAATAATTATTCAGATAAAAAATTTAGATTGACCGAGTTTCATATGATATAATATCAAAATATTTCTTTGATTATTTTTTAAATACAAAATTATTTTCATCCATATTTTTATTCTATAATATGAAAGGTAACACATGATTTAATCTCACAAAATATTAAGAAAATTTTAATTAATCATACATATAATATTTGTTTCAGGATTTATTTGTTTTCAAATATTAGGTATGGGTTTCGTTTTTCCGGGAATACTTATTTTGAATATTTTTTTATAAAGAAGAAGAAAAAACATTATTTATACAAAAATAACTTTGAAATATTTTCATTTAAAATTCATATAGACTTATTTAATAATTATTTAAGTAGATATTCATGTTATTAATTTAAAAAGATATTTAATTTTATTTTTAAATAGAGACAATTTTTAAGATGAAATAAAGAATAAAAAACTCCCCAGTAACTATGAATAACCATACACAACTCTAAGGTAATTCATTTTCAATAATATTATTTCAGTAATAGTTTGACCATGTATTTAGGAGAAATTTTATCTAAAATTAAGAAGAGTAATATTTATGATTATTTCAACTTATAAGGATGAATTTAAAAAACTTTTTAACCATGACTATTTTTTTAATAGAAATAAAATATGGAATGACTAGATATATTCATATATTCAAGTATAAGATCATGAATTATTTGAAAAAATTTAATTTATGGATATTATATATAGTGAATCTCTATATAATGACAGAATATATGATATTCCACAAAAAACATCAAACCTATTTCCAATATTACACACTATTATGGTTATTTTTATTGTTATTATTCGTCCACTCTTTACTTACCTTTTCTATTAATGTAATTCTAAATATTGTGGCTTTAGATAGTGTAATTTCACTTGATTAAATTAAATTCAGTTATACATTATTTCATTTGTTCTTCATAATTTTTCTCCCCCACTATGGTGAGAGTTGTATTTCCTGCTTCATCCATTTAAAAATATTTAATTATTTATTTTTGGGTTACATAGATACCACTAAATTTAAGGGATTAAAATTACCCTTAAACAATTGTGGATAAGAGACATTGGAACTTGGGAAATCAATTTTTGGCCAAACATAGAAAAAATAAATTTACCAGTTTATTTCTGTTTCATATTCTATTATTTAAAATTAAATTATTATGTTTATTTATGGGTTAATATTTAGATATATTTTTTTAATCCTGCTATATTAAATAATAAGTACAATAACTTTACTTTATTTCAAATATTTAACTAATTCCAAGAAATAGTATTAAATGGTAGCCTCTTCCTTTAACAACTATAATACACCAAATGAACAATAAATGAATCATGAACCATTATTTTATGGTACAAATTTTTATTATTATAAAACTTACATATCTAATTTTCATAAAAAAAATTGATTCACTATTTTGAAAATTCATATTCAGGGTTATACACCAACTAAGGAAGTGGAGCATAGATGGACTTCTAGTGACATATCATCATTTGCACTTAATGGTAAATCCATGAATTCTTTTCATTATAGGTTAGATGTGAATCAATTTAATATTTTTCACATATCAAAACTATAATTAAATTTGGAAACTACATGAGGTCCCACATGAAGTAACAAAAAAAGTTAAGGATACTGCACTTGATATGCATAAAAAAGAGTTCGAATGCTTTACTATACACACTATTGAATCAATTACCAAAATATTTTAACATTTTACTTGAATTGTAGCTAAAATGAAATATTTTTGTAATGTTATTACTATATAAACCCTTTTTAAGAAAATATTTTCTTCTATTTAGGATCATGGTAAGATAAAGTGATAATAGTAGATGAATCAAATGACACTAAGACTATTACCATAAAATAACTCATTAATTAAATCATAATCTATAACATCACAATAAAGTGGTAAGATAAAAAAATAAAAGGGTGTTAACGTAATTATTATCTTTATGTTTAAATATAATTATATATTATCTTCCATGAGTGACACCAAAATTTATAACCTATTCATAATGAAGAATAAGATTAAGGGAAAGATAAAATCATTAGTGTAATCCCAAAAAATATCCAAGTAGGATAAATTGAAGATACACTCTATGAATCTATAAAATGGTCATATTAAATAATATTATACAATTTTTAAAAAAATTATGAAATAAAATAATAAATTTAAGAAACCCTTCAGGGTTACAACTTAGAGAGAAATTGAAAAAACTTTCATCTCATCTAAATCTTGTGATGCTAACGTCAAATGTATCATAGAAAAAAATCATATAAATGATAAGAAAAAATGACTCAAGATAAAATTCCATAGTGGTACATCGTATATGGATAAAGGATGTTTGAGTAATATATATGGTGATTACTCATATTTCAACCACCTATGTAATATTAATGGTGGACATGTAACTTTTGGTGATAACTCAAGGATCAAGATCATCAATATAGCTACCATTGGATTAATTAATTAGACAATTATTAAATTTTATATAAATGTAAATTTCCTTAAAAATAATTTTTTTAGTATTAATCGATTATGAAATAATGATTTTAGAATATTATTTGGAATTTTCATACATATAGTCCTTAATTCATGATGTAAAATTTCATTAAATGAATCTATATTTAAAAATGTATATGTTATTCTTATGAAGAAAATTCTAAGAAACATTTCAAATTCTTGAGTATATATGATAGTGATTTATTATTTTATAATGGATTCCTTGTACATTTGGGCACACAAACACTTATCAAGCTCAACCGAAAGCATATTGTATGAAATTTTTCCAAATTATGTTTTCAAATGGGTATTGTGTGTGAACATTACCAACATAGAATGAAATTAAAATTATCCCAAAACACACCATGGGAATATATAATTTAATGGTCCCTGACCATGTCCTCCATGATTATTTCAATCCATCCCAAGCTTCTATTATTAGTGTAAAAAATAAAATTCTGAAATTATTGATGATAATAAAAGATTCATAGGGTTTTTTTTCTAAGAATAGAAAATTTTGGTTTTTCATTATTTTTTTAAATTTTAAAAAAATATTAAAATAAAAAAGGTTATAGGATCATATTCATTTGGAGTGATCATAAGGGATTGTATGAAAATAAATATTTTCATGAGAAGTTTATATTTTATTCTATAATATAAGATTCGTTGTTTATTTTTGTTATCAATATTTTGATTACATGAAAAGTCAATATATGTTGATGTTGGGTAAGGAGGAAGATCCCAACATGATAGAATATGTTGAATATGTATAAGAGGAAACTTAGAGTCTTTATGTTTAGTGTCTATGTTGTATTCATTTTATTATGTTGGGAAACTCCCCTGCATATATTTCTAAATGATATTTTTTGATATGTTGTTCTATTTTGTGAATGTAGCCTTTATATCTAATGATTATAGAGATAATAGTTTATAATGAATCAGTTAAATGTGTTGATGGTTTTAGGAATATTAGTCTACAATAGGATCTTGTTGATGTTGGGAATCATTATATTAGACAACCTAAGGATCTAAATTTCGATGTATAATAAAGGATGGATAGAATATTTAGAATCCAACAATAGACTATCATATATATTGGATGCTAAAATAAATTAACAGTATATATTGGATGACATACTAGAGGGTGATGAATTCGAAGATGGAAGTATTAAGGAGGAAAAGGTTTACATAAATTCTCAATGGGAGTGCTTATATAATAAATAATATTTTTAATCATTATGGTGATGTTTAAAGTACATTTTCTGGAACTCCAAAATAATTTGAATAGTTTTTGAAAGGTTTAGGGGCCTGTAGTATATTTCGGTGGGCCGGGGATTTTAAAATTTTCATCAGCAGATCGACGAGACATGTTGACGCTGACGATCCGGGCCCTGGAGAGGTCTAAGGATTTTGTTTAAGTTATAAGGGATACAAAATAAAAATGAAAACATACCTATTTCAAATCTGAAGCTTCTTCTGATAGTAACTAGTTGATGGTGAACGTTTCATGAAGGATTTATATCAGGATCCCTCTAGATCATCCACATGCCCTTCAAAACCCATGGGAGCATCATTCATTTAATTCCGGGTGCTATCATAGAGATCTGATGATGCTTTCTACGTCTCAATGATCGCCGCATTGAGATGAATTTGATGCTTCAGAGAGATCTTAATCCGAGATTCTTTGATTGAGAGGTTCTCCCTCTAGGTAGTGGGTGGAGAGAGAATATCTCAACATTCATTCCATGAAAGTGAGGGAATATTGAATGGCTACTCAAGAGAGAGAGCCTCCTCTCTTATTTATAGTGGAATTAATGAATACCTGGTTGGGTTCCACGACCCATTTTAGTTTCAACATCCCCTAAATAAATAATTTTGATGAACTAAACTACATCAAAATTATTTATTATTTTTTCGCAAACTTATAATATATATAGAATATATTTCTTGGTAAAAACTGATCCATTTAACTCTACTTGTTTTCCCACTTAATATTAAATGAACCATGAATATTAAAATAATATTTATTCGATTAATATTTTCTCATATCTACTAAACTAATAAATAGATTAAATAAATTGAATCCCAAATATTCATAACTTGAATATTAATCAATTTATTTAATCAATTTGGTGGTCAAAAGCTTGGACAACACTCAGACCCCATGGTAGGTCCCACTGTGTCTATATACCTATTCAACTGAATAGGGGGGATTCTTGAATACGTTTTTTGTGATATTCCATTTCATTACAAGTACTTATTAAATTTTTTAATTTTTTATAATTATTTTTTGTTATTATATATTTTTAATTGTTTAATTAATTATTTGTGTTTTAATTAATTCATTTTTTATTTAACTTATTAGTTCTCTAATTACTTTTGGTATGTTTTAGGTTATTTGCCAATGATTTTTCAATATGGTGTTATTATTATTGTTTATTTTATTATACATATAGAAATTTTATGAATTACATGTTATAAATGTATATATTACATAGATATTGGAAAATATAAGGAAAACATGTGTTCTTAATATTTTCGAAATTGTAAATCTTTATATAAATATTGGATTCTCTACCAGATTCTATGTATTGAAAAAAAGGATATGTCATAAATATTACATGATTATTGATTAATATTATTCAATCTATTCAAATGATAATTGTATTTTTATATAATTTTTTTACAAAGTCATATATCTTATGCATTGGGATGATAATATGATGTATCCAATAGAATATTCAAAATATTATTATGTGGTAAAAATTAGGAAAACAATAAAATATACACATAAAGGATGATTCTTACATATATAGTTTATTTATAGATTTATTCATATACTTGGAAAAAAATTATATTAATTTAGTGTCGAGATTGAAGGAATTAAAATAACACAACCTCAAAATCCTACATTTATTCTCCTATGAGATAATATTCATTCATTATATTTTTTTAATCATACAAGAAAAAGGTAATGCATGATTTAATCTCCAAATAATTAAAGAAAAATAGGATTAATTTTATGACATTATTTTTTTCGAGATTTATTATTATTCAAAGGTAGGGATTGAGTTTTTTCATCTTGGGAAAAATTATTTTTGATGAAATATATTACACCAAATTGAAATATAAATTTATTTCAACACAAAAAATCACGATATATTTTCAGAAAAAATAAAATGTAGATTTATTCCCTAAAGGTTAAAATGTAGATTATTATGAAGAAATAAAATGAGTTTTATGTGTAGTTTTAAATGGAAAAGAGTTAAAAAATATATTATAGAAACATTGAAGCTCTTGTACTATGAAAATCATTATCAATCTCCATGGTTTTTTTCAAAATTGTGATTCTAAAAAGATATTTTCTATGCATTTATGAGCTATTGTTTCAAGAATAAATAACAATAATAGTTATAATTATTTTTAATTATATGGAGACGTTCAAGGAAGTTGTGAACCTTGATTATTTTTGTGGTGCTTTTTCATGAAAGAGGATCTACAATTTATATGATGATTAATACTTTCAATTAGAAAAACATGGATTATTTTACTAAATTAAATTTATGAATATTATATATTTCTTATCATGATATCACTATAGAAGATATCAGATATTATATAGCTCACCAAACTAATTAAAAAACTTACACACTATTATGTCTATTGGACGTCATAATTTTTTTTCACTCTTTTTCTCTCTTATAAGTTGATTTAATTCTCATTATTGTGACATTAGGGAGTGTAGAATATTAGGATTTAAGTAAACCAATACATCCCATCATTCATTTTTTAGGTACTCTTTACCAAAAAGTGAGATTATTTTATTTCATAAATAAACCACTAAAAGAAAGTTTAATTCATAATTTTTGGGTAATTTGGATACCAGTAAAGTTAATGAAATAAAATAATCTTAAAATAATTATGGGGAGGGGACATAAGAAATCATGTAGTCACATTTGGACTAAATAACTATAAAACATTTGGGGTTTCTTTTATTTAATTTGAAAACTATATTTTTCAAATATTATATTATTATAATTTGGTATATGTTTAGTCATTATTATTTATGTTTTTAAATTAAATTTAATACCCACTTAAAAATCTACTCATGCTAATCAAAAAGACACAATTTGATCTCAACCCTTTGAATTCCCAACCAAAGGGTTAATCGGGCCATCCTATAAGTTTGTTCATAACACTACTAAATATTAAATCATATATCTAGTTACCAAATAATTATTAATCCCACATTCAAAAAAATAATTAAATTAATATCACGCTCACATTAAATAACAATATCCACCCCCAAAAACCATTCCTTTTAAAAAATCACTTATAGTACTCATGCCACATATCATTAAAGGCATCAAACTCTGGGCCTCCGCCTCATGAACAAATTATCCTGATGAATTATATGAAAATAAAATCAACCTCTTGTATCAATTGTACTCCCATTAGAATTTAATAGGGTCTTATCACCTTAGAGAATGGGTAGGAAGCAGACTGGTTCTACTTATTTACAAACACACTATCCCGTTCACGTGATATGTGTAGGTTCACACCCAATAATACCAACATGGTTGCTGGTTGTGTGGTGATCAATACTCCCATAATATGAGATAATAATAAATACAATTAATAAATCACATATCCCATAGCACAATCAATCTCACAAATTATTTTCACTCCAACTAGAATTATATATAAAACTCCCACATCATAAAAGTTAAGAGATATAGTACAACCATGATAGGATTATTTCATCTATGGTACTCCCACCAGTATCAAAAACAATATTGACAAATTATCGAGTAGAATATGATTCATACTTCTATTTTTATATATGTACACTAAAAGGTAGACTATGTTGTGGTGGTTTTGAAAAATCATGATCTAACCTTATGTTCATTAGAACAAAGTGTGAGACACTATCACATGGTCCTAATGCAAGGAGATTATCATGTTGTATCACAATTCATATTCCTCCCTCCATATTCAATCCAAATTGTTATTCCCAATTACAACCATCATTTGATGGTGATTACAAGTAATTTTTTCACTTAAGAATAATCATTCAATGTTAAAATATCATCATGAGGATTCACGTTGAATGAAAATAATCAAAAAAAATGATCCTTTTAAAAAAACTCTCATTCAATATAAACCAAACATGTTAAGTTATTTGATGCCTACATAATATGGTTTAATATTAATAAGCTTTGTCTGAGTCCACACTATCAAAATAAAATATAGAACTTACCAAAAATGATATCATTCTTAGACAATAATTTTCTCTTAATTTTGATCTCAATGTTATTGGAAACCATATCTGGAGACACCTTTTACCTAATAATTGATTAAATATAAAAATCCATGGAATCCTCAAAATCAAGAAGTATATTTTCTACTTAATAGGGATGATAATCATATTTCTATTTGATGTCTTTATAGCATAGATATACCGATGAAAGGTAAACTATTATTATTTTTTATTTTTTTATTCATTTCAAATTTAATGATAGATTCTGTGGTTTATAGTGTTTTGAAGTTGTGCTTTTATTATAATTATGATGTAACAAATCAATCTAAAACCCTTTAGTGGTATCATGGGAAATATAACAATGTTTGGTATAAATTTAAAGTGGATTAGGAAATTATAAAACTATTTTTTCTAGGTACCACAACAAAACCAAATCCAAAATATCAGTTTCTGTTTTTAATAATTCCTTAATAGAATATATTTCTTCTAGAAATGATCATTTCGATTATTGTTGCTGAAAACACATGGCATAGTATAAGGAAAATATGTGTTATAAGCACCTATTAAAATTAATAAAAATATAGCATCATTTTATAAGGATCTTTATCACTGTCTATGAGGTTTCTATGTTATAGATACCCTCCAGCATGAGGACTCACCATAGCATAAATCAAGACATTCTAAACATTTGAAATCATTATAATATTTAATCATAATATCCCAACCTGAAAAATCATGTACTAAAAGGAATGCCATGTGACCTCATACACGTCTCCCCATATGTAAGAGGCTACCAACTAGTAGCAAGGATCTAAATCCGATAATGAGGAGAATATACCCCTTGTACCATTTCATTTAGTAGGATAATAAATAATCATAATAAAGCAGAGAATACATAATCGTAGTAAAATGTTGAAACTAAATTAGTGAAATATATATATATAAAATATCCCAATGAGGTATGCTTATCATAGTATAAATAGAAGGTAAATACATGATATTTAAAAAAACAACATCTACGGGGTCACTCTAGTGTCTGACCTGGTCTGCTTCATCTTCATGCTCCACTTCTCAACCATCCACCATAGAGCCCTTACCCTTCACCAGATCTCCGATCAAGGAATCTACAAGTGTACTGAAATTACTGAGTATGGTGTGAGTACAAGTCTTGGTAGAACACCACCAATACATCATTACTATAAGTTCATAATATATATATATATAATAGTGTATATCATAACAAAAGTAAATTCTTAATAATAATATATGTTCTGAGTCATCATGCACTGAACAAGCCACCACAATCCCTGACCTCTCCTTCAATTAAATTATTATAAGAATGTTGACAAGTCGTATAACATTTTCAAGGTATCCACACTCACCCCACTGAGTAGGTGGTTCTCATAGGAATTCGCCATGTTCCAAAATTTCAAAATCTCACCCAATCCTTCTGGTTGTTGTCATGTAAATTACACATATTTCGTAAGGTTGATACCATTCCGGCATAACATTTTAATCACCTATATACTAATTCCATTGGAAGATATGTCTAGTATCTTCTGGTATTCCCATGTGATTTCCATGATACTAGGATAAACATGCCTTACTTTAAGGTATTTTGGACTGTGGAATGTGGGGTAACCTACCACTGATTATTCTAACTTTATAGGGGTTTCACTCCTACCTTTAAGGAAGTTAGAACTATATAACTCCCAACCTCATGGCACCACCCCAATATCTGTGTTCCTTTCAACTATCTACCATGTTTCCTCCTCTACATGGGTAGTTATGTACACTTTTATATATTAGGATTGTGTCATGTTGGGTAACTACGTATACCCATCCTTAAAGATACACCTGAGTTTTTGGGTACCTCTAGCACATTGCAATAGGTTATGAAACAAAAAAACAATACATTTCATAGAATGTAATGATAATCTACACCAATATCAATGTGTGGAAAATCTCACATAAACAAGTAAGCCCGTAGATAATCACACTCCCACATATATCTTATAATATGGATGGGTTAGTCCATCATAAAAATCATATCATAAGAACATCAAATATATAAGACTCCTAAGGGTAATAAACTTCCTACCTTAAATTAATTGACAACAAATTTAATGATTAACCACCTTGTGTGGTTCTCAAGATGGAGTTGAAACATTATCAGTCAAGAACATGCACTCCTAGGCATTATTATCATAATAATCATCTTGTCTATGTTCATAGTTTTTCAATGTTTCCTTGAACCAAAATATTCTATTTTATTTGAGAAAGAAATAAAATTTCACATTTGATGATAGTTTTTCTCTCACTGATAATTTTGGAATAATATTTCTCAGCCAGCACATACGCTCATAACATTCTCCTTAAGAGAAATTATTTTATGATAATTTATCATAAATTATTTTTTCATAATTATCTCTTGATAATTTATCATAAATTATCCTTTATTAATTATCAAAATATAATTTATCTTAAATAATCCTTTTATAATTATATTTTAATAATTTATTATAAACTATCCTTTTATAATTATCTCTTTATAATTTACTAAAAATTATACATTTCTAACTAGATCTTGAGAGTATATCATAAATTATCCTTTATAATTATCTTATAATAATTTATCATAAATTATCTATTTACACAAATAACAATGTACATGTTTTTCCATAAATTTTTTTTATTGTATTTAAATCAACAGATAATTAAAAATGAAAATTCATACAAAAAATATATATTTAACCCATATATAGGTGTAGTATAGATATACATAGAAAAAACCTATATATACATATATAAACATGTATATATAAATACACACACATTGATATATATATGTATATATATCTGTGTGTGTGTGTGTGTGCACATTATATATATATATATTCACACTCGAACATATATATACACATATATATTTAACCAAAAAATCTATGTAAACATATTTTATTTTAATAAGAGTGAAAATTATTTTTTGAAATTAATGATAACAAAAATAATAAAAATAACCATTATTTCATTATTAATAATTAATTATCTCCAATCATTACCACCATTATCATTTCAAATTAATAATCACCATTAGATACCGAGTAGTTAATAAATTTATATTAATTATAAAATTTCATTTATATGGGAAAAAGTAATATCATTATTATTATTTAACCTTCCAATAATTCATCCATTGTGGAAGATTGCAAAAAAATTAAGCGAAAACAATTTATTTACTCATGTATTTTTACACTTAATTTCTTCGACACAAATAATAATAATAATAATATTATTATTATTATTATCGTTATGCGTGATGTAACCAAATATCAACACGCATAAACATTATGACATACATTGGGTAAAACCAATATCTCATACCTAACGATGGTCTCTGATTTTAAATATAACACACTGTGTGGGAGATAAAGATTGTTTTTGAAAAAATATATAACAAAAATCTTAAATAATTTATCCTTATGTGTTATGTCACACGTAGAGAAAACCCCATATCCCCGACCTAGTAGTGATATCAAATTTCTCATAAGATGATCTGTTAAAAAGATAACAAATTAATTTTCAAAAAATATTAAATAAAAATATTAAATAAGTTATCCTCGCATGCGATCTAACCAAACGTCTGACATGAAAAATTTTATATCAGGCCTATGTTAAAACCCATATCCCAAACCAAATTGTGGTCATAGATTTCTCATATGATCATTTATTTGGTAGATATTCAATCATTTTGAAAAACAAATCTCCCTTTTATAATATAATATATTTTATATTTTTATTCCATCTATGCGGAGGCTCTACAAGCCTCAAAATCTCACACTAACTCAGTTCCTAACTCCAAAAATATTATATATAATATTATATGATTTTATATGGGTATTTACCCTTACACATATAAATTAAATAGTCTATTAATTTATATTCATTATCAAACTAAAATATCACATAAAAATAATTATAAATTAAAATCAATGAGGGTTTTTATTGTTTCTAAAAATTTAGGATATTACACTAATACTATGTAGTATAGATGTAATCGTGCACTAAATTATCCATACGTAGTATATATTTAATATTACATAGATTTAATCTTATATCGTACTTGAAACATCTTTCCAAAACTCTCATATTCATCGTATGAACATGGAAAAATGATATGGTGTCTTAAAATATCTTCCAAAATTATAATGTTTCATTGTTATTAAATGCTAAAAAATAGAATGCAAAAAAGTTCATGGTCCAAGTTGTTTCGAAATGATTTGCGTGATTTTTTTTAAACAAATCTCAAAAACCTAATTGGCATGTGACCATAGGTAAGTTTTTAAACAAATCCAGGATTTTTTTGATAGATTTGATCTATGTTTCATGTGAATTTAAAAGGTAATTAATCAATAAATAGTTTAATAATTAAATGATGAAAAATATATGTGTTTGTATTTATATATGAATATTTCATAACTCTAAAGATAATATGTTTATATTATGACCTTATTTAAAAAAATATTTAATCCATTTTAAAATCAGTTATGGGTAATTATTCGTTCAATGGATTAAAAAATCAAATATGTGATATTTATTTTATGTAAATTATTTACATAAATTGGAAACTATTTTTATTCAACAATAAAAGTGTTCATAAATTATCTCATATTATAAAACTTCATGGATTTTTTATTAGAACCATGTAAATTATAATATAAAAGTTTTAAATTTTATATAATCCAATTACCCAGGTTTATTTTTTCTTGAATAATAAAGCTCTTATAGTTTATTAATGAAATTTTCATAATTTATTATATCATACTTAAATAAAAAATTATTTTAATTTATTTGTTATATACTATATTCATGGATATGAAATATTATATTATGAATCAAGATGTATGCTTTAGTCAAAATATTTAAGCTTATACTAAATTATCATATATGTATCTATGGAGTATCATGAAAGTATGATAATTGATTTAGTTTTATTCAAATATGACTTTGGATTGTATTAGGTTATGATATGGAATTAACAAGTCTGTTATGATTTATAGACATTATATCTTATAATTATGATGGGATTAAAATAGATTTTGAGTGATGTATACAAAATGTAGATGAACTTTGGGTCAGACTACTCACTGATCTAGAAACTTGTGACATATCATGAGAATCAGTAGTTGCTTTTCCTAAACTCAAGGATTACACTTTTATTTATAGTTTATTTCATATGATTCCAGTCACTCAAATTATAGTGTATCATATACCTTTTTCATGGTATATATTTCAATACAAATGAATATCGTTGTCTTTTAATATGGTAAGAATGCGTTGATTTTTGGGACATGATAGGATTATAAACAAAATTTCTAGAATCATGAATCGATATAAAGAGAATAATAAGCCGTAAGATGGTGATATTAATTCCCCTTTGAAGTATTAATTGTTATATTCTTCCCAAAGTGAAATATAAAAACTCATTATCTTAATAACCCATAAATATGATTTTATTTGGAGGGAGTGAATTTATTTAAATTCCCATGATATTTTAGGTTTATACTTTAATATAATAAGTATAAAACTCATACATATCTAACCCTGAGACCAAATATTGACACTTCTACTCAATTTAATTTTTATTCAACTAAAAAATGATTCATAAATTTAAACTTGTATTTCATTCGAAACACATAATATTTTTTAATATAAACCCCCATAGAAGAAAGACATACCATTTTATACTTCCTAAACATCCTTAATCCCTCTATGAAATATTTTAAAATGTTAGTTAAGTATAAAATTATAAATAAGGAAAAAAAATAAAACTATTGGCCCATTTAAAAATTAATGAAATCCATTCAAAAAAATTCAATTCATATAAATAAACATTGCCTCAAAAACCATTAAAATACTCAAGAAACAAACATCAAATGACAAATCATTCAATAAAATATATCATAAGAAATCCTAAATGTGAAATCCAACTCGGGATGGTGTTTGGTAAAACATGATTACTCATGAAAACATTTTCATAAAAAACATAATTTTCACCCAAAAAAAGGGGAATTATCTTTCATTTGAACATAATATCATTTGGTTAACTTATGAAATATAAATAATTAAATGAAAACTTTTTTAAAAGAGTATAAATGTAATGTAGGTACCTTGGTATATCATATTTATGTCTAATAGAACCAATTGGAAGTATATGAATCCTTCATTTATTGACTTTTTCGGTCCCTAAAAGGCTATGAACAATCAGTTCCCTCATAAAAATTTGGTACCCTACTTTACACCCACCCACATACCTAAAAAAATAAATATTTTATCTCCTATCCCTGTATTCCAAAAATTGAAACCATGAAGTGAAACTACTATTAATATAAAACCCTATATAGTTATTGGGTTAGAATTATAAATGTTTTTATCTAATCAATAAGGTTTACATTTTTTGTAGGGGCCTACCTGATTAGAACACAACAGTTCAGTGTTCTTTTCCTAGAGTACTATCAGGATTGGTAACCACATGGGGGGTTTCTTAGAGTAAGAATGAGTGAGGATGAAGCACACTAAAAGAACATGTGTTAGTATTTGGGTATAATTGTTATCCTCAAATGTTAATCCTATGGGTAACATTCTATGGTGTGTAAATATGGAAACAAATGAATTGTAGGACACTCGTGGTGTTAAATTACCAGGTCTATGGCTCAAGGAGGTCAGATAAAGAAACTTTTCATCAGGTTCGATACCCAGTCATAAATGGAGAGGCACTACATGATTTTGAGGTGTTGGTTCCCATCAAGTGAATCATGATTTAAAGGGTGGGAGAATGTGACACCCCAATAAAGTTAAATGGTTAAAATACTAAATGTTACTTTGTATGTCAATAAGGTGATCCAATATTCTCATGAGGGAACATGATTTGGACTCCAAAGTTAAGCATGTCTTGTCTTGGAGTAGTGTCCGGATGGGTGACCTGCTGGGAATATTCCCATGATGTGTCTATGTGTGGAAAAATCACACTAAAATAACATGTGTTTTATTTGGGGATATTAATTAGACTATTGAGTGACCACGATGAGTAATACCAAGTGGTTTCTTGAGAAATAAACCAATGTATTATAGGATACCCAATATTACAAATGACGAGGTTCATTTCCCTAGGATCCCAGGTCATGAAAATCAGAATATTAGTCGTAATATCGCATTTAAATATAGTCTTATAAATGTAATAAAAAACTTGGTTAATTCCAATATATATTTTTTGGAAAAAAAAATCATTACCTAATGAATTGGAGAGATATTTTGGGCTCACCCATATTCATGAGTAATGTCCAAGGACCATAATAACCATAAAACTCATTAAAACATTCATTTCCATAAAAATAATATCGCAAAATAATTTTTTAACACATATATAAAATCACTTCAGGTTAAAATATAAAAATACTGATAAAAATTATTTTCTCTTATAAAAATTCTTATAATAAATTCCTTTTTGAAGATTGTGAAAATAAGATATTCTTGTAAAAACCATGAAAAAAATTATATAATTATTCTTAAATAATAATGGTAATGATGGTCATAAACTTTGTTCATGGTAACAAAATTTAAAATATATCCATTTAAATTTTTTTCAAAAAAATACCTTTATAAAATTTGTAAAAAATAACTTTTAAAACCATAATAAATAAAGTAAAATTGTGTTTTAAAATGGATTTAAAAACATTTGAGTATAATAATAAATTTCATAAATTATTTTTATGAAAGTTGTATGTGGAGGGAAAAAAATTCCCACATAAAACATTTAAACCACTTAAAAATGTTTTAAATAAAATCACTCATACCTTTAGTAAATATGGAATAAATATAAAGTTGAAAAATAAAATTTTAAATTTATTTGTAAATAACATGAAATTTTATAAAAAAATTATAAAATCTATCCACTTGGTAGTATTTAAACCAAAAAAATAAAACATGTGGTGAAAATTTATTTTTTTAAGAAAGATAGGAAATTGAGATGAGCAATCCATTTCATCGTGTCTGACTCAAATTATATGTTATTTATATCCTAAATAATAAACTAATACTAATTATATAAATTTCAATAAAATTTATAAGGTTTATTACTTTATCATAATCCATTTTAGTTGTTTTATTATCATGTATTTCTAATTTACTAAATATGTTATGTTTATGTGAGTCATTTTGAGGAAGTTCGGTAAATAATCCAAAAAATTGATAACTTGACCATTGTCAAAGGGGTCACTATTATATTATATATATAATATTAATCATTAAATTATTATGAATTTTTTTGCATTAAATTCGATTTTAGGAGTATCTATATAATTCATATATGAAATCAATAATCACATTACTTCTGGTAGAAGGAAGTCCATATATACACATAAACAACATTATCATTGTCCAAGGGATTGAATATTGAAAAGGTATGTAATATAATATCTTTAAATAATCATAATTATTTCATAAATATCATAAATATTAATTAAATATATCATAATAACATTCAATGTGGGGAAGTAATGAAAAAAACACATTTCTTTGTAGAGGAAGTATTCAATATGTTTGTATGAGAAATGTTTTCATTTCCCATGTGATTAAAAAAGTGATAAAAAATTTATTGACATAAACATAATAAAAATTTAATATATTGGAGGTAATTGTGTTATTATATCATTATGGTAATGATAGTCTTGAAGGAGTTAAAATAATAAATAAATATAAAATAAATCAGTTAAGACTTTAGTCACCCCTCTCTATATCATCCTTTTATTATGTTTAATGACTTTTAATGAGAAGGTTATGGTCCATAAAAGGGATTAGATATATAGTAAGAAAAATTTGGATAGGAATTTAGTTAAAGTTATAAGATAATTTTTTACACATATGTTTCATTGGGATGCATAGATTGAGTTCCCTTTATTTGAAAAAAACATAGGCATATTCATAACTTTTCACTATTTAAGGGCCCTAAAAGCAATTTTAAAAACTAAAAATGGAACCTAAATTAACCATTACTGATACTATCTTAAATTTTCAATCCAATTGAGTGGTTATTGGATTTATTTATTTTATAATAATTTAATAAAAAGATTTTTTTTAACATTAAATACCATCCATGTTCATTTTAGGGCTATTCACAAAAAGTGTATTCACAATCCGATGATGTGGGTGATAAATGGATCAAAATAGACTTTGGATATATTTTGATAAATAATAATTTATCTACCCCTTTGGAGATAATAGTTTTTGATCTTATAATAAAATATATAACATAATTATCCTACTTTACCTATTATGATAATGACTACTTTATTTCATGACACTATCCATTTTGACAAGAAATAAATTTAACCTTGTCAAAAAATTTGTATCTGATGATTCCAAATATGAAATCATTTTTTCAAAACTGAATTTCTATAAATTATTGAAATTAATTTTAATATAATTATTCAAAACTCCATGGGAAAAAATATTTAGAAAAATAACATTTTAAATCATAAAAATGATTTAAAAAAATATTTTAAATATTTATTGTTATAAAAAAATTTGAATTTTATAAAAACAATATTATACATAGTTGACTATAACACAAAATTGAAAATATAATGAGACTTTTTACTTACATTATCTTAAAAAATAAATAATAGTTTTGTAAAAATTGATATTTTTCTCTATTAACAATAAAATAAATATTTTTGAAAAAAATTCATAAAATTCATCCTAAGACTATTTTCAAATTATATATTTAAAAATAATAATAAAATTTTCACATATATGTTTTAAATGTGGTATAAATTGTTTATATTATCTCTAAATGATATGCGTGAAAACTATTTTTCAAAAAAAAAGCATTTTTGAAGCATAAAAATAATTTATTCTCATTCCATTCTTAGTGAAAATAAATAGATGATTTTTAACTTATTTAATTAAAATTTTCATCAATTGGAATCATCATTATAAATAAATAATGGGGATTAATTTAATTTATAAAGATAAAAATAAACTGTTCAGTTCAAAATTGTTTTTTGAAAAATAACCATGTACCATCAAGTGATTCTACACTTATTTATAACCAACTAATAATAAATGTATGAATTATAATTAATTTTATTAAGAAAAAACATTAAAATAGATTTAATAAAAAATTTACTCCCATTTACATCCATTAATGTATTAACTATGTTATAACGACCAGATTTAAATTATAACATTTAATAGTTTATCTTGGTTTTCTTTAGGCTCAGTATTGCTCATAGTACAAAAAATTGATAGTGGGATTATTTTTAGAAAAAATATATACATATGAAAATATATGTGTTTTAAACTATACCCCATAATAATAAAAAAAATTCTTTTCCATTTTTCCTCATGTCCAATAATAAATTGTTAAAAACATGTTTAGAATCAATTGAATGGTTTGGAATATATATATATATATCTGTGTGTGTGTGTGGTGACAAATACCCTTTTAATCCACATTGAATAATCTTACAATTAAGAATTTCATTAATTAATATGTTTGGAATTTGAATCTTTTCATTTTATATGTATTTTGAAACCCATGAATTTACAATAATGAGTATAATATTCGTGAAAGAGTCTCATAATGCATATATTAATATCTGTGCTATATTTTCCCTATAATAGTTATTATATTTATCTTAATAATCATATATTTGAAGAAATATATTACTATAAAGATATAGAATAATAGTGAAATATACTTAGTTGAATTATTTCCATACCATATGCATAATTTTATACTTCGATTGTGTTTTGAAAAGTACTCCACCTCTACTTCATCTCACATATTAAATAATAAATAAACATGATGAATTTTTCATTATAGGATAATTAAAATTAACATTAAATTTTACATAAGATCCATAAAAGGATTAAATGTTTTTTATCATTTTTTTATCCACTATCCAAAACCAAACATGTATAGCATAAGATAAAATATTATCTAATATGAATAAACCTTCATATGAAGAAATAATACATTAATCTTTAAAGCCTCATCAATGAAACCAAAAATTAAATATTACACATTCCATAAATACCTATCCATAATGATCATTAAAATGCACCAATCCAAATTCAAAACCTAAAAATTCAAAATATTTGATTACAAATTTGTCTGAGAGTAACTTAACAATTATATCCAAACAACATAAATCACTCAAAAATTCATATAATAAAAATAATATTCCCTAATCATATAATCTCAAAAATATGCTATTAATTCCCAAAAAACTACATGAATCAAGATAATAAAAACCATAAAAAGTTTTAGTTTCTTCCCAAATTAACTTAATCTTAATTCCTCAAATAGTTTTAACCATAAAATCAGATACTATACAAAATTTTCTATTCACCTCAATCATAATATTCTCCCAAAAATATGAAAACCCTTTATACGAATTGACTATAACTACATCACCATTTAAAAAATTATGAACCCTGATGGTTATATATACCTTTTTTTAAAAATAAAATAACATTATTCCAAAATATATTCATAATAAATCACTTTTTAAACCAACATGTTGCATATGCTTTAATCCTGAATTCTTGCTAAAATTAAATAAATGTTTGCCAAAATTATACTTAATCATCTTAAAGTCCCATAACATAAATCATCAATAATAGTGTCTATTCATTTAAACTTATAGTCAAACATATACTTTTAACCCATTATAGTATCTAGAAATCATAAAAACTCCACATATATGTTATCCAAACCACTAAAGTTATCTAAACACATTCATTGATGTAAATAGTACAAACTAATTCCTTTAAAACCGATAAATATGAGTTTAATTATAAGGATTTAGTTTTATTTAATTCACATAACCTTTTAGGTTTAATGTTTTATTGAATTAATCAAAAAACATATATTCAAAACTCTTATAAAACAATTTAGACACATCCACTCAATAACCATTTTTTCACAAAAATATGATTCTTAAATTTAAACTCCTATAAATATCATTCTTTTCTTTTTAATAAGAATCGCCATTATTGAAATATAGACCTATTTATTGTCCCTAAAAATCCTTAATCGCTATGAAAAAATATCCAAACTTTGTATGAGCATAAAAATATCCATAAGAGAAAAAATATAGAATTCGAATAGACTAATTTGAAAATCCAAAAATCCCATAAAATTTATTCCTTTTATTTAATTAAACATGAGATAAAACTAATTATTCACTCACTTAAGAAATCAACATGATAGTATAAATATTTTAATAAAACCACTCAAAATAAATTTGAAAGGATCAATTTATAATCCAGAGGGATTCTAGTAAAACATGAGTACTCATGAAAATATTTTCTTGAAAAATACTTTTTTCAACATCAAAATGGTCATAAAATTTACTTTGAATTTAATCACATTATCTTACCATATTATATAATAATAATTCTAGGAAATGTTTTTTTCAGGCATTAAAAATTCCTATAAGTACCTTGGGAAATCATCTTCATATCACTCCTATAACGACTCTTACAATAACTCTTATAAATAGAATAACCTATTTAGTTAATTTGAACATTTATTTGATACAGAGATAAATCATTATCCAATTCATCGAAGAGCTATACCAAGCCCAATGTTGATCATGAATAATGTCCAAGGACCATAACATACATAATAAACATTTATTTTTTCGTTTCCATCATAAAATATTCTATTTAACACATTTAAAAATCACTTCCGGTATTTACATTAATAGAAGGAAAATATAAATTTTCATTTGAAAACTCTCAAAATGAAAAATTACCAAATGAACAATAAAATATGAAATTATTTGAAAAATCATAAAACAAATTATATTAATATTCTTAAATAATAATATTTAATATGGCATGAAATATCATTATTGCAACATCTGTTAAAAATAAATTCATGTCAATTTTTTTTCAAAAATAACTGATATAGAAAACCTTAAAAATTCCTTTTTTTAAATTCTATGCAAAGTAAAAGATATTTTTAAAATTAATTTATAAAAACATTTTACTATAAAAATAATATTGTTAAAAAAATTTAATAAATATGGATATGTGGGGAAATGAGACATGAAGAAAGCATCAAATCATTTTATATAATGTATTGAATCAGAAATTCTGTGCAAATGTTTTTTGTTAAATACTTGTGAATTTTACGAGTTCAAGAAAACTAACGGCACATGATTCTGAGGCCTGGTGTGCCCGAAATCAATTTTTGAAGTTTTGTACGGGTACATTCAGTAAACACACATGTGGGTTTTTATAACTTTTGAACTAGTGATCGGAATTAAAATTCGAGGACACCGTTGAACTCGCAGAGCCGGTATTCGCTTAAGGAGACTTTCACTTCGATGTCAGTGGGTCGAGAATAAAAGATTGTTTTTGGTTTTTCATGGAAAATAATAAAATAAAGTGAGATTGACTTTTTTTTGAGCTGCCATGTGGGTGTTTAGAGGTGGGTCCCACTGGATCAATAACCTCCTTGAGGAGGATGGAAGTGGGGACCACTAGGCCATAACCTCGCATGAGAGTTTATGGTGGTGGGGACCACCACACCTCAACTTCCCATGTGGGGTTAATGTGGTGGGGACCACCCGAGACCACATAACCTCCCAAATTGAATTATAGGGGTAAGGACCACCCGACCCCTATTAAATGAGAGGAGAGGAAATCCTCTAAACCCCCATCTTTAATTTGGAGGAGCCTCTTGAGCTTCCTCCGTAGTAAAGTTGCCAACACACAAAATTAATGGGGCCAAATCCACCCACTAATTTTAATTTTCCAACAAATTTTTTGTTTTTCTTTTTGAAATCTTGACAATGAAATAAAATATTTTAAAATCTATTATTTGGAACATCTTTTCTTTTTGGGGGAGAGGAGAGCTTGGGAGAAAAGGAGTTCTCCAACGATGAACCTTATCTTCCAAATAAGAATGAAGAACGCCGACAACGTTCTTCTTCTAACTTCTTCCACGAACACCTACGGATGTGGAGCATCCTCCACAACCGACGTGTGAGCTCGGGATTGGAAGTGTGTGGTGGATGCGATGAATGAAGACAACACCGTCTTATTCTCCGTGACTCTGTCGAAGAATGATGAACAAATGATGGGGTTAATTTGAATAATATTATCTTCCATTTTCTCTTCTTTGGTTGGAAAGGAATCATAGCAGAAGTTGGGAAACAATTGAAGTTCAACATTCTTACATCTTGATTAGCCAAATGTTACCACCATAAACACATAGGGTGTGGGCCAAACCAACATGGCTTGACCCCTCCGGCATTATTGTTTATGATGATCTTCGGCATGGCGACAAAGTAACGAGGTGACGAAGGTGGTGAAGACAAAGGCCTCACTACCTGCAGCCACCATGATCGGCGTCTCTCTTGCAGCGTTCTGCACCGCCATCAGCCGAACGGGCCGTAGTCGCGCCCTGCCGGTAGCACCAATCGCAGAGCTTAGCCGCTGACCTGAGCCGGTTCATGCCCCACTGTCACGCCTGGCGCCCTGACCGGCTACATCCCTACTACCCGCCGGCCTGCTTGGCGCCATGCCCGGCTACCCGCTGGCCCGCTCGGCACCCTTCTTGACCGCCCGTCGGCCCACCTGTCGGTCTTCTTGGCCGCCTACCAACCTTTTCGCGCCCCGCGGGCCTTCCAGGCTACCACCGGTGTGCCCGGACAAACCACGCCAACCTTCACACCCCTCGCACCCCACATGCTCGTGCCACCCAAGATGGGCCCCTCACGACGCTAGCCAAACCAGTCTCCACCATCCGATCCAAGATGCCAAGCTACGCACCACGCGCTCCAGGCAGAACCGGCCCTGAGCCCAGGCCGAACCACCCACGCGGCCTGCCGGGCTGGCCCCAGTGGGACGGGTCGAGCCTAACAGGCTGGCCCACCCAATGGGTCGGGCCAGACCCAACAGGCAGGACTGGGCCAACCAAAACTAGGTCAGCCCCAACTGGGTTGGACCGGACCTGGGCCCAATACTGACCCTTTACATTCATTGACCATATCTTTGGCACCAGACGACCATTTGAAGATCCATCAGCGGAACTTGTAATCTTGGAGAGTGAATCTACCTTTGATTATACCCCACTGGAGCTCAGTATATAGTTGAGTTATGGTTAGGTTGGGTCATGCACGAATCCAACTGGGCCCCTAGGACTAAAGGGATAGTAACTCACAGACCGGACATCCGATTGATGCTCTGTTTGTTGAGTTGAGACCCCTATGACATGGCGGACCATTAACATACTCTTACATGGTACTAATTAATAGTTGGAGTATCGACTAGTATCTCGTTGAGCGGATCCTTCCAATGAAGAGTGAGTAGAGTGCGGAGACCTAGTAGCTGGAGAAGACCTGACGACTACTGACTGATTTGACTCGGAGTTATTCGACTAGCCCAGTGGGAAGTGTCTTGGTGTTGTAGTAGGCCCACATTGGGGACTTCCTTGGTGTCGCAGTAGACCCACGGTACTCGACAGGTGAATTACCTCAGCAGGCTACGAGGGGGAGCACCTTGGTGATGTGGCAGACCCATGGTGGGGAGTGCCTTGGTGATGCAGCAGACCCATGGTACTCAACATGAGGTGTCCCTCAGCAGTCCAATGTTAGTGGGAAGCGCCTTGGTGTCACGGCAAGACCACTATACTCGATTGAGCAAGAGTTCTCCAGTAGCCGAGGTTTCGATAATGTGAATAAAATCCTGGTTGAGTTGAGTCAGTAACTTTTCTGTTTTTCTCATTATTGAGATGGATTACTTGATAACTTAGCTATATGTATGGTCATATACCTAATTGGGGTAATCTATTGATTTTATTCTTTGTGGTTTATACTTTTTTGATTTTTTGAGCCCTTGTGGGTCTCGGGGACCCTACTGAGTATCCTTATACTCACCACTGCACGGGCTATGCCAGCAACTCATTGTGTTGGATGTAGCTGACGAAAAGCGCTAAATGAGTATGAGACTAGGAGGACTGGACGGTACCCAGAGGTGGACCTTACGGCAAGTCGGTACACAGAGGAGACAGATGGATCTGGATTACTGAGGAGGCTATCTATTCCCACCCTTCAGTTAGGAATCCCGGAGGACGACCCAGTAGTTGTTTTATGTTTCATCTGTTGTACTTGTTTTTCAGTTGTACATGTACTTTTCTATTGGGCTTTTATTCTGGCCTGTTTACTTTCAGCACTCTCTTTTGGTTATATAGTTTTCTTAGTGTTTTGTATCTAGATGTGTGATCTGTTGTGTGTGTTTACACTTTATAAAGGAAATATTATCCCATTTTTAGGGAATTATTCTTGTGGTTCTAGTTGCAAGACAAATGCCTATGGAAGGATGGCTTGGGGTAGTGACGACACGGGCTCCGAGGGACGGGTCGTGACAAATTGCTATCAGAGAATTCGGTTCTGCTGCTGAACTTAGGGATCTGATATTTTTTGTGAAGAAATAGTGTTAATGGTATTGATTGTGGTTTTTAGTTTAGGGAGTCCCGTGTTGGTGTGATGACCGACGTATCCATACACCAGGACCCTAACTACAGATTTCCGACTCCGGGCACGAAATCACTGATTGTGTGTATGTTTTCAAAAGTTTTCTTTAAGTCATCTCAACCTAGTCAGCTCACCAGGTATAATCATTTAACTGTGTCACATCTGTTTCTTTCCGGATGCCTCCTCGTGGACGACTAGATAGAGTCCCGAGAGGTGTATGCATAGATATCCCACCGAGTGATGAGTCCATAGTGTAGAGACCTTTTACTGTGGAGGCACCAGCGGTACAACTTTCTGTTGGTCCACCGAATGCAACCGGCCCCAATGGCAGATGATGCATGCCGCTTGAGCGTGTAGTAGAAGTTCCAACACAAGTGGTTGCCAATGTTTAGGGGCGAGATGGACCCGCAGGAAGCTAAGGATTGGTTGGAGGCTATGGTGAATGTTTTCGACTGGGAGGTACACAAGCTGACCTCATGATGATTCTTGCTGCCAGCCTTCTATAGGCAGTAGCAGGCAGATGTTGGATCTGGATGCTCCAGGTTCACGATGAGATGACGATTCTCTGGGAAGACTTTCAGGGCCTATTTTGGGAAGAGCTTTTCCCAGAAACTCTTCTAGCAGTGCACATACAAGAGCTACTTCATCTATAGGGGATCAGTATGATTGTAGCTCAGTACTCAGTGAGGTTCACGGACCTCTAATGCTACTCCACAGATTTGGTAAGAGACCCATTACTTAGGGCCCGAACCATCGAGTAGGTTCTCAGGATAGATATCAGAGCTGTGATGATCCCCCTCATCATCCCGACGCAGGCAGGGGTGTTGTAGCGAGCCCGCTTAGTGGAGAGTTTCCTTGCTGAGCAGTCTCCAGCAGTGAGACCCACCACTAGTCGACATGTAGCAGAGTCTTATGTAGCTGGCTATAGACAGTTTTCCCAGAGGACCAAGAGGAAGAAACCCATGGGTGGACAACCACATGACTCAGGATCAGTTGTGTAGGGCACCTGGGGCAGATACATACATTCCAAGAGCGTGTAGTTTCACTCATGCAATGGGCAGGGTCACATGGCTCGTGACTTTCCGATCCACCATTCGGATGATCAACAGACAGTCAAAGAACCGCCCATGCAGAGACATAGATTAAATCAAGGTGGTCCGTAGGGATTAGGAGGACATGGAAGAGGATCTGGTCGAGCAGCTGGTGGTTGGAGATGTTTCAAGGTGTTACCTCCACCACCACTAGGAAGTCCACCCCGACCGTAGGGAGAAGGTGGACAGGCGATATCTCAGCTTTAGGCAGCTGCATCTTACTATCATGGCGCTCCGGAGATGATTCGAGGTATGGTATGTGTCTACTCCACCTTAGTTGAAGTTCTCATAGACATAGGTTATTTTCACTGTTTCATTGCCACTGCCCTCATTCAAAGCTCCAAGATTCCGACGAAGCCATTGGCTCAATCTTTACGACTAGATACTCCAACGGGAGGAGACTCGACGATTACACATGGGTAACAGTAGTGTGATCTTACTCTAGGAGGCGGGAGCTTCATCTTGGATCTCCTCGTAGTGGTGTCGAGGCCTTACAATGTCATCTTAGGTATTGACTGGCTATTTATAGTCCATGCTCACATCAATTGTATTAGGTGAAAAGTGTGGTGTGTTCACACGGACGGGACCTGGTTTACCTTCACCGGCGAGCAGGGAGCCTTTGCAGCATAGGACGGACATTCTCGGAGGATGGTGTAGCCGATCACTCATCAGGTGGCCAGCCATACCCTTAGAGTAGTTGATTTGGAGAGTCTGTGCTATATTGTAGTGGTGGACCAGTACGCAGATGTTTTCCCTGACTATGTTCCGGGACTACCTCCTCGAAGAGAGGAGGAATTCTACAATGAAATGTACCCCCAGACGGCACTGATATCTACACCATTGTATCGGATAGCTCCTGCGGAGCTTCCTAAACTGCGAGTACAGCTAAAGGACTTGCAAGAGAAGGGATTCATCCAACCCAGTCTTTCACCCTGGGAATCCCCAATTCTATTCACAAAGAAGGTTGATGGGAGCGTGAGGCTTTGTGTTGACTACCATAGCCTCAACCAGGTGACCGTGAAGAATAAGAACCCACTCCCGAGGATTGAAAACCTCTTAACAGCTCAGAGTTTGAGATAAGGATGTGCATAAGACAGCTATAAGATGTTGGTACGACCACTATGATTTCTTAGTTAAGCCTTTCGGCATAACCAACACTCCAGCAGTGTTCATGAGACTCATGAATAGTATTTTCCCGCCTTACCTCAATCGCTTTTTCGTAGTCTTCATCAACGACATTCTGATCTACTCGACTACTGAGGAGGAGCATGCCTACCATTTACAGGTAGTAATGGACACACTCTGAGATCACCAACTTTATAATAAGCTCTCGATGTGAAAGTTTTGGATCCAAGAGGTTCACGTCTTGGGATACATCATCTTGGAGGCTGGAGTTGCAATGGATCCAGTAAATATTGAGGCGTTACATGCTTCGGAACCACCCAAGAGTGTGAAGGATGTACGAAGTTTCATAGGTTTGGCTGGTTACTACTGAAGGTCTGTTCCATACTTCTCTAGAGTTTCAGTACCACTATCATCCTTGATGGAGAAGGGGAAACTCTTCATGTGGTCAGAGAGATGACAGTAGAGATTTCAGGAGCTGTGGTAGAGGCTGACTAGTGACCTCATCTTAGGGATTCTAGAGGAAGCCGTAGGGTACATAGTCTATTGTGATGCATCAGGGACCAGACTCTGGTGTGCCCTGTTAGAGGAGAAAGCAGTGATGGTGTATGGTTCTTGTCACCTGAGACCGCACGAGTAGAACTATTCTACCCATGACCTGAAGTTAGTAGTAGTGGTCTTCGCCTCGAAGATGTGGCGGCACTATCTGATGGGCGAGCGTTTTACCGTGTACCCTGATCACAAGAGTTTCAGGTATATCTTCTCTCAGAAGGACCAACACCTGATACAATGGTGATGGTTTGAGTTCCCCCAAGACCTTGACTTCGAGATAGTCTATACTCTTGGAAAAGGGAATGTTGTAGTAGATGCACTCAGCAAGAGATCTGGTATACAACTTCACAGTGAGGCAACCGATCATTTGTCTGCTTCACAAATATCCTTTGGGGATAGATATTGAGCATCTTTCCTTTAGTCCCTTATAGTCACTCCCCCAATTATTCAGTGAGTCAGGGAGGCACTGCATGGAGACGTTGACTACGAGACACGATGTGATCAGATATCCATAGGGGAGGCACCTGATGGATTTTCAGAAGGTGGGGAGCACGTCATCCTCTTCATAGGATGTACTATAGTACCAGTGTAACTTCAAAAGGAAGTGTTGAAGGAGTTCCACTCATCCCCTTTAGCGGTACATCTAGGAGTGGCGAAGATGTACCTTGACCTTCAATGACAGCACTGGTGGCCAGGTATGAAGAAGGCAGTAGCGGAGTATGTCTCTCAATACCTCACTTGTCAGCAAGTGAAGGTAGAGCACCAGGTACCAGCAGGCATGGTGCTACCTTTAGAGGTCCCAGGGTAGAAGTGGGATGGTATATCCATGGACTTTGTTACAGGACATCCACCCACATCCAGGGGTCACAACACGATTTGGGTGATCATCGACTGACACACCAAGTTAGCCAACTTTCTACAAATTAGATAGCAGGGTTTAGTATAAATCTTGGGATGCCTCTATGTGCAGGAGATTGTGCGGCTATATGAAGTACCTTCAACGATTGTCTCTAATCGTGACGCACAGTTTACATCCCGGCTATGGAAGGGGTTGTAGGAGGCTTTCAGGGCGTAGCTTTGTCTGAGCACCACCTTCCATCCTCAGACGGATGGTCAGACTGAGCAGTCCATTCCCACCCTCGAGGACATGCTACGTGCTTGTGTCCTCGACTTCAGTCACAATTGGGAGGACCACTTACCTTTGGTGGAGTTTTCATACAAAAATAGCTATCACTCCGCCATAGGTATGTCACCTTTTGAGGTGTTATACGGACAACCTTACAGATCGATCAGGAGCGGATGAAAACTGCACAGAGCTGGCAGACGTCATATGCTGATATGAGACGGAGAACTCTAGAGTTCGAGGATGGCGACCATGTCTTTCTACGGGTCTCACATCAACAAGGATTGTGGAGATTTGGCCAAGGTTGAAAGTTATCTATGAGGTTAACCAGACCTTTACAGGTCCTTAGTGGAGTTGTTGAGGTGGCTTACCGCTTATCTCTTCCACCTCAGTTGCACAGGGTGCACGATGTCTTCCATTTATCCCATCTGTGGAGGTACGTGCACAACCCTTCCCACATCATCGACCATGGCGAGGTGGTCGTTGAAGATAGGGAGAATTTTATAGAGGTTCCATTGGAGATTGAAGATCGATAAGAGACATTCCTACATGGATGGTCGACACCTCTGGTGTGTGTTTGCTGGCAGCACGGGAACCTCCAGGAGAGCACATGGGAGCGGGAGGCTCAGATACGTGCTCAGTAACCCCAATTGTTCCCATAGTTTGAGTTGTATCTTATGAGGACGTAAATCCCTAAGGTGGGGAGAATTTAAAGAACCGGACATTCCATGGAAATATTTTTTCATAAATACTTTGGAATTTTATGAGTTTTCGATATCTGACGGTGCATAATTCTGAGGCCCGGTGTGCCTGTATTCAATTTCTGAAGTTTTGTTCGTGTACATTCAGTAAACGTATGGGCGGGTTTTTATAAATTTTGAACAGGTGTTTGGAATTGAAATCTAAGGACACTGTTGAATGCACTGCACCAGTATTCGCTTAAGGAGACTTTCACTTCGATGACAGTGGGTCGAGAATAAAAGGTATTTTATGGGTATTCATGAAAATAATAAAATAATGTGAGCTTCACTTTATTTTTTGTTTGAGCCGCCATGTGGGTGTTTGGAGGTGGGTACCACTAGATCAATAACCTCCTTGTGGAGGTTGAAAGTGGGGACCACTAGGATATAACCTCCCATGAGAGGTTATGGTGGTGGAGACCACCACCCCTCAACCTCCCATAGAGTGTTAATGTGGTGGGGACCACCTGAGTCCACATAACCTCCCAATTTCAATAATAGTGGTGGGGACCACCCGAAACCTATTAAATGAAAGAAGAGGAAAACCTCTCAACCCCTCCTCTTTAATGTGGAGGAGCCTCTTGAGCTTTCTACACATTAGATTTTCCAATACACCAAATTAATGGGGCCAAATACTCCCATTACATTTAATGTACCATCAAATGTTTTGATTTTCATTTTGAAATCATTCCAATGAAATAATAGATTTTACAATCTATTATTTTTCACATCATTTATTTTTTGGGGAGAGGAGAGAATGGCAGAAAAGGTGTTCTCCAACAAAGAACCTCATCATCCAACGAAGAACGAAGAATGTGTTCTTCTAACGAAGAATGTTGGAAATGATCTTCTTCGAACTTCTTCGCCAGACACCTAGTGAGGTGGTGCTTCTTCCACGACCGACGTGTGATCTTGGGATTGGAAGTGTGTAACGGACGCGAAAAATGGAGACAACACCGTCTTCCTCCCCATGACTTCGTCAACAAATGATGAGCAAAGGTTGGGTGTTAATTTGAATAATATTATCTTTTTTTTCTCTTCTTCGGTTGGAAAGGAATCATTACAGAAGTTGTGAAGAAATTGAAGTTCAGCTTTCTTACTTCTTGATGAGCCAAATGTTACCACCCTAGACAGGGAGGGTGTGGGCTAAACCAATATGACCCAACCCCTCCGCCATTTTTGTTTATGATGACCTTCGGCATGGCGACGAAGCAACGAGGCGACGAAGGTGGCGAAAACAAAGGTTGCACAACCCATGACCTCCATGATATGAGCCGCCCTTGTGGTATTCCACAACGCCACCGACCAAACTGGTCCCGGCCTAGCCCCGTCGGTCACTCAAAATGAAAATCTGCGACGCTACCTCGAGCCATCCCGCTCCCCTCCGGCGTTCCCGACCGCCTCCTGGTCGCCGTCTTCGCGCCCTACCCGGCCGCCTCCCGGATGCCTCTCGGCCAGCCATGCCACCCGCTAGCCCCCCCTGGCACCCTCCCTGGCCACCCATCGGCCTAGCCTCTCCTTTCCCGATTGCAGGCCCGCCCGGCCGTGCCCAGCCCGGTTGCTTGATGGCCTTTTGACTAGTTTAAGGGAGAAGGTTGGTTCTCTAATATCAAACTATGGTCTGGATATCACCAATTGAGGGTTAATGAGGGTGACATCCTAAAAACTGTTTTCAGTTGCAGGAATGGTCACTTTGAGTTTGTGGTCACGTGGCTCAGTGTTACGAATTCACCAACTATGTTCATGGGAGTCGTGAAATCTATTTTCCATGACTATCTAGACCAGTTCGTGGTTTTGTTCATCGACGAAATCCTAATCTACTAAATATTAAGGGAGGATCATTATGAGTATCTAAAAACAATTTTGGAGGTCCTCCAAAACCACCAGCTCTATGGGAATTTGTCGAAGTGAATGTTCTGGACACGATTGGTGAACTTCATTAGACACATGGTGTCCTAGAAGCAAATAGCAGTTGACTCATTGAAGGTCTAAGTGGTTGTTTCTTGGGAATCACCCAAGAACATAGAAGAGGTTTGTAGTTTCCTAGGCCTAGCAGGTTACCATCAGAGGTTCGTACCTAACTTCTCTTGAGTTTTAGAGCCTTTAATATACTTGAACAAAAAATTCGGGACTTTTTTAGGGAGTGGTTAGTGCCAGAAAACATTCAGTTATCTAAAATGAATGTTTTTCAGTGCCCCAGTGTTCTGGATTCCAGAAGAAGGGGTAATGTTTGAAGTGTTCTATGATGCTTAAAAAAATGTCTTGGGGTGTGTGTTGATGCAACAACAGGGGGTGATCTATTATGGGTCTAGACAGTTATGCCCTCGTGAATGTAACTATGCCACCCATGACCTAGAGCTTGCAGCATTCGTGTTTGTGATGATGTTTTGGTGGAATTAACTCATTGGGGAACGTTTCATAGTCTTCACGGATCAAAGAAACTTGAGGTACATCTTATCCCACTGATAATTGAACATGTGTTAGCAAAGGAGGATGGAGTTTCTTCAGGACTACGACTTCAAGATCTCCTAGAAATCTGGAAATGGGAATTTGGTGGTGGATCCCTTGAGTAGGAATTCACATAATGATGTGGTTCTAGGGTCAGTTGACGCTTGGAAATCAATGGAGGAGTTTTATACATTACATATAGGAATGAGAGTGGAGGACGATAGAGGTTGCCCCTTTTAGATGGTTTTTAAATCCTCCTTGGTACAACAGGTGGAGGAGTCTAAGTGGGGAGACACAAATGATTAAGTGATGTGTGATCTTGTTAGCCAGGGTGATGCTCTAGAAATATGGTTAGAGGATGGTCAGAATTGGATTCTTTTCTATGGAAATTTGTTTGTCCCAGAGACGATGTGCGAGGGAGTTCTCTGTGACTTCCATAACTCACCCCCAATAGTAAATCCAGTAGTCTCCAAGATGTACAAGGGCTTGAGAGTTCAGTTTTGGTGGCCCTGAGGGAAGTGGGCAGTGGTAGAGTTTGTGGAAAAGTGCCTCATGTATGACAAGGTAAAGGTTGAACACTATGTCCCATACTTTCTGTTGCAGCCCTTAGACATTCACGAGTGGAAGTGGGATGGCGTATCGATGGATTTTTTCATATGAATACCCAGGGATTTGGGAGTTTGTGATGCCATTAGGGTATTTGTGGACCGATTGAAGAAATCAGTTCAATTCATAGCGGTTAAGGAGTTGATCATAGTGAATTCCATAGCATAGAGGTACGTTGGGGAAGTTGTGTGGCTACACAGCTTCCTAGATCCATCATTTTAGATTGGGATACATGCTTAACTTCATGAGACTATAAGGGAGTACAACATGATTCTGACACCCAACTATGCCTTATCACCGCTTTAAACCCTCAGATGGATGTCAAAACATAGAGAACCATCCAAAAAATTTAGTATATGTTGCGAGCATGTGTTCTGGACTACATAGGATCATGGGTACAACACTTTCCCCTTGTGGAGTTTTCCTACAATAATAGCTATCACTCAACCATTGGCATGGCACCATTCGAATCCTTGTATGGAAGACCATGTTATACACCTATGTGTTGGAAAGAGGTTGGGGAGGTATGTGTTCTTGGCCCAGAGGTAGTGCAGATCACGACAGAGAAGGTCCATCTTGATCACGAATGGATGAAGGTTGCACAGTACTGGCAGAATACATATGTCGATCATAGGAGGAGACCATTGCAATTTGAGGTTGTGGACCACGTGTTCTTGAAGGTCTCCCCTTGGCATGGACAGTGGTGGTTTGGCAGGGGTGTAAGCTTTCTCCCAGGTTCATCGGACCATTCGAAGTGTTGGGACGATTCGTTGAGGTGGCATATCACCTGGCATAACCACTGCAGTTGGAGAGGATCCACGTCATCATTCATGAATCTCATCTCCATAGTTATCCACATGATGTGTAAGGACCCAGAAATTTATTAATGAAAACATCTATTAGTCTATTTAAATGTCTTTTTATGGTTATGTAAAATGTTTGCCTATATTTGGTTCTATGTTCTGGTTTTTAAAATAGCATTAAAAATTGTGATTTTTGCTAATATAGCTGTTAAACAGTGATCACAAGATTAGTATAAATATAGGGCCTTAACAAATCCAAATTACTCAAAAAAAGGAAGTGATGGCCTCATCCAGAAGGCTTGCCCCATACGAAGCCCATTTGTCAGAGCTCAGAAAACAGGTGGCGTCATTGGGATTTTCTCTTGACCAAAACCAAGTTGAGTTTCAATACATCAATCTCAAGCGGAACATCCTACGAGAGAAGTAAAATTTGATAGAGATTACCACCAGAACAATGTTATCCAAGCCACACCAAGAGTCTGTCACCATCAAAAACCTTACCCTTCAAATTTATAAGGGTGTTATAAGGGGTTATGTAACAATACTATAGAACTATGAATATCTGCATTATTTTTGTATATAATAATTAATACACATTCATTTTATTATTGTTACTTTGTAAATAGTTTTTAAAGAAAAAATCGTATTTTTAGTTAATATTCAAACTAAGAAATCTATTTTGATGAATTTTTGAATTTTTGAAATAAATAATATTTTTAAAATATTACTATTCTTATTAAATTTTAAATTATTAAATATAAATTATCGTATAATTTTATGAATGCAATTTTAATTTTTATTAAGGTTTGAAAGTTGTTTTTTTCAAAACCCCTGAATTTACTATAAATGTCGATTTTTATTTTAAAAGTAAAAATTCACATAATTAAAAAATTATTTAGATAAAATGAATATTATTTTAGGAATCAGGACATCGAAATTATCAAATGGTGAATTTTTCATAATTTTCTGAGACAGTTGAATTTTTGGGTAAAAATTAAATACCGTTTAAACATAAAATGTGTTTTATGACATCATAATGACCCAATAGTGATGTAATAAAATACTATAAACCTTATGTTCGTACAATTTATTGTTTACCATTAAAATAATGTGATTTTGGGTCTCTTTGATTTATTTTACAAAGCATATGTGGATGCTTCAAGGCTTATAAAACATTTTGTCTTTTTAAATTGTTTTCCTAGATAGTGTGACTAACCTCCACATAAGAAAAACTATTATTTTAAGAATTTCGGCCATTTTAATTATAAAATATTATTTTCCACTCCCCTTTTGTAAAAAAAATTGTCTGGTTTGTGGTGTTTGTTAGTTCAATGTGTGGGGTCCCAAACCTAAATAATAACGAATTCCCTCTCATTTCCTATATAAACCCACCCAAGATCCCACTTCCGCTTAACTCAAAGAAATTGGAGTTCATCAAACATCTTCCCTCCTCTCTCTAGAATCCTTCCAAGGTTCCCCAAGCTCCCAAGATTCCTCTCTCAAGCCTCTCCCAAGCCTTTGGGATCACACATCCAAGTAAGGGATTTCTTCCTCTATCATTTTGGTCCATGTTTCATTATGTTGCTATACCCTTTACTTTTCAATTAAACATGTTGGGGTATGATTTCACACCTTCCCTATATTATACATTTTATTTTTTATTGATCAGATATCCCTTCCTCTATCATCAATGCCTTCCATGTATACTCGTTACCTTGTCAAATTTCCATATGGGATTCCTACCTTTCTCTTTTTATCGATGTTTCTGAATATTGTTATGCGCTTTTATTTTAAATTATAAATTTTGGGGTATGATTTAGAAAATCCCCCATACTGGTCTATTTATGTTTGAATGATTAGATACCCCTTTATCTCTCATTAAATTTCTCTCACGAACACCTATTACTATGCTGAAATTCCGAAAGGAATTTCTCTCTCCTCCTTTACATTCAAGTAATTATTTTGTATCATTAATCTAAATTCCATTACAATTTTTGGGACATATATCTATATGAAACCCTTAGTTACATTTCAGGTAAATATTATTAGACACCCATTTCTCTTTCATTAACCATTTTTTATGAATTCTTATGTCACGTTGTTATGCTGCCGAAATCGCACCATGTTTTTCCAAGCCAAAGTCATTATATAATGAATATCAAACCCATTTCTCTATCAAGGGTGTTCAAATTTATTCACATTTACATATTGATTATAGGGTTTCATGTATTAATTCCACATTCCTTTATCATGGAATAAATGATGATGTTTAATGAATCCATGTTTTATGATCCATGTGGCACACATATGCGTGAAATGAAATGTTTAAGAAGTGTGTGCCCTAATAGCGCTCTAATGCATTGGGTAAAGTTTAGTATCATGATACTTCAAGTGAAATGGGTGTTGACTCATACTAATTCATGGGGAACTAGGGTTTACTCGGGCTTCTTATGAAATTAAGGTTTACTCATGCTCCATGTGCAATGAGCCTCGGCTCATGCTAATTCCATGTTAACTGTTGTTGCCACATTTCCATGTTATGATTATCCTGCTTTATCATGCATTTATTTTCATGTTTATATTGTGCTCCATTAATATGCCTATTTTCTAACATGAATTTTATTCCTCATGTTATTCTATGTTTATTCCCTTACTGGACTTTATAGCTCACCCATTTCTTATGCATGTCCTCATGTTTTCCCATGCAATGTTAAGTACGAGGGAATGTAGAGGTCATGTAATGGAAGTTTTCAATAAGATGTTGTGTTTTGTGATTCAAGTTGTTATGTAATGTTCCTAAGCCCCAAAGACACTAGACCTCTCGATCTTCCATGTTGTATCAATTAACGATTTTATGTAATAAATCAGGTTTATGTGTGTAATAAATATCAGGGTTGTTATAGTTTGTATCAAAGGATAGGATTAGTTATTTTTGGGATTAGGATTAGAAAACCCTAGTGAATGCTTAGAGACAAGACTAATTACAATAAAAAAATTCTTATGTTTTCGTGGGATAATATGAAGAAGGAGATAATGTAGTATACATCAAAGTTTCTGGTGTGTCATCAAGTGAAGGAAGAGAGGCCGAAGTCTAAGGGGATGATACAAACATTTCCCATACTAGAATGGAAATGGGATGACATCACCATAGACTTTGTCACTGGACTTCTGAGGACATACAAAGGCAACAATTCAATCTGGGTTATTATGGATCATATTACAATGTCTACACACTCCATTTCAATTCGATAGGATTTCTTTTTAGATAAACTAGAATTGATATATATCAGGGAAGTCATAAGGCTGCATGGAGTACCACAATATATTGTATCCGATCAAGATCCAATATTCACCTCTATGTTCTTGAACAGTCTTCAACATGCTCTGGATACTGAATTGAACTTTAATACGGCCTATCATCCTCAAACTGATGGATAATCTGAGCGAACTATTCAGACATTGGAAGATATGTTAAGATCATGTTCAATGGAAATTAAAGGAAGAAGGGATCAAAATCTTCCTTTGGTTGAGTTCTCCTACAATAACAGTTTCCACTCGAGCATTTGAATGGAACCATATAAATCCCTTTATGGGAAAATGTGTAGAACACTGTCATGTTCGGATATATTCAGTGAACATAAGATTCTAGGACCAGAAGTGGTTGAAGAAATGGTGGAGAATGTGAAAACCATTCAGTAGCATATGAAGGCAGCCCAGAGTTGACAAAAGAGATATACAGATAACCATCGATAGAACTTTGAGATTAAAGTTGGAAACATAGTATTTCTATGCATATCTCTATGGAAGAAGTTCATGAGGTTTGGAAATAAAGGGATGTTAATTCCTAGGCACATCAGACCCTACTAGATTCTTGATCGTGTTAGGTATGTGGCCTATCGACAAGCATTTCCACCTACCATGGCCAAAGTACATGATGTCTTTCTTTTATCCCTCTTAAGGAAGTACCTATCGAACCCTCCACATGTACTCTCATCAAATGTATTACAACTAGATTATGATATTTCTTATGAGTAGAAACCAGGGAAGATCTTAGATTGTAGAGAGAATGTGCTACAAAATAAGACAATTCCCCTCATCAAGGTGTTGTAGAAAAACCACATGTGTCACGACCCATCCCCTGGGGCCTGTATCTTGACTACCCCAAGCCTACCTTTCATAGGCCAGGGGCTGGCGACTAGCACCAAAGGCGTAAAACCCTAAACATGGAAGGCATTGCCTTTATAAACTAAACACACACAACAGAGTACACAACTAGATGTAAAACACTAAGTAAAACTGTATACAAAAGAGAGTGATGAAAGTAAAGGGGGCCGAAAATACAAGCCCAACATAAAAAAACAAGGAAACGGAAATGTAAAAATACAACTGAAAGAAGAAAAGAAATGAAGCCATTGTGTCGTCCTCTGTGGGTCCTACCTGAAGGGTAGGTACCGATGGCCTACTCTGCACAACACATCTGTCTGTCTGCTCTGTTTATCGTCTCGCCGAGTGGTCCACCTCAAGGTACCATCCAATCCTACTACTCCCTGCCTCAGCTACTGAAATCTCAGCTGGCATCTCTCCGACCACACGAAGGGCTTCCCCTTCTTTGTCAAGGCTGATAGTGGTGCTGCAACTCTGGAGAAGTTTGGAACGAACCTCCAGTAGTACCCAGCCAAGCCCAGGAAACTCCGTACCTTTATCACACTTCTAGGTGGCTCCCAAACAAGTATCACCTCAATCTTTTCCAGATCCACTGCAACTCCAGCCTTTGAGATGACATGTCCCAAGAATTGACCCTCTTGAATCCAAAACTGGAACATCAAGAGCTTACCATAAATATTGCGCTCTCAGAGTGTGTCCAGAACTACCTAAAAATGGTAGGCAAACTCCTCCTCAGTAGTCGAGTAGATTGGAATTTCCTTGATGAACACTACGACCCAGCGATTGACGTATGGCTGGAAGATCCTGTTCATGAGACACATGAACACTGCTGGAGAATTGGTTACGCCAAAGGGCATAACCAAGAACTCATAATTTTCATACTGACTTCTGAAGGTTGTCTTCTGCACATCCTCATCTTGAACTCTTAGCTGGTGATATCCTGATCTAAGGTTTATCTTCGAGAACCACTGTGCTCCCTTCATCTAATCAAAGATGTCATCAATCCTCAGGAGTGGGTACTTGTTCTTCATGGTCACTTGGTTTAGGCAACGGTAGTAAAAACAAAGCCACAAGCTCCCATCTACCTTATTGGAAAACAGAATCGGGGCTGCCCAGGGAGAAACACTGGTCAGGATGAACCCCTTTCCCAGCAAGTCCTCAAGCTGTACCCGCATCTCGCGAAGCTTAGCGGGAGACATCCGATATGATAGTGTAGATATCGGTGTCATCCCTGGGTACAGTTCAATATAGAAGTCCACCTCTCTTTGAGGAGGTAGTCTAGGGGCATCATCAGGGAAAACATCTGTGTACTGGTCCACCACTACAGGATAAGTCAGACTCTCGATATCAACTTCTTTGAGGGTAAGGCAATCCAATTAGTGAGTGATCGGCTGCACCCTTCTCCGAGTAAGATCGTCCTATGATGCAAAGGTTCCCTTCTCACCGGTGAATGTAAACCTAGTCTCATCAGTGTGGACACACTGCACTTTTTCCCAAATACAGTCAATTTGAGCATGGATTGTAGATAACCTATCCATACCCAAGATGATGTCGTAAGGCCTCGATGCAACTACAAGGAGATCCCAGCTGAAGATCTCACCTCCTAGAGTAAGATCACACTGCCGGCACCAGTGCGTAATCATCAAGTTTGCACTTGTAGGAGTATCTAGCTGAAAGGATTGAGCCAACAGCTCCGTCAGAATATTTGAGCTCCAAATGAGGTCAGTGGAAATGAAAGAGTGACTAGCACCTGTGTCTATAATAACTGGATCTAATGTGGAGTAGAAGTAGATAATACCTCGAATCATCTCTGGTGTACTTTGGTCATATGGCTTAGCTGCCTAAAGTTGTGCTCCCCCCCACCCTGTCCACCTACTCCCTGTAGTATGGTGGACCTCCTGGTGGTGGTGGCGGTAGCACCTCGTAATGTCGTGCACCGCTAGCTGCACGACCATCTCCTCATCCACGTCTTCCTTCTCCCTACAGACCACCTCGTTCGAACCTCTGCCTCTGCCTAGGAGGCCCCTCAACTATCTACAGATCATCTGAATGGTGGGCTAGACAGTCATGAGCCATGTGAGCCTACCCACCGCATGAGTGACATTGTCTGCTCCTGGCATATATGTCACTGCCCCGGGTGCCCCGCACAACAGATCCTGAGTCTTGTGGTCGTCCACCCATTGGTCTAGTCCTCTTAGACCTCTACGTCATCTGTCTACTGCCAGCTATTGATGAATCCACTACAAGTCCACTAGTGGTGGGTCTCACTGCCGGAGACTGCTCAGTAAGTAAACTCTCCACTAGGGGGGCTCTATCTAACACCCCTACCAGTGTCGGGATGTTGCGCGAGATCATCAATGCCCTGATCACTCGCCTGAGCCCCTGCTCAAAGGTCTGGGCCCTAAGTAATGGGTCCCACACCATATCTGTGGTGTATCTTGAGAGGTCGGTGAAAATTTCTGAGTATTGCGCCACTATCATGATTCCCTACTCCAAATGAAATAGCTCTTATATCCATACCACATGAAGGGTGGATAGTACATACTCTACCCGGAACAGGCTCTCGAAGTCTTCCCATAGAAGTGTCACCTCGTCATGCACCTGGTGCATCAGGCTACACCATCTGCCTGGTGCTGCATGAAGGAGACTCGTAGAAAGGATCCCCATGAGGGCTGTCGGTGTCCCTACTAGCCTAAAGACTCTCACCACAGCCTCCATCCAATCCTCAGCCGCTTGTGGGTCTGTCTCTACATAGGACCTGGGTGGCCACTAGCGTTGGAGCTCATGCAACGTACTCAAGCCGCAGGCATCGTCTTCTACTGGGGATGGTGGCATCGGTGGGGCAATGGAAAGTGGTACAACTGGTGCCTCCACTGGAAAATGGCCCTGCACCGAGGCCTCGTCGCTCGGTGGGCTGTCAGAGCGTATGACTCTCGGAGATCTGTGGGGACGCATCCTGAAAGAAATATATGTGACACGGTCAAAAGATTATACCTAGTGAGCTGACCTGGTTGAGCCGACTTAAGAAATTTTTTTAAAACACACTCTCAATCAGTGTTTTTGTGCACTAAGTCGTAAATCAGTATTTAGGGTCCTGGTGTGTGGATATGTCATCCGCCCGCACCAACACTGGACTCCCTGAACCGAAAGCCACACTTAGTACCCTTAACAATATTTCTTCATAGAAAAGATTGATCATAGTCCTAATTTCAGAAGTAGAACTGACTCCTCTAATACCAATTTGTCATGACCCGTCACCCAGGGCTCGTATCGTGACCACCCCAAGCCCGCCTTCCATAGGGCAGGGGATGGCGACTAGAACCAAAGGCGTAGATCCCTAAACTGGGAAGGCATTTCCTTTATATACTAAACAAAGACAATAGAGTTTGCAACTAGAAGTAAACACTATGTAATACTGTATAAAAAAGAGAGTACTGAAAGTAAAGGGGGCCGAAAATACAAGTCCAATAGTAATGTAAAATGAAATGGAAAAGTACAAGTACAATTGAAAGAAGAAAATCAATGCAGCCACTGGGTAGTCCTCCGGGGTTCCTACCTAAAGGGTAGGTACATATGGCCTCCTTAGCACTCCACGTTCATCCATTCGCTCTGTGTACCGTCTCGTAGAGTGGTCCACCTCTGCATACCGTCCAGTCCTGCTACTCTCTACCTCAGTCAATTATGTTCGTCATTTGCAACCAACACTACGAGGTGCGGGCAAAGCCTATGCTGGGGTGAGTATAACGATACTTAGTAGGGACCTCGAGACCCTCAAGGACTCAAAAATCCAAAAAGGATAAACAATAAGGTATGAAATCAACGGATAACCATTACTTAGGTATATGCCCATACATATACTTAAATTATCTAGTAACCCATCTCAATCATTAGGAAAACACTAATGTCATTGACTCAGCTCAAAACTATGATTTTATTCTAGGTTTGGTAACATGTAACACTCCCAGTCAAACTGTCAAAACCTCGGCTGGTGGTGTACGCTTCCTCTATAGAGTACTGTGGGCCTACCGCGTCACATAGAGGTGCTTCCCACTATTATGGACTATTGTGGTACTCCTCCTATCGAGCACTGTGGGTCTACTGTGTCACATAGAGGCACTCCCCAGTGTGGGTCTATTGCGTCGCACTGAGGCGCTCCCCCTCGTAGCCTGCTGAGGTACTCCTCCTGTCGAGTATTTTCAGTCTGCCCCGTCACATAGAGGTGCTCCCCACTGTGGGTCTTCCATGTCACACATAGGCGCTTCCCATTGGGATAGTTGAAACACTCCGCGTCGAAAGGTAAATAGTCCTCAAGTATCAACCAGCTTCTAGGTCTCCGTACTCCGCTCGCTCGTCTCTGGGAGAATCCGCTCCATGATCTACTTTTCGATACTCTAACTATCTCGAAATCCCGAGTAGATGTATCTCAAAGGTTCATCTCATCATAGGGGTCTCAACGCAATAGAAGACTCGTGAATCATACGCTCGATCTGTGAGTTATTGGCATTTTCGTTCCAGGGGCCTGGCTGGTTTTTAGGTTCAAACCAACCTGACCGTATCCCAACTATGTCCTAACCCCAAGTAAGGTATGTTAAAACAACTGTCTCATTTTAAGCCTTCTGCCTCCGTAGATGATTCGTCGATCGGACACCTGTAGCCCATGATATGGGGAAAAAGGTGAAATCAGGCCAAAGCGGGTCCTGGTCTTGTCCGACCAAGTCAGACTCACCATGCCTGACCCGGGTCCGGACCGAACTTCGACCTGGTCTATGGGTTAGACCCGGTCCGAGGGGTCGGTGCGGCCCGACCCGAGGGTGGCCCAGCGGGCTGGCGGCCCATGTGGATCGACAGGCAGGCGGCCTACGTGGCCCGGCTGGCCGGTGGCCCGACTGGTTGGCGGCCCGCGTGGCCCAGCTGGCTGCCCACCCGTGTGGCTCATCTAGCCACGTGTGGTGGGGGGGGGGGGGGGCGCTTCCACTCCCCCATATTGTCGAACAGAACCAGCGCTAAGCGCTGGTTTGGAAGCCGTGGGACCCATGAGGGTCGCTCCTTTTCTGGCTGGCCGAGCGGCCAGTCGGTTATGCACCACCAGTGGCTGGCCTGATGCAAGTCGCCCCTACTCTTCCACTGCAGACCGCCCTATCCACGGCTCACCTCCACCGCGCAGTGCGATGGCCCCACACCACCTCCATCGTGGCCCTACCTGGTCGCGGCCCCCCGCTCCTTCGCGCGGCATGTCAGTGTCGTACCCTTTCGGTGACCCAGCGGCCTTGCACCGCTGGTTCTTTCATGGCCAGATATCTTCACGGCCGGTTTCCTTTATGGTCGGCCTGACGTCGGCCGTCGTTGCTCCACCTCCATCATCAACAAACGAGAACAACAAAGGGGTAGGTTCGGGCGGTGTTCATGCGGACTAAGCCCTCATCGTTATGGTGATATCAATTGGTAATTCAAAATCCACAATTTGAAAGACGTAGAACGGGAACAAAATCAACTCAAATACCCTACCTCATATTTGTTGATCATTGACGAAGTCGCGGAAAGGTGGGCATCAATTCGTTAATGCCATAAAAATAAGATGATATCCATCATTGGCGGATGAGCGTCCGGAGGTGACAAAGTTGTTGATGGTGTTCTTCGCATTCTTTGTTGGAGAGTTCTTCTCCTCCCCAAGCTCCACCAAAATATTATGCTAACCCAAAAATAAAAAATTATCACATATTATCATATTTTTGGAATAAATAATTCAAATGGGTAATTAATTAAGGGGGTCTCCACTTAATTAATTCTTGTGTGTTGGCATAATAAATTAGTGGAGAAGGTCAAGAGTCTTCTCTACTTAAATGGGGTTTTAAAGGGGTTAGAATCTCGGGTGGTCCCCATCGAAATTTATCCTCCGAAGGGAGGTTATGTTCGAGTGGGTCCCACCACCATAACCTCTCATGGGAGGCTGAGGTGTGGTGGCCCCCACCCCCAACTTCCACTTGGAGGTTTTAACAACAAAAATAAAAATAATTTACACACTTTACTTTTACATAAATTATTCATTAAAACCCCAAAACTAACTTCTTTCTCGGCCAACTTCCATCGAGGTGAAAGTCTTCTTAAGCAAATATTGGTGTTGTGAGTTCAACAGTGCCCTCGGATTTCAATTCCAAGCACCAGTTCAAAAGATATAAAATCATCCTCGTATGTTTACTGAACCTACTAGAACAAAACTTCATAAATTGATTCCAGGCACACTGGGCCTCGGAATCAAGCGCTGTAAATTTTTACGGACTCAAAAAAATCCCATTAATTTAATAAAAAAGTTCCACATAATTTTTGGGTCTTTACATTCTCCCCATCTAATGTCTTTATGTCCTTGTAAGCTACAAATTTTACTAAGGGAACAAATGGGGGTCCTGAGCGCGCGTCTGAGCCTCCCGATCCCATGTGCTCTCTTGGAGGTTCCCGTGCTGCCAGCGAACATGTACCAGAGGTATCGACTATCCATGCAGGACCCACTCCTTTTGATCCTCAATCTCCACTGGAACTTTCTTGAAGGTCGCCCCATCATCGATGTCCAGCTCTCCATGGTCGATGATGTAGGACAGGTAGTGCACGTATCTCATCAGTTGAGATACGTGGAAGACGTCGTGCACCCGGTGCAACAAAGGTGGTAGAGCTAAGCAGTAAGCCACCTTGCCTACTCTACTGAGGACTTGTAAAGGTCCGATGAATCACAGAGACAACTTTCCATGTTGACAAAATATCTGTAGACCTCATCGAGGTGAGACCCGTAGAAAAACATGGTCGCTATCCCCAAACTCCAAAGGTCTCTATCTCCTGTCATCATATGACTTTTTCCTACTCTGTGCAGTCTTTATCCACTCCTAGATGATCTGCACCTTCTCTGTTGTAGCCCGTACCATCTCTGGTGCCACTAGTGCTGACTCCCCTGGGTCTGTCCTGTAAAATGGTGATCTGCTAGGTCGACCATACAAGGCCTCAAACGGTGTCATACCGATGGTGGAGTGATAGATGTTGTTGTATGAAAACTCCACAAAAGTAAAGTGATCCTCCCTACTGCGACTGAATTCTATGACACATGCACGTAGCATATCCTCGAGGGTCTGACTTGTCCACTCAGTTTGACCATCTGTTTGAGGTTGAAAGGCAGTGCTCAGATGTATCTCCATCATGGAAGCCTCTTTCAACCCCTTCCATAGCCAGGAAGTAAACTGTGCGTCATAGATGGAGACAATAGAAGAAGGTACTCCCTGAAAACTCACAGTCTCCTGCACATAGAGGTCTCCCAAGATCTCTACTGAGCCCTACTCTCTGATCGTTAGGAAGTGGGCCGACATGGTGAGTCGGTCAATGATCACCCATATAGAATCGTGACTCCTGGATGTACATAGAAGACCCATCACTAAGTCCATGGATATCCCATCCCACTTCCACTCTGAGACCTCTAAGGGATGAACCAATCCAGCTGGTACTTGCTGCTCCGCCTTCACTTGCTGAAAAGTGAGGCATCGGGAGACAAACTCTACTACTTCCTTCTTCATACCTGGCCACCAGTGCTATTATCTGAGGTTCTGATACATCTTCACCACTCCTAGATGTACCGCAAGAGGGGAAGTGTGGAACTCCCTCAACAATTCCTCCTGAAGTTCTACTGGTTCCATGGTTTGTCCTCTGAAGAGGTTGACTAGTGCCCCCAACTTGAGGCTTCCAGAAAAGGGCGTAGGGTGCGTAGTTTACTGCGATGCGTTAGGGATAGGACATGGGTGTGTCCTGATGCAGGAGCAAGCATTAATCGCATATGGTTCTCAGCAGCTGAGATAGCATGAGTAGAACTATGCCACCCATGACCTGGAGCTAGTAGTAGTGGTATTCACCTTGAAAATGTGGCGGCACTATCTGATGGGTGAATGTTTTACAATGTACTCGGATTACAAGAGTCTCTGGTATATCTTCTCTTAGAAGGAATGGAACCTGAGACTGCGATGATGGATTGAGTTCCTCCAGGACTATGACTTCGAGATAGTCTATAATCCTAGGAAGGGGAACGTTGTTGAAGATGCGCTTAGTAGGAGAACTTGTATACAGCTTCTAGGAGAGGCGACATAGAAGTTGGATGCTTTACAGATATCATTTGAGGATAGAGATGGGGCCACATTCCTACAGTCTCTTACAGTCACTCCTCCACTTCTTCAATGAGTCAGGGAGGCACAACATAGGGGCACTAACTGTGAGACACGACATTCTCAGATATCCGCAGGGTTGGCACCTGATGGATTTGCTGATGGTGGAGAGCACATCATCCTCTTCAGAGGACGTACCGGGCTACCAGTTGCACTTCAGGATTAAGTATTGAAAGAGTTCCACACATACCCTCTAGTGGTACATACAGGAGTGGAGAAGATGTATCAGTACCTCATATGATAGCACTGGTGGCCACGTATGAGAAGGTAGTAGCCAAGTTTCTCTCACGACTCCTCACTTGTCAGAAAGTGAAGGCGGAGCACCAAGTACCAGCAAGATTGGTTCATCCCTTAGAGGTCTCAGAGTGGAAGTAGGATGGGATATCCATGGACTTCGTGACGGGTCTTCCACGTACATCCAAGAGTCATGATTCGATATGGACGATCATTGACCGACTCACCATGTTAGCCCACTTCCTACCGATCAGAGAGAAGGGCTCACTAGAGAGCTTGGGACACCTCTATGTGAAAGAGATTGTGCGTTCGCATGGAGTAACAGCTTCTATTGTCTCCGACCTTGACACACAGTTTACTTCCTGGCTATGGAACGGGTTGCAGGAGGCTTTCAGGATGAAGCTATGTCTGAGCACTACCTTCCATCCTCAGATAGATATTCAGACTGAGGGGACCATTCAGACCCTCGAGGACATGCTCCGTGCTTGTGACCTCAACATTGGTCACAGTTGGGAGGTTCAATTGCCTTTGGTATAGTTTTAATACAATAACATTTATCACTCCACCATCGGTATGGAACCTTTTAAGGTCGTGCATGGTCGACCTTGCAGATCGCCACTATGCTGGACAGACCCAGGAGAGTCAAAACTAGTGGGACTAGAGATGGTACGTGCTACCACAGAAAAGGTGCAGATCATCCAAGAGCATATTAAGACTGCACAGAGTAGGCAGAAGTCATATGCTGATAGGATATGGAGACCTCTGATGTTTGAGGATGGCGACCATGTTTTTCTATGGGTCTCACCTTGACAAGGTCTATGGAGATTTGGCCGAGGTGGAAAGTTGTCTCGGTGATTCATCGGACCTTTACAGGTCCTCAGTAGAGTAGGTGAGGTGTCTTACCGCTTATCTCTACTACCTCAGTTGCATCGGGTGCACGGCGTCTTCCACGTATCTCAGCTGAGGAGATACATGCACAACCTGTCCCACATCATCGACCATGGAGAGTTGGACATCGATGATGAGGTGACTTTCACGGAGGTTCCAGTGGAGATTAAGGATCGAAAAATGTGAGTCCTATGTGGATGGTTGATACCTCTGGCACGTGTTCTCTAGAAACACGAGAACATCCAGGAGAGCACATTAGAGTGTGAGGCTCAGATGAATGCTCAGTATCCCCATTTGTTCCCATATATTGAGTTGCAGCTTACAGGGACGTAAATCCCTGAGGTGGGGACAATATAATGACCCAGAAGTTTCGTGGCAATTTTTTCTCTTAAATTCATGGGATTTTTACGAGTCCACAAAAATTTAAGGTCCTTGATTCCGAGGCCCAGTGTACCCGGATTTAATTTCTGAAGTTTTGTTCAGGTAATTTCAGTAAACATACGAGCAGGATTTTATATCATTTGAACTGGTGCTCGGAGTTGAAATATGAGGGCACCATTGAACTCGCAGTTCCAGTATTCGCTTAAGACGACTTTCACCTCGATGGCAGTTGGTCGAGAATGGAAGTGAGTTTTGGGGTTTTATAGAATAATTTAAATAAAAATAAGGTGTGCAACTTATTTCTTTTGGTGGGGAAAACCTCCAAGTAGAGGTTAGGGGTGGGGGGCACCACACCTTAACCTCCCATGAGAGGTTATGGTGGTGGGGCCCACCTGAACATAACCTCCCTTGGAAGGATAAATTTCATTGGGGACCACCCGAGTTTCTAACCCCTTTAACACCCCATTTATGTGGAAAAGACTCTTGACCTTCTACACTAATTCATTGTACCTACACACAAGAATTAATTAAGTGGATCCCCCATTAATTAATTCCCCATTTCAATTATTTATGCTAAGAATTTAATAAGATGTGATATTTTATTATTTTTGGGTTGGCATAATCTTTTGGTGGAGCTTGGGGAGGAGAAGAACTCTACAACGAAGAATGCGAAGAACGCCATCTTTGACTTCATCAACTCGGAATGCTCATCCGCCAACGACAGATATCCTCTTCCTTTTTCGACATTGACGAATCGATGGCCGCCTTTCTGTGACTTCGTCAACGATCAACAAATATGAGGTAAGGGATTTGAGTTGATTTTTTTCCCTTTCTACGTCATTCAAATTAGGGATTGTGAATTGCTAATTGATATCACCATAAAATGGAGGGCTCGGACCGCATGCACATAGACCGACCCTCCCCCTTTGTTGTTCTAGTTTTTTTATGATAGAGGTGGAGCAACAGAGGCCATCATCGGGCCGACCACAAAGGGAACCGGCCGTGAAGAAAACCGGCCGCGAAGGAACCAGTGGCGCAAGGCCTCCGGGTCGCCGGAAAGGTGCGACACTATCGTGTCGTGCAGAGGAGCAGGGGGCCACGGCCAGGTTGGGCTGCGGCGAAGGGGGTGCGGCGCCGTCGCACTGCACGGTGGGGGTGAGCCGCCGCTTGGGATTGCCGCGACGGAGGATCTGGCGCGGCCAACATCGGCCGGGCCGCCGGTGGTGCGGAACCGGCTAGCCGCTCGGCCAGCCCAACAAGGCGAGACCTTCCTGGATCTCACAGCTTCTTAACCAGATCTTAGCACTGGTTTCGTTCAACAAGTAGGGGGCCTGACAACCCCCCCCCCCCCCCCCCCCCCCCACATTTGGCCAGCATGGCCAGACGGGCCGCCAGCCAGCCGGGCGACGCAGGCTGCCAGCCGGGCCACGCGGGCCTCCCTCAGACCGGGCCACGCCCTCGGGCTGGGCCACCACCTTAGACCGATTCGAACTCCGGCTCAGACCCAGGTCGGGCCGGGTCAGTCCGACAAGGTCGTACCGGACCCGGACCTTCTTTGGCCTCATTTCTCCTTTTCACCCATATATTGGGCTACAGGTGTACGATCAACGAACCGTCTATGGAGACAGAAATATTAGAACAATACGTTTTTTTTTGGAATACCCCACTTGAGGATAAGACATAGTTGGGATATGGTCAGGTTGGTTTACACCTAAAAACCAACCAGGCCCCTAGAACAGAAATGCCAATAACTCACAGACCGAGCGTTCAATTGACGCGCCGTCTATTGCATTGAGACCCCTAAGATGAGGCATACCTTTGAGATACTTCTACATGGTACATCGTGATAGATGGAATATCGACCAGTAGCTCATGGATAAGATTCTCCCAGAGACGAGCGAGCGGAATATGGAGACCATGTAGTTGGCTGATACCTGACGACCGCTAACCTTTCGACTCGGAGTGTTTCTATTAGCCCAGTGGGAAGAGCCTATGTGTGGCGCGGTAGACCCACAGTGGGGAGTGCCTCTGTCTAATGTGGCAGACCCACAATACTCGATAGGAGGAGTACCTCTGCATGCTACTAGGGGGAGTTCCATTGTGCAACGCGGCAGACCCGTAGTGGGAAGCACCTCTGGGTGACGCAGCAGACCCCTAGTGCTCGACAGGAGTAGTACCAAAGTAGTATAGCATAGTGGGAAGCGCCTCTGTGTGACGCGCCCTGCCCACAGTACTCTATAGAGGAAGAGTACACCACCAGCCGAGGTTTAGATAGTTTGACTGGGGGTGTTACATGTTACCACCCCTAGAATAAAATTCTAGTTTTGAGCTATGTCATTGATATTATTTTTTTCCTCAGGATTGAGATGGGTTACTAGATAACTTAGGTATATGTATAGGAAAATACCTACCTAATGGTTATCCATTTATTCCATACCTTGTGGTTTATCTTTGATGGATTTTCTGAGACCTTGAGGGTCTTTGGGTCCCTAATGAGTATCGTTATACTCACCCCTGCATGAGCTATGCTCGCACCTAGTTGTGTTGGTTACATACGATGGGAAATGCTGACTGAGCCAGAGAGTAGTAGGACTGGATGGTACCCAGAGGTGGACCACTCGGCGAGACTATACAGGGAGCGGACGCATAGACGTGGAATGCTGAGGAGGTCATGTGTACCTACCCTTTAGGTAGGAACCCCAAAGGACTACCCAGTGGCTCCATTACTTTTCTTCTTTCACTTGTACTTGTACTTTTCCGTTTCCATGTACTTTACTGTTGGGATTGTATTTTCAGCCCCCTTTACTTTCATCACTCTCTTTTTTATACAATTTTACTTAGTGTTTTACTTCCAGTTGTGTTCTCTGTTGTGTGTGTTTTGTTTATAAAGGCAATGCCTTCCCAGTTTAGGGATTTATGCCTTTGCTACTAGTCTCCAGCCCCTGGCCAATGGAAGGCGGGCTTGGGGTAATCACGATATGGGCCCCGGGGGATGGGTCGTGACAACATGTTTGAAGAACCAGCATGTGAATCAGATGAAGTAATGAAGCAGAGTTACCCACATCTGTTTTAGTGTGGGAAAAGGAAATATCAACGGTGAAATTTCTTAAGGGGTAAGATTGTAACGACACAAAAATTTATTAATGAAAATTTTTCTTGGTCTATTTAAATGTATTCTTAATGTTATGATAAATTTATGCTCTTATTTGGTTTTATGTATTGGACTCTAAAATACCATTAATAATTTTGACTGTTGCTAATATTGTCATTGAATAGTGGTCACCTGATTAGTATAAATATAGAGCTTTAACAAATCCAATTTACTTAGAAAAAGGAAGTGATGGACTCATCTAGTAGAATTGCACCATATGAAGCCCCATTTGTCAGAGATCAGAAAGGAGGTGGTGTCATTGGGACTCACTCTTGACCAAGCCCAAGCTGAGCTTTAATATGTTGAGCTCAAGCAGAACCGCCTACGAGAGAAGTGGACATTGATAGAGATTACCACCCGAGCAATGTTCTCTAAGCCACCCCAAGAGTCTGTCTCTATCGTACACCTTACCCTTCGGTTTTATGTGAGTTTTATAAGGGTTTTAGTAACAAGACCATATCACTATGAATATGAGCATTATTTTTTTATATAAAAACGAATATACATTCAATTGATTATTGTTAGTTTTCAAATACTTTTTAAAGCACAAATAGTGTTTTTATTTAATATTCAAACTATGAAATATATATTCATGTATTAATGTATTTTTGAATTAAAAAATATTTTTAAAATAATAATAATATTATTATTATTAAATTACTTTTAATTAAACATAAATTATCTTATAATTCTATGAATTCAATTTTATTTTTTATTATGGTTTGAAAGCTGTTTTTGTTAGAACCCATGAATTTTCGATAAATGTCATTTTTATTTTAAAAGTAAAAACTCACATATATAGAAAATTATCTATAAACAATTAATATTATTTTTGGAATGAGTACATTGAAATTAAAAAATGGTTATTTTTTCATAATTTTCTGAGATAGTCGAATTTTTTGGTAAAAATTAAATACTCTTTAAACATATAATGTGTTTTTTTGACATCATAATGACCCAATAGTGATGTAATAAAATATTATAAACCCTATTTTCGGCCAATATATTTTTTACCATTTAAATAATTTTATTTTGGTTTTGTTTTATTTAGTTTACAAAGCTTAAGTGGAGCCTTCAAGGCTTTTAAAACATTTTGTCTTTTTAAATTGTTTTCCTTGAGAGTGTGACTCACCTCCATATAAGCAACCCTATTATCTTAAGAATTTAAGAAATTGGACTTTTAAAATATTATTTTGAACTCCTATTTGGAAAAATACATGGGCAAAAACCATGGTCTGGTTTGTGGTTTTGATTAGTTTTATCTGGGGTGACCCAAACCTAAATAATAAAGAATTCCCTATCATTTCCTATATAAACCCACCCAAGCTCCCACTTCTTCTTCACTCAAATAATTTGGAGTTCGTCCAACCACTTTAGTCATCTCTCTATAATCCTACAAAGGTGCCCAAATCTTCCAAGAAGCCTCTCTCAATCCTTTCCCAAGACTTTGGGATCGCACTTCTAAGTAATGGATTTATTCCTCTATCATTTTTGCCTAAGTTTCTTTATGTTGTTATACCCTTGACTTTTCAATTAAACATGTTGGGGTATGCTTTCTAAACTCCCCTATATTTTCCATTTTATTTTTTATTTATTGTATTCCCCTTCCTATATCATGTATGCCTTCCATGAAAAACCTATTACCATGTTGAATTTCTATAAGGGATTCCTATCTTTCCCTTTTTATCCAAGTTTCATAATATTTTTATGCCCTATTATTTTCAATTATAAATGTTGGGGTATGATTTATAACCTCCACCATACTATCCTAATTATGTTTTAATGATGATAGACCCCATTATCTTACATTAAATTCCTCACATGTACACCCGTTACTATGCTGAAATTCCAAAATGAATTTCTCTCTCGTCATTTACATTATAGCAATTCATTTGTATCATGAATCTAAATTTCATTAAAAGTTTTGCGAAATGTATCTATATGACCCTCCTTACTATCAATTTCATGTACATATAAGGAGAAACCCCTTTCTCTCTCATCAACCATATTTTATGAATTCTTATGTCACACCATTATGCTGTCCAAATTGCACAATGTTTTTCCGAGATAAAGTTATTCTGAAGTGAATACCATGACCATTTAACTATTAAGGGTATTCCCCATTATGCACATTTACATGTTGATTATAGAGTTTCATCTATGAATTCCTCATTTCTTTATCGTGAAATAAATTATGATGTTTAATGAATCCTTGTTTTATGATCCATGTGGCACACTTATGTATGAAATGAAATGTTTAATAAGGGTGCACCCTAATAGTGCTCCAGTGCATTGGGTAAAGTATAGTATCATGATACGTCATATGCAGTGGGTTTTGAATCATGATAATTCAAGTGCAACAAGGGTTTACTCATGCCTTAAGTTCAATGAGGTTTTACTCATGCTCCACGAGAAATGAGCCTTGGCTCATGCTATTTCTATGTTAAGTGTTGTTGCCACATTTCCATGGTATGATTATCATGCTTTATCATGCCTTTATGTTGATGTTTCTCTTGTTCTCCATTGATAGTCCTATTGTCTAACATTTATTGTATTCCTCTTGTTATTCCATTTTTACTCCTTTACAGGGCTTTATATCTCACCCTTCTCCTATGAATGTCCTCATGTTATCCCTTGTAGTGATAAGTACAATGGAATGTAGTGGTCATATAAAGAAAGTTTTCAATAAGATATTGTGTTTCATGATTTAAGTTGTTATGTAATGTTCCTAATCCACAAAGACACTAGTCCTATTGATCTTCCATGTTGTATCAAGTGATGAGTTTATGTAATAAATCATGTTTAAGTGTGTAAAAAAATCAGTGTTGTCATACGATGACTCCCACGTCCTCGACTGGGGAGAGTGGGATATCGAGGATGATGTGACATTCATAGAGCGACCGGTGAGAATAAAGGACTGTAAGGAGAAGTTGATTTATGGATAGACCATTCCCTTGGTTTATTTGTTATGGAGGCACGGTTTCCTCGTGGACAGTACTTCAGAATTGGAGGTACAGATGTGTTCTTAGTACCCAGAGTTGTTATGAGTTTGGATCTTTTTTTTTCACTATACCTTTCTTATATGGAAATTTATAAACCTTCTTACTGTATGATAATTTGTTTCCATGTTCTCTATTTTGTGTGAATAGTATTGACTTTGGAGACTAGGGAACCTAATCCCAAATCAAGATGCATAATCTTGATGTGATTATACTTATGTGGATGAGTAAGTGTCGCCTAAATAGGATAGTATCTTGACAAGAAGAAAGGAGCTCCCTAATCCATGTGTCTGGATGATGTGACTTCATTTTGTGTCGTTGCTTGAGGGGGAGGAGAGATAGTGTTTCTACATTTATTCGTGAGATATATGTGACAGATATTTTCTGGGATATTGATGTTTTATTCCATCTTTCGAAAAACTCTAGGGCGGTTAATCCCTGAGAAGTATCTTGCAGGGTGGTTGTTTGGACCCCTATCTTTTCTTCCGATTTAATCTTGAATTATAAAGGGATGAAATAGTTTGATAGGTATCTGAAGTAATGGATTGGATCCTCCTCATCCATTACTTTGAAAAATCTTGTTGTTTGATTTATCCTAAGGACCATCAGGGACTAATTAAAGAGTTTTCCAAATTTCAGGTTGAATGAACGAAGGCAATGATTGGCCACTGGAGGCACTGATAGCCATTAGGGGCACTAGTTGGCCATCGGTGGCACCGATGGGCATCGATTCCACTGATCAGCCATTGGTGGCATCGATCAGTAGTGGTCCCACACCCACTGGTGCCAAGGCATCGGGGCCAGGGTTTCGGTGACTCACCCATTAGTGAGTCATTTGCAGTTTCCCTAGGGCTTTCCAATTTCTCTAGGGATTTCCATTTTCACACCAGTAATGTCTCTTTTAATGTGAAAGTGTTTTAATGGAACTTTTAAAGTGATTTAAAGCCATTTTAAATCCTATAAAAGATATTTTAAAACCCCTAAGATTTGGGAAACCCATGATTTACCAAAACAGGTGGCCTTTTTATCAGTATCAAACCCTTTGTATTGTGTTCCAGTTTTTCCATGTTTTTCTAGTTTTACCCATATTATGTGTTTTTCTTTGTTTAAATTTATTCTATCAACTCACATACATCCATTGGTTTATCTCCACCATTTCCTAAAAGAATTATTAAATCTCAATAAATCCCATTGTGTGAAACACTCGAGCCATGTGGTCAAGCCACGATCAAAATTTTTATTACTTCTAAATGGTCTCCCTAGTTTTTGGATATGTCCTCTTCTTAAGAAGATATCCAGTCTTCCTTATTCCATTTTGTTTCTCTAATTTTACCTAGAGACTTCCTCCTAAGAGGAATCATGAACCTGTTTTGGAGTCCTTCCCGCTCAACCATGGAGTTATTCCTACAAGTCATGTCATCCCTTATTCTTAGAAAAATGAGGAAACATCGATCCTTGATCATCCAAGTAGGGGTTCTTCCTTCATCTCTCTTTATTGGGTATCATGTGGGGTGGGTATGATGATGTTCCCGAAGGACATAGATGACGCCAACTTTAACTAAGATAATAAACATACTTCCAAACAATGAAGGAGTGGGGAATATGATGATGTTATTTTCTTTTAACTTCATTTTTATATTGAGAATTTTATGGGATAATGTCCACTTAAAATCATGGTTTTCGTTGGTCTCTCTTGTGCACTAATGAAGCTTTGTTTTTTTTATGATCTTCTGATTTAACAAATGTAATGTGGAAACTGATTAATAACATAAACTTGGTTGATTAAATGGATGCTCAATGAATAAGAACCATTGTGAGATCACCCCAATTAACCAACAGAAATATAGAACTTTATGAATTGTGTTAGATAAATCTGAAAACATCATTTCTCTATTCTTGGGATATGAATGGTTGTTCTATTCGATGTTTATGGGGTGACCAAGAGGGAATGGATATTCTGGTTTAAAGGTTGTAGGTTTTTTAATATGAGGTCGTGTGGAGCTGGTGGTAAATGTTTTGTAGCTAGTAAGTTTGTGCCTGTTTTGGTTCTAGTACATAGAGGGATCTCATGGGATCCCATTTTGATGTTTTTATTTACAAGATAACCGAAGGTGAATGCTTAAATGCCTACTTGGCTATTTTATTTAATTTTTTTTCTTATGTTTATGATTGTTAGTTGCTCAGTTGTTAAGGATTATTTAAATATAATCTTTTGAACATGATTACAAAACGGGTACGATGGTGATCTGTTTTCATGGAATGGGTTATTCTCTATTTGTGGTTGTTGTGTACTTGTGCATGTAAGGGTAGTAGAAAGAGTGTTTTGGTGTGGGATGGTTGTTTATTTTGGGACCCTTAGGTTATAATTACTTCTTTATTACCTGTATGTATAAAATCTAGTTATTGTGTTTTTTGTATGATCCCCACACATGTTGAACACTTCATGCCAAACACCACAATTTCTTGGGGGAGTTTTCTTTTCACGACAATCCTATGAGTGGTTGGTTATTAGTTAATTTCTGCTCCCTCTCCTAGGTTTCCCAAGACTCTTTTGGCAGGCTGTGATGGCTTGAGGTTTATTATATCCCAAGACTCTTTGGGAAGGGTGTGTTGTGGTAAGTTTTCCCAGGTGTGTTCAAGCTGGTTTTTTTCCCAAGGGTCTTTGGGATGAGGCTCGGGTGTCTGCGGATAGGAAGTGTGGTTGTGGTAGAACAGGTGTGTTCGGGCTTCATGTGTGGTTGTGGTGGTCTAGGTGTTTGTAGGTGGTATTAACATGCGGTTGGGATGGACTATATGGTTATCATTTGGGGCGGTAGTGGGACTGTAGTGTGATTTCTGGGGGAGGTCTTATGCATTGGATGTTCTAAATAACTAGTGGGAAAGTGGTGAAGGGTACCCATACATCATTGTTCTATTACTATTATTTCTTTACCTGACATGCATTATTTGGGGAGTGTTCCATGGTGACGATGGGGGGATAGTTGTCCTTGATGGGTGATTTGGTTACCTCTATTTCTCACATGGTATTAGAATGTCTCCCCACTTATGGACTAGAGATTTTTGTTTCCCTAGTGAATATACATATATATTCACCCTACTTATATAAAACTATTATCATATTTCCAAGTGGACTTTGAGGTCTGTGCTAGACCTTACTAGCTCAGGCAATGAGATAGTTTTGGTTGCTTCTTTTCTTTCTTTTAGTGCATTCCTACATAGTTTTTGTGTACTTTGTATCACTTTATTTTGAACATGAATATGGAAAAATGGTTATGGGATTTACTTTAATATTTGGTATTTGGAGTTGTTTTGGATTCATTGTCTTATCTCCGATCTTGTTCTGAAAAAGGGTATTTCTATCCATTTATGTGAGATTTTATACCATTGGTTCTAGTCACCACATTGGGACCTATTGAAGGCAGTGCTTGGGGGTAATTATACCTCTCCAACCATTAAGATGTGAGGGTAGGGCATCTTGTAGTCCATTCCCTCATCATGGAGAATATAGGTCATTACATTTTAGCCTAACATAATTTGGATATTCTAATTTCCAATATAATGTTTATTTTATAAAAATAATTCTCTAAATATGATAATTTTAAATTTTAAATAAAAAATAATTATTTATCAAAAATAAAATTTTTATGACATATTTAACTTTATAACACTTATAAAAATTTCCTCGGACGTTATAAAATTATATTTTTATTTTTATATAAAAAAATATTTTTATATTAGATATTGTTTTAGAAATAAATTTTATTTAGTATAAATATTTTTTTATAAATGTGTATATGTTTTATAAAAATATACGTTTGGTTTTATTTTTATCCAAACCATAATTTATCAAATTTATCTTATATTCATGTGTATTTTATTAAATAACATAATAATTAAAAGGGTATTGATGAAATAATTACTTTATATAAGAAAATTAATTTTCCTTTTTATGACACTAAGGTTTGGATACAAAACAACTTATTACACTAGAATATTCACTAAGAGTATGTTATGCGAGAGTGGTAGTTTAATGGGGTGTCTTAGAAGAAACTGACCTAGTCTCTATGTCCACTTACTTTAACTTTCCTTGTAAGAATTTTGATTGAGGCATCACTTTTTGATGATATCCCTGGGATTATCCAAGGCTGATGCCTAATTATGCTACCTCTCTCCCATGTTCTTACAAATGGGATTAAAAAGGCATGAATCTATTTGATTAGGCCATTGGTTCTCATTTCTAAATCAATTATCATTTTTCATTACCCTTTATAAAAAATTAATTCTAATGGTATCATTTTTACCAATGGTCAGAGTTTCCAATTTTCATATTAAAAATTGACTATATTGACCAATGATTATGTAGTGGTTAATTCCCCACTGTAATTTTCCCATTATAACCTAAATATATTCTATAATTTATCAATATTTACTACTTCATTCCCAAAGGTTACTATAATTACTTTGATATTTTAAATTATATTCCTAACCTTAATTTTTATTTTAACAGTTTTCCTGGATGTTTTAATATTCATTGAAGAGTATTAACTTGTTAAGTATACAATTTCTTGGTCAATGTTATTTGGGTTTTATTTCCCTCTAGTATTATTAGTTGTAGTAATTTCTATTATTACATGAAATTCAATTTTTTAATATTATTTCTATATACTTCCATTGTGAAATATAATATAATATTCATTATGGAAAAAGAGAGTGTTTTATCAATCAGAGAATGAACTTTTAGGCCATTATATTTTTACCCCAATAAAAATTTTCCAAGGAATTTTTTTCCTACTTCAAAAAGGGGGTATATTTCCTTCATTTAATCCTATTGTTACCTTCAAACATGTGATTTATCTACATGAATTTCACACAACATGTTTCCCTTCTATCAAGGATCTGGATCATTTCTTATTCATATGAAAAGTCAACATCCAAATCCACACCAATTGTATCATGTATATGTAATGGGTTTGACATATACGTTCTCAAAACATACATGTAGAAGAAATCGTGGACATTGTAATGATTTTTTTGATAGTAATAATCTAAAAGTAATCTCTCTAACCAGTTTGATAATAAAAAATGGTCCAATGTACCATGTACTATGTCTCACCTTCTTTATAAATCTCATAACCCCTTTCCACTGTTATATCTTGAGAAAAACATGACCCCCCCCCCAAAGAAATTATATATCCTTCCTTCAGTTATCAATATAACATTTCTGTTGACTCTAAAAAACCTTGATATGTTTCTGAATAACTTGTATATTATAAGTTTTCTGAATAGTAATTTATTGTCCTAATGGTTTTTGTTCACTAAATTCATCACAAAATGGTATAATTTTATACATTTTTTAATATAGAGATTCAATAGATTCCATTTTAACACTCATTTTGAATTTGTTTCTATAAAAGAATTTAATAAGTGGAGGATGATGATCCAAAATCCATTGAAAATAAAATAAACTATCTCTTAACATGTCTTCCAATGTTTGAATAGTCCTCATAAACTACCCAATAACATTAGGATGATAGGTTGTGCTCAGGTTTACTTAAATATTCCTAGGCATTTGAAGGCTCCTCCAGAACATAGATGTAAATATTGGATCTTGATTAGAAAAAAATGATAGTGGAACTGCATAGAGTCTCACTACTTTATGAATATAGAGGTAAGTTATGTGTTCTACACATGAATCCTCTCTTATAATAATGAAATGATTATAATTTTTAAATATATTGATTATTACCCATATAGCATTGTTTCTATTGGATGTCTTTGGAAGCCTAGTGAAAAATTCCACAGTGATGTTATCCCACTTTCACATAGTTAGAGGTTGTGGTTGTAATACCCCTTTTGGAATTTTTCACTCCACCTTCATTTATTGACCCAACAAACACCTTGAAGTGTAATCATCAATCTCCCTTTTCATATTACCGCACAAATAATAATAAAAAATCTCCATATACATTTTAGTGCTTCTAGGATATAGAGAGAATGTTTATCTATGGGGTTTATCCATCAACTCCTTATTTATCTTTGGGAAATATTGAATACATATCCTTTAACCAAAATTGTTCACACCTTATTTATAAATATTTAATTCAAAAAACATCACATTTTTAAAACCCTTTACCTTATTTTTTATTCAAAGGATCATCAATTTTATCTTTCATGATATTCTCTAGTAATGATGGTTGATAAATCATTTATAATAGGATTGATGATCTCATTCCCATTTATTCTCATGTCATTCCTTATTAGGTCCTTAATCAATGGATATCATTCAATCCTCATCATTTTAAGAACACTAGGATCATTTCCACTAAATGAATCTATGACTTTTTTCCTCTTCTTGGGTGACAATTAATTGACCAAACATAGTCCTTCAAGATCTTTAACCATCTCATTTATCATGTTCAGTTGGTTTTGTCAGAATATATATTCCAAAAAAATTTGGTCGGTGTATATATCACACATTTCCCCATAAATATATTCTCTACATATCTTCAGAAAAAAATTTATTATAGCTAACTTCAAGTCATGGGTAAGATAATTCTATTCATGAGGATTTAACTATCATAATGTATAGGTAATCACTTTGATATTATTCATTAGAACATATCGAAGACCTATCAGATATAAATCACTATAGAAAACAAATCCTTATCATATAGAGGTTAGAGTTAGCATATTTTAAAAAAACCAATCTATTATTCTATTCACACTCCTTTGTCTAGATAAATATTACACCCTTTCTATTTAACACAGTTAATGGATTAGAATGCCATGAAATGTTTTTCACAATATTTATGTAGCATCATGTTAGACCATGTTAACTATGAATATAAGTTGTAGTTATATAATGATTTTACTCCCATGGAGACTTTTTTTAACAATCAACTAACAATCCTTCACTAGTTACAATGTGCCTTATTAATGAATCTTACTATAACCAAAAGTCACATTTACTGAATTTAACAAAAATATTATCTTTCCACAGAGTTTATAATATGACCCTTAGATGATAGTCATTCTCTTCATGACATTTGAAATATTTTATAATATAATCAACAAATACCACTACAAATTCATCAATGTATTCACTAAAGACTATATTCATCAAATCTATAAATATGGAATGAGAGTTATATATTCCAAATAGAATAATAACAAAATAATAATTTACATATCTTATTTAGAGGGTGTACATTGGGGTATCTTCTTTATTTACCCTCAATGGATAATATCCCAATTAGAGATCAATCTTAAAGAAGAATTGATCCCCATAAAGCTGTTCAAAAAATCATCAATCCTTAGTAGAGGATATTATTTCTTCACTCTAATTCCATTAATTCCCATATAATAAATAAATATCCACATTTATCCATCCTTCTTTTTTATAGAGATAATGGTTTCTCTTAATGAGACACATTTGGTCAAATAATACCCTTCTCAAAAATAACATGAAGTTTCTTCTTTAATTCTTCTAACTCTACGTATGCCTTTTAATTAGGGTCTTCAATGTTGGATTAGATTCGAATATAAAGTCAATGGAGAACTCCATATATATTTCTATGGGTGGTCTAGAAAACTCATAAAAAATACATTAATTTATTCATAAATAATGATGAAATTTTCTATCCTTATACTTTTATTTTCTTTACCCTATTTACTAATCATATCTATATAGAATTCTATAGAAGGTGATTCAAGATTGATTTTTTTCTAGGATATCTCTACATTAAAAATAACTCTTATATTTTTTATTAAATAACAATGAAATTTCCTTACTTTTGTAGATTATCATAGAATTATAATTTTTTAGCCAGACCATCCATAGTATAGTGTCAAATTCCATAATAGGAATGACTACTTGATTTGAAATGATATTTTACTCCCCAAAGATAATGCAAGAGTTTCTATACACCTCGGATGGCAGGATAATACATTAATTAATCTTAACTAACAACTCAAATTCTAGATATTTGGGTATATTTTCTACATTCATTATAAGATTTGATGAAATAAAGGAATACATTGAACCAGAGTCAAACAAATTACTTGACAACTAGGATAGAACAATGAGTTTACTTGCCACCACATCTTTTATAGCCTTTACTTTAGTTCTTGAGATTTAGAATGTATGACCATGATCCTTTGGATTATAATTAGGTTAAGGGTGATTTCCATCCATTATATTTTTATTTGGACATTGATTGGAAAGTTTACAATTTTTACAAACATGAAGTATTGAAATTCAGGTTGTACATAAGTAATCATCTCTTTTTTTCAATGATATATAGATGTGTCACTTCATTATGATAGTTCTAAGCTTTATGGGCATCTATTCTACACTAGGAGCACTTTCAAATCCCTATAATTTTGTTCCTAATATGTTTTTCCCACATTTATTTCAAGTTGAAATTTTTAGTTTCTTTCCTTCTCTTTTATGATCAAAACTATTCTTTGTGTTAAGATTTATTGCTCTCATATTTTCGTTCAGCCTATATGACAATTACATCTCTCAAAACTCCCTCTCAACCTTTATAAAACTCTTCATTGTCTCATTAATATATTTCATTTGGTTGATTTCATATATTCCTCCATAGATGGGATCTCTGTCGATAAAATAACCAATCAACATTTCCCTTAAGACAAATAATAAATATTGACATTTATAGAGAAATACTTGTAAATTTCATTTCATACCATCCCAAAAATTAATTTTATTCTTCATTATATCTAAGAATTTATTTTCCATTTTTGTTCTTATCAAAGACGGAAAATATTTTCTGAAATTTTTTATAAAAACTCTTTCCACTAGATAGGAAACATACCCTCTCTTCGGTTCTTGTCCTTAATCAGAATCAACCACTTATCAGATTATCCTTTTATGTTTTATACATCCATGGTTAATTTCTATAACTCTGAAAAACAGAGTATAGAAAATATATTTTTATTGAGGTAATGAATTTTTTTATTTTAAATGGATCAATATTTACAATAAAAGAAGTTGGTCATTGATTCAAAAAGGGATAAACTAAATTTTATCCCTTTCGAGGAAAATCTGGTTGACCTACATGATTAAGGTTATTATTCACAATCCAAGATAGTGGAATTATCATCCTCATGATGTTATAAAATTCAAAATTCCATCATTTTAGGAAGGTTATTAGTGCATCAATTTTTCACTCATTATTTACAGAGTTCCTCTTATTTCGTACTTTCTTTCTAAAACAAGAAAACCATTTTGAGAAATGTGTTACTTTTAAGAATATTTTAATTCAAAAGATATTTTATGTCTAAAAACAACATTATTAAAGATGTTGTTTTTTATTCCCCTTTAATAAAAATTATATTTTTTATGTATCAATTATAATGGATCATAATAAACATATGATTAACCAAACTTATCCCTGACATGAGTTCCAAACCTTGTGTAATTCAAGTACCATTCAACTTGTGCCATGTGATGACAAGGTTAATACCAAATTTTCAATTTTTAGGTTAATTTACACTATGTACAACTATGTTAGAGCCACATCAACTTGTAGTATCCAAACAAGGGATTCATTTCCAAGAATACACTTTCATAATAATTCACCAAAATTTAAGGATGTCTTTAGATATTTAGGCTTATCCTCATGGTTTATAATAATTTTCTCTAATCCTTATTCCCACAAATACCTAAACCAACCATTGATACTAACTATGATATCCCTCATTTCTAATACATTAAACATTCCATACATAGTACAACACCTAAAAATATATAGGATCTTTTGAGGTTTAGTTTCTTGGAAATTAAAAAAATAATATTTGAAAAACATAAAGATTATTCTAATCCACTTGAGAGGTTTCTTCATAGGTTCATCCAAATATACTTTTACAATATCTCATATCTTGGGGACATACCTCAAAAGGAAGGGGTGGGAATAATACTGGATAAGTGAATAAACAAAGGATATATTTAGTAAGTGACCAAAAAGCATATCAATAGGGAATGATCATAACAACATGAGTTATATAATAATAGAAATATCATGAATCATACTATGGAAATGTGGATAAAACATAAAAATGAGGCATTTATAAGAATATCACCAGTGTTTATCACCTAGGATTCACAAATCATAGTTACTAAGTATATTCAATAATGTATCATAAAATTTTTCATCTTTGAAGATTAATTATTTCCCTAATGCATTAGAGAACTATCCAGGTGAAAAATTCATATTTCTAAATTAATATTTTCAAAATAGATCATGAGAAAACATATAAATAATTACCCATGGAAAATAGTGAATAGGTTTCAGGTAAAATTCATTAATTGCATAAAATGCTTAAAGAAATGAGAATTAAATAATTTTTAACCCCTGGGAAAGGAATGAGAGTTTCATATATGGAAGTACCCAATCAAATAATAAATTTTATGTCTAGGTCAAGACCCATTAACAGAGAAATGGTTTGAGTACTCACACCATAATAATATTTCATTTAAAAGGGAAAATTTCATTTAAAGGATTTGACAACATGAAGGGCATAAAATATTGATTAAGAAGGTTAGTTTGAGGGAAATAAGTTCAAAAATTGATAAAAAATAATTTTGGAAGTAATGTAAATATAAAATGTGTTAGAAAATAATTTAATTAAACATTTATAAGGAATATGAAAAAAGAGGTACTTGAATGGAAAAGAATAGGCATAGAGTTCCATTACCTTGAAGTGTTACTTACCAAAACATGAGTATGACACCTTATGAACTTAAGGAAACCATAGAGGGAATAATTGAGAGGTAAAATTACCAGAACATTGTGGATAATAGAATTTTATTAGTGAGGAATTGGTGATGTGTGGGTTTTTATAGTGAAAAGATGGAATTGTGTAATGATTTCTAAATATCGCTTTTGGAATTCTTGGTTGTGGAAACAGAATAACCATTAGATTACCCATGGTTTTGGTTCCTGTTTTTATACATTTAATCAATATTTTCTGATATTTTATTATATTATATCTGAATACCTTTTTAAATATTTCTTTGGAAATGTAAAACTATGTTTTCCAAAAAAAATAATTTTTTAATCTTAATTTCTATTTTATGATTTGGAATGAAATTTATAGTTAATGAAATTGATTTAAATTCATTTAACTACATAATATTTATAAAATAAAATATTTTTGGTCAGGAATTATATTTAATTAATTATTAATCAATTATTACATATTTATTAAGTTATGAAACATATCAAAAACACCGAACTTTATTTTTAATTTTACTAAAAAATAAATTTTTAGAAAATTCTAAAAATTTCACCCTAACATAATTCTTTAATTTTGATTTTCAATATATTTTTTATTTTATAAAAATCATTATATAAATATGAAAATTTTATCTTTTAAATAAAATGTTCATATTCATCAAAATATACAACTTTTTATGACACAATTAACACTTTGACACTCATAAAACTTTTATATGACACTATAATATTCCATCATAGTTTATTTTTAAATAAATTTTTTTTATAAGTCTATTTAATAAAAATAGATTTTATTTACGGTATCTAGGTTTATTATAAATATGTATATATTTTATGAAAAATCAATTATGTTTTAGATTTATCCAAAAAATATATTTTTCATATTCATCTTATATTAATCTGTATTTTATTAAATAATATAATATTGAAAATGATATTGGTGAAATAAATAATTTATTGATACAAAGGAAAATAAAATTTTATAAAACTAAGTTCTATATTCCTAAAACCTTGTTACACCAGTATATCACATAAGAGTAAAGTCTGTGATTTTTGTAGTTTCATGGGATGGATCAAATAATATTGACCTAGTGGTGATCTCCACTGATGTGAAATTATATTTTAAGTGTTTTCATTCAATCCTCAATTTTTTATGATATTCTTGTTCTTGAATAAGGTAGATCCCTAGTGACACTATATACCTACAATGTTTTTACAAATAGGGATTCAAAAGGAATGACTCTATTATGAGGTTGTCGTTTCTATTTTCTGTATCAATTATCATTTTTCATTACCCTTTATAAACACTAATTGTAATTGTAACATTATTACCAGTGGTCATAGTATTAAATTTTCATATATAATAATGGAAATATTGACCAATGGTTAAGAAATAGTCTAATCCCAATTGTCACTTTTTTTATTTTACATTATATATAGTGTATGACTAATCCGCATTCAATACTTTATTTTGAACTTTTTAATAATTCCTTTGAAAATTTTAAATTATAATATTAATTTTTATTTTTATTTAAAAAAAATCATGGTTGGTGTAATCTTCTGGGTATAGTTTAAACTTATAATGTATACCACTGTGTGGTAAATATTCTTTGTTTTTTATATCCATGTATTATTCTAAGTTATTGAAATTGGTATTATTACTTGACATATATTTTTTTAACAGTATTTTTATGTTCTTATATTGTAAAATATAATATTATAGAAATTTTGAAAAAATGGGTTTTCATGTTAAACATAGAAGTAATTTTTCGGATGTTATAGATTCAGAGCCACAACATTCCATGCCATTGGAATCGTATACTAAAACACAATTCTAATACTCCATCAACCTAATTAGTGTAGTTTTAAATCCCACCAAACATGATACATTGTACCCAATGTGGTTTCCCAACTCAATGCACCTGACAATTCCTGAAATAACCATTCAAATTCAGGTATTAATCTTTATTATGAATGTTGAACTTTTTACAATGAGTCTCACTAACCAAGCATAAGGATAAAATATTTAGTCCTTCCTCAGGGTCTCTGAATGGTCCTTAAACAAAATATTCACATCTTGAATGATGCTCTAGATAGGGTTCCCATGACACCATGTCCAATTATAAGAAAAAAATTCCATTCAGACCTCCTTTGACTGACTTTTCTCAAAATCACTCAATTGTACATGCTGACACATTACTAACACACCCAGTCATATTGCCTTAAATTCTAGAGGCATTCATCAATAAACTATATGCATCCACTAAAGTCTCAATATGAATCTCTATGTAATGTAAAAGTTAGATCCTCAACTGATCCAAAACTCTTCATCATTATCTTCCACACCATGAGAACTAATGCACTTCAAATCAGATCACTCTCAAACCACCTGAATTTATTCTAAGACTAATTCCAATGCTTATGCTCCATCTAGTATAATATCTAATTTTAAATTTTGAACTCACTAAGGAACCTAGATAAAACCACACTCATTTCTCAAGGGTATCAATTTACCTTAATTTTCATCTAATGGATAGTTTTATGCATGAATTATGCTTCTATAAATTTGGTCATATCTCTACGAACAATATCATACTCCCCACTATAGGAGTGTCCTTTTCCATACATTACAGGATAAAATTTTAAGTCATTGTGGACCTTTCCCTATCCATACCAACATGTGATGAATGGTCATATCCAATCCTTCACATACAAATGTTCCAATATGAAACATATATCATCACTCATTACATACTCACAGAAACCCAATCTTTAAAACTTTCCAAAATACAAACAAAGTGAGGGTCGCACCCTCCAATTGCTAGTGGTGGAATCCCTTCCATATGTTATTCCTTATATAAGTCCCAAATAGAAATGCCTAGTATATCCAAACATCACACATGTTTCACCCCACCTTAACCACACTCATCGCATACTATCAATACCGGACCAATATCAACTCCCAGATAAACTGTGCACCCACACCAAATCCACTTCTGATGCAACCCCTATTATGGAGGGACATTTCAAATCCTCACCTAAAACCATGGACACAAGAACCACAAGTTTAATATCAGATTATATAGGTCCTTTACTTACACATAGTCTCTTATAAATTCACAATTCAACAACACCAAGCATAACCAATCTGTGTTTCCTGTTCCCACTGAAATGTAATGGTTATACTCGATTATAATGCATGGTCAAAATAATCTGACGCATGCTCCTATGAGTCACATATTGTATTCAAATTTTGGATCTTTACATGTTCCATGGTGTATCACTCGCTCACAAATCACTGGAGAAATGTTCCAAAATCTATGTTTATACCCACACTCTAACCATGGACCAAACAAATCCCAAAACAATTGGTTCAATGATTTGAAAAATCATTCCCATTAAGACACACCTCAAACAAAAAGCATCATCAATCAAAATTCTCTAACTCAAAAGTCGTAAATATATCTATTCTCATACCACATATTGTGTTACACCTAAAGTAGAATAATATTAAACTGAAACACCTAATGTATATTTTGTTTCAAAATAATACATAAGTCTAGATAAACCCTAACTTGGGTTTCTATAATACATCACTAGTCCTCCAAACTAGTTCCATAAAGTGAGTCTCAATGATGTCCACTTATCATGGAAAAAACATTACCCATGTCTCAGCATCCCATGACATCTCATTCAAAGAAATACCCACTCCATCATTCTATATCCAGATACAACTAAGGCGTCACATTCCAAGGCTGTTTAACTCTCCTAGGGAACCCACCCTCTCCAAGAATTTGACAATCGTATTTCTCTTAGGAGGATATAATTACAAATAATGACTTTTTAATATAAAGGAAACAACCTATGATGACCCCAATTTGGAAAAACACATCCTTTGTTTTGGTGAATTAGAATTTCATTCCTATGTATATAAAAAAAGAACAATATTATTTGTTACCTACACTTTAAATAAACACACCTATATAATAGTCACCCATATGGGGTTTATCTTAAGTGAATCTGATTCCTTCATCAACCTGTTAGGGTCACATTACCTACCATGAACATATGGTATTGCACCATTAGCTTCTTCATCATTAAGTGTCTCATTGTAAATTAAGACAATGTAACATCAAATAGTATGAATATATATATATATAAAAGTTGGTCTACTGGATTAGAATGTTTCAAAGAATTTATATGTGAAAATTTCATCAGAGCTATTGTTGACAAATTAAACATGTGGGCCTCTATATTTAGTGATTAAAATTAACCATGAAAGCCTGCATGTCAGGTGAAACCCTATGCATCAAGAATGATGCATGAGATGCCTCTTGCCACTATGGGTCAAGATCCAAATTGATAATAAATCATAAATTTTCACACAATGTTAGTCACACAAGGTGAAATTACATATACAAATATAATAGTGCATGTTAAGAAAAGAAATCACACCCTCGATAACCAAGATTTCCCATCACTAATTGTGTTTATGGTGAAATAGATTGAAACTATATTTACACATGAAATTATTAGCTAAAATAAATAAATAATATATATATATGTAAATGAACCAAAACAAATAATCTTAAAAACCATATCCTCAATCAACTATACCTACTTCATCCAGTATTAGGGTGTCTTTAAGAATGTCCTAAAATCATGCCTACTTGTATAATAACTTGTGGTCCTGATCTTCCATGGGATATAATGACAACGACCCAGAGAAAAATCTACATAGTATAAAAATGATAATAATGCATGGGATAAACCTACCCTGGTATACCTGAATGGCCATGACATGGAATATAATATCCCCCTTATAGATAGCAGGCCACGATCTCCAACTGTAAGACCCCTATAATGGTAGCACATTAAGGATCTTTCCTTTACCTAGAATATAGTCGGATCAACCACACCTTAGTATATAGTAGGAAACCCAATAGATACTAGTACATAATCCACCATCATAGGACTGCCTATATAATAACACATGGCACTCCCCTGCCATTGGAACTATTGTAATATCTATGCTCCAAAACCATGGTATCCCCTACCAATATCATCAACTGGGCCCTTGGATTATTTCTATGGTATCCCAAGTATTGTGACCACTCCATAATGGTTTTCTATTTCATATAAATACCTACCTAGTGAATTTTATCACTACGACAAGAGTGTATACTACATATTTTATCAATATATAGCATCGATATAGTTGTCCATCTACCTAACCCATTATGAAACCATGGTTTAAATTTTGGGAGCATGACCCATCTTTTAACAGTTATACCATGATTAAATTATAGATCTAGATTATAAGGTGAAGCATGTGATAACCACTACCCATTCTGGGACTATTATATCATCAGGGAACTTAATAAGGTCTCTTAGTCATAACATAGTAGAGATACCATACACAGGGTCCTCCATGTCACTACATTTCATGGCCACCTTACCAGGGTCCCTTTAGTCACATCATTGTAAAGGGTCCTTAATTAGGGTCTTATCTCATATTCATAATCCTTGGACCAATATCAATCACATAGTGTATCGCATTCCCATTAAATTTAATAATTTTAACATGGTATTATATGAATCATAGTTTAAGACACACTGGTCATATTCAAGATAGATGGAATACAACCCATATCAATTCCCAAATTCATTATAGCTCAGTCCTCTTACCCAACCCATTCCACCATTCCCAAGGACTTACTACCAAGGAAATTATATAAAATGGGTGTATCACTCCACCTTAATATATTTCAATGGTCCCCAAGGTTTTCTATTATCACAAGGGCCTCTCAATGCCTATAGTGGACAACCACACTCATTCATGTAATTCCTTCATAATGAATGTCCAAGGGTTCCAATATAAAGTTTCCCTATGGCCTACTCAGGAAAAACTTCTTTGGTTGACATGCCTCTGCCAATATGTTTTAAAGGTTACCACATGAGGCCCACTATGTCTCTCATAGTTCTACCACACCCCTCGATGGTGTCTAAATGTCACATTGAAAACATATATATCAAGGTCTCGACCATAAATATTTGTGAAATCCAACTTTTACTCATGGTCCTTAGTATCCTAAGAACTTTTCTTAGTCTATATAATTCCATTGGAAATTTTTCATCTCATTACATTTTTAATTAGTGACTTGTTTAGTTTAAAAAGTCCATTGCCCATGGTGGTGAGACCACACATCACATAGAAAATAAACAATGGCATAAATACCATAGGTAAAGTACATAGACCACCTAAATTATTAAATAATATAAAAATATTTAATTCTTCATCCTGTCAATTTTTCCTAAGCATTCCAAGGCATGACCAAGTCTGGTCAAGCACGTCCCTACTCATAAAGCCACCACTAAGCCATGATAGGACCTAAATCATGCTGAAAAATCCATAAAAATAATTTAAGACTTATAATTGATTAATCAATTTAATTTAATCTTGGTATATTCACTGAAAACTCATCGAGCATCCATCGATTATCATCTCTTCAAGCAACAAGGAATTAACCATCCCAAACACACCCCCTGAACAGACACCGATCCAAATCACCAATACAAGCCTCCATTTATATAATTAATTAAATAAAATTTAATAATAAAATAAAATAAAAATCCATGGTGTGATATATCTTCATCAAATCAATGACTGTTGGTAAGAGAACATCATTATAAGAAATCCCTTACAAGGGCTGAGTGACTGCCCCATGAGAAAAGGATGATTTCACAATACTCTGATGCTATCAATATTTTATACCTAAAACGAAAAGGATATATCTATAAATATGGAGGATGAAATCAATGGAGACAAACATATCCAAAGTTAAACCCAATATCGCTGAAAAAATCCCAAATAAGAACCCCAAACTAAGAGAGACGAAGGAAAGAGAGGGGTAAATAACCCTAGTACATGTGAAACAAATGAAGGGGAGAGTAGGGGTTTCCCCCTCTTAAAATTCATGGGGGATATAAACTTAACCCTCAATAACACCATTAGATATCTGGTACTAGACCATCATCTATCTAGTTACCACCACTAGCATAAAAGTGGCTTTGTCCAGTCACTGACTAACTAGTAGAAATATATTACTGGCTACCATTATCCTAACTAACTCACGATAGATCCAATAATTTTCCTAGCCTTACTGGAACATTATAGACATAATTTCAAGTCCAAATACACATATTTAAGAGGTACATAACTTTTTAATCTCATTTTGATGTCTAATTCACTATTCAACTTTCCGATATGCTAAAAAATTCATATTCTTAATGAAACCTTGAACTTTTATAAACACAAGACCTTACAAGTCCACTTTTTTGTACTGAAATGACTCAAACACAGACTCTGAGATTGAGTCATTTTTTTAGATTTAGAACATGATTTTTATATTTCATTGAATAAATTATATAATTAATCTGAATAAACTATGGTTTTTTATATAATCTTCAAAAAAAATTAATCATTTATAAATATATCTTAGGAAAACCTCATCATTATAAAAAAATTATGACAACAAATACAACCTTCATCAAAAAAATTGCAGTGAACTTAAATATCCCTCTTTGTTTGGTCTGAAAATTTATAAAACTCTTTCAACTTAGCTGAATTATTTTCTAAATTATTAAAATTCATGAGGACCACGAAATCATGTCCTTTTCCTGGTGATAATTATCTTACACAACACTACTAGATATGGTGAATTTTTTAGATAATTTCAGAACTCGATGATAGCTAAGTGTGCTCAGTTAACAAATATTATCTCCCTATCAATTTAAAATTCTATTTCTCTCTAATATATGTATCCCCCATTAATAATTATCCATATTTTGAGATGAAAACAATTATGAAAGTTTTTTAATCCTCTCTTGATAAAGAAACACTCCCCCTCTAACAAAGTGAGTGTCATTTTCTAAGAGTTGATGGCCTTTTATCCTCCTTGGATAAAATAATACAAGCCTTATAGGGGTAGTTTCCACAAATTTTTAAGGGATCAAGGATGGATAAACATGATGTTTCATCCTTAAGTTAGAGAATATATCCTTTAGAAATTCTTTTAGAAAAATCTATTAAAACCATTCCTTGGATACAACAAACTCAACAATCGCATCACCTTATATTAATTTATCTTTTATAAAATGATATCTAAGCCAAATTTTCATTGATCTAGAGTGTTAAATAAGGTTATTAGAATGATCTATAGCATTATGATTGTCATAGAAAATTTATAGTGTCTTCTCAACCATTATTCTCAAGTGAGATAGTTATACCAACATCCATATCATCTGGGTACCTGTATATGTAGTATATATGTTTTTGGATTTAAATGTGATCATTGTGAAAAATAGTTTTCTTCTTTTTATTCTATGCCACAAATATTTCACCAAAAAATAATTCACCACCTTCATTGGAAAATTTATCAACACAATCTTATATACATTAAATATCAATAAAGCCTTATAATGTAAAATATGTATGGCCATTATACAACAGACCTTAAATTTAATGTACTCTTCTTATATCAAATGATTATCTTGGATTCCAACATGTGTGATTTATTTGGATCACTTTCAAATCTGACACAAAGTGTCATAGTGGATGTTATATCATGTCTAGAAGTTATTAAGTAAATAAGGTTGTGAATAAGTTTTCTATATTCCCTTTGATTCACACAATTTATAGCCTCATATTTGGTCATTATAGTACTGGTAGAATTTCGTGTATAAATTACTTATCATTCAAACATTTGAAACCACTTCAAAAAATCCATGGATTATGTTTCTTGAGATAAAAAAATGATCATATCCTTTTATAATTCGTAACCCCATAAAAATAGGAAATTTCACCCTAAATAGTCATATCAAAATTATTTTTCATTTCTTTAACAAAATTTCCCCATAGATATTATTTGTCACTTATAAAAAAAATTCACAAACATATACTTTGACTGCAAGAGTTCATGTGGAGAAATACTTTGTATAGTAATTTATATCAATTTTATCCTTTCAAAAATCCATGCCACTCAAGAAACTACACATATTGGAATAATAAGATTTCGGGTCATACTTTAATCTATATAAACCTATATTTAGCAAACACACCAAGATATTATATTTGTTATGAAAAAACTCTAAGGTATTTTATTAAAAAATTTTCATTAACACCACTATATATAATGATATATTTCACATCTATTTGATTTAATTTTGTTTTTTTAGGTTTTCACAATAAAGAAAATCTTAATGGTCTTAGGCCCTACTACTGGATAAAAGTTTTATTTAAATTTTGTCTCGTTCATTTGAGAATAACATTTGAAAATCATCCTTTCCTTATTTCTAATGACTTTAGAATTAACATTTAGTTTATTTCTAAAAAACCACTTGGTGCCTATAACATTTTTGTTTCTAGGACATTAAAAAACTCTAGAGTGCAGTTTTTTTATAATTAATATAGCTATTAATTCCTACTTAAAACCCATTATTCCTTCCAAATTCTTTATAAACAATTTTTATTTCAAATAAAGAGACAAGAGAATTTTTATTATTAAGAATTAACCTCCTATGGGTTTAAACTGTGGAATCTTATTGTATGATAATGTTATTAGAATAAATAAGTGTTTTCATCCATTGATTACCCTGCCTTTGATTAAATTTATATTATTCATCAATAATTATATCTAATTCAACAACAAATATAACATAATGATTTGGAGCCCACTCGATATTTTTTTTAAAACATTTCATATTTTCAACTATAGTGGTTTCATATTAAGTTTTAATAAGGATCTCTATCTTGTGTTGATTTTAAATCATTTATACATCTAAAAAATCAACCAATTTGTGTTGATTTTGTTCCCCCACAATTTTTGCCACTACTATTGGAATGAAATCCTATTTCCTCTATCATTTCTCTAAACATGACTAGATTTCTGTTTTCTATCTTCATATATAAATAGATTCCAAATACATAGATGTATTTTATAGTTTCTTTCCTGTTATTAAATATATCATATGGTGTATTTGGGTTTTATGTCTCAATAAACATCCAATATGGACCTGAATAATAGTGCATACAACTTCTCTATAAAATAATTTGGAAAGTTTGTTTTCAGTTAGCACAGTTCATTCCATATCAACAATTCTTCTATTTTTTTAGAGCCACGCCATTTTCATGGAGGTTTGTAGTGTGTTATATTGATTCATTATACAAGGATTTTCTAGGGAGCTTCCAAAATCACTACATATATATTTTATGCAATTTTCATGCCTCAAATTATTTATATAGACACCAATATCTTTCTCAACATGACTTCTGATGATTTTAAACATTTGAATAGACTTTCATTTACACTTTACAAAGAAAACATTATTCATATGGGTGAATCCATCAATCAATGTATTGTGATAAGAAATCACACTTGGTTGACTTGTTTCCCATAAGAGAAAACACATATAATGATGTGAGGTCCAAAGGTCTATGGGAATAAATGTAAACTTTCTTCTACATCTCTTCCACCATTTTACCTTTATCAATCTATCATATACAGCATTCCTTTATATTTTTATTCTGAGAAGTTCTCTCTAAATTTTATGTTTAAAAATATTTCTCAATTCCTTTTGTCCTAGATAAAAAATTATTCTACACAATATCTTGTTCTCATCTATAGAACTCAGATAACATGATTTGGATGGTTCATCAATCTGAAACTAGTTCTTTCTTGTTATTTCACCGCATTCAATGGCTTTTTCATCCTTATAATTTTTTATTGCTCATGAGTTCTTATGAAAAACCACATCCCTTCTATCATCACACAAATTACTATCACTGAATAAGTTAAGCTTCATCACTACCTAAAGTGAAACATTTTTTTATATGATCCCTAAAGAATCAATTTTATCATTTCCAACACCCTTGATATTCGAGGAACTTCCACTATCAAATGTAATACATCTTACTACATATTATAATATATTTTTTATGATTTTATCATCTATTTTCATGTGTAAATAATACCAACTATTAATTATCCTAAGTATTTCTATTTATCTAGATTTCAATGAAATTTCTATAATGTGGGACTTTTTGGAATGATTATCCTTTTACTCTTCTTTATCCTTTTATTGATATGATAACTAACCTACTAAGTTTATCATAAATTTCTTACCATAATTCCAAGATATTTCATATCTACCAAACACATCATTCAAGCATTCCAATCCCCTTTTGGTTGTAATACTTAAAGTACCTTTGTTCATGCATTTCTTCTTTAGAGATTCAATATTTTTAATTTTAGAATGGATATGCCTTGATTAAATCATTATTCTAGGTAGATAAATATAATAGCATCTTGTGAAGGCCTAGTGTCCAAATATTCCATATCCCAAATGGTATAATTTGAATCCAAATATTCTATTGTAACTATAATTCTATAAAAAAACTTCACATTAATTTCTTAAATTTAATGTAAAAATCATCTAGGGTCATTCTTGTTCTTCAAGGATGTTTCTTTTCAATGATTTATTTTCTATTCAATACTTGTATAAGAGTGTTTATCATTATAATTCATTAACCAAAATTGTTCATATTTTGATTTGTGATCTACACTATTATAGAAATATAGTTCATCATTTTTTGAAAACTTACATATAATTTTAATCTAATTTTATGTTCTAGCAGTCTCAACCATTATAAGTGATATATCCCTTATTTATAAAATTTTTTTAAGACTTATTTCAACCTTTTTAACAATTTTCCATCTATATTATGTTTTTATTATAGCTTTCTCATTTCTTAAGATTTCAAAAAATATTTTTTTCATGATGCTTCTTGATATTTTCGAGATCAGTATTCTGCTTCTTGAATTTCTATATCTATTAAATGATTTACCTCTCAATTTTTATATATTCTTCATTTTTTAAATTTATTTTATTCATTATTTATCAAAACCTTAAAATCATTTATAATATTTGTCTTTTTATCAATAAATGGTTTTATCTCATATCTAATAATGTGCTCTGTCTATTTTTATTCTCAAAATTCTTCTTCACATATCAAGAAGGATTGTTACTCTTCCACATATGCTATAATGTTGATAAATTTTGAAATTTTTTTATTGATTTATTTACTACAAATAATGTGTCTTCATATTCTTATATAGTCTACGAACTATTTATCTTCCTTCTTGGAACCTTATTTTTTGTCACATTCTTTACTTACTAATTTAGAGCCTTTCCCAAATTCTTATTTTCGGTATTTTCATTATGATCATCAGACTTATAATCAAGAGTATTATTAGTTGGAAACTTAATATAAAATTATATTATACATCCACACTTGAATAAAATAAAAGGAAACGTACCATTAAAATTTTCTTTTCCTTTCCTAAAATTTTAAGAGATAAGAGACATCACCCTTTTTTAAAAGGAAGTTCCTCATGAGCTTCTTCAAAATAATAAAATTATATCTTTTTTCTCCAAATATTCTTTTTTTATCACTATCTCATTGAATCGATTAATTTTCTCATCAATGAATTATTAATTATCTATATTTATATTTTCAAACCTTATTCTTGAACTCCATATCATTACCTATTTGACTTTAACTTTTACTTGATAATCAATTTCAAGTTTATCACATAATTATTTAGTAATTTTTATTCCCTTCACTTTAGTAATAATTTTTTGGAAAGGGACAAAAGAATGGCATTCCTAGCATTAATATCAACTTTATGTTCTCCTTGAACAAAAAAATAAACTTTATCACCTCATTATATGGGTGGAAATACCACTATAAATTCATCTGGACTAGCTATTGTAAATTTGGTTGATGAAAATGATCAAAACAAACAATGGGAGATATCACCATAGATATATCTCACAAGATATATCCATAGGTGAACTGGATATTTCCATGTGAAAATACCACGAAGATAAGACCCTTATTACCCCAGTTATGAAAATGGAAATAGGCTACTTCTACATAGGCCCTTATTTCCATGGGATCCTTGAACAAGGAAATAGGTTACTAAAAATATGGTACTTGTGAGTTTGAATATTTTAATGTCCCTACCATAGTTCACTGTGAATAGTAACTAGATCAGGTCACCATATGACCTCAATCACACCTCTTTATAAGCTAGAGTTTTCTGACTAGTAGTAGGAATATACAATAGTGTAGTGGGGAGACAATATCATCTTATAAGAGCAGATGGTAGTAAATAATAACTAAACAATATCCATCACACATAACAGAGTAAGAATAATCTATAAATATAATAACCAATAATAAAATCTCATGAGGAAGCTTATAGTCATACATCAAGATTGATCACTCATCGGGTTGATCACACATAAAAATTGAAATAAAAGAATAGATTACACAAGGGTCTAACACATCCCCAAGCCTCACCTCATCCAAATCATCAATCTGGTTTGAGAAATATCACTTCACCAAGAAAACTCATCCCTCTGACCAACCTAAACCTACAACTAATGTGGTAAAATTGACTACCCAAGTGTCATAGTCACCCGAGAAGGGTGTGAGTATACCTATGGAGGGAACAACCAATGAATATATATATATATAACAAGTAAATGTATTGTATACGTGTGATATGATCAATATATAAATAAAAAATTAGAAGAATACTTTATAACAACTATTGATCCTTAACTTCTACAATAGAACCTTATATCGACCCAAATCAACATCGGCCAGTTTTAGAGTGTTTATACCCATGTAAAACAATCATGAAACAAAAAATCTAGACCAATGGACATATATTAATATGACGAAATTCCAAATATAAGGTAGCATTTTCAGGAATACACATATTATCAATAATAAATCCTATATCCAATAAGAATATATAAGGATTTCTATAGTATATAGTTGTAATTATACCGCTAAGAGGTATTCCTAAGAAATAAATAATAATAGTTTTTCATCATTGAACCATGAGATGTAATATTAGGCCTCATATATTCATCAAGTGGAAACAGATAACCCAAGGATGTAATCCTAGTCATTTCAAAGTCATCGGGTGTGAAAATAAAATCATAGGAATCCCCTGAATAAAAAGAATATCGTAGGGTATAAAATCCATCTCATGCATCACATATAACACAATTCAATTGGGTTTCTTATCTACCAAACATATCTCAAATGATCCTGGTAATCCTCTCAAGAACACAAAATAAATTTTTCTCTATGACCATACTATCTCACATAATTGATTTGGATTCTAAGGTGACACCCTCAATAATCAAAACCCATTTCCAATTCACACCATCTCTCTATGGTTAACATGTCATTAGGTAACCCACTTGGGCCCTGTAGGTCTCATTATATCCATGAAACATCATAAGTGTCCCTAAATATCAAATACATCTATCGAGGAAACTCTTATCACTCGGAGGGCCTAGAATCCCCCTGTATATTCGAAGTCTCCTTGAGGCCTCAATATCCTCCTAGGATAGTTGAGAGAGTTATATGGCCTTAATCCCATTTCTATTTTCTAGTCACATAGCTCAGTCTGAACTCCTAACCCATCCTTCCATCCCAACAGAGTTTACCTTTTCAAGTGATCACATCTTATCGAGGGAGAACCACTCACCCCGCTTTCACTGTACTGTCCAAATGGCTCTATGGAATCACATTATTCTCTCAAGGCCTACCCATGCCACTCATTATCATCTATTCACATCACTACACTAATAGGTTAATAAGTAGCATATATTAAGGCACCCAAGGCTTAAATAATCTAATTACACCCTAAATTGGGTCCATATCTCAATGAAATCATTTGAATCAAGGCATAGTCCATCAATGATTGAGGAAAACAAGCTAATGAAAAAGGAGTCTAACATAACCCATGGAACATTTTTTAGTCGAGGAATATCATTTTAATAAAAAAATTATTTAACAAAGTTCAATAACCCTTGATGGATAGACCTAAAATAAAATTACATAAAAATAAGATGCATTAATTCCATATGGTAGATACATTAGGACCACCAAGATCAAATAATATATTTCCTTTTTAAGTATATCCTGACAACTCTTCTGAGTACATTCCAATTCCATCGTGTCACCACAGTTTACATGGGGCCCTAATTAATTCAAATAAATCAAAAAATTAATTATAAAAAATATCTAATAAATTATTTAATTTAATCATAACAATTTAGAATTTAATTTAATTTAATATAAATTGGCATAACGCTTAAAATCTCAAAGGGTTGTCACATCACATAGAAACTTTCATCTATCAGCTATGGTCCATAATCAATGCACCCATAAGCCTAAAAACATAAAATTAATTCCCATTAAACTCAATTCAAAGGATAATTTAATTATATTTGGGCCAAAACACTTGAAGATCGAAAATGTAATGTACCTTTACTGAAACAGTGTGTGAGAGTGTGAGAATAGCATCCTTGGTCCTCCTCTATAAAATCCATGCAAATTCCTATTAGATTTCTTCAGATTCTACTATGCTTTGGTTAAATAAGAACCAAAACCTGAAATTTGATTACCCAAAATTAGAATTAGTTAACGGAAAAAATCATTTAAGGAACAAGGATAAATAACTTATCTATAAATACCATCAAAATGAACCATGTATCACCTAAAATATATAGAATAAGGGAGAGGCATAGGTTTGATCAAAACCCTCATCGTATGTGTCACTCATCTGAAACAAAGGGGTGGTTAAGCCCCATTTCTTGAACTTTTAAAAAAACCACAGCACCACTTTTCATGGAATAAAACCCAAGTTCACTCCCTGAACATTTGAGTAAGTTGATTCTCACCTCTATCTAGAAAATTCACACAGTATATACTTTCTTTAGGACATGAATGGTCTACAGTTACTTCTTTACAGTTTACTAGGTACTATTCTTTCCTCTGATTCCCTTATAAACCCCTCAGGATTCAACCAAAGATCAAACTCTATCTAAGGAATCTAAATTTAAGAAGTTTTAACACTAAAAATATAATTTTGAGTCCATGTTAGAAAAATGAACTTTCCACAAAACCAAGAATTTAAATTCTCCCAAAATTTCATAACTCATTCAGACACTAGGAATTACAAAACCTACATATCTTCTCTAAGGAAAGATGCACCATTCCACTCCACTAAATATGTGCAAAAAATATTTCAAACATTTTGGTGTGTGTGTGTGAAAAATCATAAATTAAGTTTATTATTATTTGAAAATTAAATATAATATTTATTCCCCACTATTGCACCCTATATCCTGTATCTAGGATACCTATGAAAAGAAATCCTCCTATAACCATAATATAAGAATATTATGGCTATAGTTCCTCAAATCCCATCTTATTTCTATGCTTGGGAATGATTGTTGAAATAGGTTCCCTATAACCACAATCAGGTTCCATCCGTTGCTATAAGCCATTTCATATGCCACTCATGTGAAAATAAAAATTATGTGTTAGCCAATTTTCATGGTTAGATATATATTGTGGCTATATGCCCTTTGGGTGCCAACATATAGAGAAGAAAAGATTTCATGGTGGATATAGGCTAAAAATAGACATAATTGGAAACTTATTTTGGTTATTCGTTTCCACTAGACACTGTCATGCTTGAAAATAGATATTGTACTTTTTATCATCAAATGTTGGCACCACTCTACTATTGAAATAATTTATATTTATTAAAACTATAAACTCACACTTCTGTATCTTGTACTAAAAATATAATATTTTCAAGTTTATCTTTATTAATAAATAACATGAACCAATTTTATCCATCCAAAACACAAAAAATCAAATAAAAATGTTATATTATTTATATACCCAATGGAATTTTTTGTTTGTAGTTTTATATAATTAGGTTAAACAATTACATAACAATATTGATGTTTTTAAGTGATAATTTTCCCTCTATGCAAAAAAATCTTTATTTCATATTTAGACTTCAACATAACTCATAAGAAACCTTTATCTAAATATCTTACTTACCAACATTCATTTTAACCTCGGTAAAAGAAACATAAGATGGGTGAGCTAAAATCATCAGTAATTCTAAATTTATGAATTACCAATTGAATCTCCTAAGTCATCACAAGATGGGGATATTGGTACTAATATATATTTAAAGTGTATGAGAAATAAACAATATAATTTATACCCATTGAAACTTGAATTATTAAATATGTGACAAGGCATAAAGATATAAAAAATTCAAGTGAAAAAAGAATCAATATTCTTGAGCCATGTGATGTCAATATTAATCAAAGGAGCCATTAAAAACTATTATAAAGGTGAGACAAAAAATGGATTATTGTAATATTATCTTTGTCCCTTGTGGTTACTTGTTTCATAAATAATTGGATCCCAGTTTAATCCATAGGATAAATCACCATGTTTAAATTCCTCCATCATACATTTATATAAAAGTAACATTACCCAATGCATTAGAGAGAATTTTTGGGCTCATCCATCATATAAATTATGTTAGGATCACCAATTATAATCAAAAATTTAAATTACCATACATGAATAAAACACATGGATTCTTGAATTTTCATCATCAAACTTTTAAATAAAACTTTCGTTTCTCTATAACTTGATTTACTAGTGAAAAAGAAATGGGTTTCACCTAAATCCAAATAATGAAATAATATGGATGGTATCATAAGATAATATTCTCATTGAATTATAGGAATCATTAAATGAAGTTTAAATAGATTAAAAAACCTTGAAAAATACTTAAAATATTTCATTTAAAATTGGGGAAAATAACCTTTTCTTTGGGTAACTTTAATGATAAAAAATAAATAAATATAGTGAAAATGATTTTCTTACAAAATGGCCAAGGAAAAGTATAAAGAACTCATTAAATAAATGATTTGATATGATGGTGGAAAAATTAAAACATGTGATATATGTTAAAATAATGATTCATTCCACACCATTGGTAAAAAGTAACTCATTTGGAAATGATAAGAACATTCTTCTTAAACCCTTTTATATAAAGTCAACCTTGAGTAAAAATAATAACACCTTGAGATCTAAATATATGCTCACCTTTAAAAAAGATGATGTGTTTAATAGTTTTCACCACTTGAAACATCAAACTTAAAAGAAACTGTGATATATTAAGATAAAATATTAACAATAATGTATAGGTCATTAAAACCTATGAGTTGAATTAACAGTAATGAATTTGAGTAACCATTTTATGAAATACATAAATAAATAAAATAAATTATACTTTTAATATGAATTATATTCAATTATTTTATATAATATATCTCATAAGACACTTTATTGTTTAGAAATGTGTTTTTCTAAAAATTGACTTTTTTTGCGATATGAATTTCTATTTTTGATAAACTTTTGATTAATGAAGAAAAATTATGTGTGATATTAATAATTGGTTAACATGATTTATTTTTAAAATGATAAGAAATAATAATAATAACAATTAAAATTTAAAAATTTCATTCTCTAATAAAACAATTTATTATATGTTATGGTTTTGTTATAAAATTTAATTTATAAAATTTGGAATTTTAAAATAAAAAATTTAATTATTTTTTTAATTATACATATCAAAAGATTATTAGTATAGATTTTTTATCTTTTTTTAATAAAATTTAGTCAAAAAATATGGTTTTCATGAAACTTCTAATTATTATGACTTTATCATTATATTTTAATTGAATGTAATAGTAAAAAACTTTTTAGGTGATCAAATATTAATAAATAGAATAATATTTTAAATTTGAAAATATTATTTGAAATTATAAAACATGTTAAATATTTTTATAAAAAATGTAAAATGTTACTTTAATAAAAATTATTTTGGATCATTCTTTGAATCAAGTGTTTTCATTTGGACAATCTATTTTAGGATTTCAATTAAAGCCTCATACTTGTTATTTTTAAAAAATAAACCAATTTTTTAGTTTTAATGATAATTTTTATAAATATGTATTACACATAAAATTTTATATTAAAACACACTTTTTCAAAAAAAATCTTTTTACATGTTATGTGTGATAATCATAAATTTAACTGTTTAAACCTGTAGAAATTTTATTTGATTAAAATACACTAAAATTATAAATAATAGGGTTAAATTTAATTATAAGGATAAATATTAATTTCTTCATTAATATTTAATATTAATTATTGAAATTTATTCCAAAGGTAATAGTTAATTGTGGAAAAGTTAAGAAGTTAAATGAAAATACTTTAAAATAATGAGTTTTTACTCTAAAATTATTAGTTTAGGTGAGTTTAAACCCATACTCAGTTCCACATCCACTTTTTTCTTTTTTAGATTCATTTTCCATAAAATAGTAACATCACATTGTTTAAATGTTAGGGGTGCTTCCAAAACTTCCCATATAATAACTTATAAAAAGGTATCATACCTACACTTCATGACTCACCAATTATCAAAGTTTATCCTTATAAATATGAAATTTTATTCCTCTTTTAACCCTTTCCAATTTTGAAAATATTATGGTCACCATTAGTTATCATAAGTACTTTATTTCCAAGGAGAATCCCAAGGAAAATTTAAGTGTCTAATGTGAGTGCTATCAACTTCTTAGCTTGTCTTATTAATTATATTAATTCAAATTTATTCCCTCTATACTAATAATATTATGTTAAAATTAGTTATATTTTGAAATTTTACTATATTATATTTAATAATATTGTTTGTTCTTATGTTCCATCAACTAGAAAAAACTAAATCTTCATCTATGCGTACGTGCGGACTACCACCACCACAAGAAGTGAAACTCATTTTTCATCACCACACATAATTCATTGTTACTAGAATGTCTTAATAACTAATATTATATTTATTAAATCATTAAGGTTATTTTATTAAAAAAAATTATACATATTATTTTTATTATCAACAAACGATTATCATAAATTCATTCTCTTAAAACCAAATAAATAAGAGGAAAATGATCTATTCTTCAATATGTAGATTATTTTATATTTATAATTCTTGAAAATAATAATATATCACACTAATAAACACAAAATAATATCATTATTATTTATTGTAATAATATTAAAATTAAACAATCTCATAATAATCCATGTATCATTGTAGGTTCATGTCTGTGTCGATTTGACCACCTACATGAATAATACTGCACATTTGTGTCATGAATTACTATTAGAAATTATATAATTGTGTAATATGATATAATTATAAAAAATATCTTAATTTTTTGTTCTGTTATAGTTCTATCAACATTTAACAAATTAATTAAGAAAATACCTTTTGTTCTTTAAGAATCCCTGAAACATGATTATCATTGGTTTCATCTTAATAGTCTATAACCAAAAATGACCTAAAATAAAATTAGTGATATATAATATATATTGGATCATCTATTCAAGTACATTATATGATATAATAGGAATTTACTTCCTAAAAATAATAGATACCAACATGACTTTTATGAAATTAGTTCAAAGAGATGAAGATTAATTACACCATGTGATAAAAATAGTTAAAAACTAGATAATATAAATATATATATACATATAATAAATATATATTAGGATTGTAAATGTTTATATTTAGGAATATGGTAATTGGTAATTTATTTAAAGATCTAAATTTAATTATTTAGGACATTTGATGCAAGTGCAAAATGGACCAGGTCTGAGGTAAGTGTTTTCATCTAAAACTATTCTCTCTTAGATAAGTTTGGTATTATGCACCTAATGTAATTTATGTGGTGTAAAAACTCAAAATTTGAGATATGATATCGTGAATTATCTTTTAATTGTGTTATATTAATTCCAATCAGAAGACATTTATTTCAAGTTGTTTTAATGAAAACCTTACTCTTGTTGTATGGGTTTTCTTGTTACTAATTCTGATTCTTTGGGAGAGAATATATTTTATACGCCATGTTTCCTTTGTATTGTTTATACACTACTAATTGATATATTTTTGATATAATATATTTTTTTATGAGATTTACTAGTCATATAAATTTAGCTTAATCAATTTGAAATTTATTCAGTTGTTTCCCCAGTAGTAAGAATTTTTAAACTCAAATTTCATTCATTGAGTTATGATAAGTCTCCTAATATTATTTCATATATATTGGTACATTATTCCATTTTATTTTATTCTATGGTATTCTATGATTTTTTTTCTAGGTTTATACATTCATACAATTTAAACCCTTTGAAAAATATTTCTCAATTCTCAGGAGATTTCTTTTTTCTACCATCCACATCTTTTATTAAGACAACTTATGATCATGTTATTTCAGTATTGACATTATCATATTCCCATTTCAGTACAAGATGTGAACATCACATTTTACATATTTCAAATTTTATTACGTTCTTCAAGAAATAATTTTATTCTATTAACATGGGAAAAAATATTTGTGCTTCAAATATTATGCCTACAATACAAATGATTATTGGCATATTGACTATGTATTGTTTGACCATAAACCTTTTTTATTTGGATGGGTTATGTTATCCATTTTATGAACATGTGGAATATTATTGATATTCATTATGATTATTTACTACTAAAATTGGTATATTTTATATTCTCATTCAATATTTTTCACCATATGGATAACCACATTTTTATTCAAAAAGAGGTTCCTTATGAAATTGTATAAAAAATGTTATTGACTCTTATGGTGAATGCACTGGACGTAATCAGGTGATGTGTGAGGCTGAGTAATGTATATGTCCTATTGAATCGATAGATCTCATGAGACAGAATGGGTTGGGTTTTGGTGTATACCTTTTCCCCAAATTGTATAGTGTCTTGGAAAAATACCTCAAAAAAATGTTTTATATGTTTAGTACTATGTATTTTATCTGAAAAGGATCAATAATTACTGATATCTCTTTTATCATTTATTTTCATGGATATTGGATTATTTAATTTTAAGTTAATTATAGAATTATTCAAATAATTTATTTTTTCAATATTATAAATACTAGGATTATTATTTTTACCACTTTTGTAATATTTTTCCCTTACTGAGTATTTTAGTTCACCCCTTCTTGTGTTTCCATTTCCCTGGTTATAAAGAAAAATATTAATTATGATATTATTTACATGATGAATTGGGTGGAAAATGTTTTGGTAGATGTTAAATACTTATAATAAATTATTTAGTTTCATATATTGTTGAAAAATATCCAATGATAATGAGAGACATGGGATTTATTAGTTTATTATTTTCCTAGATCTATAATGCTATAAACAAAAAAAGGTCATGGAAATGTATATAATGATATTTTTTCATTATGTTATGTAATTATGAGAATATTTATATCTAATAATATATAGTTGGTATCCAAGAAAGCATGTAAATTAAGGGTTTATGGTAGGATACCTTGGAGCATGGGATTGGGGTGTCAAAATTTGTATCAAAGCAGGGTTTATATAAAATTGAATATTAGGATGTTTGTTGAGGACAACATAAGCACTGATCAGTTTGGAATGACCACAATTTAATAGGTTTAATTAACCCATTAGGGTATTAAAGGATTTATGTTACACTAATAATGCACATTATATTTGGGCGTTGGGATAAGATAACGTTAATGAAAACTATGGGGATAAGTCTAAGTGGTAAATCAAAGTATATGATAGCATCTAAAAGTTTGGGTAAAGTAAATACTAATTCGTTATCCTAAAAATTTCATCCATATCTATCTACAAAAAGTAGAAATAGGCTATTAAGTAGATGAAACTATGGGTAATAACTCTGAAAACTGTGGATTCTATATTAACTCGATCATCGTATGGTGTATGAAAAAAAGGATGAACAACACACCTAGTTTGAAAATATTTAGGGAAATTAGTTTTTTAATTAAATTATATTTATGATACATCATGAAGAATTTAATAATTATGTTAGCTAGTTAGGTTATAAAACCTAACATAAAAATGACCATGGATAAGAATGTATTGGGAAAAGATAGTTATAATGTTATTTGAAAGTTTCATATTTTATAAAAGGTTTTAAAAGGGGAGACATATTTGGATTTATTTTCATATTTTACATATTATCATAACCATTTTGATTTTAGTATTTTTTTGTAAACAGGATCTCAAAAATAAAGTAGATAATGGTATGTATCTGGAAACTAATATGTATTATAACTAAATAAGTGAGAACATATAAATGGTTAATAATAATAGAATATAAATTTTTTGAGGAAAAAGGTGAGACTCTTGGTCTTACCTATTCTATATAGGGTTAATATCATAAAAGAATTTAAATTTTGATTCTCCTACCTATTTTAATTAGTGAATTGATATTTACCAATTACATTTTGGTATATTCTAAATGTTTTTACAGATTTTGTTAAATGTATAAGTATCATTCTACATTAATTTATCATTAATGGTTTTGAATCATATATTAAATGGTATCTATAATAATGGGAAATAATTTTCTCAAATGGTTATATTTTTTGAGATAACAATTTAAGAACACATTTTTTAGGGATGCATATGTTTTATGTTTAGTATATGATTGATGTTGGCATAATAAATAGTTTTGTGATTTTGAAAATGTGAGTTTTGTAGAATCAATTTACCTGACATTTGTGACAATTCATGAAATTTTATTGAATTTTAAATCATTTTTTAGGATCAAGATATATATATATATATATATATACTAGTGTGTGACTTTAGGAACTAAAGTTACAATATAATAGTTAATTTTTAGTAGAATATATGATTTCAATATGGTTTAATTTCTTAGAGATTTAAATGGTTTTTTGAAAAATATGTTTTAGAGTACTTATGACAGGGGTATATAAAACTTTGGTAATATTATTATAATAACTATTAATGTTTTTTATTAATGAAAAGTAACATGGTATACCCCAAGAGAGTATAATAGATGTCATACTAGAAGTTACATCTTAAATGGTGAATATGTTAAGATTACCTTCACCTACTTTCTTTAATAAGTATTAATTACAACTGAGAGGGTGTAATTTATTTAATGGGGGATAATGAAACACCCCAAGATCTTAACACAGGATTACCTTTAAAAAAGTCAATAGGTCCATTATCTTTCACCTCAAGAAACAATGAACTTAAACGAAGTTGAAATATATATAAATAAAATATACATAATTAAGAAATATAATTAAAACCTAGTCTTTGATTTGGTATCTATTAATATGAGTAAATTATTTATAAAATATATGTATAGTAAAAATAATTGTTACTTTTAATATGAACTATATTCAATTATTTAACATAAAATAACTAATAAGACAATTTTTTCTTTAGAAAAATATTTTTCTAGAAATATATTTTTCATGTGATATGATATAAAATTTCTTGATACTTATGATTAATTATGATAAATTAGGTTTTATATTAATAATTGGTAATCAAAATTTATTTATAAAATGATATGAAATAAGAATAATGAAATTTAATAGTTGAAAATTTCTTTAAATAATAAAGGGGTTTTCATTATATTTTATAATTTTAGTAAAATTGTGAATTTTTAAATACTGGTATTTAAAATAAATAAAACTATCTGTATTTTTTAAATTATTCATATCATAATTGAATTAGTGATAATTTTTTATATTTTCCTAAAAAGGTTTGGTATTATTCGAAAAATATCGTTTTCTTGAAACTTGTAATTTTACTAATTTACCATTATAAAAGAATAAAATATAAGATTAAAAAAATTAGGTGAAAATGTGAATCTATATAAATAGCTTATTCATTATAAAATATTATTTAATATTATAAAACATATGTCAAACATTTTTATAACAAAAGTAAAATATTTCCTTAATAAGAAAATATTTTCAGAATTTCTTTTAATCAAGTATATTCAAGGTGAGATTAAATTTTGGATTTCCTTGAAAGCCGCATAAATTTTATTTTAAAAAAAAATAAACAAATATGATCATGACTGTTGATAATTTTACTAACTATGGATTACCCATAAAATTTAATCTTAAAACACAATATTTCTAAAAAACATGTACGTGTTATATGTTATAATATTAAAATTTACTTTTAAGACCCTTAAAATTTTTATTTGATAGAATTATTTCTAAATTATGAATCATAAGGTTAAATATTTGTATAATGATTAATAATAATTTTTCAATTAATATTTATTACTAAGGATACAAATTAATTACCAAGGTAAAATTAAATTGGGGAAAGTGTTAAAATGTTAAAATAAAAATACACAAAACAATACAAATGGTCTCCCAAATGAGTGTTTTAGGTGACTATTGAACCAAAACCACTTTTCATCCTATTTGGCCTATTTTTGATTCATTTAATATAGAATAGTAACACATCAATATTAAAATGTTAAGGGTCCTTCCAAAAGTTCCCTTCTCCTCACTTATTAAAGGTATCACTACCATCGATTCAAGACTCACCAATTATTCAAATTTAACCTTGAAAATATAGCATTTTTCACCATATATAATCCTCTCACATTTGAAAAAAAATGTGTACACTATTTTTTATCATAAGACCATCATTTCATAGGTGAATCCCAAGGAAAATTCTAGTACCAGACGTGAGTATTATCAACTACTTAGCTTTTCTTCTAAATTATCATCATTATAATTTATTATAGTAATAAAAATATAATTGTATTATAATAATTTATATATATTTAAAGTAATTATATTATATTTATTTTCATTTTTTAATCATATATCCTATCAATTATGAAAAACCAAATTGTTTCCCATGTAGACACATGGATTACCACCACCACAAACATTAAAATTCATTTTTAATCATAACCCATAATAAATGGTTCGTAGAATTTTTTAATGATTAAATATTATTTTAATGAAATAATTAATATTATTAAATGAAAAATTCGTGAAATTTAAATGGATATGATCAAAAAATTATTATCATTAATTCAATCGTTTAAAATGAGTGAACTATGAGGGTAATGATAAATTTAAGTAATGATGTTATATAAATTATCTTCACTTTATAATTATTTCCAATTTAGATATATCCCACTAATAGAAAATAAATAAGATAATTATTAATTCGTTATAATTTTATTATAACTAAACCATCTCTTAATCAACCATTAATTATGGTAGGTTCATGTTTAGGTCAGTTTAACCACCAACTTTAACAGTACTGCACATTTATGTCAGGGATGATTATGAGAACATATTTAATTTTATATTTTGACATAAATATGTAAAAAATTATTCTAGTATGGTTATATCAAGATTTAACTCATTAATTAATAAAACACCTTTTGTTCCTTAATAATCATTGAAGCATGGTTATCGTAGATTTCATCATCATGGTTTGTAACCAAAACTGACATGAAATAATATTATAACATTATAAACTACCTTGGAACATCCATTTTAGTACCATAAATGATCTTATACTGAGTTAATTTTTAAAAATAATAGATACTAAATTTTTTAGGATCATTGGATCCACTGAGAATGGGGGTTGAATCTGAAGGGATATTTTTACAAATTCAAGTTCTTTGAAATTAACACTTGCTAATTACTAGAGTTATATCCCTGTTAACGTCATATAATTAAACTGAAAATAATTCCATGATAATAAACTAAACATTTCATGCAAGGTTTACAAGTTATGGCTTCATGGTGAAAACTTACATTCTTCCCATGGTGACTCCTATCTGTCCATGGAAGTTTATTATTAATAATAACTTAATACAGTTTTGAGCCAACTCATGTTATACTCTTTATATACACTGATATGAATGATTATACTTACTCTAATAATTTTAAAATATTTTTCTAAAAACAATTAATACACGACATAATATATGTGAACCTTTTTAAATAGCTTACAAAAATTCTTCCTAAAATCTTCATCTGTTTTTATTTGTTTATTTTTCTCCAAACTAGAAGTGTTCATCCAATGTTATTATCTTCATCAAGTATTATCCATCTGATTTTCCCCACTAAAACTCTGCTACGTTTTAAATAAAAGGACCCAGTATTAATTCTTTAGTTAAGTCAATATTTTTACTTTCAATAACATTGAGGATCTTTTCAGGTTTAGAGCATTATATAATTAGGCCATAACTTATACATAACAACTTGATTCTTTCAAAGTAGACACTTATACTCATTATCCATTTTTTTCAAAAACAATTAAAAATAACATGGTTGCATTTGAAGACTAATCTTAAAATATTTTCTTCATATTGTCTTTTTTATCCATACCAATCTTAACACCTGTGAAAAGTATTTACAAACTTTGGATGAGCACAAAAATCTCGGTAAGGGAAAACAAGGGAAACCGTTTACATGTGATCTTAATAGATATAAATAAGAACATAAGGACCTTCATAAAGTCATGAGAAATATAAATATCATAACAATATGAACATGGATAATAACTTGAAAATGTGGCTAAATAATTTAATTAATACATTCATAATAATGTCACCAAGGTTCATCCCGAAGGTGTCACATCACCAAAGTCCTTCCTTAAGGTGTCATAAAAATTACCAAGGTTTATCACCAAGGTATTGTAAAACTTTTCATCTATAGAGATTAATTTCTTTACACAATGCATTGGGGAACTATCAGGGTTCAATATTAATGTGTTTTTTTCATGTGGTTCATATAGATCATAATAAAATTTTTCCTAAATAACCTATATATATCAAAATAAATTTGTTTCATATCAAAATCATGGTGTTTTAAAAAAATTGCTTAAACACATAACCATTATGTCATTTATAACACACAAAAAGAAATATTGTGCTTTATGTATGTTGATTATAGAATAAAATAAATTATTTTTATGTGTTTTTCAATAACCATGGAAATTAAATAGGTTTGGGTAATCAAATAATCAAAATAAAATAAGTTCTTTAGAAAAATATAGACATTTTACTAGGAAAATTATGTAGCATAATGGCTATGAAACAAGGTTTTAGAAAACATTAAAAAGAGAGAGTACAAGGGTATCCCATCCATAAATGACTCATAATACAGTATAGAAACTAAATAAAATATAAATAATATCATGGTAAGTAAATTTTAAAGGCATACCACATGAAAGTCGATATTAAAGGGAATAGAAGTTGAGAATTCCATTAACACAAAAGAAACACTTGAATACATTTCATTAATAATTTACATTATCCTAACCATTAAATATCATTAGAATACAGTAATTCGTGATATAATGATTCAAAGGGTATCATATACACCTTATATGAAAAAAAAGTATCATAACATCAAGATATTCTCAAAAGAAAGGATATTGAGATGAAGTCCCTTACCTTGAGTCCTAGTTATATCATTGGTTCTTTATCCACCTCTAAATCAGGTAACTCCATTTGATTTGAGCCAAATGTATTTCTTGAATAGCCTTTGGCCCAAGGTAAGGATTTTAGGAAGAAAGGATTGATTTTGTTAGTTTTTGTGAGTATATTTTGGATGATCTAAGAGGATTGAGAGGTGTGAGTAAGTGTGTAGAAGTGGTAGACTTTCATATGAGGGAGGAAGGGAACATTAATAAATTATTGAAATATTAATTTATTATAAATTTATTTTCAAATTATAATAGTTCCAAAGTGTTATATTTTGAGGATAAGATGAGGAAGGGATGAAATACTCTCAACAGATAGGTCTTAGACAAGTTTAGGTCACAAAATTAACCTTAACTTTTGGCTTTCCCCTTTAGATAAAAACATTAACTATCGCCATGTCTTATTGTATTTTCCTAATATATGGTAACTGTAGTTACTATAAAACGGCTAGAGAAACAGAAGTGGATCTTTAATGACCTTTAGAACAATATATAAGTGATTTTCAGAATATTATATTCTTAGGACTATTGTATCATTTAATAAAATAGTATTTTTTTTTAAAACACATATAAGTCAATTTTGACACTATTTATTAATTGATTTTTGTTAAATTCAAAAAAACTTGTTTCCTTTGAATAAAAAACATTAGATCACCCCTCACATGTAACTGTACTCAAAAAAATCTTGTATGTTATAAAAATGATCAATTATCATTTATTTTAATATTTATAATATCATTTATTTGAATCTTTCTTTAATAAGGTAATCAATGCATCTTCATTATGTCATAAATAAATTTATTTTTTAAAGTTTAAAAATAATAAATAAAATAAAATGATGTATAAAATATTTTTAGATTTATAATTACGATTTATAGTTGAATATATCATATATATAAACCAAATTAAAATTATTATAGTTTTGAGATACATCTTTATCCTATATTTCCCTTTTCTTTAAAATAAATATTATAAAAGGACATTATCACACCCAAGTGGCTTCATGGGGTCCTAAAATTGACCTCAGGATTTCCATGGTCCGCCATATCTCATAAAATATAATTAGGATACGTGTTAGTGTGGTTTTATATTATTATAATATTATTTTTTACCCTTATTTACCTTATTTACCCTTTAACCATGGTAAATAAAAATAATTACTAAAGATAATATTTATAATGTCCAAAAATAAAAGGTACCTATTTACAAATTTTGTACCTTCGGATTCCAAATATGGAATCTATTTTTTCAATTAAAAAAAATACGTTCAAATAATCAATTTTAAATTAATTCCCAATGTCAAAACTAGAAAGCGGGTCTTTAAGAAGTGAAAACTGTCGAAAGATTGACATGTGTCTATGTCAAATTTAAAAGTGAAATTACTTCCAGTGACCATTATTTGATTAAATTAAAAAAACATAATACAATTACACTTTAAAAAAAATTAAAAGTACAATATAACTACATAAATAAATCAGATGAAAAGGTAGTTTGGAATTAAAATGTACTATTTTTTCACTATTCATAATGATATGGATTTTATCTAGAAAAAAATCAACCAAAGTAAATTTTATTGTCACTATTCTAAATAAGATATTTATTTTATCGAATATATCCTATCAAAGTGAAAAATAATATTTTAAAAAAGGATTCTGCATCAAAAGGAGTTAAAACAACCTTCTAATAATATTAGACTAATTTATGCTTCAAATTGGATTCATTCCCATTTTATGTCTATAAAATTCATTGGATAAATGTTAAAACATTTAATAAATATGTAAAATCATAATATAGTAAATTTTATTCATTCCTTCTAATACAACATCTAGGCGTTAACTATAGCTGAATATAATAATTTTTTGTTTGTTTTACATTTCGGAATAACTCAGTGTTGTGTGCAGCATAAGATTTCAGAGAAACTCATTGTTCCGTGTTGGGTATGTTATCATACATAGTGTCCCCATTAAATAAAATATAATATTAAATTCAAAAATATTAATTGATATAAAAATGTATTACTCTATAAAAACCTCATATGTTACATTATTACACCCTTTAAATAATTCTGTCCTCGTAATTTTAAAATTGGGCTAAAAACATATTGAAAATCCAACCTCAAAAAAAGAGTCAGTAAAACAATCACATTAAAAAAATTAAATAAAATTAAAAAGGTCGCCATAGATAACACATACTAGGATTTGATGTAGGAAGACATGGATATTGAAGAAAAATTAACCATCTTGTTTTGATGGAGAGTGATAGAAAACAAGATCAAGAGAAAGTTAACAACCAGAAATCCATAAACATGTAATTGGTTAAATGGTATTTGATTTCCGAGTACAAAAATAAAAAATACATTTTTGTTTTAATACACTTTTCATAATGTTGAGAAATTTTTTTATGGGCTTGAATATGAACACCAACAAACATACTTACCTATAAAGTATAGTTTCATCCTTTAATAAATATCTACCACAAACTCATATTTTCTCTAAATGATGACTATTCAAGATGACTTGGTCACACCTGAAGTGCAAGAATCTACTTCTAGAGAATCACGTGACCTATAAAAGATGAACTATATATTTCCCCTATATTTATACATTAACCAAAACCAAAATGGTTAGTATAAGAATAGATAATTTCACGAAAATAATAATCCATTTTAAGAATAATGAATACTTTTATTCTATAAAATTCAATAGTAATACCCAATTTCTAAATAGACCATTAAAAAAAATTTCTCCATAAAATTACACAAAATAATCCAAACTAAGATTAAAACCCAATATGCATAAGGATTTGATCACGTAGCCTTCCCCAATAAAACTTAACATTTTATCTCCAAATTACATCGACGAGTCTTAATGTATCATACTGAAAAGTAATTATCTTAATAACATATTCATCATGATAGATTAATCATTTCCAAAAATAATCTAAATTTTCATACATCCACAATAAAAACATATATTTTTCCAAAATAAAAATTCAACTATTACTCGTCAAATAAAATCCCATAGTATTCTATTTTCCTTAGGCATATAGTGTACCCAAAAAAGTGAACGTCCTGCAAAATAAAATTTATCACTTAATCACGAAATCATTTTCCTATATAAGGATATCTTTTTGATAAATCATAATTCCCCCAAATCAACTTATTCTTCGTACATTAAATCATTTAACCAAAAATAATAAGTCACACTAACTAGGGACTTCACCTAGTTGAAGGGTAGGTGATGCGCCCATGTCGCACTTTGGTTGTGGGTTTGATTCCCATGGCCTTGCAAGATGCATCGGTTTGTCACCCATCTTGTGAGTTTTCCCTATTTATAAAACTCAAAAATAACTCTAACTTGTTTTGACCTCAATGATTATCTTATACCTCTCATTTTCATCCCAGCTCATAATGACATCAACATATTAATTAATGATGTATTATATATATTAACATTATTTTATTTCACCTCCATATAATAAAATAAAACTATTCCCATTACAAATAACATCGTACCGTGATCATGGTGTCCACCTAGTTTCATCTTCATCTTGTTCACATATATAGAAGATCCATGCATTACAAAAATGATTTTTAGAACCAGCAAAATAATTTGCTTCCTTTATCCAAATACACAATGTACTACTTCAGTCATAGGGGTGTTCATAGAAAAAGAAATTAAAAATTAAAAATGTATGACATATAATTTCAAAACAAATAATAAAACATTATTTTTATAAAAAATTCAGACCCAGTTTGAGTTGAATCATTCAATCAGTGGCCCTTTTAAAATACCACAATTTGGTATGGAACGACGATATTTTAAAAGCTTATACAAATAGGTTGTTCAAGGGACTCCTTCTTTAGTAACTTTTTCAAAATCATTATATTCTTCAAAATCATGTGATAAGGTAAAATATTTGAAAATGCCTTGATAATATTTACCTTTCATAAAAATATTTGAAAATTGAGAGAATAGGATTTTTTTAAATTCAACCCATGATCCACAGTGGTATCGAGTTATAGTGGAGGTGTCCGATATCTCAAACAACAACTTGCAAGTGAGTTGTATTTTTGAAAAAGTGTCACATTCATCCGGGCATGAATTTTCAAAATTTATTGCAAGAAAGTAATCAATAAGGGATAGGAATTTTGTTTGAGATACTCCTCCTTCCATTTATAAATAGATTTCCTCGATCTAAAAATGTTATAAAACAAGTATTTAATTGAAATAATAGACATGGAGACTGTAACGACCCGAATCTGGAGTCACTCAACTGGTGCCCCGTACCCTGTTCGCCACATGACCTCAAGCGCATTCCCTCGAACACCAGAGGCTGCCGACTAGCAGCGAGGGCCTTAGGTAAGGTAGTTGGGGAAACTATTCCCTCATAGGTTATGAAAATAAAGGGAAGGAAACAATATATAACAGCGGTAGCAGTGAACAAAATTATCATCAGAATTTAACAGCGGAATACTTTATAAAATAATAAATAACTGAAACTGAAGATATGATGCATGGAATTTTATAAGTCTAATAAAACTGCCAAACCAAAAAACAGGCTAGAAACAATATAGTAACAATGAAATGGAAAAAAAACAAAGCATCCAAAAGTCTCCTCAGCATCACAAGCCAAAGCATGGTCCCATACTCTCCTGCTCCAAGCAATCAAGTACCAGAAGTCGAAAGGAAATTTCCCTTGTCTATACCTTCAACAACATAGTCTGTTTGGGCCCAAAAGCCTGAACCAAACAGTGTGTGAGACTAAATCCTTGTAGGCAATCACCCAAGATCTGTGCATAACAGTCAGTGAGTATATGGTAGGTAAAAGTACAATAAACAGTAAACAATAGCAATATAGCAAGATGATATCCAACAGCAATCAATCCACAGGATAGCTATAGCAGTGAAGATATCATCTAACAACAACAAGAAACCCTCTGGGAAGTACACGTAGTCATACCCTCTGGTCCTATCCAAGAAATACCAGAACCCTCTAGGCAGTGCACTCAACATAACCCCTCTTGTTTGGTCATATGAATTTATGAGACTCTATGGGGAAGCACACTCTGTCAATTCCCCTTATATTCTAGGGTAGTCATGGACTTTCTGAGGAAGATCACGCAGTCTACCCCTATTAGCCCCAAGGTCTAGAGACTCTCTGAAGAAGCTATCTTGGTCAATTCCACTTATCGCCTCAGGTATACCACAGAATCTATGTGGAAGCTCACTCGGTCAATTCCTCCTCTAGCCTGGGAGGGTTCCTAAAAAGATTCAAACAAAGTAAGACTCTCGGAGGAAGCTCTCTTGGTCTACCATCCTGTAGTCTATAATATCCAAGACTCTCTGGGAGCTCACTTTGTCCATCCCCAGTAGTCTATAATGTCTAAGACTCTTTGGGAAGCTCACTCGGTCCATCCCTTATAGTCTATAGCACCAGGTTCTCTCAGCCCTGTGCCAATCAGTGCATAATAATGCTATAAGGGCAATGTATACCTATAGAGATACTTGGCTAACCAAAGTACACCTATAGAGCTACTTAGCTAAACAGTCTACAAGGCAACAAGCATGTCATGAGTTTCACTTCAACCTATAACCACAAGGCATGGAAACAGGTGTAACATCCAAAGGAAAATGAGACTCAAAGGTCATAAATAAATCAAATCAAGGAAAAATACATCCTTTCACAACAAATAATCCTCTAACATGGTCAATTTACCTCTAAGAAAGCATACAACAATGGATAGAAAACAACAAGGTCCAAAAGGTAAACAGGCAATACCCCGTTCATGGGTATTGGTGGAATTTGCACATAAAACTCAGAGACATTGAACTGTAAGTCACAAACCACCTACCTCGAGGTGAGAAGGACGATATGCTCCGATGTTGGCTTTCGGTTTTCCCTCGGAGTGGACCCAGGTTAACACGCCTTGCTTTACAGGTCACGCAGTCGCATGTGCGCAGCTTTGATGTGCGTATATATATATATATATATATATATATATATATATATATATATATGTAAGTATGTATGTATATATACTTGTATATGTATATGTTATATATCTGTATATATATATATATACCTATACACATAAAAGAGATACGTATATATAACTTGAAATGTAAACAACAATATATTGCTAAAATTATCAACTCGGGTAAACTGACTTTGGAACAGATAAAGGCCGCAAGGGTTCGCAGACTCAAATTCATAATAAAAAAAGAGGTAAAATATACAATAATTATGTATATGCATTTTCTTACCCCACATCGGTGCTAAAACGTAATCGCACCCAACTGTGGTTGTTGGAGCATGTTCCAATGACCCTGACACATCTCCCGCATAATCCTTGAATAGATAAACACAATTATTAACCAAACCCTAATTGTGGGTTTCGGTCAATTCCAAACCAAACACCGAAACTGCATCAACACTTCAAAGTGACGAATAACGACGTCATTAAAAACCTTACCTCGGCTAATCGAACCAAACCCTTGAGGAAAAAGGAAGGAAAATCCATGGCAAGAGAAACCCAGAGCAGGGGAGTTGTATAAAGGGCTGCCCGAATTGGGTTGCAGCTATAGATTCGGTTGAACCCAGGGTTTTATATTGGGTGTCCCGCGGCTGTCGTAGGAGGTCCGTCCTAGGCTAGGTCACGTAGAGGAGATGGATTGTAGGCCGTTGGTCCGTGCGCCAAATAGAGAGCAGGCCACCGGTCGGATCTGCTACGTCACGCAGAGGATGAGGGAGGAGACCCGGCTGATCCATGCACTACGGAGAAAGATAAGCCAAGCGGGGTTCGGTCGCGGGGATGGTCACGCAGAAGGGAGTCGCGTAGTGCGGAGAGGGCGGTCATGCGCCATGGGAGGAGGAGATAGAAATAAGAGGGAAGAAATAAAAAAAAGGGAGAGATAACACCAATCACATGGGGGCCCTATGTGATTGAAGAAGAGGAAAAGGAAATGGAAAGGGGGAGTCACGCCCCCCTTTCCCAGCGCCTCTTTTTTAAACAAAATCTTTTTTTATCCCATATACTAATATATATATATTAAAACTAATCTATATACATATATATATATAACTCTATATATATATATATTATAGTCCATCATTAATGTTATATTTATAATAACATTCACAAGAATATAATAATAATTATAATAACAATAATAATAATAATAATAATAGTCAAAAATATTTATTATTAGGATTAATTACACTTAGATCCTTAAATGGATTTTTCACCCATCTATTTAATTAATTAAGTCATCCATAACCCTTATTTAACTACCCAATTATTATTATTATCTAGAATAATAATAATAATGATCAAAACTATTAATTATAAATAAAAATTTAATTAAACGCTCTCATTTAATTAAACGCTTCATTGCGAAGCCACCATAATTAATATAACGAGTTATTAAAATAACTCTCTTTTAGTAAAAAAACCATTGTCAATTAAAATCCACTAACACATGATTTTAAATTAACATTATTTATCAAACTGCAACGTCACATTAATGGCGTTTGACCGCCACATAAATAAACACGTCTATGTAATATTTATTAATAATAATCATCCAAAATTATTATTATTAAAATGTCCACATTTAATCTCGTTTGACCATCATTTTATTAAACGCGTTTTCAAACAAATTAATAATAATAATCTCTCATAATTATTATTATTAAAACATCCATTAAATCAAATTAATTAGATAACATGTTTTGATAATCGATCGACTACGTGACTTGACCCGCATGGTCTAACCACCCATGCACAGCCCGATGTCATCTCTTGAACTAGTTCGTGCACTTGGAACCTCATTCTGAAGTGCAATTTTAAAACTGGGCCACTGATAAACGAAAATAAAAAAATCTCGTATTTTATCCCATCTAAGAATGCAGGTTCTTACAAACTACCCAACTTAAAATCTTCTCATCCCAGAGAAGCCTTCTGGAACCAAAGAAAACACCACCCGACCTACAAGGGTTGTGAAGTTCCATTCAAAAAGATCGCATTGCATTCCCAACAGCGAATGCATCTTTAAGCATTTCCTAAGAAAACCGCACATGAGCTTTTAAAACCCAAGCCAACACTCACTTTAAAACTCAATCACCAAAATGAAGCTTTACATCTGAGGCCATTACAAGGACCTCATCAATGAAAACGGTCAATCTCAATCAACCAACATAAAGAGGTTACACATGCCTCCTCGGAAGACATCGCTGACCCAAAACCCACACTCATCATTTAACTGACTACGTGTCTTTACATCACCCAATCTTCATTGATGTTCCGAAGTCAAACGTTCACAAGGTTATTAAAAACAACCATTCCTTATGAAGAATATGGTCAAAGATTAAGTAAATCACACATCCCGTGAACAACTATGAAGGAGATCGCATGACAAGCCTACATATTTAAAACTTTAGTGTGGCGTATAACCGACGTTATCCTAGTGCCTCTACCATGAGTTCAAGATGGGGGACATGCTCATAAAATTCGAGAGTGCGCACTAAGAGGAAACCAAGATCATCAAGAATATCAGTCGTGCTACCAAGTAATAATCGACATGTTTATAGAAACAAAAGCGACAGTACCCACCTTATGATTTTCCATGTCGTCGCAAAAAGAGATCAGCCGCTAACCAGCGTGCTATATGAGAATATCTTAACCCATGTATGATGTTTCAAGAACCTCGTTCACCACGTGAACATCTTACACGTAAGATGATAATTAAACTTGTCAGAGTGTCAAAATACCCGAGTCAAAAGATCTCCCGAGAAGTGGGATGCAACTTATTCCTTAACGCACAGGTCACTCTACCACGGAGGAAACCTGAAATCATACTCAACAGCACAAGAAGGTTTACCTCAGGGTCGTGTCACGTCACACGACGATTGTCCCGGATGACGTCATAACAATTCATCCCTTTAATAATAAGAAAAGGGGTCAACGACCACCCATCTGAACGAGGATTTATTTCTAAACTGAAAAAGTCCTATGAGGAACAACGTCACGAAAGGCACCAACCTTAAAAGTTCACAACCGAAACAAGGAATATCATGCTCTAAGGGTGTTATAAACCATGGGATAGCCCCTTATGAATCCCGCACGTTGACTCTATCTCTTGGTCATGCAAAGCATTTGAAATACTAGGCTTAAGAGCCATTTTCATTTTAACCATTTAAATTTAATTCATTTCAGTCCCAAGAACAGCTATTAACCCAAGCACCGACACATTCTTACTCTCCTATCTACCAACCCCAGAAAAGTAAGACAAAAGGAAAACAAAGAACAACCTTCCTATAATACCAATTTTTAACGACCTGAATTCGGAGTCACTCAACAGGTGCCCCATACCCGGTTCGCCACATGCCCTCAAGCGCATTCTCTCGAATGCCAGAGGCTGCCGACTAGCAGTGAGGTCCTTGGGTAAGGTAGTTGGGGAAACTATTCCCTCATAGGTTATGAAAATAAAAGGAAGGAAACAATATATAACAACGGAAGCAGTGAAAAACATTCTCTTCAAAATTTAACAGCGGAAGACTTTATAAAATAATAAATAACTGAAACTGATTATATGATGCATGGCATGTTATAAGTCTAATAAAACAGCCAAACCAAAAAACAGGCTGGAAGCAATACAGTAACAATGAAAAGGAAAAAAAATCACCCAAAAGTCTCCTCAGAATCGCAAGCCAATGCTTGGTCACATGCTCTCCTACTCCAAGAAATCAAGTACCAGAAGTCGAAGGGTGCTTACCCTTGTCTATATCTGTAACAACATAGTATGTTTGGGCCCAAAAGCATGACCCAAATAGGGTGTGAGACTAAATCCCAGTAGTCAATCACCCGATGATCTGTGCCTAATAGTCAGTGAGTATATGGCAGGTAAAACTACAATAAACAGTAAACAGTAGCAATAAATCAAGATGATACCCAACAACAATCAATCCACCAAATAGAAACAGCTGTGAAGAAATCAGCTAACAACAACAAGAAACCCTCGGGAAGTACATGTAGTCGTCCCCTCTGGTCCTATCCAAGAAATACCAAAACCCTCTAGGAAGTGCACTCAGCCTAACCCCTCTGGTTTGGTCATACAAATTTATGAGACTCTCTGGGGAAGCACACTCGGTCAATTCCCCTTATCATCTAGGGTAGTCAGGGACATTATAAGGAAGATCACGTGGTATAACCCTATTAGCCCCATGGTCTAGAGACTCTCTGAGGAATCTATCTTGGTCAATTCCTCCTATAGCCTCAGGTATACCATAGACTCTCTGAGGAATCTCACTCGGTCAATTCCTCTTCTAGTCTGGGAGGGTTCTTAAAAAGATTCAAACAAAGTAAGACTCTCTGAGAATGCTCACTTGGTCTACCCTCCTGTAGTTTATAATATCCAAGACTCTCTGGGAGCTCACTCGGTCAATCTCCTGTAGTCTATAATTTCTAAGACTCTCTGGGAAGCTTACTCGGTCTATCCCTTATAGTCTATAGCACCAGGTTCTCTCAGCCCCGTGTTAGTCAGTGCATAATAATTCTATAAGGCCAAAGTAAAACTATAGTGCTACTTGTCTAACAAAATTAAACCTATAGATCTACTTATCTAAACAGTCTACAAGGAAAAAAACATGTCATTTGTTTCACGTCAACCTATAACTGCAAGGCATAGAAACAGGTGTAACAGCCAAAGGAAAACGAGACCCAAAGGTCGTAAACCGAACAAATCTATGGAAACTCCATCCAAGAACAACAAATTATCCTTTAACATGGTCAATTTACCTCTATGAAATCATACAAGTAAGGCAGGAAAACAACAAGGGCAAAAAGGTAAACACGCAATACCTCGTTCACGGGTATTGGTGGAATTTGCACATAAAACTCAGAGACTTTGAATGGTAAGGCACAAACCACCTACCTCAAGGTGAGAAGGATGATATGCTTGGATTTTGGCTTTCAGTTTTCCCTCGGAGTAGACCCAGGTTAACAATCCTTGCTTTACTGGTCACGCAGTCGCACGTGTGTGGCATTGATGTGCGTATATATATATTTATATACCTATACACATAAAAGCGATGCATATATATAACTTTCAACTTAAAAAACTATATATTGCTAAAATTATCAACTCAGGTAAACTGACATTGGACTAGATAAAGGCCGCAAGGGTTTGAAGACTCAAATTCATAATAAAAAAGGGGTAAAATATACAATAATTATGTATATGCATTTTCTTACCCAACATCAGTGCTAAAATGTAATCTCACCCAACTGTGGTTGTCGGAGCATGGTCCAATGATGCCGACACATCTCCCGCATAAACCTTGAATAGATAAACTCAATTATTAACCTAACCCTAATTGTGGGTTTTGGTCAATTCCAAACCGAACACCAAAATTGCATCAACACTTCAAAGCGATGAAGAACGACATCACAAAAAACCTTACCTCAGATAATAAAACCAAACCCTCGAGGAAAAAGAATGGAAAATCCATGGGAAGAGAAACCCATAGTAGGGCAGTCGCGTAAAGGGCTGCCCGAATCAAGTTGCAGCTACATATTCCGTCACACCCAGGGTTATATATTTGGCGTCCCGCGGCTGTCATAGGAGGTCTGTCCCAGGCTAGGTCACGCAAAGGAGATGGAAAGCAGGCTGCTGGTCCGTGCGCCAAAGGGAGAGTAGGCCATTGGTCAGATCTGCTACGTCACACAGAGGATGAGGGAGGAAACCCGGCTGATCCATGTGCTGCGGAGGAAGAGAAGCCGAGGGGGGTCCGGTCGCTGGGCTGGTCGCGCAGTAGGGAGTTGTGCCGTGCGGAGAGGGAGGTCGTGCGCCATGGGAGGAGGAGATAGAAATAAAAGGGAAGAAATAAAAAAATGGAGAGAGAACACCAATCACGTGGTGGCCTTGTGTGATTGAATAATAGGAAAATAAAAATGCAGGGGGGGTCATGCCCCCCTTGCCCAGTGCCTCTTTTTTTTTAAAAAAAATCTTTTTTTATCCCATACACTAATATATATATATATATATATATATTATAACTAATCTATATACATATATATATACATTACTCTATATATATATATATATATATTATAGGCCATCATTAAAGTTATATTTTTAATAACATTCACAAGAATATAATAATAATAATAATAATAATAATGTTCAAAAGTATATATTATTAGGATTAATTACACTAAAATCCTTAAATGGATTCTTCACCCATCTATTTAATTAATTAATTCAACCATAACCCTTATTTAAATACCCAATTATTATTATTATCTAGAATAATAATAATAATGATCAAAACTAATAATTATAACTAAACATTTAATTAAATGCTCTTGTTTAATTAAACACTTAATTGAAAAGCCACTGAGATTAATATAACGCGTTATTAAAATAACACGCCTTTAGTTAAAATAACCAACGTCAATTAAAATCCGCTAACACATGATTTTAAATTGACGTTATTTGTCAAACTACAACGTCACATTTAATGGCGTTTGACCACCACTTAAATAAACATGTCTATGTAATATTTAATAATAATAATCTTGCAAAATTATTATTATTAAAACATCCACATTTAATCTCGTTTGACTATCTTTTTATTAAACACGTTTTCACAACATTTAATAATAATAATATCTCACTATTATTATTATTAAAAACATCCATTAAATCCAATTAATTAGATAACACGTTCTGACAATCAGTCGACTACGCAACTTGACCCGCATGGTCTAACCACCCATCCGCTGCCCGATGTCACTGCTTGAACCGGTTCGCGCACCCGGAACCTCGTTCCGAAGTGCAGTTTTAAAACTGTCCCACCGATAAACGAAAATAAAAAAAATCTTTTATTTTAACCGGTCTAAGAACGCGGGTTCTTATAGGGACTTACCATGTGGCTATCAAAAACACATAATCCCTAAATTTGTCTAAACATTTCCTTTGATACCAAATATATGGACTTGATATTAATTCTTGAGTAAAGTCAATAATTTTACATTCAAACAAATTGGGGAACTTTTCATGTTTAGATATTTAGAAAATTAGGCCATAACATATATATAACAACTTTATTATTACAAATAAGACACTTCTACTCATTATCCATTTGTTTCAAAAACAAAAATAAAATAAAAAGAACATGTTTTTTTTCAAGAATAATCTTCAAATACTTTCATAAGATCATCTTATTTTTCCCTAAAAATCTTAACACCTGTGAAAAAAATTTAAAAACTTGGGATGGGAAAACAATATCAGTAAGTAAAAAGAAGGCAAACAGTTCACATTTGATCTTGAGAGATATAAATAAAAACATTATCACTTTCAAAAAAGCATGAGAAAGATGAATATAATAAAAATATGAAAATAAATAATAACATGAAAATATGGCTACAACATTTAATTTATAAATTCATAAGTATATCACCAAAGTTGATTCCAAAGGTTTCATATCACCAAGGTCCATCCCCATTGTGTAAAACATTACCAAGGTTTTTCACTAAGGTATCATAAAATTTTTCATCTCTAGAGATTATTTTCTTTACCCAATGCATTGGAGTGTTATCATGTATAACCCTTAACGTCTCTTTATTTTCATGTGATACACATATATAATAATAAAAAATGTCATAAATAACCCATAGAAATTAAAATAAATTGGTTTCATATCAAATCGGGGTGTTTAAAAAAGTGCTTAAAAACTTGATCATTATGTCATTTATAGCCCATGAAAAGAAAAAGTGGGTTATATGTATGTCAATTACAAAACAAAATAAATCATTTTAATGTCCTCTTGAATACCACTCTAAATAAAAATGGTTTATTTAATCACATAAACAAAATAAGATAAGGTCTTGAGAAAAAGAGAGATATTTCAAGACGAAAATTCTACAGCATAACGGCATTGAAATCGGGTTTTACAAAATATTTAAAAGAGAGGTGACAAGAGGATACCATCCATAATTGAATCAAAATACATTATATATACTGAATAAAATTTATATAATAATATTTTATGGAAATTGTATATGTATACCACATAAAAGTAAACTTGAATGGAAGGAAAAGTTGAGAATTTCCTTACCACATAAGAAAACACTTGAATACATATCATTAAAGAATTATGTTATACAAAACATTAAATATTAGGATAATACAATAATTCATGATATAATGATTCAAATGGTTTCATATACACCTTATTGGAAAATATATGTTCATAACATCAATATATTTCCAAAATAAATGAGATTGAGATGAAGTCTAATACCTAGAATCTGACTTGTCTTGTTCGTTCTTCATCTTCTTCTAAATCGGGTAACTCCATTTGATTTGAGCTAAAATGTTTTTGTTGAATTTTCTTATGTATAAGTTAAGTCTTATATGATGAAATTACGGATGTTGGTATATTATGTTAGCAGATTTTGGATGATCCTAGAGGCTTGAGAGGTGTTAGTAAGTCGGTAGAAGTGGTGTCCTTTTATAAGAGGGAGGAGGGGAACTTTAGGAGAGTATTGAAATATTATTTTATTAAAAATTTATTTTTGATTTAAAATAGTTAAGAAGTGATATATTTAAATTATAAGATGACAATGGATTGAAATACTTTCAACTAAAAGTTTTTATACTAGTTTAGATCACAAAATTAACCTTATCTTTTAACATTAACCCTTAGTTAAAACCATTAACTATCACCATGTATTCTTGTATTTTAATAATATGCAGTCCCTATTATTTCTATAAAATGCAAAAAAATCATCCAGTTGATCATTAATAACATTTCTAACATTATATATTTTAGTTGGATGAATATTATATTTTTAGGACTGTTATATCATTTAATAAAATAGTATCTTTTTTAAAAACTCATTTATAACAATTTTTACACTGTTTAGTAATTGATTTTTTTTAATGTCATAACAACTTGATTCCTTCACAAAAAAGGATATAAATCATCCCTATTATGTCAATGTAGTCCAAAAAAATTGGTACTACTATTAAAATGTTCAATTTATGTTTATTTTAATATTTATAATATTCTTTATTTGAATCATTCATTGGTAAGGTAATCACTGCATTATCATTGTGTCATAAATATATTCATTTATTTAATGTCTAAAAATAATAAATAAAATACGCAGATTTAGAAAATATATTTATCTTCATAATAACTCTTTATAGTCTTATAGATAATTTTATAAAAACCAAATTAAATTTGTTTTAGTTAGGAGACACATGTTTATGCTATATTTCTTTTTTCTATAAAATAAATATTAGGAAAGGTTATTATCACATCCATGTGGCTCCAAGGGGTCCTAAAATAGACCCAAGGATACCCATGGCTGGAAATATCTAATCTAATTGGATTAGGATACTTTTTATGGTAGTTATATAATATTATTATATTATTTTTTACCCCTATTTACCTGATTTACCCTTTAACCATTGTAAATAAAAATAATTACTTAAATTACTATCCATAATGTCCAAAAATAAAAGGTACCTATTTAATAAATTTGGACCATATGATTCTAAATATGGAATCCATTTTTTTAAATTCAAAACATAGAACTCATAGTAATTAATTTAAAATTAATTCTCGTTGTCAAAATCGAAAAGTGGGTTTTTTAGAAGTAAAAACTATCAAAAGATTGACATGTGTTTATGTCCAACATAAATTTGAAATTTCTTCCAATGAACATAATTTTATTAAATGATAAAAAATTATTCTAATTACACATTTAAAAAATTTAAAATTATATTCTTTCTATATAAATAAATTACATGAAAATGAAGCTTTGAAGTAAAATGCAGTATATTTCACTATTCTGAAAAATATGGATTTTTCCAACAAAAAAAACCCAAAATCTCAACCGAAGTAAATTCTGATTTCCTGGTTCTAAATAAAAGATTTTTTATCAAATATAACATATAAAAGTGATAAAAAATATTGTTTAAAAGGGTTCTCCATCAAAAGTCAGTAAAAGGTCCTTTTAAAAATATTACAGTATTTTATACTTAAAATTATATTGATTCTCATTCTAAGCCCCTAAAATTCATTGGATAATTTTAAAAACATATAGAAAATATATGAAATCATTATATAGTTAATTCTACTCATTCCCACTAATACAATGTCTAGGAATTAATTACCATTTAAAATAATAATATTATTGTTGTATTATTTTTCAGTATAACTCAGTGTTGTGTGAAATGTAAGATTTCAGAGACACCCATTGTTGTGTGTCTGGAATGATATCATACATAGTGTCCCATTTAAACTAAAATTAATATTAAATTCAAAAATATTAATAGAAATTAAAAATCATTATTCTATAAATACATGGGATATTACATTTAACATGTGTTTTAACCAATTATCAAAACCACTTCACCTCAATCTCTACTCAGAAACTCTTTCTATTACTGTATCTGGTTTCTATAAACTGAAAATTCTATCTATTTATCTAACCCAAGCCTATGTATAGTAACTTTTCTTTAACTAATGTATTATATTTTTTGGAAATGTAGTCTGATGGAAATTCATCAGTGTTTCATCTTTTTTATAGTTTAATGTAATTCAGCCTAGTCATACTTTTCACCCACTTTATATAGGTCCTCCCAAATTATAAAAGGTGGGAACTCATTATTTTTTTCCCTCAAAACTAAAATTCACTTGAATCTTCTTGATCCTTCTAAATTATTCCATAATATTATTGAACCTTCCTGAATAATCCATTGTTTCCAAACTTTTTCACGATTTCGTATCTTTAGTGTTGATGAACTTCTTTATTTTTCACTATCTCATCAAGATAACAAACAAAAAGAAAAATAAAACATCGTCATAAAAAATTAAATTGATTCCTAAATATTTTTGTAAATATCGGGAATCTCTCCAAAATGGAATATTTTTAAGGAAAATTATTTAATAACTCGTCTATCTCAATTTTTTTTCTGGTATTCTTCGAATGACTAAATCTTTCTGATGTATCCACCTAGCCATTTTTCATTATCTCAAGTTTCTTATGACAAAAAATATTCGAAATATCCATCTAAATAGAGATTTCTTTATGGATTAGTCTTCTAGGCAGTTGACCTTTTTTCCTTTCTTCAATAGTTCACTTCAAAACATCAAACATTAAATTTCATATACCATGTAACAAAACATTTTTATTTAAACATTTTACAAACTATTGCCTCTATCCATTTCACTTGATCCATTAAATATGGTAAACTAAATCGTTAAAACTTCAAAAGAGTCATCTTACATGGAAATTATCTTACCAATTCCCTAATCTTTTGGGTAACAACATCTTTTTTATTCTTTTTCTCATACAATAAACTTCCATCACTATTTTAGTTTCTCACCATTGTGTTTTCATAGAAAAAACAAGAATTATGAATTCTCATATTTGAATTCCACAATTTTCACTTATTTTAACGATGTTGATAATTTTATCTTCTTGTACAAAAAACAGCATGAGGGGTTGAGAAGTAAAATTAATTCTAAACTACAGCCACAAACATCAGTATCTCTATACGAGCAACTCAGATAAGTGATCGTTGACAAGTAAAATGTGTTTCTGGTAACCAAATTTCAATACCCTCCCATTTAGAAACATCATTATCCAATAACCTTCTACTTGATACTCTGTGTTTGGTGTTCTACATACATAAACATCATTATTTAATAAAAATTGTGCCTGAAAACATAAACTACAATCCAGTTGGGATACTACATCTAAAAATCTGCATCTTGTAACAAATTTGACTCTTTCTGCCATTGTACAAATGATTGGATCTTGATATTTTCATAATTTGAGTAATTTTTTTAACATCTTATCATCATTTGACTTTGTAATAAATATTAATAACATATTTCAATAAATTTTCTTCACCTCATCTAGTAAATTTATAACAAAAAGTTCTTAATAAACATACATTAACTTTCTCACTTGTTTAATAAAAACATTCTTAATAAGAAAATTTATGGTTGAAGAAACATCTAAATAATGGGTATTATATTACTAAAATGGTAAAGGAGTAAGACACCTTGATACATGTGGATTAGGTAGTTGGGTAACACAAAATGTGTGACCCCTAATGAGACATGTGGTCGCATGACCTAATAAACATCATATGATGGGATTATGTTCTCTACATGACATGTTAAGGAGAATGTTAATCCCATTTGATGTGTCATTTTTATCATGAAAATCCCCATCAGATAGCACACTTCATCATGTGAAGGCCTTCATATTGGTCTCTTAAATCATGTAATACCCTGACGAACAACCAATAGGAAAATGATAGAGGTCTTCTAAAATAAAAAATAAACTTCTAAAAAGGGTGGAAACTTCATAACATGGAAGTTACATTGATTTTAATGTGATGTAATTATTCATTTTTCATGATCAGTTCATAGATCATGCAATTTCCCTAGGGGCGTGATGTTATCTTTACACAAAGGCCACTAGACATGTCACCTTCATTATGTGTAGGTTTGTAGACATGTATTCTTGATCATGTGATTCTCCTATAGATAATCAATGAGATAATGTTGAAAGATTTATAAAATCAAAATATGAAAAATATAGTATCCTTATGAATGGGTGATTTCTGTTGTTTTTAATCTGAAGGGGTTATGCACTTAGAACCCTCATTTTACTAATCACATTAAAGACCTCTGATTAGACATATTTCTCTTGTGAAGTGCCCTATACATGTTGTCCAAATGATATAAAGGCCCCTTGATATGAAAAATCTAACATATAAAGGATTTCAGGCATGTCTGATTGATCATTTTATGGCCCTCTGACCTGCTAACTTGATATCATGAAGGGCCATAGAAAATTCTTCATTGATATTGCTAAAACCACTTCTATAAGAACCCTAATCTTGTAAAGAATCCCAGATATGTCAGATCAATATTATGAAGTTAATTTGACATGCAATTTGATCCATGAAATTAAATTTGATAAAAAATGGTTTAAATAAATATTGAAATAAAGGAATGATCTTATAGCCAATGTTTATCACATGACTCAAAGAAAACTTATTGAATAACCTACTAATGGATCCTGTGAAACACATGAAATATGCTATGTTCACTAACATAATCCCATATATGTGATTTATGCACAATTAAATTTAGTGTAGATCCACGTTCATGAGGCATATAACCCCCCCCCCCCCCCCAGTAAAAAAAAATACGTACAAGGGAATATAAGAGAGAGCAAGATTTTTGGAGTGGAGAACCACACAATAGAGAGTTTCTTCAACCAGGTGATCATAGGTAATGACTTATGGGATTACACAATATGGTTAAACACATTGCAAAACCACACCATTGATCATGTGAAAGACATATATCATGTAATCTTAATCGCATAATGTATTTGTTGTATATCGACTTGATTGTGGGATGCATCAAAAAGATATAACTTGATGAACATTGAGGCATTCAGGAAACAACTGTTGAATAGCATGAAAATGATAAATCCTAAATGTGAACATAGATATTCTGATTTTTCATGTCAGTGGGTCATGTTCCCCATGTGAATCATTTATTGTTCATGGTATAGCCCTTAGACATGTCATCCAAATCATGAAAATTACATCAGACATGTCATCTAGATCAGGAAAATTCTTTTGGAAAAGTTATCCAAACCATGAAAAGTCATTTGGATATGTAATATAGATAACGTGAAGTCCATAGGACATGTCACATAGATTATTAAAGTAATTTGGACATGTCAACAAAGTTATTAAATGTCATTCGAACATTTCATCTAGGTTCTCACGATAGTCCTCAGTCATATTAGTCGGGTTTTGTGAGGACCTATGGATATGCAATCTAGATCATTGGGCATACCTAGGACATGTCAGATTCAATTATGCAGAGACCCATGTATTTGTCAAAAATATCAAAAATACCATATAGACATGTCAAGAAGACACCCTAGACATGTTAAGAAGACACCCTGGACATACCAAATAACCACCCTTTTCATGTTAATAAGTCACCCTGTAAATGTAAATAAAACACCCAAGAAATGTCATAGGCTTCCTAAAATGTTAGATAGACACTCTGGACATGTCAAGATGACGTCCTCAAACCTTCCAGCCTTCCTCAGTAGTAATACTTGGCCTAATACTCTTAAACCATGTGAAACCACATATATGGACCTTTGTCAATCATTCCCCCTTGAAATGGAATGTTCCAATAATAATCCCATCATCAGGTTAAGAACGAACTAAACTATGAAGGATCTAATTCCTGGTATATTTAGGATATGTAGGACACCTTCCTATGTCCCAAACTCCATATTTAAAATTCCTCCAAGTATTCCTAATTGCATAAGTCTTGCATCCATATGTAGTGCCTCTAACCATTTTTTATCCCTTGATTCTCACATCGAACAAGACTCAAGTGAGCTTTGGTATTTTCAAAGATCATATCACTAACATCACGAATGTCACCCAACCCATGGAAACCTCAATGTGTAACCCCCATCCGACAATATGATGTTGATGCATTCATACATATGCATCCACCTTGTTGTAATTCCCAAATACATCCCCATATTGATAATCTTATGTACAATAAACATCACGGGTATTAATAATTTTTCCCCACGTATCAGCTGGTTAAGGATGAACCAAATTATATATAGTCAAATTCATATTATAAGAATGATATATAGGATTCAATTCTATTTGTTGAGATCAATAATAAATTCATAGGTTCCTCATATATTACCTTACCACGTGATGCCAAACTACACGGTGTAATCCTATCATACGACCTTAAACAATGTCAAACGAACTAAGTGATTTTTTACTAATGTTCATAAATGATACATAGCAAACTTCCCAAAGGTTAAATCCAAATCTTGGAACACCAATTTTCTTTTAGGATGACAATAATATCTATAATTCCTGATAATAGGGATGTAAATCATAAACCATTCCTCTTAGTTGATAAATAAAAGGATCTAGATGGAGAACCTCATATATATATATATATATATATAAGTATCATTAATAGAACTCCCTTTTATATTCATAGTAATTCAACACACTACCTATTTTTTTAGGGAATCCAATTCAACATCAATATTTGGGAAATATTAAGGAACATATATTAAATCTATAGGAGAGTCTCAGGGTAAGAAATAATCCCCCCCCCCCGAATTTGTTTGATGAGCCTAACTTCCCATCCTATTTACTAATGTGAGTTCTTAAGCACTAAATGTTTTAAAACCCAAAATGAATTCCTACCTTTATAAATTAGTTTCATGATTCATTATAGATGTGGGAACCATTGGGTTTTTTATGGGAAACCCTACTGAAATTATTGATTGTGAAACTATACTAAACCGCACACAATCACGCATTGAACTAGAAGATCATGTGAAATCAAAAATGAGGAACCCAACCTAAAATATTTCAATAAAAAACAAATTAGTGGTTAAACATTGGGCCATTTTGTTTTTAGTCTCCAAAATAAATAGAAATTGTGAACCTATCTTGAAATATATCAACAAAAATAAAATTGGTGGTCCAACATCGAGTTGTTTTGAATTGTGTCGCCTATGAAAAAAATAGTGAACCCGATGTAAAATATCTCATTAATAAAATGTGATCAGTATTCCCCTGAGATAGGCTGTTTGTCGATACACATTTGATGGAATAAAAACAAACAAGATGAAAATTTATTTTAAGAGTTTATAGATAAAAAAACATGTTATAATACTTGTGACAATGCACTCACCAGGGACCTTTTTTCCTTGTTTTCATTATGAATATTCTCTCACAAAAACCACCTAGTCCCAAGATCATGTCTTTATCAAGTGAATGTTCTAGAACCTCATCTATAATAGCTACTTCCATGGGTCAAAAAACAAAATAACCCACCCAATTCCTTCAGCTTTAAGTGGTGAGCTCAATGGTTCAGGAATGCCTCTGATGTGGTATGATCTCAACATTTGATTTAACATGAAGCGGTATCCATGAAAGGATGCCTGAAAACTTGTCTCATGTGAGAAAATATATAATGAAGTTGGTAATTACAATAACTACTACCAACCTCTTCACAATCCTATCCCTAGAGTGATAAAATCGACACCTTCCTTACCATGGTAGGGTGGATCAAGGGGTCCATTTTGGATCCGTCTTGATTCAGGGGCTATATAAGAGGGATCCTATTAACTATTTCCAGTATTTCCATCCCTCTAATGACCCTCATTTACCTACTAAAGTAATTACCCAATAGGTTTCCACCCTTGACACTCATTTCTGGAAACCAAGGAGATATTTTAGTGCACAGAAAGCTTTAGATCAAAATGGGTGGCCTCATATTTCCACCTATACTAATGAAGTCATTAGAATATTATGGTATTTACAAAAATGCAGGCTCATATCCCAACTCAACCAAGTAAATACAGCCTACATATTCTAGAAGTAGTAAAGGGGGAGGCACATATCTCTACCCCAAAAAATGAGGCCCATTGACATACTCTGATGGCACAAGGAGGATAGAAGTGAGATTATAACCATACTTCAATCGAATACATCTTTCAGTATATCTTGGAGACCGAGAACATGAAAGATTATATCAATACACATACTCTTTTAAAGTGTCACTGCATCCTTTGAATAGTATAGGAACTTCTCCAATATATTCTATCATTGGAACAAATATAGGGATAGGAACATATTCTTATCCCATCATCCATAGCATCATAACTCCATGATCAACTTGAACATGTGGCTACTCCAATGCAATTGAACATTCTTTCGCTTGTATTAGAGGATTATATTCTTATTTTGGTAAAGGGTGAGGCACAGGGCTATGCTCATACCACTGTTCTAACTGGGTCCAACCAACCTAGGTTGCAAAGCACCTCTAGATAAGCACACATTCTTGTTTAAAAAAACTATCTTCATGTTCCAAAGGCATAGGATTGGGCCTATAACCCCACTCAAACCAAGGTTCATCATCACCGGGTATCAATAAACTAAAGTAAGGCTCATATCAGAACCGATTGAGTTGCTTGGTAAATTCTAGTAGCTTACAATAGTCGGGATCACATCCTTAATGTCTCTAATAGAAGACTGCACCAGAATCCTCCATAGGATATATAGGTGGAGGATATCACCCCTTATCCCATTCTATAAGTCTGTTAGCATATTTTGTTGGGGAATGTATATATAAACTAGTCACATACCCCCCACTTAAACTAGTAAGACAGGAATATTATGAAAATCATCCATATGAAGGCTCATAACCCTGCCCACGATATTGAAGCCCATCAACATACTCATGAATATTCTCAGCAATAACCTCATATTTCCACATAAATTGATGACCATTAACATATTACATTGATCATCAAATAGTAGGATTATATCCTTGATCAACCCTAAAAGGAATGTTGGTATATTCTAGCCATGACGTACATTGAGGTTCATATCCCTAATCCGGTCAATGTCAGTATCCTTGAGGTTGGACAACTCATATCAGAAAAATCTCAAGGGTCTTCAAACACTTCATATAAATCGTAAGGTGAAAAATTTCTAGATATTCCTACTCATGGTAATTTATAGATAGATCATAGGGACTCTACTCCTTAAATCTATAATGAAAATCCTCCCCATGGTAATATCCCTCCCATGTAAGGAAATACTCCCCTTGTATAGAAACATTTACATAGAGAGGTTCTCAAAACCTAGAAACCTTCACATAGATTGGCACTAAAAACCTAGAAATATTTAAATAAATATGTTCCAAAAGAACCAAGATAAATAGTAGGTAGTTCCACATCAACTGTCAGTGACACCTTACCTTGGCTAGTAGATGATCCAGAGAATTGATCTGTATGGTATGGCCAGATTGAGGCATATAACCCTAATGAAGAAGGGATGAACATTGATATATGGAGGTATTTTTTCAAAAATAACCTCCCATACTTTTTTGGCCCATTTCTAGTTCTGACTACATGATTCTAGATGATCCTGAGGGAGAGTTCATGACTTAATTATGTTAGAACATGTAGATTACCCATCAGTGTTTAATGTATATAAAAATCCCTCATAAAGAATACAAGGGTAACCTCTAGATTATAAATACATTCTTTTTTCAGTAGTACATAGACACATTATCCATGGCACAGGATCCGAGATCAAAAAATCTTGACAAATTCAAATGGAATATTTTACTTCACACCATGAAATCTCTCAGGTGACTGATTACCAAATCGTTGTAAGATTTTTGTATCCAACTATGGTGAAAATATAGAGCATTGAACTTAAAATTGTCCACAAAATAAACAATCTACCAATATACACCATCCTATAATTTCATATATGCAAGATAGATCAAGTGACTAGGTAATGTGTGGGAAATTTATTCAATACAACAAAGATCCTCTACTTCGGGGATGTAGGGATGCTATGAATGAAGAGTGAGATCCATTAGAAGAATCATGATATAGGTCTCTTAAAATATGGGAACACATCTCAAACAAAAATTCTAAAGTCATGGCCTATCAAAAAACTTTATGTAGAAATTGATGCTCATCATAAACATCCATTCCAGCCAACCCATCCATTAATGATATTTCTCCAAATCTGGTAGATCATAGTAGTAACCGCAAGGAAATCCCTCAAAATAAAACCTAGATTGCATGGATGTAGAAACATTCATCCCAATCATAATTACTAGGATCATCACACCCCAAGGTGGTCCATAAGAAATCAACTACGATTCCAGATTGACCCCATACAATAAGGATTATGGAATTTATATCTCAGTTTTTATCTTTTGAATCATCAAATACTTGCTAATAGAATTATAAAATGATGATAGTATCCAAAAATCAACACCATCTCATAGGAATGGGGGTATTTTTGTCATCATTATCTAAAAGGAAATCATTCTTCCCTAGGTTTTTGGGTAAATACCAATTGTTTACATCTCATTCTTTCTTCCCATCACAATACACGCCCCATTTATTTGGGACTCGTTCAAAAATCATGACTAGAAATTCCCTCAAGTATACCTTACACAGGAAAATGTATGGGGAATGTATGAAGAAAATATAAAACCTCACATGGTTCACTAGACATGATGGTCCAATAATAATAGGGGTGAATGAAATGACCTTGATGTAAACTTCGAAAGCGGAGAAAATGGTTCAGAATTTCTTTATTACCTTGAGATTGATGGGGTATCTACGATTTCATGATATGAATCGGTGAAAATCATTACCATCAATTAGAAAAAAACACATACCTGGATAAAAACATAGAGTGGTGTAATGGAAAAAATGTACCTCAAGAGGAAGGCGATAATAATATAAAAAATGAGGCTATATGGACATGAAATCAAATGAGGAACCAGAATATGGCATCTCAAAATGATGTGTTACCCCCCTCCTTAGTGGTATTCCACAAAGGATAATGGTAAAGGTGTGGCTAAATCCCACTCACCGTCGATAAGGGATAAAATCCCCTTCTATCATGTAACAACTTTCACTATATGAAGATGACATATATAACCTCATACAACTCAATTACGAATTACTCTGGGAAAATATTCCTACAATATATCACCTTCATGTATAAATATATATTCTTCCTTCCATCACTCAACAAATATATGGCAGACCTGCAAGGGTAACTATCAATAATCATAATTCGTCCAGATCCAATAAGATAACCTACATGAATGAGTAATTTGAGGATGAACATGACTTTCCCTCATCATAGAAACATTCTCCTCTTTAATGAGGTAGTCATCCGACCTAAGCACAGGTTGAGAATCGGTAGGATATAAAGATATGACAACTAAGACAAGATACTCCCACTCCACATGCATAGAAGTTCTACTTGATTGTGATTCCCACAAAACTCCTCAACACCATTGAGTCCTCAGCATCTTGGATGGAGTTCATAAAGGGTTTGTGAACCCCTATGTAGGATAAAAAGAAGACATATCCTGAATGGTTGGATGACACATTCCCCAACCAAATGTATCTAATCGTATATTCTAAACCTTTGATGGAATTAAGTATCCCTATCAGAATCTCATGCACTTCTTTTCCTAATGTATCCTGTTGAAGGGCCCTTAAGAAAAATGTTAAGTGAAAAATCTCTGATGATTTGAACATTATCTGGTAGGGACAAACATTGTTTAGTAAAAAATATTTCTTGCAAGATCTCATGTTGGATGTTGAGACCTTCATCATCAATTACATTATTAGTTCTACTCCCCATTTAGGAAAACATTGATTTTCCAACTCATAAATTTCAATCATCACTAAAAAGAGAGTCCTTGAATTTATCACCCGATGGAATGGTTTAACATACTCACTCTGCATTCCACTCTCACAAGAAAAATTTCTGGAACATTTTTTGATAATTTATTGGATGAGTTACAAACACTTTTTATCATGATTAAATATTTAATAAGATAAAATAAGTTCATGGAAATGGTACAACACCATGAATATTCCATTTAGATATCTTGTGCCAAGTCTCCTCACAAACCATTACATAAGTAAAATGGTTTGGTATGACATAGACTACTTTTTGTTACCTAAAACTAGTGACTGTTCCCATCCAAGAACCCAGGAAGTCCCCAAATCACATGACACCTCCCATAGTGTCGAGATTGTATCAAAAGCACCCTCGAACGAAAGCAATGGGAGATCATGGTCACCCATGAACTATGGAATGGATTAAAAAAGTGTATTCCATTCAAAATAAATTTCCCCAATTATTTAATCACATATATGGAAAATAAACTATTTTAAATCTTAGAGACAGAAAAAACCAACACTTTTAACCTCATGAATTTTCTTAACTACATCCCTTTTCATTGAAGGTTGGTTCGAACCATCTTGGAATACTTAATCATAAAATAAATCATCAGGATTGGGGTTTATTCGGGAAAAGTGATACTCGGAAAGTCTCCATCATAGGTGACCTAGGTAACCACCACCCTAATAAAAGAATAGGGTGATTGGAATGAATTTCTAGCTATGTGTAAGTAGAATTTTGATAGCTACATGACTTGAAAAACATTGGACTGATCTCACACCACTCTAAGAGAAAAACTTTTCGAAGTAGTAATGATCAGAGAATCTTGGGACACATTATTGAATATGACTCATGAAGGTGGATGTAATCTTCATACATAGGAATAGACACAAGAAAATGAGTCATATCCAACTCCCACAGGACTCTAACTCTTACAGATTTATTTCATTTGATATCTCGATTATGGCCACCACGCCACCAAATGGAACCCTAATCTGATGAAGAAATTATTTTTTATTCTATTAATGTAGTTCACTTAATAGATCCCTTCTCTGGTGATGAATACACCCCCTAAGTATGAGTTCTTCATTCTTGATTGGGGAGTCAAAGGCTGAGGATGTAGAAGATAAATTCCTAATGGATGAAGTGGGTGTGTTAGAACCAAATATTTTAGTCACATCCTTTTATAAACTATATATGTGGAAAAGACCCATGAACGATCTCTCTGGTGGGATCAACAAAACCTTGAAGATTCCTAAAATCCCTTAAATAGTCTTTCAAATCCAATTATTTTAAATGATCGATTGTTGGGGGTATGATTGATTGATCAACCCATAAAAAGGGGTAGGAAAATGCAATCCATACCACCCACGATAGATTCTCCCTAAACCTCTAGCCAAGCACCATACCCGTCTACCTCAAATATCTCATATCCTAAGCTGCATGATAGGGAGAAACCCAATCTTGTGATTCACTAACATCAGGAACAAAAATACAAAATTATGAAAGAGTTGGTTGTTGTCCTAGAAAAATTCTCAATACTAGATTACCTATATATTTTAGAAGAACTACCATATGCATGCATCAGGGCCCTCTGAAGAACATAAGTATTAGAGAAAGAGGTCACTAAAAACAAGGTTTACTGAGTAGATATTGTTCCATTATAATTCCATATAACCAACTTTTTCACATACCAAGATCAAGAAAAAGATATTGATGGACATATCATACCCCAATATGATCCATGAAAAATCAATAATATCAATATCAGAATAGATTTACATGAAAATGGTTTTCAGATCAACCTTATCCCAGTCTTCACCATCTGACATCTACGAAATTGCAAGGGTGGTTTGTCTCTGATAAAGCTAACCATCAAAGCATATGGCAAGAGAGATCAAAGCCCCCTTAGAAACATCAATCTTAAGGCCCAGTTTAGGGATCTCACATCCAATGTTATGATTATGGTTATTGAATAAGACATGTTATATAATTTCATTCTTAGATGACCATGGATTCATAGCCCCATGTTGATACTGTATCACCCCAAAGTTTTAGTTACATGACCCTTTATTTATGTATTTTATGTATATATAATTCTTGGGTTTTGTTTTGGGAGGCTTACAGGTGTTTTGGCAAGTTTTGGAGGCCTTTACCATGGTCTATGATTTTAGAAAAGTTAGTAGAAATTGTGAAACACATCTATCAAACCATGAAAGGTAATGTAAGGTTTACTAAGTAGTTTCATGATTGGTGCATGTTTTTTCCAAACCATGAAAATACCAAGGAAAAATGTGTAATGTTGGATAGTGGGGTGTAGCATGGTCAGTTCATGGTCTGTCTTACCATGCAATCCAACTGTGTAATGTGTGTTTTGTGGTTTTTTCTCAATCATGGTGAGCACATGGTTTTCTTAACCATGTACCCAAAATGTGTACAATTAAAAAATTATATCTAAAAATTGGGGATCTAATCTAATTTACCTAATAATAACTCATTTTCCACAAATCAAGCCATATATCTAATTCCTCTTCCTCTCTATGATATAAATACAATTCCTTTTGATCTAGGAGAAATTCCTAGGTGAATCTAAGTGTGTTGGAGGCTCAAATTCCTTGGTAATTCTCATTCTTTATCATTTTCTTTATTTTTTCTCTTCTCTCCTATATTGGAATCTTAGATATTATATTTCAGGTATAGATCTATTTTTTATGTCAATCATGATAAGATATAATTTTTTTATCAAAGGGAATGATTTATAAATATGGTTTTATGATTTTTAATTATAGTTTTTAATGTTATAGTGTTGTTATTTTTTTCAACTAATTTTGAGAGGTAAGTGTCTTCTCTCTCGGATCCTATAATTTAGAACACGAAGGTTTAGTTTCAAATTCATTTATTTCCTCAAAATTGAATGTGAAATTGTTGTGTGCTTATGATGGAAAACTCTTTAGTGATATTTTCATGAAAAATTTGGAAATTGGGTTGTTTTTTGGAGAATGAATTTGATTAATGATTTAAATATAATGCTTTTAAAATCATGGTTTGGTTTTAATGCATGAAAAATGTTTATATAATTTTTTCAATAAAATAAATGTTTTATTGAAATGTATTGGAATTGTTTTTTCTATTGGGGAACCTAGTATTTGTTACCTTGTGATGACTTGGTAAATCAATGAGATACTTATCATGGGTATGGAACTATTACCTGGTAATGCATGTATGTATGTCTGTAATGGGAATTCTAGATGGATTTGTGAAATTATTAAAATAATTTTTATAATTCTTTTATGGGATATTTTTTGGTTTAAAAAACTATTTTGGTTCAAAAACTATTTTGGTTTAGAAAATATTTTGGGTTTGGATATAAACCAACTTTAAATTGTTTAAAAAAATTATATTAGTAAGCTAACATGTTCTATCCTAGTGGCGTGAGTTGGGAATTCATTTCAGAAATCCTATATTGTTTTTTACTCACACTCTCCTGGCGAACATTGGTGATTTTGTAGTTGTAATATATCGAGAGATGGGTAAACAAAAGTTAAATTAGTTATTTAGTGATACATCATGCTACCATGGGATTGTCTTGTTGATTTCGATCTTAGAGATGGTTAGTAGTTGTTAAGTTGATATCCCTGTTGTCTTTGATTTTTATTCGTTTTGTTTTATTATTTATACTCTGGTATAGTTGTTGTTTTTTTATTCAGTTAATATTACTATACTAATGCATCATTTATTGGTTTTTTTGTTATTTTATTATGGTTTGGTTGTTTAATATTCAAATTTTAAATTCTACCCCAATTTTTTATGAATCCCATGTAATTTATTGCTAGCCTTTGATGTCTTGGGGAGCTAACCTAACACCTAGTGACACATATTCCTCTTCTCAAGTCAATGTGGATGGGTGGGGTGTTACAAGTACCTTATAAATCATCAATGCTTGAAATACCCCATCAATGGAAATGTTGGAAAAATACATGGTGAAAACTCCCCTTTTGATTCTTGTATAACCATATTTTTTAGGGATGTTTCTATAAGAAGGAAGGTAAACAACCAATGATGGATAATTATATATAGGTTTCTACTCTTAATGGATTGGTATATGACCCTATAAATCCCAAAAGAAAGCATGGTAGTGATTATGTTATACCCATATACCTGATTGAGGAATAATTTACAATCTCATCAAGTAATTATCAACCAAAAAATTCACTGGACTTTTTCCATGTGATATAAATTTCATTTGAGGAAATTAATTCATCAAATATTATTTACATTATTGTTCTATCAAGACCATATAACTCCATTGCACATTTATTTGATAATTCCCCTAGGAAATTCTCTGCAACTTACAATATTCATAACTCTAACACACAAAGTAGAAGCATAAATTATTATTAGAATCTCTATAATCTCTCTACAATAACACGAGAATTTCAGTATTCCTGTTTCTATCCTCGTGACCTCTCATATATCAATAGGGATGAGGTCTCCCTTGAATTATCCACCATGTCAAAAGCTGGTTCTATATAATTATAAATGTAAGGAGAAGAGGATGATCTTTGGAATTCCACTCCCAAATTTGGTGATGTAAAATCCACCAAAATTGATTAACTCGAAAGGGTTAATAGGAGAACATAAGAAAACTTCTGGCCAATGTTGATTAGTGTCTCCAAGCCTCGTGAGGAGAAGTAGATATATATTTCTTTTTTTAATAAACATGGACATGTGTTCTCTTTTAATTATACATAGATGAAAAGGTTGAACCTTGATATGGATACTCATCACCTATGCTTTCATGATGACCATCGATGATACAAAAAGGTAGCCAGGAGGATCTACCCCTCTCATAATACTAATGTAGAATCCTAATTTTACAAATTAATCAAATACAACTTCTTCTAAGATGTGAAATACCTTAAATGGTTTTCCAACATCATACCCATCAAAAAAATGTTCATATTAGGGTTTTAAAAGATAATAGAGACCTTAATAAATACTACTCATAAGATGATTTCCAGTTATTTATCATAGAACATTTGATTGATCAAAGAACTAGTTTACAATACCTTTCCATTATAGATGGATATTTAGGAAATAATTAGATAAAAATATCCCATAAAGATGAAGAAGCCACCAACTTCAAATTACTTTTGGGTATATTTTGCGACCAAGTCATTCCATTTTTGTTAAAGAATGTAGTTTTAACATACTAGTGTACCATGTATATTATTTTTAATCCCTTCTTGGGATTAATCATGGAATGTCATATCAATTACCTAATAGTTAAATCTTGAGAGTGTTGTGATCAACTCACTATTCCTCAATCTATATTGAGTAAATTGCAGCAGCATAATTTGAAGATGAATCCCCTAAAGTGTGATTTTGGAGTAACTTTAGGGAATATCCGTAGCTTTATTGTATATCCCCACTACATCGAGGTTTCTCCAAAAAAGACTAGTGCAATACAAGTAATATCACCCCTTTTAAATCGTAAATAATTAAGGTGGATCAAAGGACACATTTCTTATATTCATCATTTCATATCCAACCCAGTTGGAAATTTTTTCCCCTACACTATGTTAATTAAGAAGTTGTTTCCAACTGATGAGATGGGAACATCCAAGAATCTTTCGAGAAGCCCAATAATTACATACTACATCTATTGATCATAACGTTGTCAGTAGATGTAAATACACTTGTCTTATATGTGGCTACTATATATTTATCACTTGGTGCTCCCCTCACACAGAAGAATGACATGGGTAACAAAAAATCCTCTACTACCTCATCCAAAAAATTCTAGGTAATGAGAATCCATATTCTGATATTGAAAATGAAATTCGTCACACAAATATTTTTTTTGAAAATATGGGGCATTACTTGCATCAATAAGAATTACACCTAATCTTTAGTATTGATCATCTCAAGTATATTCTTGGTCTCCCAATATTGATTGGGTGTTTAGACTGATGAAACGTTATCTTGAAATAATATGTTATCCAATTCATGTCATAGAAGGTAATTAAAAGTAAAGATCTTGTTGATTTCCTAACAACACATATAGTCCTAATGGAAACAGAATGGAAACAGAATGGAAAATATTGAGCATAACCAGGTCTATTTTTGGATTGTATTTGTTTCCCTAGAAAAAAAAAGAAATGTTTCTCTATTATTTCTCAGTACCTAAAGGTTACACTAATCATGAGGTAGAATATTAGGACCTTAACATTGGTATAGAACTAGCTATGTTGCTACAGATAGAATACCTGAATATCTAAAGGGACTCATATTTAGTAATCAAATAGATTAATAATGAGTATTTCATCAATAAGAAAGAACTATCTCCCCTCATCAGTTATTTTAGGAGGTTGATGGAAAAATTCCATTTTAAACCAACACTGCATCATGTCCCTCAATCACAAAATGATCGTTTAAATGAATAGATGGACCCCATTATATATTACCACTAAAAAGGTACCCTTCAATCATATCGATGCAAAAGGGAAAAAATTATATGTTTTGTACAAAAATTCACCCATTTGGATGGGCCGAATGTACTGAAAGACCTTTATAAATAAGGATTTGATGGAGTCCTCGTTAGATGCATTATAGAAAAACAGATCCTAACCATCAGGGAGGAATTCAACACAGGAACCAGTGCCAATAATTAGTCTCAAACATGACTCTCCCACCAAATTGGAATTCGTGGTTACTGTTAGAAACCAATAATTCAAGAAAAAATGGATTTCACCGGATGGTGTCACACGTAGTAGATTCATGAAAACTCCATCCATCATCTCCCTGAGTTTCTACATATAGTGTGGTATTTCTATCAATTTTTTATACAAGTATTTCTCGTTATGGCTAATCATTTCAAATACATATATATTTTGAATAACTTATTTTCCAAATGGGTTGAGTCCATACCCCTCAAGGAAGCTGAGATGAATAATATCAACAACTTGGTAAAGTCTAATATTACCACTATATTAAGTGTCCCTCACATGATATTGATGGAAATGGAACTAAATTCGATTTTTATGAGCTATTGAGATTATACTATGAGTACAAAATCGAGTCAACACAATCATCCTACTATCATGTAGAGGAAAATGGATATATAGTGGCCTTAAATATAACTCTTTCAAATATACTATAGAAAATGGTGTACAGGGATAAGAAGTCATGGAAGGACAAGCTCATGCATGGTTTATGGGAATATCATACCACTATGCACACTTCCAAACTAGTGACCCCATATTCATTGGATTATGGGATAGATACAGTGTTTACCATAAAATTCTAGTTTCCCTCACAATGAATAGGTATATATGGTAAAAACATTTAGGGAGAACAGTCAGAGAAGAAACTAGATTAGTTAAAATGACTTGATAAGAAACTATTGTGTACACGGTACAATGTTCAGGTTCATCAAAATTGGATTGCAAAATCATTTAAATAAAAATAATTTTCTCCACTCCTTCCTCCAAGTAAAATTGCTATTGGTTCTCAATACCCCAATAATGCCAGGGAAGAAACCTCTAAATATGGATCCTATGTTAGAAGGGCACTACATCATTCATAAGGTCTATTCCAATGGATTTTATTAATCGGATATAATGGATGGGGAACATGTTACATCCCCTGCCAATGCAAGGTTTCTCAATAAGTAATTCATATATCTTGAATTTTGAAATTCATATCCTCGTTACAATAATTTAAACTACATATCATCTTATACTCTAACTGTTGTACATTAAAATGCATAGAAGATGTCCTACCACATGATGTTAAAATAAAAGGAGGATTTTACTTTATGAATGATTCAATGAACATGTTATAGATCAATGTATAAGTGAAAAAAAGGTACCCCCATCCCTATGTGTGATTCGTATCCACATAAGGGACCCTTTCAAGAACTATGTGTCGATTGATTCTTGTTATATCTGGATACATAGTGAGCCCCAATCTCCAATCTTGGGTCCAGCCACAACCTAAATGGAAATTCCCTTCCCTATAAAAGGGTGAGACCTGTATATGGAATTTTCCATTCAATAACTACATGTGTATTGATTCTGGTTACTATAGGATATGTAGTGATGTCTAGATTTCAAATCCTGGGTCGAGATGTAATAAAAATTAAAATTTCCCCTCCTATCATGTGGGTCATACTTGCACATGGTATTTTCCATTCAATAACTACTTGTGCCTTGATTCCTTATTTCCCAAGATATATAGTGAAAACTATATCATAAATCCTAGGTCTAACCACAATATTAAATTTACCCCCTCCCTACATATTAGTCACACCAACCTACTGAATCCTTCATATCAATAACTACATGTGTCATGATTCCTATTACGACAGGATATATAGTGACACCTGGATCTCCATTCTTGTTTCTAGCCACAATATAAATGGAAACAATTCCCCCACCTTTTGGATATGGGTAGAACTTATGAATGGATGTTTCCAATCAAGAACAATGTGTATCTTGATTCTTGTTATCATAGGATACATAGTTATATCCATATATCCAATCATTGGTCCATCCCCAATATAAAAAAACATCCTCCCCTTGTGTATAGGTTAAACCATCATGGGGAAGTTTCCTTTCATTAACTATGTGTGGTTTGATTCCAATCACTATGAGATACATAGTGATGCCCAGATCTTGAATATTGGACTCGACTACAATATGAACAAAATGTCCTCTCCCTACATAGTAACTTGAGTGGTGTGGGTAATTTCCCATGTAATGACTACTTATAAATTGATACCTATCACAATATGAGACACTGTTGTGTGATGGTCATTTATTTCATGGCCAATCTTGGAGCTCTATTACTCCCAATAGTTCCCTTCCATGACAGTCTGATCTATGTAGAGGCTCTACACAAAATTCAAATTTTTAACACCCCCACATATTCATTTCAACACACTATAATGCAGATCAATCAACTTTCCAAACATCTCATGTTTCTCATGTTGAGAAAGACTATGTGATCTTAGGAAATTTACAGGCCTCTCTCATTGATGTGATCGATATGTGCTCTGGATAGAGAAAAAAATACAGGTCTAATGATGTTAAATTAAATAGAAATTTACAAGTAATTTGATGTTAAAATGTATGAAAACATCATATTCCCATGATGTTAATCTGTATGAAAACCTCATAATCACATGAATTATACTATACATTGATTTCCACATCACATGATGTTAAACTACACAATCAAGTCTTAGTAAATTGATGTTAAACTACACAATATTATACTAGTCACATGACATTAAACAGCATGACAAGTGGTCTTCATGCCAAATAGATCATCTCCCTAATTACTATGTATTCAAGAATCACATGGTTTATCACTTCACCATGAAAATGAGTTCGGTACATGTTGGTGTAGCCATTGGAGTGCCTGAACCCTTCTTTATTCTGGTGTTCCCTATGAACCAACTTCATATCTTTGATATCTATGTTGATACCAACAAATTCCTCAATTTGCTATCATTCTCATGGAATAGTGAAATGCCACTAATCTTGCACATAGTGGATCTAGTCCTAGAACAGATTCCCCCCTTCAACTCAGGAGCTATTATCCTGACTGCATGGAATATGGGCTTCCATCAATATTAATGGTCAACCTGTACCCACCAGTCCACATCATCCATTGACTTCAATATCCCTAGTTTATTATTTTTATTTTATATAAACCTACTTTTCAGGAGCATTATGATAACCCCAATGTTACTCAGCTATGAATCACACCCATAATAAAATAAATATTATTACATCGCATTCTTTTGCACTCTCATTTTAGGATATGCATCCATTAAGAAGACCTAACATATATGATCTTAAAAATCCATTGGTACATCCTCCTTTTTCACCATAAAAAACATAATACCCCTTTGTTTTTGTATAAATCACTAGATACCTTGAGCACATATTCACTTGGAACATTGTAGCATATTGGAAATAGGGATTGTCCAATCCTAAGGGAACCTGATTAGGATTCATTGGTGAATAAAAAAATATCTAAGAACTTGTGTCCAGTGGATATTTAGTCCCGTGGAAAGGGTCCCCGTAATCCCATGATCAATTTCTCTAATTGTATGGAACTGATCCCACCCATCATTGAACGATCATCCCTGAAATATACATTTAATTATATTTTACATGTCAACTATTTACCCCATGTTCAAGAAGGATCAATAATGAAACAATAGTTTATACCTTCATATTCCATGTCTTGGAACTGAGACTCTAAATTTTACATCATTTATATTAAAACTATGTGTTCCACTTTATTTATATTACCAAGTTATATGTACTGATTCCCAGGTCTCCAATATTAGGTATAACCGTGATGAAATTATAAAATACCCCCTTTCCAATTTATGAGTTCAATATATGATGGAATACTATATGAGAAATATGTGTGTATTCATTCCTGTTATCATAGGGTATGATGTAATGCCAAGATCTCAAATCCTGGGTCTTACCGCAATATAAAAGGAATGTTCCCCTCCAAATGTTTAGTTCAGAACGCTACATGGAATTTTCCATCCAAGAACTATACATTTCATGATTATCCTTCCCATTAAATATATAGTAAAAACTATAGATAACTTTCATAATCAAACATGAATCATACCCCACATGATAAGTAAACCCATGTAGAAGCCTTTTTCACATGAGAAGCCTGCACTTGAGAGTAATAGTGCCCTCATTTCCTACACAGAACATGGTTTTTGTAAGGAACTTTCTTTCATAATAACTATGTATGGATTTATTCCCATAATATGGGATATTTAGTGATGTATGTATTATCCATTTTAGGCCCATACACTAATTCTCATCACTCCCAACCATTTATCTCAATGAGAAACAAATTTATTTGTGAGGATTACCAATCACACCAAAATTTGAATACCCCCACATATCCCCTCTCAAGTTCCCACACGTGGATCAATCAAGTTATAAGTTATATATTTTTTCTCAAACTGAGAATGAATCATATGAGCTAAAGAAACATAGAAATTCACTCTAACCATCATGGATGTGTTGAGTCCTATAAGAAAATTGGGAACTACATCCCAGCCTAAAGATTTTAAACTGTATAATAATGTCACTATAGTACAATGTTAAAATACAAAAAATGTCATCACATTGAATGAATACTCTACTATGAAGATTTTTTACATAGGTATCCAATTTTTTATCCCTTCACCATGGAAATTTGTTCAATACATTCTGTATTTTCTTTAGTGTTCTCGAACCCTTCTTGAATCAAATGTTCTCCATGAACTAACTTCATGCCTTTGTTTCCTCAAACAATACCACCAAATTCCTTGAGTTGATACCCTTGTCTTGGAAACCCTTGTACTATGAGATCCTCATGAACTTGGTTCACCCTATATCAAACGGGGAAAAGTTATTGGTTAATGCAAAGGGGTCACATTAGGATTCACTGGTGAATAATGCACTATCTCAGAGCTTATTCCTAGTGGGTATGATCTCAAGTGAGAGACCCCCTTAAATATAAGAGAAATTGTCCAGGTTGTATGAGATACGGTCTCCCCTCAAAAACAATTGGTTGAACTGTACTCATCATTATCCACTTCTAATTGACTTGTGTATTCTTTGGTTATTATTTTAAATTCCCATAACCCAACTTCTCAAGAGGATTCAGATATCGTTGATGTTATACACCTATAGACCATACCCATTGTAAGAGAATGATTATAATATCATATTCTCATACCCCTCCATACTAAGGTATGAATCTTATATGGAGACCAAAATTCCCCAAGTTAGTCATTTCTCATAGTGATACATCCTAGTCACATGACGTTAAACTGGATGTAAATGTATTAGTTTCATGATGTTGAACTACACAGCATATGGTCCATCGTGAAAGACCAAAAATTTATTGTAGTGGTATTTCCTATCTATAAAGTTTTTCTAGATATGACTATTTCAACTCCATTCAAGAATAAAATATAGAAATTTCCTTTTCCATACAAATGATCCCATTTACACAATGGTCCCATTGGATGACTATGATGCCAAATCTCATCAAGGTAGGATAGAAATTGCAAAATCCCTATATATGAGTCAGATCTATGGATGTACTCTCTCTATAATTATGTACAACTTTATTCCTATCCCTATATGTTATGTAATGATGATTAAACCATTTTACACTAATCTCATCCATGGTTTCAAAGGAAAAACATGTTCCCCCTCTGAACTTAGTGTCAGAACCATTATTGTGATACATCACCTCCCTAATAGCCATGAACTATGGTAGAGATTAATTATACATTCATTTATGTGATATGGATCCATATAGAGGAAGCCTCTCAAATATTGTGTATTGACTGATGAAAATACCCCCTCCCTGCATGTGCGTTCAATCCCTTTGGGGAGACATGTGAGAAAATAGATTTTGGAATAATTTCGACCCTTAAAAAATTCATAGGGAAAAATAATAAATTCTATCCGCTAAAATTTAATATGCCCATAAGGCCTAGTATACCTTGAGAGACCTTAAAATTCTTAAGGATACCATAGTCACATAGAAACCATTCACTTATGAATCTAACTCCCATGACCAATAAAAGGTTTACCTAAAGATATCTTTCATAATTTCATGTCAATTTTCACATCCCTTCAACATAATGTTAAACTGTGAGGATGGTGTCCTCGTCTCATGATGTTAATCTACACAACAAATCTGTCCCCAAATCATGATGTGAAACTATAAGGCCCATCATCCATCATCACTCCTTATCAAATTACCACAATATATTTATCCTAGTTAAATATTATTCTAGGAGCTTCCATCATCTTTTGGATCCCTTAATAAATAAACCTCAATTCATGTATTGATTTTCTTGAATTACCAAAAACCTTCAATGGCCTTTGGAAAAGGACACCCAGATTCAATTGACCTTTTTTTTTAAATACCTTCTTTCCCCTTACTCCTGTATATGGGATACCATTAATCTATAAAAATTTTCTTCTCTATCAAAAAAATCATTTGATGCTTCTGTGCCCTGAAATCATCAAAGTGGATATTTTCACTATAGAGTGCTTTTAAATCATCTTTAGCAGGTCTATTCCATACCATTATTCAGGATTATAAAAACATTATCCATGATTTACAACATTCTCATATTCTTCATTAGAGGGCAATTGGAGTAATTTTGACTTTCGGAATCCATGTTAGTCTATTTTGTTACTCTCACCAGATATCAGGTCAACGTGTATCATGGCCTCAAACCGCACTCACTTTGGTCAACATTGTACAACTATAAAATTTATCCTTTGATAGTCCAAATCATAGGACCCTAATATTATAATAAAAGATACATAAAACTATTCAATCCAAAAACATTAAATGAGTGTTCTAAGAAAAATTTAGGTCTCCTCTTTCTAAACTCTTTATCTATAGATTTTAAGAAACATATTGTAGCATAAATACAAATAGGTATAAAACTCATTAGGTCTATTTTGTAGCCTTAGAAAAATCCAAATAATGCTCGATGGACCCTACAGTCCAAGAAAATTTTAAGATTAATTATTTTTCATGTATCCTTTCCATGATAACATGTTCTCTAGGTGGATAAAAAACTTTGAGGGTGTTTGAACCAATTGTGTATTTTAGGTTTTTCTTAAATCACCTTCATGTCTTTGAAGCATGGGATAACACAAACAATTCCTCATGCTAATACCCTTCTACTAGAACCCCATAGCCTTGATTTATTACTCTTGTATCTCCCATTTAGTTTATTTATAATATGGAATAGGTAATACCAAAGGGACTTTCTATGATTATCTAGTGAATAACGCAATTCCCTTGAGATAAACCTAGAGGGTATTTCGATCCTAATGGAAAGGTTCCCTATAAATCCATGATCTATTATATTGATTACATGTGATATTGGTTTCTGACATTACTAATGGTTATCCTATATCTTCTAGCCCCATTGTTAGTTTACTCAAATACTCATAAACCATGATTTACAGTGCCTATAACCATACTATTCAAGAGGATATGGTATCCTCGACGTTACATTATCATGTATTGTACCTATTATTTGAGAGTGGGTGTGGAACACAATTCATGAACCGTTTGGTTTCTCATACCATGTGACACAAAACCACATGATGTAGGGCCTGATATTCATAGAAATAAAGAAAAACTACCCATGGGATGTTTATACATGGCCTGATCAAAAAGACCCTAAACTAATACAATAGAAGGTCTAAGATAGAATACCATAAACTTCAAAATAACATCTATGTTACATGAGAGTACTTAAACTATCATTTGAAAAATACCCAATGTTTGGTAGGCTAGAAACCCATAAAGGTAACCCCGGACGAAATTTGAATCATTTCCCACTGAACATGCACTTTGTGTTATTCAAGAAACTTTTAGCACTTATAAAGAGGACTATGCACCAAACTTGTTGGGATGAAAACTCGTAAAGGGCATCCTGAGTAGAACACAATCCCACTTTTAAAGAGATACCACCAAGTGATGTTTATTAAAAAGTTACATAAACAAAATAAAAATATATAAAGATTGTAAGGGTCATTATTTATCCTAGTAAAAATCATGATACACAGGCTACATCTATCAACTTAGGGAAAAGTTAGAGAACCCCACATTTAGGATATATTTACCTTAATAATTCACTCTGAATCAGCTGATTTTATAATAACTATTGTTAAAACATCAATAAGGATTCATATGAAGATAATCATTTATGTAAAATTCTCAAAATCCTAAAATGAAATAAGTATGACAAGAAAAAGAAATATCCATAGCATTCAGTAAGGTCAAAAATATTGTTTCATTGATAATGTACAAAGGAGTGAGGAATAACCACATTATAAAGACTCTACAAAGGTTTCAAAAAGAAAAATAATGTATGCACCCATAGTTGGATCATAAAAAATATGGTTGGATGAGTTTTCTAAGTCATCCAGTGTTTGGTGAGAGGTTTTAAATCAGAATTGATGTAGTGTCCACACCATTTCTTATATTGCCTCTAGAGGATGAAGATTATAAATAAAATTAGACAAATCATCACCTCCTTTATTATTTTTCACTGACAAGTATTATGATATCTAATGATCATACCTTCTCCAAGATATGTACTTCTAATGTTCTATTATCTCTATGGTCAAATCATCCATTTGATAACACACTTGAGAGATTTTATGATCTATATATTCTAACACCTCTAAAGCTTCCCTTATTGATTTGGATTAGTAATTTATATCAACAACTCTATACAGGTACCTCACATTACTGACCAATTGTTGTTAGACCAAGACAATTTGTAGCATGATGTCATATAATTTTTTATATTCAAAGACCCCAACTCCCAAATCACTAAATATCTGGTGGAGGAATTCATCCTAGTCAATGATCTCCCCTAAAGTAGTCCTAGAAATTAGGTCATAGATTTTTTTCTAAATAAACCTTCATGGTGATTAGTTCTTAGAGACCACATGATAGAGTGCACTGTAAGAAAAAAATATTTTATGGGACGAATCATGACATCGATTCTGATGAAATGAGGATCTTTGAGCCAATGAGGAAGCAAGTGAAAATTATATTTTGTTTCTCCCCTAATCAATACAACATCAACAAGAATTCATAAAGGGTTATATAGTCAAAAAACTATATCATGTTGATGGGGGGAATCTCACTATGGTGGGACAATTCCATTGGTGTATCCCATGTGTCTTGAATCAACTCTATCACTACTATGAACAAAGGGATCAAAAATAGTATGTCTTAGAAACTTGCGGAAATAATATTTTCATTATATCAATTAGGTAAGCCTCCATAAAATCATGTGAGTAGTCCCAAGATAGATAGATAGGGACATTGATAGGTGGATGTATTGTTTTAGAATTTATATCTTCATTTGCTAGTGTAAGATATAATTGGATAATTAGTCCAAAACTTTGTTCTCCCCACATTCTAGATAATAGAAGAGGAGAAGTCCTTAGATTGTAGAAAAATTAGAAGGAATCCCGATTGGGGGATTATTGCTCGCAGATTATTAGATCAGCTACACAAGCCACAAGAACACCATCTTAAAGAGAGACTTCATGCAATCTCTCAGCAAGGGAACGACACCCATTATCAAAAATCAACCTACTCAAGATAATGCATGAAATTGAACCACTTATATTGGATCAATATATCGATGACATCACCAACACTGAATGACATAACCTCAACCCCAATGATATTGAATATCCTAGGATTTAATTGAGAATGAGGAATTTTAGTAGTATTTTGGTATTTGTAACATTGAAAATTATCACTTATCCATCCTAATAAAAAATGGGAAGGGAAACTAATATTGTAAGGGATATTAACCTATTGAACATGGATAAGAAATTGATAAAGAAGGGAAATGGTTGGCATAACTAGGTTGAGAGGCCTCTCTTCTTCTAATCGAGTTTCCATCACCAATGTTCCTACTCAAATGTCCAAGCACGAACCCCCAGCATGGAAGATCCATCTATTTAAAAACATTGAAAAAATCATACTAACTAAAGGCCTAGAGATACCTCCAGTATCACCATATGGCCTCATAAGGCATATTATCCCTGTTTTATAGTGGTCCATTAGGAGCCTCAATATCCTGAAAATTTCAATAAAGTAATTGATGATGGAATATATAAGATGTTTGAATCCCAATTCGAAAAAGGAAGATGCAGATAATCTCCCCGATTTAACCTTGATAGTGCGATTCAGGAAGCTTCGACCTTCGGTGGACGACTTCGATAGGTTTGTTGCAAAATCTTGGAGACTTCAGTTGCAACCGGTTGTTGGTTTGCTGGATAAGCGGAGTTTGATGGTTCGTTGCACTTCATCGGAGGACATGGTTTGTGTGCTTTAGTTTTCTCCCAGGAAGTGCGGGAGGTATGAATTTCATTTATGCAGATGGTCATACGATTTTCATATGAATCGGTACTCCCCTCTCATTCCGGTCTGGGTTAGTTTTCCCATGATTCCACTTTCATTCCAAAATCCAGCGATTATGCGTGTGTTGGGGAACATGGTTGGGCGCTTTTTGTGTGTTGATTCCTGTACAGCCACGGTCAGCCACCCAATTAATCCAAGAATGTGCGTGGAGGTCGAAACCTCTAGAGCGCCGGTGGAGACGATCTGGATTGAAGCTGCTGAGGAGGATCGATGCAAGCAGCCTGTGATCTATGATCATTGGATGGATTATTGTTTGGTTTGTCATAAACTGGGCCACGTAGCGGCTTGCTGCCGGCGCAATGGTATATAGAAATTGGATGCTTTGAAGGCTGGAGGTTTGGCGAAAGGGGATAACGAACCATTAGGAAATGGGCCCAGTGTCGATGGACACACTACTCCGGCTGCAAAACAGGGTGACAACCCCTCGGTCTCTATCGTTTATAGTAGGCTGAAGGATAATCTCAGGGATAATGTATTTGAGTCTAATGTTGGTAGGGAGGTAATGGAGCCCTACTTACAGACTCAAGATAATGCTAACAGTGGTGGACACCAATTCATGGGACGTGGTCTCGACCTTTCAACAAACTCAGATGATACGGAGCAGGTCCTCCCGATTAGCGCTACTTTGGAAAGTGTTGAACCATGCTCCTCGAACCAGGCCCTATCACTGAAGGGTGAGGAGAATAAGGAATATGCAGGGGAGGAGGATGGGAAGTATGTTGCCTCCTTAGGTGACCTTCAACCAGGGGGCTCGTGCTCTGGAATGTTTCCAGGGGTGGTTTCTTTTATCCATCCCCCTATCATCTTGAGCAATAGGTTTGAAGGTCTGAATGAAGAGGATTCGAGAGTGGAACCATCTGACATGGATGATGAAGGGAAGATCAACAGGAGGAGTTTTGATGAACTCACTCTAGGAGGACAGAACATGGGGCATGTTATCCCAGAGTGTGTTCTCAGTGGAGGGGAGTCAGAATTTGACGAGGTCAGTAGGAGGTTTTCTGATGAGGAGTCCGGTCCAAGAAACAATAGGAGTAAGAGGAGAAGGAGGTCTAAAAAGGATTATTCCTCATTGCCTCCCCCTATGAGGACTCGTTCAGCAAACAAACTCACAATGGAGGAGATGGGCAAGAAGGTCAGTTGTCCAATAAAATCCTGTGAACAGCCTGGAACTCCCTCGGACTTGGTTCTAAGTTCAGATGATGTAGTGGCAGAGCAGGTGCTGTTTCTCAATGCATCGGAGGAGGATGTGGCCAAAATGATGGGTCGAAGCTTTGAAGTGGACCTTAATGAAGAAAAGTATGTGTGGGTAGACAAACAGGACATGATTCTGGTTGGAGGCTTCAACAGGGGGTTGCTCAGAATTGAGGAGTACATGCAGATCTGGAACCACCTGACCTCTGCTTTTGAGGATCTGATAAGGGTGGATCCGTTCCTAAAGGTTTCCAATTTATCCTGGAAACTTTTTAGGGATATGGATTCCGGTAGAATGAAATTGGATTTCAATGATTCTATTTATTTCTTCCCTAACTAATGTTTTGTTGAGTTATTATCCATGTTGTGGGTGGAAATGGTGGAGGTCCAGATTAGCTCCGGCAGGTTAGAGCACACTGCTTCTTCCTCAGAAGGCCATTTGGGATGTGGTTGGATCAGAGGGATGGCTTGCCATCGGGAGGGACCATGCTTGCATGGGATCGTTGAGCGGTTCTTCTTTGGATGTAGCAGTTGCTGCTTTTACTTGGAATAGGTTAGTTCTGGTTTTTCCTGTTGGGCTATGTTTGTTTTCTGTTGGAACTTACGGTTTCTCACTTTTTCCTTAAAAGTGTTTTATCAATAAAAAAATAATTTTCAGTTAGTCAGACATGAGTGAATAATGATATCTTTGAAGAATTTTGATATAATTTACACAATGAAATTATAAATCCATATTTCCCCATGAATATGGAGAGCATGTAACTGATCATAGAATTTTGTGAAACTCTTCATAACCCAGAATGTCCATGACGATTCATCATAAAAGTTACCTCCAAGGAGAAAATCCCGTTTTGAACTCCATACACATTTTGGTTTGTCAAGAGAGGAGATGTGTATGTTCAAGTAGCTCTGAAAAATCAATTAATGAGAAACATCATGAGTGTTTGGATGTATAGGAGAATTTTCCACCATATAGGATAACCACTAGAATGATGCCATTAATAATTAACTTCCCTCAAAAACTATAATTTTAATGAAATCAATAGAGAAATATCGCTAGTGAGATGGAAGATTTTATTGAGGTTATGTAATGACTGTTTCATCCAGGAGGATGAATCTATATAAAGTTATATTGCGCAGTATAGGATGGTTTTGAAGATCAATCGAAAGAAACCATTTTAAAACCTCATTTTTTTTAAACAACATGTACTATGTATCAACATTACAGCTCCAATAAATCACATTTCCCTATTCAGCTATATTATATGATGTATAAAAACTATAATCCTTCTTCATAAGAACATACAAGATATGGGGTGTCATTTTTAAAATGGATTCAATTAAAATAAGTGTGTTAATAGAGCACCACTATCCAAATCGCATAACCCATTCTAAAAAATGAAAACCACATGAACCATTCTATGTTATACAATTTTATGAATAATTATGAATCAGGTTACTCATGGGGCCATAGGAAGGTTACAAAAATCATGAAAATGCATTACTCCATCAAATCATGAGAAGCATGTCAGACATCCAAGAGGCCAAGAATATGCCTCGTCACCCAATTAAATTACCAGTTATTAGTTCATAGATTTATTTCAAGTGTATTCTAGATGAGTTGATCATGTAAAGAGGTAGAAAGGTGAGATCATTAAATGGAAATTCACAAATTAATCTTGTGACAAGGCCACATGAATTGATAGTGAGAAGCAGTCACACATATGAGAGAAAATGGAAGAGGTCTATAGGGTGGAGTTTCCATTAAAATGGATGGTACCTTACTCCCCTATTTATATGGAACCATGTGGAATAACAAAGATATCCCAAAAAATCCTACACCACTTGGAATACCCTCCATTGAAATCCCAAGAGACATAGGTGGGAACTTACTTCCACAAAATTGTGTCATTGTCTGTCTGTACACTGCTCATAAGGAGGGGTATTTTTTAATGCCAGAAAATGTGAACCATCAAATATAGGGTTCAATAAACACTCAAATAAATATTATTATATTCCCATGAAGATAAAGGATGAAGACACATAGATACAATGGGATTATATGGGAGGATTACATGAAACTTTTAATTTTTAATAAGTCTCCTGATCACATGACACTTTGAATGTCATGTGATAGTGTTATGTGATCCATATAAACTACTAATGAGAAATCGAAAAACCTTATATGATTAATTATTATCATTTTAATCCTCATAAGATATCTCAATTCATCATGAATATTCTCTCATTCTTTTCCATTTGATTATGTGATTCCCTAATAAAAAAATAATGGGCAATTGTCCAAGGCCTTGTAAAATAACAAATAAAATGGTTAAAATGGTGTAAGATTCGTGTGATGAAATTTATATAGATTTTAATTTTAAGGTCTTATGAGGATCATTTTATAAGTTCATGGATCATGAAAAGGACCTAGGTACATTCTGACATCATCACATGAAGGACACTGGACATGTCACCTTCATCATGAAAGGATTTCATACATGTCATCATAATCATGTGATTTCCTTATAGACAAATTATGGGAAAATGTATTGATATTAATAAAATAAAATCCCAAAATATATTACCCTTATATGAAGGGGACTAATGTTATTCTTCATGTGAAGGGGTTATGTGTTTTAGGTGGTCTATTTAACAATCACACTAAGCCCCTCATACGTTGCATCTTTCTCCAATGAAGGTCCCAATACACATCAGACTCATCTTGTGAAAGGCCATTGACATGAAAATTCTATCATGGATGGATTTCAAGCATTTCTGACTTATCACATGAATTCCCTTAAACGTTCCATCTTGATCTCAGGAAGATATTTAGACGAGTCTTCCTAGATGATTCTAAAGCCTCTACTATAGGCAGCCTAATATTATAAAGACTCCTAAACATATAGGCCCAAAATTCCAAAGGTAGTTTGACATGACTATTTGATCAAGAAAATTATTTTAATAATCCCTGGGTAAAATAAATCTTACAATGATGGAATGGTCAGGAGGTCACTATTTATTACCCAACACAAAGACGACATTATGAATAACCAATGGATGGATCACATGAAACATGTGATGAGAAGCTCCCTCTACCAAATTAGTCCCATATATGTGATTTAGGTTCCATGAAAAGTAGTATAGATCTGAGGTTGAATGCCCTATAAATCCCCCCCCCCCAACCATGACATTGAAAACACACACATGGTTGAAAAGTGAGAGTAAACTTTCAAAAGCATAAAACCACACAATAATAAGATTCATTCACGTGGTAAGAACAATTAAAGACTTAATGGATTAAATGGTATGATTATACACTTTTCTAAATCCCCATATTGATAATGTGGAATTCTTCCAACATGTTGGTCTGATCACTTGAAGGATCTCCAACAAATCAACTTGATCGCATGATGCCTTTCTATCGGTTTACGCTTGACAAACGATGAATAATTTATAAAATAAAGGCTAAAAACATAAAAAAATTATAGACACTGCATGAGAAGATATATAAGCTAATTTTCAAGTGAGAGCACCAAGAACCCCCTATGATCCATTCATCGGTCACATGATGGTCCCTAGACATTTCATTCTTATCATTCATATTACTTATGAAATGTCATCCAGATCAACTGAAGTACATCAGACTGCATGGACTAGGAAAACTCAATGCATTTCACATTGGCTATAATTTTGGGCTAGGTGAATGTAGAAAACTAGTAAAACCCTAGGAGGAACATTTCAATTATTAATCTCAGTAACCAATTTAAATGGTTAAAATTTGAAGGCCCAGTTCAGGAACAATGAGATTCAGTACGAATAGAAATGGGAATCCAAACCCCAATATTATAAGAGAACATCAACAATTGTAAAGTATTCTCTAAGGTATTCTTAGGTTATAAGATCTCTAGTCAATTCATAGAATAACATTCTGATTTAATGTATGGTAGATTACATCACAGTACAATAAGGTGGAAGTGGTAGAAGGGAAACTGGGATTTGGGGAGCTACATTATGATTTAGGGGAAGAAATATAAATGGAATAAGGATTACTCTAAATTACCTAAACATATGGAGACATTGTCTACCAAAAATATTTGGACAAGGGTGGAATATCTTGAACCCACTTCTAATGACCAGGAACGTAAGAAGAGTTAAAACCCTCATAGTAAAAATCAAATGGTTGACTATTGTGATTTTAAGGAATATGATCAGGTTGGTGGAATGATGGAAATTCTAACATGGAAGTAGGGAGGATCCATGGATTTGGTTGGAAAAAATAGTATCACTAAACTGGTTGACCCCAAAAATGAAATATTAGTGCTTTCTTATTCAATGTCAGTAATTGTCTAGGTGGAAAAAAAGAAAAGAAATATCCAAGGATATTATTATTCACTGTGAGGAATGAATACTACCTTGGGATTTTTATATCAGTGCATTACAAGTGGATATTGATAGGATAACTGATAGAATGATTCAAGTATATACTAATACAGAGAATTGTGTGTGGATAAATGATCAAGTTCCTATTTTTAGACAATGAATAATGAAAGGAAGATAATCTTGGAGGAGTATATTTATATTTTGGACAATATGTCCTATCATTTTAAAGATCTTGTAAGTGATTATCTGAATATGAAGAGAACTTAGATTAATGAACATTATATAGGGAGAAGGTTTCTAATAACCTCAAACTAATTTTCAATGATTTTTTTGATTTCTTAGGGTGTCTAATTATTTTATAATCTGAACATGTGGAGCTTCCAAAATTTTCCATCATAGGGATTATTTTAAATAAAAAATTAATTTTAAGTTAGTCAGTTGGGTCATGAGAAGTACTTCAATCATGTCACCCAAATCATGTGATTTTTTTAATACATGTCATCCAAATAAAGTGAAGTACTTTAGATATATTAGCCAGGTCATGTGAACTCTGTTGGACATGTCATATAGGTTATCATGGTAGTGATTAGGCATGCCATCTTGGTTGTGCGATATCCAATGGAAAGTTCTCCCATGTCCCACAAATAACCCCACACATGTCATCTTCATATAGAAAAATACCATTGGATATGTCATACATGTCAAATAGAAAACTTGGGCATGTCAATCAGACACCCTAGACATGTGAAGAAGACACCCTAGACTGGTCGAGTAGGCACCCTATACATGTTAAGAAGAAATTCTATACATTTCATGTAGACACCCTAAACATGCAAAGTCGACATCCTAGACATGTTAGAATAACACTCTGGATATGTTAGGCTAACATAATCAAACATGTCAGCCTTTTCTAATAGGAATACTTGAGCATATACCCTTGAACCATGTTAGCCCCCAATACCTTTGGTCGATCATTCCCTATTTATATGAGAATTGTCCCTAATAAGCCATGTTTAAGCCCTCATACAACTGTATCGGTTTTTTGAAATCCTCATTCCATCTATGCATGCTCAATTGACCACATACAGTCCCAACTATTTATTAATAAGAGGATAAGGGTTCAAAATCCCCAATGGGCATCCATCCTGTCGTATGTCCCTCTATATCCAAACTTTTTTGACTCATGGGACCTAAATTATCATATGTTCTATCATCCTTCCTTGTCTATCAATGTATAATAAATCATTTTGTACATGATAATCATCTAAATTGTAAACCCCAATCATGCCCTCAAATATATTAAGTACATTAAAGGGTTAATAACAAACTGAATGATGAAGACTCTAATTTATGTTATACAAAGGATACATAGGATGGATTCTTAAGGACTGAGTTCCATATTGAACATTCCATCAGGGTTGCCTCAGTGTATAAGTACTACATCCATAGTGCATCTAACCACTTTCTATCCCTTTTTTTCTCAAACCAAGCAAGAATAATGTGTGTAGAGATTGAAAATAGTTGATTTAATAACATCATGAAAGTCACCCAAACCAGGGAAACCTCAATGTGTAAGAGTCATCCAACAATATGATACTGATTCGTCCATACATGGACATCCACCTCAGTGTAAGTCCCAAATGAATTCCCATATTGATAAAATTTGGGGAAATAACCCTCATGAGTATAAAAAATTCTTCTCCACCTATTATTGAGTTGAGGATGTACTAAACTATGAAGTAGCTGATTCATGTTATAAGAAGTATACATTGGAAACGTTCCTAAGGCTTGATATTTATACTCAATAACAAATTTCCCTCATATATTTCCTTACCATATACTGCTAAACTGTATAGTGTAGTCCTATCATACATACTAAAACTATGAAAAATGAATTATGTGGGATTTGATTCATGTTATTACAAGATATGTAGGACACCTATCAAAGGATCAATATTAATCTTGGAACACCAATCACCTCCCTGTAAAACAATAAACTCTAGTGTGCCTGATCATATAGATTTATATAATAGGAGTTTCCTTGTGGTTAAGAAATAAATGGAACTAGATGGATAAACTTACATATACATATATATATGTGGTTTCATTAATAGAACTTCCTTTCTTCATGCATATGAATTCAACACACCAATTAGTTTTTTAGGGTAACCAATCCTGCATTAGGATTTCAAAAAGATTCATGAACATGTCTTAAATATACAATAGATCCCTTGAGTAGAAAATAATTCCCCCCAAAAGGGTGTGATGATCCTGACCTCCCATCCTCTCGAAGGATGTGAGTTTCTAAGAATCATTGAGATTCAAAACCCAAAAACCACCTACCTTTGGAAAATAGGCTTTGTGATTCTTTATGGATCTGTGAACCATTGGGTGATTCTATGAAAAAACTCTACCATAATTGTTTCCTATGAAACTATACAGATCCCATCACAAAAAATCATCATAATAGCAGATTTGGAAAAAATAGTTATAAAAAATAAAAAAAACAATTTTGAAAACAACACAAAGTATCTTCAATCATCCCCTATTCTTTTTTTGGCAACATTCATTATCAAATTTTAGAAGCCACTCAACCATTTTCAATCCTAATTTTTAGACAACTATTCCTTCATCGTTTTTCTACCTTTATCAATATGTGGCCTTTCTTAAAGAAAATTTCTTAATAACAAACTACTAGATAATGTAATTTTTTTTTGAATAATTTCATCCCTCAATGACAAGAAATTTTGTGGCCATGTTAAGATACCCCCCCCACCCCACAGTTTTATCTTCCCTCAAAAAAATTACACTCAAAATTTATTCCATCTCTCTCATTTTATGATAAACATATATTAAAACTCATAAACTAAAAAAAAACCTTCCAAAAATTTTGTACCAATTATCCCCCTTTCCGGAATAATTCAATAAAAAGTGAGGGTTTACTTAATTACATAATTTAAGAATTCTTTGGTGGAGATTGAATATCATGTTACAACCTCAATTACAGAAATCCTTATCTTAGAAAAACAATGGTAAAAATATCAACAATTTAAAACTCAATTGAAATGTACTAAATAAGAACATCTCTTCCAACAAATTTATACTTAATTAAACGATACTTGATATTAATTTTTTTTATTGACTGTTGTGAAGGGTATTTGGAAGGATCAATGGAACAATGATTATCCTGAAGAATGATTAATGGTTTAAAAACATTCACTCTATAGTATTATAACAAAAATTTCATCTAAATAATTTATGAACAAGCATAGTATATGAAACATATTCTGATTTTTTTGTATTGAGAGTAAAAAAACTTTGTTTCATACTATGATAACTTAGACAATATTCTACCTCGAAAAACTACCTCCTAATGTTGACTTTCTTTTACTACAAAATCAATCCCAATCAGAATCATTTTAACTATGAAATTTTATAAAACAATTCCTTTTATACAAAAAAAATCCTATGATGATGTTCCTTTAAAATATATGGGAATTTATTTACTACCAACATATATGATTCATTTGGATCACTCCAAAATATTTCACATATAGTAACAACATAAACTATGTCTAGCCTTGATGATATAAAATACATGAATCTTTCTATAAATATTTGGAAGTCCTTTTAATTCACAATTTTCCCATATATATATTTACTTATTCTCATTCCAATAGAAATAGTACTAGAAAATCATTTGTATTTTTTCATTCTAAAATTTTATAAAAACTCTCAAGCATAATTTTCATATGATACTAAAATCTATATTTCCCTCTGTCTCACTTGTAATACCAAAAATAAAGTTAATTCTTCAAGCATTGAAGTTTATAATTTTCTCTTCATTTCATTAAAAAAACTAATTACAAACATTATCTCTATCCCCTTCAAAATATATGTCAACAATATAAAAAATAACAATCATGGTACTTGAGGTAATATCCTTCACATATAAGTTGTTGTATACCTTTCTATAAGAAAAGTTCAATTTCTTCTACCAACAATCATGTTTAGGTTACTAGGAACATGGATCATGTTTCAATCCATAAACAACATTATTCAATTTACAATACTTAATTCTTTCTTTATCAAGTAGGAATACACAATGGTTTCTCAATATTAACTTATTCCTTAATTTCTCCATTTCATTAATCTATATTAACATCCATTTGATATAATTTGTAACAATGATGTATAGTAACATCTGATGTTAATATATTTTCTATTTTTAATGGGGGTAGAATTCTTAAAAATATAAACCTTCCACTTATGAGTATCCTTTGAAAACAAGAATTTATTTGATTCTAAATTTTTTTCCATATTCATTAATATTGTTTCAAAACGGACACTTTTTCCAAATAAAATTATTTTCTATTACTCATGGAACGAGTTCCCATGTTTCATTTTTCTCAATATGATATAATTTTCCGTTAATATAATCAACCCGTTTATTGAGTTAAACTACCAATGCAATATATTCTAGTTCAAAATATGAGGAATGTGATGTTTTATTTTCTAACCTCAACTTACTTCTAGTATAAACTTTATATTTCTAATTTACAATAATGTTTTTAGATTTATTTAATTCTATTGGGTATGAAATTTTAAATATCATATACCTTTTTAATTTTGTTATTATACAATTCATATTAATCACCATATTCATTTTTAGGATCACATTCAACTTCTATTTTGTTATTATGGTTGGAACTCACTTTTTATCTTCTATAACACATTCAAAAACCTTTTTTTAAGGATATTGAATTTTCAACAACATTCAGATCATAGGAATACACAAACTTTTGTAAATTTTGGTTACATATTTTATAAAATCATCCATTGGATGAATATTCCATGAAAATTTCTTCTTTATCTCTTTCACCAAATTCTCTCAAGTATAAACTTTCTGTTATTATTAAGTAAGGACTCTGAAATTCGTTGAACTATTTCAATGAAGTTTTTCTATATACAAAATTTTTTAATAAGTCAAATTGGATTTTTTCTATAATAAACTTCTTTTTTTATATGTACAGTATTACTAAAATCAAATCTCTTGAAAAAAAATAGAATTTGTATACTCTTCCAAAATACTTCTTCCCATTTCAACTTAACTTTTGTTTTTTCTTTTCTACCACTCCATTTTTATTGAGTGTATGGATCAAATTATATATGTTTGATTCCATTTTTCTCAAAATATGATTAAAAATCATTACATGTGTACTAATTTCCATTATTTGTTCTCTTCTTCAATATATAAACCCCTATCTCTCATTCAACTACCCTTTTAGAAATTCTAAACATTTCAGTAGCCTCTGATTTAAGATTTATAAAAATTAAGTTAGTCATATGAGTAAATTCATCAATAAAAGTGATAAATTATAGATCCCCCTTTTTATTAATGTAATGTAATCACACCGTGATTAGGGTGAATAAGATCAAGTGTTATGATATATTTAATTTCAACATTCTTATTTATTTTACTAGTCATATATTCTTTATAATAGGTTGTACATATGATCTTATTTTTTTCATATTCTGTAGTTATAAGTTTCTTTAAGAATATTTGTAGAGACATAAATCTTGAAGTACATAGACTTTACATTACTTTTGTGGAATACTTAATACATGAAAAAAATAGAAGCCCAAAGACTATATTAGTTTAGTGTCTTTGGAAACTCAGAACATAATCTTCTAATCATAGTGAAAGATCTTCAACATATCCCATAAAGATCTTAAAATTTAGTTTTCTTACCTAAACCATTTCTTTATATCTTGGGGAAAAGAAAACACAAAAATGGTGAGCATAAATGATCTGTAATGGTAAACATGGAGAACTTAAAAACAATCAATAAACATTTGAATGTAAAAACATGAACATAAAACATCAAAATCTTGAGCAATGACAAAAATATTGGTAGTACATAATTCATAGATCATAAAGAAACATTAATAATGATAAAATAAAATATGTAATTGTGGAAAAAAATTAAGTAGAAGATTTTCCAAGACCATCATAGTGGACAAATTCCATTACTGAACTGGGTTTACTTGTCGTTCCACCCCTGTATTACTGAACCTGATTTTACTTTCAATTACAGACATGTCTATGGCATGAGATATAAATCTTTAACCAATTAATTATAGGGGGATATAGGTCTTACCCATCCCATAATGAAATCATTCTTTTGTGTGCCACAAAATAAACATAAATCATTCATCATAACCCAATGAATAAAATGGTTTCATAAACATCATCCCATCATAACATAATCCATATAATACAATGCATATCATTTCATCATAAACAAAATCAACCCATGTAAACTATAGGTAAATTATACTTAAAACATTACCATATTAAAGAATGTCATCTTAGATGGAAAATAGTCTCGATAAAACACTTGAAATGAATTCTTGAGGAAAATATCCATTCTTCTTCAAAATCATTTTCCTTTCACAAAATGCCATGAAATTTTATAAGAAAAGATTTTTGTTGAAAATAATAATGAAATATTGTAGATTATGCTTCATGGAAATAAGGGGTTATGAAAATGTAAAAATCTATTCATGCCGTATATGTTAAAAAACATTCTTCTTGTACTTTTTCCAGAAAAGTCAAAAAGTACCTCATATGGTAAAAAAACAAAGATTCCTTCCATACGATGGGGTAAAAGTCAAAAAAGGGTAAAAATAAATTTAAACATATATTGAAGAATTGTAAACATTTTATGAAAACATTTTCAGATAACATGTACATGGATGATAAACATAACCTGAGTAAATACTTACAAATATACAATCTCGGATAATAATGAGATTGGAATATTTATCCCTTACTATTTATAATCGGTGGAATCACACTTTCCATAAAATAAAGAAAATTACATGCATATGTAAATATCATATCATTAATAAAAAAATCATTTCACATTCATGGGAAGCCTAAACACCACACAAAATAAATAGTTGGTGATTAAGGAATATGTATCATAGAAATAATAGTGAGATGAAATAATCCCTTACCTTAAGTCCAATTTCTTCCGTACATGTCTGAAACTTCTTTATGATGGGTTTAAACATATTATAAAGTTTTAATATAACCATAATAATATTTATGATATCATATATGATTCACTTAGGTCTTCATATTACCCGTTCATTTGTCAATTTCATGTTAAAGCAAAGTTTTGGGTAATAATTGTATCATTTATCGTACGTGTTTGGACGTGTTTTTCTTGATATTATTATTAATTATATCATGATTTACTTACTTTAGAAAATGTAAAACATGATTTATATATCAAATATATTCAGTATATATATATATGTATAATAGATAAATAAATGAAATGAAATACACCATTTATGGAGACGGAAGGCCGTACATACGCATGATCGTTGTTTTCATTTCGTTATTGAATTGAATGAAAGTAAGTAGAGAAATACATATATATATCCATTAGAATTATTATGTCATATATTTCATTATTATTCATTAAATATACTTTATAATTATTCTTTAACGGTTAACATGGAGAATGAATCTCATCGCGTCGTGGAGACGGTAATCCCTACGTACGTATGAGCGATGATATCGTTCCCATAATTATTTAATGGAATTGGAACGGATGATATAATATCTATAAATTATTATAATTTCATAATAATCATATATAGTTATTATTTCCACCATTATACCCATCTATGTAAGGTGGTTTTGGAAAACAGATTACACCACAACATGGAGACGGTAAGCCGTGCGTGCGCACACGCGGTGATTTCGTTTTTCGTAGGATGGATAGAAGGTGAAAATAGGGTTGTATCATATTTATAATAAAATATAAGAATATGAGTGATAATTATGTTATTACTTTATAATGAAACAAATAAATAAGGGGATGTATAAGAAAAAATAAATTTTAAAGAATCGGTAAAGGATATTACCTCTTCCTCGACGTGCCTCTTCTTAACCTCCTCTTAGTGCACTCAATTGGTCTTTGAATAAGACCAGGACCTCTATTATGTTTCTAGGGAAGGGTATAAGAGAAATGGACCGTGTTGGGCCGATCTTGATGGCTCAAAAATGTTTTAAAGACGAGAGGGAGGAGGTGCCCTTTTATAAGGGAGGAGAGGGGCACTTTTTGAAAACCTCAAAAATATTAATTAATAATAAAATCAAACCCAACATAAAAACTTCAAAAAATGACTCAATTAAAAGATTAGCTGAGATAGTACTGTAATATCATCATCCAATAAAATTTAGACATGTTTTAATTATATTTTAAACCTTATCATTTTGATTTACCCTTATTTAATTTATTTAATTTTATTTGCAGTAATAATATTCTAATTTTTGAATTGTTTTAAATTCTTTATTATGTTTTGTAATTTTTAAATAATTAGATAAATTATTACATTTTAGACAACATAACTTTTAAATATTTTTGTGATTTTTAAACAATTTAATAATATGTTATTTTTATAAAATATCAATAGTTTCAATTTTGACACAATTCAATAATTTCAATTTAAATTAAATACACACATAAGATATATTCAAAAAAAATTAATAGATTCATAACTTGTAATATTCATCTAAAAATTCATGTATCACATTAATTAGTTCATATAATATTTATTTTATTATTTTTAAATCCATTTATTTGATATTTCCCTTAATAAAATAATTACTACAACATTTTTTTATAATTATTTAATATACTTATTTGTTGCATACAAATTAAAAAATAATAATATGATTCCAATAAATCTAATATCTTACATAAAAATACATTTACTCAAATTTATCATCTTAAAATTACAACATTTATATTTTTATATTTATTAAATCATGAAGGTGATAAATTTGACATCATTAAAAATTAAATAATATAAGTGTCATAATCACTTTTATGAGGCATCAAATGGTCAAATATTCGACCATTGGATGCTTATGGTTTACATGTACATGACCAATAAGTTTTGGTCAGGTTTTTGTTCCTTTTATGGTCACTATTGGTTTAATAAAAATGGTATTATTGATTTTTCACTAAATAAACAATTTCTGCATCACTATTGTGTCACCATTAATGATAATTATTTAATCATTAGAAATTATAAATAAATTCCCATGATGTAGATAATCTTATTATCTTGAAGGTGACTATTTTTTTTCTAAGTTTTTTTAAGTTTATCACTAAATTAAAATAATTACATTTATAAGATATAAGAGAGTGACATGTTGTCACGTTCTTTGGTTTTAATAATAATTACATAATTTTCATGGTCAAAATTCCATGAAATGAATCTATTTATACCCCTATGTGATATGTTTTGACTTTTATTCATCTAATAAAATTTTGGTAGGTGTTATTGTAATTTTATAATCTTATTTTTACCCGTAATTACTCAATTTACCTTTTAACTGTCGTAAATAAAAATTACCATAGTTACTATTCATAATATCAATAAATAAAATTAACCTATTTACATAATTTAATCCCACAAAATTAAAATATGGAATCCATTTGTCAAAATTCATAACACATAAGTTGCAGTAATTAATTTAAAATTAATCCCAATGTTATGAAAATGGGTTTTTAAAGTTAAAACATTGCCAAATATTGAAATGTTTTTACCTATTAATTCAATGTAAAAGTAATGATAATGACTTAAATTATATTAAAGGGTAAAAGTATATTATATTTATACTTTAAAACAATTAAATTTTATTATTTAACCATATGAATTACCTTGATGAAAAAAATTGTTTTTAAGAAAAATTTAGCGTATTTTTACAATTCATCAAAATATGAAAGTTAACAGAAAAATATAAAAATTTTATACAAAGTAAATTTTTATATCCTTATTGTAATGAATAATTTTATTTTGTCTAATTGAACTTATAAACATGTCAAAAACTATATTTAAATTGGGTGCTCTACCAAAAGGCGGCAAAACAGTATTTTTTGAAAAATATTTATTTTACCGGAAATTTTTTTTTCATACCATGTTCTATAATATGTGTATGATAAATTATTATGTAATAAAATTAAAAATGTAGTTAATACTATTCATAATGGCTAGTTCATTACAATATATCGTTGTTTAGGGAAACTCGGTATTACGTTCAACACACGATATCGAGGAAGGTTGCTCTTACGGGCAACACAAGCCAAGAATAGTGTTTAAGTATTCTACAAGATAATACGGTGTTGCGTATAGTGCAAGCTAATCTTGGGGTAGCGTACAACAGAAGACATAAAAGAAATTAAAAATAATATTTCTTATAAAATTTCAAGGTGTTACATTCTACCCCCCTTAAAATGAATTTCCCCCTCGAAATTCGTCGGAGTTATAAATGGTTTACTACTTGAAAGTTTCTTTCATAGAAACCCACATCGTAAAAATGAATACTAAAACGTAATTTTAAAAATGAAAGTTATAAACACAACGGTCTCCCAAAGTAACTCAGCATTGGGTTTCCACATAAGTGAATATATGTTATGATATGGATATGGAAGAGAAATCTAACTATCATGTTCTGATGAAGTGCGGTAGAGAACATGGCTATGAAAAATCCATCAATCACAAAGCCATAAATTTGTGGTGATCTAAGGTACAATATGATTCATCAAATATGAGGATACTAGGACAAAAAATTTTGCTTTCAAGATCATTACCCTAAAGTTGTTGAATTGTTTAATTAGGAGAAATACTTCTTGATTTGAGTATAATATCATCGTTGATCATTACATGAAAAAATTCCACATCATCTCTTATTTAAATAAATGAAGTTGAATTTTTCATTCTTGAAGTATTAGTAGATCATGTGATAGAATGATAGGTCATTCCATCTGTCTCTATCACAAAAAAAAAAAGTTGGCATAAGATATTAAATATACATAAATCCATCTATGGTGAGGTTAATCGTATATGGTTACAAAAATGGAATTATACTTCATATATAATACCACTTATTAAAATAAAACTAATTTCATAAACCAGGGACTTCCTGTATGCCAGTGGTAGGAAATAATGGATTGTCGCACTTTAGTTTTGGGTTTGATTCCCGCAACCTTGTCTAACGCGACGGGTTGTCGTTTGTCCTGCATGTTGTCCTTTTTCTAAAAAATACTATTATAACATTCTAGAAAAAAGTTTTAGTATTAAACAATACTATATGATGTCCAACATAATCCATTCCATTCTTTAGGCTTATCAAAAATACATATGTCCAATCTCATAGTATAATGAAAATAATTACTAGAAATGTCATCTTCCAATCAAGTGAATACCATCATTTATCCCCCATATATCATACAATATATTTTTTTAGTCACATTCCAAATATGTGAATACCTTAATCATGTATTATCTTGAAACATGAATTACATTATAACCTTAGTGAAAACATGAATGCTGTCAAAAGTTAACTCTTTTCACATACCAAAATCCCAAAATTTCTATATGCTCAAACCATGATGTCACTTTGTCCTTATATCATTCATTAGCTCATTAATACTATCAAACATATTATTTTCTCCTTATCCATTCATTTTTCAAATATCATCTTCTTTGCAAAAATATTTCAATCACATTTCATGGTTACCGGTACCATATTCTTATGGAAACCCATAATGGACCAATACATAGATATTCCAATATACCCTAAAAGTACCTCAACAACATTATTCTTTAATACCTATACATAAACACTTAAGTCCATCCTCTTCAATGATTGACATGGAATAAGTCCTTCCTTGATTAAGAAGTAACTTCTTTGGTTAGGGCATTGAGTTGGGTAATGCCCATGTTCTCTACAGATAAGACATTGAACTCCATAAAAGTCTATCACGCTATGACCCTTCTCCCCACATAGATAAAATCTTCCCATCCATTTGATGTATTCATCAAGGTTCTTCTTCTCTTTTTTATAAATCTCAATCTTTTTTTCTCTATGCTCCTCACAATGCGAGCATGCATAAAATTCCATCTTCCTCTTATTTGATGAATTAGGAATACCACTAAAGTTCACCTTGTTAATCATATATCACGATGACTGATTCGGCATATCACAATATCTTTCTTTCTAGGTATTACACAATTATGTGTCTCATAGTCCCTAATTTGTCCATTGGATTCAATGTTATACTAATTTTTTCTGGTTCCCTCCATTGACTAAAACCAGAAACCATGGTGTAAGAAACAATTAAAATAACAAGGAACCACATAATCAAAAAAAGTCTAACTTATCACACATTCCTTAATAAATGACACCTCTGGTTCACCCTAGGTTATTCATGATCTTAAAAATTATTTAATTATTGTAACCTATAGTTATACTAAACCTTGGGGACATACCTAGACATACATTAGAAATATCTCTAGAGAACTCATTAAAGTTTTCTCATCCTTGTTTCCAATGGTTAACTAAACCTTCGCTCTGATACCAACTATAGAGAACCAAAGCATGATTTACATATACATTACATTACATTTGCAGAATACTTAATATATGACAAATGACGCCCAAAGACCTTATTAGTTTAGTGTCTTTGGAAACATGGAACAAAATCTTCTAATCATGGTGAAAGATCTTCATCATCTCCCTTAATGATCTTCCCATTTTGTTTTCTTACCTAAATCCTTTCTTTATATCCTGGGGAAAAGAAAAAATAAAAATAGTGATCTCAAATGCTCAGTAAGGGTAAACATAGAGAACTTAAAAACAATCCATAAAGCTCTGAACAGAAAAACATGAACATAAAACATCAAAATCTTGAGCAATGACATCAATCTTTGTTGTACACAAGGAATAGATAATAAAGGAAAATTAATCATTATAAAATAAAACATGTAATTCTAGGAAACCATTAAGTACATTATGTGATTTACATAGTAGCCAAGGCATTGTTTTCAAGACCATTATAGTGGACAAAGTCCATTACTGAACCGAGTTTACATTCCGTCCCAGCCCTGTATTACTGAACCAAATTTTACTTTCTGTTCCATACATGTAAATATCATGAGATATAAATATTTACCCAATGCATTTGAGGGAGATATAGGTCCCACAAATCTCATAATGAAATCATTCATTCGTGTTCCACAAAATAAACATAAATCATTCATTATAACCCAATGAATAAAATGGGTTTCATAAACATCATCCCATCATAACATAATCCATATAAAACAATGGATACCATTTCATCATAAATAAAATCAAACCATGTAAATAATAGGGACATTGTACTTGAAACATGACCATATTAAATAATGTCATCTTAGATGGAAAATACTCTCGATAAAACACTTGAAATGAATTCTTGAGTAAAATATCTTTTCTTCTTCAAAATCATTTTATTTTTACAAAATGTCGTGCAATTTTAAAAGAAAATATTTTTGTTGAAAATAATCATGAAATCTTCAGAGTATGCTTCATGGAAATATGGGGTTATGAAAATGTAAAATTCCATTCATGTTGTATAAGTTAAAAAAACATTCTTCTTGTACTTTTCCGAAAAAGTAAAAAAGTACCTCATATGGTAAAAGAATAAAGATTCCTTCCATACAATGTGGTAAAAGTAAAAAAAGAGTAAAATTGACTTGAAACATACATGGAAGAATAGTAAACATTTTATGAAAACATTTTGAGAAAACATGGACATGGATGATAAACAAAACCCCAGTAAATACTTACAAATAAACTATCTCGAATAAGAATGAGATTGGAATAATTATCCCTTACCATTTATAATCAGTGGAATAATAAGTGTCATAAAATAAAGGAAATTACATGCATATGTAAAAATAATATCGTTTATAATAAAAATCATAAAACATTAATGGGAAGGTTAAACACCATAGAAACAAATAGTTGGTGATTAAGGCATATTTCTTACAGAAATAAAAGTGAGACGAAATAATCACTTACCTTAGGTCCAATTTCTTCCGTGCGTGTCTGAAACTCCTATATAGTGGGTTTAAACATATTATAAACTTGTAATAGAACCTTAATAATATTTATTATATCATATATGATTAATTGATGTCTTTATATCACCCGTTCATTTGTCAATTTCATGTTAAAGCAACGTTTTGGGTAATAATCATATCATTTATCGTACATGTTTAGACTTGTTGTTCTTGATATTATTATTACATATATCATGATTTTCATACTTCCAAAATGTAAAACATGATTTAAATATCATATATATTCAATATATATGTATAATAGATAGATAAATGAAATTAAATACACCATTAATGGAGACGATAGGCCGTACATACGCATGAATGTTGTTTTAATTTCCTTATTCAATTGAATGAAAGTAAGTAGATGAAAAACATTTATATATCCAATAGAATTATTATTCCATATATTTCATTATTATTCATTATATATACCTTATAAATATTTTTGAATATTTAACATGGAGAATGAATCTCATCACGTTGTGGAGATGTTAATCCGTACGTATGCACGAGTGATGATATTGTTCCCATAATTATTGAGTGGAATTGGAGTGGATGATATAATATCTGAGAATTAGTATCATGTTATAATAATCATATATAGTTATTATTCCCACCATTATACACATCAAAGTAAGGTGGTGTTGGAAAAACATATTACACAACCGTGTGGAAACGGTAAGCCGTACGTACGCATGCCTGGTGATTTCATTTTTCGTAGGAAGGATAGAAGGTGAAAATAGGGTTTTTTAATATTTATAATAACATATCAGTATATGATTGAAACTTATGTTATTACATTATAATGAAACAAATAAATAACAGTATGTATAATAAAAATACATTTGAAATAATTTGTAAAGGATATTACCTCTTCCTCGACACGCCTCTTCTTAACCTCCTCTTAGGGAACTAAAGTTGGTCTTTGAAGAAAACCAGTACTTGTAGTATGTTTCTAGGTAAGTGGAGAAGATAAATTTACAGGTTTTTTCTGAGATTTAAGGCTAAAAAATGTTCTGAAGAGGAGAGGGAGGAGGTACCCTTTTATAAGGGAGGAGAGGGGCACATTTGGAAACCTCCAAAATATTTTTTAATAATAAAATCAAACCCCACTTAAAACCCTCCAAAAAAGAATCAATTCAAATATGAGATGAGATAGGATTTTAATTTCATCAACATATAAATTTTAGACATATTTTATGTTTTTTTAAACCTTATCATTTTGATTTATCATTATTTAATCTATTTAATTTTACTTACAGTAATAATATTCTTATTTTTGAGCTGTTATAAATACTAACTTATGTTATGTGAATTTTCCATAATTAGATAAATTATTACATTTTAGACCATATAATTTTTAATTTTCAATTTTTAAATATTTTTTTGAATTTTAAACAATTTTATAATATGTTATTTTTATAAAATATCCATAGTGTAAATTTTGACACTATTCAATTATTTGAATTTAAATTAAATCCACACAGAATATATATTCCAAAAAATATATTTAATAGATTCATAACATGTCATATTCATCGAAAAAATTCATGGAGAACATTAATTTGTTCATATATCATTTATTTTAATATTTCTAAAACCATTTATTTGATATTTTGTTTAATAAAATAATTACTACAATATTTTTGTATAATTATTTAATATACTTATTTATTGCATAAAAATAAAAAATAAAATATTATCATGTAGATAAATTTAATATCTTACTTAATAATAATTTTATTCGAATTTATCATCTTAAAATCAAAATATTTAAATTGTTATATTTATTAAATCATGAAGGTGACAACTATGACATCTTTTAAAATAAAATAATATAAGTGTCATAATCGCTTTTATAATACTCAAAATTGTCAACTATTCTACCATTGGATTATTATGGTTTACATCTACATTAAAAATAAGTTTTGGTCTGGTTTTTGTGTCTTTTATGGTCACTATTAGTTTAATAAAACGTGTATTATTGATTTTTCACTAAATAAACAACTTATATGTCACTATTGTGTCACCATTAAAGATAATTATTTGATCCTTAAAAATTGTAAATAAATTCACATGATTTAGATAATTTTATTATATTCATGGTGACTATTTATTTTTGTAGTTTTATGAAGTTTGTCACTAAATTAAAATTATTACACTCATAAGATATAAGAGAGTGACATGTTTTCACTTTCATTGGTTTTAATAATAATTACATCATTTTCATAGTAGAAAGTCCATGAAATGAATCAATTCCAACCCTTAGGTGATATGGGTTTACTTTTATTCATCCAATAGAATTTTGGCAGGTGTTATGGTAATTTTATAATCTTATTCTTACCCTTAATTACCTGATTTACCTTTAACTGTAGTAAATAAAAATTACCATGGTTACTATTCATAATATCAAAAAAATAAAAGTAACATATTAACATAATTTGGACCCACTAAATTCAAATATTAAATCCATTTTTCAAAATTAAAAACACATAAGTTGCAGTAATTAATTTAAAATTAATCTCTTTGTTAAAAAAATGGGTTTTATAAATTAAAACATTGCCAAAGATTGAAATGTTTTTATCTATGAATTCAATATAAAATTAATGATAATCACTTAAATTATATTAAAGAGTTAAAATATATTCTATTTATACTTTAAAACCATTAAATTTTATAATTTATCCATATAAATTATCTCGATGAAAAAAATAGTTTTTAAGAAAAATTTATTGTATTTTTACTATTCATCAAAATATGAATGTTAACAGAAAAATATAAAGAATTTATCAAAAGTAAATTTGTATATCCTTATTGAAATTAATAAGTTTATTTTTTCTAATTGAACTTATAAACATGTCAAAAACTAGATTTAAGGTGGGTTCTCCATCAAAAGGTGGCAAAACTGTATTTTTTTAAAAATACTTATTTTACCTGAAATTTTTTTTTGTTCTCATACCATGTTCTAGAATATGTGTAGAATTAATTATTATGTAATAAAATTCAAAATTTAGTTAATACTATTCATAATGGCTATTTCATAACAATATATCATTGTTTGGTGAAACTCGGTATTGTGTACAACACACGCTATCGAGAAAGGTCACTCTTGCGTGCAACACAAGCCAAGAATAGTGTTTGTGTATACTAAAAGATAATGCGGTGTTGCATATAGAGAAAGATATTCTTGGTGTAGCGTATAACACAAGAACTAAAGAAATTAATAATTATATTTCTCATAAAATCTCTGGGTGTTACAATATTACTAAGAGAATGAGATCATAATTTTAAGCCCAAGATACCCAAGTATTTAACTCCACAATCTATTTTTATCCACAACACTAAAGTAAATTGAGTTACAAATTTATCCAATTTGAAAAAGAATTATGCTGGTTCCTTCTCCCCTGGTAATAACATTTCAATCTTCCATGATTCTGATGATACAAGAATATTTCATTAATATAACATCCTTACCATCATCAAAAAGTTGATTGTCACTAATTTTATTGTGTTTGAACCCATCAACTAATAGAACTTCCTTTGATTTCAGTTTCTGAGATTCAATCTCAATTATTATTATTACCCAGATTTTTAAATAACTTTAATTTCCAAAATTTAAATATTACTTCTTCCCAAATTTTAATATTATTCAATATCAATAAATCACCTATTTATGTAAGGAATAAAAATTATCAAGAATCCATGGTATGCTCATTTTAATATCTTTCATAGTAGTATCAATAACAATGTCCATTTATTCAACTTTCTTATTTACTTCTACTTTTTCTTTCCCATATTATGAAACTTATACCTTAATAGTTATCAAACGTTATTCAAAAAGAGTTATCAAGTTATCCACATCTTCTAAAAAAATTCTCCAGACAACCATAATAAATTTCCACTATAATCTTTCTAACATCTTTTGATTTATTCTTTCTTACTTCCTATTGTGTAAAAAAGATATACTTTTTATCCACTATTACTCCCCCTAAGTTAGTGCCTATTTCTAGGGAGTTAAATGTTGTTATAATATTTGTAATATTTATTCCCATATATATTAATACACCAGAAAAATCAATCAAATTTTAGTCTTTTATATAAGTGGTATCTTTTTTGTAGAAAGTTTGTTGAGGTTCGTAATGTATTTCTATTATTATTTCCACCTGGATTGGGGTAACTTTCTTATATAGGCAATTTTAATCTTTTTTGATTTGTGGGATTTCTCACATATTTTTTAAACCTTATATTTCCAAAAATTATTTTTAAACCTTCATGATTTTTATATTCATATGAACATTTAAAATCTTGCGGTTGAATATTTCGCATGATTCTTAAAATGGGATTTCCCAGTAGTTTAGAAAGTCTCAGAGTTTACTTTTGAAGATCTTTTGATTTTTTTTCTTATTTATTATGGTGAGTTTAACATCAATAAGTTTTTATTGTGTTTTTTAGACCACTTCTTCCTTACTGCAATATTCTTACTAAGATCATCCAGCATCTTTCATTCTTTATCAACTCATTATTTATGGTTCATAATCTCTTAGATATACTCATCTTATTATTTAAGTGCATATTTATTTCCTTTATGATTTTTTCTACTGTACTTATTCAACATTATATTTTCTTTCGTATGTTTATTTTAGCAAGACATGCAATGAGTCCTGATCATAGTTGAAACACGAAGTCAGTTTTTTCATCATCTTCTTCTTCAATACTAGAGGAATATTCCATATTTTAAAAATTAGAAATGAAATTATAAAAATTTCTAAAATTTCATCTTTTAATTACCTATTATCAATACACTCATAAAAAAATTCTTACTCAACATACCTTTTCTATTTCTAGTGAAATTTCTCTTAACACCAGGGGATTTTTTCTCTTCCCTAGAAATTTTGTACCACTTCATCCACTAAGGTTTTTCTTCATAATAATATCTATATACTCTAATTTTATTCTTCGTATAATTCATATAAAATTTACAATTCCTTCAAACTGAAATAATTTATGTTGTGTATTTTCCTTAAACTTTTCCCTAATTTTTGATAATTTTTTGTGATAATAGACATGAATCTTTTATTTTCTTCTACATTAAATTCATTAGCTTCTGATTCAATGAGTTCCATTAACTCGTGATCAAAATTTTTTATTCTTATTTTTCTAATAGCTTTAAAACAAGTTAATACCTTATATTATTTTTCAATTAAACATATCTACTCATCTCATAAACAATAAGAATTTAATTTAATTAATCAAGAGATGAATCAATTTTATCTTCTAAATGAGAGATTTCAAAATCAAACCCCTTAGGTAAATTTTTCATGAGTTTTTTAAGAATTGTATAATCTTCCAACAAATCTCTAAAACCACTGATATTGCAAAAAACTTCATCAAATTTGGTGAAACTATCATTAAACTTTTATTTATATTCCATTCTTATATATGCAAAATTAATACCCCATATTTGTAACTTTTCCTCTTCACTTTGGTGTTTACCTTGAAGATACATTCAATCTTTTCCAAAGTTTCTTTGGCTGTTTTGAGACCTATATTCTTCATTAAAACATTTTATTAAAAATATTTTAGAATAGAATTTCTATATTTCCCATAAACCACAATATTATTTTTTTTTAAACTTCACAGGGGCATTTTTTCTAATGGGTGGAAACTGAATTCTAGCTACATCAATCTCTTCAAGGCTAAGTGAAAAAAGATATCATATAATTCTATTTTTCTAATGATGGTAATTTTTTCTATCAAAAGTAGTATTACCTCTTTTATTCACTGTTCTAATATTTTCTATGATGAGGAACAAATAGGGGAACCTTATTCTCTAATTATAAATTAATTTTATTTAGTTTGTTGGAGCCACTAAGAAGTGGGTGGCTAAATCAGTGGTGACCTTTTTACAATTTCAAATTTTTAACAATTAAACCCTATAAATGGTTTGTATTTTATACTTATCAACATTATATAAGAAAATTCACAAGAATTCATTGATAACAAAGTAAACAAGGAATTCAAGATTTACAAGCATCAAACGTATAGTAAGAACCTACATCTTTTCTATAGATACACCCTTCAGTCCATGGAAATTCACTCTTAGTAAAAAAAACATTGAGCCAACTTCCATTGGACTCTAATTATCTCCTAATAGGAATTATTATACTGAATACTATTAGTTTAAAGAGTTTTTCTTACAGAATGATTCAATAAAAAAGATGTGAAGCTTTTTAGAAATATCTCACAAGTCTTTCTAAAAGTCTCTTTCCATTTTTCACTATCAATGTTTCTCTATCTTTTATGTTTCCACCTGATGCACTTACCTCTATCTCGTATTCGTCATCTTATGCACCTCACAAAAAATTAACAACCTTTATAACATTTTTTCTATTCAATTTTGAAATCTATTATTCCTCAAAATATTATTAGAGACTCTATTCATTACTCTTTATCAATTTCCTATAAACTGGAAACACCATCTGATTCTCTAATCAAATACTTTTTTTGGAAACTCTTCTCCAACGTAAATATTATCTTGGTTGGAAAATCATTCTGATGCCAATTATACAGTGTTTCATATTTTCTTATAGTAAATATTGTTAAAAAAATCACACTTTTCACCCCCTTTATATAGGTTCAACCAAAGTTGAAAAGGTGAAATGTAATTTTTTCCCTCTCAAGTGAACATTTCTTGATTATTGTTGATCCTTATATCGAATCCTTGAATATTATAAACCTTCCAAAATACATAATCATTTCCAAACTTATTTAATAATCCTTAACATTAGTATTAAGGAACTAATATATTTTTTTATATCAACTAGATAACAATCTAAATAAAAAAATGGTACAAAATCATCATTATTAAAAGGTATTTACAAATATTTATTTAAAGCTCATAAATCTACATCTTGTGGAAGTTTTTTTTAGTGACTTATTTAGGAAACCCCCCTTTGGATATGTCTATCAAATATTCTTTGGTTGGTCTACTTGATCTTATGACTTCTTCTAATTGTTCTGACTCAACTTAATTTAATGCTAGAACAAACCTATCTAAAATGTTTATCTGATGAATGTTTATCATATGTATCTTTGGAACATGGAATCGATCCATTGTTTTCCTTATGTATTTCACTTAATAATATAAAACATTGAACCTTATATAGACTATAACAAAACATTTCCATTTGAAAATTTTACCAAATATCTGTTCAGAAAAATTTTATGCCTCTGACAGTTTCACTTGAGGCATTATAAATGGGTGAATTTATTATTGAAAATTATAATGACTTATATTACTTGTAAATTATCATTCAAGTTCCCTGGTATGTTTGGTAAAAAATTATTAATTATTCATCTTCTCGAACATTAAACTTATAACAACATTTTATTCCCCACCCCCCATTTTGTTTTCATAGATCAGAAAACTAAATTTTGACATCTCATGTTTGAACTCCCCATTTTTCAATTCATTTATCAATGTTGAGTGTCTTATCATTTAGAAAAAAACTATCATAATTAATTGATAAATAAAATAACTTCTGAACTCTATATTCAAACTTTAGTATCTTCATCTGATCAACTAAGCCCATTGGTCTATGTCTGATAAAATGTGATTTTGGTAACCATTTTATACCATTATCCCCTTTAGAAACCTATTTTTATGATCAACTTAAATATAGCACATGGTGTTTGGTGGTCTATAACCAAAAACATAATCTTTCACTAAAAACTCGATAAAAAATCAATTTTTGTTTGTCTAAAAAACCACATCCATAAATAAAAATTTGATAAAAAAGTCAAATATCTCTTACTTTGTAAAAAATCATTGATCATGGAATTTTCCTGAATTCTGGAAATTTTTTAATAGGTTATCATTGTTTGTATTTGTATCAAAGTACCATAAAAAGTTAAGGAAACATTCTTATTATCCTTAAGAAACTTCATAACAAAACATTATTAACAATATTTTATCAATTTTCGATCCTATTTAACAAAAATATATTTAAAAAAAAAATTAAAAACAACATTAGTAAAACATCCAAAATTATATCCATATAAAAATACGACTTCTACAAAACTCATTCAAAGTGATAAATGTTACTTACACAAAGTTTTAAAAGTAATTAAAAACTAACCTTTTATATGTATAATGATTATAGATGAAGAGTATAAATGGTTAATGTTATTTATAAGGCTCTTGGATATGTATTTAATTAACTTCATTTATTTGTTTAGGAAATTTTTTTCAAGGGAATAATAGATTACCACTAAGTTAAAGGTTATTTTCTAGAATTCCTTCCTTTGAGACATGTCTCGTATTATGAACCTAATTGAATTTATGTGTTGTGTACACATCCTATCTGATATATCACATAATAAATTATCTTTTAATCATGCTATTTAAAGTTCAATTAAAACATATTTCTTTAAGTGGTTTTAATTAATGTGTTACTCAATCCACCATGGTTTTCTTATCCTCAATTCTTATTCCTTGAGAGATAATACATTTTGTGAACCATGTTTCCTTTTTATGGTGTATTGACTAACCAAGGATATATTTTTATTATAATCATGGTATTTTATGGGATTTAGTTGCTAAATAAAATTTTCATTTTCATTTATCTATTGATTCAATTGTTTCCAGGATAGTATGGATTTTTTTTAACTTCTTTTCTTCATTGACATAAAAAATATCTCTTAAACTTATATCTTATCATTTGGGTACATTCTTCCATTTGAATTTTCTTTGTATTGTCTCATTTTTTTCTAGGGATATAAATTACTGCCATATAAATATTGTGAAAAATATTTCTCACTTCTTAGTTTATGTTCCTTTATAGTCATCCACCTTCTTGGGTTTTGTCCAATAGCATAAATGGAACACAACATCGAGCTTAAATTGCTAATAAAATATATTATTTAAATATGACCATTATAAACATGTCATTGAATTGGAGGGTATGAATAAGATTAAATAAATTATGAAATATATATTGGGTGGTAAAAATAAATAATAATTTATTGAAAAATTTGTATTAAATAATTACTCAAATTTTTAGTAAATTCATTACATGATTCAAAATACATTTTCATTAAAAATGGTTTTATTTTTAATATTATGATTGAAAATTATTATTAATTTTAAAAAAAAATTGAAATATTATTTTATAAAAATAAATTAATTTTTAAAATAATTATACAAAAATTATATTATTGTGTAATTTTGTGATTTTTCTGAAAAGATGGATTTTTAAATGAATAGTAAAATTTCTGATTTTTTCAATATTATCATTTCTTTTCATTAAATTAAGTAAATTAAAAGTCTCATTACAAATTGAATTATATTTAAAATAAACGCAATTATTATTTATTTATATTTAAAATAACTCATTACATTTTAATCATTTTTATAACCATTTTTAATATAAATTTATTTTTACGCATAAAAACACAGCTTTCATAAAACGCTTTTTAAATGCATAATATTGCTCGATTTTAATTTAGAAAAATAATTATTAATAATTAATTTATTAAATGAAATTTTTAGATAATATATCTAGCTAGATTAATTTAAATCTATCTCATGATGGAAATATTTATATAATTAATATAATATCATCTTTTTCTTGAAAACTATTTTTCGACACGTTCAGTGAGTTTATAATAAAATAAAAATTTGAAACATATGTGAATTAAATTTAGTAAAATTTGTTAAATATTTTTAATGATAATATATTATATTATATGAGAATTTAAACATAATTATTTTAGATAATGAATAGAAAAAATAGTAAAAATAATTACCACTATTAAGGTAAAAATGGGCTTATCAGGGGTTAATCTATAATGATGAGGATTAAAAGAACCTAAAAACCTCTCTAATTTCTAATGTATGGAAATATTTAGAACTTATAACATATAAGATATTATAATGAGACATTTTTTATCCTTTTTAATGTGATAAACATCCATATTATTTATTCTTTTCCATAAATCCATGTGTGTCCTCCTCGATAATTATAAAAGGGAACTCCATCTCATCAAATATTCATACCCATAAAGCCATTTAAATAACCCAAAACCTACCAAATGTTATCCGAAACATAATTATTCATATTATATACATCTTGTTAATCTCAAAATTCCAACCCAACGGACCTTAATAAGAGATCCAAAGGTTGTTTTTCTATGCGAGTGTAATTGTATTCACCAAGGTCATTCTTTTAATTTATACATTTTCCACATTAAATTATGTATTTAAAATTAACATATAATAACTAATGTATTTTACATGAAATTAAATGTTTCTATGTTTATTTAATTATATTTTTTCAATCTCATTCTCCATTAAATGGGAAATAAATTTACCACTCGTGTGTACAATTGAATTCTGCCTGTAAACCAATGTAATTTTTTTCTTTCACTAAATCACATGGATAGTCATAATAATGGAAAAAAATAATATATATTAGAACTATTACATTATATTTATAATTTTAAATTAATTTATGATCATTTCAATAACCCTTTTACCCATTAATAAAATGATATTGTCGCTTGTGCATATGTACAATCTACCATATCCACGAAGTTATGTGATTCATTTTCCATGTCAAGATTTAAACAATGGTTTTAAAAGTTATATAATGAATAAAATTGGTATTTTTAAGACTATTATTATATAGATAATATAACTATATCCTATGAACATAAACCAGAACATCCATGCTAAAACAAGTAGGAGAAAACAAGGAAATTATCACCTAAAACATTATTAATAATAAAAGATTGTTAACAAATAGACAATAAGATATTATAATAGGAACATATATGATAGAATAAATTTTAATATGTTTATATTAAAAATTAATAACATGTTTAAAACCATTATACGTGAGTTTAAATCAAATTTAACTAATAGTAAGCGTTAGGTAAGGTATTTTGTCTCAATTTCCTTTCCTTGATAGATATTGTAATGTTATGCAACTAATTTATATTATAAAGTGTGTATACTACCCATTTTACATACAATATCATGAATACTACATATTTAATGGTATTTACATTTCAATTTATATTATTTCATCCAAATGGATTGGACCTGAAAGTTTCCAAGTGGTAAAGAATTTTATAACGCAATTTCTTTCCATTTGGTTATATTACTTCTTTAGTGTATATGATTGTATAAGATTATGTGTGTAATAAAATTTTATTTATTATTTTTTATTTAAAAAAATATGTTTATTCGCATTTGATACACATAATTGACTCATTGTATAATTCTAACTTCAACGTTATGATATTTGTAAGGGTTTCCCATTTCAAATTATCTTTTTTGGGACATATGTTAATTTAACACCTATATCATTTTATGAGATGAATATATTGAACCTTTGATATATTATATAATTAATATATTTATATTAATGGTATTTAATGTTTCATTTTATGTTATTCCTTTCATTGGTCTTACGATACAAAAGCTACTAAAGTCATAAGAGATTTATGTTTCAATATCATTTTAATTAGGATTGATTAGACTTGAATATCCATTATAGGAAATTATTTGATAATTATAGAATAGATACGTTTAATTTTATTCCATAATGGTAATTATTTATTTTTATAGGTAACCATTTTCCTATCCTTATTATTTTTAAGAAAATTTGATTGTATTTATCCCTTCGATTAAAAATCATTTTTCTTCAAAATTCATATTTTAAAAAAATTAAAAAAATTATAATATGATTTTTTAATATAATTATTATCCATAATTTTTTTTATAGTAAAAACAAAATGAATCTTCAAGTCTTTTCAAAATAAGGTACTTTTTGAAATTTTTTGTAAGAAAGTGGAAGAAATATTTGTTTTTAATGTATTCACCATGAATGAAACTTTTCTTCCATCATGAACACTCCTTAATTTGAAGTTTAATTTCCATTTTTACAATTTCATTTTATAAGAAATTTTTCCCCTGATATTTTGGAAATTTCTAGTTTTTAATAGTGATTTTCAAAGTTAAAGGGATGTTTTCCTCGTGAATTTTTTTAAGACCTCTATTATGATATTTATATTCATCAATGAAAACAAACCTTCATTTATCATATACTCAACTAGGTATATGTTGTAATGATACTATATTTATTCTTTATCTGGATGGTTTATGATCAGTTTAACTCAGGACAGTATTGACATTCTCTTTAATGATTAGTTTTTGTAATCGTTAACATTCACCTAAATTATTCACATTTATTTGATTATTTAACATTACATTTCCATTAAATATATTTATTATTTATCAATAATATGCCTATTTATTAAATTGTATATCATTTAAACACGTCGTGTTTTAATTTTAATGTTAATTGATTGATTTTAGAAATATTAATATTCTATATAATTTAATCAATAGAGACATATATTGACACAAAATATTATTCATGAATTAAAACGATTATTGGATATATGAGGAATATGTTAGACATGAAGTAACATGTGGGACCCAAAATTATATAGCTCCTCGATGTAGTGATAGTCACATGAGGTGAATCAATAAGCTAGAATAAAATGGGTTTTTACCCATAGTTTTAATTTTTTAGGTGAAATGTTTTGATGGTATTGATATCATTATGTCTTGGAACATGACATCTAATAATTAAGTATTTTTTTCAATAATAATTTAGGTATTGTTATCTATGAATATATAATATTTATAATATCCATGTATTCATTTTAGCTCAAGTTATTGATTAAATGGCATGTCTTTTCTATTATTTACCTTTCCCTATTGATTATGCCTTATCTAAACATGATAGTAAATTTATTGATTAAATGGAATGTTTGTTCATATATTTACTTATCCATATTTATTTTTCCTTATAAAATCATGAGAGTTAATCTATTTATTAAATGGAATGTGTGTTCATATATTTAACTTTCCATATTGATTATTCCTTATTGATTATGATTTATTTATTCATGGTAGCTTCCACTTTACATAACTCTATCGAGCATCTGGGATCAACCTATTTTTATTTTCATTCCACAGTATATAAATAATTAATCTTTGAATGATTTCAAGAATTAAATTTTTTTACATTCACAATTTGTTATTTGATGTTTTAAAATGTAATAACAGATTCGAGTATGTATTTAGTTTAGCCAATCTATTAAACTATTTGGTCCTTCGGGAAGAAATCACTTGTATATTATTCCAATATATTAATGTAACAATTGGCTCTTGGATACTGGGGTTGAAGTATTTACCTAATGTTATTATATTATTGACTTAAAAATCTACCCATTTCTATATATGATGTAAACATAAAAAATTTATATAATTCATATTGGATGATATTCCCTAAAAAATAATTTTATTCTATTAACATGGGGAATGGTATTGAAAGTTTGTGTGTTGTTGATTTAATTTGGATAATTATTGGTAAGTTGAATTTGTATTATTTTATCATCCACCAAATTTCTATATATCTGTTATGCTTTCAATTTTATGAAAATGGGAAAATTTATTGATATTCTTGATAATTATTGGCAGCTAAAGTACCATGATTATTTATTTAAATTTGATATTTTTTATTTTATGGAAGGTAATGTTGTATTTAGTGAATGGTTCTTTAGGGAATGGTATGAAAATTATTTTTGGATCTTATGGTGAATGAATTGTAATTAATAAGGTGGAATTTGGGGCCTTGAATTATATATCTCCTCGATGCATCGATATGTATAAAAAAAACAGGTTCAGTTTTGGAGTATGCATATTCCCATAACAAGATTGAGTCAAGGTCTTAAAAACATGTTTTTTATGTCCATAATTATTTATTCCATTATTAAGATATTAGTAATTATTGATATACTTAATTTTATTTATTTCCATGGGTATATAATGCCCTCGGTTTCAGATAATTAATTCATTATTCTGATTATTTATTCCTAACATATTATATATACTGAACATAGATTTTTCACAAGTTCAGTTATATGTTTAACTTACATAATGATTTATCTTAACCCTTATTCTATTTCCATTTCCTTTGGTTATGTATAAATTTATAACACAGAATAGTACTTATAGGATAGCTTGTGAGGAAATTTTTTTTGGATATTTTGAAGACGTATTATAGATAAAGTAGTTTCTTATGTACTGAAAATAATTATACATAAATTTATAGAGACATGGGATTTGTTATTTTATTTAATTAAAAAATTCTAAAAATATTTAAACATAAATGTGCTTGGTAATGTCTGTAATGAAATTTTTTCTTTATTCCTAGTAATTAAGTGAATGTTATATCTGAGAATCTATAGTTGGTTTTGAAGAAATTATGTAAATTATGTATTTATGAAATTGGATCTGAAAGCATGGGTATGTGGTGTCCAAAAAATGAATTTAATCAATCAATAGATAATATTAAAAAACTTTTATGGAGACATTTTAATGAATATACTGATAAAAATAAAATATTTCTGATAGAATAGAAAAACAAAGAAGGTTTTACATAAAAACATTATTTTGATTTTCTTTAATACCGAATAGAGGAAAAATCATGGAAACCATATAAAACTCAAAAATAAATAGGTGATACGAATAGAATTTTGGTTTATGAAATTTATATCATACAATATCCCCCAAAATAACATTGAGTATAAACATCCCCAAAAATGTAATGGGATTGTAACATAATGCCTTTAACACTTTTGAAACATTTGGATCAAAATCCATTGGAAAAAAAATATTATACAGATCTGTAAATACAAATATTTAAATGATATAATTTTTCAAAATTCATTCATTTGGTATCATATACACCATAAAAATAAATCATGGTTCAAATTATGAAACATGTCTCTAGAACATGAGATTGATCCAAAGAAACCCCCGACAAATATCATAACATTTGAAATAATAATTAACCAATGATGTGATTACTTTCAGATATATAAATAAAAAATAAAAATTTTTGATATATAATAAAACAATTATGACATCATTTCATAAATAATTATGTCATAAAAAATTCAATGAATAAGTGTTATAACCTAATTAATGGAAATTGAGTTAAAAACCCCCTTACCTCAAGTATCAACTTTCTATGTATGCCCTTTAAATCTTATATAATAAAATTATCTTAATTATTTAATTGTTTAAGAACATTTTAAAGGTTTATTACATTATCATTATACCATTTATTTCTTTTATTTAAAAGATATATTTAATTATAAAATCATTTATGTCCATGTTGGGTTTTTTTTATGATGACTGGTTCATAATTGAAAAATGAATTTGGTAGGTTGATTCTAGTAAAAGGGGACATTGTTCCATAATATCTATAATCATAATAATCATAAAACAATTATAATTTTAATAAATTAAGCACAATTTCCTAACTATCAATGAAATTTTTACATGAAAGTAAATCACATAGCTTGGTGGAATTGGTATTCCACATATATGCACTAACAAAGTTATCATTTTTGAGCATATGTAAGGGTACAAAAATAAAGGATGTATTATTTTCATTAAATGAAAATTAGTTGATAATATATATATATATATATATATATATATATAACATATATTAAATACATCATTATAAATATCCATGAAAGGTGGTGATGGAAAATAAAATACACAACATTGTGAAGGTGTCCATTAACACATATGCTTGAAAATAAATTTAGTTCTCCATTTTATTGAAAATGGATATGAATAAGATTATGAAATTAACATAACAACATCTTATTATTTGTTATATACTAATTTAATTATATTAAAATTTACATGACATAATTAAAAAGGTATAAGAAGAATCAAACTGAAAATACGCGGTTCAGACCATTACCTCCCCTTTGAAGAACCTATTTTGGATACCTCATTAAGGAACCTATGGAAGGTATTTTAAGAATACCATAACCTAAATAATGTAGATGACATTATAAGAGATGTGGGGGAACCATTGGAATTAATTAAAGTATTAAATTAATATAAATAATTTTTTATGTTAAAGTGGAACTAAAGTGATATATTTAGAACTAGAATGTGGATGACTCTAAATCCTATTATATAATAAAATATACATAATTTTAGATGATGATTAATTCTTTATCTCTTAGTTTTAATCTCACATTGACCATTTTGATGATAACATTGTTATAGAAGTTTTTTAATCATAAGACTTCAAGAAAGATAATATAAAAGGAAAAGTGACCCATAAATGGATAATAGTTTATATAATTTTTTATATGAAAATCACTTTTACAAATAAATTTTTTTATGAATTTTAAGTCATTTAGAAACAATATTATTTAACATTAATAAATTTAATATCATTTTCAAGACTATTCACATAATTATACATTAAAAAGATATCAATATAGTAATTTAATTCAAATATAAAATTTTAAAAAATAAATAATAAATTATATTTATATAAATAATTCTATAGATATCATAAATTTCCCAAAAATTAACTTTATGTGTTTTAAAAATAGTTTACTTGAATTTTTTTACTACTTGAACCATCATTATGTCGGTATTACGTAATTATTTTATGTAATTATTTCATCAATAGAATATAAAAATGAATTTCCATCAAAAAAATAAATTTATTATTATTCATAATTACTTTTCCAAATATTTCAAAACATGTTTTTAACCTTATCAAAAAAATATTATAGATATTATAATCCATAAAGAGTCGTTTTTGGAATTCTCCTTTACTTAAAATAATATAATGGTATTTATCAAAGAAAAATAGAATAAAAATTCCTTTTTGTTAATATATGAAGTGATTGGTGGAATTAAACTCCATCCAAGTAGATTGTTTTATTTTTTGAAGCCACATTTTGGTTAATTTGGAACCCCAATATATAGAACTACAAAACCAAAAACAACATAGTACACCTTGATGAAACAGATCACTACAAAAACTATAAATACAAATAACAAACCTAATAAAATATAGCACACATTCAAAAACCAGTGATCAGTCCCTGGATAGAATAGTATTTCAAGTACAATTATTTCCCAACTAGGGTAGGATTTCAATGGAGATAAACATCTAGGGATTTAAAAATAAACTTCTTAAGCATTACCAAATCCTCAAAAGTAAAAGTCATACCATCAACTTTGAGAAAAATATAATAGAAATGGTAAGATTGAAATAGAATTATGTCCTTATCATGAACCTAATGCCTTTTTACCCCCATGACCTTGGTCATCTCTTCCAAATACCACTCAAATATCTAAATATTTTCTTAATTGATTTATTTCTCCAAATCATTACCAAAGTTTTCATACAAAAAATTTCAATTTCTCTTGGAAAATAGAAGATAAGAAATTTTCATTAAAACAACTTTCCAGTGACCCTCCAATAATATTGGGAGAAATTTCTATCATTGTTCCCTCTACTTCTAGAAACCCTTTCTCCATCAGTACAACAACATTTTTTATATACCTAGTCATTATTAGATCGGAATAGCTACAATGATAACACAAGAGGGGGTGAATTGTTTCCTTTTAAAAGTTTCACAATTCTGTCGATTCACATCAACAATAGAAACAGCTGGTTCCATTTTATGTATGAGGATATATATGCATTAGACAATAAGTAGAGAATAAGGCACACAAATTTATAGTTTTTCAGAGCATGAAGGTCCCCAAGTCCACTCCAAAAATCACCCTTTCAGTGGGCACGGTGAATTTCACTAGTACGGTCCTTGTATTATAAGACTGATCCACAAATGAGTGAAGGAAGTTTTCACCCTTACAAAAAAATCATACAAAATAGAGCCTTCGGGTTTTCTTACAGGGAACTAATAGAACCACATCTTAGTGCGAGAAGCTGAAACTCCACCACAACTGAATACAAGTTGTCAAAACTCAAGATACATAAGAAGTAGTTTGGTAACAAATAGATGTAACTCATAGTTGCAGCAGCACGCAACTGATAAAATATGAATCTTTTCTTTAGAAGAATAAAAATCTCGAAAAATAAATCTAAATATATCTTGTTACAAAATATATAATTTATTTTAAGAACAATAACAAAAACATAGCAAAATGATTCCTAGTTTGAACATGTATATCTCCAAAATTTAATCCTTGTATCTGAGATTCTTGATCATTGTACCAGTGAATTAATTTGTATAGGAAATCTTGAAGAATAAAAATTATATATATAGCCAAGAAATCTCCGGATCATTGTCTATAAATACCCAACACAGAAATATATGTATATATATATATACATATATATATATCATATCAATAATTTAGATCTGAAAACACGCCTGATAAATTCAGTGAATTCAAAATCAAAGAATACATATCAGAGTAGTTGTAACTTCCCTTAAGAATAAGAGATAAAATCTCTGCTGTAAAGGGATCATTAAATCATTTAAAACAAGATTTCAATCAATCGAAATTGAGCTATAAAATCACCCTGACATTTCCCAAGGATTTTTTCAAAATGCTCCAATAAAGACTAAAATTCAAATTTCTGATTTTGAAAAGTCAAACATAAGGTTCCTTCACAAAATGACAAAATAAAAAATATAGGGTAAAACTTCATAACATAGGGTTGATGATCTATACATTTATCCACATTAGCATAGATCGTTGAATGTAACATTGATTATCCATTCTTCCACTTTTTCAAACATATGGTTGACAACGTAAGGTTGATTAAAAAATTAAGGTTGATGATCTATACATTTGTAAAGTTCAATACATATGTCAGGTTCTTTAACAATACTTTTCCTTTCGTAAAAATGTAATATTATTTTCTAAATGTATTGTTCCTTAACCATACATTTCTTCAAATGTAATGTTGATTAACCATAGGAGTTTATCTTTTAACATAAACATAAGATTTGTTACATACATTACTTTTTTCGATGTATTGAATGAGTAGTATTTCCAGTAAATGAAAAATGGTGAAAAGTGTTTCCAAAATCTGCTTAAGAGCATTCTGTACAATTTAATGAATATTTCTCAAAAATAAATTATTGAATATTATCTCAAGATAAAAATTTATAATGAATATACATTTCTTGAAATACACTAAAAATAAAATCATTTGTAAAACAAACAAGGGTATTTGTGACCATCCAAATCATTAAAATTTATGAATTATAGTTGAGATAAGGCATTCCCAATAATATCCCCATTTTTATTATCAAAAAATATTTAAATTATAATTATAATCATAGAAAAAATAATTTATATTTTTTTAAATATTAAAAGAAAATAATTTTTATTTGACATAATTATTTCAATATAGAAGAAATATTTGAATTTCTCCCCCAAAGATAGATTTCAAAGAAATATTTTAATTTATCTAAATAAAATTTTGTGTCATCTAATTTATACCAAATGAAATTTTGAATTATTTCATTAAAGACAAAATATTTGAATTTCTCAAATAAAAGAAAAGTTTTTTATCTAAATTTCTCCTCCTTTGGTGATATCAATAACAAAGTATAGAAACACATTAAAACACATTTAATATTGAAAATCATTAGAAGTGAATGTTATAAGTAACTATAATGAATAAAGATAAATGGATTTTTTTCTATCAGACAAAAATAAAAAGTAGATATAAAAAATATAACACAAATATGGAATAAAAACTTATTGATTAATAAAGAAATGAATACAATAGAGTTTGTGAGTGAGAAATAGAAATTTACATTGCCATAGGAAAAGGTATGAAAGAAAAAGAAGGCTAAGGATTGGCTAGATGATATTTATATATAGTTTTAAACATGTCCTTCAGAACTTCCATCTACAATATTAGCTTCTTCATAAAACTATCTCTTAGGTGAATTATCAACTTCCTGGCATCATTATTGACATATAGATTATCCACAATGTTGACTTTCAAAAACTCATGAATACTTTCTTCTTACTTCACGAACAGGTCCAACTTCTCTAAAAACATTCTCAACATCAATCTAATTCTTGGTTCCCCTTGAGTTAACTAATCTACAATAAATTTTTAATTGTCCAAAAAAACGGATAGAGGAGTACTATTTCATAAGAGATCCTAAAGTAAAATATTCAAATCATCCAAAAAGGATGTAATTCCCTAGAATCTTCTAATTAAATCTATATTTCTTAAAAGGGTAGGAGAATATGCACTGGAATGATTCAATAAACCATTCACAAATTCAAACTGACTTCCCATATACTATTTTAATTCTGAAAAATCCGTTTTTAACATAGCTTTAGATATGATCTTCTCAATCCCATGTAACATGTCTATTTTGAAGGCATAAAAATCCCTTCTTGAAATAGTATTCTCATTAATCTTCGGATGATTTTTATTTTCAATTTCTCCTTCCTACCGCCGATTATCATTCTCCTCTGGAGTCTTATTGAATTTCATCATAACTTCTTCAACTTGATGAGATAATGAATAAGATGTTCCATCTTCTACATTCATATCAGGATTTTTATTTTTAGTAGGAAAAGGATATTCCACTATTTTCATTATAGGTTCTTCACAAGAAAATGACAGATTATCCAAATTTTATGTTTTTTCACCAAAAATACGATCTGATTTTCCGATAGTTTGATCTACCATTAAAGGTTAAATTTCTGTAACTGATTCTTGTAAAATCTGTCCTTATTGAAAATCTCTTTGTTCAGTTACATCTTCACTAACAAACTCTGATTGAATATTTTCATATTGAAAATTCTGTTCTTGACCTATTTCTACTATAATTCTCTCTACTATCAATTCATTCTCCAAAGATACATCACAAGCTCTCTAGCTTGACTCTCTATCTGAACTTCTTATTCAAGAAAATTTTCTCTTCACCTTGAGTAGAATCTATTTTTATTTGTTTCAGAACAATTTCTTCCTAATTCTATTCTTCCTCTTTTTCTTCTTTAGTTTGAAATCTAAGACTTCTCTTGGATGGTTGTGTGACTTCATATGTTCGAGGTTCAACTACTCCCTCCTTTAGAACACAAGCTTTCTCCTACTGAGAAAAATTTCCTAACACTACTAGAAATCTAGGCTATAGCCACAGTTCTAAACTGTGTCTATAGGCCCAAAAATCGTGGCTATAGGTTATAGACATAGTTTCATGAATCGTGGATGGTATTGGCATGGCTATAGGGTAGAGCCTGTAACCATGGTTTCGAACCGTGGTTATAGCCTTACAGTCACGGTTCCAACTGCGGTTACAGACCTATAGCCATGGCTCCAACCATGGCTATAGGGCTTACCCACAGTTTCAAACCATGCCTATAGGGTCTTCCCTATATCCACACCAATACTAGCCATAGTGTTCATATAACTGTGGATATAGTCCTGTAGCCACAGTTCAAACAGTGGATATAGGTATTTCTCCATGATTTAAAATCATGGCTATAGGCCTTTCCAATGCATAAAAAACCAAGCATGGATCACCATGCTGGCTATTGAGAGGGCACTACCAGCACCCCCACCCCCTGCTTCTGCACACCTACCCTAACCTCCCCCTTGCACCCCACCCACATACACCTTGGACCCACTGCCCCCTCTTCCCTGCACACCCCTCCCCCTAGACAGCCCCCCGTCCCTCCCCATAGGCACCCCCTCCTTCACCCTAGACAACCCCCTCCCACCCCCGGATAGACCCCCTACCCCCTCCTCACTACACACCCCCCTCACCCTGTACATCCCCTTCCCTCCCAATAGACATCCCCTCACTCCACCTATATCCCCCTCCCCCTGGACACCCTCCTATAGCCCCTCTCTTTCCCTAGATACCCCCCACCCCCGCATAACCCTCCCAACATCCCATCTCCCCCACACACCCAAGACAGCCCCTCCCCACCACTCTTCCTGCATCCCCTCCTCCCTCCCCCTACACCCCTCCCCTTCCCTAAATAGCCCCCTCCCCCTTCAACCCCCCCCCCTCCTCTAGACACCCACCCCACCCACCACTCACCCTACATCCCCCCTCACTCCCTTACCCTGGCCACCCCCCCCCCCAAACTCCCCAACAGCCACCCACCATCCCCCTGGACCCCCCCACCACCACCACCACCACCACTCCACCTGCATCCCCCCTTTCCTTAGATATCCCCCCACTCCCCCTACAACCCCCCCCCCCCCTTCTCCCCTTCCTAGACAAACCATCCATTCATGGAGAGACCCCCCCCCCCCCCACCTTACACACCCCATCCTAGACATACCCCCCCCCCTGGACAGGCCCCCCACCATAAACCCCCAACCCACCCTACACACCAATCAATTGAATTGAGAAAACCAAAAATAGGCTAATATATGGCTATTATAAAAAAAATCCAGTCAAATGAACTAAACTAATCAAAAACATTCTTGTATGACAAGAACTAAATCAAACAACATTAAGCCAAATTGAGTAGAGTGGAACCAAACCAAATGGTTTGGAAAAAGATAAAACTTAACCAAACAAAAAATAATTAACCAAACTGACTCAAACCAATCAAAACTGACTTCAATAAAGTGTAATTAAGATAGAAGAAAATGAATCTAATGATACATACCGGATTGAATCAAAAATTATTTTAATTGAATAGAATAGACCCAAATGGAACAAAATGAACCTATTAAAATTGACATAAACTAAAAAAATGAACCCAGTCAAATAAAACTTATCAAACCTAACCTGGCCAAAACTGAACCAAGTAGTTGGGCCTTGTGATGGACTTTCAGAAGGCCTCATGCCTGTAGGTTGAGAGGATATCCCAATCATGTGGTGCTTCAGTGTCCTCAACGAGATCCAAAATGAACTTCAAAAAGATAGGGAACCCAAAATTCACAAAAACCCTATTTAAAATCCAACCAAATAATAAAAATAGAAGAAACCTTACATGAATCCGATGTTGAACTCACTACCTTCTATTGTGGTGGGTAGAATCAACCTCATCATAAGTAACCACCTATAAGTAAATAATAGGAAAAAAGTAAGATATAACAACTTCTTATATATATGTGATTAGTGTGTAAAATGTACATGAAAAATGATACATCACTCTATAAACAAAAATGAACAAAAAATATTCAGATTGATATGTAAATCCCAAAACTAAATAACATGATCATTAATAAAGGGTTTTTATTCAAATGAAATCCAATTTCATTAAATACATATACAACAGAAGCGTTGGAGTAATGTTATTCTATATATATTGAGTATTCTATAATGGAGTAGGTTACACCACTATCGATGGGAAACATGAAAGATATGAGGGGATAGTGATGCAGTTTGACACCCCTTGGTTGTGTTGTATTTTTTGACAACATGTGTGGAATTTTCCCAATCTTATTAGTTGAAAAGATGGGGATATTGATGTACACCAATAAAGTGAGTTTCAGTTAGACATGTTGAAAAGGTGGTTGTTTAGGAGTTTAAAGTTGTGAGAAAACAAAACTAATGGATATATATATATATATATATATATATATATATATATATATATATTAGAGTTGTTGATAATGATATGTGGGGGACGAAGAGTGGTGATGGAGCTTGGCCATGTGAGAGAGTTCATATATTTAAAACTATAAATGTTGGTGTTTTCATGTCCAGCCTATAAGCTTACACAATATAAGGATGGTTCACGTAAGAAATGATCTAAGGCATGGAAATTTCTTAATACCCATTCAGAATTATTTCTTTCTCATGAAGGAAACTTCAGATCCCATAAACAGGCAGATAATTCCTCCATGTTTCCCACTCCCCCTAAAATAGGGTATATATGAAATCTATGGGGATGAAAAACTAGGAAGATAGCTTGGTAGCTTGTGTTGTGGGGATGTAACTACTATTTTAATGGTTCATGCCTAGAATAATCAATATTTTCCACTGCATTTCATAAATGAGAGGATTCCTTGGTGAAATACCCTTTACTGGCCTTATTAGCTCACTTTCTGAATCTTTTTCCCCCTGTAGCCCCCATTCCATCCTGGACAGACTCCCCCCCTCCTTCTAGACAGACCCCTCCACCCACCCTAGAGAGACCCCCCCACCCCCTCTCCCATTTCAGACCCCCCTACTGGACATACCCCCACCCCCACCTAGGACCCCCTGGACATGTGTCTAGGCCCGTGCATTTTCTTTCCCTTGATATTTACTAGACACAAAAAACAAAAAAACAGAACAAAACTCTACCACTTATCATTTACATTCCCAAAAACATGAACCCACTAATCATGATAGAACCATATCTAACTAATAAACCAACAACTCAGTAATTATATGCTACAACTATTAATACATATAATGGAACTAAAAACTAAAGGATTAATCATTCTAAAACAAATATTCCCAATATAAAAATTCAATCAAACAAGGAAACATCCATTAAAGTCCGCCCCCAAGCTTGATGAATATCTTTTTCAAAAAAATTCTACAATACTGCATTCCATTGAGCCAAAAGGGGACGGAATGGTTTCTAATTACTATGAAAATAACCATAAAAAATCATACTAAATTCCCTTCAAATGTAATGGGCTTTGGTGAACACCCAGTTGTCAACTGGGAGACTACCAGTTTCTATTTTAATTTCTTATATATATGTCCCTAAATATATTTTTGTGGAAGAGGACCCATTCAAGAATCATTGAAGTATATGGCTAGATATAAGCACTTCCAAAAATAAGAAGCCCAAGCTGTTTGGTTAGAAGATCCAAGTTTTGGTAATTCTCTTTCGGACAGACCCCCCCCCCCTCCCACCCACCCCTCCCCCACTGCTTATCCCACTTTCCTATAGAACATACCCCCCCCAGCACAGCACCCCCCCTCCCTGGACACACCCCCTCCCCCTGGATATCCCCCCCTCATTTTTTACAGATTTCCTCTTGAGTTTAAATCCATAATTTGGACTCCATATAGTGATACATCTAAATCAATAATTAGGCATTCATCATGGAACCAAATATTCATAGGTCTATAGAATTTTGGTCTTATAGAGTCTTCAACATAATCCAAGGGTCATTCTTATGCAATACCATAACCCCTCTCACAAGATAGGTCATTTAACATGAAATCATTTTGATAATCTCCACCATAATTGTATCATTATTGTTACCACATGGTACTCACATCATTAAACCTAGACCTTGACTAGTCCAAAGCGGAACGCAATGACTAAAAATTAATTTCAATTGAAACTTGATTTCCAAGATACAACTAAGTATTGTATACACTTAGATTACCCAGAACAAAACATACTACATTCTATTATTGACTTGAGTTCTGACATTTAGTAACGTAGGTGTGGGATATGAATTTTGACCTAGATAGTTTTTATCCCCTGATGCATTCTACTACTTCAAGACATAGTATTTATAATAAATGAAAAACTCTGGTCAGTCACACAATGGTAACTAGATCTGTCATTAATGTTGTCTTACACCACAGAGGCATCTCCACACACACAAACTCGTTTTTGATACCAAGAGCTATCATATTCACATTGAACACGTCAGTTTCCAACTATATGGGTGACCCTAAACTAAATTCCCCAGTGACCTACTATCACCACCTCCTTGGAGATCATCCATGTAAATAGAAACATTCTCAATGGTATGCTCACCACCTCACTCTATCATTTCAGTGGACCCCACATGTAACCATAATGTGAATTCTCATTCACCAATTGATTCCCATCAAGTTAGGATTACAATACTCTTTACTATAGCATAGTGATTCCCCCATAAGTCAGGGACCTCCAGGCCTAGACACACAATTCATCACATTTTTCCCCATTCTTGCAGCCTTCAAAACACAATCAACTATCTCAGATTCCTGTATCTAATATTGATATTTTTTTCAATCATATCAATCATCCTCAACATCATCATAAGATTATTTTTATTTATCCTAATTCTATTTAGTCTCTAGATCTGCAATCACTTCTGGTCCCAACATAAATGTCCTTACCTCTTCCATAGATTTCTTTGTTTTACCAAAAGATCTAGTAGCCAAGGGAATCGATAAATTTGAATAATACTTATGATGAATTATTCTTTTCCCTTTACTGACTGGATAATTCCATGACTCATAGATGTCTTTATTCTAATTCCTTAATCGACACCCAAATGGAACTATCGCATGATCATCCTACTCATAGTCTAAATAAAATTCGGAATCTACTAATTTATCACTCGGATCTGGTTCTACTAAGAAATTAGGACCAACCTGCTTCATTTTTCACCTAAGAATAACTATAATCAACCCTTAAGGATCGTTATCACCCTCCACGTTTTCATTCAAATCATTGAAATGGTTTGGAATATGGATTGAGATAGGGGGCTCACATCTCAAAAGACAAAATACATTTTAGAATCACTGTTATTTGGACCGTAAAATGTTTGAGGATTTGTTTTTACCACATTTTTTTCAAAAAACAATCTACAATAATACTAGAAACACTTACATTGAATGTTGAAATATGAACTGAATCTAATGGAATAGGACAATAGTAATTCAAAATTATGAAAGTAGTGATCAGAAAAACACCATCATCAATCTCTTTCCCATTGAACAAATTTATAGAAGTCATGGATTGGGAATAAGAGGATATAGAAGTTGAAGAGCATGGCTCTGCCTAACTTAGGACTTATATATCCCACTTGGATCTTTCCAATTCATTCATCAAATTGACAAATATATATGTGACCCTTAGTTCTAGTTGTAGCGACCGCACCCCCTTCTAGTTAGAATATTTTATTATGATGTCCTTGATTTATGAGTTACCTATTGAGAGGCCTACATGATGTTAAACTTTCTCCCCATGAAAGTAGTTGGATAGATCATGACCCATGTGTCTACATGATGAACAGAAGTCATCTCAAGATTTATAATAGACTTGTTGCTTCTAATAAAGCTCCCAATCAATATCAATACAGATAAAATCCACCTGCACCTTTGATACATCAAGCTCAACACTTACTTTAAGAGAAACAAGTTGGAAGAAAGTTATGGTGATATTATTATTAGGTAACAAGTGCCCTGCATATTACCAATCAATTTAAGAATCACCAAATTCTGAAATGGGGGAGTAGGATAGGGACGAAAATCCAAATCATCGTGGAGGGAAGGTCCTTTTTTTGGTGGAACTTGAAAAACTAATTGAATATAGAGAAGTTTAAACTAGTGAAAGCATGTGGACCTTTCAATCTCGCAGAGATAAGGGAATATTCAGTTGAAAAATGAATCAAAAATTTGTAGAGATCCTTAATCCCTATAATCACCTATTCATGAAAACCACATGAATCAAAAATAAACCTATCAAAGGTTTCCATTGAGGGGAGACTCTTGCCAAAGTGAGCCACTAATGTGAGATTTAACAGTGAAGAAGCATTGAAAATTTATAGGGGAATCTCCAATATTAATAATTTCATCATCTCATGATATAATTTTAGGGCTAATTTCAATTTTGGGAAGCTGGGCGAAATGATAGGGTTGATGAAGTGGGATATTGGTCAGAACTATAAATTTCGAGTAGTCGGGATGAATCCTCCCCCCACCCCAAGAGAGGGGGCAAAGGGGCATCCATGCAGCCTACAACATTATCGAGGGATGCCACATGATCAGAATATGTATATCCTTAGAAGTAGACAGACATAAGAGACCACTCAAAATATTTTCATCAAAAACTCATATTAGTGCTTGCTCCCCAATAAGCCTGATATCTCAATCATTCCATGTCTAATCACGCAACCACCATCAACTAGCATCTTGTCGAACCCTGAGTGTATACGTGTACTCTATCAATCCAATATCAAACCATTTAGGATCATAATAATCTAACTCATCGGGATTCATACACAAAAATAGTTAGGCCAAGTATCCTACCAATCCTTCCCTTTGAAATCCTAACCTCAATACTGAAATGCCTAAAGGTCTTTTCATCATGGAAGCCTAAAGAATCCCCATGCCTAAACAACATACTCGATAGTGCCTATAATGCACCAATATCACAATTTAAATCATCTACCCATGATTTTGTCTATAAAGGAACTTACAACCCATGATAATGCCTCTATTAGGTTATTATCATATAACATATCTCATCTCAAGCATAGTACCTGAATAACCAATATCTTGACACATATTTCAAGGGAATTAGGCCCTCCCACCTAGCTCAATAACCACATCTCACATAGGTCAAAGATTAGAGGGAAACATCTATTTTTTCCCGTATAAAATATCTTAATGCAACTAATGTACTAACACCCACTCTAAATTTCCCAAATGTATGAATATTAGGCATTACATGCAAGTCTCCATCCTACTGGGGAGCTAATCTTAAACTAAGTTTATACTATCATCCCTAATCCTCACCTCATCCCAATTTTTAATATCATCTAAGATATGTCAATAAATCATGAAAGCATAGGATTATTCCCAAATTAAACCTAATATTTGTCAATTATTCTCAAGTACCCAAGCATCATGGCCACCAAAGAAGTGTTTTCATAAAAGAAAGTAGAAAAACACCAATGGGGTACTATGCGTAACCATCAAATATAGTGTATGGGTAGATGAAATGCTCAGTAGAATAAATAAATAAACATGGAAGCATAAATAAATACCCATAATTTATCCTTGGGCTATAACGTGACACTCAGTATTGGTTATACCTGCTTTGGTTAGTGTTAGTGTTTTTTTAGAATGTCACCTGATCTTTTCCACTAGTACAGAGCCCAATAGAAATGTATTATAAAGAGAAATCATTGATTCCTTTAAGGTAATTCTGGTAAATATAATTGTATCAAACCCATGCCTAATTCCAAGGTGTGTGTTCCAGTAAATCTTGTAGTATCGAGCATATAACAGATTCTTAGAAAGGATAGGCCTAGGAAATCTAGTCGTATCATTAATAGAATTGATACTTTGGGGGATGATACTAGGAAATCAAATTGACCCAAATATGGAATCCCAATATCCTGGGAATTCTAAATAACCCAAATATTAAATATAATAAGATTTCCCAAGGCATTCATATTGTATTATGATAAATAACCAGAGCTTAAGAGCACATCCTAGGCATCCTATTTGGACCATAGAGATGAATCATAGGTAACCTCTTGGGTATTCCACTTAAATCCATGAGGGTAGTGTGTCCCTCCTATAATATCTCATATAACACATTATATACAGGTTGTCAATCTTCTCAAACTCATCTCAAGAAACAAGGGTTTCCCTCTCAAGCGCATGACCTATCATCATCACTAATGCCATATCTAGATCACACACAATTGATTTGGGATCTAAAGTTACACCTAAAATCATTTATAATCCTTATTGAATGAACCCTCACAAGGGTCAAAATCATTGAGGCACCATCATGGGTTCACTTGGTTACATTATAGAATGAACACCCTATGTGGATTCATTTATCAAATTCACATATATCTTATCAACACCCACCATTGGGAATCACGTCCCTCAAAACAGTCATAAACATCTCACGAACTCACTATACTCATAAGAAAAGCATCACTTTTATAGGTCTAAAAAGATGGAAACCTTCTCATATCACTTTCCAAGTCACACTATGTCACTCCACTCACCATACCTATAATAAATTTAACTAAATTATACCCACCAAGGTATCTAAAATTCATTAGGGGAGGAACACCTTCCCGCACTCATCTCTACTAGCATGAAGGTTTTAAGGCATATTATGGATCATTCATGGCCTACTAGGTACAACAACTATATCTCATCACATACCTCTACTTGAAGGTCACTAAGGATCCCACACTAAGGTTCACTACACTTATATAATTCACTTTATTTTATGTACACCCTATACGGGGTTCATGTTTCTCAATTCATAGAATTATACTTATATTATTAGACATATATGGTCGAGATATATAGCCAATTCACAATGGTCCATCATGGACCTTGGCACATTCCATATTTAATTAAACTAAATTACATTACAATTAAACTAATTAATTAATTTATAAAGGTTAATCTCTTGAGTTGGTGAAACCACACACATCACATTTCACATAAATATTGTTTAAACCAAAGGGTTATTCCCAAGAAACCATTGACCTTAATTGATGTTATTTTCATTAAAGAAGTAGGACCAACTTCTAAGATTTTATAGGATCTAACATTAACTGAGGCTCCTAACATGGCCCCAAAATTACAAATAATCAATTATAACATTTTATAATTAATTATCATATCCAATTAAATTAATTATATTGATTATAATTAATTTCAAAATTTAAAACAAAATGACATAAATTCTTAATCAATCACTAGGATGCCTCAATTCACCAAAACCATGAACAAACACACATGGAGGTTCCATGGAATACACCTGATACTGTCATGGGAATATCCAAATAAATGGAATCTATTTAATAGGTGATTTCAGTAAATTTAGCTAAAAACCATAAATAAAATCATTAGGTGACATAAATTTGATGAAACAACAAGAAATAACATACAGAATTTATCTCAAGACATCATTTATCTACACTAAAAAAACCCCCATCATGTGGGAAAATTTCCACCATCCATTGGGGAAAATTTCAAATAAAACCGAACATAAATCTTCTAAAATTATATAATATGGACGGAAACCCAAAAAAGTAAAGGGATGGAATAAATCACTGGAAATCGTCATCAAAAAATACCATAAATTGATCCCCTCCCATGGTGGATCAAAAGGAGGGACAAAGTGAGGTAGAACCATCAAGAATTGGCCTTCTCCTAAAATTAAAAACCCTTTAAACCCAAATCACCCAAATTTCAAATAAATGGGACTACCCCTATTTAAAAAAAATATAATTCAGCTCCATTCATGGCATGAACAGGGGGTTTATGGAGTGATTTCCCTTTTATCTAAGTAGCTTTCATGAAGGAGTAACTGTATCAATCGTCACAAAAAGTGTAGGGGTTGGCTCACATGGATCCCAGTCATGGAAGGTCTTAGTTTGGATGATTCACTGATTGGAGGAGGAACATGTAACAAAGGGGGTGTAGGATGAGATAAATGCACAAAGAAGGGGATGGGAGGGATCGCGTGAGGGAGGGGTGAACCGAGTGGAGAATCCGACGAGGGTTGGCCATGGGAGAATTGACCAGTTGGGGATGACGGTATTAGGTTTTTCCAGTGAGAGATGAGTTAGGATGAGGGATATATGTGGGTGGGTGATGAGATGTGATAGAGTTAAACTAATTGAGGAAATATTTCCAAGGAACTCAGTTTAGCTATAGTTTTATCTATTCTAATTCAATGGTTTTCAAATAATCGTGGATATATTTTAATCTATAGCCACGGACCAATTAAACCATAACTATAGGTCTGTGTCTATAGATCATTTTTCTAGTTGTGTGATATTTCTTCTTCCTCAGCTCCAACAGGGTAAAAAATTTTAATTTTACATTGCTCCAAAAAAATCCAAGTTTCAATATTGTTCCAATCGTCAAAACATTACTATGATGAAATTTTACTCTTCTCTCAACCAATTTGATCCTGTCTTTATTAAATAAAATCTTTGAAGTTATACATCCATATGGATAAAAATTCATTCTCAAATATGTTGAACAACATTAATGAAGATATCTAAATAAATGATATCACTAAGAAAAAGAAACAAGATATACATGTATGGGTAACATATTTTCTCCATCTCATCTATCCATGGCACTATTCCAATCTGAATAAATTTCACTACAATCGTATGGTAAGGTTCTAAATCCTTAAAAAACATTTTTAATATGTGTGTTGAGTTGAATAGAAAAAGGCATAATTTATTTGAAAAAATGGTCTTTATCTCAAATAGACTTAAGCTCAAAATGGAAAAATCTTTCATGTAGAAAATTCAAAATCTTCACAACCTTTGTAGATGAAATTGATAAATCCCTATCATGGATACTAGAAAAAATAAATTCCTCTATATCTCTGAAAATAATCTCCACACTCTTATAAAATGAATTTATTTCAACCTCATATAAAAATTTTGATTTTTTTTCATTAAAAACTGTATTGATTCCTTGAAAATATTGGGATGTCTTTATACATAAGTTCATCTGGTATAACCAATCGAAATCAATAATCTTTCCCTGAAGAATTTTTATGCTAGAAATTCTTTGACGTTTCGGTTCACTTGCTACTCCTTCTTCTATTCTCTTGTTTTTCGTTATTCTTGAAGATCTGAAAAAATGAGGTCTTCAACTTCAAGGGTTTGGAAGTAAGAATAAAGATAGAGGGTTTGACGAAGTGGTTTTCTTTTTTGGTAAAAAGGATTGGGAAGAAAAGGGGTTTGAAAAAAAAATATTTTCTAACAAATGATATATGTCCTCGTTTCCTGTGTCGTAGAGTAATTATGACAAAAAAATTAATAATTACTCAGTGTTAATAGAATTAACATAACCCTTATTAACTAAAATACCATAAGATAAAAAATAATAAATGAAAATACAATTTACATAAATAAATTTCCATAAATTAAATAATAAAATAAATAAATATTTAATTAATAACTAAATAAACCAAACTCTCCCTTAATTAAAATCAAAACAAGCAGTGGGAAGAGTTCTAGTAAAAATATCAGCTAATAGATATTTTTTATTAAAAAAATCAAAATATATATCCTTTTTTAGTACCTGATCTCTTAGAAAATGATGTCTAATATCAATATTCTTAGTTCAGGAATGACTTATTTTATTTTTTTTTTGAACTATTTATAGCACTTGTATGATCACATAAAATAGGTGTATTATTAATATTTACTCCAAATTCCATTAGATTGTTTTTCATCCACATCACTTATGCAGAATAACTACCTGCAGATACATACTCTTCTTCTTCTGTTGATAGTGCAACTAAGTGTTTCTTTTTACTTGACCATGACACTAATCATTTTCCAAAAAAGTGATAGGTTCCTGAAGTGCATTTTATATCTAAGATAAATCCTCCAAAATCTTCATCTAAATATGATAATAAATTTAAATCATAATTTTTTGGATAAATAATAGATTGAACAACTATTCCTTTTAAATATCTAAAAATCCTTTTTACAATAGAAAGATGGGATTCTTTTGGATTTTATTGAAATCTAGCAAAAAGGCAACCAGAAAAAATAAAATCAGGCATCGTAGTAGTAGGATATAGTAAAATTTCAATCATACCTCTATATAATTTTTTGTCCACTGGTTTTCTAGCTTTATCCAAATCAGGTTTAATATTATCACAAATGGGAGTTGAATATGTCTTGTTGTTCTCAAGACCAAACTTTTTCAATAAATCATCAATGTATTTTCTTTGATTTAATATATTTCCAAAATCTTTTTGATAAATTTGATGTCCTAAAAAGAAATTTAATTCTCCTATCATGCTCATTTCAAATTATTTTTTCATAAGTTCTAAACAATCATTGCATTTTTTTATTTGTTGAACCCAAAATAACATCATCCATATAGATCTAAACTAACAATAAATTAGAACAAACTATTTTCTTAAAGAGGGTTTGGTCTGCCAAACCAAAAGTAAAACCATTTTTCCAAAGAAATTAGCATAATAATTTATACCAAGCTCTATGTGCTTGTTTATGTCCATAGAGAGATTTAGTATGTTTGAAAACAAAATCAGGTATTTTTGAATTTTCAAAACCATGAGGTTATTCAACAAAAACTTCCACCATTAAATATCTATTTAAGAAAGAAGATTTTACATCTATATGATATAATTTAAAACATAAATGAGATGAATAGGACAATAGAATTCTAATTGCATCTAGTCTAGCTACAGGAGAAATTGATTCATCATATTCTATACATTCATCTTGATTATACCCTTTAGCTACCAGTCTATCTTTATTTCTATTTATAACACCTTGATCATCTTGTTCATTCCTAAAGACCCATTTAGTTCATGTAACTGGATAATTCTATGGACCTTCCACTAATTTTTGTAATTTTTTTCTTTTAAAATGATTTATCTTTTATTTCATTACTAACAACATACTATCATCTTCTAGGGATTCTTCAAAATACATAGGATCTAGTTGTGATAGAAAAACATAAAATTCCACTAAGTTTCCTACACTTCTTCTAGTTTTTATTCTTACGTCTATATCTCCTATAATAAAATCTATAGGGTGATTCTTTAGTATTCTTGGCTTTCTAGGAATAGAACTTTTAGGTTCATCAGTATCATGTTATTTTGAACTGGATGGAATTTTTTTATATTTTCAAAATCATTTTTCAAGTTATCATGTCTCATATTATTATAAGAATCATAATTTTCATCTCTTTGACCTTTCTCTTTATTAAAAGGATATATTTCATCAAAATTCACATGAAATTATTCTTCCACAGTCCTTGAAATTTTATTAACTAATCTATAATCTTTTTAAGTTATACAATATCCTAAGAATATTCCTTCATGATATTTTGGAACAGAAATTACAATATTATCCTTGGTGTTTAAGATATATACCTTTCATCCAAAAACCGTAGTGTAAATTTCCTTAGGATTTCTATTATTCAAAAGTACATAAGTAGTATTTTTTAAAATAGCCCAAATTAAAACTCTATTTATAATATACCATGTTTTTCATAATCCTTCTGCCGAAATGTAGGTTGGAAGCCTATAATCATTCATCATTATTCTATCCATTTCTTGAATATTTTTGTTTCTTATTTCAGCAATTCCATTTTCTTGAGGTGTTTTTGGTGCAGAAATGGTGTGTTTAATACCCATATTTGAGTAAAAAGTATTAAATTCTTCATTCTCAAATTCTGCACCATGATCACTTCTTAATGAAATTATATTAAAACCTTTTTCATTTTCAACACTTTTATAAAAACTTTCAAAAACAGAAAAAGATTCATTTTTTAGTTTTAGAAAATATAACCAAGTAAATATAGAATAATTATTAACTAAGACATATTCAGATAATTTATCATCCAAATAGCTAGTATAGATGGTCCAGACATATCTATATTAATAAGTTCTATGGGCTTGGATGTAGTAATTTTATTAACAGATTTGATGGAAGATTTATATTGATTTCCAATCTGGCATACCTCATAAAATCTATCACTATCAAATTTGAGACTAGGTAAATATAAAACTAATTGTTTCTTATATAACATATGTAAAGAAAAAATATTACAATGACTAAGTATTCTATTCCAAATCCATGACTCATTTACATTAGCAGTTAAATAGTTCACTTTCTCTGTACACAAAGAATTTAAATCCAAAGTGTATATATTATCTGTTCTGAGCGCTCTAAATTAAAGTAATTTATTTTTTTAAATAGAAGAGTAATTATTAGAAAAATAAATGAAGTATCCATCATCACAAAATTGAGATGTACTTATTATATTGTACTTTAATGCTTTTATATAGAGTACTTCATCAACTGAAATAGTATCTGGATCTCCAATAATTCCAAGCCCAAAAATTTTTCCTTTGGCATTGTCACAAAAGGTGACTAGACGTCCATATTTTTTAGTTAGAGTTCATAAAGTTGATGAATTTCCACTCATGTGTCTTGAAAATCCATTGTTCATATACCATATATATTTTCCTTTTCTTTGTCATGTTACCTAAATGTCAAATTAAAGAAATATTTGTTCTGGTACCCATATAATTTGGGGTCTAGTAGTGTTAGCAATCAAAGACATAGGAATCCAAATAGATTTTTTTTATCGGCACTATTATAATTAAAAATAGATAAATCTTTTGAATACTGAACATGTTTGGCACCACATAATTGGGGTTTTCTTAAATATAAATCATTATCATAATGTCCATTAGTACTACAAACAAATTAACACTATACATATTTTTCAGTTTGAACCAAGAACAAAATAGTTTTGTTGCCGTTTGGGTTTTTCACCCTTACTACCTATACCAAATCATTCCTTCTTAATTACATTTCTTCCAATAATTTCATTTAGAAATTTTTCTCCTTTTGTAAATATAAGAACACCACTTTTATAGTTTTCTAATTCATCATGTAGTTTTTTAATCTTATTATCATGGTTATTATAGTGTGTAGTAGATGAACTAAATTTCCAAATTAATTATTGATGTTTTTATGTAATGTATATCTTTATCCTAAAATAGAATTATGAATATTTTTTTAAGGATTTGTGTTTCTTTAATAAAGTGTCATATATTTATTCTAGCACAGTACAGTAGGCAGTTGTTTTATCATGTGTGTAATGTAACGACCCGAATCTGGAGCCACATAACTGGTGCGCAGTACCTAATTCACCACATGACTTCAAGCGCATTTCCCCAAACTCTAGAGGCTGCCAGCTAGCAGCGAGGGCCTTAGTGAGTCGGTGGGGAAACTATGCCCTCATTTGGTAAGGTATACAGCAGAAGAAAAAACATACACAATAGCGGAAGTAGTAAACAACATACATCAACTGAAACTAAAAGTAGAAGAATTGTCTGATATAATAATGATGCAGTATGGTACATGTGTCTATGGAATGTAGTAAATAAGTCAATGTTATAAAATAAAACTGAAACCAAAGCACTAACTGTAAACAGAAACTCCAGCAGCATCGCAAGCAAAAGCCCGATCCCATGCTCTCCATCTCCAACCAGCAATCAAGTACCTGAGGTTAAAGGGCCACAGTGCCTATCCACACCTGCAACCATATAATCTATTTGGTCCAAAAAGTGGGACCTAAACAGGGTGTGAGACTAATCCCAGTAGGTCACCACCACAATATTTGTGCCCTACTATTAGTGAGCAATATAGAAAAAGTATAGGATATAAATACAGTAATAAACTAGGAGTACACCAATAAAAATTCCACCATTTACCATTCACATTATTTTAATTAAACAACCAGGGAAACTAGGAAATCTCTCTATTCCAAAGTAAAGAAAGTAACACAGCAGGTAACTCAAAAGACAACCTGAACCACAAGCAGTACAAACCCAAGCTTATTCTTTGGATTGGTGGACTCATCACAACCAACCAAACCAAATTCACACTGACTCTCTCAGTGACTCAAACTAGAAGAGTCCTATAGTCCAGTAATCAAACAAGGCACAGACACTCTGGGAAGCTCTCATGTCAATTCCCCTATGGTCTTGCAACGATAGCTATAGACTCTCTGAGGAAGCACTTATGTCTAATTTCTCTTATGGTCTCGATACGTGCGTAAACTAAGAACACTCTTGGGAAGAACAAAGTCTTATACCCATAGGTCCCGTGTATGAAACAAAAACCAATAGACCCTCTAGGGAAGAACTTAATCATCTATTCCCCTTTTGATCTCTTACACCAGGTTCTCATAGCCCTGAGCTCTCCAGTCAAGCGTAATCGACTGTCAGCTACCATAAGTAAGTTCAACAACTACTAGGTTAAAATATACAAATCATAAAAAGCATTTAAACAGCAGGAAAAAAAATGCAATCAGTTATAACAAGTAAACAAGCAAATGGAATAGGGTTAGCCTAATAAGAAAACGGTGCCAAACGGCGATAAACAGCCTAACAGGGAAAAACTCCCAAGGGGTGATCCTCAAAAATGAAGCCAAGCATATATTAGTATCAATTAATCATAAACTAACAATAAATAATAGGAAAATAAACAATAGGATCAAAATCCCAAACCCAGGATACCCGATACATGGGTATCCGGCACTTTTGCAACCAAAACTCAAAGACATTCAACGTAGGGAAACAAACCACCTACCTCGATTCTAGGAGATCGATTTTAGTGAACCGCAATGATTGATTCTCCTTAGAACATCGAAGATCTGAGAAAACGTCTAAAAAGCTCAACCCATGAAAACCTGAAAACAAGGAGGAATCATGGAAAAAGGATAAAGTAGAAGAGAGAGATTATCGAGGCAATCTCAACGCAATCGACGTCGGCTGAAACGGAGATTAGACGGCAGCTCAGGGGCTCCGGGAAGGATCACGGCCATAAGGGAGCTCTCGGCTGAACGAAACCTAGAAGAAGGTCATTCTGTCGATTAGGCGCGACCCCGGTGCAATTAGTGAAAAAAAGAAAATACACAGTGTGTACTTATGGGGTACACGGTGTGTAATCCATTTTTTTGTACTTCGCTTTCAGCGGCCTCCAACTCACCCTTACACACCGTGTGTGTGGCCCAAACACGGCTAGCACACGGCTTCGAGCGGCAAAGGAGTACACGGCGTGTACTTCAAAAATTTCTAGAAACTCCTCTTTTCTAAAAAAAGACCAGAAAATGAAAAACGTACCTAAAACAAACATCCGGGTTCTTAAAAACTTCCCCCTTAAAGAAATTTTTCCCTGAATTTCCCTAACGAGCCGTAGAAGAAGAAACCCCGAACAGCTCCGGCCACTGCGATCGTACATCACGCTCCCGCTCCAAAGTCTCGTCCTGCACTCACACGTGCTGCCATAACACCCGTACTGGAGGAAAAGACCAGCCACAGAGAACATTCGTACTGCAATCGAAAATCCGGATTGGATGCTCCTCAAATGACGCATCCACTTCAAGCTCAACCTCCTCGGGTTGAAAGAAACGAGATAGGTCTGAAAAGTAATGCTGGAGTTAGGAAACGTGGAAGACGACGTGCATAGCCCAGTACCTCTGAGGTAACTGCAACCGATAGGCAACTGGCCCAAATCTCTCCAACACCTCAAACGGCTCGACGTACCGTGGTGAAAGCTTACCCTGTCTCTAAATCCTCTTGTGTCCCAACCTCGGTGCAACACGTAAGAAAACCTGATCCCCGACATCGAACTCCATAGGTCATCTCCGATGATCAGCATAAGACTTCTGTCGAGACTTTTTTGTAGCCATCCTCTTCCGAATAAACTCTATTTGCTCTGAGGTCTCTTGAACAAGACAAGGGCCCAGCAAAGCTGCCTCTCTTGCCTCCAGCCAGTATAAAGGTAATCGGAATGGCCTATTGTACAAGGCCTCATTAGGTGCCATATGAATAGTCGCATGGAAACTTTTGTTATAGGAAAACTCCACAAGAGGTATATGCTTCTCCCAAGAACCTCCAAAATCCAAAAGTCAAGCTCGGAGCATATCCTCAAGCACCTGGATCATACGCTCAGACTGGCCATCAGTCTAGGGATGGTCTGTTGTACTAAAAATTACCTATGTACCCAAAGCCTTCTAAATTCCCTGCCAGAACCGAGAAGTAAAGCGTGTATCCCTGTCTGAAACATTGGAGTGTGGAACTCTATGCAGACGTACAATCTCTCGGATGTAAAGTTGTCCCATATCATCAACACTGAAGGTCGCCTTGATTGGAAAAAAGTGAGCAACCTTCGTAAGCCTGTAGACGACAACCCAAACAGCATCGTTCCCTCGACATGACCTCAGAAAACTAGTCATGAAGTCCATCGTGACATCGTTCCACTTTCTCTCTAGAATGGGTAACTGCTGTATATGTCCTGCTGGTCGTTGATGCTATTCCTCCACCTGCTGACAAGTAGAGCACCTCAAGATGAAACCAGCAACATCTCTCTTCATACCTGGCCACCAGTACTAGTGGTGTAGATCACGATACATCTCGGTGATGCCAGGATGAACTGCCCAAACTAAGGAATGAAAATCCTACATCAGCTCCTCGCGTACATCTGCTGGCACCCATACATGTCCCTAGAAATGCAAGATCTCATCCTCGCCCACAGTCCATCCAGAAAGAGGGTCCTCTCCTGACACACTCTCCCGCAAGACTAAGCCCTCTGAATCTGATAGCTGCCTCATCTGCACCCGATAAAGAATAGTAGATGTAACAGCCACAGAAGAGATAAAGGTATTTCCCTGTCTACTGTACACCTTGAAGTGCATCTCGGAGAACAGATCCTTGAGCCGCCACTCACTGTTGGCCTTCCTGAACTGCCTAAATCTGAGTTCTCTTGCTCAACACATCAGCTACTACATTTCCCTTCCCCGGCATATAGTCAAGCTCAAAGTCGAAGGACTGAAGATACTCGACCCACCTACACTATATTAGATTCAAATCACACTGGTTGAAGATGTACATGAGACTCTTGTGGTCAGTGAAAACCACAGAGAGCTCTCCCAGAAGGTAATGTCTCCAACAGCATAAGTCGTGAACAGCAGCTTCCAACTCCAGATCGTGTGTCAGGTAGTTCCTCTCATGTGGCCTCAACTACCGAGACCCATAAGCAATGACCCCATCTCCCTGCATAAGCATAGCTCCCAACCCGATACCTGAAGCATCATAGTAGACAGTATAGCCCTTGCTCAGCTCTAGAAATACCAGTATTGGTGCTGACGTCAACCTCCCCTTCTGATCCTTAAAAGCTGACTCACAAGAATCTGACCATAAAAACTTCACCCCCTTCTTGGTCAGACCTGTCAGTAGTGCTTCTAGGCATGAGAAGTCCTATATAAACCACCTGTAATAACCAGCCAGCCCCAAGAAACTCTATACCTCGAAGACATTCTCTGGATGCTCCCAGAAAACTACCACTCTCACCTTTTCTAGGTCTACTGATACTCCTGTCTCTGAGATGATATGACCTAGGAAGTGAATCTCATCCATCCAGAAGTGGAACTTTGAGAGCTTAGCATATAACTGATGCTCTCTCAGTGTGCTCAATACGATCTCAAGATGGGTAGCATGGTCGTGTCGAGTGTGAGAGTACACCGAGATATCATCCATGAAAACCATCATGAAGGAATCCAATTGAGGATGGAAAACTCTATTCAATAGTGCCTTGAAAACTGTCAGCGCGTTCGTGAGACTGAATGGCATAACCAAGTACTCGTATAGACCATATCTGCTCTGGTAGGCTATAAGAGGTATATCTGATGGTCTGACGTGCAACTGATGATAGTTGGATCTCAAGTCGATCTTCAAGAACACCCTGGCTCCTCAAAGATGATGGAAAAGATCAGCAATCCTTGGCAATGGATATCGGTTATTGACAGTCAACTGGTTCAGTTTACGATATTCCACACAAAGTTGTAAGGTACCATCAACCTTCTTCTCAAACAACACAGGCGAACCCCAAGGGGAAGTTCTGGGTCGGATAAAACTATTTTCCTGCAACTCCTACAACTGTTTCTTGAGCTCTTGAAACTCATACATAGCCATCCTATGGGGAGGTATGGATATCGGTGCTGCTCCTGGAATAATATCAATAGAGAAGTCTGCCTCTCGCTCTAGAGGAAAACCTGAAAAGTCTTCTGGAAAGACATCCGAAAAACGATAAAACACAAGAGGAAAATCTATCTAAGAAGTCCCCTGGTCATCCAGATATAAACTAGCAATCTGGACTGTAACACTACCCAACCCATGATGCTCTAGTCCAGCTCTGCTTTCCTGGACATCCTATTCACCCTTGTGAAGAAAATATTTTCCCTCTGGTGACGTGAAACTCACCTTATGGCAATAACAATCGACAAAGGCCTGAAAAGGAACTAGAAAGTCCATTCTGATAGAGACATCATAACCCGTCATCTCAAGGACATAAAGACCCCACAAGAAGTAACAGCCACTAACCTCAAGAGGGAACTCCTTTAACTGATGCACACTAGTAGTTCTATGTCCCAATGGAGTGTCTTGTGTTATCATATCATCATAAGTAAAGACAGTAAGTCTAAGTCTCTCCATAGTGTTCATAGAAACAAAGCTATGAGAAGCTCCAGTATCGAGAAGTGCAGAAGATAAAACTGAGGCTACTAAGATCGTACCTCGAAATGCGGAAGGTCCAAGATCCCACCCCTGATGAATCTGCTCTTCCAGAAATGTCTGGCCAATACCAAGGCCTTGGGTAGCAGTCTGATATCCCTGAGCTAATCCACCCTGATCCTAACCATTGCATCCATGGCCTCTTCCCTGTCCTGAGTGACCTAAAGAACTCTAGCCCCCGATCTGCTATGGAGCTGGTAATCCCGCTCCTGTACAAGGAGTAGAAACAGATCCTCCTTCACTAGCTGGTGGAAGAATAACCCTGCAAAAACGCTGTAGATGACCCATCTTTTCGCATGATCGGCACTCCAATGGGTCTCTCGGGAACTAAGGATTATTATGCCCACTCTTTACACACTGATTTCACACCACCTGGTTGCTAGAAACATGATCTCATCTACCAGAAGAAATACCTCGCTTTCTCGAGTCACCTCGAGTAGACTCTCGGTGGCGCTTCCTGCTGTCAGTATGAAATGACTCAGCCTTGGATGCTGAACAACCCTAGTCAATAGCTCCAGTCTCCCTCAGATTCTATTCTGTGATCAACTCCTAGTTGACTATCAGAGTAATAGAAGTCAACTGGAAGACGTTCACCCATGATCTAATCTCTCGTTTGAGGCCTTCCTCAAACGTCCTTGCCAAAAATAGCTCATCATTTCCCAGAACGGGAGTGAAATGTTATTACTCAGTGAAACGGGAGGAATAATCCATAACTGAAAGAGTACCCTGCTGTATTTTCATGAACTCTCTGGCTCTATCAGCCCTCAGCATCGTCGGATAGAAGTAGTCGTAGAACGTATGTTGGAACTCGTCTCATGCCATAGTCTGTTGGCACCCTGCCTGTGAAACTACATCCCACCATCTCTTGGAAAAATCTCTCAGCATATAAGTTGTGATATTCACCCTTCTGTCTGTGGGTTTCTCCAGATGCTCGAAGATGGAAATCATAGTTTCTAGCCATGACTCTACATCATGAGGTCCTCCATCCCCTGTGAAAGTGGGAGGATGCTGCTGCTGAAAAACCAGCGTCAACTCTGCCAAAGACAGGGTAGGATGCTGAACTCCCTGGAAGGTTTGCATGAATCTCATGAAACCCTCTCTAAACTGAGTGTTAGCACTAGTGTCCGGAATCACTGCATGTGCCATGTCTGGAATGATCGATGGAACTACCGATAGTCCTCGGTTTGGCGTATCAGGCATACGGTCACTGCCTGGTTCCTGACATGCAGCGAGAGGACGTCTTGGTGCCATAGCCCTTGAAAGGTCAAAGCACACCTAAGATTTAGGATTAACAAGGACAAAAAACACAGGGGTACAAAATGAGAACAGGAGAGAAGAACACTTATGTTTGCAAAACACGATTACACAACGTGTATCTAAAATACATGGTGTGTTTGTTAAATCCTTTCACATGGTCGTGTACCTCTACCACGACTAGTCGTGTAACACCCAAGACTACACGACATGTTGTCCCAACACATGGCGTGTACATGAACTCCACTCCCCTGCCTGAGTCTCTTTACACAGCCAACCTACACGGTCCACTTAATCCTAAACTACAAGACGTGTTCACTGAGGACATGACGTGTACTAGAAATGTTCGGCGACCTGTGTAGTAGGTTACACGGTCGGCTACACAGCTGACCCTTACACGGCGTGTTCTGAACAAACACGGTGTGTATAAGAAAAGATAACACCAACCGTGTTTTTCGTGAACGGCCAGGAACTTAGAACAAGGCTACATAGAGTGTTTGTACAAAACACGGCGTGTAGTACATGAGCTTCCTCGACCCATGTTGTTAGTGACATGACTGGGTCCACGGTTGACTACTGCATGGCGTGTACTTATCATACACGGTGTGTCCCCAAAGACATTCCACAACCCCATGTTTCTGTTCACAAAATTAGTAACATGGTTTAAAAACTACACAGTGTGTATTAATAAGGTACACACCGTGTATTCTGGGTTTTTTGGGGTAGTAGCTCAGAAACTGCAACGAACACCAGAAACACTAAAAAACAAGCATCTATGTGCCAAATTTTGATCTGTGGGGTCCCATACTCTCCACGAATCAAAGCCTAGCATCATAACAATGCATACAACAAGTAAACAACATAACAATTCAATAATCCGCCAAATTCCGATCCTTGAGGTCCCATAACACCTCTAAGACCAATGTTTGGCGTCCATGATAATTTAACTGTAAAATAAATGACACCATATCAGCATAGAATTATTTATATCACAGAAACTATCACAACATCATGCATAATCTATCACGACATCTATCACAACCACATTCAATCTCTAATTCACCCTAGATGACAGGGAAAAAAAGGCATGACATGTGATTTCCTAACCATTGCATATATGATTCATGAGATGGAATACCCTCATCTCATCTGTTTGCAACAAAATAGAACCACAATCATATAAATTGTAACAGCACAAAACACGTGCATCACCCAACGGTGAAATATAATAAACTGTAACACTTGAAAAAACTGAAAATTGCAATTATGAGGTAATATAGATTTTCCCTGTACATGGGTTAATTACACCCGGGCACAGTTAAGTACTAACAACCCATTCCTTCCTATCCCTGTCTATTGTCGCAAAATAGTAAGGCAATAAAAAATAAAGAAAACTCCTCTGATACCACTTTGTAATGACCCAGATCCGGAGCCACATAACTGGTGCCCCGAACCCGGTTCGCCACATGACCTCAAGCGTGTTTCCCCAAATGCCAGAGGATGCCGACTAGCAGCGAGGGCCTTAGTGATTCGGTGGGAAAACTATGCCCCCATTTGGTAAAGTATACAGAAGAAGAAAAAACATACACAATAGCGGATGTATTAAACAACATACAAAAACTGAAACTAAAAGTAGAATCAATGTCTGATATAATAATGATGAAGTATGGTACATGTGTCTATGGAAAGCAGTAAACAAATCAACGTGCTGAAATACAACTGAAACCAAAGTACTAAAATTAAATAGAAACTCCAGCAACATCGTGATCCAAAGCCCAGTCCTATGCTCTCCAACTCCAACCAACAATCAAGTACCTGAGGTAGAAGGGCCACAATCCCTATCCACACCTGCAACCATATAATTTATTTGGGCCGAAAAGCAGGACCCAAACAGGGTGTGAGACTAATCCCAATAGGCATTCACCACAAGATTTGTGCCCTACTGTCAGTGAGAAATATAGAAAAATTAAAGGAAATAAATACAGTAATGAAATAGGAAAACACCAGAAAAATTACACCATTTACCATTCACATTTATTTAATTAAACAACCAGGGAAACTAGAAATGCTCCCTATTCCAAGGTAAAGCAAGTAACACAACAATTCACATTTATTTAATTAAACAACCAGGGAAACTAGAAATGCTCCCTATTCCAAGGTAAAGCAAGTAGCACAGTAGGTAACTCAAAATACTACCTGAACCACAAGCAGTACAAACCCAAGCTTGTTCTTTGGCTTGGTGAACTCGTCACAACCAACCAAACAAAATTCACACTGACTCTTTGGGTGGCTCAAACTAGCAGACCCCTATAGTCTAGTAATCAAACAAGGCACAGACCCTTGGGGAATCTCTCACGTCAATTCCCATATGGTCTTGCTATGATAGCTATAGATTCTCTGAGGAAGCACTTACATCTAATTCTTCATGTGGTTTCGATACGTGCATAAACTAATAACACTCTTTGGAAGCACAAAGTCCTATTCCCATAGGTCCTGCATATGAAACTAAAACCAACAGATCCTATAGGGAAGCACTTAATCGTCTATTCCCCCTTTGATCTCCCGCACCAGGTTCTCACAGCCCTAAGCAGTCTAGTCGAGCTTAATCGACTATCAGAAGCCCTAAATAAGTTCAAAAACTACTTGGCTAAAAGCTAAAAATCATCAAAAAAATTTAAACCATAGGCAACACATGCAATCAATTATAACAAGTAAACTAGAAAATGCAATAGGGTTTTCCTCACTGGCAAACGGTGCCAAACGACGATAAACAGCCAAACAGGGAAAAACAACCATGGGGTGATCCTCAAACATGAAACCAAGCATATATTAGTATCAATTAATCATAAACTAACAAGAAATCTAAGGAAGATAAACAACAGGATCAAAATCCCAAACCTGGGATACCTGATACATGGGTTTCCGACACTTTTGCAACCACAACTCAAAGACATTCAATGTAGGGAAACAAACCACCTACCTCGATGCTAGGAGATCAGTGTAAGTGAACCAAGATGATTGATTCTACTTAAAACGTCAAAGATCTGAAAAAATTTCCAAAATTCTCAACCCTTGATAACTTGAAAATGAGGAGGAATCATGAAACAAGGATAAAGAAGAAGAGAGAGCTTACCGAGGTGATCCCAACACAATCGACGGCAGCTAAAACGGAGATTGGACGGTAGCTCGGGGGCTCAGGGGAGGATCGCGGTCGTATGAGAGATCTCGACTAAAAAAAACCTAGAAGAAGGTCATTCTATTGATTAGGCGCGACTCCGGTGCATTTAGTGAAAAAATACACAACGTGTACTTCTAGGGTACACATCATTTACTCCGTTTTTTCATACTCCGTTTTAAGCATCCTCCACCTCACCCCTATACACCGTGTGTGTGGCCCGGACACAATCACCACAAATCTTCGAGCAGAAAAGGAGTACACTGTGTTTACTCTGAAAGTACACGATGTGTACTTCCAAAATTCCAAGAAACTCCTCTTTTCTCAAAAATAACCAAAAAATGAAAAACATACCTGAAATGAAGATCTGGTTTCTTACATGTAACTAGAATCATAATCGTATGAATAGTAGGATTGAACCATATCTTATTTACCCATAAAGCACATATTAGCTTTCAGATTTGATTCTTCCTTCTCTAAATTAGATATTGATGGGCTGGTGGATTCTTTAGAAACACTCCAAGTGTCTTTCATATCTCTTTTTTACTGTTTCTCATAATCATCAATCTTATGATATTTCTTTTCTATCTTTCTCTTTTTTCCATTCAGTTGAGGACAATCAGATCTTACATGACCCAATTTTCTGCACTCAAAACCTCTTACTCCCCTTGAGTCTTTCTCATCATTTTTGAAGGTTCTTCTGAATCATTTATTCTTCCTATGAAATTTACTGAATTTTCTAGCTATTTGAGTCATCACAACTTTTGAGTCTAATGAGTCTGAATTTCTTTCTTCTTGTTTATGTTTTCGATTCTACTTTTGGGATACAACATTTAAAGAAGTGTTATCCATTTTTAATATAACATTGTGGTATTTAACTTCGTCTTCTATTTCATCCTCATATATCATTAGTGTTCCAACCAATTCTCTCATTTTTAGATTATTGACAGGTTTTGATTGGCAGATTGCAGCAGAAATTACATTCTACTTTGCTGGTAGAACACTTTGGACTTTTAAAGATTGATTAGGTTGACAGATAGGCTCACCTAAAGTTGTTATATTATTAATAATTTTTTTCAGCCTTCCATTCATCTGTGTGATACTGTCTCCATCATACATTCTAAAACTATCAAACTTTAATGGTGTTGTAGCATATATCATTTTTCTAACATTATTTTTACTTTTTAGGATTTTTAAATTGTCTTCCACATTTTATAAGTTGTTGATCATTGCGATACACAGTTTGATTCATCTGGACCAATACCACAAATAATGGAATTAATTACTTTTTAATTCATATCTTACTCATCCTTTGTAGTAGTAGACCAATTTTCATGTTTTTCAGTAATTGTGTAAGGAGTAACAATCTTTGAGTATAGTCTAAATCCATGATTTTTTAAATAGATTATCATTTGTGACTTCCATCATTTATAATTTTCACCATTGATATATGGAGCACGAACCATTGTCATTCCATGCTTGAGATTTTCTATTTACATCACTAAGATAGATCTTATGCCTTTCGCTTGTTATAGCTCTATTGAAAAGTACAACCTCTGATACCAAATTTTTTATTAGAATAGCTATAGTGATAACACAAGAGGGGGTGAATTATGTACTTTCTAAAATTTTCACAATTCTATTTATTCACATAGACAGTAGAAAGTTCTAGTGGCATATATGTATGAGAATATATATATATATATATCGGATAATAAGAAGAGAATAAGGAACATCAATTTATAGTAGTTCAGGGCACAAAACTCCCTTAGTCCACTCCACCAATCACACTCTCTTAGGGCTTGGTGAATTACACTAGTAAGGTCCTCGTATCATAAGATCAATCCAAAGATGAGTGGAGGCAGTTGTCACCCTTACAAAAAAAGGCTTACAAAATAGATCCTTCTGGTTCTTTTACAAGGAACCAATAAAACCACATCTTAGTGAGAGAAGATGACACTCCACCATGTCTAAATATGAGCAGCGGAAACTCAAGATAGATAAGATGTAGTTTGGTAACAAACAGTTGTAGCTCGCAGTTTCAGAATCACACAACTGATAAAAGAGGAATATTGTCTTTACATGAATAATAACCGTGAAAAATATATCTGAAGAGATCAGGTTTCAGAACAGATCATTGATTTTAATAACACAAACAAAAAAAGAGCATCATGATTCCTAATTTGAACATGTATATCTCCAACATGTACTTATTGTATTTGAGATGCTAGATTGTTGTGGCAGTGAATTAATTTTTACAAGAAATCTTGATGAACAGGAATTATATATATAGCCAAGAAATCTCCAGATCATCATCCATAAATATCCAATATATATATATCATTATATGTCGTAGTAATAATTTAGATCTGCAAAAGATGCCAGATAAATTGAGTGAATTCATAATCATAGAATATATCTCAGATAAATCGTAACATCCGTTGAGAATAGGAGAGAAAATCTCTAATGTAAACGGCTCTTTAAATCATTTAAAATGAGCTTTGAATCAATCAAAATAAAGCTTTTAAATCGCCCGGAAATTTCGCAATGATTGCTGAAAAATGCTTTGATAAAGAAATAAATTTAAATTTTCGATGTTGAAAAGTCAAACGCAAGTTTCTTTCACAAAACAACAATATAACAAATGTAGGGTTCGACTTCATAACATAGGGTTGATGATACATACATTTATCCAAATCAACATAGATCTTTGAATGTAACATTGATTATTCATTCATCCACTATTCCAAATGTATGGTTAACAATGTAAGGTTGATTATAAAAGTACGGTTGATGATCCATACATTTTTAAAGTGCCATACTTACGTAGGGTTTTCAACCATACATTTCCTTTATCATAAATGTAAGTTTCTTATCCAAACATAATGTTCCTTAACCAATCTTTTCTTCAACCGTAAGGTTAATGAACCATAAGTGCTGATGTTTTAAGATAAATGTAAGGTTTGTTCCATACGTTACTTTCTTCATCGTAGTGAATGAATATTATTTCTAGTAGACAACAAATGGTGAACAGTTTTTCTAGAATATGTTGAAGAGCATTACAAACACTTTAACGAATATTTCATGAGAATAAATAGTTGAATATTATTTCAAGATAAGAATTTATAAAGAATATAAATTTCTTGAAATACACTCAAAATAAAATCATCAGTAAAAAATCAAGGGTATTTGTGAGCATCAAAATAATTAATATTTATAGAGTATTGTGGAGAAAATACATGCCCAACAGTCATCATATCTTTCATAATAGAATAGTAGTGTTTATGAAACCTAATTTACCTTACCTTGGAGGTTAGAGAGGCCCACTTGATATCCTTGGTAGGGAAACTAGAAAATCACAAAGTAATGGATTTTTTTCCTTTTTCCCTCCTTGGCCCTACTAGTAATACACTTTAGTTGCCAAATATTCTTAAAAACAGATGATACTGCCTACCCACATGATAAATAAATGGTCTGATCTCTTGGATCTTCCTCCAAGTAGCTCTAGTCTGACTTAAAGGTAGTAGATCAATCCTAATAATTCCTATTTTTAGAATTAAATTTCTTCTAACCAACAATATCTCTAACCTAAACATACTATTAAATAATATAAAACTCATTGGAAAGTGAGGTATTAGTAGATGAATCCAACTTTGGACTATGAAGCATTATAAGACCTTTGGAATTGTTTTCAATTGGTCTGCAGTTTGGTGAAACCTATTATTCTTTATTAGCGCTTTCAATGGAAATGGTCATCGTCATACCTAGTTTAGCACACAGACCTACAAAGCATTGAGAGACTGAAGGGTTGGAGGGATGGTTAAAAGATTTCTTATCTCCAATGGGTGATTTGAAACCCCCATTAAGAATTCTAGAACTAAAAGGAACATCAACACCAGATTGAACATGATCTGCAATTGACCTGAGGCAGCCAGAATGAGATGTGTCCACATAAGATGGTATAGGATCAGAATCCCCTTCCATAGTTAAAGAAACAATATTGTAAACCTATGGAGATAGAATATTGAGATTCATCTTAGGTCCTAAATGATCTTTTTAACCTTCAAGAGGTCGAGAGTATTCATCCAAAAGAGTGAACGTAGGCCACTTACATCAATCAAAGTGTAAATGCACTTGATTATGACATATTGAACAAAGTTCTATATGAGAATCATAAACGATATATTAAAAATATTTGTATTCTCCTTCAATAATGATCCATAGAACTTCTATTGGTGATTGTGAGAGTTCCATTTCAATATAAATGTCTTCCATAATAGAGTGTGTTAAAGTATACGCCATACGATCAGCGCACAAGAAGTGACCAAGAGAGTCAACTATAAACTGAAGCATATACATATTCTAAATGGGAAGTGGAAAACCCGGAAGTTAAATCCAATTATATGTATTAGACGGGTCCCAATTTATATGGGGGTCAAAAGAAAATGGAATAAGATGAAAATAAAATATGCAAATAGATCTTCTAGACCTAGACCAAGCCCATATCTGATCTTCCTCATCAGTAAAGTGAATAAGGATCTATTGTGGACCAAGTATCCCAAAATTCATAAACTAACTTAAACCCCATTCATAATTTTTTAACTTTTAGAATATATCAAAAGGTGGTCGATGCCGAATGAAATTGAGCATCAAAGACAAAGAGAGTGGCGAAAAAGCCCCGTGGCACACATGGGGAGAAATAAAAACCATTAGTTCACCTTGATAAACACCAAGTAACTTTAGAGAGATGTTGATGAAGGTAAATTCTTTGATTCACTCAAATGTAGAAAAAGTAATGAAATCCATACCATCCAAAGCAACATAAGAAAGGGGTGAGGCCCCTCTCCCATTGAAGAAGCAGGGTCCTCTAAATTAGCCATTTTTGTTATGGAATCACCCAATGGATAGTAGAAATAGTTATATCATCATAATACATTACCATATTTTGTTTTTAGAATAAATATTAATTTTTTGATAGCTTTGCAATACACACAACACCCGATTTAAACAAAGCTCTGTTTGATCATGTTTTTCACAGTCAATCAAATTATAATAATTTTAGAGAGTTTATAAGTTAAATTTATATATTATATATTGGATAAAATATTTTCGACCTTCATACAATATATTATATAGTTATAAGATAAGAAAAATCTCAATATTGAACATAAAAATAAATATTTTTATTAAGGCACGTTTACCGCCTTTTAATGTATAACCTATTTTAATTTTTTTTTGGAACTTTCATAAATCTTATATGTAAAAATAAAAATAATCATAGAAATAATAACATAAAAATTAGTTTAGAGTGAAATTTATGAATTTTTAGGAAGTGCTTCTTTTATTTAATGAATAGTGAAAATTAATGATTTTTAATTCAAAACTACTTTTTCATCTAATTTATTTATGTGGTTAAATTATATTATTAAATTTTTTTGATGTTTAGTTAGATTATTAATTTATAAACTAATCCAATTTATGTCACTTTAATCAATTTCACTTTGAAATTGGATATAAAAACATAGAACACTTTTAAATGTTTTTACTTTAAAAACACGTATTGTTATCTCGTATGTAGGATTAAATTTAAATGAATTTCTGCCACATATGTGATTGGAATTTCAAAAAATGGATTCCAAATTTCGAATCAAGATAATTTATAATTTATAACAAGTTCGAATTAGTTTTTTACTAAAAATATTAGTAAATGTAATTAAAATTTATTATAATGATTAAGGTGATATTAAGATTAAAAATGGACTAAACCTTAAATTTGAGGGCTAAAATGTCCTAGAAACATAACCAAACTACATTTTATAGAAATTTTTAAACCTTATACACCATTATATCCACATTTTTCTATTATAGGAGGCAATTTCATAAGGAAAAGCATGAGAGGAATTCCCTTTTCCAAAATTTACAAGAGTGACACTCCTCCCCCACTATAAAAAGGCACTCAAGCCTCTCACTTCCTTACACCTCTCAAGACACTTTGGATAGACCAAGATCATCAAAAATTGATCCTAAAAAATCCATTACCGCATCTTATAATCATCCCTTTGGTCAGGAATCCATCCAAGGAAGCCTTTTGGTTCAAACCAAAAGGAGTTACCCAAGGAATAGGTAACATCTTTTCTAAATTTCTTTAGTTTTAATTTCAATATCCAACCCCTCAAATATTATTATTTTATTATTACATTATTAAATAAGTATCCTAAATATAATATGATTTTTTTATGTTATTTTTTGAACCTAAACATACACAAACTTCAATATAAAGGGTAACAAACTTACCGTTCTTATGTAAGGAGAACTACCACCTTACTAAGAAAAGTAGTTCATTTTCCCATTATTGACTCTCATGGTAGACATTATGATGGAAAATCTATTTATATATATGGTATATATGATATTTATTATTTCTCTATACTTATTTAATTATTTTATAATATGTACCTTAATATTTTCCAATTTATGTAAATACGATAGCATCATTTGTGGAAGTGTGGTCTACCACCTCCTCAAAATGATGTAATTCGTTCATGATATACATGGAATGTATTAAGGATAAGTTTAATAAACCTATGTGAGATATAGGAAATTTATATTACACATACGTTATAATATAAATATGTATCATTTAATTATAAATCTTTTAATATGAAAAAAATGAAAGTAGAAACCATGTGTACGTACGGCCTACCGTCTCTATGATCGTACAAAATGAAATTAAACGTAATGGATTTGGTCTCAATTTACATTCCATTGAGACTTATTTTTTGTTATGCACCACTTCAATTTTAAATGGTGTATATACTGCCTTTTTAAGTTTTATATCACAAATATCCTTATTATCATCATATTATAAGTTTCATTAAATTTACGGGGAATTATGATTCAAATGTTTTAAAGTGTTATGCGACACTTTGGAATGTTTAAAGATTTTTTTTCCTCAAGAATTTTTTTATGGTCTTTCAATAGTATTTCCATTAAATAATATCAATAAGCATTCTTGATACATTTCATCCTCTAAGGAATTACTAATAAGTTCATATTATTTATTCAATATGGATATTTTGTAAGGCATGTTTTTAGTTTGATATGAGGAATGTTTAGGATATGAATTCAAGGTTGGGTACTAGACTATACATATCCCCTCGATGCATTGATAGGTTCTCATGAGATAATTAATTTGGCCAAATTTAATAGGTTTCTACCTATAGTTTTAAATAGTCTGTAGGATGGATATTGATAGTATAGGTTCTCATGTGGCTTAAACATGATGTCCAATTGTTAATAATTTCCTTCACATATATTTTAGTTATCATTATTATTATCCAATGGGTTTTGATATGATAAAATATATAGATGCATTTCAATCATAGTTTATGGATTAAATGGCATGTTATTACAGTTTCTTACTTTTTAATATTGATTACTCCATATCTTGTCATTTGAATGGAATGTGTCATCAATTATGTATCTTTACCTGGTGATTTATTCTCATTGGTTCATTATTTTTTCCTCATTACTTACCCATCCCTAGTATTTGAACTCACCCTTATTATGTTTCAATTCCCCATGTTATAAAGAGGATTACTTTGAATGAGTTCCAATGATGATGTTTAATTAATTTTATTATGTATCATGATTGTATCTTCTATTTCCTCATTGTATTATAGATATCATTTATTTAATCTAGCTTTACAATATAGATAAACTGATTGGTCCGTCGAGATTTGTTTCCTTATAATCATGTCAATGTAATAAAAAAATGTGACGCCTCCGGGATTCTGGGATCATGGAGTTTCAACAATGGTGGGTGAAACAGTGGAGTTAAACTCATCCAATAAAATATAATCAATTTCACGGAAGATTTTTAATCCTTATTTCACAGTTTTAACTATGATCTACCTATTTTACCCTTACTATGGTAACAACATTTTTACTAATGATACTATTCATTATGCCCAGAAATAAAGTATAACTATTATGAAAATTTGGATATATTTATTAAAAATATTGAATAAATTTTATAAAGTTAAATCCCAATAATTGGTTTAAATTACTTTTAAAATAAACATGAAAAAATTGAAAAAATAGTCTTCCATAAAAATTCATTTTGTGGTATAAAAAATTTCTATAAGCATTAAACATAATTTAATTTATAATGACCTTTATTAGATTATGTTTAATAAAAATTCACTAATTAAATTTTAAAATCAATTAAAAATGGATTATGATCTAGTATATGCTTCAATGGAAAATGTAGCTTTATATAAATATGGTAGTTTTCACTATTCACTGAAAATTTAATCTTTTTAGAAAAATCCCAAATTCTCACCCAAAGATAATTTTGATATTTTTATTTAAAAAATGATATCCTTTTTATAAAATAAAATTTCTAAAAATGGTATTAATTACTTATAATATTTTCTCAAAAAAGTTTATAAAACCCAAAAATCCCATGTCTAAATTCGGGTGGGGTATATTGTTTGAGTTACTATAGCAGTTACTTTAGAATATACTATAGAAATTACAAAAAAAATGGGACTATTGACCTGAATTGGGATTGAAGATAATATATTTGGGCCTTAGGCCAATAAGGCATTTAGGCTACCAATGGACATTAGGCCCAAGGGCCTCTGAGACACTATAGGCTATCAGGCCAAGGGATCTCAGGCCATTGATGGTCTTTTGGGCTATAGGGACTTTGTTCCATGAAGAAATCATGATATAATGCACAAGGATCATGCCCCAAAAGAGGAATCAGAGCAACTATTAGCCACCATAGTAGATAGAACTATATTGGGAATAAAGATAGGGATAACAAAAACAATTCCACTTGGACCAGGAATTGTGCAACTCTCAATGGGGAAATTCTAACTGATCAGCCATGAAAGGTGGGGCACTAGTTTATGTTAAAGAATAAATTGTTGGGTATAGGGTTTTATATTGTATTCAGGTCTTTGGTCCTTCGTTTAATATATTGATCCTTGTGTCTTTGGTCCTCTGGGTCATGTAAGGATTACCTCTTAACCCAATTAAAAAGGGGATTATCCATAAATGAAAACAAAAATATGGCCTCCGGGCCATTCCAACTAGAAAAAAAGTATTTTTTAATGATAAAATGAATTTCTTAAAAATGTAGTGTCTATTTCCAAAGTAATAATAATTGAATTTTTATTTATCAGGACCTTTATATATCTATTTTATAATATAGTTAATCATATTTATACCTTTCAATTCAAAGTCTATGTTATAACAATAATATTTAAATAATAATATTTTTTTGTTTTTAGAGCTCAATGTTGTGTTTTATCTGCCCTATTGAACATATTATTACTTTAAAATTTTAGTTCATTACATTCTCCCCCACTTTAATAAATTTCATACTTGAAATTTTATCTTGAGATTCGTAATCAAGGTTTTAAAATTTGAAAGTTACTATGTAGAAATCCCACACCATAAAAAGGGTTAATAAAACTTTATATTGTAAAGAGTGAAAAATAAATATGAAGTTCATATAGAAAAACAAATAACAAGATTCATAAATAGAATAACATTGGTAGGAAGTGAAAATATTGAAATTAAATAGAAAAGAAATGTCTAGATAATGATAGGGAGTGAAAGGGAAAATTGAAAACAAGAAATTGAATGATCATAAGAAATTCAAGGACCAAAATAACACAAATTAATGAGGTGTGAAAAATACTATCAATTCAATAGAAATGATTGTAAGAAAGGAAAACATTTTTGTTTTCAAAATTTTTTATCTAAAGGTGAGGGATCCTTTTATATTAAGAAAAAGAACATTAGGAAATATAATTACCAAATTATCTTTAAGTCCATAAACTCAATTTCGTAATTTGGTTGTGTGTTTGAATAAGTATCCACCACAATGTCATCTTTTGTCCCAAGTGATAACAATATATTGAGAATCTTTCTAACGCCTAAAGCATCTGATTAAAAAATATCCTATGATCTAAAAAAGGATAAAATTATAAACCTCTTCTATTTACTAAATCAAAATTTTTATAACAATATAAGACCATTCCCATAATGAATAAACAATAATTTGGAGAAATAATACATTAATATCTAAAATTGAACTGTAATACCCAAGGTTCAAATTAAACCATTCCATAAAAAACCTATATCCCATATAAAATTAATAATACTATATTAGGAATAGATTTTATAATAAAAATTTATCTTACATCCCTAAAATGTAATTTTATTCTTCTAAAATAATCTTTCATGTTAATCCTATGGTTTACATATAACTATATCCAATAAAAAATCTCCACAAATATAATTAATTGCTTTAAAATCTAATCAATTAAAACCCCAAAAAGGGTTTTCTATGAATTGGAAATTATGATCACCCTTAAACATATTATCCAATGATGGTATCCATAATAGTTAAGTTAAACTCGCATGAAAACAACTCAATCCCCAAATATATCTAAACTCTAGTATAATACCTACTATAACATCCTCACACTAACACTCTTGGATCTTATGCCATAAACATAATCTTTTCATTTCTGATTTGATACCAATAAAAATTACCCAATTTTATCCATCCAATACATAAAACCTAAAATTGAAATATTGAATCACTTACATAACTAAATAAAATTTTGTTTATAGTTTTAGATAATTATGATAAACTCTTGCATAATAATATACATGTCTCAAAGTTATAATTTTTTCCACTATACTCATACTTTATTTTTTCACATTAAGTATTCATCATTACCCAAATTGAAACCTTCTATAAATATGTAACAAAACATATTTATTTTTAATATGGGGATATAAACATAAGAAATGGGACACTCAAATTCTTTGTAATAGTAAACGTAAACTTTTACAATTAAAACTCTTCGATAAACACAAGTTAATCAGAAGGGTAAGAAAATATATTCAAAGTGCATGATAATTATATAATATAATTCATCCCCATAAAAATATGGATCATTAAACATATTATATAGAATAAATATTTCACAAAGGAAAGAGTCATATGAATCAATAATCATGAGCGCTATGATGTCAGTATTGATCAACAAAACCATTAGAAACACATATAAAACAAATACAAAACAAGTTGGTATCTTGGAAAATTATCTTTATCGTATATGTTCACTCATTACATAAATAACAGGAGACCATCTATATCAATTTGAGAAACCTTCATGGATAACACTATCCATCTTGCCTTTAAACACAAGGAATATTACTCAATGCATTGGAAATCAATATCATGATCACCCATTGTAAAAGGTATATTGGCATCAAACAAAATAATCAATAACCTCTAAGTACTTTAAATTAATATGACACACGGAAGATTTCATTTTCATCATAAAACTTTTGAAAACATCTTTTATTCCTTTATATATTATTTTACCCATGGAAAAGAAACAATTTTCATGATAATATCTTCAAAACAATCATCATAAGTCATAAAAATATGTAATATCAATGGTATCATTAGATAATATTTCTAGTAAAGAAGATGAATCATTAAAAGATATTTATATAGATGAAAATTAATTTAAAATAACATTTACCACATTTCTTTGTAAAAAGGGGAAATTCATTTTTATGTCGGTTCCTTTAAATAGTAAAAATTCAAAAAAATATTGAGAAAAGGATTATATCTGAAAATAATCATAGAAATTTTTAAATTAATATTCAAATCATTTAATAGTTATGACGGTGGAAAAATCTATCCATCTGATATGTTTGAAAAATAATATTTCATTAACATTATTGGAAAAAATTAACTTGTTCAGAAAATGATAAGAAGATTCCTATTAATAAAAATTATTGAATATCATAAAAAAGTAAAAATTTATTTAATAAATCATTATAGAATAGTAATAACATTATATAAAACATTTTAAATAAACTATAGACATGGTAGGAAAATATTTCTGACCAAATAGAAAAACTAATCAAGTTTTCCCTAAAACAGTATTTCGATCATCATGAGTACCAAAGCAAAGAAAATTAAAGGAAACCATGTAAACCTATTAAATAACCAGAGGATAATAATAGATAAATGCATCATGAAATTAATGCAATGCAAATTTTCTCAAGGAAACATTGTACATAAACAATCCTGAAAATAGATGAAATTCTAATATAGAGCTTTTATTACTTTGTAACTTTCAAATAAAAATACATTGGAAGAAAAAAAGTGATATTTCTATTTAAATCCCATTAATTACATGATTTAAGATGTAAAAATTCATTCATGGGGTAATAAATACACCATAAAAATAAATCATTGTGCATTTCATGAAACATGACTCAAGAAAATGAGATCGGGTTAAAGAAAACTCTTTCATAGATAATAACATTTGAAATTATAATTAATCCATAATGAGATTATGTGAACATATGTAAATCCATATAAAAATAGTTTAAAAACGTAATAAAATAAATTATATATAAATTCATACACAATCATGACATAATAAATTCAATAAATATTTGTTATAACCCAATGAAATGAAATGGTGTAAAGAAACCCCTTACCTTGAGTCCCAACTTGTTATGTATTCCATTTATCTACTATATATTAAATATATATTAATTATTATTTTGATTAAAAACATTTTAATTTTTTATATACTTATTATTAAACAATTTATTTTATTTTTTTCAATGATATGATTAATTATTTAAATGGTTAAGTCCACGTCAAGCTTTTTGAGGACATTCGGTTCATAATTGAAGGATGATGTTTGTAGGTGAATAATTGTCTAAGGGGTCATTATTAAATAATATAAAGAATAATAATAATGAATTAGTATAATTTTTATACATAAAATTTATTTTTATAACCATCCATGAAAGGCATATAAGAAAAATGAATTTTATTGCTTTGTGGAGGTGGTAATCCACATATACACACAAACGACTTCATCATTTTCCAACATGTGGAAGGGTAAGGAAATAGATGATGTGTTTTATTTATTTAATTATAAGTAATTTATTAATATCATATATATCTATTGTAACTTCATCACTATAAACATCAATGAGAGGTGGTGATTGAAAATTAAACACACTGCTTTAAGGAGGTGGTAGTCCATATGTACGCATGAATGATGTTGTTATTCCCAATTTAATGGAAAATGAGGTGAATAAGGTTATTACAGTAATGTAATAAAACATAATTATATGTTATACACTAATTTTATTATATTTAAATGTTTAGGACATAATTTTAGGAGGTATAAGAGGAAGTATAATGAAAACGCATGGTTTAGACAATTACCTCATCCTTAAAGAACAACATTTGGATCTCTCCATAAGGGTTCTAGAAATAGTATTTTAATTAAAATATTACCTATAGAATGTTTATAATGGATTTAATAATATTATTTTTTTTGGTTGTTATGTCGCTTGAGATGTGTCAGGAAGAGCGGAGAGGTGGTTTCCTTTTATAAGAGAGGAGTGGGGCACCCTTGGAATTACATAAAGTATTAAATTAATATAAATAAAATATCATGCTAAAGAGGAAAAAAATTGATATAGTTAAAATATTGGATGATTATTAGTACAAATACTCCCATTAAATGATTTTTAGACATGTTTTGGTGATTTTTTTACCATTATCACTTAGTTTTAACTCCTCGTTAACCATGTTGACGATTACCATGATATCAAAGTTTTTTACTCTTTAGGGATCAAAAAAATTAATATGAAAGGAAACGTTACACATAAATGGAAAATGTGGAATATTATAGAGCATATCCCACTCACTTGGCAGAATATAATATTATTATGAATTTTAAATCATTTAACAAAATATTATTTAACATAAATTACCATTAATGTCATTTTTGGGGCTATTCACATAATTTGACATTGAAAATAGCAAGTCATTACTTTAATTAGAATATAATATTTTCAAACATAAATATTAAAGAATATTCACCTAAAAAAATATTGTAACACCATTTCATTCGAAAAAAAATATTACTTTTAGAGTATTTACAATCATTCACTTGGTCTCTCTACGGTAAGCACATGCACTATATCTGTGTTCCGTATGTATTTAAAGTAATTATTACATCACTAAAAATAAAAATTAAATTACCATAAAGAAATAAATTTATTATTATCTAAAGTAAATTTTTATAACCATTCATAACTTATTTTCATATCTATCATAAGATAGTATTGATATTAAATGTAATAAATGGACATTTTGGACGTTTCCTTTACTTAACATAATATAATGGTCTTTATCAAAAAAAAATGGAACCAAAATGTAATATTTTCATATATAAATTTTTTTATTTAATTAATCACTTCAAATATAAAATAGGAATGTTTTTAGATGGTTTTAAATGATTGTTTTATAGTTTTAACCATGTTATAATTGGTTTACCCTTATCATAGTGACAACATTTTTACCAATTTTGTTATTCATTATGACCAAAAATTATGTTATCCTTTTTACCAAATTTTTAAATAAACATTCAAAATATGGAATCTATTTAATCAAATTCAATCCTAAAAAGTGGAAAAAAATTTGTTTAAAATAAACACGCAAAATGTTACAAAAGACAATTTTCCAGAAAAAAATAATTATTAAGTATAAAAATGTTTTTATACCAAAATTATACATAATTTCATTTAAAATAAAATTAACTAGATTATATTTAATAAAAATGAACTTATAAATTTTTAAAATCTTTTAAAAACAAATTAATACTTTGAATATACTTGAATTGGAAATATTTTTTTAAAATATCAGTATTTTTTCACTATCCACTAAAAAATTAATCTTTTTGAAAAAAACAGAAAGTTTTTTTATAATCTAATTCTGATATTCTAATTTAAAAAAAATATCCTTTTTATTAAATTAAATTTCTAAAATTAGTAGAAATTAATTATAATATTTACTCATAAAAAGTAATAAAACCCATTTTTAAAGAAAAACAATTTTGTAGCATAAAATAACTTTACTAGAAATTGAGTGTTTATTTTATAAGTGATAATAAATATATTTTTATTGAGTTGGAAATTTATATATATATATATACATATATATATATATATATTAACGATTTTACTCATATCCATACAAATTAATTTAGAAGTTAAATTGTAATGGTCATATTTAAAACATAACTTTTCACGATAATTAAAGCTCAATAATGTGTATCATGTACATTGTAGAATATATTCTTCTTTTAAAATCTCATGTTTTTAAAATATTATCCAAAATTTTTAATGAAGAAATTTTCTAAGAGAGGTAACTATCAGCTCTAATTATAATTGTATGTCTCAATAAATAAAATGGATACACTAAGTGGTGTTGAATCCGTATAGCCTACCTTTTACAATTTAATTTTACATTATAAATTAACCCCTATGAATTTTCAAGATCTAGTCATATCACTTACAAATCCTTGAATAATAATGCATAAAATAATGAGAACAAAGTACACATAACAATTTTTCATGGTTCAACCTCAATGTGAAAGCCTAGTTATTGTTGCAGTTGTTTGTTATTTTGGTCCCTAGATTTTCTTCTATAATCTTGTTATTGATTAAAAGTGGTTGTGTTAGATAAAATCCTATAACTCATTCTCCATAACACATGAAACACCTCTCATTAGATTTATTACATCCTAGAATTTATAAATAAAAACAACACTATTATCAGAGAAAGAACTCTAATAGGTTCAAGTCGTGTCAGTAACACATATATGATCATCCTTTTTAGGCTAGGAAAAAATATCCCCAAGAAATACTACTCACTTATTTGAAAAATACAGACCAAAAATTGTTTCTGTTGAGTAAATAACAAAACCCTCAATAATTCATTTTCTCTTTTTTTGAAAATAATTTAGGGATCTGCTTCTTCTTCTCATCACTGAAATGAAAAGCAAGAAAATTTAAAATTGGATGCCACATTGAATTTAGAAACATTGTATTATTCTTTCAGTTCTTTCTTCCAATCAAACATGGGATTATATTATAAAACACATATTTTCTTCTTTTTGTTTCAAAAAAATTATTTCTCTATGTCTTGATAACTATAGTATCATATAGCCTTAAGAATTTAATTTCTCCCATAATTATCAACATATAAAAAGTAGAATATATAGAAAATTTTTAATCCATTATCCAAAATCCTAATCAAAAAATGATCACTTTTGGGTTCCCATAATTATGTATGTTGTTTTCAAAAATATTTCAAATGCAGACATGATCTCTGTTTCATGTTAAAAAACTATACAATTTCTCTTTGACATCTCAAAACACTAACTCCAAACTTCAGAAAAAAATCAAAAAAATTGAAACATATTTAATATTTATAAAAATTTAATAGAAATCATTTTTTATTTTGTATGGAAAAAATATAGTTGCAACATGAATGTTTAATTCATGATGATACACAGTTTATTCTACAATTTAACTACTTTTTTAGATGATCATAACCATATCATAATAGAAGTAATTATTTAAAAATTCATCTAGAATCAAAAAAATATTTCTATGTGATTATGGAAATAATATCAACAAATAATTTTCACATTTATACATTAACTATTCTTGAAAACATATCAATTTTCCTTCTATAAAAGATCAAACAACTCAACTGGATCACTATTTGAAGAACAAGTATAATTTTTATGTTTTATCTATTGAAGATCAGCTCAAGAATCACCATATTTTATCTGATTTGAATATTAATTATTCTTTATCTCCCAATTTTCACTGAAGAATGGCCATAATTTTATATGTCTGGAATGGATCCTAGGAAACTACCTATCACTAATATGCATTACAAAATTCACATATATGCTGGTCTAAATGACTCATGTGCAGGTCATGCCTTTTATAGATTTCAAATCTGTTGTGAATTATTCATATATAAAATTTCAAAGAACTCATACACTGGTCATATTAACAGGTATGTATATTTTAAAATAGAACATAAACTTCTTGAGATAACTCATTCATAAAGTATAAATAACTCATATTCTATGTACAAATAACTCATATATAGATTTTCCCCACCAAATCGATGGTATAATGGGTTTCAAGAGAATCTTACTTAGAATGAAATAGTGAGTCATTAATATACAGTTGTACCTAGTTGAGGGTAATTATTGAAGATTCTTTTGAATCAAGTGAGTAATAAAAACAATTTTATAATTATTCATCAAAATAGCCCTTAATTCTTGTATAACACTCGATGGGAATCATAATTTGAGAGGGGTTTTCTAATGGGGATTGAATTACTCCAGAATTTATTTTATGTTTTCATCCCATGGATCCTTCTTTTCTGGACCTTGAATTATCCCATTAGATAATTTATCATTCCCCTTCAAATCGGGTAGAATCCAATATGTAAGATCTTATCTTATCCAAATTAATCTTATTTTTTAAGTCACACATGATCTAATATATGAACTAGATCACACATAATAGAGAATGGTTGTTTCTGTTAGATCATTCTTGATTTTATTGAAAGGAAAAAAGCATACCTGTATGATGAACTAATCCCAAACAATTATGACCAATTAATCCACTATGAAAAATTAAGGCACCATTAAGCATTGTTGTGGTGTGCATATTGAAAATTGTTTCATCAAAGTTCCACATTATGTGATCATGCATGCACATGTATGGAATGACTTTCCCTCCACACATTATCATTTTAAATAATGATAAAAATGTTCCTCCTCATAAAGGGAACCCTACTTTAACCCAATTTCCAATGTAGAATCCCAAAATTCGTTCCATTTAAAAACATTGATAAGATAATGTAAAATAATTTTAAACTCTTCAAAATAAAAAGATCCTAATAATGGTTATTTAATTTCCCACACACCAATAATTTTGATTTTTTGGAAACTTCAAATATATAAGTTCATAAACGTAGGGTGTCCTTATGTTATATAAATGGTCTGGTTCCTTTCAAAGTTTCTGAAGTTCGGTTGTTGTAAATACCATCACCTAGAATATTTACTCATCTAAAACACACCTTCAAATGAATTTAAACACGTTTTAAAATATCATTATTGAAATATACATTAAAAAAGGATTCATTTTGACTATTTATTTTCTGGATAAAAAACTTCCATGAAATTCTATATTTTTTAAAATAACTTAATGCATAAGAAAAATCCAGTTAATTTTTTTCTAAATAATAATTAATAAAAAATACATATATATATACATATATTCACATTTTAATAGAAAATTTTTAGTCAAATTATCTAAAAATATCAGATGTTTTATATAATTTTCAATAATAAATTAATATTAAAATATAAATTTGATTATGTAGATTTATTTCTTGTGAAAACATTATCCCCATTATAAAATATTCCTACTGAAATTCCTTTTATCGACGACAAAGCCTTCTAGCCTCCAAACACTAGATACTTCCCCTCATGAAATTCGGATTAGATATCAACCTTCATTGATGAGAAGGCCTTATTTCATCTCTATTTCTGGTTCATTGATTCCCTATCACACCCGAAATACCAACCTTTTGTGTTTCCCACCATCCACAAGTAAAATGAGTAAATTAGAAATTAAATTAATATTTAATGTGAGATAAACTAACCTCTTTATTTATAAAATACTATCCTTCAATTGATTAATTAATATAATGATCTTGAAAATTAGTAAACCTAAAAACAAAATTTTTTTGGACCTTTACCACAGATACACATTCAAAACTTTTCATCAAAAAAACATCGAGCTCATAATTTTAATATTAAAAAGAAATTTTATTGACTTTAAAAAATCATTTTCAAGATATTCCATAAATTATACACATTTAAAAATTTCTAAATCATAATTCAATCACCAATACAATAAACCATCTAAATGGTTTTTTGCATAGTTCTATAAGGCAAAACCCAAGTGATAAAATAATGTTACGATTTCAAATTAATTTAATTCTCTATAAAATTAACACATAATTAAATTATGTCAATATGAGGATGAGTAAAACTCAAATAAATAATGAAATTATATCCTCACTTTGGACTTCTATTATTGAGTGTTTATCCTTACATTACCCTCAAAATTAAACCAAAAAAACTATTCACCCACACAGGACATACTATTTTTAGGCCCACACACTTCCACCACACAATACTTGATCCCAATCCTAACCTCAAATGATTTTATAGGCCCAAATGATAACTTAACTCCCTCCCAAAACACCCACTTTACTTGAAGAGTATAACAAACACTGTGATATGAAAAGACAATCAAAAAAACATTTCACGTTATTTTCTTCTTTTCGATGAGTAACATCATCAAGACAACTCCCAAAACATATAAACATAGGATAAATCATCCATCTATTTGAGTAAATATATCTCAAATGTATATTTCATAATAACGTAAAAATGGTTTAATATTTCTTTCATTTAAATTTAAAGCATCGCATAAAACCCTAGTCCTTTCTTGAGGAAATTAATGAATATAATTGTTGTGAAAATCCAATAAATAATGTCTATTTAGAAAGTGGGTGGTGTATTTTGGTTTCCCTATATTTATAGAAGGAAATGTTTTAGAATACATCAATCCCATATGGTGATGATTAATAAAATAGTATAAATATCCAGTTAAATTGTTTCGTCTCTACCTCATCAACCCAATGTTTCAAACTTACCAATTCATAGAATATCACCCAAACTAGTAATATAATATTTCACATTGACAAGATTAAGCATAAATATATACTTTTCCCAAATCAATAATTCCATCACCAGAACTTTGGGTACAACCTTGGGACACTTGTGTGTACTAATGAAACACGTCACTATTAATTTATTCTATCTACTTTGAAGATTTCATTGTCCAAATTCTAACCATAAGATACATCTAGATATAAATTAATTTAAATTCAATGGAATTTAAATATCACCATGTTATCCTCATAAATATAAAGTAAATTTTGACACCCTTTGTTATTATGTACTAACCACAACATAAACTCACATCTCACCACTCATTTCCTTATAGTCCTTGGGGATGAAAAAATCTCACCCAAAACATTCATCATATCTTCTTATTTCATAAATCTAAAATGAATCATATTTTAATAATTATAAATTCTCTCACAGAAGTGGTTACAAATTAAATCTCTAAGACCATTAAGGATAAAATTTTAACAATCACAATTTGCAGATCAACCTCATCCCTATAAGCATACAATACATAGAAAAAAAGTTCATAGTCACTCCAACGACCTCAAAAGGTTTAACTTTAACCCCAGTAATGAATATAACTGATAAAAAAGCTTTATAAAAGAATAAAACAATTCATTTAGAAAAATAAATCTCTGTAAATGGAACAACATTATTTTTTTATCATGAAAAACATCCACCCATGTGAATAACTAGTGATATGTGACACTTTTCTAGTTATTTTGATAACTCACCATGATATTATGATTATTTTATCCTATAATATTTGAACTCAAGTAAAATATAATTCTCACAAGTAAGTTATAAATTCTATTACAACCACCACAGGGGTTGTTTACCATTTTAAAAAAATTCCAACCTCATATCATGTGTAACATCCCAAGATTTTAGTTCATGTTTTCCATTAAATAAATAATATGTTTAATAGCTTGTATCATAGGAAACACTAAAATAAAATGTATCATGATATACTAATACATCCGTAGAATAAAATTTGAAATATCATTAAGATAATTAAAATTAGAGTAATACCTAATGTAAAAAAAGATTGTTAAAATGAATCATTTTAATTCCTTAGATATTCTCATTATTATTTTAAGAATAATTAAATTTTTTTAATATAAATTAATTTAATATATTTAATTTTTATAATATTAATGACTAAATTCAATGGTATGTGATTAAAACCATTTACTATTTAAAAGGACAATTTTTTGAAGAATAGAATTTTTCAATTTATTATGTATTTTAATATTAGTAAAAAAAATTGAATTATTTTTAGATTTTTCAATGTACAAACTAATTGGTTGAAAAAAATTTAATTATTAATTGATATGAAAAAAATAATGCAACATAAATTTTAAAAATACATTTTTTTAATATAAACAGCTTTTAATTATATTATATATTTTCATTTAGATGTTAAATTACTAAATTTTTGAATTTAAATTTGATAAAAGTGACTTAATTTTTTGAATCAACATCTATAAATTGGTTTATGGTAATTTTTTGGAATTTTTTCTAGAATTTTGTTTCTTTTGAATAGTAAAAATATATAGTTTTTTACAAATACCATAACTTTTATGACCACATAGTGATGTAAAAAATTGTTGAAAATCTGATAGAAAACTTTTTATTAATAAAAAATATATTTAAGGAGTAAAGTAATGAATTTAAATAATATATATTGAATTTAAAAACTTATGTTTGATGTTTTGGAACCTAAATTATATTTTATCCAAATAAAAAACTATTTTTGATTCTTTACATTTAAAAAAGTGTTTTCAAGATATAATTTATTTTTAAATTGGTTTTTAGTTAAAACAACCCTCATTAATTTAATTATAAACAAATAAATTATGTAGTAATAAATACTTTTCAAAAGTATTTAGTCTAAAATATAAAATAATTAATATTTTAACTGAAGAATAACCCTCACCTCAAATATTAATATCTATTCTCCTTTCTCTTGGAAAATCACTCCCATCAACTTCTAAAATTCCAAGATCTATCCATTTTCCCTCTCAAAATATTATTATTACTCTTTGGTATATTATAGAACTATCCAAACCCAAGACTTCAAGACTATAGTAAAGGAGTAAATCTTCAATGAAGAGGTAACACCAATTCTCTTTCATTGTTTTTTCTCTCTTCTAATTTATAATCCCCAAAACAATTTTATTTTTAACAGCTCTAACATATTTCATATACAAGTATTGAAAGTATTAATATTTTTATGTTTCTGATATAGCTATAGAAAATATTTATTGCATATACTCACTCTCCCTCTTTCCTCTCTATTGTCATGTCCTCATAATAGCTAGTTTCATCCCCTAAAAAGATGTTTTCAATACATTACAGATCATTGGATATGGATTTGGTTAGTGAGTATTGTGTAATATAAATATATATTAATTTATTCTGATATTATATAAATAATTTTAGAAAATGGTAAATTAAAAATAGTCAAAATCATGAAATCAAAACAAAATGGGATAATTTAAAAGAAAACATTTCTTCAAGTATTTATCTATTCAAAAAAATAAGAATAATTAAACTCCAATGATTATAAATAATAATGAATTATAAAACTAAATATAACTAAATTCAAAATTCATATTTTAAAAAACATAAATTAATTATAATTGAGGTGAAAATGTGATGAAATATAACGGGAATTAATGTATGGGTTATGTTTCTGAATTTCAATTCATTGAGAAATGTTTCATATTATGTATCCTATTTTCTTTTTATATTGTGTAATTACAACCCTATTGAATTTATTTGTAATATAATACAAATTATTTCATGATATTTCAAATTCCATATCATGATCTCACTTTCACATTCTTTTGATTCATATAATATCAATGTTGTAAGGGGTTCTCATCTAAAAATATCCTACTTTGGGGCATGTTTTTTCTTATGCACCATTTTTCCTTTATATAGTTTATATATATATTATTTTAACATATTATATCGCAATTTTCTCTTTATTTGTGGTATTTAAAGTTCCATTTCATGAACATAATTTCATGGTCCTTTGATAACAAGGTTATAAAAGTTGTATGGTTTTATTTTTACAGTCGCAATTGGATTTTGTGCTTTTTTATATTTATTCTCCAATTTGAGGAAATTATATAGATTATCGCTTTATTTATGGTATTTAAAGTTCAATTTCATGTACTTTATTTTATATTCCTTAAATCTGAATATTCTAAGAGATGTATGGTTTTATTTTTCTAGTTTCAATTTTATTTTGAGATTTTTTTTATTTATGTTTTAATTTAAGGGAATTGTATTTTTTTCACCAAATAATTCGTTTATATACTTATTCTCTAGTTATTTATTGATTTTACATTCCTTTTTTTATTTTAAATCCTTTTAGTTCATAATTCAACCAAATGGTTTCCCATAAGTGAAATTAATCTTTTCTTTTTTTTTCTCTAAAATATTTCTCCTCCAAATCCATATTCTTTATAATGTTTCATGAATGTTCATATCTGATAACTTAACGTCATATTCCACAATATTTTACTTTCTTTAGAATGTTTTTAAAGAAAAATATTTAAAATTTTTCATATGGTTCATTTTAGAATTTGTTTATAAAATTTTAAGAAAAATATCTATTAAACATTTTCTATATGAATGAATTTTCTTATTTTTCTATATGTCCTTATTTATCAATATTCCTATCAAAGTTTTCATAGTTTTATAAATCAGTCTCTATTCCTAATTCTTCTGAATTTTCCATTTTAAAAATAATGGTTAATTTTTAGAAAAATAATTAAATGGATTTCATTAAACTTATATATATTTTTATCTTTTAATTCTTGTTTATTAAATTTAACTTCATTTCCAATCAAGGTTTTAATATTTAGAATAATATTAAAATTAAGGTTTTTATTTCCCACTTTTCTTCCCTTTGAAATGGATTTATAAAGTAACCTATATGTATAGTTTTACATTGATGTTAAAAAATATTTATTATTTTTTTATAATTTCACTTTTTTTACTATAAAAATATAATATATCCATCTCCTTGGAGTTATGTTCCATTTATTTCACTCTAAATACTGTTATAAATTTATATCTCATACATCACCATGTTTGTAATGGTTATGTTCTCTATCACTCCGCATCTCTCTCTTGAGTTTATTTTTTTAATTAATTTCTATGTTCATTAATATCAGGGATATATCCAATATCATTTCACTATTTCTGTTTTTCATTTTATAGTATAGGAATAATTTTATTCCCACTGCTATATACAGTGTTACTTTTAAATATTTTTATCATGAAAATTATTTCATTTATTGACTATGGAAATATTGACATTCCCAAAACTTGTTATATCAAAAAATATGTTTATTGGTTACAAAGGCGTGTTTATTATATATAATTCTATTTATCCATTACTTTAATATAAGAAATTTATTAGACTAGTTTAGTGATAGGTGGGGATAGAAATTATATAGCCTCTTGAGGCATCTATACGTCTCATGAGAAAAACAAGCATGGGTATTTGGTGTAATCCTTACCTATTTACGTCTGATGTCTCATTATGAGGCATTGACGGTATGTTTATGATGTCTATATTTATTCATTCCATCATTAAGAAATCAGTTATTATTTTCCATGTGATTATTTACAAAGTTATGTTTTTTATGGTTAAAATCTCATGTTATCAGTTATATGAAATTATTTCATTATTATTAATTATTTCTACATTATTCATTTATCATTTATAACCTGATAACTTAGGTTCTACAATACCCCTTATTGATAATTTTAGCACACTCTTCCTATGTTTCATTTTTACCCAGTTGTGAAGAAGAGAATTAATTATGATGTGTCTAGAAGGGCATAATGTGTGTGAAATTTTATGGAAGATATTGAATACTTATTATAATATAAGGAATTCAATTTTTATGGAAAAACTTCTCTTTTGGTGAAAAAAGATATGAGTTTTTTTAGTTAATGGATTTGTTATTAATTCTATAAAACTATAAAACTAAAACTTTTGGGGTATTTAAGTTACTCAAATTTTTTTTCTAGATATTTTCATTATTTATGGTTAATTTAAAATAAATATTAGTTGGAATAAAATATTATTTGTAATGGAAGAGTTTTTAACACCTATTCTATAAGTGAAATTTTGTATCATCTTAGTTAGTATCTAAGCCAGTTTGTAAAGGATACTTTTTTATAGCCAAATCCTGGAGTGTTGTTTTAAAAAAACTATGTTACTGTTGATTTATAATTTATATTGTTTTTTGGTAATATATATTTCTATATGTTTTGGGATATAATTTTTTTTCTTTAACTCTTCATTCATTAAAAAATTTAGTGTTTAAGGGTTAGGGGAAATAATGTATGAAGAATTGTGCTAGGGTCATCGCAATTAAATTTATCCAGGTATAGTTTTATATATGGGTAGTGTATGTTTTGGTTAAAAATATGTGAAATCTATTGTAAACCATGTGATTCCTTTTGTGCATAGAGTGTTAAAACATGACTTATACATGACTATGGGAAACTGTATGAGTGGTCGTACATTGTTCCAACAGTTTTTTATTATGGGGTTTTTTATGGTTGGTACACAGTTTGGTAAAATATATTGAAAATAGGTGTGAATTTTTTGTTACTTGACTTGTCTGAGTAATATGGTTGGACCATGGCTTATCAAACCATATTGTATAACCACATAAACTAAAAAGAATCATATAAAAGTGATTTTACTATTTTACCCATGGTCGATTTTAAGTGTTTAGACCCACATTCCTCCAATATTCTAATCATTCGATCCTTGGTGAAAACTAATGACCTATTATCCCTCCCTTATCTTTAGATTCCATGGTTCTTCATGTTGATTTTAAGTGGGATCTTGAGGTAATCACCCTTTTTTGGTCTTTTCCCTCTCCCCTTACACTACACTCTTTTTATTGGCATGGGTTTTCTTCCAAAAACCCTATAGGGACTTTTAGGCATATATTGGGGTTTCGGATACCTAACCATAGGGGTTTTAGTTTTTATAGTTAATATAGTTTCATTTATGTCTTTTTTTGTGTTTTATATCAAAGTTTATGGAATCCAAATTGATTATTTCTTCATTGGGGTAGGTGTTTTTGTTTATTTTATTTTATTAGAATATTATTAAGTTTTTATTTTTTAAAACTCCATGTTTTATTAAATTGTTACTTTATATTATATCCCAAGTGAATTTTATAATGGTTTTAAAGTTTTTTAACACTTTACATAAAGGTTGATTAATGTTTTTCACATTTATAAAGTTATGTTGAATGCAAAGTGTTTGTGAATACACCATCATGGATTATTTAGAATAGATTCTTGATAATTGAAGGTATTTGACCCTGTTTAGGTCTTGAAATAAATAAACTTATAGTGTTCAAGTGTGACTTGAAAATAAATTTGGTGGTGGGGGCTATTAAAATAATTTAAAGCAAATTGGGATTTGTTCCTTAATTTATTAAAATGTGATTTTACACATTTTTTAAATGGTTTTGTAGGTAATTATCAATGATTGAATTCAATGAATGTTTTAATGAATGTTTTCAAATGGTGGAAAATGGATTGGAATTCTAAGTCAATCTTGAGTGAAATTCACAATTGACACTTGTAAAGATGTTTTTTATATAACATGTGAGACCCTATTTTGTTCCCCCTTATTTATGTTGATTGGTATAAATTGTGCACCCCAAAGGGAAGGTTGTTTGTCTATTACATATTTTTTCATTTTACACATGTGAAAGGGGTTGTTTTATTTGAGGTTGTTATAGGTGAGATGTGTGTTTTATATATTGTGTTTTTTCACTAATCATGTGATAGTTTCTAAGAATCCTTGTTTTCTCACCTCCATTATATTATATCACATGAACCAATGATATAAATAGATAATCAGGTTGTTTTTTAGACTTATTTTGTTTAAACATTCTAGATATTTTATTATGAGATAGACACCTTACTAAGGGTATTTATTGTACTCGATGGCCCAAATTGGTGTAGATATAGATGTTCTACTTCCTCCTAGGGACCTCCATGAGAGATTGAATGAAGGAAATAAGTTTAAAAATCATTCATGTTAGATCCTAGTATGTTTCCAATGATAACTTGGTTCCATCAAGAATCATTTAGTGGATTCCTTCTACATTGTTTGTGTCCCCTAGATTTAGATTGTTTAGTATCACCATTTCTATAGATATTTTTTTATTCTCTATTTATGTGTGGGTGCTATTTTATTTTTGTATCATTTTAGTCATGGTCTCACTTTACTTTCAAATTGATTTTTAAAATGGTTTGAAAAGTGGGATTTTAAAGGGAACATGTTGTGTATTTTATAAAAGGTTGTTTTGAAACATTTTGAAAATACGAAATGAATTTGTGTTATTTTTCACACATGTACTAAATAATTCACTTCCTTTGGATTAAAAGTTATTTAATAGATATTTTGGTTCCACCCTTACTTACTCTTAGAAGGTGGTGATTTTATAAAAGTGGGTCTGGAATATTATATTGTTTACTTTAAATGAATGAGAAAAAACTATTTTCTAATTATATTGTAAACTAGAGATAATGAAATTTTTTGTGAAAGGTAATGGCAAAAAATATTTTGTGAAATCAAAATTGGCTTGATTAGATCACACCCTACATACACAATTTGGTTTATACTGCTCTTATGTCTTCTTTCAGTTTTCTAGGCTTTGGCCCCTTCTAGGTCCTTTTTCTGTGGTGGTATAAAGTTGTGATGTGGTGAGAGATAGTGGGTCATAAGGAGATAGTTGATGGTGGTTTTCAATTTTGGCTTCTTTGTATGGATGGTTATGTATTGGCTAGTTTCACCTGGTGTCTTATTGTTTTTTTTTTCACGAACCAGCCTAGGTACCCTGGTAACCCGATAACTGAGCCGACCCTGACATAGCCCGAAGGGCTTTCCCAATCCCCACGAGTCTGCGACTAACACCCGGCATCACACAACATGCAAGTGGGAACGATTTTCCACCAACAATGCGGATGAAAAGAAATAAGACAGTATGCATAACAAAAAGAAAATCCACTAAGAGTAATGTTTGAGAATTCAAAGAGGCATAAAACGCCCAAAGTACTAAAAATGGGAAAACATCCCCAAGGTCCCTGTGGACACAACTCACCAACACCAAAGATCAAGCACTGGATCCACCTCCAAGATATCCCTTCCATTTTCTCGAACCTGGAAGAAGAAAGTCTACAAACACTCGAAGGAAAAAAGTAGGGTTTGAGCCTAAGCCCGGTAGGATACCACCAATGATTCCGTAATAGATGCCAAATATAGATCATACAAAGAAAAGATTTCAATTTTCAATTAAACAGGTTTGGCAATTCATAATAATATTTTAACATAACATGCTATACATTTTAAAATGATGGAAATAAATATTTTCAATAATGATTTTTCAAATGATGAAACATTTATAAAACAATGGCTTAAATAAATCATTTATAAAAAACCGTTTATATAAATTCAGCAGGCATGTAAAGTAGTTCAAAAGAATTGGCATACATTTATATCTCAAATATAAATAAACAAGCGACCAACATGGTCATGTGCCGAAAGGTACAATAGTATTAACTAGTTATAGGATTGAGCACCCTCTATGTGAACTCGTAAAAATGTGTATACACACATCCCTAAGACATAAGCCAAAGGAGACTCATCACCAACCAATCGAGGATGTGACCGGCCGCAAGTATGTTTTAGAACGTTTTCATAGTGTAGAGTGTATCTAAATAACTCACTAACTACCTAAGGCTTGCATGCTCTCTTACATGATGGGTGAACTATTTTAGAACTGCTTAAAAATATGATCAATCCCATTCTTCCATTTCAAAAGTTCCAGTTTCGTTCCATTTAAAACCAAATAGGTTTTATTCAAAAACATGCCTTTTTCACAAGATAAAACCACTCTATTTCTATCAAATAATTTTAATCCATTTTTACCAGTTTGAAATCCATTCAAAACCAAATCCATCATTAGACAATTTATTTCCACAATTAAATTCAAAAATTCAATTGAAATCATTTCCATCAAATCCACAATTTAAATTAAACAATTTAAATCATCCAATTTCCAAAAACACACCCAATTCAATGGAATTAGGGTTTTCCAAATTTCCATGCCAAAACCAATTCAAATATCTCGATTCACTGAATCTAGTTTTTATCAATTTAATTGAAATAAAATTTGAGAAATTTAATTCAAATCAACAATTGAAATAAATCAAGCAAATACAATGATAATCAATTTGGAAAGTCGGTATGAAACCACCTAATTTAATGGTTTTGATGAAAACCACAAAGGTTGAAGAACTCTCAAGAAAACTAGGTTTCTTCTTCAAGAACTCGCCTTAGATCTCTTCTCATAGCAAGATCCAGACCAAATCTCATCTTATTTGGAATCGACAAACTTATATCTACCCATAACGGGTGTAGATATATGAAACCAAGAAAAGAGGAGAAGTAGATCTATGTAGATCTAAGAAACTGATCAAGAACGATGAAGAAAAATCACATACCTAAAGAATCCAACTTTGATTTACCAGGGGAAGCCTTTGGATCACCTCTGGAATGATGGTTGAACCTTCTCTGGCCTTAGGAGAAGCAAAATCCCGAGTTAGGGCTGCTTAGAAGGGAAAACGAGGCACTTAGAGGCAAAAACGAGTGAGATCCATCTTTATAGGATCTCATTTAAGTGGTCGCATGGTTTTCCCGCACGGTTAGACAAACCGTGCACTAACCGTGCGTTTTCCACTGCCTCGGTAGACACTCCATGCTCGGTTTGGCCACATGGTTAGACAAACCGTGTGCCGCCCGTGCGAAGCTACTGCCTCCAAGAACAACTACGCACGGTTTGGAGGCACAGTTTAGACAACTCGTGTGTCACCCGTGTGACAACCCATTTGCCTCAAAACATCATTTATAGTTCTCCTGAATCTCACATTCGTCACCCTTACTTTAAAGCCATTAAAATAATCAATAAAGGGTTACATACAAGAAACTGATGGCACTACAAACTTTGCACAACCCACTTCCCTTTAGTTTTCCTTAAAAGTTCACCCAAACGCACCCCAAGGAACTACTCCAAAATAGAGGTACTTAGAAACATCATAAGTACCTGAAAATGAAACGTGATGTTACAACCTCCCCACTATAAGATATTTATGTCCCTAGAAAGCCTATGAAGAAACCTCCACATTAAAAATATGAGGTCACTCCTCTCTCATTAGTGCCTCACTTTCCCACATCTCATGAGAATCAGAACCATGCTGTCAGAGAACACGGGATAGAGGTATCATTATATCACAAAGCACCTTGGTCTCAGAATCAACAACCCTAACTAGTCATTCAGTCTCAGAGAAATCTGGTTCAATCTCAAGATCACTCCAGTTCAAAACATGAGATAGATCAGAGAGATACTTTTGTAGCTGCGATACATGGAACACATTATGTATCGACGTCAGCTGTGGTGGTAGAGCTAGATGGTAAGAAACTTTTCCTACATGACCAACAACCTCAAAATGTCCCACAAAACAATGAAACAAGCTTCCCTTTCCTCTAAATTCATCGATGACCTAATCGTGGTGAAACATTCAAGAACACCTGGTCACCAACTGAGAACTCTAAAGGTCTATGGCGACGATCAACATAAGACTTGTACCAAATCTATGCTGTCAAAATTCTCTGATGAATCAAATGGATCTTAGTTGTCGTCTCTTGGACCAAACTCAGTCCTACCAAGGACCCTTCACCAATCTCTGACCAAATAAAGGAGATTTACAAGGATGACCATACAATGCCTCAAAAGGAGCCATTTTGATCACAGACTGATAACTATTGTTATAAGAAAACTCCACTAGCCCCAGATGATCATCCTAGAACCCACCAAAGTTGAGAACACATGCACGGAGCATATCCTCAAGGATCTGAATAGCTCTCTCTATCTATCCATATGACTGTGGAAGGTAGTTTGTGATCAAATGGACCTAAGATTCTAGTGCCTCTTCAAGGCCTCTCCCAAATAGAGAAGTAAACCGAGGATCCCTATCAAATACTATAGCATACGGAACTCCATGCAAACGAACAATTTCTTTCACATAAATATTCCCCAACTCCTCAACTTTGATTGTAACTTGAATAGTTATAAAGTGAGCCGACTTGGTCAGCCTGTCGATCACAACCCATATCGTGTTCTTCTTCCTCTAGGTTTGAGGTAACCTAACCACAAAGTCCATAGATATTTCATCCCACTTCTATGTAGGGACTGTAAGTGGTTGAAGCAAACCTTAAGGTTTCTGGTGCTCAGCTTTCACCTGCTAGAATGTATAGCAACGAGATGCAAACCTAGAAATGTCTCCTCTCATACCTGGCCACCAGAACGATCGCCAAATGTCATAGAACATATTCATTGTTCCTGGGTGCACATCCCACTGAGAGTTATTGAAATACCCCATCACATCCTTCTATGATGCTAACAGCACAACTGAATGGTTTCAATAACATAGAACACCCTCTTTGGAGAACTACCACTAGGTTTCAGTCTCCCTACCATAAAAAGAGTCCCTAATTCTATGGAATTCATCATCCAGTTTTTGTTCATGAAGAATTATCTCGAAAAGAGTAGATTTCAACTGAACACTGGCTAAGGAAACTTCATTCCCATTCCACTGAACTCCAATATGCAACTGAGCAAAAAGAGCCATCAAACTCCACTATTCTGAAGATTCTTTCATAGCCTGTGATGGAAGCTTCCTACTTAACGCATCTGCAACTACATTCCCTTTCATCGGGCTATAGGCAATATCAAAGTCATAAGATTGAAGGTACTCCACCCAATGCCTTTGGCGGAAATTCAAATCTTTTTTAGAGAAGATATAACTCATGCTCTTGTGGTCTGAATACATAGTAAACCTTTCTCTATAAAGGTAATGTCTCTAACACTTAAGTGTGTGCATTACAGTTGTAAGTTCAAGGTCATGGGTAGGATAGTTATTATCATGAGGCTTAAGCTGATGAGATCCATAGGCAACAACATGATTACCTTGCATATGGACACATCCCAAACCTAAACCCGATGCATCACAGAAGACCACGTAACCTATCCCAGCCTCAGGAAGAGTTAACACTAGTGAAGTAGTCAAAAGTCTCTTTATCTGAACAAAAGAACCTTTACATTTATCATTCAATGGAAAACTTCACTCCCTTTTGAGTCAGATCAGTCATTGTAAAAGCTAACATTGAGAATTCTTTAACAAATCGGGGATAATATCCTGCTAAGCCCAAGAATCTTCGAATCTAAAAAACATTTCATGGTTGTTCCCAAGTCTTAACAGCCTTTACCTTCTTAGGATCAACTTATATTCCTTGTTCTAACATGACATGTCCCAAGAATTTCACTTCCCAGATCCAGAAATTGCACTTTGAAAGCTTGGAATAAAGTCATTGATTCCTTAAAAGACTCAGAACTATTCTCAAATGATGCACATGATCCTCCTCAGACATGGAGTAGACAAGAATGTCATCCATAAAGACTACCACAAAAGTATCTAGATACTCATGGAAAACCTTGTTCATCAAATTCATAAAAACTCCAGGAGCATTTGTTAGGCAGAAGGGCATAACAAGGCACTCATAGTGTCCATACCTACTCCAAAAAGCGGTCTTATGAATGTCATATTCTTTTATCCTCAACTGATGGTAACCATATCAACGATCACTTTTTGAAAACCACTTTTCCCATTTCAATCGAACAAAAAAACATCAATTCATGGTAACAGATATTTTTTCTTTATTATAACTCGATTGAGCTTTCAATAATCCACACATAAGCAAAGAGAACCATTATCCTTCTTGGTGAAGAGAACTGGTGCGGCCCAAGGTGACACACTCAGGCGTATAAATCATTTCTCAAGAAGATCATCTAACTGAGAATTCGGTTCTTTTAGTTCAGCTTAAGCCATTCGTTTAGAGGGAATAGAAACTGGTTTACTACCAGGCATTAATTCAATATAAAAATCAACATCCCTTTCTGGTGGAAAACCAGAGATGTCGGAAGGAAACACATCAAGAATATCAGCGATGACTATAGGAAGATCACAACACATTGAATCCCTCTATAGATCAAAATAAAACACTAATATAACTTTCCCCAACTCTGGATTACAGGGTTTAGATCTGCTTGACCTTTGGTCCCATTCTCCTTGAAAAAAAAGTGGCACACCACTGGTTTTATTAAGGTAGACCCGTCGAAGATAACAATAGATCTGGGATTTATTGGCAATGAGCCAATCCATCCGAAATATGATGTCAAAAGATATCATGTAGAGAACCAAAAAAACTCCAGGAAAGTTCAACATCTGATATAGAGAAGACACAAGCAAGACCACGGAGAGCCTTCTCTCTCATTTCACCAAGGGGTGTAGTAATATCCATCGCACAAGATAAAATCTCCATAGGTAGATTAAGCAGATTAAAAATATTGGATGAAATAAATGAGTGAGATTAACTAGTACCAAAAATTGTGGTCACTAAAGATAATTCTATAGTAATATTACCTCTCACAGTTGCAGGACCTGTATCAGCTACCTCTGGTGACTCTTCCACTGCATGAAGAAGCTTCGTTCTGGATGCCTGTGGCTGGAACCCTTTTGTACGTGAAGCATTTGTTTTCCCCATAGTTTTTGGAGTTGTTGATGATCATGTTCCACTACGTGGAGTAGATAAGTGATGGAAGAATCTCTATAGGTGACCTAAACGTACGCATGAGCTACAGTTCATGGGTGTCTCAGTGCAAAACCTCTACAAATGTCCTAGATTTCCACACTGATAGCAAGTCAATGAAGCCCCTCATGGTGCTACTAGAGGTCTGGAATGACTCTGTTGTCAAGAACATCCATGAGAAATGTCACGCTTCCATTTTCCTTTAAAGGAACCATCACTGCCACTAAGAGCAAAAAAAGACCTTCCTTCAACCCTGACTTTCCTGTCAGGTCCATCTCAACCATTATCGCCCTATCTAGCACATTAGTAAAAGTGGGTAGCTTCAGTTAGAAAACCTGAGAACAGATATCTGATCTAAGTTCCAACTTGAATCGTCAATACTTCATCTTATCATTAGATATAATCTCAGGAGAAAACTGTGTCAACTCAGAAAAGTTATTTGAGTACTCAGTCATGGTTTTGTTGGCCTGCTCAAGCCTGAACAACTCCACATCCTTGGCCAACACCATTGATTCTGGATAGAACTGGTTAGTGAAAAGAACCCTAAAGTCTTTCCACTCCAAACCCTTGTGTTTCCCATCCCTCGCCATCATGTCCCACCATCTTCTGCTTGCTTCCTCCAGAATGAAGGTGGTACACTTCACGTTGATCACATCAGGTGTCTCTAGTAACCCAAACAGACATTAAATCTTACTTAACCATTCCTCAACATGTTGTGGGTCAGTGGAACCTTTGAAAACTGGTGGCTTCTAGAATAGGAACTCTTGATAAATATTTCTGAGAATATCACTATGAGGATCTATAGCTGGAGCCTGAATAGGAACTCGAGGTGGTGCTTGTACTAGAGCTTGGACAATGCGAACAATCACCTAAACTAGACTCAGATCCACAATATGACTCGCTTGTGGAGATTCAGTAGTAGCCTCTTTTTGGATCTGATTCCCACGTCTTCTCAGAGACATGATGCTACACAACACCAATCAACATTATATTAACACTCAAATAGAGTAACAAGGAAAAAAATTCTTAAAAGAAGTGATAACAAAATTCGGATTCCACACTATCCAAATCAAAACAGGGAAAATACTAGAACTAATCCACAAGTCGTATTTCCCTAACCAACCCTAGTGACTTAAGGTTCATTATGGTGAGAGCTGTCCAGGCACTTAATCAGAACTACCTCTTAAGTCCCAACAAGAATACTCAAATGCATATTATCATGAAGGCATGATGCTTAACCTCCCTTTGATACCATTTTGTCATGAACCATCCCGGGTACCCTGGTAACCCGATAACTGAGCTGGCCCTGACACATCCCAAAGGGCGTTTCGGATCCCCACGGGTTAGTGACTATCATCTGGCATCACACAACATGAAAGTGGGAACGATTTTTCCACCAACAATGCGGAATAAAACAAACGAGACAATATGCATAACAAAAAGAAACTCCACTGGGAGTAATGTACCAGAATACAAAGAGGCATAAAAATCCCAAAGTACTAAAACCCAACTACTAAAAATGGTAAAACATCCCCAAGGTCCCTAAGGACACAACTCACCAAGACTAAAGATCAACTGCTGGATCCACCTCCAAGAGATCCCTTCCCTTTGCTCGAACCTTGAAGAAGAAAGTCTACAAACACCCGAAGGAAAAAGTAGGGTGTGAGCCTAAGCCCAGTAGGATACCGCCAAATATTCCATAACAGATGCCAAATATAGATCATCCAAAGAAAAGCTTTCAATTTTCAAGTAAATAGTTTTGGAAATTCAAAAGCACATTTTAACAAAACATGCTATAAATTTTCAAATGATGGAAATAAATATTTTCAGTAAAGATTTTTCAAATGACGGAATATTTCTAAAAAAATGGATTAAATAAAACATTTATATAAAACGGTTAAATAAATTCAGTAGGCATGTAAAGTATTTCAAAAGCATTTGCATACATTTATATCTCAAATATAAATAAACAAGCGAGCAACATGGTCATCTTCCAAAAAGTATGATAGATTAACCAGTTATAGGATTCTGTACACTTTATTTGAACTCAGTAAAATGTGTATAAACACGCCCCAATGACACTAGCCAAAGGAGAATCTTCACCAACCCATAGAGGATTTGACCCACTGTAAGAATGTTTTAGAACATTGTCATGACGTAGAGTGTATCCAAATAACTCACTAACTACCTAAGGCTTTCATGCGCTCTTAAATGATGGGTGAACTACTTTAATACTGCTTAAAAATACAATCAATCCCATTATTCCATTTCAAAACTTCCAATTTCATTCCATTTAAAACCAAATAGTTTTTATTCAAAAACATGCCTCTTTCACAAGAGAAAACCACTGGGTTTGTATCAAAAAAATTAAGCCATTTTACCAGTTTGAAATCCATTCAAAACCAAATCCATCATTACACAATTTATTTACACAACTAAATTCAACAATTTAATTGAAATCATTTCCATCAAATCCACAATTTAAATTAAACAATTTAAATCGCCCAATTTCCATAAAGACACCTAATTCAATGGAATTGGGGTTTTCCAAATTTTCATGCCAAAACCATTTCAAATATCTTGATTCACTGGAATCGAGCTTTTATCAATTTAATTGAAAGAAAGTTTGAGAAATTTAATTCAAATTAACAATTGAAATAAATCTAGCAAATACAATGATAATCAATTTGGCAAGTTGGTACGAAACCACCTACTTCAAAGGTTTCGATGAAAACCACAACGGTCGAAGAATGCTCAAGAAAATCGGGTTGCTTATTCAAGAACCCGCATTAGATCTCTTCTCCAAAGAAAATCAAAACCAAATCTCATCATATTTGGCATCCAAACACTTAGATCTACCCATAACAGGCATAGATTTAAGAAACTGAGAAAATAGGAGATGTAGATCTAAGTAGATCTAAGAAACCGGTCAAGAACTATAAAGAATGATCACATACCTTAAGAATCCAGCTTTGAATCACCAAGAGAACCCTTTGGATCGCCTCTGGAATGATGGGAGAACCTTCTCTGACATTAGGAGAAGCAAATTCTTGAGTTAGGGATGCTTAGGAAGAAAATTGAGGCACATAGAGGCAAAAATTATTAATATCCACTTTTATAGGATCTCATTTAAGTGGCCACACAGTTTTCCAGCATGGTTAGACAAACCGTGCACTAACTGCACGTTAACCACTACCTCGGAAGACACTCCATGCACATTTTTGCCGCACGGTTAGACAAACCATGTGTCACCCGTGTGGAAGCTACTGCCTCCAAGACCAACTACGCACGGTTTGGCTATACGGTTTAGACAACCCGTGTGCCGCCCGTGTGACTTACCCTTTGCCTCAAAACATCATTTAAAGTTCTCACGACTCTCCCATTAATCACCTGTACTTTAAAAACTATAAAAGCATCAATAAAGGTTTACATACCAGAAACTGGGGGTACTACAAACTGTGCACAACCCATTGTCCTTTAGTTTTCCTTAAAAGTTCACCCAAACGCACCCCAAGTCACTACTCCAAAACAGAGGTACTTAGAAACATCAAAAGTACCTAAAAATGTAACGTGATGTTACAGTATTCAAATTCCATTGTTCCTATTTCAATTGATCATTCCATTTGTTATTATTGTTATTTATAGTTTTTTATTATTGTTTCAACATATTAATTTGCTGGTAATGTCCCTTTATTAAACTAGTCATTTTTTTCACAAGCATCCAATATACAGATGGGTAATTCTGATTTCCTAGAGAAATCTGTGTGAATTTTATTTTGATGTATAGTGTGAAATATTTCTTAATTATACATTCTTATTACCCTATAAATTGTTACTTTCCCATTGGTATTTTGAATGCCCAAAAAGGTCAAGTAGTGAATTGGGTTAGGTGATGTATCAAGTCATCCCATTCTGGTTCATTACAAATGGTATCAAAGCCAGCTTATTAAAAAGGGACTAGTTTTATAACGTAATATCTTGCAATTTAAGGTGCATCTTGGAATAAAATATATTGGGATCATCTTCAGAACTCAATATGTAGACCACTGGTGGGTTCTTGATCATAACCATTCATGATTAAACATGAGTTTCCTTAGATAGTATGGACTTAGGCCTTAATTTTTGAGTTTTCTATGATTTATCTTTGATGAGTTTTATTATGATATTGTGTCATTATAATCCATATTAAGTATATCAATGATTTTGTGGGACTTTTGTCGCTTTTAGCGTGAAAATGGAGAAAGATACAAAGACACGTGGTTACCACACACGGTTTGGAAAATGAGGTTGATCCCATATTGATGGGTCTATAAAACTTTGTATAGGTTTTTTAAGGGTTGTTTCAAGGTTGGCCAACCCATCCATCCAAACCATTCATAGTTATTCTTCTCCCTAGAATTTTTTATCTTAGCTCCCTTAGATTTTGAATTGACATAAATAGTAGTTTCCATTGATGTGAGGTAAATTAAGGTATTTTTATACTAAATTGATGTTAATTAATGATTATTTTTATTTTCTAATTATTAATTTTTTAAGTCATATTTTTTTAAATGTAGGGTTTTTTTGAATATTTATTTCTAGATGATAAAAAATATAAAATTTAATGGGATTATTTGTTTATAATAATGGTTTTCTGTGATGGGGCTAGAATAATTTTTTTATTTCAAATAATTTTTTATAAATTGATTAGTATTCATATTTTATTGTGATTTATAAGAACTGAATTTAATTTAAAGGGGTATTTTATGATGGGTTTCATTTTTAAAAACCAAATGTTATGGTCTAGCTATAAAAGTTTTTTGACCATCATGAAATGAATTCAAAGTGGTTCAGTTCATGTTGGAAACATGGAAAAGTTTTCCAAAAAAGTTGAATTTGTAATTTTTTTTAAATAAAGTGAGTTTCATTATAGGTTTTGATTTTATTGTGAAATCCATTAACTTTTTTTGAAATAAAATGGGGATTTTAGAAGTTTGTGGGGGGTTTTATTTTGAGAAATTAGTTTATTTTAAATCATGTGGGTTTTTTTTGAAATGGTTTTTTAGGATACTTGCTAAATGTGGTGATTTTAAAGTGATATATTTTTCATGAGTTTTCTGTTTAAATTTAAATGTTTCTAAAGGGGTGTGAGTTTTTTAAAATCATTCATGAATTTCAAAATTTGTTTGAGACTCCTTTTGAAATGGGGTGTGTTTTAAACGAAAATTAATTTTTTAAATGAGTTTTATTATATGTTTTTTCTATGGTTAAATTATGTGTTTGGGGTTTGTCCCTTTTATTATGACCATTTTATTTTTATATCAAAACATTAATGCATTAGATTTGTGGTTTTTGTTTTTCTATTATGCCTAACAAAAATTTATTTAATTAATTTAGAGATTAGGTCACCTAGGATGTGTTTTAGGGTGAATCCTCTTATTGATTAAGTGTAGCTATTCTACTTTATAACTTTGATCAAACTCTGAATAGGGTTTTGGGATTAGAATTTTATTTTCCCTAGGACCTCTTGCATAACCATATTTTTTCCAATGGTTGTGTTGGCACCAAAATATGGAACGGAAAGAAGGGGAGAAAAAGAAGACTCGCACGCTGCCTCACGAAGCTCCGACATAAAGCTTCCCCGAGCATCGCGGTCCCGCGAAGCTCTGGAGGCGGTAATGCTCTGCGAATGGCTTGACGTTCATGAGCCCACCACGAAGCTCCAGAGGCGGTAAGCCTCCACGAACGGCCTGACGTTCGCGAGCCCACGACGAAGCACAAGAGGCGGTAACGCTCCGCGAATGGCCTGAAGTTCGCGAGCCCGCCACGATGTTCCGGAGGTAGTAATGCTCCGCGAACGGCCTAACGTTCATGAGCCTGCCATGAAGCACAGGAGGCGGTAGCGCTCCGTGAATAGCCTGATGTTCGCGAGCCCGCCGCGAAGCACCCACCGCCCCTTACGCGCTACATGAGTTCTACTTTGCGATGCCCCTTGCCTATAAATACTGGGTTCCCCCCGAGTCCAAAAAGGACGGACGATCCGACCTTTCGGCTTCTCAACTCCCGAATCGCGAAGCACCCTTTGTCCCAGGAATCATGAGCTCTGAGAGGTATTTTTACTTCACGAGATTCCTTCGTCTTGTCTCATTTTGATCCCCTCTTCTGAGAGGGATTTCCTTCGCGAAGCCCAGGGACTTCGCGAAAGAGGGGGATTCCCAAGGGAACCTGGGTAGCTGCAGAGCGTTTATGCTTCGCGAAACACCCATCCAGTACTAGTGATCCCCGTGCCAAGGTAGGGTTGCTGCATATCATGAAGCACACTGCTTCGCAGCACATTTCTTTGCAAGGCAGTGCTCCGCGAATACTATTCCACTTCGCGAAGCACCCCCCATTCACACCTTTGCCCCATGCTAAGGCCAAGGCACCCCACTTCGCGAATCACACTCCTCTGCTTGGAAATTCCTCTTCATGTGCGACCCTCCAGGTTTTCACGGTGTGATTTCAAAGTCCCATGGACAACACCACTCGTAGCGTTGCGTTGCCTAATGCTTATTTGCATAGGCATGCTAACTGCTATTGCTTCTTCTCATAGCCACGCTAACGTAGACCCATTGATGGTTTGCTCCGCGACCCCCCTTGACCACGTCCTTATTGGTACCTTCCCTCCCCCAAGGATCAGAGGGTTCCGATCATGTAAGTCCTAGGGGTGCGGAGTAAACCCACCTCGTCTGAGCTGCAGGACGTTAAACTACCAATCACCTCGTCCTCAAAACATGACATTAAACTATGACCCGACCCCGTGCCTCGCACGCAGGGTCCCCCAGCTCGGACATTCTTTACGCCACTCGCCTCCATGAGAATGGAATCACCCCACCTACAAGGGATGATATCCTCCTTATCGGAGTGGCGTATTTCCATGGGAGAAGGGCAACCACCTTGGTGTAATCCCCTATCCCCTCTTGCGGAATTAGCACCCATGCACCTCCGTACTTCTCCACTGCCAAGGTCAGTTGAGGGTGCGATAAGGAACGGGTCACCTCCCATCATTGGTCCCAAATCCCTCTCTCGCTGTGCTTTGCCACACTTCGGGCCTCCATTCTGGAGTAAGTCCCAGCACCTTGGGCCGCCTAACGCGTAAGTCCCTCTTCGATTATCACGGACGCACCCTTCGCGACGTGATCGTCAGGTCCTTGCTTCCTCTTGTTTCTCACACCGAGCATGACTCATGTTGGTTTAGAGTGAGAATCGGCCATGGAAGTGCCCTCGTCCAGCATGACGTTAAACTGTATGACCTTGTCCTGCATGACATAAAACTGCACACCCATTAGAACTACAAGGACTTTGATCCATGTCACAGCATGGTACGTAGGAAGCCTCCACGAGGTTCAATCCCACCCGTCATTTCTTCTCGTCAGGTTCCACCCTCGTCCAGCATGACGTTAAACTGTATCCCCATCCAACAGTAAGCCTTTGTGACCACCCGAACTACGAGAACATTGATCCATGTCAAGGCATGGTACGTAGAAAGCCTCCCTGAGGTTCAAGCCCATCACCCGGTCGTTTTGACTACATTCACATCGGTTCACCCCCATCCCACATGACGTTAAACTGCATTCCAAATCACACATGAACTACGAGATTTTTGATCCATGTCAAGGCATGGTACGTAGGAAGCCTTCCTGAGGTTCAAGCCCATCTCCCATCGGACCAAGGTCCCTTCCACACGTCGGTTCGCCGACACCCACCAACCCAAACTACGAGGACTTTGATCCATGTCAAGGCATGGTACATAGGAAGCCTCCCTAAAGTTCAAGCCCATCTCCCATCGGACCAAGGTCCCTTCCTCACGTCGGTTCACCGACACCCACCCACCCAAACTATGAGGACTTTGATCCATGTCAAGGCATGGTACGTAAGAAGCCTCCCTGAGGTTCAAGCCCTTCTCCCATCAGACCAAGGTCCCTCCCTCATGTCGGTTCGCCGAAACCCACCATCCCGAACTACGAGGAATCTGATCCATGTCAAAGCATGGTACGTAGGAAGCCTCACGAGGTTCAAGCCCACAACTAGTGGACCCCCGGGTCTACTTTCACATCGATTCGCTGACGAAACCCTTTGAACTACAAGGTCTTTGATCCGTGGGACGACATGGTACGTAGGAAGCCTCACAGAGGTTCAAGCCCACCACCCATTGGTCACTTCGGCCTTCTTCATGTCGGTTCATCAACACCCAGGCAGCCTAGAGTGTAAGCCCCACACCATCTGGACTAAGGTCCTTGTTCGCATCGGTTCACTGACGAAGACATTCTGAACTACGGGGACTTTGATCCATGTCAAGTCATGGTACATAGGAAGCCTTTATAAGGTTCAAGCCCACCACCAGTGGACCCCTGGGTTTACCTTCACATCGGTTCGCTGACGATGCCCATCAGACCAAGGTCCACATTCACGCCGGTCCTCCGGCGCACCCACCTGAACTACGCAGACATTGATTCCCTGCCATGGGGATACGTAAGAGGTTTCTTCGAGGCTCAAGCCAAACTTTAATATCGCCCTTGCGATGGTTCCATTCCATTCCCCCTCCACCTCATTCACTCATCTATCATCTATCCTGATTCTCACCCGGACCGCCATATCCCGGCGAGATGATGCCATTCTGCTCATCTTCACAACATTCGGAAAGCCGCCCACGGGTTGGCTTCGATAACGGCACCCCTTCAAGAGAAATTCCTCAATCCGATCTATTCCATTCAATGCACTAATCCGGACGATCCATCTCCGTTGGATGTTAAACTTGCGGCATACCCTGTGTTAAACATAGGAACCTGAGGAAAACCTCAGATATATGCCTATGGCATATAATTCCCCACGCTTGATGTGGGATGCCTCGGGCTTCCACGCCCTCGAGAAGCCCTATGACAGGGGACAAAAGATAGACACACCAATTCCCCAGTGTTCATACACGCTATTGATGCCTCGACATGACTACTCCCCCCACTGAAGGTTACTGCCCTGACCAGACCCTTTGGAATGTCCTAACAAAAGCAGTGTAATTAACCGACGTCCAGAGAAACATGGCCCTGGGAAGAGTTTCATGAACAATGTATTAAATATATGAGGGAGACCTGGACTAGGTGACGAGTTCCGAGGAGGAATCCATGGAAGGAAGAACTGACATCCCATCATCCCGGTTTCGATCATGGAGCAGACGTCCCTGAATAAGGAGCGAATGTCTCCTGCCTTTGGAAAGCGGGAATGCGGGGCCACAGCAGCACGTCCTCCGCAGACGGATGTGTGCGCCCTGGCAAAAGCATCGTAAACAGAAATGGTGAACCCGACGTGAAATTCTTCTCCTCAATGTGGAGATTAGAAGCGTTCGAGACACCAATAGATTGACATGTCACCGGATCTAGATATCCGGTGCCGGGTCCCACCAAACAAATGGCAAGCCTGGCTTGAAACTCACCGAAAGTTGGGGCAGTAGAACATGGGGCATTCTGTTCGGCCATGTGTGGGCGTGGATCCCTCTTACCAACACGGAGAAGGGAATGGCGCTGGGGCACTGGTTCTCAATCCTTTTCCTTGTAGTTTTGATGTGTTGATCTCTCTGTTTCCCAAGAACAAGGTTGTTGTTGTGGACACACGATCACCGCCCGCTCGCCTACGCAGGGGCGGGGGAAATACCAGCATAGCTGCTCCACGTGGCTCTGCTACCACCACAATGGCCTCTACATCCATGAATATGGGGCGCCCATGTCCCCTCTCCCCATCAGAGATCATCCAGCGATGGGTGATCAACAACCTTGTACGTAGGTACGAGGAAGAAGGGGTCGTCCCAACTCAGGATATGGCCTGCCTAGACCTGGAGGCGGCCAGGCCCTACCGTCAACACCGCCCTCAATGGCCGCGCAGGGAGCCCTTGCTCCCCACCCCAATGTTCAATAGTTTCGGGAGCCTATCCCTGGAACGCGTCGATGACTCCTCACCTTACGCTGATGAGGCGGGTAATGTCCGGCTCGGCCCACTCAGAGTCCCAATCCAAGGGCTCTAGGAAAGGGATCCCACCTAGCCACATTAGTGCCACCGTCCGACTTTGCAATAAGAGCAGGTAGGCTATGCCCCTGCACCACCTGCGCCAGCTCGTCTGACCCGACGTCAATGTCGGGCCCGAGCTGAGGACGCTCGTCAAGGTGCATCGATGTCAACAGCTATTGTGGCCTGATCCACCGCCGACGTGCATCATGGATTCCCAGCATACACTGAGTAGGGTCACTCCTTCACCCGACCAGGATCGAGGCCTCAGCCGCCCCATGGGCAGGCTGGGTTGACTCTCGGGGTTGCAGGCCCGAGTGAGGATTGTCGCGAATCAATGCGCAGTAACGTCACTCCATATGGAGGTCCTCTCCGTACCACAAATCCCCAGAGCGTGGGCCTTCCCCACTCCGAATCTCTTCACAGAGGTATGCCTCATGCTACCCACATCCAGAAGGAAGACCTGCCCCGCGACAGTGACTCTCAGCGCAGAAACCTCTCCTGTTCCCACCATACAGGGTATGGAGTCCCTCCTTCTACCCCTGACCGTTGATGCGAAGGCACTGCCCATATGGTCCCTCTCCGATGTGGTGGTCCTCCTTACGTCCTCTCTGCAACAGGCGAAGGTCCTCCTCGCCCTGGCAACTCGAGGAGTGAAGGTCAGCCTCGCTCTACCCGCACAGACCATGGAGGTCCTCCGCATGCTCCTGTCGGTTCCAACAGAGGTTCTGCCCATATGGGTGTTGTCCATGGAGGTCCTCCCCATGTACTCTTCGACATTTTCCTTGGTGCCCCTCACACCCCAGCTATCTCGAGCGAGGGCCCTCTCCGCCACGACGCCAACACCACCCTGAGACTACATGTTGAGAATCAACCTTATCCCGAAGAGCCACCCAGGGGCAGGAGAGCGGGTCATCGCAGCCACAAGAAGAGTCCTGGGGGGCCGGGTAGAGATCAAACCTGCCCGTTTCTCGGATTCTGAAGCAAAATGCGACTCAGCGATGGAACCTTCTTCCCACTCCTCTGTGTCAAGGACTGGGGCAGGAACCATGCACGTCAGCCTCATTCTCCCAGAATGCAAGGTCCACCGGATTCCCGCCTCTCTCCGCAAGTACATCCAGGAGGAAGAAATCGTGGAAATTCCACAGGTCTCGACCGTGAAATCACCACCGTCGTCACCAGAAGTTCCCTCTACCTCTACCAGAGATCATGGAGAGCAATTTTGGGGACCAACAGAGGAAGAGCGATGACATGACTTATCATCGGCAACCGCAACTCCTGTGCTAGAAGCTGTGGCTATCATCCCATCATATCGCGATATCGTGGCCAGGTCACCTCACTCTTCATAGGATGGCCCGGAGTTCGGCGGCCAGTTAGCTCATTCGTTGTATTCTCTGCCACCAAGTTTACTGTCCCAGCAGTCCGCCTCGGTACCGCTATCGGTCCCTCAGCTGCCTCCAGTTTACGAGTGGGGAAATACGAGGCCAGACCCCGAGTCCGAGCCCAGGAGCTTCTGGAAAATTCTCGTAGAGGATCAATTCTCGGAGAAGTTCTGGAAGACGGCAACACCGAACTTTCACGCACCAGAGTCCCTTAACCCAGAGGAAGTGGGGTGCTTCCGTCGAACTATATGGGCGACACACTTACGCCTTCGTTATGAGAGGGTGGTGTACCCTAGGAGTCGAGAGCACCTTTAATAAATCGGTGATCAATGTCTCCTGATCAATTTGGCCGCACTCTGTGTGGCCCAGCACCCTGAGTAACCAGGCCGTCAGAGCACCCTTCAACGAAAATGCGTTAAGAGTTTCAAAGTACTCCGCAGAGTCATTAGGGAAGCTACCCCACTTGTGAAAGTCCATGGTTGGGGACACTTTGCTGCTCTCCTCTTCAGCCCTATCCGACGGCAGCCCGATTCTTTATGCGACATTGAGGACATGCCCTCGAGAGGGGTTGTGGTCCACATGGATGATGTAGTGGACAAGTAAGACGAGCTTGAATTTCTTGATGGCGACTTACCCCCTGAGGGTGTACCGCCACTACTGGACCCATCAGGGAGCTTTACCCATCAGCAGAAGAACCTTCTAGGCCTCCCTGTACCCACCGAGTCACCGATACATAGTCGAAATTACGGTAAGGGTAAGGAGCACGTCGGAACTGTCATGAAATCCGACCTGTCTTCCTTTGTACATAAGACGGACAAAGATCTCGAGAAGGCCGCGTTGCGCCAGCAGCTTATTGAACAAAAGAGGCTGGTTGAAGAACTCTTGGCTGAGCGTGCTCCAGAACAGCGACCCGACTACGATAATCCCAAGCTGGGGCAACAGGGGCCGGAACAATTTTCCCCTCCAAGATGCCTCCGGGAAACCCAGATCATGTCGCTTCCGCGGACAGGGCAGAAGCCGGAGCCCACGGAAAGAGGGCGTGATACGTCTCACCGAACCCTCCTGAACGACGAGGAAATCTGAGGAATCCATCCTCGGTTTCCCAAGTCACCCCACAGGCCATTCCGCCAGTCTCTCCATGAGCTGCTGAAGCCACCTACCGTGTCGAAGAACCCAGAAACACACTTGTGATTGGGGATCCCCGTCAAGATAGGGACTCCAACCTGGATGATCTTATAGAGGCACCCATCGCCTGCCTTGAACCATTGGAAACGCGGCACGTGGCAGTCCCACCGGATGGCAATCCATATCCATCATGGGTGGATGATATGCCCACACCCCCAGGTTTTGGGAACCCCAATTTCTCGCCCTTCAACGGGACAGGGGACCCACTGCAGCACTTGGCCCATTTTTCTTCCAGGTGTGGCCCCATGCTGGGGACTCTGGACCAGCAAGAAGCCGCTAAGATCCGATGTTTTGTGCAGACATTGGAGGTCCCCACATTTGTCTGGTACAACCAGCTACCTATCGGGTCGGTGACCGGTTGGGAGGATCTCCGCCGACAGTTCCAATACCAGTTCAGCTCCACCACACGAAAGACCAGCATCGCAGACCTCTTCAAGTGCAAGCAAAGGCCTGATGAGCGAGTCGCAGACTTCATCGCCCGATGGAAGGGACTTACATACTCCCTCAACATGCCACTGAATCAAGAGAAATTACTGACAATGTGTGTAGGGAACGTTAAAATAGAGCTGGTACCTTCCCTGATCACCCAGAACTACCCTGGAGGGTTCCAGGATTTCTCAGATAAGGCTCAATGACTTGAGGAGGCACTGCAACAAGCTAGTCAGGCACATTCACTGCCCCTTGTGATCCCATCCCGGAGGGCTTCCAGAGCCGAACCCGCCGCGGTGGCCGAAATAGAAGCCCCCAGGTAACTAGAATTACTACCAGCGGCACAAGCCTTGCAACCCCGCAGATGTCCTCCACCTCAAGCACCGGATCCTGCCCAGCAGGGGCTACCTCAGAATTGAAAGGCCCCCCATGAAATGTGCCACCACCACTTAGGTGAGACAATCAGGCGCTGCCTTCTCGAAAGGTCCCTCTAACCCCTCGTCAGGGCCAGACCCCCAGGGCCCCCTATCCGGAAAGAAGGAACCAGACTTATTCATTCAACGAGAATCAGGTCCCTGGAAACTTTCGAAGTGCTCTAGAACAAGGGATTGTGCGCCTACCCAAGTGCAGAAGGCCGGCGGAGGCGAATCTCACCGATCACCCCAACTATTGTCCTTATCATCGGATTCTGGGGCCCACCCTCAAGCAATGCTATGTGTTTAAAGACTGGCTTCAAGACCAGGTCGACAACAACATATTCAGGATGGGCCCGGCACCAACAAAAGTAGCGGGTGTCTTTGTAGGGTCAAATATAGGTAGCGACAGCGAAGGCGAGTGGAAGCAGGTTCCTAGCTGTGGGTTCCAGAAATACGACGATTAGATTGCTCTAAAAACCATCGCCCGCGCCCATGGTATCATCCGAGCACACCTGAATCAACCGGAGCATTCAGAGGAAGTAGCTGGTACCTCTGCATCTCCTTCACAGCCGACCTCTTCCCAAAAGGGCAATCAGTGATGACTCAAGAAGAAGCAACGCAATCCGCCACTACCGTCTTCATCCCACACTCTTGGCGACTTTATGCCCCCTAAAATGGGGATTCCTCCTAGAATCCACCAGGTGGTGGATGACTCGTCGAGCGACAGCCAGGGGTACACTTCGGTTAACACCGTGGAGCTGGTAAAGCCTTAGATGACTCCCGATGAGGGGGAACACCAGGAGAAACTCCCTAATTTTTCCAGCCGACATCAACGTCAGTGCAACCGCAACCACGCTGGTCATCGAGACACATCAGCGGGCACTTTCAGTCAGGCCGTGCATGCTACTGAAACCAGAAAGCAAGCTCAACGCAGAACTCAGCACGCGCAACCCCATCTGATGCCCTCACCTCTACCTCCACCGCCGTTTGTGCTGCTAGATTAGGCAGAGCTGCCTCGTCCGTATCGCGGTCAGTCTTGCCCGGCTATAGGCCAATATCTGCTGTCCGATCCTAATCCGGTGGCCACCCCTCAGGATTCATCTAGTAGGCAGCGGGATGTGCCCAGTACCATCCAACCACCGGTTCAACTGGCAGGACCTGATGTGCCTCCAACTGCAGAACGAGCTCCTATAAGCAGAGGCTCACGCTTGGCACGAAAGTATGCTATTTTGAAGCACCTGGCCAGCATTCCAGCAAGGCTTTCTATCCTTGAGGCCCATCGCCTATCGTCTGAAATGTGCGAAGCACTTGCCGAGGCCCTAAGGAGCCCCCTTCAGTTTGAGACGAAGGTAGCAGTTGCGGAAGCCTTCAATGCTGAGACAATTGAGAAATCCAAATTCTAGGTAGTTATCTCGTTCTCCGGTGAAGATGAGGACCCTCCCATACAGAGGCATATTTGCCCACTGTACATCACTGGCTACTTCAATGGCTTGGAAGTCCGCCGCTGCCTTGTTGACAAGGGTTCCAGGATCAACCTAATCCCAACTCGGACACTGCGAAAGCTGGGTCTATCTGAAGATGATTTGACTCCCTACGACATCAGAATCCAGGGATATGATAGGACTGAGCAATCCCCAGTCGGCAAGATCAACCTGAAGACTCAGTTTGGTGGCCTAATTTCAAGTACCGAGTTCATGGTTGTCTCCCTGGACACCCCCTACAACGCCTTGACAGGTAGGATGTGGCTCCATCTGCACACAGCGGTCCCTTCATCGTATCACCTATGCCTCAAATACTCCCTCAATGGTCGAGTAGGCGTGATCCAAGGGGATGTTTATCCTTTCTCCTCTTGTAAAGCCCGCTATCTGGATGCCGATTATTACAAGATCAAGGATAAGAAAATCCTAGTAAGTTAGTATGAACCCGCCCCGATCACAAGTGATCCCTGGGAAAGCATGGATGACACCAACATCCTCCCAATCCACCGATTGGAGGCCACGACCCCTGACATGGGGCAATGTTTTGTTGTTTCAGGTACGCAAGGAAGGTGTGTTCCCATGTCCAAGCGACGATGGAAAATCACCTAGTACTCCTACACCAACCAGGATCAGGTGATCCCGGAGCCTCCTACCCCTGTGCGATACCGGAATGTCAAGATTATGAAAACGGAAGTACATCATACATGTCTCTTCTGCCAGGCTGGAATCAACCGACTCAGGCCGACCTGTCACCACTGCTTTGACGTCATCAAACGTGGCCCCTTAGGCCGAAGGCCATATCGGATAGGATCGACTGCCTTCATTGCTATGGTCTCAGTGGAAAGTGGGTCTCCTGATATGATGACCACTACTGCCCAAGCTGGCACCAGCTACCCATCAGGGTTTGATAGCTCATAAGTAGCTCCCTTTGCAGGAAACCCCTCCATGAGTGGAGAGGAAGATCTGGAGGATGCTCCCCCCGCCTTTGAGGAGGGCGTCTCTACCACGGTTGATGAACTGGTACAGGTGAACATTGGTAGCGAGGCAGATCTGAGACCCACATTGATCAGTGTAGCCATGCCCCCCGAGGAGCAGCAGCGGTACGTAGACTTTCTCAAGAAACACCATGATGTGTTTTCCTGGAGTTACGACGAGATGACAGGACTAGATCCCCTCGTAGTCGTTCACCATCTGGGCCTCCCGTCAAACCATCGTGAGTTTAAGAAGCCTCCCAGAAAGATGCACCCTTCTCACGGTGCTATGGTTGAGGCTGAAGTTGACAAGATTATCAAATCCAACTTCGTCATGGAAGTCCATTACCCCATGTGGCATGCCAACATTGTGCTAGTCAGGAAGAAGAATGGGCATATCAGGGTCTGCATCGACTTTCGCAACCTCAATCGCCACTGCCCAAAGGATGAATTTCCCCTCCCGGTGACCGAGTTATTGATTAATGCCATGGCCGGGTTCCAAGCTCTCTCTTTAATGGATGGGTATTCCGGGTACAACCAGATCCGGATGGCCCCCGAGGACGAGGAATCCACTACCTTTAGGGCTCCCCAAGGTACCTTTTGCTACTAGGTTATGCCCTTCAGCCTTAAAAATGCAGGTGCCACTTATCATAGGGCCATGCATTGCATGTTCAAGCAGATTCTCAGGACGCTGGTGGAATGCTACGTGGATGACCTAGTGGTCAAATTGCACCAGCGCTAGGACCATCTCAAAGACCTTGAGAAAGTGTTTGGTTTCCTCCGTTTCCCGTCACCTGAAGATGAACCCATTGAAGTGTGCCTTTGGGGTCACCTCTGGGAAGTTTCTTGGATTTGTTGTTAGATACCGAGGCATTGAAATCGACCCAGAGAAGATCAAGACCATCAGCCAAATGCCTCCCCCAAGCAAAATTCAGGAACGTCGAGGACTCCAAGGACACTTAGCCTATATATGCTGATTCGCCATGAATATGGCTGTAAAGTGTAAGCCCTTTTCATGGATCATGAAGAAGGGCGCCGCCTACGAATGGGATGATGAGTGTCGGACCACCTTTGAGGAAATCAAGAAGTACCTGCTCCAACCTCCGGATTTGATGCCACCCATCTCTGGAAAGCTGCTGGTCCTTTACGTGACCGCCCTGGAATGGTCCCTCGGCACACTTCTCACCCAGAAGAATAACAAGGGTACGGATAACAGTCTCTACTATCTCAGCTGCATGCTTCTTGATACGGAGATCAGATACTCCCATATCGAAAAGAGCTGCCTTGCATTCATTTTTTTCATACAGAAGTTACGGCATTACCTGTAGCATCATGAGGTAAAATTGGTATCTCAGATAGACCCACTGAAGTATATCCTGAACCTCCCCATGTTGACTGGCCGACTAGCACGATGGGCAGTGATCCTCCAGCAGTTTGACAACAGGTTCATGCCTTAGAGGGCCATTAAGGGGCAGGCATTGGTAGAATTTTTAGCTACCCATAAAACCTCTGCAGATCAGTCCCTAGACCTAGATTTTCTTAATGAGACGATCCTCTCAGTCGATCATGTCGTCTCATGTTGGAAAATCCACTTCGACAGTGCCTCCCAAAGCCCCACCAGTAGGAGGCTAAACTATCCTAAGATCAACAGAGTGGGTCTGGGTATTGTCTTCATTTCCCTGGTGAAAGCCATCCTTCCATACTTGTTCCTGTTGTCATAAGGTTGTACCAACAACAAGGCAGAGTATCAGGCTCTCATCACCGGCCTCGAGTTGGCCCTCGAGATCGATGTTCCCCATCTACATGTGGAAGGGGATTCCGAGATGGTAATCAAACAGTTCAATAGAGACTATGTCATCAGGAAGCCGGAGCTTGTACCATTGCTGGAGTGCACCCTCCATCTAATGGCCCAATTCTCTTCTCGGCCAGAGGTTACCCATGTCCCTCGGTCACAGAACGGTTGAGCGGACGCCTTGGCTGGTTTAGCTGCATCGGTTGCGGAACCCGAGCAAGATAATTTGATTATACATGTTGCACACCGGAAAGTCATTGCCCCAATCACCCAAGAGGACAATGACAGCCTTCGGTTAAGTCATCTCACTGCCAGACCTGCTACGTCGGGGGTCCAGGGTCCGTCAGAAACAGTAGTCGACGATGCTTCCGAATGGAGGTCATCTTTTGTCGAGTATCTCCAAAATGGTCGCCTCCCGGATGACCGGGCCGAGCGTGAGCAAATCCAACGCCGCACGCTGCAATTTACCCTCCAGAGTAGTACCATTATTGAGAAGATCCTTTATAATCGGAGCTTTGATGGCGTCCTCCTCTGTTGCATTCAAGGAGTAGAGATTTCTCAAGTTATGCAAGAGGTTCATGCCGGTTCCTGTGGTGCCCATCAAGCTGGTCCAAAGTTGTCCCATCAAATTCGGAGGTTGGGGTACTTCTGGCCCTCTATGATCCATGATTGTATCGGGTATGCCAAGAGATGCCACGTGTGCCAAGTTCATGCCAACTTCCTGCATCGGCCGCCGGAACCCCTCCACCCCACCAAGTACTCTTGGCCATTTGCAGTGTGGGGACTTGATGTAGTGGGACTGTATCCACCGGCGACAACTCGCCAGTGTAGGTTCATCCTAACTGCTACAGATTTCTTCTCCAAGTGGGCAGAGGCAGTTCCACTCAAAGAGGCTCATCCTCACGCTGTCCTCACCGATAACGGCACCAACATCCAAGCGGCCGAGCTGAAGAAATTGTACGCCAAGTACAGCAACCGTTCGAATCATACCTCCCGCTATCATTCACAGGAAAACAGATAGATTAGTGCGTTCAACAAAACCCTCTCTAACATTCTGCAGAAAATGGTTGGTTAGAACAATAAAAGTTGGTCGAACAAGATCCCCAATGCCCTCTGGGCTTATCGGACGACGACTCGCAACTCTAGCCAGGTGACCCCATATTCCCTGGTGTATGGGGATGAGGCCATTCTACCCATTGAGATCCAGCTACCATCGTTATGCACTGCAGTTTATGACCACCAGGCACCAGATGAGGTGGTTGAAATCCATATAGCTGAATTAGAAGCACTGAACGAGAATAGGCTTCATGCCCGACACAATCTGGAAAGGCATCAGAATAAGATAGCAAGGGCCTTCAACAAGAAGGTTTTCCTTCTTTCTTTTCTGCAGGGCAACCTAGTGTTGGCCCTTCTAGTTCCAATGATCCCCAGTAGGAAACCGCCCAAGCTAGAACCCAAATGGGAAGGGCCTTATATCATCCATAAGGTTTACCCCAATGGGGCATACTCCTTGGTGACCATGGATGGTGAGCGCATAACTCCTCCCACCAATGCCATGTTCCTCAAGAAGTACTTTGCCTAAGCATCCTTGGTCTGACACGACCTTAAACTGTATGGTCCTGCACGACCTTAAACTGCACCGCCGTCCTACAAGACGATAAACTACAAAATGGTCCGAGATCTATGACCTTAAACTAAGATCTCCCCCCTGTCCTTACTATAGGATGTTAAAATGCACGCTGGTCAGGTCTCCCAGACCACGGCTCGGCCTCAGGCCCCTTGGTTTTCGTCAGCTCAGGCTCTCTTATGGGATTGTACAGTTTGGTGTGGGATACGCCCCATTAACGTCGAGTTACCCACCGTACCTATCCCCAAATGAGACGCATCTTTTGTCCATCATGACATTAAACTGCGCTTCAAGAACTATGTGTGTCTTGATTCCCATCCTAATAGGATACATAGGAATGCTCAGACGCCTCGTCTTGAGCCCAGCCCCAAGCTATTCTCTTTCGCTGCCCCCTGGGTATAGTTTCCTTGGAGGATCCTTGCATGATGAGGAGTAGTCTTCCTTATCCCCGCTCATACAAGGATTATAGGGGTTTCACCATGTGACCACTCCCATTCTTCTATCCTCCCATGTCCTCACTGCATGACGTTAAACTGCATGGCCTTCAAGAACTATGTATTGCTTGATTCCCATTCTAATAGGATATGTAGGAATGCCCGAACATTTTGTCTGTCGGCCCAGCCCAAAAGCCAAAATCTTCCCCTCAGGTCAAGACATATGGAAGGGTGCACACTTTTGCCCCAATTCACGATGAGCAAGCCTTGACCCGACGGTATGTCCCCCTGGAGATGTTCGCCTCTTTCGTGGATGGATACAGTTATGCTTTACCCACCCCTTGACTAGGATTCCATCATCTTTCACACCTGGAGGGACCCCCAAGAACGACCTGGAAACTATGCCCAAGGGCTCTCCTACCGACACGGGCCAACACCCCTGAGGGTTTCCAAGCAACAAGCCGATACAAGTCCCGCGTTGCAAATTTGGTCAACAGTCAATGCTTATTTGTTGCTCCCATATCAGGTCACCATCAGGACGCTATGTTTCGAACATGGTCGATAGTGTCCCAGATCCCCGGGTCCACCCCGAGATGTCCCAAACATCGAGTGTAGTGATTCACTCTGCCCCACCCCGAAGTGACAAACTTCCCTCCGGGTGGTGCCTACATCGGGCCCACGGCCCTGACTCTCTTATAAGGGATGTACGGCGGGATGAAGGATTACGTCTTCAGTCGCGCCGGGTTAATTTCCATGTTGTGCACATCCCTCGATGAGATACAGTTATCTCTTTCCCCATCCTCATGTAAGACGTTAAACTGTAAACCAGTCAGGCCTTCCTGAATGATGTATATCCTTAGGCCCCTTGGCCTTCCTGGGCCCTCGCCGAACCTCTTACCCAGAGTGTATGGTGTAGTGTTGGATTATGTCCTCATTCATGTCGGGATCATGTACCATGTCGTACGCTTTCCCTCACGAGGCCCAGCCTCAGGCCTCTCAGCATTTCTTGGCCCATGACCCTTTCCCTCACTACAATACATTAAACTGCACACCAGTCAGGCCTTCCTGACCGAGGCTCAACCTCAGGCCCATTGGCCTTCTCGGGCCCCTTCGCCAAACTTCTTACCCGGAGTGTATGGTGTGGTACATGGTTATGCCCTCATCCACGTCGGTTTGTCCTCTGTACTGTACACTTCCCCTTCCTTTACTTGGGGGTATCTTACTCCCTCTTCTCATCCCACATGACGTTAAACTGCATCTAGAGAACTACATATGGCTTGATTTCCATCCATATGGGATACGTAGGACCACCCGAATAACTAAGCATCGGGTCCAGCCCCATCTCTTGGGAATCTCTATCCCACCTCAGCTCCTCGACCTACTCTTCCTCCACGAGGGGATTATATGGTGTGATGTGGGATTATGCCCTTATTCATGTCGGTCTTGTAACGACCACGCCATGTACCTCTCATTCTCAAGCTGTTTCGTCGACCCTTTCCGACGGTTCACTAATGTGCCTTCACCAATGTTCCTAAGGGTACTCCGGTTTATTACCTCGAATGCCAGACTTTACTCGGACACGTCCGCATCCACTTTCCAGGCTTTGTGTATCCCTGCATCAGGGCTTCCATCATCTTTCACACCTAGAGGGACCCCCAAGAAAGGTCGAGATACTATGCCCAAGGGCTCTCTTACCGTTACAGGCCAACGCCCCCGAAGGTTTCAGACAAAAAATCGATAAAAATCCCGCGTTGCGAATATGGTCAGAGGTCGATGCTCATTTTTTGTTCCCACCTCAGGCTAACATGATATGGAGACTATTTTTTCGCCATAGTTAACGGTTATCCTCCATCGCCACGCCAACCCCCATTAATCCCAAAGTTCCGGGTACACGATTCACATCCTGCATCACTTCATCATTTCCAAGTATAGTTTCGGAACTCTTGGTACTACTCCTACGTGCACATCTACACATTGGGGGAACAAAGTCATGTCAAGGGTGTCCTTCGGGGGTCTTCCCCGACTCCCCCTAATGGGATGTTTTGGGTATTGAGATAATGATCTTCCCCCCTTGTTTCCCACACCGAGTTTAACTCACATGGGCTTAGGGACAGGGTTGAGGTCTGCGATTACCTAGAAAGTTGTCATCCACCCCTGGTTCGAGCTCTAAGACCATAAACTAAGATCTCCCAAGAACTACGTCTGGCTTGATTCCCGTCCTCATGGGATACGTAGGGACGCCCAGACCTCTAGTCTTTGGGTCCAATTTAAGCTTAGTGTCCTACCTTTAGGACCCTGACTACAATATTATATGGTGTGGTGTGGGATTATGTCCTCATTAACGTCGGTTGTGTCACACGACACCATACATATTCCCCACCTAGCATCGTCTCTTCTATGTCTGCACTGCATGACGTTAAAATGAATGCTTGGTCCTATCATACGACCCTAAACTGTGACATTATCGTCCTGTCCGCATGACGAAAAACGACACTTCGTTATGATGACATCGGTGTAGAGGACATCACCTTGGGTATTGGTCACATGCCATGCTATTTGTCAACGCCTTTCACAGCTTGATTTTTGTGGTGACACTAGGGCCTGCTACCCTAGGACTATTTCTTCACTTAAAAAAACCACTCACCTTAAAGGACAAACAAGATTTATCAAATTCCGCTTCTTTTAGTGCAAGGGCCATTCCCACACTCTCTTTTATCCCCAGCACTGGTACCTTACCGTGCCACCCTTCATAACTACGTATGGCTTGATTCTCATCCTCATGAGATACGTAGGAGCGCCCGGGCACTTCCCCGCAGGCCCAGCCTAACCTTCATGTTCAATTCCTCGACTCGAGCATTTACCCAGAGAACACATGGTAAGTAGGACTTAGGTCCTCATTCACGTTGGGTTTTGTAACCACCTTTCCATGTGTCCCCTACTCCCCTTACCCATTCATGGTCCGAGTTCTAACACCATAAACTAAGACTCTCTTAAGAACTATGTGGAGCTTGATCCCCATCCTCATGGGGTACGTAGAAATGCCTTTGAATTTTTCTTTGGGCCCATCTCAACTCTCGTTTATGGTCCCTCGACCTAAAATTGTTCGAGAAGCACATGGTGGTCGGAACCCCCGGTTTCCATCCACGTCAGGTGTCTGAGATATCCCACCGTGTGCCTCCCATGTTTCCTTCCGCCCTTTGGTCCGAATTCTACGACCCTAAACTAAGATCTCTCTATTGAAAAGGACTCTTCTCCCTCTATCTAATATGTCTCGTTGTCATATTCAGATGTGTTTTCACAAAGAGCCTGAAGTGTGGGATTTTCATAGGGACATTACCCTCATCCCATGACCAAGATTTGTGAGCTCTCTATTTGGATCCTCATCCTCTTCCACTTCCAAAAGGACCCCCGGACGACATGGATACTAGGCTTAAGGGATATCCATAAACATTAGACCTAAGGGCCCTCCGAACGTTTCGGGCCAACGTCCCTACGGATCTCTGACAAAATTTGTGATATATTCCTGTGTTTCAAACATGGTCAACGGCCGACCCTCATTTTTATGTCCCCATTCTATGATAATGCGATATGGATACTACGATTCTGCCTCAGTTAATAGTTATCCTCTATCGTCATGATGCCGTCATTGTGATCCAAATCTCGAGCGTCATGATTCACACACTTCCACTTCCTCACGTTCAGGTGGAACTCCAACATGCTTAGCTCTATTTCTTTGCGCATCTTGGTGCACCACATGGTCGTGTTAGTATCATGGGGCCAGTATTCACCAAGCGTCCCTTCACCCTAACTTGCCCTTTTCTGTGTCGGGAAGGTCCCGCCACTACTTCTTGTTTCACACACTGAGCATGACTCACGTGGGCTTAGTAGTTTTGGCAGGATATGTACCAACATGGTCAAGCTTCTCATCGTCCCGCATGACATTAAACAGCGCTTTCAGAACTACGTATGGCTTGATTCCCATACTCATGGGGTACGTAGGAACACACGACTACTCTGCTTCGGGGCCAGCCAAATCCTTTCTCTTGGTCCCCCGACCTGGAGAGTTTCCTCTGGGGGTACGTGGTGTGATTTGGACTCCAAGTCCTCATCCATGTCGGTTTCATGACTACCACACCATATGCTCCCTGGGATATTTTCTATCACTCCACATCCTATAGTATGACGTTAAACTACAGGAGTCCATGTTTCCTCAACGCATGACACTAAACTACGGTTCTACCCTGAACAAGTCCGGGATGCCCCGTGTTAATCATGGGATGCACCAGAGCCTCTTCCAGAGAGGATTTCACCTATCAATGTTGGTCGATGACTACACTGTACTTCCAGAACTACGTATGGCTTGATTCCCATCCTCATGGGATACGTAGAGACACCCAGGCATCTCACCTAGGGTCCAGCCCCAGGAATCGTAAAATCATGTTCCTCCCCATTTCTAGCCCTCTGGCCTGACCCCTCGGGGGGAACTATGTAGCTTCAATTTTTCCCTGAAAAAGTTCAGGATGCCCCAAGATCCCATTGGGAAGTGACAGACCCCCTCGCCAGAGAGGCCCTGTCCCAAAGAAGGAATGATCCACGATCAAACCAATGCGCCCATCTGGTGTACTCCCTCCACGGTGGTGTAATTACATGAGTGTTGGATTCTATTTTGAAAAACCATCACTCCATATTCAACGCTTTGTGTGCCCCTTATTCGGACCCTCGTCCCCTTTCATGCCTGAAGGGACACCCTAACGGCCTAGTCTCATGCCGCATCGGCTCACATACCATCCTAGGCCAACGTTCCCGAAGACTGGTCATGTTTGGAGGGACCCCCTAATAGTATGGATGCTCGACCTAGGGTCCGCCAACTGTCCTGGGCCAACGTCCCGATGAATTGACCAACAAAATTTGTGACCTAGTCCCATGTTTCGAACATGGTCAATGGTCGACCCTCATTTATTGTCCCCATTTCAGGCTAACGCAGTAAGGGTATCGTTTCCCCGCCACAGTTAATGATTGTCCTTTATTGTCACACCATCCCCACAGTGTTCCGAATCTTGGGCATCGTAATTCATGCCTCCCATTTCCATCTGTTCAGACTGATTTCAGTGCCCCTAGAGTTGAACCGTTCATGCATGAGGGCACGGTGGAGAAACAGTAATTCGGCTGTTTTGAGAACTTCATTCTCCGGCCAGGCCTCTCCCATCTTTCGGAAATCCGGACTGGTTATCCAAACCCCAGATGCCCGAAGCTTGGTTTCCACTCCTATTTTGAATGGGACGAGAAGGCAACTATCCCCTTTTTCTCACATCGGGCTTGACCCACCTGAGCTTGGGAAATTATCTCCAAATGTCCCGCAAACATCGTAGGGATGTAATGAACCGATTCAAACAGGGGAAATTGTGCATGCTACGGCATTCAAAACAAAGAAGGAAGAAATTGAAGCACAAAAGTACCATTAAAAAGTTTGTAATTTGTTACAGTACCCGAGGGTCGACTCCCCCCGTGGACGGGTTCACCCCATCGAAAGAACGTTGCAGCTCCTCCACCCTTAGGCTTGTGGAATCCAAAACTTACTGCCACTGACTCAGCTCTGGCTCCTCCTCAGCAGTGGCGGGGCGTAGTTCGTCAGCCTTGGCTCTGGCCCTCACTGCGCAAGCCTGAATGGAAGACATCTTTCCAGAAGCCTGCCTCATATGATCTTCTGCCTATGCCTGCTGGGCCTTCAACCATGAGATCAGCTCAGATTCTGCATTAAGAGAGGCTGAGTGATCATCTGCCTGGGTCTGCAGCTGTTGGACCTCGCTTTCAGCCTCCTGAAGCTTCTTGATGTTTGTCTCCTTCCTCCGCTTCCAGCCCACGTTAAGCCTGTTATCATACTCCCGGATTTTCTCAGCCATGAGATCTCGGATGAGCGCATGAGGACATTGGGCATCCACTCCCCCAGTGCATAGTTCGCACAGCCATGAGTGAAGTCTATCCATTTCATTCAGCCATAGCGCTTGGGGGGTGTCCTTGATGGAGCACATGATTAGCTTCCACGATCGGCAGTGGACTATGCTGTTGTCTTCTTCGTCGGAGGCTGTTTTGTCCCAGTCTGCACGATTGGAAGGCTCATACGTAGGATACGCCCACTGGAAGTCCTCGGCAGGATATGCATCTGGTGTCGAATCCGATGTGACATCTGGTGCTGCGGTAGGCGTGACGGGACTTGGATCAGCCGATTGATCCTCATTATCAGACTCCACCTCAATAACCTCAGGAACAACCCTGCTGGTGGCCCCGCCGATGATAGTGTGTGTTGCAGCTCGGGGAGATGGGGGGACTATCTCCACCATCACCGGAATACCACTAAGAGGGATGCCGTCAGACATCCTAACTAGCCTTGCCGCAGCAGCCCACACCAGTCGAAGAACTGTACCATAGAGAAGGACACAGACATTAGTCGGCACCATCTACATATGACGACAATGAATCCGGTAGTGGAAACTTACGGAGATCGACCTCCTGGTGTTGCTCCTCGGTCGATGCTGACGGGACCCCAAGGCGGGGCCCTCCGTATACTGTTGGAAGATATGGAGATTTCTAAGGAGCCACCTCGGGTTCTCTGGCTCCACCAGACCTAGAACTGGACGTAGCCGTAGGTGCGGGTTCTGAAGGACCTACATCATTACCCGCCAAGGAGCGGGAGCGAGGCCTGCGTATAAGTTCCACCTGCATGGCTCGAACTTTGGTGAGAAATCTATGATGGCCCGAGAATGGACCATAAGGAAAGAAGTTTGGGATGCTACCTCGAGATCCTTTGCGGAATCATCAGAATCTGAGTCTTGGTCTCTGACTTTGTCCTCCTCCAACGGGCTCCCTCCACCAACCTCATCCTCCCGAAAGGAGTCCTCATATTCTTCTGGCAGGGGGAAGCGCTCCCTTATATCGGCAGCTGAAAACTGTGGGGGGACCGTTTGATCCAGCAGTACCCTCACCCGGTCTGTCATTGGGAGTTGGACACCACTGGAGTGAACGTAGTCCTCCAGCTCCTCCAAGTATTGCTCTGCCTCCACCGGAGATGCCATGAAACCAGCCCGGACTGGGCCTATGCCCGGTAAATCCATCCCGAGGTTATTTAAGTGTGCCCATATCTCGGGTGGATAGAGGAATTTCTGGTTGACATCCCAGATGTCCCAAGCCTCCGGGAAGACAGCATCCTCTGCCATGTCGATATGACAGAGCCGCTTCCCCAGAGCCTGAGTGGATATCCTATGAAATCCCCTTGGCGGGCGCCCCTCCAGATAGCCCTGCTCTTCCAAAATCACCGGGTCCGCCGCTGCTGCCACACCCTCGGCTGGTGCGGGTCTCGCCGCCACGGTAGCCCCGCCACCGCGAGAGGCCCTTACTGCCTTCCGACCCCGACCTCGGGATAGAGGAGGCCCGCCGTCACCAACCCGAATGGTTGTCTACTTCAGCATCTACCCCGGAAAAGCAGCCTCCCAGCTAATGGCATACTCCCTCACCAATCCAAAAGCGGTGGTGGACGGAGGCAATGCAATTCGCATCTTCCCATATTCCTGCGTGAACATGAGCCATAGCTGCCTCATCACACATGGGTTCTCCTTGTGACGCACATCCCAGTAGACCTGAGGGGTCAGCCGCTGGAGGCACTAGAACTTCCTCGCAAACCGATGCGGGGTGTACGGTTCACAGAGCGGATCACGATCCACTCGTGCCACCAAAACTCCACCTCGAAAGTCTAGGAGATAAGACTAGTGCTCTTCCTTTCCCTACCCATCATCGGTAAGTATCCCCATCGGCAATGGGAATGGGTGGAAGTTAAACTCTTCCGCCCTCCACACCCGGTTCAGCACCATCGGCACCGTTAGTTTGAATGGAAAGCTACCGACCGCATTCAGAATGGATGGGCGGAAGTTTGATCCCAGCGGCAAGATAGGGTTTGGATACTCATAGATCCCCCTGATGTGCGCTGCAATCCACCCATACAGAAGGTGGAAGGGCCCGCATATCCTCGGCGGCTTCTTTCCCTCTCTAATGTGCCGCAGTATCCTGTACATCTTGGCGAGCATTGGAATCCCCAGATTGACCCGCTTCCCCATGGCCAGCATGGATGCCATGATAAATGAGCTGGGCCACTCCCCCATGCTAGTATCCCTCACCGGTAGGATCCAACCGCAGATGAGAGCCGCGATGAATGCCGCCAGCCTGACTATCGGCTTCTGTTCAGTGCTGACACTGAAACCCCAAGTCTTCCATTGGTTGTCCTCCAAGACTCGCCAATACAAGTGCTCCTTGCCGCTTTGAGCATCCTTCTGACAAGTTCAAGGCCTTGGAGGTAACTCTCGATTCTACAGGAAGTTCATGAACCGCTCAAACCACTTCTTAAAGGGGACATCCCTCACTGCCTCCTTGTCCTCTCCAGGGACCAGTGCCATCAGCGCCAATGCCAGTCGCGACATCTACTCCGTATCCTCCCACATGCTCATGACGGGGAGGAACCCGGCATACATGGCCCCCAAGATCGGAACCCCTGAAATCTAGTGGAAATCCCACAGGCTGATGCCCACTTCCCCATGGTGCAGATGAAAAGTATTGTTCCTAGACGAACATCTGCTCAGCAGCTCCAGCATTAGCTGTTTCGGTTGGTAAACGTGGAATTGGGAGGCCCAGGTTGCCTCATAGAAACCCACTCTCCTCAGATCGGCCCCAAACTCCTCGCATGAGGCGCCTACCCAGTAGGCCCAGGCCCAGTCATTGGTGATGTTTCCGTCTTGGCGTAGGTCCCACTCATCGGACCACCCCTTCTTTGAATCCTACAAAACCGCCTTCAGCATGGTACGGTACGGAGGAGGGGACGTCTCCGGTTGCAGTGGCCTCCCGTCAACATTGTTCACATGGTTATAGAGACAGTCGGTGGTGACAGGTGTGAAGTCCTCCCACGCATGACCGTCGGTCGCCCTAAACCACTGGCCCTGACATGGTGTGCTCTTAAACTAGCAATCTGGTCCATCCCTACTTGCCTCGGGGATGAAGACGTCATCCCTCAACCCAAATCCATATAAAGGCAGCTTCTTGCACTACGGATAATTCTTCTGACCCTCTGATAGCAGTTCTATCAAAGAAGTATGATCCGAGTGGCTTCGAACCATCTCCCCAAGGCCCATATGGTTGGCCATCTCATCCCTCCGGGCGGCATCTGCAAGCATCCCCAATACAGCTTCTCGATGGGCCATTTCGGTTTCGGCACTCAGAAAAAAAATTTCAGGCTGGATTGTGAAGCTCGCTCACGAAGATCTCTCGTGAAGATCTTGTACAAAACCAAGCCGCTGAGTCTGGCCTTGGCCGGCAAATAGAAGTTCGCTTGGTGCGGTCGCGGAGTCGGAGACTCGTGGTCTGCTGTGAAGCTCGATTCGTGGATAGCAGACGCGGAGTACGCGGAGCTTCGCGAAGTCGAGAGTGAAAAAGGAAAAAAGTAGCGAGAGGAAAAAAGAGAGTTCAGCCCCCATATTTATAGGCAGTGACCCCAGAGCTTCACGGTGTGCCCGACACGTGCAGAGCATCGTGGCGCGTCCAGACCACGGGCCCCTTCGTGAGGCCGCATCATGAAACCGCAGATAATTTTGGCGATTTTCCCTTGGACTTCGACCCTGAACCCCTCCGCGGCTCCATGTCTGAGGGGGGAATTTATTGCTGCCAAAATATGGAATGGAATGAAGGGGAGAAAAACAAGACTTGCACGCTGCCTCACGAAGCTCCTACATGAAGCTTCCCAGAGCATCGTGGTCCCACGAAGCTCCAGAGGCGGTAACGCTCCGCGAACGACCTGACGTTCACGAGGCCGCCGCGACGCTCCAGAGTAGGTAATGCTCCGTGAACGGCCTGACGTTCGTGAGCCCGCCACGTAGCATAGGAGGCGGTAACGCTCCGCAAACGTCCTGACGTTCGTGAGCCCGCCGCGAAGCTCCAGAGGCGGTAACGCTCGGTGAACGGCCTGACGTTCGCCAGCCCGCCCTGAAGCATAGGAGGCAGTAACTCTCTGCGAATGGCCTGATGTTCGCGAGCCCGCCACGAAGCACCCACCACCCCTCTGCGCCGCGTGAGTTCTGCTTCGCGGCGCCCCTGGAATATAAATACTGGGTTCCCCCTGAGTCCAAAAAGGGCGGACGATCCGACCTTTCTGCTTCTCAACTCCCGAATCGTGAAGCACCCTTCGCCCCAGGAATCCTGAGCTCCGCGAGTTATTTTTACTTAGCGATATGCCTTCGTCTTGTCTCGTTTTGAGACCCTCTTCCGAGAGGGATGCCCTTCGTGGAGCCCAAGGACTTCGCGAAGGAGGGGGATTCCCAAGGGAACCTGGGTAGCCGCGGAGCGTTTATGCTTCATGAAACACCCATCCAGTACTAGTGATCCCCATGCCAAGGCAGGGTCGCTGCATATCACGAATCACACTGCTTCACGACACCTTACTTTGCGAGGCACCACTGCTTCGTGAGGCAGTGCTCCACGAATACTATTCCACTTCGCGAAGCACCCTCCATTCACACCTCTTCCCCATGCTAAGTCCAAGGCACCCCACTTCGCGAAGCACACTCCTCTTCTTGGAAATTCCTCTTCTTGTGCGACCCTCGAGGTTTGTATGATGTGATTTCAAAGTCCCACGGACAACACCACTCGTAGCGTTGCTTCGCCTAATGCTTCTTTGCATAGGTACGCTAATTACAATTGCTTCTTCGCATAGACACGCTAACGTGGACCCCTCGATGGTTCGATATGCGACCCCCCTTGACCACAGCCTTACTGGTACCTTCTCTCCCCCAAGGAGCAGAGGGTGCCGGTCATGTATGTCCTATTGGTGCGGAGTAAACCCACCTCGTCTGAGCTGTTGGAAGTTAAACTGCCAAGCACCTCGTCCCCAACACATGACGTTAAACTGTGACCCGACCCCATGCCTCGCACGCAGGGTCCCCCCAGCTCGGACATTATTTACGCCACTCTCCTCCACGGGAATAGAATCACCCCCCCCCCTATAAGGGATGATATCCTCCTTATCGGAGAGGCGTATGTACACGGGAGAAGGGAAACCACCTTGGTGTAACCCCCTAGCCCCTCTTGCGGAAGGTAGCACCCATGCACATCCGTAGTTCCCCACTGCTAAGGTCAGTGGAGGGCACGATAGGGAATGGGGAACCTCCCATCATTGGTCCCAAATCCCTCTCTCACAGCGCTTTTTCACACTTCAGGCCTCCATCCTAGAGTAAGTCCCAGCACCATGGGCTACCTAACGCGTAATCCCCTCTTCGCTTCTCACGGACGCACCCTTCGCAACGTGATCATCAGGTCCTTGCTGCCTCTTATTTCTCACACCGAGCATGACTCACGTGGGCTTAGAGTGAGCATCGGCCATGGCAATTCCCTCGTCCAGCATGACGTTAACCTATATGCTCTTGTCCTGCAAGACATTAAACTGCACACCCATTTGAACTACAAGGTCTTTGATCCATGTCACGGCATGGTACGTAGGAAGCCTCCACGAGGTTCATGCCCACCCGTCATTTCTTCGCGTCAGGTTCCACCCTCGTCTAGCATGACGTTAAACTTTATACCGGTCCAATAGTATGCCTTTGTGACCACCCGAACTACGAGGACTTTGATCCATGTCAAGGCATGGTACGTAGGAAGTCTCCCTGAGGTTCAAGCCCATCACCCGGTTGTTCCGACCTCATTCACGTCGGTTCACCCCCATCCCGCATGACGTTAAACTTCATTCCAAATTTCACCCGAACTACGAGGACTTTGATCCATGTCAAGTCATGGTACGTATGAAACCTACCTGAGGTTCAAGCCCATCTCCCATCGGACCAAGGTCCCTTCCTCACATCGGTTCGTTGACACCCACCAACCCGAACTATGAGGACATTGATCCATGTCAAGGCATGGTTTGTAGGAAGCCTCCCTGAGGTTCAATCCCATATCCCATTGGACCAAGGTCCCTTCCTCATGTCGGTTCGCCGACACCCACCAACCCAAACTACGATGACTTTGATCCATGTTAAGGCATGGTACGTAGGAAGCCTCTTTGAGGTTCAAGCCCATATCCCATCGAACTAAGGTCCCTTCCTCATGTCGGTTCACCGACACCCACCATCCTGAACTACGAGGACTTTGATCCATGTCAAGGAATGGTACGTAGGAAGCCTCACGAGGTTCAAGCCCTCCACTAGTGGACCCCCGGGTCTACTTTCACGTCGATTCACCGACGAAACCCTTTGAACTATGAGGTCTTTGATCCGTGTCACGACATGGTACGTAGGAAGCCTCCCAGAGGATCAAGCCCACCACCCGTTGGTCACTCCGACCTTCTTCACGTCGGTTCATCAACACCCGGGCAGCCTAGTGTGTAAGCTCCACACCATCTGGAACAAGGTCCTTGCTCGCGACGGTTCGCCGGTGAAGCCATTCTGAACTATGGGGACTTTGACCCATGTAAAGGCATGGTACATAGGAAGCCTTTACGAGGTTCAATCCCAACCACCAGTGAACCCCCAGGTTCACCTTCACGTCAGTTCTCTGACGATGCCCATCGGACCAAGGTCCACATTCATGTCGGTCCTCCAGCACACCCACCCGAACTACGCAGACTTTGATTCTCTTCCATGGGGATACGTAGGAGGTCTCTTTAAGGCTCAAGCCCAACTTTACTATCACCCTTGCGTTGGTTCCGTTCCATTCCCCCTCCACCTCATTCACCCATCTATCATTCATCCTGATTCTCACCCGGACCGCCATATCCTGGCGAGATCATGCCATTCTGCTCCTCTTCACAACATTCAGGAAGCCACCCATGTGTTGGCTTTGATATCAGCACCCCTTCAAGGGAAATTCCTCAATATGATCCATTCCATTCAATGATCTGATCGGGCTGATCCGTCTCCGCTGGACGTTAAACCTGCAGCATACCCTGTATTAAACATAGGAAGCTGAGGAAAACCTCGAATATATGCCTACGACATATAATTCCCCGCGCTCGATATGGGATGCCTCAGGCTTCCACGCCCTCGAGATTCCCTATGACAGGGGAAAAAAGACAGACACACAAGTTCCCCAGTGTTAAGACATGCTACTGATGCCTCGACGTGACTACTCCCCCGACTAAAGGTTGCTGCCCTGACCAGACCCTTTGGAATGTCCTGACAGAAGCAGTGTAATTAACCGGTGTCCATGGAAACATGGCACTGGGAAGAGTTTCACGAACAATGTATTAAATCGATGAGGGAGGCCTGGACTAGGTGACGAGTTCCGAGGAGGGATCCATGGAAGGAAGAACCGACATCCCATCATCCCGGTTTCGATCAAGGAGCAGACATCCCTGAATAAGGAGGGAATGTCGCCCGCCTTTAGAAAGCAGGAATGTGGGGCCACAGCAGCGTGTCCTTTGCAGACAGATGTGCGCGCCCCGGCGAAAGCGTCGGAAACAGGTTGTCAAAGTCCTTTTTAAGTAATGAAATGGTAAAAATGAGTTTATAAATCTTGATGGTCAAATTACCTATAGTAATCTTGTGCTATTTTTTATTTTAGGATTTTACCAAATGAGTTCAGAGTGGGTAGAGGAATTTAAGGTGATTTTCATTAGATAAACTTCTTTATTATTATTTTTTACTAATTTTTTGAGGTATTGATTTTAGTGGTTGCACTCATGCCTAGGTGTTTGATCTTGTCCCTTGATGATTTTTTTGTGATTCTTTTTGTGGTTAATTTTTTAGGGTTTGGACATGGGAAGGCCTTGGGTGTGTTATTGGTTGTTTTGGATGGATCTTGGACAAGTTGAGATTATTCTCTAGATTATGTCGATTTGGATATTATTGGGTTCGTCATGAGAGGGTATTCTAAATATGAGGTCCTAAATCACCACTTTCACTCAGTTTTTTGACCAAAAGTTAAATCCATTATCATTTATTGTTGAGACATATTTGTTATGGTTTAACTCTATTTATGTGAGCAGTTTCACATTTCACCCACTAGTTTAGAGGAATTCTTAATGGATGTGATACCTATAGTGAGTCTCAATCATCTTAAATCTCTTTTCATAAAGTATTTCAGTTAGATCGTGTGTGGAGGTGTTTATTGATGTTTACATATTTGATCTTTGGTTTTGAAGAATCGTGTCTTTCCTCGGTGTTCTATTCTCTCTTTAGACCTCATTAAGTTTTCGTAAACACTCTCACCTCTTATGAGGGTGTTTTAGTTTTCAGTTTATTTGTCCCTTCTACCAATTATCATTGACTTTATAGGGTAGAAATTGGAATGGTGGGGAGAATTGTGACATCCTTCGGTCACGGTTGTTTTATATTTTATATTATTTTAGGGTAATTAAATTTTTTTGATGTTTTGTATATGAAAATTTTCTTTTTTTGGAATTTTTTCAATCACAAGGTTTAGTCTTCATGGGTTGGGAAAAAACATTAATGAATAATTATGCATAGTTCATTATAATAAATTATATTAATGAAAAGTTTTTCAACACATATAGTTCACGATTCAGTATAAATCATTCAAAATACATTTTAAACCATGTAATTCCTTTTTTGAAAGTAGTGTTGGTGCACAACTTCCACATGGCTAAGGGAAACCGTGTGAGTATCAATGCATCAATATTGTGGTTTTTAATAGTAGTGGTTTTCATGGTCGGTATAATGGTATTGTAAAATGTGGATCTAAACAATATAAATGTGTTTTGCTTGTTGAGTTTGAGACTCATGGTTAGTGTACTATTTCACAAACCATGTAGTCTAACCGTACAATCCAAAAACACTTAAAAGTAATTTTACTCTTTTTACATTAATACATTTTAAAGTTTTAGACCCCATTTAATCTTCTATTATTTATATTTGATCCTTGATAAACATGTTATATCTTTTAAACCTACCTTCTCTTTGGATTTCATGCTTATTCTTCTTGATAATAAGTGGGATCTATATGTAATCTCCCTTCCTCTCTTGTTTCTTCCCTCTCCCCTTCCCTAATTCTCATTTAACTATATTGTGTTTCCTCTCAAAGAACATAAGAGGGATTTTAGTCTGATATTGGAGTTTTGGGTTTCATAACCATATGTTTTAGTTATTTAGGGCTCGTAGAGGGTCCTTCATTACATTTTTCGATGGTCTCCATCGAAGGTGACAGGTTCTGGTTTGATCGCTTCTTTATTGAGGTGGTCATTTTTGAGAATTTTAATTTTATTATCACATTAATAAGTGATTTGTGTTGAAATGTTTTTTTAAAAAAATTATTCCTATATGTGGAATCACAGGTTAATTTTATAATTTTTTAAAGGTTTTTCTCACTTGGAATAATGGATGTTTAAAATTTTCCTCATTTCTAAAATTATGTTGAATAACATTTATTTGTAAAAATATCAACATTGAATTTTTATAATGGATTTTATATAATTAATGGAATTAGACCCCATTTGGGTCTTGAAATAAATAATGGTGTAGTCCTTAGGTGTTCATTGAAAATAAAAGAGATGTCTTGGACCTTTAAAATCAATCAAATGAAAATGGAACTTGTTCCTCGATTTTGCATAAATTGTATTTTACTCTATTTGGATTTAAATCAATTTTTAATGATTTTCCAGGATTGGTTTCAATTAATATTTTAAATAAATATTTCAAATAGTGTAAAATGGATTGGAATTAAAAGCCAATTTTGAAAGAAGGGCCTAGTTTTACTTTTAAAGAAGTTGCTTCTAAAACATTTGAGAACCTAGATTGAGTCCCCCTTTTATATTTATTGATATAAATCATGGTCCCAAAGAGGATTTTTTTATCACTGATAATGTTATGGTTCCTTAGATTTCATATTTTATCACCACTATTGTGTTATATAATGGGAACCTGGGTATCTAATAATAGTTATGTATATGTGTTAAACTAGTGTGATGTGTGCTCGCTAGCTAGTTCCCTAGGAGATTTTTACCATCCAAAGCATATGTATTATACCCAATTTACACAGGTGGTGTTAAATATGTTGTCTCAATTTTTATTAGGAGGGGGATAGAGAGAGTAAATTGAGGAAACCATGTCTAGTATCATCTGTGTTAGATATTAGTTTTTTGCCCATGATACCTTGATTCTGTTTAGGATTTCTTGAGGGATTATTTACACCTAGTCTGTATCCACTAACCTTTGATTGTTTCATGGAACTATTTCTCAAGATTTGGGTTTGGTTATTGTCTATTGATTTTTCAGTTCATGTTACATTTTTTTCATTTCATTTATAGCTTTGGTTTTCTTTAAAATCGATTTGTAAAATGGTTTGAAAAGTGGGATTTTAAATGTAAAGTATTTTTTATTTCGGTAAAATGTGTTTGAGATATTTTTTAATAGATTAAACTAATTTAGGTTGGTTTTCAAACATCTTTAAAAGAATTATATTTTTTCATTTAAAAATGTCTCCACAAAGATATTTTCTCTCCACGTTTTCTTACTCCAGGAAGAGGTGATATTATAAAAGGAACATCAAAATGTTATTTGGTTTCATTTAAATGAATTATTAAACCCATTTTACATTTATAATTAAATGGTTCATTAATGAAAAATCTTTTGAAAACAAATGGAAAAAACTCTTTGGTGAAATCCTATTGGGAGTGTTTATCTCACACCATGCATACACCATTTGGTGTATGCAGCTCTTATATATTATTTTATATGCAAGTACTCTTGTATATTAATGATTTTATGTTCATGTTGTCGAATTTGGTATTGATTTATGATGTGGAGAGTGACCATGGGTCACATGAAGATGGTTGTGGTGGTTTTTAGTTTTTGGTTTTCTTTTGGGATGGTTTTGTATTATGTAGTTGAGAAAGGTATTTTTTTTGTTTCCCAATTCTATTGTGTCTATTTTAATTTAGAATGTAATTATCAACTATTGTGATGTTTATTTTTTTCTATAATTGAGTTTTAATATTACTCTATTGTTTACTTATTTATATTAAACTATTCATTTTTTGGCACGGGTGTCCAATTTAAAGATGAGCCATGCTGAATTTATGAGAGGAATCCTTGTGATCCTTATTTGGATTTAGAGGTTGAAATTATTCCCAAGTTTAGATTCTTATTACCTAGACACTAGTTACCATATCAATGGGATCAGGAATTCCCTTCATGCCCAGTATCAAATCGGGTCATGTAATTTATCTGGTCAACATGGGCTAGTACATTAAAGTAAGTCTGGGGTATCTTAGTTGGTATTATATTAGTGTTTAGATAACTTTAGATGTTATGATGTTATTAGATAGAGATATTTAAAGAGCTATGGATACTATAAATTTTTAAAATATTTAAGGTTGATCAATAGTTTAAGGGAATATATGCATTTTTTTAGGTCCTACATGATTGAATTTTAAGAAGATTTATTATTTTTTGGGAAATGTTTATTGGATTTTAAGAAGAATACATGATCAAGGTATAACTAGCCTTTATGGTTGGTAAGTAAATTTATATAAATGAAATTAAATTTATTTTTGAGAAAATATTAGAATCTTTTGCTAGTATATAGGATTAATGTATATATATTGATTGATATATGATTTTATGGTGTTTAGGCGTTAAAGGGTAAATTGATTTCTAGGATTACATTTTTAAATTAATTTTTGGATTGGAATTTAGTAAGAAGGAACTTCATAAATTTAGATTTAGTAATTATTGGGTGTTAGGACTAGGATATATTATTATAAACTCAAAGGATGAATCTAAAAATAGAAAAAAATTCAAAAAAAATTTAAAGCAGAGAGTATGTGGTTTCTTATAAATAAAATCTTTTTATAGATAATACTTGGGTATGTGGACTCTATAGCTAATGCACCTAGTTGTAATATCCCTAAAAAAATTGGTTGGGTATTAATTTGATCTTCACTTGGTGAAAAATGAGAGGGTCTAACTACACATAGGGTTATACACTCTCATAGGATATTATTTCAATGTTTCACAAGATATTTATGAACCGCTATGAAGAATTTGAATATATTTTAATATAATGTGTCATGAATATATCAAGAATAACCTCATCTATGTTGATTAGTGAAAGAAAGTAAAACTTCGGGGATTCAATTTATCTATGGGGGTTAGAATGTAACACTACAAGATTTTAGTATGTATTTTTCATTAAATAAATAAAATGTTGAATATATTGTATCGTTGGAAGAACCGATCTAAAATAAATTGTGATATATTAATAATTCATGAGAATAAAATTTGAAATATCATTAAAATAATTACAAGAAGTGAAAAACATCAACTAAATAAAAATATTGTCAAAATCCATTATTTTAATTCCTAACATATTACTACTGTTTTTTAAAAGAATAAATAAATTTATTTTAATACAATTAAATTTAATAAACCAAATGGTTTGAAGATAACTAATTAAATTCAATGGGATGTTGTTAAACTCATTTTGTGTTAAAAAATAAAAACATTTCTACATATTAGTTATTTTTATATTAGTTAACTAAATTTAAAACATTGTAAATTATTAAATGTAAAAAAATAATAAATTAACACTCAATTAATTAGTAATTGATATGAAATTATATTAAAACACTAAAATTAAACAATGTATTTTTCTTTGATAAAAATTATTTTTCATTATATATTATATGTTTTAATTTAAAATTTAAAATCCAAAATATAATAATTTTAATTTGATAAAAATTAATTCATTATTTTATAATAATTTTGAAATAATATTAGAGTGTAGTTCTGGTATTTTCTTGAGGAAGTTTATTTTTTGTAGAATAGTAAAAAATACCGTTTTATAAAAATATCGTAACTTTAATGACAACATTATGATATAAGCATGACATGAAAATCTATACAAAATCAACATCCCAAGAATTATTTAATAACTAAAATAATTCATTTAATGACAGTATATTTAATTTTTAAACATTCGTTGATTTTTTGGAACCTAATTGTATTTTTTCCCAAAAAAACTATTATTGATTCTTTAGTTTTAAATTGGTATTTTCAAGATTTCATTTGATTTTTGATTGTTTTGAAAGTCAAATAACCTACCTTTATTTGAATATAAAATAATAAATTACATAGGAATTATTAATCTTCAAAATTAATTGGTGTAAATTATAAATTGTTTAGTATTTTTACCTAAAACCCCTATTCCCCTCAATTACAAATAACCACTCTCCTTTCCATTGGAAAATCACTTACTTTTCACTTTTCAAATCCCAAGATCTATCAATTTATGCTACATTAATCCACCTAGTACCCTTATGTATTTTTTAAAGTTACCTAATCACAAGCCTTCACGGGTTTAACAAAGAGGTAAATCTTTAATGAAGATGTAATCCTAATTCTCTTTCATTGTATTTTCTTTCTACATTTTTTATCTCCTAAACAATTACCATTTTCATAAACTCCCAAAATATTACATATATAATTATATAACATTAATACTATAAGTTTTTAAATATATTTATATTATATACCCCCCCCCATCTTTTGACACGTTCAGATAGTGGTTGGCTTTATACACCTATGAGGATGTTTTCAGTACTTTACTTATCACTGCCTAAAAATATGATTAGTATATATTATGAATATAAACTTATATTAATGTACTCTAATCTAATGTAAATAATTTTACTAATTGATAAATTATAAATAATCAAAATTAATTAATCGAAACAAAAAAAGATAAATTAAAAGAAAACGTGTCTTCACGCCATTCACTCTCCAAATGTAACCGCAAATAAAAAATTACAATTATTATAATTGATAATGAATTAAAAAATGAATATTATTAAATTCTGAATTCATGTTTTAATAATCATGAGTTTATTATACATGGAGTGAAAACAGGACGAAATTAAATTACGTTAAGGGTTCTCTGTACATATTTTAATTCCTCGAGGCATATTTCATATTATAAACCATGTTTTCTTTCATATTGTGTGATTAATACCATATTTTATTCATTTAAAAATTTAAAAAAAATATTTGTTAATATTTTAAAGTCTATATCATGTTCATCCTTTCTAGTTTTTTTATTCATTTAATGATAAAGTCAAAATGGTTTCTCTTCTCAAAATTGCCTTCTTAGAGACAGGTTTCGTATTATGAACCCATTTTTTTATATATTAAATATTTTTCCAATTTAACATATTATATTATTATTATATATTTATTAAATTTATTTAAATTTCCATTTCATTTTTTATCCTAATGGGCCTTTAATACAAACACTATAAAAATTGTATAGGTTTCTTTTTCTTGTCTCAAATTGATTTTATGAATTCTTTATATAATTAAGGTTATTTTATTTTTTTTATCTAATAAACATTTATTTTCTCCTTATATATTTAATTATATCATTTAAATTACTTCTTATCATTTCACCTCCATTTGGTTCAGAATTCAACCAAAAGGTTTCCTGTTAATGAAATTGATCTTGTCTTTTCTTTTTGATTGAAATTTTTTTCTTGTATGTCCATATTCATTATAATGTTTCAAAAATATTATTACATATTTATTTAATTTCATTTTACACTATATTTTAATTTATTAAAAAATTAAAAGGATATTTTTATTTATTTTCTCCACGAGTCATTTTGGAATTTACTTACAAAAAAAATGTGAAAAGAAAATTGTTTTAAACATTTTCTACATGATTACGTTTTATTTTTTTTATTTTTGGTCTTCATTGTCAATCTTAATGTTAATGTTTTAATTTTTTTCAAAATTAATCACTCTTCTCAATTTTTTGTGATGTTTTCATTTTAAAAATATATGTTAATGTTTTTGAAGAATAAATAAATGGATTTCATTCCACTTATATATATTTTTGTCTCCCACTCAATGTTTCTTAACTTAAATTTCATTTCATTAAAGCTTCAGTATTTTTAATTATTTTAAAATGAATGTTTTCAATTTCACCTTTTCTTCCATTTAAAATGTATTTTTTAAGTAACCTATAAATTTATTTAACAACCCTATTACAAGAGATTTATAAAAGTTCTTTTATAGTGTTGATTTAATTTTCTATAAAACTCTAAAATATATATCCTCTTATATTTATGATTCATGTATTACCCTATACATTGTATTATGAATTTATAGTTTATACCTAACCATTTTTATAAGTTTTATGTTCTCAGTCACTCTACATATCTCTATTGACTTGATTTTTCAATTTCATGTATGTATTATTTAATCTCAAAGATATATCATTTATCATTCCAAATATTTATATATTTCATTTTATAAAATCAACATAAAAGAATACCCATTACTATATTTGATTTCATTTTGAAGAGTTCTTGTGATAAAAGTTGTCCCATGTATTTACTGGGAAAATATTGATATTCTATATCATTGTTATTTCAATGTGGATGTTTATTGACTACAAAGATAATTTGGTTATGTATTTCACTATTAATTCATTACTTTCACATGATTATTGCATTTAACATATTAAGTTATGGGTGGGGTTTAGAATTATATTTCCCCTTGATGGAATGATAGGTCTCATGGGAAAAACTAGCTTTGTAATTTTGTATAATCCTTACCGGTTTATATATGATGTATTGGCATTAGGTATTTGTGGTATGTTAACTACGTTCGAAATTATACATCCATCACTATGAAATAGATTATTTCTTTCCATGTGATTATTTACATTTTTATGTTATCCAAGGATATATTATATTCTCATGTTATAATTTATATAAAATTAATTTATGTTTATTTATTCCTTTGATATTATTGATTGTTTGTTTATTCTATGATAGCATATGTGGTATGTTTCCACTTACTGAAAATTTGATCTCACCATTCTTATGTTTCCATTTACCTAGGTTATGAAGATGAATATTATGTATGATTTTCCTAGAATGGTATCATGTGTGATGAACATTTTTGGAATATGTTGAAGATTTATTATTTGATAAAAAATTCCCTTTTTAGTGGGAAAAATATTCTTTTGGTGGAAAAAGTTATGATATTTAATATATAATGTTTGTTTTACTAATTCTATAAAACTATAAACCCAAATGGTATTGGGTATATAAGTGACTCAATATTTTTTGTCGATGTTTTCATTATGTATGGTTAACTTAGGGTTGATCTTTTTCGGTATCAAGGCCAATTATTAAAGGATGTTTTTTAACACCAAATATAGGACTGCATGTTTATAGCATAATAATTGGTATAAAAGATAATTTGTAAAATATATGTTTTTAGCACCATATCTTGGAGTTTTGGTCAATGAAATTTCATCTTGAACTAAAACTCTTACTATAATTTTCATTCTCATGAAATTAGTTTTCATCATGTTTATATAAATGGATTGAAAATGGAAGACCATGTCCCAAAAAATGAACTCAATCTAAATCATAGATCATAACATCTCAAACCAATTCAATAATTGACATCATCATTTTATTTCACTCAATTACCTATGATAATAATGTAAAGAACATAGAATCTTTTTACTCAATGCCTCACAAAAACTGAGACACCACACATCAAAATGTATTATTAATATTTATCATGTAAATTATTGTAATTTATGTACCTTTGGTAATTCATCAGTCATTGAAATTATGGGAAAATAATAGTTAACAATACATGAAATAAAATCTATTGATTGAGCTACTAATTTCCTATGACCAAATTATCACTATCTACCACCTATCTACAAATCGTGAAATAAGATCATTAAGGAAGAAAGTGTCATGCACATATATTTATTGAATAAGAAATATATCATGAAAATATCATTTTTCAGTGATATTCAACTTGGAATTGGGATCACCCCACATGGGTTACATCAAGTAATAAATATTTTACCATGCCACATTAGCATGAGTAATAACATCATCTATGATAGGATCCACATTAATCTCAATCCTCATTATGGTTTCAAGTGAATGACCCCTCCACTTGGGTCTTTAGATAAATTCATCAGTAAGCTTGTGATCAAAAATGGGAAACATTGTGATAGTTGTAGACTTGATCAATATTAAATCATGGACTCAAAAAAAAGTTTCCCACAAAATATGATATTGAATTAAAAATAATTTTGAATGCTTAATATATATGGCATATGAACTAGTAAGAATAATGAACGTAATTTATCAGTCTGAAATTGGGTCTCTTCATCTAATATAGAACCATCATACCTATGGAGGCTATATCATAGGAAGATAACTATATGGTGTGTTCAGTATCATCCTTAGCCTATACCTATTACATGTTCTAATTTCACAAAATTGGTGCTTCAAACCTCTCGATCCTAACTCAAGGTAAATATTTGTTTGTTGTATCCAAGGAAAATAAAGTGGCATAATTTGGCCTAAAATCAGGGATATGTTGAAATATAGAAAGATAGTTCAACTACTCCCTTGATCCACCCCATGCGAACTAGAATTTCTAAGTCAACATATGTAATCATCATATACTAGATGTGACTATACGATTCATGATCCCATATTAAATAAGTACCCAATGTGAAGTATAATCTTCCCTTAATCGTAGTCTATGATTCATTAGGGTTTGGATATAGATATAAATCTACTTCCTACATATATATTCAGTCTCCAAATCCCAATAACTACACTAACTTTAAATGTACTTCTTCTTTACCAACCTTAGATAATCCTAATAGATTCCTAATCTAAAATCTAACATATCTCTCAAATGAATGATCTGTTACCACTTTTTCAAGACTTGATTATATTGATAACCAACTTGGGTTAGTGAATAAATCTTGTGTTACTCTAAAAACCTACTTACAATAAGCCATGAGTTAGTGACTATCATCACGGATAAAAATCTAAACAAAATTGGATGCATTACCTTCAAATGAACACAAAAAAGATTATAAAACAAAATAAAACAACCAAAAATAAACAATAAAGAATCTATGATCAATTAATATTATAAATTTTCTATAATGTATTGATATCATATAACATAAACAAAATTTAAGATAGTTGTAATAGTGAAAAAACAACTAGATCCCACAACTTATTGATAACCCTAAAAAAATTGTATACCAAAAACACGGGAAAAAAATTTAAGTAGACATTGCAATCAAAAAATAATAATAATAAAGGCCCCCATAAACAACTCCCATCAATCAAATGACTAATAGTTCCCCATCATCCTTTCATGAAGGACATAACACTCACTCCCTTCTCCTAATTACCACATTAATCCTATTGATATCTCATAAATGACATCAACCATATACAATAGTTTCACTCCCACCATAGTCATTAGTACGTTCATAGGAATACCATGTAGTACTCCCACATCATGTAATTGGTAAGAGGGGGCCTAGGGCTACTAACTAGCCTTCACACTATGTTACTCACTAAATGTGTGCTGGGTTGAGCCTAAGAAAACAACCTTAAGGTGGTGGTTCCATAATAATTGTTACTCCCTTTACATGAAAAATAAATAAATACAAGTAATCACTCCCATATATCATGTAATATAAAAACTCTCAAAATAGTTGCACTCCCATTCAAATCGTGTATAGTACACTCACATTAATAAATTTAAAAGATGTAGTATTCCTATTATTTTATAAACCCCTCAATGGTACTCCCACATGTATCACTTATAGTAATCCCACATCATGGAATGGAATAACAGTTTTACACATCTAGTATCGTCAGACTCTTGGTGGTATTACCAGTGAAATAATGTATGGAACTCCCCAGTCACATAATAAATACCCACCCTTGATTATCAAGAATATGTGTATAATAATGAACATATCTATCTAGTTATTAGACCTCCCATGTAGTCACACTACCCTCTACCTTAGAAAACAATTTGGGGATGAATCATCTATCCAATATATCTCATACACATCTATCACTACAAGAAAATGGGATTATTTCTAGAAGAATAAATAGTGGAAATATTCCCTTGGAAGGTGGTCATAACCTATATCCATGGTCCGGTGTTCCATGCCCGTTATTGTTGTTTGCATAACATATGTCCTACAACCATAGTTAGTGACAATGTTTATAGGGTGTCTATAGCCATGTTCAGTGACTATAGACATAGGTTATTTAGGTACACAACCAACAATTATTAATATAGGGTATTTATGAACATGATCATCGATTATGTTGATATCCCTTGTAAATTGATTACAAATATCATTCCATTGAGATTTGATTCGGCAACATCCAATATATTTTCAATAACCTTCTTCCATTAAACTATGATGGACCATGTGTTTGTGTGGGTATATATATATATATATATCAGTTATAAAGTATTTATATTTATAAATATTATATTTAATAAAAAAATCGGGTCTACATACCTATAGACATGGTCCATGTGGAACATGGCCAAATGTGTAGCCTATGGATCTAGTTCACATGCACTATTGACATAAGTGTTTCAATGGTTACCTATGGCCACAATCCCCATGCACACCTATAGACATGATCCATGTCTACTATTGCAATCACTAGTAGAATTAGAGGTATTTTCAATGGGCTATTTGCGACAAGATTCGGTTGCAAATAGCCGGTTGTAAAAAATGGTGTCTCAAATAAGAACTTGATTATATACATTATATATAAATAAATATTTTGCGATGGGCCCATCAAAAATATGTCTCTGATTATATACATTATATATAAAAGCATTTTGCAATAGGCCCATCACAAAAAATATTTGTAACGGGCCCATCGTCACGTCCCAAACACGTTTTTTAAAAATATATATTTAAAATATTTGCAATGGGTTGCAATCATAAAAGGTCCCATTGCAAATAATAAATGAAGTAATAAAAATATATTTAATAAAATTATGATTAATTGAAAAATAATATTAATATTTTTAAAATAATAAAAAAATAAAAAATATTAAAATTCTCAATATTCTCAAAAAAAATTAAAAAAAATCATCAATTATTATTATTATTATTAGTAAAATAAACAAACCGTAAAAATACAATACTAAAAATATATATTTAATAAAATTGTGATTAATCAATAATTATTATTAATATTATTAAAATAATAATAATAATAATAAAATATTAAAATTTTCATTATTTACAAAAAATTATAAAAATATCATAAAATATTATTATTATTATTATTACTAAAATAAACAAATATTAAAAAATATAATACTAATATAAAAAAATAAAATATTAAAAAAAATTATGCAATATTCACACCAATATAAATGGATGAAACTATAAATAGTTCATATTACAAAAAATCTTGAATTCAAATGTTTTTGACATAAAAAGAACATTGGGGGGTCATCTTCTGGAGGAGGTGGTGGAGCTGTAGGAGATGGTGGAGGAAACTCTATCCCTAAACTACGAGTCAGATGGCACATGTACTCCATCTTCTCATGATGCAGCAGCTACTGCTGCTGCCATCGACACATCTCCTCCTCATGTTGCTGCTACTGTTGCAGACGTATCTCTTCAAGCTGCTTCTGCAAACTCTTTATAAGCTAAATATGAGTTTTCAACTACTCCTGATACTGTGAGGAAAAAGATGATGCCTCTCCATGAACTCCTCTCGATCTGGACACTGACATCACAAAAGTACCATAATAAGTACTCAGAGTCAAATGAGATTTGATACGTACTACTCGGCCCTTCTCAAAGCCATACTGAGTCCCCTACATCCATGTTGCCAAATCGAAATGGTGGGAACTGGTATGATTAGTCATCTTGTCCTGATTCTCATCTTGTGTCTGAGAAGTCGCAGCCTCATATGAATCCTACAATTCATATTTTAAATTAAAATTTTGAAAATATTATACGCAGTTAATTGTCTAACTAAAAAAAATACTAACCACAATCTGACACTGGAGATCACCTCTAATCTCTCCAGTGGATCGATCATTGTACATCCTCCGATAAAAGTTATACTCTGAAATATTGGGATTATTGATTACCTATAAAAATATAAAATAAAATGTTTATATTTAAATTTATATAAAATATTTATAAAAGATACTTACCAGATGCTATCTAAGAATACTGAATGTACGACTACCAGCTCGATGCATCACCTCCTGTCTCCCCTAGTTCTACTGACCCACTGAAGATCTCCTCTGAAATCCACCACCCAACTAGTTTAAACATAATCCATCCCAAATGTGAGATGAAAAATATTATGGTCGATAGTCTCTACACAACTTGTCAAATTCTGTCACTCCAGTTTTCTTAATGGTCATCCTTATAAAATTATGCAAAAATGACGGAAACGGTCATGCGTAGACACTTGCCATGCCGTATGGATAGCATCATGCATGCTATCATCGATGGGATACCATAAAACCTACAAATAATTTATAATATCATGTTATTAATAAAATAAATTTCAAAATAAATATTATTTATTTACATACCAACCAATGATTGAACATGTTGAACTGCACATCAATAGGAATTTGTTCCCATGTGATCAATGGCTAAGAAAAATAATTGGGCAATATAGTTCTCCCTTGTCCAATAGTTACATTCGCAAAACTGTGAAAAAGGAATAAATAATCAAACAATTTGTATATATATAAATAAATTAATGAAATATAACTAAAATATATAGGTTACCATACCTCTGTGAGCATGGATCGAAGCCAAGACGTGGATGTTGCTCGGGGATAGGGTCAGGAATCCTCATTCATGCAATACCATACCCCCTCCACGTACCCCCTAAACTGCTAGTAGGTTAAGGTTTATATGATCCCAAATCACCCTCATCCAAATGTAGATTAGCCTCCTATAACTCGCGAAATAGATCAAGGTCCATCTGTGGCATTGGTGCACCCCATGGTGAAGCACTTGGGCGTACAAACCCTTTATCCAGATTCTCCTATAGTTATTTCCTCAGCTCTTTAAGCTCCAAAATAGTCTTTCTATATGGAGTCTTGGATATTGTCAACACCCCAGGTATAAGATCAATTGATAATTCAACATCTCTTCTAGGTGGAAGACTGTCACGAACCAGATCTGGTCACCATCAAACCATCACCAAACCTGGCTCGTGCCAAGGCTCGAAGGGCGTTCCCAATCTCCATGGGATGGCACAAGTTCCCGGGTATCATAAAATGATAATTGGGAACGATTTACCCAAATTTTTTATACTTAAAACAACAAATGAATCCAAGAAATAAAATCTGGATTTTTCAAACCAAAACATCTTTTAATAAAAATTCAGAACTGAATTACACAATATTAAACAATGTTTGAACACCATTACAAAGGTACAAACCCAAGAAAAGACAGCTCATGAACCTCCACATGGAAAGAGGCACCGTCCTCAAGCCATCTCCATGACACTGTATCACCATGGACCGCTAAAACCCCGAACCAAAGGCATAAAACCTGTACCCAATCCTGTGACATAAAATAAGCAAGTATACTTACACCCAAAGGTGTAAGTAGGGTGTGAGCGAAAGCCCAGTAGGATACCACCACTAATATATTTCATGTGATAAGCATTTAAAGACGAAAAGCATGCAAGTTTTCAAAAACATGAAAAGCTAGTTACAATTTCTAGAAGTTGAAACTTTGAATAAAAATAGTTTTCAAGTGGGCTATTTTAACGGATTAACACTTTTAAAATAAACACCATAGCTACTGAATTTTCCAAACAAATGTACCATATGCCAATGGTAAGTACAATGTAACTAATGAGAACAAGAAATAGGAAATAACCCCTAGGCACTAGCTAGCTGTGGGTCCCAGGTACCTCGTATCTCGGTGAGAGTAACCATCACAAATATCTATTCTCGTGCAAGAGACACTAGTAGGGAACATAACCATAACCTAGTGGTCCCCAATAATCATCATCATTGTTTATTTAGAGTTGTAAGAATCAATCTTTCTAAGTGAAACTGAAGCCAAACCCCATGAATTCACTAGCATACTAGTACACGTCCACCCCCTAAATACCCGGGTTTTCCCTTTGTGCTCAAACATGTTCAACAAGCCAAGAAATATAGTTTTCACATGTATATAACACTTTCACATCACACATTAACCAAACGTCCCCATGTACATCACATAATTCACAAATTCCACTTTTCATTCAAATGCATTTTGAAATCAAACTCACACCAAAATACCCCACAACACTTTTTTCATAACTTTCACAATCCAACACATCCTTTAACAATTTTATGAAGTCCCTAAAAATATGATAAACATCACATAACAGAACTATTCACTTTTAAAATGGATCATTTGAAAGTATAAACAATCCAAAACAGTTTTCTAATATGGTTTTACCTCTTACATAAATCATTAAAACACTCAAAACTTTCATAAAACAATTCTAAATAGTGTACCAAAGCTTTTCAAATAGAAACCATTTCAAAACCATATTTCAAGGACAAAATCACACCAGTACAAATTCAAAATAGAATTGGAATCCCCAAAAACATTTATTAAACAATCCCCATATGTTATAAAAACACATCAAACAATAGCACAAAAGATCCTCATGAAACGCACACGTTTTCAAAATCACATTCAAGAAGTAAAATAATGTTTTACACCTTAAACCCTTAAAAAACTCTTTAAGACCTAGTGGCACACCAATACCCCACAAAATCAGAATTGTCATCCCAGACAAATTTTATTAAACCAAATTTATATGTTATAAAAAAATACCAAACAATACCCAAAAGGTTACACAGGAAAAACACCAAATTTTAAGCTAAAATGAAACTATAAAAACAAATGCTTAATCAAATACAACATAAAATTTTTTGCACCACACACAGCATATTATGAGAATGCATAATAAATAATTCAAGCAAACTAAATCATCTAGAAATGATTACACACAGAATCACCTACTGGAAGTGTCAAATCCCTCAAAACTTGGTTCAAAACGTCAACCGCACAACCGCCGCAACACAAGGAAGATAAATTCAGACCTAGATCACAATATTTGACCACAAATACACCAAATGAAACCCTAGGATCAAACCCTAACTTCTTGAAATTTTATAACATAATGAAAGAGAAAGGAAACCCTAAGGGAAAAGGAAGAAACCAAGAAGGAATCACTTACCCAAAACAATCCTGAAGAAAACGACCCAAAATCGACCAGAATATTAATTTTAAAACAGATAAAAATTTAATGGATATTCGAACAAGAATGATAAGGTCTTTTAGGAATTTGAATGGGGGAAAAAGAGTAATAATATAAGGAGTTATGAAGGAATGAATTTACCTCTTCAAATCTGCCTGATTTTAGAAACCCTAATAAGTTTAGCTCTCAATCGTGATGTAGAAGAGCTCCAAAGAGGGGAGAGATAGCTTGGACGCGCTACTGGGTTCAAGGGGCGTGTTTGAGGCTTGGAATCACCAATAAAGCCTTAAAATTAATAAGTTATTAATTAATCAAATTTTATTTTTAAAACTGGAATTGGGCTTTCGGGAAGGCCCAATCCATAAAATAAAAACCCATATACACCTTGGTTACAGATTTCCAAAGGCTCCAAATTTTAATTGTGGTGTTAATATATCAGGGGAGGACATTTAGGAGTTGGAATGAGTAAAAAATATTAAAAAATTAATATGTTATAAAAGAAACAAAATTTATTTCTAAATCTGGAATTGGGCTCACGGTTTGGCCCAATTCATGAAAACTTATCTATTATCCATAAAACCTTTAGAAACCCCCAAAACAAAGAATTTATGGAAATTAAAATAAATATGCATTTAAAATAAGCTATGTATGTAAAAATTCTCCCCTCTATGAAAACTTTCTGCCCCGAAAAGTCACAGTAAGGCCAAAGCAACAACCAAACCCAACTAAGAAACCAGGAGGTACTCCCTTGCCAGGTTTCTCCCCCAAAGTCCAAAACACCTCCAGTGATCAATGAAGGAAGGAATACTCTCACAAACCTAACATACACCGCTTTCCTGATAAAATCAATTACATTCAGGCTTTATCCCAAATGAAAACTCCTCAAACACAATCTGAACAATACTCAACCAATTTACCTAAATAAACAACAACATCGAACAAGTTTACATGTACCCTACTATAACTAAACCATTGGGCACTCTCCAATATCAATGTTTACCTAAGAAATATGTAGGTAGTTAAATATCTCTAAATGATAATACCTACTTCCCAGACAAGACCAAGGAAAAATATGAGTTACTCGTATGAAGAGACACAAATGGGCTCCCCACCATAAGAGACAACTTAATTTTTTTTCCCGAGATAGAATCGAGACACTAATAGGGGGAAGCCCAAACAGACTACCTAGTACAAGGGGTATACATCCATTAGAAATTTACAAAATAATATGCATGATACCCATGGTGGGTCTTTACACCACAAGAACCAACCATCTTAACCGACCGGCATGAGTTGACATGAAAAGACCCCAAAAATAAGGAGTTGGGACGGTCACACGGTTAGTCTACATAGTTTGGGAAATTGTGCGATAAGTATGTGGATCCTTTTATCTGCATGGTTATTTGTTTTGTTCATGGTTAGAACTAACCATGTGAAAACAATGTGCTCAACTTGTCTATCTAAATTTCCAACCATTCTCCAAAGACTCAATGGAAACCAAAGGGGGAGGGAATAACATTGTGTGATGACATGGGTACAAGACCCTCCACCTATTTCCACCAAATGGGAACAACAGAAGAAATATGATGACACCATAGGTTTAAACTCTTCCTATCTTTCATACTGAGGATAGGACTTCGTACAAGGGTTTAAACGACACTGGGGTTTCCCCTGACTACATGACAGCTTCTCTCCGGGACCTATGGATGGAGCTCAAAATATTAAAGCATCTTTGGCCTTGTAGTTAGGTTGTGGAAACCCCTATATGGATCTTCTTCATTCGACGCCACAAACAACAACACTGTATACCCTGATGGGTTCATCAAGACATAACACACTCCATAACTCACTTTACCAAAACCATACATTTCACTGAAACAAGGGATCAGAATATGCACACACATCGCACCTTGTTTCTTTGGGTGAGAAACAACAGAAGGGAAAGACACGTATAAACACATTCCTCTAAGATAGAGGATTTGATGTATTTTACAAGGGAGACATACTCCCAACATAACATAGAACCTCAGAGGATTGTGTGACCTTCACCTTTATGGTCAAAAGAGCACACAACATCACAATGCATCACTGAACATGACCCTTGTGATTGATAGAAACAATACATGGAACATGACCATATTCCAAGTCCCTAAACAACAGAAAAGTCCAAAAAGTGGACACAATATCCTATCAGGACCAAAATCTCAAAATTGGTGGTTTAATAATAACTCTTGATTCAAGGAAACTATGAAGAACCCAGAGGCCCTCTTAAACACCATCATGACACTCATCCACACTAACAAACAAATAACACTTCCACCTTTGATGAATCATGAAACTTAAGAAACTAAGGCCTCTTTCAACCTTCCACAAGCACTATCCCACTACAAGAGGATCCAAAAATCAAATAAATGAATGCTGTAGACTCAATTAGCAATGATCTATAAAATATTACTTATATTGATCAACTGGAGGATTTTCCAATAGAGAAACAATACGGGTTGCACTTCCGTTGTGCATTAACCCTTAATGGGGGTGTACCTTATCCAATGAGAGAACCCAAGGACCCAACCAAGCTGGTCCATTGGTCAAAACCTTCCACAAACCAGATACAAAAACATGAATGGAACCACCGTAAAGTCATCCCAAAACATTTTTCAAAAGAGACCACTAACCTTCCCTACGACACAACTTACCAACCAAACACAAACCCAAAACACAGTTCAAATAGAAGGGGTTCTTGGACTTAAAACATCCCATAACATCAACATTTTCAAAAACCTATAATACAAACCATACATAACTATTAATCAAGACATCATGTTTTTATTTAAAACCAATTATTTGAAAACAAATGGGTTTTCAGTAAGCGTATCCACCAATGGTACCCCATGGGCCTCACACATTCATGTTTTTGTGCCACACTAGGCACCCTCCTCATAACCAACCCAGTGCTCATCCAGTCATTCCATCAACCATCCATCATCCCATATAACCCCATGCATGTGGTCACTCATGTAAATACCAAAGGGTAAAACAAAAAGTCCTTCCACTTTTCAAAAACAAAATGGTCAACCTACCCAACCTTTTTCTCAAAACTGCTAACAATGAGATCAAAATCCCAATTCACATCTTACAAAAATTTTCATAAGGACACATACATTTAACAAATAACTCACTTTCAAGTCATTCACATCAATTTCAAATCATCTCATCCCATTAAAACATCCTTTAATCGTTTAGAAAACTATATTGGAAACACTTTTGAAAACCAACTTCAATATGGTTCCGGATTTCAAAAGAGGTGTAAGCATAATATTTTCCATTTCAAAACAATTATGAAAATTTAGTTCCAACATTTCATAAATCAAAACATTCCATATTTATTTGAAAGTCATTTCACAAAAACATTACACTTCTTAAAACCAAGTCAGTTTAAAACCCAAGTTCCAAGATTTCAAAACTAAAGAACACAAGACAATGCGAGAGGAAACTAGTTTCAGTGGGTGACATGGACATATGGTTGGTGGCCATATTCCAATCACTTCACAGTCACAGATAGTGTTCTAGGGAATATCCCCAGCTCCACATGGCTTTCCATGCCCTGCGAGCTTACTGAGACCATTAACCCAACTCCATTTTCATTTCCTCTAATCATTGTTAAACCAAGAAAACCAAAGGACTCTGAAAGGTCCCGACTTCCCCTGGAAACTTGAATCCTTCCATGAGGTGTGGTGATCAGGCACACTACCCATAACTAGAATACCAAGTCCCTACAATATGATCTCCATACTATCCTGACTCTTCCCTAAATAACATGACCCAAAGAGAGCGAACCTCCTCCGATACCATTTTGTCACGAACCGGATCTGGTCACCATCAAACCAGCACCAAACCCGGCCCGTGCCAAGGCCCGAAGGGCGTTCCTGATCCCCACGGGTTGGTAGAAGTGCTCGGGTATCATAAAATGATAATTGGGAATTATTTACTCAAATTTTTTATACTTAAAACAACAAATGAATCCAAGAAATAAAATCTGGATTTTTCAAACCAAAACATCTTTTAATAAAAAATCAGAACTGAATTACACAATATTAAACAATTTTTGAACACCATTACAAAGTTACAAACCCAAGAAAAGACAGCCCATGAACCTCCACATGGAAAGAGGCACCGCCCTCAAGCCATCTCCACAACACTGTATCACGATGGACCACTAAAAACACGAACCAAAGGCATAAAACCTGTACCCAATCCTGTGACATAAAATAAGCAAGTCTACTTACACCCAAAGGTGTAAGTAGGGTGTGAGAGAAATCCCAGTAGGATACCACCACTAATAGATTCCATGTGATAAACATTTAAAGACGAAAAGCATGCATGTTTTCAAAAACATGAAAAGCTAGTTACAATTTCTAAAAGATGCAACATTGAATAAAAACAGTTTTCAAGTGGGCTATTTTAATGGGTTAACACGTTTAAAATAGACACCAAAGCTACTGAATTTTCCAGACAAGTGTACCATATTCTGATGGTAAGTATAAAGTAACTAATGAGCACAAGAAATAGGAAATAACCCCTTGGCACTAGCTATCTGTGGGTCCCAGGTACCTCGTATCTTGGTGAGAGTAACCATCACAAATATCCATTCTCGTGCATGAGCCACTAGTAGGGAACATACAAATAACCTAGTGGTCCCCAATCATCATCATCATAGTTTAGTTAGAGTTTTAAGTGTCAATCTTGCTAAGTGAAACTGAGGCCAACCCCCACGGATTCACCAGCATACTAGTACACATCCACCCACCTAGATACCCAGGTTTTCCCTTTGTGCTCAAACATGTTCAACAATCCAAGAAATATAGTTTTCACATGTAGATAACACTTCCACATCACACATTAACAAAACATCCCCATGTACATCACATAAGTCACAAATTCCACTTTTCATTCAAATGCATTTTGAAAACAAACTCACACCAAAATAGCCCACAACACTTTTTTCATAACTTTCAAAATCCAACACATCCTTTAAAAATATTATGAAGTCCCTAAAAATATGATAAAAATCACATAACAGAAATATTCACATTTAAAATGGCTCATTTGAAAGTATAGACAATCTAAAATAGTTTTCCAATATGGTTTCACCTCTTACATAAATCATTAAACCACTCAAAACTTTCATAAAACAATTCTAAATAGTGTACCAAAGTTTTTCAAATAGAAACCATTTCAAAACCATATTTCAAGGACAAAATCACACCAATAAAAATTCAAAACAAAATTGGAAGCCCCAAAAACATTTATTAAACAACCCCCATGTGTTATACAAACACCTCAAACAATACCACAAAAGATCCACATGAAACACACACGTTTTCAAAATCACTTTCAATAAGTACAATAATGTTTTACACCTTAAACCCTTAAAAAACTCTTTAAGACCTAGTGGCACACCAGTACACCACAAAATCAGAATTTTCATCCCAAACAAGATTTATTAAACCAAATTCATATGTTATAAAACATTCCCAAACAATACCTAAAGGGTTACACATGAAAAACACCAAATTTTAAGATAAAATGAAACTACAAAAATAAATGCTTAACCAAATCCAACATAAAAAATTTTTGCACCACACACAGCATATTATAAGAATTCATAATAAGTAATTCAAGCAAACTAAATCATCTAGAAATGATTACACACAGAATCACCTACCGAAAGTGTCAAATCCCTCAAAACTTGGTTCGAAACGTCAACCGCACAACCGCCACACAACAAGGAAGATAAATTCAGACCTAGATCACAATATTTGACCACAAATACACCAAATGAAACCCTAGGATCAAACCCTTACTTCTAGAAGTTTTATAACATAATGAAAAAGAGAGGAAACCCTAAGGGAAAAGGAAGAAACCAAGATGGAATCACTTACCCAAAACAATCCTGAAGAAAACGACCCAAAATCGACCAGAATCTAAATTTTAAAACAGATAAAAATTTAATGGATATTTGAACAAGAATGAGAAGTTCATGTAGAAATTGGAATGGGGGAAAGAGTAATAATAGAAGGAGTTAGGAAGGAATGAATTTACCTCTTCTAATCTGCCTGATTTTAGAAACCCTAATAAGTTTAGCTCTCAATCGCGATGTAGAAGAGCTCCAAAGAGGGTAGAGAGAGATTGGGCGCGCTACTGGGTTCAAGGGGCGCATTTGAGGCTTGGATCACCAAAAATGCCTTAAAATGAATATGTTATTAATTAATCAAATTTTATTTTTAAAACGTGAATTGGGATTTTGGGAAGTCCCAATACATAAAATAAAAACCCATATACACCTTGGTTATAGATTTACAAAGGCTCTAAATTTTAATTGTGGTGTTAATATATCAGGGGAGGACATTTAGGAGTTAGAATGAGTGAAAAATATTAAAAAATGAATAAGTTATAAAAGAAACAAAATTTATTTTTAAATCTGGAATTGGGCTCACGGTTTGGCCCAATTCATAAAAACTCATCTATTCTCCATAAAACCTTTGGAAACCCCCAAAACAAAGAATTTATGGAAATTAAATAAATATGCATTAAAAATAAGCTATGTATGTGACAAAGACCAGGAAATTCCTTGGGAAACACTTTAGTGAATTCCCTCACAATAGGCATGTCTTCATGGATGGTTGCCTTCTTGACTCAATCATATGATCCAGATACGCACGCTCATAGGGTATTAAAATTCACACTTGAGATGATAGAGAAAAAGAATATTCATCTTTCTCCTTGCACTTGTATAGAATCGAGGGTCGATTCTCCACATGGAGAGTGATTTCCCTCTCACGGAAATTTATGTTAGCTCTATATAATGAAATCCAATCCATGCCATAAATTTCATAAAATTCCATCAGAGGGAGTATGACTAGGTTTGCCGGAAAATTCAATCCACATATTATGATAGGGGAAGAGTTGTATTCATGGGATGCAATGATTTCCCCATTTTTCGTACTCACTGACATCTTTACTTCCATGATTTTTGGGGTGTTGGGATTGTTCTACTAAACTTTTTGGATTTAAAATAATGCATAGAACCTGAATCAAAAAGTGTTTTCTCTATTCTAGAATGAATAACTAGTGTACCTGTGACCACTTCATTGTCGGGGTTCACTTCGGCAGTAGTGATGAAAAAAGCACTCCCTTGTTACCTTGGAGGTTGTTAGTTGCCTACGAAAACCCTTGGCTTAGGGCACTAATTTTCAAGATGCCATGGTTCTTTGCAGGTGTAGTAATGAAAAACAAGTTGAGGTTCGAACGGAGTGTTCCTCTCCTCTGTTGCAGTCACAGGTTTTTCTTGTTGGTAGTTAACAGCTAGGTTCCCTTCTCTTCCTCACCTAAAGCATTTCCTCATCCCCTTCAAGAAATTTCTTGGGTGCTTCTTTCTGTACCTTTTGTAAGTTGGGTGTGGGATCTCCTTAGAACCATTGAATTTATCAATCAGACCACCAACACTGAATTCCACCTTATGCTTCTTATCCCTATGATATCCCTGAGATTCATCGATCTCTATTTTGACCTTGATGGCACATCGGATAATTTCCTTATAGCTATCGAAGTCACGGATCGCCAATGATTTCCGTAGGATAGGTTTTAGACCCAAAAAAAACCTTTCATTCGGGGGTAACGATAAAGTCGGAGGCGTATCGTGTAAGCCTTGTGATGTTTTCCTCATACTCTATTACAGATTCATCGTCTTTTTGCTTGAGGGCAAGGAAGTCCCTTTCCATCTTAAGTTGGAGGGTGCGCGGAAAATATTTATCAAAAAACATCATCTAGAAATCTTTCCATTCCAACGCCTCGATCTCCTCCTCAGGGTTCATATTTTTGATCAACTACCACCATTGATCATCTTCACCCTCCATACGATAAGTATCCTAGAGAACCTTCTCTTATTCAAAACATTGAAATATGGAGAAGATCTTTTCAATGGAGTTGATCCATTGTTTGGAGATTGAGGGATCAGATGATCCATTAAAACTAGGAGTCCATTGCCCCATGAAGCTCTCAATAGTGACTTGTTCTTTCTTAGGGGGGTTGAATGTTCCTCCTAACTGATGTTTCAATTCAAATCTTATGTTAACTGAGAGATATGAGTGACAAATTTTGTAATTCATGCTACTATCGGTTTGGGTATCTCATTAGCACAGTCATCACATTGATCTTCACATCGGTTGTTAGCCCGAGCCCTCCTATTACGGACCATTGGCTGGAATAAAAGGAATGTTAGGGGTAACACATAAAGGGTAATCCAAGGAAAAACTGATTACTTATAAATAACTTTTATTTCCTAAATATATGAATCCATAGGGTTAAATCTATGATATCCATGATTTACTTTATAACATATATTCTTAGGGGAATTTTTTAAATTCACTTAATAAGGGTTCATACTAATCTTATGAATTTACCAAAGCATATCCCATGGGAGTGTCATAACCAAGAGTGCAGCAAGGCTCATTGTCATGCACCAGTTCCCGTTCGAGTCTATCTCAAAGCGGTGTTTTCAGGTTTTTCCCCTAGAATACATCTGTGCTAGAGCCACCTCTACCTACTCACATCCAGACAGGGATGTATTTGTTTGATAAACCACTTACTCAATACTCACCAATACTTAGGGATGTTTTTATTATACTTATTCTTGTCTCTAAGTCTTCGTTAGGGTTTTCTAATCTTAATCCCAAAAATAACTAAACCTATCCTCTGATACCAACTATGACAACCTTGTTCTTTATTACTCACTAAAACATGATTTATTACATAAAATTCACTTGATACAACATAGAAGATCGATTGTTCTACTGTATTTGGTGCTTAGGATCATTATATAAGAACTTAAAACATGAAATATAATATCTTTATTGAAAACATCATTTGCATGAAGACTACATTCCCTCGTACTTAGCATTTCGTGGGATAACCTGAGGACATGCATTAGAAAAGGGTGAGCTATAAAGCCCAGTAATGGAATAAACATGGAATAACATGAGGAATAAAATACATGTTAGACAATAGGCATATCAATGGATCACAATAGAAACATTAACATAAAGGCATGATAAAGCATGATAATCAAAACATGGAAATGGGGCAACAACACTTAACATGGAATTAGCATGACCCAAGGCTCATTCCACATAGAGCATGAGTAAACCCTCACTCCACATGAATAACATGTAAAACCTCATTGAATTTTAATTATAATGAGTCAAAACTCATTGAACATGACTTATCATGATACTATACTTTACCCAATGCATTGGAGCGCTATCAGGGCGCACCCTTCGTAAACATTTTATTTTAGGAAAAAGTGTGCCACATGAATCGTACAACATGGAATCAATCATCATCATTTATTCCACGATAAAGGGATGTGGAATACATCCATGAAGCTTTATAATCAATAAGTAAATGTGTATAAAGGTGAATACCCTTGACAGAGATATGGGCATGGTATTCACTACATAATGACATTGGATTTGAAAATCATAGTGCAATTTCGGCAGCATAACGATGTGAAATAATAACTCATAAAAAATGGTTGATGAGAGGGAAAGGGGTGTCTCAAAATATTTACATAAAAGGGACAGTAAGGGGTCATATAGATACATGTAACAACAAATTTAATGGAATTTATATGCTTAATAAAAAAGAATTACTTGGATGTAAAAGAGGAGAGAGAAATCCCTCACATAATTTCGACCTGGTAACGGGTGTACATGAGAGGAATTAATGAGAAAGAAAGTGGTATCCCATCATCCAAACATAACTAGGGCAGTATGGTGGAGGTGAGAAATCAAAACCCAACATTTTTAATTGGAAAAAGTGAAAGGAAACTTAAAGAAAATTGGACAAAATGAGAAAGGAAGAAATCCCTTACTTGGAAGTGTGATCCCAAAGGCTTGGGAGAGGCTTTAGAGTGGAATCTTGGGAGATTGGGGTACCTTGGTAGGATTATAGAGAGATGAGGTCAGGATTTTGTTGAACTCAAAAGGCTTTGAGTGAAGAGGAAGTGGGAGCATGGGTGGATTTATATAGTAAAGGAGAGGGAATTTTATGGTATTTACGTCTGCGACACCTCACATTAAACTAATCAAAATGACAAACCAGCCCATGGGTTTTGCCCATGTTTTTCTCCAAAGGGGAGTGGAAAACAATATTTTATAAGGCTAATGGCCTAACTTCTTAAAATAATTGGGTTGCTTATGTGGAGCTGAGTCACACTCTTAAGGAAAACAATTTAAAAAGACAAAATGTTTTATAAGTCTTGGAGGGTCCACTAAAGCATTGTAAAATATATAAAACAAACCCTAAAATCACATTATTTTAATGGTAAAACATATATTGGCCGAACATAATGTTTATATTATTTTATTACATCACAATTGGGTCATTATGATGTCATAAAACACATTATATATTTAAACGGTATTTAATTTTTATCCAAAAAATTGACTGTCTTAGAAAATTATGAAAGATTCACCATTGGATAATTTCGATGTCATGATTCCAAAAATAATATTCATTTTATCTAAATAATTTTTTAAATATTTGAATTTTTACTTTTAAAATAAAAACTGGCATTTATCGAAAATTCATGGGTTTTGACAAAAATAGATTTCAAACCTTAATAAAAATTTCAATTGTATTCATAAAATTATACGATTATTTATATTTAATAAAAAGTAATTTAATAATAATAATATTTTATTAAAATGTTTTTTAATTCAAAAATCCAATAATTCATCAAAATATATTTCCTAATTGAATATTAACTAAAAATACAATTTGTGCTTTAAAAAATATTTACAAAGTAACAGTAATAAAATGAATGCACATTATTTATACAAAAATTATCTACATAGTCATAGTGATATGTTCTTTTTACATAACCCCTTATAAAACCCACATAAGACTGAAAGGTAAGGTGTGCGATGGTGATAGACTCTTGGGGTGGCTTGGATAACATCGCTCGGGTGGTAATCTCTATTAACTTCCACTTCTCCCATAGCTGGTTCTGCTCAAGCTTAAAATGTTCAAGCTAAGCTTGGGCTTGGTCAAGAGAGAAGCCCAATGATGCTACTTCCTTTCTGAGCTCTGAAAAATGGGCTTCATATAGGGAAGGTCAACTGGATGAGGCCATCGCTTCCTCCGTCTGAGTAAATTGGATTTTTTAAATCCTTATATTTATACTAATCATGTGATCACTATTCTAGGACTATATTTACAACAGTCACAATTCATAACGGTAATTTGAAATCCAGAAAATTAAAACCAATGAAGTACTCATTTTATATAACAATAATAAGTCATTAAATTAGATCCATAGGAATTTCCATTAATGAAAGTTTGGGTCATTATAATCTTCCCCCATTAATAAATTTTTCCCTCAAATTTACTTTTTCCACTCTAAAATAGAAGGAGGTAATTCTGCTTCATCACTTCTTTAATTCCCACGTCGCTTCTTTAAACTTGTGGTTCCGCCATAACAACTTGATGAGGGGCATTGCCTTATTATGTAGAAATTTTTCTCTATAATCTAAGATATTCACTGGTTGCTCCTCGTAAGAAAGATCATCCTCTAGTTGTACTACCTTTGAAGAGAGTACATGTGAAGGGTATGATAAATACTTCATTAAGAGGAATACATGAAAGAAATCATGTACTTTGGCCATTGTAGGTGGAAGTGATAGTCTATAGGCCACAGCCCCAACACGATCAAGAATCTCAAAGGGTCCGATGAACCTAGGACTTAACTTCCCTTTCTATCCAAAACTCATGACCTTATTCAATAGAGATATGTGTAGAAATATCATGTCTCCAACTTTAAACTCAAGGTCTTTTCGATGGTAATTTTCATAACTCTTCTGTTGACTCTGGGTTTCCTTGATATGTTACTAAATGGTTTTCATCTTCTCCACCATTACTCCAACCATTTCTGATCCTAGCAGCTTATGTTCACTGACTTTATCCCAACATGTCAGTGTTCTTCACCTCTTCCCATAAAGAGCTTCATAAGTTTCCCTTTGGATGCTTGAGTGGAAATTTTTATTGTAGGAGAATTCAACCAGAGAACGATGTTGATACCATCCTCCTTTAAAGTACATTGAGCATGATATCAACATATCCTCAAGTGTGTGGATATTCCACTTATATTGACCATCAGTTTGAGGATGATAAGTTGTACTAAAGTTCAGCTCAGTATCCAGAGCATGTTGGAGACTCTTTGAAAACATAGAGGTGAATCTTGGATCTCGATCAGATACAATAGAAAGTGGTACTCCATGAAGCCTTATCACTTCCCTGATATATATATGTTTCGGTAGATCCAAGGGGAAATACTCCCAAATTTCAATGAAGTGTGCAGACTTTGTAAGACAATCCACAACAACCCAGATTGCATTGTTGCCTTTGGATGTCTTCAAAAGTCTGGTGAAAAGGTCGATAGTGATGTTCTCCCATTTCCATGCTGATATGAGAAATGGTTGCATCATCCCCTTTGACTTTTGTCTCTCATCCTTCACATTTTGACACACCATGCACTTTGATGTAAATTCAGGGATCTCCTTCTTCATATTATCCCACAAATAATTCTCTTGGATATCGTGATACATCTTTGTGTTTCCTAGGTTAATAGATAAATTTGAACTATGTGCATCATCTGAAAGTTCCTTCTTCCTCTCTGGACATGATGGAACACATTGTCTTTTCCCAAATCTCAAAATTCTTTCTTCATTAACATTGAACTCCAAGGATTTATCTCTTCTGAAATCTTCTACTTTCTTTAAAATTCCTACATCATCCTTTTGAGCATCATTTGAACTTTCCAAAAGAGAAGGTTGAGCAATCATTTGTGAAAGGATTCATGATGTTCCCTTCATTATGATTCCCATATCCATCTTTATCAAATCTATGAATATTGGATCCTTTTTAATTCCCTTCAATGAGATAATCACTGGGTCCTTTATACTTAGAGCATATGCCACCTTGTTCACTTTTTGAGGGTGGTAATGGATTGAGCAGTCATAGTCTTTGATCAGCTCTAACCATCTCCGTTAGTGCATTGTTTCACACGGAATCCGGGGATGACCTCCTGGACGGGAGATTCAAACGTTCCGATCGGTTTCTAACGGGTTTGTTCGTAGAACCGGAAACATCCAATGATTCCACATCCGTTTGGACCTACTTTCTAAAGGCAGGCGCTCATTAGCTTGTGGACTAATGAGGCTTAGGAATTTGCATTGGTCGAGAGGATGGGAGGTCGGACTCATCACACCTTTTTGAGGGGAATTATTGTCTACTCCGGGACTCTCTTTATAGATTTAAGTTATGTTCGTGAATCCTTATTACATTACCAAGTATAAAATGTGCTTTCCTTTAGTTTTAACAATCAATGATTAAATCTGCAAGAAATTTAGAGAATCTTTTATATGTATTCGAGGTTCTTCATCAATAGAGAATCATCTGTATCTATTTAGAGATTCTTGATCAACGGTATCCTTCAAAATATTTATATAAAAGTCTCTTGGTCATTATGATGACCAGGCTGGTTTTAAAGCCACTCAGTGGGGCACTTGAAGTTTATCGTCATTTAGAAGGACAGGGATTATTCCAAAGTTCGGATCGAACCCATAAATGGGCTACCTACGTATCCTTTGTTTTGGAAAAGGAATCAGAACCCACGTAGTTCGAGTAATGGGGTATGATGTTTATGATTGATGGCTCAAAGATGAATGTCATAATTACCTTTACACTCTAAGCTCACGTGAGTCATGCTCGGTGTGAGAAACAAGAGGTATTGGTAAAATTTAGACAATTGTGCCATAAAAGATGCAATCATAAGAATTTGTTTTGGGGCTTATGTATAGATGACTGCCCAGATAGATGAAGGTTTAGGATTCACTTTTAGGGAGAAAATCCAGGAATAGGGTCCATAAAGGTATATGTGCTTTATGGAGATTTGAATACTCTAATCTTGGGGCTTACTCCTAAGGATGATGCCCAGGTTAGGAGGGGACTTATGATTGGGTTTTATTCCTGAAAAGGAAACCCAAATCAAAGGTAAATTAGGACTGGTTAAGAGAAATTTAAGAAACCTGGGGCTTACTCCTAAGGAGGATGCCCAAGGTTTATGACTAGGACTTATTCCTGAAAAGGAGACCCAGGTTAGGGGACTAAGGTTTGGGGCTTACTCCTGAGGAGGATGCCCAAGTTAAGAAATTAAGGTTTGGGGCTTAGTCCTGAGGAGGATGCCCCAGTTTGGGAACTTTAAGAATTTGGGGCTTACTCTTGAGGAGGATGCCCAAATTTAAAGGACTATAACTGGGGATTATTCCTGAAAAGGAGACCCAGGTTAAGGATTCTCTCATCTTAAAGGATGAGGTTGAATGAACTCTCAATCTTTGGTGACATAAAGATGTTTAAATCACTAGGTTTTGAGAGATATTCCACAGAATTCCTTTCAGATAAGGAAGTCAAATCAAGAAATCATGCCATAAATGGCTTTGAAGAGTATCTTGAAGACTGAATTTTGAATAGGAAAGGTGAAATGGCTTAAGAGGGGTGAAATGGGCAGAAAAGGCACCCAAAAAGGAATGGGCGCGCAAGTCTTGGAAGGCGCGCAAGTATTGCGGCGGCGCGCAAGTATTGGTCGCGCATGTATACTTGCGCAACATGAGGGGTACTTGCGCGATTCTCAATCGGAATTGAAATACTTGAGCGACTTCTTTTTAATCACTTTAGAATCCTCTTGAGGTTCTTCCAGAAAAGGGACGCGCAAGTTATATTGAAGGAAATAAGTCGGCGCGCAAGTGTTTGATAAGTTTCAACACTTAGGCCTTCCTTCTTCTCTTTAGATCTTCCGTTCTAGGTAAAAAATTACCTTAGAAGTGTTCTGGAAGCTTTGAGAAGAGACTTGGGCGTCAGGAGCTTCAATCCGAGTTTCTGGAAAAAGATCCTCAAGAGGATTCTAAAGTGATTAAAAAGTAGTCGCTCAAGTATTTCAATTCCGATTGAGAATCGCGCAAGTACCCCTCATGTCGCGCAAGTATACTTGCGCGACCAATACTTGCGCGCCGCCGCAATACTTGCGCGCCTTCCAAGACTTGCGCACCCATTCCTTTTTGGGTGCCTTTTCTGCCCATTTCACCCCTCTTAAGCCATTTCACCTTTCCTATTCAAAATTCAGTCTTCAAGATACTCTTCAAAGCCATTTATGGCATGATTTCTTGATTTGACTTCCTTATCTGAAAGAAATTCTTTGGAATATCTCTCAAAACCTAGTGATTTAAACATCTTTATGTCACCAAAGATTGAGAGTTCATTCAACCTCATCCTTTAAGATGAGAGAATCCTTAACCTGGGTCTCCTTTTCAGGAATAATCCCCAGTTATAGTCCTTTAAATTTGGGCATCCTCCTCAAGAGTAAGCCCCAAATTCTTAAAGTTCCCAAACATGGGCATCCTCCTCAGGACTAAGCCCCAAACCTTAATTTCTTAACTTGGGCATCCTCCTCAAGAGTAAGCCCCAAACCATAGTCCCCTAACCTTGGTCTCCTTTTCAGGAATAAGTCCCAGTCATAAACCTTGGGCATCCTCCTTAGGAGTAAGCCCCAGGTTTCTTAAATTTCTCTTAACCAGTCCTAATTTACCTTTGATTTGGGTTTCCTTTTCAGGAATAAAACCCAATCATAAGTCCCCTCCTAACCTGGGCATCCTCCTTAGGAGTAAGCCCCAAGATTAGAGTATTCAAATCTCCATAAAGCACATATACCTTTATGGACCCTGTTCCTGGATTTTCTCCCTAAAAGTGAATCCTAAACCTTCATCTATCTGGGCAGTCATCTATACATAAGCCCCAAAACAAATTCTTATGATTGCATCTTTTATGGCACAATTGTCTAAATTTTACCAATACCTCTTGTTTCTCACACCGAGCATGACTCACGTGAGCTTAGAGTGTAAAGGTAATTATGACATTCATCTTTGAGCCATCAATCATAAACACCATACCCCATTACTCGAACTACGTGGGTTCTGATTCCTTTTCCAAAACAAAGGATACGTAGGTAGCCCATTTATGGGTTCGATCCCAACTTTGGAATAATCCTTGTCCTTCTGAATGACGATAAACTTCAAGTGCCCCACTGAGTGGCTTTAAACCCAGCCTGGTCATCATAATGACCAAGAGACTTTTATATAAATATTTTGAAGGATACCATTGATCAAGAATCTCTAAATAGATACAGATGATTCTCTATTGATGAAGAACCTCGAATACATATAAAAGATTCTCTAAATTTCTTGCATATTTAATCATTGATTGTTAAAACTAAAGGAAAGCACATTTTATACTTGGTAATGTAATAAGGATTCACGAACATAACTTAAATCTATAAAGAGAGTCCCGGAGTAGACAATAATTCCCCTCAAAAAGGTGTGATGAGTCCGACCTCCCATCCTCTCGACCAATGCAAATTCCTAAGCCTCATTAGTCCACAAGCTAATGAGTGCCTGCCTTTGGAAAGTAGGTCCAAACGGATGTGGAATCATTGGATGTTTCCGGTTCTACGAACAAACCCGTTAGAAACCGATCGGAACGTTTGAATCTCCCGTCCAGGAGGTCATCCCCGGATTCCGTGTGAAACAAAAATGGTGAACCCGACGTGAAGAGATCGTTTTTTTTTTGGGCTTGAACCCTGGGAGGTTGCCTACATACCCAACCTGTAGGGAAAGGATCAAAGTCTGTGTAGTTCAATTAAAGAATGAATTAATGATCAAGTTGTTCTTGGGGACAACGATCTAATTAAAATTTTGTTGGGACTTACACATGGTTAGCGGCCCAAAGGGAGTGTTATGGTTGATGTTCACTCTAAGCTCACGTGAGTCATACTCGGTGTGAGAAACAAGAGGTAATAACAACCTTAACGATGCACAGTTTAATGTCATGTAGGACATAAAATAAAAGGGATTATGCAGTTTAAAGTCTTGCAGTTAGGACTATTGGTGCTGCACAGTTTAGTGTCATGTAGCAGGGAAAAAATACAGTTTAATGTCATGTAGGACCTATCAAGGATTTTCTGTACAGTTTAACGTCATGTAGTTAGGACGATGGGGATAAAATATTTTAATGTCATATTGGACGAAAGGGGGACTGTGCAGTTTAATGTCATGCCGTAAGGACAAAATAACACACCAGTTATGTCATGTTGGACGAAAGTGTGAATAGTTTAAGGTCATATGCATGGACCGTGGATGGTGCAGTTTAATGTCATGCTGGACCTTTGATGATTATATAGTTTAACGTCTTTCCGGACGTGAGGGACTTTTATACAGTTTAGCGTCATGTAGTTTAGGACGTCACAGTTTAGCATCTTGCTAGACATAAGGGATTCGCAAATAGTTTATGGTCATATACATGGACCATGGATGATGCAGTTTAAGGTCATACGGGACCATTGCTGTACAGTTTAAAGTCATGTAGCTAGGACTAAGGTGAACCAATATGAGGATATCAGTTCTGGGGACTTTTTTTTACAGTTTAATGTCATGCTGGACGATGAAAGTGCCACACAGTTTAATGTCATGTTGCTAGGACACAATACAGTTTAATGTCGTGTGGGACATACACAGTTTAGTGTCATGTAGGACGTATTAGTAACCAATGTGACAGTTTAACGTCATGTTGGACGATAAGGGAACTGACACAGTTTAACGTCATGTTGGACGATGAAAGTGCCACACAGTTTAATGTCATGTTGCTAGGACAAAAAATAAAATATAGTTTAAGGTCATCTCGGACATATCATGGAACTTCTATACAGTTTAATGTCATGTAGATAGGACATAATACAGTTTAATGTCGTGTGGGACCATAGTTGTAGTTTAAGGTCATACCGGACCATAGTTGCAGTTTAAGGTCATACCGGACCATGGTGCAGTTTAAGGTCATACTGGACCATTACTGTATAGTTTAAGGTCATACCGGACCTTTGCTGTATGAACCAAATGTAAGTCTTGGTTCTGGGAACAATATTTTGTGTTTATACAAAATACTTCTTCAGAAATCTGGCATTAGTTGGAGTCGTGATATCTTCTCCATCCATTGAGATTAAACAGAACCAAAGATTAACTCTTCGTCTGATAAAGACTCTGCCTGGTTAGCCTGTTTAGGCTGTGCCGTTTGATGGGGCGGTGCCCGTGGCTTTGAAGTAGATGGCATGAAATCTACCAAAGTCAAAGACAATTTAGGCTTTGATACATACTCATCTTCTTCTGATTCCTCTTTCTTCTTTGAATTGCTCTGCCCTTTTGAGGATTTGTCTTTTGATGGAGGCTTTACTGCAGCTTTTGTAGGAGACACAATTGGCTTCTTCAATTATGTTCGCAAAATGGAATGGGTCCGATTGATTGTCTTTCTGACCATCCAATCATCATATTTTTTCGCAGTTTTGCTTTTGACTTCCTGCCACTCGCCTCCTTCTTCTGGATCTGTAGCAGTAATACACGCTACATGAGCTGAAGAACCCTTCAATTTGACTTGTCCTAAGTCGACCATCTTTTGCAGGAGGTCTTTAAAGACAAAACACTCCTGGATGGGATGCCCCAACATTTGATGAAAGGGACAATAATTGGGACGGTCTTCATCTCCTTCCTTGTTTGGCCTCTTCGGCACTGGTAATTGAACCAAATTATTTTCCAAAGCTGAAATGAAGTAACCAGGAACTTGCTCACTTCAGAAAGAGTATGTTTTATTCTTCATATCCTCAAATTGTTTTCGTCGTTGATCTTTTTGATCATTTGGACGAAACGGCCTTTGTTGTTGGCGTTCAGGAGGTGGAGCCCTTCGAGAAGATGAAGGTTTTGAAGTAGAAATAGGTACAGGTGCCTGTTTAAGCATAACTGTAGCAGTTTCTGCTTTACCCATTCTTCTTCCTGGAGCTGATGGAATTACACGAGATTTAACCTTAGCTTGTATAAGGGAATCTTCAATCTGTTGAGCGATTGAAGTAAGGTCTCGAAACCCTCCTGTGTATTTCACAGGAATCAATGGCGTGCGTAATTCGTCACACAAATTTGCCACACAGATTGGCAACAATTCCTCCTGAGGGAGTGATAAACTCAAGGAATATGTTAATCCCTTCCAACGAGCAATGAAATCAGAGACTCTTTCATTCTTCCTTTGCTTGCAGTTTGTAAGATCGAAAACTGTCGTTTTTGGCAAAGTTGAGCTAAACTGAAGAAGGAATTTTTGACGAAGATCCTCCCATCCGATGACTGACCGGGATTTCAAGCTTGTATACCAGACAAAAGCAGGTCCTTGCAAGGTTCGCACGAAGCATCTGAGTTTCACTGCTTCTTGCTGCTCTGGAGTTCCCATCATAGGATCACAACAAGATACGTAATGCGTCAAATGTTGTTCAGGGTCGCCTGATCCATTGAAAGTAGGGAAAATAGGGTTTCCAAAACTGGATGGAGGAGAAATTGAATCTACCCATTCAGGGTAAACTTTCTTTTCAGGTTGAACTTGCGCCCGTTTCCCTTCCATAGTTTCTAATCGAGCTGTTAATGACTCAATAATAGTTATTAACTTTTGAGAAACGTCAGGTTGAACTTGGTTTTGGGTAGGTGCAATGAATGGAGCTTGGACAGACGTGGTGGTTGGTGCTGCAACTGATGGTAGTGCTGCCAACCGTTGTTGCGTTTGACCCGTAGGATTAGACCTCTGTGGGTGTACTGATAAAGGAGGATATTCTTGATCCATCTCAGTAGTTACAACAAATTCCTTCGGCTGTCGGACTTCAGCATTCTTAAGAAGAAGACTACTCTGAAGTAGTTCTGCATTCAACCTTCTTAATTCTTTCATTTCTTCCTCCTGTTGTGCAAACCTTTGCTCTAATGAGAGCGATTGACCTCCTTCAGAGGAAGGGTGAGAAGTAACCTGATTCTTACCTTTCCCCTTATTGGATCCTTTTCGGAGAGGGGGAAGTGGGTTACTTGAAGGAATACCCAGATTTTGGGTAAGCCTTTGATTACGTGTGCGCACACCTTCTTCATTTAGGTCTGTGTGCGCAACTTCTTGAGCAGGAACCTCTTCGTCTGATCCCTCTGATTGGGCCTCATCTGGTGAATCAGCAGCAACAGCATTGATGACATTAATGGATGCATATTGCATGGAATCCTTTCTATCAGCATTTCTGTGATATTGTCTTCTTCTATGTCCATGATGAGACATGGAATTCCGTTGACTTGATCCCTCAGGAACTTCTTGGAAAACCGTCACTTGGAGAGAATCTCCTGATAGCTTGGCTCTTCGTTCCTCTTGAGGCTTATTCCCTAATCGAGAAAATACTAAATTTCTCTGAGGGAGGGATTGAGAATTTGAAAAAGTCCCCAGTCCGGTGGACTGGGGGTGTTCCTGCTGCTTCCTCTCAACTCCTCGAATCCCATTCGTTGACTCTGAGGGTTGGGTTAGAGAAGTCCCCAGTCTGGCAAGCTGGGGTGTCTCTTGACATGCTATGTCTGAGATCTTCTTGAAATCTCTCTTGATCTTGCGAATCTTAGTTCTGAAATTAGCTGGATGCATTAACCTGTATCCACTTTTATCACCTGGTTCAACAGACCGTTGGATGATTTCCGAAACTTCCGTCATTTGATGACGTGTTTGCTCCAGACGAGAGGCTTGTGCAATATTCTCGCCTGCTTGATGTAGGAGCAATTCAACAACTTGTTCTCTATATACTTGATTTTGAGAGGAACTAGTTGAATCTTGTTCTTGAGCAAGCTTTTGATTATGAACAAAGCCCATTGACTGTGTCCGGCCATGGGCAATAACATTGCATGAGACCATTTTCGGCGGGCTTTGCTGACCGGAAAGCACTGTGAAATGTAGTGCTCCGTGAACACCCCATCCTCTGATATGAACATTAGACGGAGCATTGTCAATTAACTGACGCAATCTTCTTAGTGCGCCAAGGCATGAACGTTGAAGGGTTCTCTGTTGCTTTTCAGCCTTCGGATACCGAGAGACTGATAGAGATGCCAAATCAATCTGGCGTTGTAACCCTTCTATTATCTTAATATGATTTTCATAATCACTGTAAGATAATACTTTCTTCTTCAATTGACAAAGAGTTTTCCATATGTTGAGACAAATATCATGGATTCCATCATCCGTCAACATCTTTGGAATGTCGTACTGGGAGTCAGCCAAAGGCCAAAACATGACTGGTACTTCACCTTTTGCCAGTTTTTTCCTCATGTTCAGCATTTCCTCTTTATCATTGAATGAAGATTCTTCTACCTGTTTTGACCAGAGTTGGTGTTTCCTTGTTGCTTCATTGGATTCAACAAGATTGGTAGAGATATCACTATTCATGCTGGAAGATGAATGTCCCAGGGATGGTTCGGAGAATAACCTGAACCCCAAGCTATCTTCTGATGGAGAAAGAGTTTCACCTGCCGATAGTAAATCTTCAGACATGACTGGTTTTACGTTTGCAAGTGCCTCGAGATAGGAGGGCTTTCTCGTCACTACATTGCCTTCTGAAGAATTTTCGAGACAATGTGAATCACTACTGCGGAGAGGACTTTCGCAGCGAAGTTCATCACCATGAGGAGGACCGTCATGATGGGTTACAGCAAAAGATGAAATCTCTTGCTCCTTGGTCTTCTGACCACACAGAGGGTTCCTGTGGCTCTCATCTGAAGAAGAAACTTCAAGATTGACCGAATTTTCATGAAGAAAGTCTTCATGAGGAAGTGTCTGTTGAAGACCTTCAAAATTAATGTTCCTGTTATTGGGAACTGAGGGAGTAGAATCTTGAATTCCGACAGATAAATGTCTGAGGGCTTCAAGAACTCCAGCATCGAGCAAGGCTTGGTTGCAGATTGGCCTTTGATCTCCTGACTGTGCTGGGCGGATCTTTTTCTTAGATGCCTTCTTACTCGCTTTAGAAACCACTTGATGACGAAAGTGATTGCTCTGAGCAGGTGTATGTGCCTGATCAGGAAAGATGGTCAGGTTAGGCTGACAATCTCCACTCAAATCAGGTGTATGTGCCTGACTTGGTTGTCCGTATGATATGGGGGAGTAGGCCCCATAACCCTCTTGGACTGGAATAGATGTGTGTGTCTGTTCCGGAGTGAATCGTTGATGTGTCACTCCATTGCTAGGGATAGATTTATGTGTCTGTCCCTGAGATGATGCTGAAGTTGTTATGATATCCTGGCAAGCATCCAGAATATGAGCAGGAATTTGCTTCTGCTCCTTCACCATTGACAAAATATGTTTGGTGACTTCAGTAGCCGGAACGGGGATATACGTCCATTCCGGGCTTGGAGTAGGTGTATGTGCCTGCTCCTGTCCTCCTTTTCCTGTCAGTGAATCCTGACAGTACTCTAGTGTGGAGGTAGAGAGTTTAGTCTGCCTCCTGTTTGTCGTCGGGACTTTCCGACTGACTTCTCTGTGCGCTACCAAACGAGACTGTTGGTAGGCTTGATTAGTATTAGCAGGTGTATGTGCCTGCTTTTTACACTTCGCCAAACGCGGTTGACGAGATCCATCATATGTAGTCAGACGAGCCTGCTGACTAACTGGTGATGTATAAGCAGGTGTATGTTCCTGCCTATGGTACTCCGCCGGAATTGCCTGGCAGGATCGGCTTGATGCTGCAAGACGAGTCTGCTGGACAGCGGAATTAAAACGGACAGGTGTGTATTCCTGCTCGTTGCTTGCCACCAAGTTAGGTTGGTGGACTTCTCCGTAGATGGCAGGGATGACAACCTGCCTATTGTTAACCGGATTCCGTCTCTGGTGATTCATCTTGCCTACTCGGGTTCGAGGAACCTGAGCTGAATGCCTGGAGTCGGTACCCTCATCATGTTGAGGGCGCACTACCGCACGAGTCTGGCGGCGATTGTTGATGGGAGTCCTCGGGAACGACTCCTGTTTTTTTGAATTAAGGCCCCGAGGGACCTGCTCATTCACTTCCTCGGAGTAAGGGAATGAATGGAAATTGCTTTCCGGGGATAACGACCCGAAACGGTTGGAGACGGTAGTCAGCACCGCCTGCTTCTTGATTGCTGGTCGCCGTTGTCCGGACGACCAGGTAGAATTGTTAACTTGGAGGGCTTGAGGAGCGGCCTCCAGAGTTGGGATAGTACCGTTGCGACGGTACTCCTTAACCCGTGCATTAGAAACACAACGTTGAAGATGCTGAGTTGGTGATGTCATCCTCAGAGCGGATGACGTTCCAGCAGGAGTAGCAGCATTGGTTTTCACAGCAGCAGACCTCACAGTAGAGGTGTTCACAGCAGCAGTATTCACAGGGGTGAATTTAAGGAAAGCCATTTTTGCAAAAGATCTTGAGAAAAGAGTGCCTGTTCCATATAACAGACATAATCAAGATGAATCTGGCCACTGCATCTTTTGGATGAGCACATGTCAATGATTGATTTGTTGGCCCAAGGGGCCTAACAAATAAGAAAAACATCATTTTAACTTGGTTAAGGATTCACGTCGGGTTCACCATTTTTGTTTCGCCCTGAATCCGGGGATGACCTCCTGGACGGGAGATTCAAACGTTCCGATCGGTTTCTAACGGGTTTGTTCGTAGAACCGGAAACATCCAATGATTCCACATCCGTTTGGACCTACTTTCCAAAGGTAGGCGCTCATTAGCTTGTGGACTAATGAGACTTAGGAATTTGCATTGGTCGAGAGGATGGGAGGTCGGACTCATCACACCTTTTTGAGGGGAATTATTGTCTACTCCGGGACTCTCTTTATAGATTTAAGTTATGTTCGTGAATCCTTATTACATTACCAAGTATAAAATGTGCTTTCCTTTAGTTTTAACAATCAATGATTAAATATGCAAGAAATTTAGAGAATCTTTTATATGTATTCGAGGTTCTTCATCAATAGAGAATCATCTGTATCTATTTAGAGATTCTTGATCAATGGTATCCTTCAAAATATTTATATAAAAGTCTCTTGGTCATTATGATGACCAGGCTGGTTTTAAAGCCACTCAGTGGGGCACTTGAAGTTTATCGTCATTCAGAAGGACATGGATTATTCCAAAGTTGGGATCGAACCCATAAATGGGCTACCTACGTATCCTTTGTTTTGGAAAAAGAATCAGAACCCACGTAGTTCGAGTAATGGAGTATGATGTTTATGATTGATGGCTCAAAGAAGAATGTCATAATTACTTTTACACTCTAAGCTCACGTGAGTCATGCTCGGTGTGAGAAACAAGAGGTATTGGTAAAAAATTAGACAATTGTGCCATGAAAGATGCAATCATAAGAAATTGTTTGGGGCTTAGGTATGTATGACTGCCCAGATAGATGAAGGTTTAGGATTCACTTTTAGGGAGAAAATCCAGGAACAGGGTCCATAAAGGTATATGTGCTTTATGGAGATTTGAATACTCTAATCTTGGGGCTTACTCCTAAGGAGGATGCCCAAGTTAGGAGGGGAGTTATGATTGGGTTTTATTCCTGAAAAGGAAACCCAAATCAAAGGTAATTTATGACTGGTTAAGAGAAGTTTAAGGGGACTTGGGGCTTATTCCTGAAAAGGAAGCCCAAGGTTATGACTGAGTCTTATTCCTGAAAAGGAGACCCAGGTTAGGGATTAAGGTTTGGGGCTTAGTCCTGAGGAGGATGCCCAAGTTAAGAAATTAAGGTTTGGGGCTTAGTCCTGAGGAGGATACCCATGTTTGGGAACTTTAAGAATTTGGGGCTTACTCTTGAGGAGGATGCCCAAATTAAAGGACTTATAATTGGGGACTATTCCTAAAAAGGAGACTCAGGTTAAGGATTTTCTCATATTAAAGGATGAGGTTGAATGAATGAACTCTCCATATTTAGTGACATAAGGATATTTAAATCACTAGGTTTTGAGAGATATTCCACAGAATTCCTTTCAGATAAGGAAGTCAAATCAAGAAATCATGCCATAAATGGCTTTGAAGAGTATCTTGAAGACTGAATTTTGAATAGGAAAGGTGAAATGGCTTAAGAGGGGTGAAATGGGCAGAAAAGGCACCCAAAAAGGAATGGGCGCGCAAGTCTTGGAAGGCGCACAAGTATTACGGCGGCGCGCAAGTATTGGTCGCGCAAGTATACTTGCGCGACATGAGGGGTACTTGCGCGATTCTCAATTGGAATTGAAATACTTGAGCGACTTCTTTTTAATCACTTTAGAATCCTCTTGAGGTTCTTCCAGAAAAGGGACGCGCAAGTTATATTTAAGGAAATAAGTCGGCGCGCAAGTGTTTGATAAGTTTCAACACTTAGGCCTTCCTTCTTCTCTTTAGATCTTCCGTTATAGGTAAAAAATTACCTTAGAAGTGTTCCGGAAGCTTTGAGAAGAGACTTGGGCGTCAGGAGCTTCAATCCGAGTTTCTGGAAAAAGATCCTCTCGAATGGGGGGCCCACAGGGTCTATTTATAGGCAAAAGAAGACCCAGGGCGGTTACCGGGCGGTTACCAATTAGGTCGCGCAAGTCACCTGCGCGACCAAGGTAGCCGCGCAAGTATACTTGCGCGGTAGCGGTATAACTTGCGCGGTGGATGTGTTTTTGATCCTGTGTTCATGCCTTTGTCGATTTTTGATGTTTTCTTCAAAGTTTGAAATCACTTTGAGCTCAGATATTCCCTTTTCCGATCTTTAGATTCTGTGACGAAAGGAGCGTCAACATGCATGTTCAACTCTTTCTGTGTGAATATATACTTGATGCTTTTGTGGTCCTTATATATTTCACACTTCTCCCCAAGGAGATAATTCCACCAAATTTTCAAAGGGAAGATCACCACAGCCAACTTCAGATCATGTGTTGGATAATTCTTCTCATGAACATTCAATTGCCATAAAGCATAGGCAATGTCATTTTTCATCAACACACAACCTAGGCCCTTCTTCGAAGCATCACCGAATACAAATTTTTTTTTCCACTTGTGGGTAAAGTGAGCATGGGTGCAGTGATAAGCCTCCTTCTTAACTCTTTGAAGCTTTCTTCACATTGATCACTCAAAGAAAACTTTACTCCCTTCCAAGTTAGCTTGGTAAGAGGTTTGTACAATTGTGAGAAACTTCTCACAAATCATTGATAATATCCAGCTAACCCCAAGAAGCTATGGATATCTGTTACTGATTTTGGCCTCATCCATCCCTCAATTGCATTTTTTTTGGAGGGATAAATAGATATCCCAATGCTATGATATGGCCCAAAAATGGTACCTCCTTCAACTAGAACTCACAATTTTTGTACAATTCATAGATATTATCCATCCACAAGGTCTCTAGTATAGTTTTGAGATACTCCTAATGACCCTCCTTTGTTTTGGTGTATATCAGAATATCATATATAAATACTACCGAAAAAATTTCAAGGTAATCCCTAAAGACTCTATTCATCAATTCCATGAAGATTTATGAAGCATTAGTGAGTCCAGAAGGCATTACTATGAATTCATAGTGCTCGTATCTTGTACAAAAAGCAGTCTTGTGGATATCTTTCTTCTTCACCCTTACTTGGTAATATCACGATTTTAAATCCACCTTGGAGAAGTGTCATGCTCCACAAAACTGATAGAACAAGTCATCAATTTGTGGGAGAGGATACGTGTTATTTATCATGATTTTATTAATATCACAATAATCAATGAAAAGGCGCATTGACCCATCTTTCTTTTTTACGAAGGGGACTCGTGCACCCCATGGTGAAGCACATGGGTGTATAAACCCTTTATCTAGATTCTCCTATACTTGTTTCTTTAGCTCCTCAAGCTCTACAACAGCCATTCTATATGGATTCTTGGATATTGGAAATTTCCCAATTATAAGATCAATTGAGAATTCAACATCTTTTCTAGGTGGAAGACCAGGCAATTCCTCAAGAAACACTTCAGTGAATTCCCACACAATAGTCATGTCTTCAAGGATGGTTTCCTCCTTATAATAAATCATCTCATCAAGATACGCATGCTCATAGGGCTATAATATCCACTCTTGAGATGATGGAGCTAAATAAGATTCATCTTCATCCTTGCAGTTGTATAGAATCAGGGGTCGATTCTCCACATGTTGAGTGATTTCCCTCTCACAGAAAATTATGTTGGCTCTATATAATAAAATCCAATCAATGCCAATAATTGCATCAAATTTCATTAGAGGGATTATGAAAAGGTTCACCAAGAAATTCAATCCTTAAATTATGATAGGGGATGAGTTATTTTCATGGGATGCAATGATTGACCCATTTTTTGTACTCACTGAAATGTTTACTTCTATGATTTGTGGTGGTGATAGGATTGTTCAACTAAACTTTTTTGATATATAAAATAATGTGTAGAACCTGAATCAAAAATCACATTCACAATTCATAAATGAATGACTAGTGTACCTGTCACCGCTTCATTGTCGGGGTTCACATCGGCAGTAGCGATGGAAAAATCTCTCCCTTGCAGCCTTGGAGGTTGTTGGTTGCCTTCGAAAACCCTTAGCTTAGGGAACTGATTTGAAATATTCATGGGTTATTTGTAGTTGTAGAAATTAACAATGTGTTGAGGTTTGAACAAAGATTTCATCTCCTCTGTTGCAGCCTTGGTATTTTCTTATTGGCAGTTAACAGCTCGGTGCCCTTCTCTTCCACACCTAAATCATTTCCTCTCCCCCTTCAAGAAATTTTTGGGGTGCTTCTTTCTTCACCTATCGCAAGTGGGGTGTTGTATCTTCATAGAATCATTGGATTTATCCATTGGTCCGCCAGCATTTAATTCTACCTTACGCTTCTTATCCCCATGATACCCCTGAGATTCTTCGATCAACATTTTGACCTTGAGGGAACATCGGGCGATTTATTCATAGCTTTCAAAGTCACAGATCGCCAGCGCTTTCTGTTGGCTAGGTTTCATCCCACCAAAGAAGTTTTCAACCTTGCATTCGAGGGTAACGACATAGCCAAAGGTGTATCGTGCAAGCCTTATGAATTTTTCCTCATACACTCCAACAGATTCGTCGTCTTTTTGTTTAAGGGAAAGGACATCCATTTTTATCTTAAGTTAGAGGGTTCGCAGAAAATATTTATCAAAAAACATCTTCTAGAAATCCTTCCATTCCAATGCCTTGATCTCCTCCTTAGGCTTCAAGTTTTGTTCAAAATCCACCATTGATTTGCTTCACCCTCCGTATGATAAATATCCAAGGAAACCTTCTCTTGTTAATAACATTGAATGATGGAGAAGATCTTTTCAATTGAGTTGATCCATTGTTCAGTGATTGAGGGATCGTATAATCTATTAAAATTAGGAGGACTTTGTCTCATAAAGCTCTCGATAGCAAATTATTCTTTCATGGGGGGGGGGGGGTTGAATGTTTCTCTTGGCCCATGTTTCTATTCAAATCTTGAGTTAACTGAGAGAGAAGTGTGACAAACTTCGTGATTACCGCTCCTATCGGATTGGACATATCATTTGACCAGTTATCACATTGATCTCCACTTGGGTTATTATCCAGAGTCCTCCTACTACCTTCCATTGGATGGAATAAAAGGAAAGTTAGGTGTAATATATAAAGGGTAATCCCAGGAAAGAACTGATAACTTATAAATAACTTTTATTTCCTTAAATTATGAATCCATAGGCTTCAATCTATGATATTAATGATCTATTTTCTAGCATATATTCTTAGGGGACTTTTTTTAATTCCCTTAATAAGGGTTCATAATAAGCTTGTAAATTTACCAATGAATATCCCTCAGGAGTGTCATAACCAAGATTAAATCAAGTCTCATTGTTGTGCACCAGTTCCCATTCAAGTCTAGCTCAAAGCGGTGTTTTTGGGTTTTTCCCCTATGATACATCTGTGCCAGAGCCGCCTCTACCTGCTCGTATCCAGACAGGGATGTATTTGCTTGATAAACCCCTTAATCAATACTCACCAATACTTAGGGATTTTTTTATTATACTTATTCTTGTCTCTAATTCTTTACTAGTGTTTTCTAATCATAATCCCAAAAATAACTAAACTTATCCACTGATTCCAACTATGAAAACCCTTTTCTTTATTACACACTAAAAAATGATTTATTACATAAACATCACTTAATAAAACATAGAAGATCAAGAGGTCTAGTGTCTTTGGGGCATATTATCATTACATAACAACTTAAACATAAAATACAACATCTTTATTGAAAACTTCCTTTACATGACCACTACATTCCCTCGTACATAGCATTGCATGGGATAACCTGAGGACATAAATAAGAAAAGGGTGAGCAGTAAAGCCCAATAAGGGAATAAAAATAGAATAACATGAGTAATACAATACATGTTATACAATATAAATATCAATGGAGCACAAGATAAACATGAACATAAAGTAATGATAAATAATGATAATCATAACATGGAAATGTGGCAACAACACTTAACATGGAATTAGCATGAGCCAAGGCTCATTGCACATGGAGCATGAGTAAACCCTCATTGAACATGAATCATGAGTAAACCCTCATTTCACTTGAATTAGAATGATTAAAAACACATTGTTCATGACGTATCATGATACTATACTTTACCCAATGTATTAGAGCGCTATTAGGGCGCACCCTTCTTAAACATTTCATTTCATGCATAAATGTGCCACATGAATCATAAAACATGGAATAAATCATTATAATTTATTCTAATATAAAGGGATTTGGAATACATACATGAATCTTTATAATCAATAAGTAAATGTACATAAAGGTGAATACCCTTGATAGAGAAATGTGCATGGTATTCACTACACAATGACATTGGCTTGGAAAATCGTAGTGCAATTTTGGCAGCATAATGACGTGAAATATAAACACATAAAAAATGTATGATGAGAGGGAAAGGGGTGTCTAATCATATTTACATGAAATTCACAGTAAGTGGGTCATATAGATACATTTCCCAACAAACGTAATGGAATATAGATGCATAATACAAAAGAATTACATGGATGTAAAATATGTGAGAGAAACCCCTCACAGAATTTTGACATGGTAACGGGTGTACATGGGACACATTAATGAGAGATAAAGGGGTCTCCCATCATCCAAACATAAAAAGGGAAGTATGTTAGAGGTAAAAAATAATACCCCAACATTTTTAATTGAAAAAAAATTCATGACAACTTAAATAAAATTGGACAAAATGAGAAAGGAAAAAATCCCTTACTTGGAAGTGTGATCCCAAAGGCTTGGGAGAGGATTGAGAGAGGGTTCTTGGGAGATTGGGGTACCTTGGGAGGATTATAGGGAGAAGATTTTAGAGGCGGTTCGAACTCCCAAGGCTTTGAGTGAAGAGGAAGTGGGAGCTTGGGTGGGTTTATGTAGGAAAGGAGAGGGAATTCTTTATTATTTAGGTTTGGGACACCTCACATTAAACTAATCAAAACCAAAAACCAGCCCATGGTTTTTGCCCATGGTTTTTTCCAAATGGGATTGGAAAAAAATATTTTATAAGCCCGATGGCCGAAATTATATAAATAATAGTGTTGCTTATCTGGAGGCGAGTCACACTCTTAAGGGAAACAATTTAAAAAGACAAAATGTTTTTTAAGTCTTGGAGGGTCAACTAAAGCATTGTAAAATAAATCCAACAAACCCAAAATCACATTATTTTAATGGTAAAACATATATTGGACGAAATTTATGTTTATAATATTTTATTACATCAAAATTGGGTCATTATGATGTCATAAAACACATTATATATTTAAACGGTATTTAATTTTTACCTAAAAATTCGACTGTCTCAAAAAAATATGAAAATTTTACCATTATATAATTTTGATGTCTTGATTTCAAAAATAATATTCATTTTATCTAAATAATTTTTTAGATATGTGAATTTTTACTTTTAAAATAAAAACTGACATTTATCGAAAATTAATGGGTTTTTACAAAAATAGGTTTCAAACCTTAATAAAAATTACAATTGAATTCATAAAATTATATGATAATTTATATTTAACAAAAGATAATTTAATAATAATAATATTTTATTAAAAGATTTTTTAATTAAAAAATCCATTAATTCATCAAAAGAGATTTCTTAGTTGAATATTAAATAAAAATACTATTTGTGCTCTTAAAACTATTTACAAAGTAACAATAATAAAATGAATGTATATTCTTTTTAAAAAATTAATGTACAAAGTCCAAGTGCTAGGTTCTTGTTACATAACCTCTTATAACACCCGCATAAGATCGAAGGGTATGGTGTGTGACGGTGACAGACTCTTGGGGAGGCTCGGATAACATCGCTCAGGTGGTAATCTCTATTAACTTCCACTTCTCCCATAATCAGTTCCGCTCAAGCTTAACGTGTTCAAGTTCGGCTTGGGCTGGGTCAAGAGAGAATCCCAATGATTCCACCTCCATTACAAGATCTGACAAATGGGATTCATACGGGGAAAGTCCACTGGATGAGGCCATCACTTCCTTTTTCTATGTAAATTGGATTTGTTAAAGGCCTATATTAATACAAATCATTTGATCATTGTTCAATGGCTATATTATCAACAATCACAATTCATAATGGTAATTTAAAATCTAGAAACATAAAACCAATGAAGTTCACATTTTATATATTTGTAATAAGGCAATAAATTAGACCAATAGGAATTTCCATTAATGAATGTTTGGGTCATTACAAGCAGTCTCATGAAAATTTTCTATTACTTCCACTTCTGCAGAACAACATTCAGTTTGAGTAAACTGATTTTCTTGAAAATTCATTTTTATTATGCTCCACCAATCACTCAAGTCTCTTGAAGTAGCACAATACTTTGTGTAATGAATTTGATGTGCCTGTTGAGCTAGTAAAAATTGTCCATTTTCTTCAAGAAGACTTTTATATTTAATATCGAAGATTCCATGAGTTGGATGAACATGAAATCCTCTCTCAGTATCCAACCACTAACATTTAAAAATCATTATGTAATTATGTCCTAGATAACACAGCGCAATAATTTCATCCATAATGCCATAAAAGTTTACTTCAGTTTCTCTGTGATGTGATCCTCTCAAGAAGACTCTACTTTTCATTGTTTTGTTTAATTCCTCATATGCACGTGTATGAAATAAAAAAACATTCACCACATATGAATTATAAGAGTTAACCATTTCAGATGGTGGGTTACTCAATATACATAGTCACTTATCAATTTTATCAGCATTTTGAGACACCTGAAAATTTTTAAAAAAATTATGAATATAATAAATAATAAACAAAATTGATATTAAACCATCAATAATTTATGTTACCAGTTTTTGAAAACATTGAGAAAAAAATTTTCTGTGTTCTTCAAGAGCAGCTGCTGTAATTTTTGAAAGTTGTTTCTTGATATAATTATCATATAACCTAAAAATAAAATAATATTATGTATTATAACATAAATTTTTGAATAAGTGATAGAATCACTCATAGTAGAAATGATGTCCTTTATTCAAAATAGAGAAGAAGATATGTATTAGCTCTCTGATGATCATCATTTGAAAGCCTTCATTCATTAACTCCACTAAAGCCAAGATTTGGCTGATTAAAAACTGATAATTGATTTTCCATTTCATCATTAACATTCCCCTTATTCCATCCCATGCGGCTGTGTTTTGAGGGATATTAAGATTTAAAATAATGAGAGCAGAAAAACAAATTACTCTTCTAAATAAGCTTCTGCAATTGAGCCTTCAACTGATGCTTTGTTAAGTTCTTTTTTTTCAATTTCTACATGAATATCTCGAATGGGTACCTCCATCAAAATTGTACAGGACCTCCACATTTAGCTTAATGTGGAAAATTTAATATCATATGTTTAATTGATTCAAAGAAAGCCATAGGAAATAATTTTTTCTAGTTTACATATAATTATTGCAATATCTTCTTCCAGTTTTCTTAGAACATCATAGTATGTTGTCGCTACACAAATGTCTTGAGAAAAAATATGATATGTCTGTTATCGAAACCCAAATATTAGAATTCATCAAACCTCTAAATCCATTCAGCATAAGTATTTCCATTATAACAATACAATCATGACTTTTTAATCCGGTGATATAACTATTCTTAACACATCTGCCCAAATTGGAAGCATAGCCATCTGGAAGTCCCAAATCTGCAATCCACTGAAAAAATAATAAGTGAATCACTTTGGACAATATATAAGTTGTGTTTGACTTCATTAACCACCATGATCTGACATTTTCAAATAGTTCAAGTTCTGGTCACATGAAAATTTCGACAAGAACTAATCGTGCCTTTATAGTATCTTTGGCCTTAATTGGTGTATCCAAAACTGTATGAAATAAATTATTAAAACTATTCTTCTTAATATGCATGGAATCTAACATGTGGGGGATCCACGAATCATACCAATATGAAATATCCCAAAAAATGATTTTTTTATCCAATTATGTTCTTTCCCAAAGCCCTGAATTTTTTGTTGGTTTACTGTTAGACCAAATGTGATTGGAGGTAATGAAAATACCACTAATTTTAACTATGTACATGTGATTACATTTGGAGGTTCATCCCTTTCAATTGTACCATTTATGAAATGATATTTTTTCCTCCAAAAATGATGATCGGTAGGAAGAAATATACGATGATAGTCAAAATGGAATGGTTTTTTTTCATTAACGAGCATAAAGGCTTTGTTGTCTTTCATATATTAAGGAAATTATTTTGGACCATGTGTACTCCAGCCAGATAACATTCCATATGCAGGAATGTAACTAATCATCCACATCAATGCAGCTTTAAATATAAAATTTTGTTTCGCAGCAACATCACATGTACTAACACCATTTCTCCACAATGCATTTAACTCATCATTCAATGGTTTCAAATAAACATTAATATTCTTTTTCGGATGTCCTGGGATTAATAAAGTCAATATGATATAGGGCTCCTTCATCAACATCCAAGGAGGTAAATTGTACGGAGTTATAAATATAAGACAACATGAATACTGACTACCCTAAGAACCAAACGGATAGAAACTGTTAGTAGAAAGACTCAATCACATGTTTCGGGCTTCTAAATAAAAAGACAGAGGTAGACGTTCAAAATGTTTCCATAAGCCACTATCAGATTGATGATTCAAGCTTTTATCAGTTGAAATCTTGGTTTTGTGCCATGACAACATTGACGTGGTGTTCTAAGACATAAATAAATTCTAAAACCTAGGTGTAAGGGGGAAATATCTCAACTGTGTTACTGGAATTGATCCAGACTTTCTTTGTTGAGCTTCTTTATACCTTGATTATCTACATGAGGGATAACTATTCAATGACTCATTTTCACCAGAATATAAGATGAAATCATTTGGAAATGCATGAATCTTCTGTTAACTAAGGCCTAGATTACGAACCAGCCTCTTTCTCTCATATTAATTTATAGGAAACACATTTCTTTCTGGTAACAATTTTTTTACCAAAGAAAATATTTGATCAAAATAGTTGTTTGACATTGAATTATCTGATATAATAGTCATAAATTTTGCAACCACTTCTAATTTTCTTATCTTTTAACCAGAATATAATGCATCCTCAGCAGACCTCAACAACTCATAAAATTCAGATGGTGCCAACTCGGGATTTAAATAAATATCATCTTGAGTTTCAGTTTGTTGAACGGATGGACATGCAACATCATGTACTAAATTCTAAAACCATGATAGATCTGGAATCAAGTTATTAGTATCTCATTTGGAACTGCATTCACCTTATTGATACCCAAAAAGAAAATCTGGATGAAAACCAAACCGCAAGAGATGTCCCCCAACCTTTTCAAATGTGTTAAACGTTCTCAGAGCACATTTTGTACAAGGAAAATTTATTGTTCCTTCTTAAACATATTCTGGTTTTGATGATGCAAATGATAAGAATGCTTCAGCACCCTTAATATATACAAGATTTAAACCATAACTGTCTGGATTACTATACTGATTTATCCAAGCGTGATCATTTAATAATGACTCTTGTCGACTTCCTTGTTCCATATTTTTCTACAAAATATAAAATCATTATTTTTTATGAATAATTGGAAATTATAAAAACACTATCTGAAAAAACAAGATAAATAATTGTAACTACTTCTAAATAATTACCATTACTTACGGGCAACACAATTTTTTACTATTTATTTCTATTTATTTCTATTTATTTCTATTTATTTCTATTTATTTCTATTTATTACTATTTATTCCAATTTATTCCAATTTATTACAATTTATTATAATTTATTTCTATTTATTACAAGTTATTTCTATTTATTACAATTTATTACAATTTATTTCTATATATTTCTATTTATTACAATTTATTACAATTTATTTCAATCTATTAGAATTTATTTCTTTTTATTATAATTTATTTCTATTCATTTCTATTTATTTATACTTATTTCTATTTATTACAATTTATTACAATTTATTACAACTTATAACAATTTATTAGAATTTATTACAATTTATTTCTATTTATTTCTACTTATTTCCATTTTTTTCTATTTATTTCTTTTTATTTCTATTTATTTCTATTTATTTTTATTTATTACAATTTATTACAATTTATTTCAATTTATTTATATTTATTACAATTTATTACAATTTAATTCTATTTAATTTTATTTATTTAATTTTATTTCTATTTTTTCTATTTTTTTCTATTTTTTCTATTTATTTCTATTTATTTTTTTATTTCTTTTTATTTCTATTTATTTCTATTTATTTCTTTTTCTTTCTTTTTATTTCTCTTTATTTCTACTTATTTTTACTTATTTCTATTTATTTCTATTTATTTCTATTTATTTCTATTTATTTCTATTTATTTCTATTTATTAATATTTATTACTATTTATTACTATTTATTACTATTTATTACTATTTATTACTATTTATTACTTTTTATTATTAATTATTACTAATTATTACTAATTATTACTAATTATTACTATTTATTACTATTTATTACTATTTCTTATTATTTATTACTATTTATTAATTACTATTTATTACTATTTATTACTATTTATTACTATTTATTATTAACTATTACTATTTATTACTATTTATTACTATTTGTTACTAATTATTCCTAATTATTCTTATTTATTCCTAATTATTACTAATTATTTCGAATTATTACTAATTATTCTCGATTTTTCCTAATTATTAGTAATTATTTCTAATTATTATTACTAATTATTATTACTAATTATTTCTAATTATTTCTAATTATTATTAATTATTACTAATGATTCCTATTTATTACTAATAATTGCTATTTATTACTAATTGTTCCTATTTATTGATATTTAATCCTATTTGTTGCTATTTATTCCTATTTATTACTAATTATTCCTATTTATTACTAATTGTTCATTTTTTTACTAATTATTACTAATTATTACTAATTATTTCTAATTATTACTAATTATTACTAATTATTACTAATTAATCCTAATTATTCCTATTTATTACTAATTATTCTTATTTATTTCAGTTATTCATAGTTATTACTATTTATTACTAATTATTTCTATTTATTTATATTTAGTCTTAATTATTACTAATTACCCCTAATTATTACTAATTACCCCTAATTATTACTAATTACCCATAATTATTACTAATTACCCCTAGTTATTACTAATTACCCATAATTATTACTAATTACCCCTAATTATTACTAATTACACCTAATTATTACTAATTCCACCTAATTATTACTAATTACCCGTAATTATTACTAATTAACCGTAATTATTACAAATTACCCGTAATTATTACTAATTACTCGTAATTATTACTAATTACCCCTAACTATTACTAATTATCATTAATTGCTATTATTAACTACAATTTACAACTACTAATTTCTAATTACCTCTAATTATTTATATACAATACTAATTTTCGTTAATAATTAATAATTATTACTAATTTTTAATTTTTACTAATTATTAAGAATTAGTACTGATAACTTCAAATTTATTATTACAAATAAATACTCATAACAAAATAATTTAAATCAAATTTAATTACAACTAATCAAGAATAATTAAAATTAACATAAAAAATGAAATAAATACTAAATTAAATAAAATATAAATACCTTTAAACTTGATCTCCTATTAATGTAGACGACTTCACAACTTCTTCGAAAAAAACTAACTCAGAGAAATTTTTACACTAAAATCGAGTTTAGAGAGAGATGGGAAGTGGGAATTGAGGGAAAGAAATAGAAAAATGGAGCGGGGTATATATCATTCAGATTAGTGCCGATGGGACTATTTGTGATGGGTATCCCGTCGCACATAGAACTTTTTGCGACAGGACCCGTCGCAAATACCTTTGCTCGCATTAATTGTTGTCGGTGGTTAAAAGGGTATTTGCAATGGGTCCCGTCGCAAAAAGTTTCTTCCCTACACACTTTTGGTGACAAGGCAACATCCCGTCACAAAAAACTATTTACCTTCACCGGTATTTGAGATGGGACTCGTCGCAAATACCCCTCTGACCGATGCACTATTTGCGACGGGGGATTCCACTCGTTGCAAATAACCATCATGTGCTTTGGCGCGCGGCCCACGCCAAACTGTGCATTACTTTTTTGCGACAGGACCCCAAATCCCGTCACAAAAAACCCGTTATTTGTGACGGGTCAAACCCCTGATCGCAAATAACCTCTGGGAGGGACTATTTGTGACGGGAATTAATCCCGTCGCAAAAGGATATTTTCCCGTAGTGAATTGTCTGACCTATAGCCACATTCCCCATGAACGGTGGTTATAAAAGAGGCTTATGGTCATAGTTTACCTCAACCATGGATATATGTATCTTTAAGCTAGTTTGTGGCCAAGAATCTCATTGATCATGAACATAAGAAACCAATATCCAAAGATTTTTAAAATATGGCTAATGAAATTTGGTCATAACCCATTTTATGATAGTGTATCAAAGGGGATAATTCAATACAACCACTAAATTCCGTTGAATGGAGTTAGATATATTTTCAACCATTGTACTAAACACACCACCACAATCACCCACATAGTGTTTAACATAATCATCATCATCATTACCATCGTTTTCATTTTAATTTTTAAAACAGTTTCCATTAAGTTATTATTTCATCCACGCTAATGTTTTCATCATATTCCATATCACATCAACGTTGTATTCATTATTGAGTTGAGAAACTCAAGTTGTAGAACATGTCATGTCATTCCCATAGGATCATTCTCTAATAAATTAAACATTAACATGGGTTTTCCTCTGATTGGTAATTCTATCTTTATCATGTATTTAATTATAGAATATTCTTCACATTTATCAATGGAATACATTTTTTACTTATTGTCCTTAATGATAGGGGATAAATAAAAATAATATTTCCATAATTATAAAACCTTATCAATAACTCATGTTGTATCATAAGGAAAAATCCCAGGTATTCCTCATTATCATTACCACACCTCTATGTTCCATTATAATCTATTCATCTATCAAAATTTTTGAAATCATAATTCGATCTCCCAAGTACATATCGACATAAAAATTATAATTTTCAATTTTTGTAAGAATCAAAGCTCTAATTGAAAAACTGGGGAACAAAAATTGCATTTTACTCCTTAAAAAATCCTAGGTATCATCTTCAAGGTTTGTAGGTCAGGACATCCTCCATCCCGATGCTTGACATCTTCACATACCAAAACTCCCCTCAAATGAACCTGAACACACAAAAAAATATCATCAACCTAATCAATAATGAAAAATAAATAAATTTGGACTATTAATTATCTAAATATTACACTGCTTTGAAATTTTCTATTTATACTAATTAATGGATCAATAACACTAGTAGACAAAAGGTCTTATACATCCTCCAAAAGTGGCCACCAAATCCATTTTCACACCACGAGTGACAGCTTTATGTGGCCATGTTAGGTTGGGTTGTTAAAGGGGTATTTGAGACCTCCAATGGAGGTTTCTACTTTTTATTTTTCTCTATAAGTGACCACTATATATTATATTTTAAAATATATATATATAGTATTAGAGGCCACAAACACTAATTTTTTAAAAAATAAAACAATAACAATTTCCATTGATGGTTGCTAATGATTTTTTTTGAAAAAATATCACTCAGTAATATTTGTTGTCAATACATAATAACATTAAAGGACTCAATTGTCATATATCAATCTACCAAATCTATATATATATATATATATATATATCTTATTCATACTTATGTACATCTATAAAATTCACATGGTGATACAATCGACTCTACCTAGATCACTCCATAACATGCATGGAGGTACCTAGTTAAAAAGATGTATGGACTTCTGCCCCTGATGATCTCCATCCAAGCCTCCAAAAATGACCCCCTCCTCTTTTACTTGTGCCTCTATGGGGTACTCACATAATAAATAAAAACTACTTAGGGGTATGTTTAGAAGAACTTATTTAAAACTACTTATAAAAAACAAAAGAAAAAAATTATTCAAAAGTAGTTATCCTGAGAAATGGTTAAAACAAACTATTTTGAATCTATGGTGCCAAAATGAACCATAATCAATACAAATTTTTTTTATTAATGATACTCATGAACACTACTTAACACAAGAATCTGGAAATGGGAAATGTCATAAAATACAAATAAAGATTGTAACAAATTATCAAGTAGAAAAAGAACACTAACCAACCCAATTCATAGATTTAAATGAAAATTTTATTAAAAAAATAAAACCAAATAAATAAATAATATGAAATAAATAAATAAAAAAAATTAAAGATTAAATGGATAACAAAATAGGTTATGCAACAAGTTACAACATGTTTTATTGGTTCAGTAATTATACTCAAAGTGATTGTAAGTGTATAGTTTAAATTTAGTGATTCTGGATAGTTATGTAAGGATTGTTATTTAAAAATTTTAATTATAAAAGGAATTAAATTAGACCATACACAGAATATAAAATTATCCTCTATTTTATAACACTTAATAAAAACTATAAATTTCGCTTACACATGTGATAGTTTCTTCTCTAAATATAATTCATTCTATTAACACTTATCTTTAACAAATACAGAAGAAACTGATTATATTTAATTTACGAACTTAAATAAATCACAATATAAGAATCAAAAAATATTCATACCACACTATCACCTCGAGAATTAGAATAATTTTTCAAATTAGTGCATTAAATACTCCACACTCCATGAATGATTCAATACAAGAACAAAAAAAATTATATAATTTCCCCAACATTATAGAAAAAATTAATAACATATACATAAAAGAGATTCCAAAAAAACATTTCATAAAGAAAAATCATCCCCTAAGATGTCATATACATATAATTTTATTTGGATATAAGGGGGTATTGTTGAAATTTTTTGGAAAACTAAAAATCCCGCATAGAATTAAATTATCCATCAAACATTCACACTAAAAAACTTCAAAATAATTGATTCTATAAATAGATTAATTGATTATATATTGTTTAAAAAACATTAATAAACACTTCATCAGTAATCTAAAAGAATATATTTGTTAATCATCAAATAGATGAAGGTAGTAAAATGTGTTCAAATTGTTTTAAATAATCTAATCCACATGAATGGATATTTATGACTACTAAATATGAGATAATTTTATAACTAGCCACCAGATGAAGACCACACAACATTTACAATGGAAAATGTAAAACTAAAAATTATTCCATCTCAGAAACATTTTCCTAATTACATTTCCATGTAAAATAGACAAATAAAAAATTATTCATACTGTAACAACCAAAGTAAAGTATTTTGGAGTTAGTCTTTAGGAAATTAAATAAGGTTCATTTAAAAGTGATATGCACTATAAATTGTTTTTAATAAGCAATTTGGAAACACTTGTGTACAATAATTTTTCATTAGTGATTTTTTCTTCCTTTAATGTACATTACATGTGACCCATTAAGAATGTTTCTATTCAAATTATTCACATTTTTTAATTCACCTTCATTGAATCACTTTATAAATGGATTCGTTTATAAATTTTTAAAATTCATGGATGATATTTACTTCTTATTACCATAGTTGTAAGCATACATTGAATTTAAATACAAACCATGATGGGCTGTAAAAATTTATTATAGTAGATTGAAACCACTTATTTCTGTGCACTACTAGGTTGTGATAATTTATCCACTACTCATCCGACATGCTCCAACACACTCACAAATTTCTATAAACATAATCATAGAATCAAATACCCTTTATAATAAACTCATATTCTTCTATGAAAAAATCAATTAAAGCTACAATACAAGAATCAAAATCTAATATGATCCTATTGTGTAAGGTTAATTTTGATAAAACATACAATGCCTATAAAGAAAAAATCATAAGGGAGAAAACTCATTCCCCCATCTAAATTTTTATTTAATGAAAGTTTAAACATGAATATCATATGTTAGATATATTTTAGAAGAAAATTTATTAAAAAATACCACATTTTAATCATAAATGTTGAACCCAATATAAAAATATGATTCAAAATATAGGAATCATTACACACTCTACACTATATAAAAATTCAAATTAAAAATAATTATTGATTTCAAATTGAAGTATTGTAAAATAGAATCATAAAATTATTTTCTAAATAGATATAATGACAAAATACATATAGAGAAAGGTCATATCTATCTTCCAGGTCAAAAATATACCTTAAGAAAGCATCTAGTTCATCCCAAGGGAAGTTATTGGTCTGTAAAATGTTTTCAAAAAAACTAATAACACAATGTTAAGTATATATTTACATTAGTATTCATGTAATGTAAAATTAAAAAATTATCTTTACATATAAGATACAAATTAATAAACATTTCAATTCAGAAATTTATCACCCTTAAAATCAGCCCCTCTCAATAGACATTCACTTACAGATGCATCACACAATAGTAGAAATCATGAAAACAATTTTCCAGATTTATTATTTAGGAATAAACCAATGCATTAGAATTATTAATGATTTAACTTTTGATATTTTCTAGGTTAATTGCATTCCAATTCATTGGATTTTATATAAATCTCTTATAAACTACTTAAATAGTTATATGTTATCATTGAATAAAATAAAATTTAAACTTTATTATTTAATCATATTACACATAGATCACCTTAATATATAATTTTCATATTAAATGAAAAAATATATATCTAAATTAATTAAAATTTTCATATATATAATTTAGTTTCCTGAAAATACTAGATTTATTCAAAAAAAATGTAATTCAAAATAAGGTAACATTTTCTACAAATTGTCTCATACAACAACAAATAAAATAAATATATATATATATAACATTTACAATGAAAAAAAATTTAAAATATTAAAAGGTTTTTTATTTAGAGATATTAATCCTTATCAAACAAAATTTAGATCAAATATACAAACAGTAATCCAAAATAAGAAAAAATTAAATCCAAAACATGTGTTTTCTTTTAAATGTTAAACCAATGAAAATAATTTGTAATAAAAAAAATATAAATATTCCAAATATATAAAATTTACATAGAAATATATACGTGATTAATAAATTATTACATAAATTATTTAAAATAAAATTTTCATTTAAGGAAAACTACAAAAAATTCAATCAGTCAATACTTTCAAATAGTGCTTTTATCTATGATCCATTGATTGATTTTGTAACATACCATAACCCTAGACCATTGACTGGTGCCCGAACCAATGGTCACCAATGTACCAAATACATGACTCTTTGTACACTAAAGGAATCCAACTAATGGTAGGGGTCTATAAGAATATTTTTGGGAGATTATTCCACATATATCAGAGTTCATAATGATAAATAAGTAACCAAACATCAACCATAGGATAAAATATTCAAAGCACACATCATTAAATAAAAAATTGGAAGAAATTTATGAAAAGATGTAGAGGCTCGAACAACCATTATAATGGCCCATACTTTACATATAGATATTACTTCATCATTGAAGAATATTTATTACATAACATAACAACAACCATACAAGAAAAGTATAGGTTTAGTGTCTCTAGAAACTGGGAAACATAAACAACTGGTTCATAAAACATCCACATTTTCTCCCGCTTATTTCTTCATTACTATAATCCTTTTGACATATCTTACATAATACCCTTCTTCGTGGACTGTGGAAAAGAAGCATTTAAAATGGTGAGTTTAAATTCTCAATAAGGGTATACAAGGAAAATATCAATCATATCATAATCTGAAGAACATAACATTTGAAAATATTTTCCCACATATAAAATATCATAAAATCATGTCATGGGATAAATCAAGACAATGAAATGTAATCTCAATAGTCATAACATAAGACATGTAATTTTGTGGAATACAAACTTAATCAAAGAAAATCATTTCATATTAGTCAAGGCACATTGTTGCGACCATCATAGCGGATATAGTCCATTACTAAAACGAGTTCAATCCTCGTTCCAGCCCTATATTACTGAAATAGATTTCCTTTCTATTTCAGTCATGTTTATCTCATGAGATATAAATCTTTACCCATGGAATTTTTGGGAGATATAGGCCCCACCCATCTCATAATTAAACCATTCGTACATGTTCTACAAAAACATAACATTCATCATAGCATAAACCATGAAATAAAATGGGTTTCTTAAACATAATTCCATCATAATTGATATAAAAAATGGATTTCCAAAATAACACACAATAAAATCATAGAAATAATTAGGTTAGAAATATAACCCTATTTAATTAGTTTTATATCAAATGGAAAATAATTTTGATAAAACTCTTGAAATTAATTTCAGAGGAAAATATCCTTCTTCTTCAAAACCTTTTTCCTTCCTCAAAATGCCACACAATTTTAGAAGAAATATTATTTATTAAAATAACATTTTAATATTTTAGGTTAAGATTCAATGGAATAAGTAATTATGAAAGTGTAAAAAAAACTTCATGTTGTACAAGTTGAAAAACATTTTTCTCGTACTTTTTCTAGAAAAGTAAAAAACTACCTCATATCGAAAACGACAAAATATTTCATTCATACCCTATAGTAAATATTTACCAATAGTTAAAATTAAAAATAAACAATTATAAAATGATATAAATAATATTTTTCAATAAATATTTAGTAAATATGAACATGGATGATAAATATACCTGACTAAATACTGACGAATAAACAATCTGAGATAAAAACAAGATTTGGAAAGTTTTCTCTTACCTTAGGTCTGATAACCTCTATTTATATCTAAACATTCTATATAATGATTTAAATAATGTTATTTACTTACACCAGAAATATAATCGTTTTTATCATATTATATATGAATATATTATCATTTATTTGTTAGTAACATTTCATTATCACATGTTATTCGGATATTCACGGTTTTGTGTTGTTATGCAATATTTGTCAGATAAGTTCATTTTCTACCTATTAGTTTATAGTTAAATAATTTAAATAATTATATTAGTATAATATATATCATCTTTATTCGTTCAATTCATGTATATAATCATGTTTTAATGAAGATCGTGTATAATGAATCACATCGCATCGTGGAGACGGTAGGTCTTACGTACGCACGAGCGATGATATCATTCCCAAAATTATGGAATTATATTGAAGTGGATCATGTATGATATTTAAGAATATATATAATGTTATAATAATAATATATACTTATTATATCCATCATTATACCAGTCCAAGTAAGGCGGTGGTGAAAAATATGTTACACCACGGAGTGGAGACGGTAAGTCGTACGTACACACACGCTGTGATTTCATTTTTCATAGGATGGATAGAAGGTGAAATATTATTATTTAATATTTATAATAAAATATCAGTATACTATTGATATTGATGTTATTACTTTATAATTAAAAAAATGAAGTGGAAGTAGAAGAAGAAAGAAGTTTGAAGGAATCAGTAGAAGAGATTACCTCTTCCTTGATGTACTTCCTCTAAATATCTTCTTAGAGCACTAGAGATGGTCATTGAAGATGACCAGAACCTCTAGAATGAAAATATGGAAGTTCATAAAGAAAAATGGAAGGGCATTTATGATCTTGAAGGCTCAAAATGAATTAAATAAGTGATGGAGGAGGTTCTCTTTTATAATTGAGGTGAGGAGAACTTTTACAAACTCCATAAATAATAATTTATAATAAAATAAAAACCCACCAAAAAACCACTAAAATTTCCCAATTTCAATTTAAACCATATATTTGTAATTTAAACTTATTTATTCTATTTATTTTAATTGTGGTAATAACATTCTAAATATTTAATGGTTATAAATATTTACTTATATTGTGTTATATGGCCACAAATAGATGTGTTATGAAATTTTAGATCTTATAATTATCACTTTGTAATATTTAAATATTTTTATTATTTTTAAATAATTTAATAAAATTTTATTTTTAAAAAATATCAATATTGTCAAATTTGACACCATTCGTTTATCTGACTTTAAAAAAACCCACATAGAAGATAAATTTGAACTAAATAATTTAATACACTCCTAATATTTAATAAGAAACTATAAAGTTTTTGGATCACATTAATTAGTTCATATTACATTTCATTTAATATTTTTAAAGCTATTTATTTGATATTTCTCTTAATAAAATAATTTTTACATCACTATTTTGTCTTCATTAATGGTAATTATTAAATTACAAAAAAATTATAAATAAATTTATAGGATGTGGGTAATTATTTTATATTTCCATAGATTAAAAATAGTCAATATAATTTTTTATTTATCCATGAATTAAAATTAATATACATTTATAAAATGAGATTGTGATATTTTGTCACATTCATTAGTGTTGGGTAAAAATACCTCAAGGTAACATTGAAGTATTTTTGGGTTTATTGTGTTTGTCGACAAAGCAGGTTTTCATTGATATTTGTCGAGTTCCCGAGAAGTTGTTGAAAATCCATGATGATAAAGAATGATGACAAAGGAAAGGACGAACTGGAGGCGGTACAAAATAGCAGTACAAGGTGGTGTCGTTTCCCAGTGTTTGCCAAATTTTTGGGGTCCAAAATTTGGAATTTGGTGAGCATCGCAAAAATAGGATTTCCATGAAGATCATAATTTAATATGGCAAAGGCATGAATTTCGTGAAGATAGGATACATGGTTTGCAAATCGCGAAGACCAAAAGAATGAAGGAGGTGAGTCTTCACGATTACGTCAAACTTCTTGAACGGTAGAGGCTGAAGCGCATCATGGCGGTTAAGGGATTTGTGAGGGAGCTTCGCGGCAAAGGCGCGAAGGTATGTTGACGGTAATTCTTCGCAATTACGTCAAGCTCCATGAAAGGAAAATTTCTGTGGTGCTTCACGATTTGGACATAATTCCGGCGGAAACTTCAGAGCTTCGCGATTTGAGATGACGTGGCATTGACTTCGCATGGAAAGTTCGAGGGTCGATGGAATCGCCTATAAATAGAGGCCGACCCCCTCAAGAGAAGAAGAGAGAATTTTCAGAGAAAATCCATTGCTCTCGGTTTGTAGAGGTGGTTCGTGAAGGCAGTGTGCTTCACGAAAGGGGAGCTTCGTGGCGGCTATGTTTTTAGCTCTGCGAAAGGTGTGTGCCCCGCGTTGGCTCAGTGAGCTTCGTGGAGAGGCAGGAGCTCCGCGATGGCCGAAGCATTGCGAAGGTCTGTGCATCGCGAGAGTGCTTCGCGATAGAGCTTCGCGAAAAGGCAGGAGCTACGCAAAGGCTTGTTTGAGCTTCGCGAAATTGGAAGCTTCGTGAAGTAGGGTGCTTTGCGAAGGTACTTTCCAAAGGTAGTTGCCTAGTGGTCAGAGGAAAAGTGCTATTCATCAGTGGATGAAAGTTGGACTTCAACAAAGCATCTATCAACAGTTGAAGATGCATTATTTCATGAAAATTAAGAGACCTACAGGTCTATAAACTGTGAGTGAATCCCTTCAAAGAGCAGTGAGCTTAGGAAGAGGAAGTAGGTGATCCTCTCCACCGGCAGTGAGCCAGAGAGAGAGAAACAGGGAGTGACCCTTGGGAAAGAAGTGAGCTGACCCTAAACTTTGTATAGGTAGTGAGCCTGGGCATAGAAGTGATCTAGCCCAAACTTTGTAATCCACAGTTAGTGAAGTTTAGTGGAATTGGTACGACCGGCAACTTGTCGGTGTATGCTCCTTGGACGTAGCCCTTTGCGGTGAACCAAGTAAAATTACTGTGTCCTGTGCATGCTTTAATTTCTGTTTACTTTGTGAAACAGGAAAGGGAGAGAAGAGTATTTTTCTTAACAGCAAAACAAGATCAGAACGAGCGTTAATTTTTAATTAGTCATACCCTGATTCACCCCCCCCCCCCCTCTTAGGGTATTCAGCCTTGTGGACCTAACAATTGGTATCAGAGTGAAGGTTGACAGTTGTTCTTCTCTCAAATGGAGGTCACTAATCATAGAGGGATTCCGATCTTCGACGGATATAATTTTCAGATATGGAAGAATCGAATGCAACACTATTTCCGATCTTTGGGAATGGATGTGTTTTCAGTAGCTATGCATGGTATCACAGTTGATATTACTAGTGGTGCATTATCAGAAGCAGAGCATAAAGAGTTGGATTCTGATTTCAAAGCAATCAATGCCTTAGGGGGAGCCCTTTCCAATCCCATATATACAAAGGTGATGTCATGCAAAACGTCACATTCCATGTGGGAAAAGCTCTTGAATATTTATGAAGGGGATACAAAAGTTAGAGAGGCAAAGATGAAAGTGTTGTGGAACAAGTATGAAGATCTGAGAATGAACCCGAATGAGTCTGTTGATGCATTATTTGACAGGGTAAATGTTGTGGTAGAAGACATGCGGGGTCTTGGAGAAATTATCGAAGATATAAAAATTGTGAAGCGCATATTGAGAAAACTTCCACCTCGGTTCAATCCAAAAGTTTCTGTTTTGGAAGATAAAGACCCAAAATAATTAACATTGGATAACCTGCACAACACTCTTGTAGCATATGAAATGAGAAACGATGATAACAAGACTATGGAAAAGGGGAAATCCAAAGAGGTGGCATTCAAGGCCCTGAATAAACTCACCATTGAAGATTCTAATGAAGAAGAAGAGACAGATGAGGTGATGTCATTCCGTTCTTCAAATCTGCAAAGAGGAAGAGGAAATTTTAAAGGTAAACTTCCACTAGCATGCTTTCGATGTGGAAAGGTTGTTCATCTTGTGGCAAGATTCCCCAAGAAATTTCAAGATAATGATGATGATGATGATGAAGTTGAAATTCCCAAGAAGAAATCTTGAGCCTATGTGAAAGGGAAGAAGCAGTTCAAGAGAAATTTCTTTAAGAGGAAGAATCTTCTTTCACAAGAAATAGACAGTTCAGATGAGTCTGAGGATGAAGAGGTTGAGGAGTTTGAAAATTGTAAAGATCATAGAAAAAATTCTATGATAGCGGTCGTCAGTAGTTCTCAGGAAAAGGAAGAAACTGATGTTGGAGTAGAGGAAGAAGAAGGTGAAGGAAGAGTTGATATGAAAGCCGAATTGGAAGAAGCTCTTGAAGAGATAGATGTTTGGAGATCCAAAATGAAGAAAGCCAATAAATTGGTTCGTGATGCCAAACACTATATGCAACAACAGGATGATGAAAAGTCAAAAATGTTAGAAGAAATTGTAAGACTAAAATCCTCAACACCAGAGAGCTCAGAAAATATTGTTGAGAATAAGCTTAAAATTGAGGAACAAAAGAAGGAAATTGATTGTTTGACTAACACAGGAAAGGAGCAGGTCAATCGTATCAAAGATCTTGAAGAAGAATTTGTCAGTCTGCGATGAAAAATGAAGGATCAAGAAATACTCTTGACCCCCAATGTGATATCAGAAAAGCAGGCCATTCAGAAGACAGAGAAGATGAAAGAGGAGGCTCGTAGTTCAGCAGGAGTAAAGCAGCAAGAAATCTCAAATGCTAAAGTTGATTCAAGGCTTGATAAGAATCAAAAATCGGTGGCAGTTAATGTCAGACCGCAAGCACCTGTCCCGAAATTGAAGGTTGATTTGGGCACAAAACAGAATCAGAATATTCATAGATCCCAAAGGTAAAATAGTAGTGCTGAAGTATCACGAAGGAATGTATCCTATATCAGGTGTTATTGCTGTGGGAAAATGGGACATTCACAGTATGTGTGTTCCATAGCCAAGAGATATAGAAGGGAATAAGAACAGAGATGGAAACCAAAAAGAGAATGGTTTTCCAGAAAATATTTCGAAGGACACTGTTTTTGGTGCGGAGGATTTGGGCACATGGCTAGGTACTGTAATTCGACCATTCAGAGAAATGTGCCAAAGCAGAATCAAAACGTTCACATGCAGCAGGTCAATAAACCGATAGGTGAGTTAAAAACGCAGAATAGATTTCTGGATTTCCAAGATGAGGATGGTCCATCATACTTTGAGAAAGAACAAAAGTCTCAATCCATGCCGAGTGTGAAAGAAAAAGTATGGACCAAAAAGAAGAAAAATGAGAAGGCTGTGGTGGCAGAGATTGCCCTTAAAGCATCAGATCGATCTGGTGTTTGGATCCTTGATAGTGGTTGCACATCCCACATGACGGGTAATAAGGATCTTGTTACAGGCATCAAATATGACAAAGAAGGAGTTGTCAAATTTGGAAATGATGAAGGCCTAAAGATTATTAGCTCAGGGAAAGCCAAGTTTGGGGGCAAAGAGATGAGACGTGCTGATGTCTTGGTAGTAGAGGGTCTCAGTCATAACTTACTCAGTGTCAGTCAACAATGTGACTCTGGGCACTCTATCCGATTTACCGAGAAGATGTGTGTTGTGAAAGGAAAAGATAGAGCAACTATTCTGCAAGGAAAAAGGTCAAAGGAAAATCTTTACCTTGTAGGTGGGGAAGAAGATACATGTCTTTTATCCAGAGATAAAGAAGACTAGCTGTGGCATAAGTGACTTGGTCATCTACGCCAACCATCCATGGAGGATATCATAAAGTGTGATGCTGCTAGAGACCTTCCAAAGCTATCACGTGATCGCAATCATACGTGTGATGCTTGCCAACAAGGGAAGATCATCAGAAAGACATACAGGCCAAAGGAACCGAAATCAACTAGAGTGCTCAAACCGGTTCATGCTGATGTATGTGGACCTATCTCACCACGAGCTATAAATGGGAAAAGGTACTATGTCCTTTTCATTGATGACTATAGAAGAATGGCCTGGGTATTCATCATTACCGATAAGACAGAGGTGTTCAGTTGCATAAAGCAGTATATGAGGGATTCAGAAAAGATGCTTGGGCAGAAAATTCTGAAGTTTCGTACTGATAACGGTACAGAATTCACAAACATTCAAGTTGAAAACTATCTCGAGAAACATGGGATAAGGCATCAAGTTTAATCGGTAAGAAATCCCTAACAGAATGGAGTGGTTGAAAGGAGAAATTGGATCATCAACAATATGGCCAGAATGATGCTTATTGATAAAGACCTACCAGATAAATTTTGGAAGGAAGTAGTTTTGACATCGGTCTATGTTTCGAATAGGTCTTTGTTGTGTCCAAATCAAGGGAATACTCCGTATGAACTGTGGTACGAAAAGAATCCAACGTTGAAATACTTTCTAATTTTTGGAAGTAAGTGTTTTATTCTCAAAAAATAAAATCACAAGAAGTTTGAGGCATGAGGAGATGAGGGGATATTCCTTGGATACTCCGAGAAAATAAAAGCATATAAATGTTTCAGCAAAAGGCTGGGAAAAATCATTGAGAGCAATGATGTCACTATAGTTGAAAATGAGCAGAATACTCAAAGATCCAGTGAATAGTTCCTGGATGAAAGTGATGATGAGGTAAGCAACCTAGGGGGAGCAGAAGTGGTAGAAGATGACTCAGAAGAAGATACTGATGATGAAGAAAAAAGTGTCAAGTCTGTATCTACAAGGAAGCCAAAGAGTCGAGCTGAAATTGATAGGCAGAATATCATTGGTGATCAAACAGCTCCAGTTCAGACTCGAAGAATGAAATCATCACAGAAAATGTCGTTTTTGTCTCAAGTGGAGCAGAAATGTTTTTCCGATGCAGCTGAAGATGAAAACTGGGTTCAGGCTATGAACGAAGAGCTTGATCAGATTGAGAAGAACCAGAGATGGGAGATTGTTTCGAGGCCAGCAGACAAGAATGTCATTGGGACTAAATGGGTCTATCGCAACAAGATGAATGAATATGGCACATTGATTCGGAACAAAGCATGACTAGTGTGCAAGGGGTACTCCCAGATCGAGGGAATAGATGTAGATGAGACATTTGCACCGGTTGCAAGGCTGGAGACAATCAGATTATTTTTGGCCATAGGAGTGCAAATAAAGTTCAAAGTGTTCCAGATGGATGTCAAATCCGCATTCTTAAATGGGGTTCTGGAAGAGGAAGTGTACATTGATCAGCCAGATGGTTTTCTCATTCATAAGGATGAGAACAAAGTTTGCAGGCTGAAGAAGGCATTGTATGGGCTGAAACAAGCACCAAGAGCATGGTACTCAAGGCTTGATCAGTACTTGAAGAAGCTTGGTTTTCAGCGTGGAGGAGTTGATTACAATCTCTATTTCAGTAATGACAGTAATCAAAGGATGATGGTGTTAGTTTATGTCGATGAAATAATATTTGGAGGATCAGATGAAGCTCAGTGCAGACAGTTTTCCGAATTCATGAAAAATGAGTTTGAAATGTCAATGATTGGAGAGCTAACGTTTTTCCATGGTCTACAAGTGACACAAGGAAGGAATGGAACATTCATTTCTCAATATAAATATGCCAAAGAGGTCCTGAGAAGGTTTGGAATGGAAAATTCCAAGGAGATGAAGACTCTGGTTGCCACCCGGATGAAATTATCGAAAGATGAAGATGGCAAGGCAGTTAATATCACAGAAGACAGGCAAATTATTGGAAGTTTGTTGTACTTGACTGCAACAAGGCCTGATATTGTTTTCACCACATGCCAAGCAGCGAGATATCAGAGCAATACCAAGGAAATCCACATGCTTGCAGTGAAAAGAATAATTTGGTATATCCAGGGCACAGTGGATTTCGGCTTGAAATATACTGACAAATCTCAGATAGAGTTATTGGGATATACTGATGCAGACTGGGCCGGTTCAGCAGATGATAGAAAATCAACGTCAGGTGGTGCATTCTATCTTGGTGGATTGTGTATTTCTTGTCTAAGCAAGAAGCAAGATTGCATTTCATTGAGCACCAGAGAAGCTAAGTATATTGCGGCCACTCAAGCATGCACACAGTTATTGTGGATGAAGCAGCAGCTTGAAGATATGAGAGTTGAAGTGAAGACTCTGATCGAAATCACGTGCAACAACTCAAGTGCTATAAATCTTAGCAAAATTCCCATCCATCATTCAAGGACAAAGCACATTGAGATTAAGTCTCATTTTATCAAGGAGAAGGTTGAGCAGGGAATCGTGAAGTTGGAGTATGTGCCTACAGAGCTCCAGGTTGCAGACATTCTGACAAAGGCCTTACCCAAGGAAGCTTTTGAGAGGCATCAACTGGCTCTGGGAGTTCAGTCGATTCCCCGCACTTGAAATAGTGTGGATGTGCCCCCCCCCCCTCTCCCCGAGGTATGATGTGTTTTTCCCTAATGTGCTGATATGTGTTCTCTACTCTGTTACAGACTGCAAAGGAGTGCCCTTTGGGTTCGTTGACAAAGGGGGAGACAATAGTGATTGTTCAAGGGGGAGACAATGCGGAGCTTTGATAAATCATGAATGATCTGGGGAGAAGCTGACCAGTGGTGCATCCAGATAGGGGGACCAATGAGATAGGGGGATATTTTTAAATCTGACGATGCTAGAAGTGTTCGATCAAAGAATAGATATCACGACAGCTGAGGATCGTGATAAAAGCAGAAGAGTGGTGTTGGAATGGTGAAAAAAGGTGTCAAACTATCACCAATTGGGATCAGTGTGGTTCAACAATTGGTATCAATTTACAAATTGGTATCATGTTGGAATCGACCATTGGTGTTTGACATGAAGTGATTAATTGATGAAATTTTCATACTACTCTTGTTTCTCAGGCCGAGCATTGCTCATGTGGGATTAGAGTACGTGTTGAGCGAGTCCTTGAACGCTATCAGAATCGCAAGAAGCGAATGGTGGTAGCGGCTGGAAGAAGACTAAGTGAGGTATCAATGTGCAGAAAATATTTCTGAGCAGAGTTGTGAAGAGTTGTCAACAAACCCAAAGGGGGAGATTGTAGGGAAAAAATCCTTCAAGGTAACATTGAAGTATTTTTGGGTTGATTGTGTTTGTTGACAAAGCATGTTTTCATGGATATTTGTCAAGTTCCCAAGAATTTGTTGACAAACCATGATGACAAAGAATGATGACAAAGGAAAGGACGAACTGGAGGTGGTACAAAAGAGCAGTACAAGGTGGCGCCATTTCCTAGTGTTTGCCAAATTTTTGGGGTCCAAAATTTGGAATTTGGTGAGGATCGCGAAAATAGGACTTCCATGAAGATCATAATTTAATATGGCAAAGGCATGAATTTCGCGAAGATATGATACATGGTTTGGAAATCGCAAAGACCAGGAGAATGAAGGCGGTGAGTCTTCGTGATTACGTCAAGATTCGCGAACGGTAGAGGCTGAAGCGCATCGCGGCAGTGACGGGCTTTGCGAGGGAGCTTCTCGGCAAAGGCGTGAAGGTATGTTGATGGTAATGCTTCGTGATTACGTTAAGCTCTGCGAACGGAAAATTTTCGTGGTGCTTCACGATTTGGACAGAATTCCGGCGGAAACTTCAATGCTTCGCGATTTGAGATGACGTGGCGTGGACTTCGCGTGGAAAGTTCGAGGGTCGGTGGAATCGCCTATAAATAGATTCCGACCCCCTCAAGAGAAGAAGAGATAATTTTCAGAGAAAATCCATTGCTCTCGGTTCGCAGAGGTGGTTCGCGAAGGTAGTGTGCTTCACGAAAGGGGAGCTTCGCGGCGGCTATTTTTTTAGCTCCGTGAAAGGTGTGTGCCCCGCGTTGGCTCAGTGAGCTTCGCAGAGAAGCAGGAGCTCCACGATGGCCTAAGCATTGCGAAGGTCTATGTATCGCGAGAGTGCTTCGCGATAGAGCTTCGTGAAAAGGCAGGAGCTTCACGAAGGCTTGTTTGAGCTTCGCGAAATTGGAAGCTTCGTGAAGTAGGGTGCTTTGCGAAGGTACTTTCCAAAGGTAGTTGCCCAGTGGTCAGAGGCAAAGTGCTATTCATCAGTGGATGAAAGTTGTACTTCAATAGAGAATCTATCAATAGTTGAAGATGCATTATTTCATGAAAATGAAGAGACCTACAAGTCTATAATCTATGAGTGAATCCCTTCACAGAGCAGTGAGCTTAGGAAGAGGAAGTAGGTGATCCTCTCCACCGGCAGTGAGCCAGAGAGAGAGAAATAGGGAGTGACCCTTGGGAAAGCAGTGAGCTGACCCTAAACTTTGTAAAGGCAGTGAGCATGGGCATAGAAGTGATCTAGCCCAAACTTCGTAATCCACAGCTAGTGAAGTTTAGTGGAATTGGTACGACCGGCAACTTGTCGGCATATGCTCCTTGGACATATCCCTTTGTGGTGAACCAAGTAAAATTGTTGTGTCCTGTTCATGATTTACTTTCAGTTTACTTTGTGCAACAGGAAAGAGAGAGAAGAGTGTTTTTCTTAACAGCGAAACAAGATCAGAATGGGCGTTAATTTTTAATTAGTCATACCCTGATTCACCCCCCCCCCCTCTCAGGGTATTCAGCCTTGTGGACCTAACAATTAGTTTTTATTACATTCATGTCATATTCATAGGTAAGTGGCCATAAATTTATTACATTTAATAATATATATGATAAGGGTCGAATTTAGTCATCCAATAGGATTTTTAGGTGTTAAGGCAATTTTATAATATTATTTTACCTTTAACCATGGTAATAAAAATAATTACCAGAATTACTATTCATGATGCCCAAAAATAAAAGTAGCCTATTAACATAATTTGGAAATAATTATTACAAATAAGGATTCCATTTTTAAAAATAAAAAACAAACAATTTTTAGTAATTAATTTAAAATCAATCTCATTCTCGGAATAAGAGAATGATTTTTTTAAAAGTTAAAACATTGCAAAATATGGAAATGTTTTTACACATGAATTTAATGTAAAATTAATGATAATTACATACATTATATTGAATGATAAAAATATATTATATTTATACTTTAGAAACATTAAATATTATAATTTATCCATAAAAATTATCTTGATGAAAAAAGTTGTTTTCACTTAAAATTTAGTGTGTTTTTACTATCTATCAAAACAGGAATGTTATTAAAAAATTTCATAAATTCAACCAATGTAAATTTTTATATCTCGATTAAAAATATCATGTTTATTTTGTTATCTAAAAAATATTAATGTTTAAAAATCTTAATTTAAAAGGTGTTTTCCATTTAAAGTAGTATGATTACCCTTTTAAAAAATAGGTTATTATACAATAAATAGGGTTTATTCACACCTTATGACTAAAATATCCATAGGATGAATAAAAAAATATTTTATTAAGTATATAAAATATATATAATTAATTTCCTTACCAATAGTAATTCACTCAAAAATGAAAATATTTAATTTATAATTTTCCTAAATAATTTATATTCAAAGAATTCACAGTACATTTTCATAAGTTAGTTATAATTATTCCCATTAACATAATTGATAGGTTATAACGGTAATTTTATAATAAGGGTGTCTTGTGGTTCATTTAAAATCACAATTGTGTGTAATGAAATATACTAAATAAAAATATATTTAAAGAAAATTTTTATTAAAAAAATCCAGGTGATACATTCTACCACCTTAAACTGAATTTGTCCCTCGATATTATTCACTTGGAAACAAACAGATGAGGATACCTCTCCCTCATCATTTCAAAAAGTTCCATGTAGCTTCTTCAATATGGTGGTTCATCTATAAAACATTAACCATGTGATTGGTCGTGTTTCATTGAAATTTTTCACTATGATCCAGAATCTATATTGGTTGTCCTTTATAAGAAGGATCTTTCTCCAGTGATATGACTTCTAAGATTAGTAAATATGAAGGATCAGATATGTACTTTCTTAGGAGAGATACATGGAACACGTCACGAAGATGAAATAGATTCGGTGGAAGCACCAATCGATAAGATACCTTCCCAACATGATCTATAATTTCAAAAGAACCTATATATTGAGGGCTCAGCTTTCCTTTCTTTCCAAATCTCATTATGCTCTTCCAAGGAGATATTCATAGAAACACCTTATCACCCACTTCAAAATCTAACTCATTTTTTCGGTTTTCAACATATCTTTTTTGTTGACTCTGAGCTGCTCTTATGTGTGTTGAATAGATCTGGCCTTTTATACAATTTCATCAACAATATTATGTCCTAATAGCTTTCTTTCCCTAACTTCATCCTAGTAAGTTGGATTTATACACTTATTTCTAGAGAGGGATTCATAAGGATCCATCTGAATACTGGAGTGAAAACTATTATTGTAGGAAAATTCCACCAATGGTAGGTGCTGATCCCAACCACCTTTCTAACCCATAGAGCATACTTTCAACATGTCTTTAAGAGTTTTAATTGTCCTCTCAGTCTGAACATATATTTGAGGATGATAAGCAGTGTTGAAACTTAATTTTTTATCAAGAATATGTTGAATACTTCACCAGAACATCTAGGTAAACCTCAGATATTGATCAGATATAATGGAAATTAGTACTCCATAAAACCTTACCACTTTCTTTACATATATCCTCGAAATCTACTCAAGATAGAAATCCTCTCTAATAGAAATAAAGTGTCCTGACTTCATATGGAGATCAAATATAACCTAGATAGGATTATTTTTTTAAGATTTGTTGGGAAATCTGATGATAAAGTTCATATTTATGTTTCCCATTTCCATTATGGTGTGGGTAATGGTTATAACATCCCCTTATAATTTTTTCCCTCATCCTTAACTTGCTAAAAAACTAAGCATCTAGAGACATATTCAGCGACATATCTTTTCATGACATCCCACTAGAAGTACTTTTTCAGGTCCCTTTAAATATTTGTGCTTCCAAGGTGAATAGATAATGAAGAACTATGAGCCTCATCCAACAGATCTTTCTTTAATTTCATTTTGGGAGGAATAAAAACATCATTCATGAACCTTATTATTTCCTCACAATTAAGGTTTAATTTAGGAACATTTATCCCTTTCTTTTGTAACTCTACATCTTCCATCCTCACCTCCTTAATATTTACTTGTATAGATGGTTGAACATTTATTTGAAAATGATAATATTTCTCCCCTTCCATTAAAATTTTTAGATCCATCCTTTAGAAATCAATAAATATTGGATCTTTAGTGATCCTCATCATGGATAAGCTACCATTGTCTTTACGACTCAAATCATCTGCCACCTTTTTTGCTTTCCCATGGTGTTGATGTATTGAGAAGTCATAATCTTTAATCAACTCCAACCATATTATTTGGATCAGATATGAATCATTTTGTATGAAAATATAATTTTAACTTTTATGATCAGAATAAATATCACATCTTTCACCATAAAGGTAATGCTTCCATATCTTTAATGCAAAAATTTCCGTAGCTAACTCCAAATCATGAGTTGAGTAATTTTTCTCAATAATTTTAACTATTATGAGGCATAATCTATCAGAATATCATTTTTCATTATAACACATCCCAGACCCTTCTTGGATGCATCACTATAGATCACAAACCCTTCTCCACTACAAGTTAGTGTGAGGAGAGGTGAAATGGCTAACCTTCTTTTTAGCTCCGTAAAATTCTCTTCACATTTCTTTGTCTAAACAAACTTTACCCCATTCCGAGTCAACTTGGTGAGTAGATTAGATAATAAAGAAAATTCATTCACAAAATTTTGACAATGTCCATCCAAAAAAATAAATATTTGGATCTTAGTTATCATTTTTTATCTAGACCATCTTTGAAAACCCTCTATTTTTGTTGGATCCACAAATATCCCTTCTCTTGATATTACGTGACCCAAAAATAAAACTTTCTAAAGCAAAAATTCAAACTTGGTAAATTTTGAATAAATCTTCTCCTTTATCAGGGTCTTCATTACAATTATAAAGTGACCTTAATATTCTTCCTTGCTCTTTAAATAGAAAAGAATATCTTTTATAAAGAATACCACAAAATGATCAAGATTGTCTCTAAAGACTCTATTCATTATATCCATGAATATAGCAGGGGAATTAGTAAGAAAAAAAGGTATTAATTCAAATTAATAGTGTACATACCTTGTATGGAATGTTTTCTTTGGAATATCCCCCTTTTTGACCCTTAATAGATGATATTGTGAACGAAGATCAATCTTGGAAAAGTATTGAGCTCCGTGTAGTTGGTAATAAAAGTCATCAATGCAAAGAAGTGGATATTTTTTTTCTTTATAGTGATGTTGTTAAGTTCTCGATAATCAATGCAGAATCTCATTGATCTATCTTACTTCTTAACAAACCAAATAGGTGCTCCACAAGGTGATGAACTAGGGCATAAGAATCCTATATCCAGATCCTCTTGGAGTTGCTTTCATAATTCCTAAAACTTAGTTGGGGCTATTCTATAAGGTATCTTTGAAATAGGCCTAGAACCCAGTATGAGTTTTATTGAAATCTCAACTTAATAATTTGGTGGAATATTTCTCAATTCCTCTAGAAATACATCATCAATATCTCGTACAATGGGTTTATTCTTAGTAGTGAGTTTTTCCCCAACCATTTGAGATAAATAACCTTAGTTTATATGAATCAAGACACATAAGATAGAAGAAATTTCTACTGGAAGGTTATATTCATCCATGCATCAATAGATGATAATATATTGATATGGAATATGAAATTTTTCTTCCCTTACTTGGAAATAGATATGAGCTCCATATAGAGAAAGTCCATCCATGCTATGAATCACATAAAATTCCACTATAGTAATGATCACAATATTTGTTGGAAGAACTTTCTAGAAAACTTAAACTTGAGAATAATTATAAACTTTTGATGCAACCAATGTTCCATTAGGAGTTGTCACATCTAACAAAGCATATAATTGTTGAGATAATAAGATGATACCCTTAGAAAATTCTTCAGAAATTAAAGATTGGGTTGTTCCGTAATCAAATAAAACATTTTCTACTTTAGAGTGGGTGGTAATTATACTTTTCACCACTTCATTATCATAATCCACATTTCATATAGTTTTTTCAAGTAAATTTGTTTATATTTTTCCTTAAGAGTTTTTTTGACATTGATCATCATCAATAACCCTTGAATTAGGGGATTGATTGGCAAAATTGCCTATTTCCTTGCACCTGTAAAATTGAAGTGTAGGAGGTGAATTCTGTATAACCTTTTCTTTTATTGCATCATTAGACATAATTTTCCCATTACGTCAGCATTCAAAGTCCTGATAACCTTATTTTCCATACTTAAAACATTTAAAATTCCCATTAAGACAATTCCCTACATGTTTCTTTCCACAATTTGAACATAAGGGAAAATCATTTTCTTTTCATTATAGTCTTCATATTTTCCTTTTAATTCAATTTTTCTCTTCTTATAAAACCCATATGACCAATGGGTTACTCCAATCTCTATCTCAACCTTGAGAGTACATCGAGAAATTTCCTCATATCCATTGAAGTCCCTGGTGGAAAATGCCCTTCACGTACTTGGTTTTAATCCACTAAATAATCGATCAATTTTACTCTCATGTAGGATAATAATTTGAGAAGCACACCTTACATGTCTTAAAATATTTTCTTCATAGGTACCAACAGATTCCTCATCCTTTTTCTTGAGTTTAAGGAACTCATTCTCCATCTTTGTTTGAATAATATGAGGAAATCACATATAGAAAAATAAGTTCCTAAACTCATCCCATTCCATAGACTCAATTTCTTATCTTTGCATCATATTCTTGATAAGATTCCACCATTGATCAGCTTCACCTTCCAAACAATATACTTCTAAGAAGACATTATCATGTTCAGAACATTGTAGAAGTAAAAATATCTTTTCAATGGTAATGATCCATTTTTTAGCCACTAATGGATCAAAAGTCCTACTGAATGAAGGTGGACGCTGCCTAAATAAAGATTCAAAAAAATGATGCTCTCTTGTTTTCTTGTTAAGAAGTCTGTCATGATTCATAACATGAGAAAGTTGTTTGAGCATGGTTAAAATATTTTTTATTCTAGCAACCACAAACATTTGGTTGCTCAGAGGGACAATCATATCATTTCCAATTTCATTTACCATTAATTTGGTTCCTTTGGGTTCCATCCATTGACTAAAACCAGGAAGCATAGTGTGATCAACACTAATCATAACGGAAAAACCACACATTTCAAGAATAAAATTTCAATTTAGTACACTTTAGGTTTTATCCTAGGTTTTCATGAACATCTCTAAAACACTTAGATAGGATTTTAATCATACATTAACATATCCATAGGGTTCTTACTAAGGTTATATCATCCTTGTTTCCAATGTTTAACTATACCTTTACTCTGATACCAACTACAATGGAGCAAAAATTATATATAGATATTAATTCAACATTGCAGAATATTTTTTACATAATATTACAAAAACCACACCAGGATATTATAGATTTATTTTCTTTAGAAACTGGGAAACATAAACAAATGGTTCATAAAATATCCACATTTTCTTCTGCTTATTTCTTCATAACTAGAATATTTTTTGACATATCTTGATTAATTCCCATTTTCATGACTTGAGGAAAAGAAACATATGTAAGGGTGAGGTTATATTATTAGTAAGGGTAAACAAGGGAAATATCAATCATATCATAATCATAAGAACATAACATTTGAAAATCTTATCCTGCATATAAAAGATCATAATATCATGTCATGGGATAAATCATGAATGTGAAATGTAATACCAATAGTCATAACATAAGACATGAATTTTTTTGAAATACATACATAAGAGTATAAACTCATTTCATATTAGTCAGGTCTCATTGCCGAGACCATCATAGTAGACAAAGTCCATTACTGAACTGAGTTCACTCCTCATTCCAGCCCTATATTACTAAACCAGATTTACTTTCCATTCCAGTCATGTCTATCTCATGAGATATAAATATTTACACATTTCATTTTAGGTAGATATAGGTCCCACCCATCTCATATTGAAAGAAGCCATACATGTGACACAAAAACATGAAAACATTCACCATAACATAATCCATGAAATAAAATGGGTTTCTTAAACATCATTTCATTATAATTGATATAAAAAATTTTATTTACTAAATAAAACACAATAAAATTATAGTAATAATTGGGTTTGAAATATGACCCTATTTAATGAGTGTAATCTTATATGTAAAATAATTTTTCAGAAAAAACGTGAAATTAATTCATGAGTAAAATATCCTTTCTTCTTCAAAAACATTTTCCTTCCTTAAAATACCACATAATTTTAGAAGAAATCATTTTATGCCAAAATAACCTTATATGATTTTAGTGGGAGCATTAATGAAATAATTTATTATGAAATCATAAAAATCAATTCATGTTGTATAAGTTAAAAAATATTATTCTCAAACATTTGCAGAATATTTAAAACGTACCTCGCACCGAAAACAACAAAAGATTCCATTCATACCATAGAGTAAAAATTTTACAATGGAAAAAATTGACTTAAAACAATTATAGATTTATATAAATAATATTTTGAAATAAATATTTATGAAACATGAACATGGATGATAAATATACCCCAGTAAATACATATGAATAAACAATCTCAGATAAAAATGAGATTTGCAAAGTTATCCCTTAGCTTTGGTCTGATATACTTAGTATGTATCCAAAACTCATATATAATGATTTAAATAACATTATTTAATTAATAAAGAATCATAATAGTTTTTATGATATCATATATGGTTATATTATCATCCTTTTGTTTGTAACATTTCATTATCACTTGTTATTCAGACACTGACCGCTTTATGTTCTCATGCAAGATTTTTCGGATAAGTTCATCTTCCATTTCTTATATTATAGTTAAATAATTTACATAATTATATTAGTATAATATATATCATATTTATTCATTCAATTCATGTATATAATGTAACACACCAAGCTTCTACGGTATGCTTCTCTTTGAATAATGTGATAGCGTGTGTTGTACGCAACACCGAGTTCTAACACACCATAACCAATCAAACTAGCCGTTATGAATAGTAATACCTACTTTTTGAAATTATATATATTTTATATTTCAAAATGGACTTCATTTTTTGATGTGGAATATCGAATTCAGCCTAAGGTGAAATTTTGGTACTCTTCGGATAACTTTAATATTTTGATGAATAGTGAAAATTACTAAATTTTAATTAAAAACAACTTTTTTAATCAAAATAATTTATATTGATAAATTATGAATTTGAGTGGTTTTAAAGTACATTTAGAATATATTTTAACCATTTAATACAATGTTGGACATTGGACATAATTTCACAATTAAACCGAACATAAACAAGTATCAATATTTTGATAGTTATTATATCTTAAAAACACGCTTTCTGTTTTGACAGTGGGAATTAATTTTAAATTATTTTCTGCCACTTCTGTGTTTTGAATTTGGAAAAAATGATTCCATATTTTGAATCAGGATTTTCATATTCTTTTAATGGGTAACTATTATTTTTAGACATTTTGAATAATTACTGCGGTAAATATTTTATTTACCATGGTTAAGGGTAAATCCGGTAAATAAGGGTTAAAAATAATATTATAATAATACTAAATTACCCTAAAACGTGTCCTAACCTTATTGGTGGATACATGTACGACCATGGCCATATTTGGGTCGATTTTGGGACCCCATGGAGCCACTTGTAGGTGATAGGGACACTTTATTTTAATTAAGTTAAAATAAGTACAAAAATGACATAAGCATATATCTTTTAGAAAAACAATTTTTACATAGGGTTATATATGTTGGATTTTCAACTATAAATATTCATTAGAAATATAAAAATATTTCATACATAATGATATTTTATTTATAATTTTTAGACTTTAAATAATTTAATTTATTTATGACACAATGATGATGCAGTAATTACATTAATAGTGACAAATTAAAATAATTGATATTGAAGATACCCAAATATATATAATTTGAGACTTTTTATGAATTACACTAATTTTATATGTTAATATTATATTTTAGGAATGCGTTAATTAACTTTTTTCGAAGTAATCATTCTGTTATGATTTTCACAAAAATCAACTATTGAATATTGTCAAAATTGACATAAAAGAGTTTTTAAAACAAATATTATATTATTAATTGATATTAAATTCCTAAAAATATAAGGTTCGGCCAAAAAACTTATATCATGATAGGTGTATCATTAATGGATCACTTGGGTGTCTCTTGGATGTATATAGTATGTTTATTAACCATATAATATAAAAATACAAAGAGACATTGTAAAAGTGAAACTAATTAACTAAGAGTTAATACTTAAAGATAAGGTTAATATAGTAACCCAAACCTGTCTAAATTCTGTTGGTTGAGTGTTTTTAAACCCATACCCACCTTAAACTTTAAATAATCAACTTTGGAGCCATTAGAAACTGAATATGAATTTATTATGAATTAATATTTCTAGCTTTTCCAAAGGTGCCCCTCACCCCTCTTATAAAAGGGCACTCCCCCTTCTCATTACATCACACCTTAAAAGCCTTTTGGTTCGGCCAAAACCTTCCCAAATACTCTCTAAACATACCTCACTTCATCCTAGAGGCCTTCATTTAGTCAGAAAGAAAACCTAAGAGCCCTTTTGATCAAAGCAAAAGGAAGAACCTGAAGAAGGGTTAATGATTTCGCCACCCTTTTCCAAGTTCCTTTCTTCTTCCACTTATTCTTTCTTTATTATTACCATTCTAAAATAATAACTCCAGAATCTTATATATACTATGATTTTATTATAAATATGGTACAACCATATTCAGTATTCTATCCATCCTTTGAATAACATGTCACCATACGTGCGTACGTATGGCTTACCGTCTCCACGTCATGGTGTAATTGTTATTCAATAAATTATTATTTGGATGGGTATAATAATGATTTATAATTCATGTAAATAATAAATATAACATTATAATAATTCTGTATATATGATATTCCATCCAATTATATATTATTTTAATATCAAAAGAATGATACTGTTGCTCGTGCGTACGTACGGACTACCGTCTCCACGAACGCGATGAGATTCATTCTCCATCGTATCCATTCAAGTATAATTATCATTTGATGATTTAAAATAATCTTTAAGGACTTGATATCATTCTGGATATCAATAAGATACAACCTATCCATTAAAAACATAGCTTATGTAACAAAACATATAAAATAAAACGAGTAAGTTAACACCCGAAACAACGATAATACTAAGATATTATTAACAAATCAATGTTAAAAGATCATATATGATATCATATTAATTTATATGATTCTTGTATAATTTAATAACAATTATTTCACCATTATACAGGAGGTTAACCTACCCTAACCAAGGAAAACTACAAGGTAAGGTTTATTTCACAATCTCTTCATTATCCGAGGTTGTTTATACGTAATAATCTACTGGGATCTCTTTATCATCCACATCCATGATTCTTAAAAATTTATTTCAAAAAAAGTTTACAATTTAAAATAATATGGGTTAAAGTCATTTATACCCTTTTTTTACTTTTTATAAGAGTTTTATAAAGGAATATTTCCGTCGTTTTCCAAACAAGGTGCTTTTTAACCTTTTCGATAGAATTAAGGTAAGAATGTTTTTTTACTTATACGGTAGGTGCGGTTATTCTCTGCCATTATTACACCTTTGAAGATTACCTTACACGCTTGTAAGGATATTTTCAAAATAAAGGTTTTCTTTTATAATTATATATATACATACATAATATATAAATATATATATATACATTCAAATATCAATAAATATCTATAAATATAAATAAATGTACATAAATACATATAAATACTTATACAGAAACAAACACACACACATATATATATAATTATAAATTTATAAATACATAATATATATAAATATAAATATATGTAAATATATATAAATATAAATAAACACTAAAATTTCAATAAATATATATGAATATAAATAAATTTACATATATATATATATAATTGAATATAATTATATATATACATGAAGGCATATAGATACACATATATATACATACATACACACACACACACACACAATTTATATATATATACATATAAATATTTATAAATATCTATTAATATACACATATATAAATATTAAAATACATATAGATATAAATTGATATACCTATATATATAATTATAAATTAACATACATAAATATTCATAAACACACACACACACACATATATATATATATTTATATATATAAATACATATAAAAACACATGATTATACACACAAAGAGAGATATATATAAACATCCAAGTAATATTTATTTATACATTAAAAGTTTTATATCAAAATATACGTATATATGTATATATATTTATATATTTATTTATAAATAACACTACAATATGCAAAATGGCAGAACTTTAACACCATAATATTCATATGAATGTAAGATCATGGAATAAATTAAATCTATATTGAAAAAAGACTATAATATCCCCTTAAACAAAATAGAAATTCCATCAAATGTTTAAAAATTAGGAATCCTATCTAAAAAATCATTTTTAGAAGCCTTCTGAACGTTTTTGACCAAGAAAAAAGGGATAAAAGGTTCTTTTATTATTAAATGATAAATATAACTTCGACATCTTATATTTGATTACTCGTGGAGGAAAAATGAAAAACCATATCAAAATTTAGGTTTTTTGAATTTCAAGTCATTTTTAACCTATTATCATATATTAATTAATTTAATAACTTCTATTATCACCAAACTATTATTAAATGTCTATTACTTGATCCTAATTAGTAAATTTTTATTTAATATTAATTTATAATTATTTTATAAACCATTTCCACTAAATCTACAATCTATTATGTATAAACATCAATCTAGTATTATATAAATCATATTTTAAAAAATATATTATATTTTTATCTATAAAAATATATTATATTTTTATCAATAAAAATATATTTCTATACTACAATGTGATATTTAATTGTATATAAAGTGTTTTTAATCAATTATACCTCTTATTAGTGATAAATATATATAAATATAAATATATTTACATAAATATATATAAATACATAATTATATGTATAATTAAATTGAATTACCGAAAAAAATATGTGTGTGTCTGTATTTATATGTAAATATATACATATATAAATAATCACCAATTAATAATTTATAAAGAGAAATTATTAATTATTAATTAACAAATAATTATTAAATAATTACTAATTATTTATTATTAAAAAATAATTTAAATTTAAATTAATAACAATTATTATTAACTATTTATTATATCATGATGGTTTTTTAAATATAAACACTAAAATTAAAAAAACAAAATTTTTTATTTACCGCCGCTAAAAATAGCCGATATTTCACAGGGATTTTTTAATAAAATACCCTGAATTAGTGAAGGTTTTTTAAAACCACAATTAGAAAACTAAGATGCAAATTTTAGTAATGGTTTTCAAAATTGTTGTTCAAAACCCAATATTAAATGTGATTTTTCTTATAGTGACTCTCAATACCCATGAGTAGTGGGATATAATCCCTCTAGAAACTCCATCTTCCATTTATTCCCTTTTTGGTCTTCATTTATCCTTTCAGACTATGACCCTCTGCCTTCAGCCAAATATCCTTCAGAACATAGGTGCTTATATTTAACATGCATTCAGTACAAAGCGCAATAGGTTCAAATATACTATTCATAGTGGGGCCCAACTTGTCAACATGTTCCATCGCCTTCTAACATTCACAGAGGACCCACCATTGGCCTCGACTACCTTCAATTTCCTGTAGGTTCTCCTATCATGATTTCAAACCTCCAATAAAATGAGCATGTTACTCTTAAATTTAATTTTTATGAATCTCATATATTTTCCTTTACCAAAAAAACTATGTCAAATAACCTTTATGTATCATCAACAATGACTTGATGTATGTTGTAAATTTTTCTTATCAATACCTCCTCTGGAACTTTCCAATTGCATTCAAAAATTCCCTTCTAGATGTATCGATCCATCCTATGAAACATGTTTGATGCCTCTAGGTGCATGTGGTTGGTTGTTCCTCTTGTATTCCCACACTACGACGATATTGTTGCTACTGATTTTTTTGAGCCAGAATTGATGATGGTCACTACTTTTGCTGAACAATATTTTTTCAACTACTTTATATCAACTAAATAAAATAATATTTTTTCATATAACATTTAATACAATATTTCCCATTAGACCACTAAACTTGATCCCCAAATCCTCGACAATATTTATCAGACCTTCAATAATGAGTATTTATTTAATTAAATAAATATCATTACATGAATGAGAGATTTAGGAACCTCAAGAATTTATCTCCCTACTCTCTGATGGTGATTGGGGATCTAATTCTTGATGAATTCCCCTATTGAGTGTTACTTCAATCAAAAAAAAATTTTATCCTCTAAATGTGGATGATTTTTGCACCAAGCCTTAATATGATCATCATGATGGTGAAGGAGTTATTCGGTAAATGATTCCATACATATTGCAGTTTTCTTTGATTTCAAGCGTGGAAGAAAGGGAATACCCAATCATATCAACATTAATGGATCCCTAGCTATAGTCTAAGCTCTCTAACTCTTTTTGGATGAACACATAAACAAATGAAAACATTATTCCATATGTCATTTATATTCCACTATGCATGAATTTTTTTAGTTCTTATCAATTGAGAAATAGATGGATAATGATTTGGGGTTTTGATAGATATTAAAGAACCTCCCCCAGTAGTGTTTTTTTTAAATCATCTTTCCACCGACTGATATTATTGGAAAATATTGGGGATTTGGGTTCACCTCTCACTAAATGATTTTTTGGAGTATCTAGAAATTGGATATTTTATTATCCAAAAAAGGTAATGAATTACATTATGTAAGTTTTGACTCAAATTTAGGGGCTGATATGGTTCTTATGAAACCATTAAATTCTATCGAACATCACTTATATTGGGGGAGTTCCTATTATATTTTATCAGAAAACTATTCAATACAAGTATTAGAACTTTTTTGGGGTCATTATTGAGGTCGATTTATTCCCTCCTCAAATTGATATTGAGATCATATTTACCCCTGAAAATAGATTTGAATATTAAATTGAGTTTGAGAAACTACCTAATTTATGCACGACCTATTGTAATATTAGTCACGATAATGGTATTTTACATAGTATATTTATCTATTATTTATATAATAAATATTGCAATGTAACTAAGAACTCCATACTACAAAGGAAATGTGATGGAGGGTATTATAAATCTATGCATGAGAATCCTATGTTTCTAGGTTCATGCACTTGTGATGTTGTAGAGGGAAGGGGATAGAGTGATATTCATGAAGCTAGGAATGATCTTTTTAGACCACCATTCTAGGAGTAAAGAATGAATTTTTATACTATCTAAAATGAGGTATATCCCAAAAAGGTGTTGGGTCTTTCTTAGGATTAAGATTTCCTTCCTATTGAATAATGTATGCAGATGGGTAGGATTTTTGGGTCATGGTCTGACATTGATAATGGATATCTTGACTCCTAGGTAGGAGAAATATTTTCATATGTTCTTATAAAATTAATTATGGTGGATATCAACAGTGAAGAACTTAGATATAGACAGTCATGTAGTCATCTTATTTCATAAGAGTTTTTGGATCACAAATTATGGAAGGAGAAAAACTTGTATCATCAAGGCGTCATAAAGGGAAAGAGAAAATTTAAGTAGCATCTCATATAATACAAAAGTTAAGGAAATATTCTCCTTGTATTAGAAATTATAAAACTAATTTGTGTACTTATTATTTTTTTCAAAAAAAATAAAATATGAATGATGTTAGAGATTTTTCTAGAAATCATTTCTCTCATAGGAATGTTCTACTTTTAGGGTATTCCAATTCCAAGAGGCCTTATAGGAGTCCAATTTCCAATGTTGGGTTTACCTCTAAGCTTATGGAGGTGGAAATTTATAGTTCTTATGAAGGTATGACTATTTAATTACCTACTCACATTCTCTTTGGGTTTCCAGACAAATTCTTAGGGGAATCTAGTCTAGAAGACAAAGGAGAGGAATTGGCACCTTCCCTTTCTTCTGGTTTAGGACCTGCTAGTAGCATGGAGTTGGGTTCAAATAGGGCTCCCAAGATTCCTATGAAATATTTAGGCAATGGAGTTAGTCCTAATCGATAAATACAAATATTGGGGCTTCTAATATATGAAAAGAGCTTTGATCTCCTAGAAAGGATGATTACAAACATGCTTTTTTAGATAGGACCATAGTATAAGGGATGATAAGGTTGATAAATCCATGTTTAATTTAAAACCATAGTCATTTTTCTCTTCTAATATGGATAATATATCCTATGTTGAGAAATATTCACCAAATACTAAAATAGTCTTTGTAAAATCTAATGAGGTTGACTAGTCTTTTCTAGTTGATAAAACAAGGACATAACTCCCTATTTAAAAACACAAATCCATGAATAAATTGAGACTTGTTGGGTAAAAAAAGAAAATGGTAAGGATAAACCTAGAGATTTGTCTAGTTAGATTAATAGTTTGGTTCGGGTTAATCCTCTTAGTATAGAAAACTCCCTTAGTATTCTTAGAGAACATGGAATTTTCCTGATGAATTTTCAACTTTGAATCCATAAGAAGACAACCACCAGCTAATTTTCTTTGGATATTGAGGATAACACTCAAACCATAAAGATGTGAAAGGCTTATAATAAATAGGTGAGTTCTGAAAGAATTATTATTTCATCAAATAAATATCACAATCCATGGAAACAACAAAAAATATGGATGAGAGGCCAATGACCATTAGGTAAAGGTAATCAGGGTAATGGAAGGATTTTTAGGAGAAGATAATTGTATCTGTGATCGGTGTTTATTTTATTGTTCATGGTGGATATGTGTCACTTTTTAATTCATTCATCCCCTTTGTACCATTTTTTTTCTTTAAAAAAGGTACCTCTAAGCCTAATCTTATTTCAAAAAAATATCACCTCATTATTAACCAATAAATAAATAATAACTATATTAAAAAAACTAGTGAATAAATATTTATTAAATATTAAAATAATAAAATAGATAAATATTTTTTACGTTGAAAATAATCTAGAATGACTAAATATTATATATTCACATATTTAAATAAATAATTACCTAATAAATAAATATTTATTAAAAATTCAACTCAAATAACTAGTGATTTAATATTTGTAATTAATTTTACATGAATAATTATTGAACCACATATGGGAATAATATTTTTCCAATATGTTAAGTTCATATAGAATTTAACTATGGTTATGAATACACTTAAAGTGTGACCCTCTGAGCCTTTATCTTAATGGAATTATTCTACACCACCTAATGTCCAATGCAAGCATCTAAAAACAAATACAAAGGATCCTATAGAAAAAGAATTTAATATCACAAGGATAGGCAACATCCTATTAATGCTCACTGTTTAATATAATCAATTTATCTTGATATTTCTAATCAAGTATAACATATGTTGGTTTCATCAATCTATGTGATTGATGTATCTTTATTTGAGTCTCTAGAAATGTATGTACTAAATAGAATGTTATGTTCATGGAATTAATTAGGTAGTTACACTCCCATAAAAGGGTCAAAAATATCAATTCCACTGAACTAGGAAGGGAAACATTCTTTCCCACATTATTCATTAATGTAATATCACACATGATGCACCCAAAATACCCTACTTCCTATAAACAAATAACATCATGGTTTTTCATAGTACATCAATTTTCATGACTCATGATATACTTTAATAATAATATTGATTTATATGAATAAATACACACATATGCATAGGGGAATATCCAATTAAACATATAAATGTGAATTTATTATTATCAGATCTTGTTCTCATAATCTTTAAATTTCAATATTACCTAGGTATTGTACCATGAGAAAGTGTCTCCAAGTTCTATGAGTCTCCACCATTAATAACCTATATCATTTTCATCCCATTAAATGATATTATTTGTCTATTTAACATACATTTAAAAATATTTTCATGGTACTTTGAGGATATAATCATAACAAGGAACTATTACGAACTTTCAATATGATAGTTACCCTTAAGATGTTATCCAATTATATTTCTAGAGAAGAACAATCATGATGTGATATTAACTTTATTAACATTTAAAAAAATGAATACATGTGGCCATATATTACATAGGCATTCATTCTACGGAATTAAATATAACATATTATCACATACACTATGCACAACTACTAATAACCATAAATACACAAACTCTCACATGATATTCATGATTCTGGTGAGAAAAATATTTAGTTAAGGGTTTTACCACATTTTCTTCCATATAAACTCTATTCACTGCAACCACACCCCTTTGAGAAAAATCCCTCAAGAGGTGATACTTCTAGGGTATTTGATTTATTCATTGATGTGAACTTGTACCATTCCTGAGATCCACTATTTAAGTATCATCACAATATAATGTGATAGTATCTTTACTACTAAAAGCCACATTGATCTCTTGTATGAAGTTTTGAATCAAAACCACTTATTTGGTTCTATCAAAAGCCAAAATATACTCGAATTTCACTATAAAATCAGTGGAAACTAGATACTTTGAACTCTTACATCTCACAACTTCTCAATTGATACTGAATACATATATTAATTATTAAGTTAAATCATAATGATCTATTTGGAAACTATAATCAGTATATCCTTTGATAAATAACCCCATGTATCCTCTATATACTTGGAACATATCATTATCAAAACTTGTATTCTTAAGGATATCCTTTAAAATAGAATAATTATGTTCTCTTAGATCGGATTTATATCTACTTACCATATTCATAATGTAAGAAACATTAATCCTATTATATAACTTCTAAGATACCATATTTTAAAAAATACATCCCTCATTGAGTTTTTCCATTGTGCTTTGGTGGAAGAGTCATATTCGGGGATAAAGATCCTTTGTTGAGGAAAAATGACTTAAAGCTTAGGGAAGCATGCTATTTGGATTAATAGATTCCAGGTATAAATGGGTCTAGTGTTACCATAGTTTCTTGGTATGTTGAGAATCCTTAAGGGGGTTTCAGGTTATTTATATAAAGAAAATGGACTGAAACCCATATTTAGAACATTTACACGCTGGGTAAATGGGTTACACATCCTGTAATGTTCAAGTGAATTTAATATTAATCTAAGGTAATAGGTTTTTCTGTATGCCTATAAAAATAATTACATGATTTGTAACTATATTACCATCATATAATTCCCCAACCTTCAGTTTCAAATGTTATCATGAGGCTGATATTTCATTCACCTTGTATGTAGCTCTTTGCTCTCAATCATATGGTATCTTTCAGGCAATTTTGTAGAACCTATCTTAATTTCTTATGTCTCGATCACACATTTTATCCTTCGTAAGTGGTTTTGGTTTGGTTTTCCCTTCTCTCACTTGGTTATCAAACCGTTTTAGTGTAGTATCTTGATCATGTGTGTTGTTGGTTTGGATCTTGATCGATTTTGATCTAGGATCCTTCTTGAAATCAACTACACCTTCTTTCTCATGGGTGCTTTCCTTTATAAGCATTGTTTGATCATCGATTAAAGGTAGTGGGTCTAAACATTAATCCTTTGGTTTGATAATTTTCAAGAATGTGAAATATTTCAATTGCGCCAATATAACTTGCACCAAATTTATTAAAATGATAAATTGGGCTTATTCCTCATATCTAATTGGTTATTGACTTAGCTTGTGCCAACCATTCGGGAGGGAGAACCCTTTTTTATAAATTAATTGTTTAATGGATTAAAGTGTGTTTATAATGACATGGATTTGGGGTGTTTACTTATTATATAATCATCTTGGTTTGACCTGGTTATTAATATTACTCTCATGTTATTAATTATAACTAAATAGAAAATTGGAATGTGTAATTGAAGGATAAATGGTAATTTTCATAATTACACATTAATAATATGATACTTTTAAATCCTTTTTGTTATTACATGTTTTGTGATTAAATTTTGTAATTCTTATATGGGGAGTTGGCCCAATTGACATGCTGAAATTTTATATAGTTGAATATGCTTAACGACACATTATGAAATTCTTATATACCAATCTAGGCCCTGATTAGATGTTGGAATGCTTATATACCAGGCTTGGACCAGATTAATGTTGAAATTCATAAATACTGAGTGTGGCCCTAGTACATTCCAAAATTCTTATATACTGGGGTTGACCCTAATTAAAGTCTAAAATGATTATAAAGTGGGTTTTGACCCAATTGTGTGCAATTTGAACCTTTATTATTTGGTTATGTTTTACCATGTTTATATGGTTATGGTTGGAAAGGTTGTGAGACATATTTAGAGACATTCTAGCATGGTACCAAGGTAAGTTATATTTCACTGTGCTTATATGGTTATGGTTTGTGTAGTTATGAGACATGTTCAGAGATATCTTGGAATGGTGCTGAAGTAGGTTCATGTGGTATTAATTTAATTTTTTAATTAGTTAATACATTTGTTTATTGAATTATTTCATACACTTGTTATCAAACTAGATATATTTATATGTCATGGTGTCAATCAACTAAGTTATACTCACACCCTATTTGGTTCATCATTTCATACTGAAGTAGATTACATTAATGAAGGTTTGGACAAAGGAAAAGAACCATATGGTTGATTGTTACTTGCTGGATAGGCTGGAGTTTGGAGACAGGGCCGACATGGGGTTCAGGATCGGGCTATTTTGAGTCTTCTGTTATATTATTTGTATTTCTTATAGCGTGACTTTTAGTTACATTTCAACATTTCATTGCATTATTTCCTTAATATTTATTGGATTATTCAGTTAGATTTATTATTGTTTTTCGGTTGTGCTGTATTATTTTTATTACCTCTACACTCTGATATTTTTTCATTATTTATATTTCTTATTTCTATTCTGTTGGAACTCTATAAATAGGGGTATAGTCTCCCAACTATATTTATCACACCCCCACTACCAGTTGAAAGCCTCTTGCATTCATGTAGGTGTGCTATAGATCTTCTAACCATCCCTTTCTAACCACATGAGAGAGTGTCAGGTTAGGGGATGTTACAAAGTGGTATCGGATCACACTATGTTTCATTTTTCTTTCATTACTATTCATGAAAGGTATAAGGGAGACAAGTATGTGTCGGGACTTATTTAGGAGCTTGTACAGGGGAGTAACTAACCCATATATAGGGGAAATCCAAGTTCCCAGTGGTGTATTTCTATTCATACTATTTCTTTATTAGATTTGATGTTATTTCACCCAGAGTGATTCACATGTAGTGTGAGGTTTTTTTCATGATGTTACTGATTATTGATATTTTTACTTATGGCTTAGTATGGCATGGGATGAGTATGCATACATCATAATAGCCCCATTGATATATATATGGACATTCATTATTCATGATAGGGATATATTTATTAAATTTGATATATACTTTCCTATTTAATTGTGATGGGAGATATATGTTATATCTGAGAAAAAAAATAAATGAGCTATTACGGCATGATAAAACACTTGTAGTCCATGTTTAGAGAGACCAGGAGTCAATGGTTCTCTATTATTGTCACCTATTGTGGCTGACCCTATAGTTATATCCGGTCTTCTAAAGAGTGTTTTTGTCTTGTAGAGAAACTTTCTCCCCATTCTTTTCCAATTGAGTGTCAGGATAATGGAAATCAACACTCTCCTGACATAGATAAATTAGAGATTTATATTTTTCATGAGGATCATAGAGATTTTCTGTTTCTTGATAATTTCTTGAGGGTTATAAGAACCATGGAAAGATTGACTATTATCACTGTTCTTTTGACGTAGGAGCTGATAAGAGAGTTACAACTATAGTATCCACATACGTTCACTAGAGAGGCAGACCCCCAATAATTTGATTTCTAGATCAATTCATTCAATATGATCTTTAAGAATCTTGTGAAACCGACAAATAGGAGGGTGAGTCTTGTAGTATATATGCATTGGGGACCAGCCAAGAATTGGTGGGAAATTTTGGAGAAGGAAGTGTAGAAGGAAGGGTTATCTTGAATGGACTTTGAGACGAAGTTCCTGGTCCATTTCTATCCCAATAAATTTAGGGATGGGAAGGCTCAAAAGTTCATACACCTGATGTATGAGGGAATTAAGATTTTGTATTAAAATAAAAATTTCATTGGCCTGTATCTCTTTGTTCTATCTTTAGAAGTTGATGAGATCCCTAGTGAAAGGAATTTTCAACAAGGTTTTTTCTATGAGATCAGATCATAGGTGAATGTGTTCTATCTGAGTAATTTTGTAGATGTGATTAATCAGGAACTCGTCTTGGAAGGGAATATGAGAGAGTCCTAGAGCAATGAATAGACTATTTCAGTATAAAGAAATGTGAACTCTTCTTCTAGTGGAAAGAAGCTTCACTATGAAAATTTTCACCAGGGCATCAGTGGAAAGATCAGTCAGGGTAGTGTGCAGCCATCTTAGTATCATTTTCTGTTTCCTTGCTATCGGTGTGGAAATATGGGCCACAAATGGACTCAGTGTTCATAGCCCTACATTGGAGTGTTGTTCATGTAGATGATTGGGCCACCTAAAGAGTTTTTGTTAGGTCATGCAGTAGTATAGAAGTGGAAGGGGAATAGGACAAGTACAAAATCCTAGAAAGGGGTCAGCTACTCCTCAGTAGATAGGTTGCGGGATTTCCATGGGACATTCAGTTCGAGGTAGGGGATGTGGTACCCTTGTGTAGGAACAATAGTAACAAGATAAGGTTATAGATCCGGAGATTCATACTGGAGTCCAAAGAATAGGGGTTTTTCAACACCACGTTATGAAGACTACGCCAACTATTGTGCATTCAGGACCATCTACTGTCAGAGGTGTGATTCTTATATCATCTACCCTTTCTTGTGTTTTGTTTGATATATGAGCATCATATTCCTTTTTATATGCTCATTTCTTAAATGTTTTGGGCTTTCATGTGGAAATATTGGATGGTGTTCTAACCATTTATACACTTTTGTGTGTGCGGTCAGAGAATATAAAACGTTTCAAGGCATATTTTCTATAGATTGGTGGTTATCATTTCTTTTGGTAATCATTCATGATGTAAAATAATAGGATTCAACTTAATTCTTGGTATGGATTGGCTAGTTATATATCAGGATCATGTCTACTATTTTTTGAGGAAATTTACTTTTTTATCTCTATAAGGACGTAACTATTCTCATTGGGGTGAGTAGGATCTTCAGGAAAGTTATGCAAGAACAATTCAGTGAAGATTGAATCGTCTCATGGATTAGATAGCTAGTCTTTATCTAGATAATAGTGTAATGTAGTAGGATTCGTTTCCTCTAATGGTATAACATTTTCATGATTTTTTTACTGATGAGTTGTGAAACATCCCAACTGAGAGAGATTGATTTTATGATAGAGTTGGTGTTAAGAGTAGAGCCTATTTCTATCATGCCTTATAGAATGGAACCAATAGAGCTACGAGAGTTGATAGTTTAGTTGGAAGATCTAGAACCTAAATGTTTCATATATCCTGGTACATATCCTTTGGTTTCTCTAGATCTCTTCCCTAAGATGTTTTATGGGACATTGCACTTTTGTTTTTATTATTGAATATTAAACCAATGACAATCAAGAACCGGTATCCCCTTCCATGCATTGAAGATATCTTCAATCATATAAGAGGTGCTAAGATATTTTCCATGATTAATATGATATCAGGATACCATCAGTTGAGGGTGAGACCAATGGAAATACCTTAAATACATTTTTGTAGTATATATAGAATGTACGAATTCATAGTGATGCTATTTGGGTTGTCCAATACACTAGAAGTGTTCATGTCATTAATTAATGGGATCTTTCATTTCATTATAGACCAGTTTGTGGTAGTTTTTGTCAATGAAATCTTAGTGTACTCCTAGTCAATAGATGACCATGCCCAGCATCTTGACATCATCCTGAGTACATTGAGTGAGAATTGGAATTTTTCCAAGATAATAAAATATAGTTTCTAGATTCTTAATGAGCACTTCTTGGGTAATGTCATCTCAAAATAAAGAGTGCATGTGGACCCAGAGAGAGTTAAATTATTGGTATCTTGGTAACATTCGAATAATGTGTTCAATATTCAAATATATCCTAGGATTAGTAGGTTATTATCTTCTCTTTATCCAGGACTTCTCCCATTTAGAAGCACCAATTTTTGGGCTGACCAAGAAGGGGGTAAGTTTTTTTGGTATGATGATTTCAATAGATATTTTTAGGATCTGATGGAAGGCTTACCTCTAAATCTATCATCACATTACCCATGTTGGGTATAACATATATCGTGTACTATGACACATCCATTCTGGGACTCAGATAAATTCTGAGGTAGGAGGATCAAGAGGTTGCTTATGGATCCAGAGTGTTGAGACCACATGCGATGAATTATCCTACTCCCAATCTGGAATTAGATATAGTGGTAAATTCATGGAGATGTTGGAGTCATTATCTCATGGGTGAGAAGTTTGTGGTATACATGGACCACAAGATCCTCATGTGTATGTTTTATCAGTAGGACCCAAACCTTCGGTAAAGGGGGTGGGTTGAGTAGTTGTAGTATTTCAACTTCAAGTTGGTTATATGCTGGGAAAGGGAAACATCTTTTTCCATGCACGGAGTTGGAAGATGTTCGAAGAGGTAGTGTGGGAGTCTTGAGATAATTTTAGGATAATGGACCTCTTTGCAGAAATTCATATCTATGTTTATGAGTCTCGGGGTCAAGTATCTATGACTTCAACATCTATTATACCTGTGGTTATGGACCAGATCAAGACCGAGTCATTATCTAATCTGGAGGTCTTAGTTCTGAGAGACTGCATATATGGTGGGGAGACATAATCATGATAATATCTTGGTAGTGTAAAATCTCTTCTTTTCTAGGGCTGAGTATAGATTCCTACGGGCTTGCATAAGGATTTGAATATATAGTTTCATTATTCAGTATAGGAGGTACATCCTAAATTGGAAAAGATGTATTTTGATCTCTATAGACAATACTAGTGGTTAGGAATACAGAAGGAGGTGGCGGGATTTTTGGAGAGATGGTTCACTTATCATTTGGTGAAAGCTGAGCATAAGAGTCCAGCTGGGATTTTTCAAACATTTCCCATTTCTAAGTGGAAATGGGATGATTTCACTATGGATTTCATGATATAATTACCCAGGAAAACCCATAATAATGATGTTTTATGTGTGATTTTGGATCAATTGATGAAGGTATCACATTTCTTTCTTATTAGGGAGGCCTCCACAGTTGATGATCTGAGAGGTATTTACATGTGCGGTGTATTTCGGTCGCACTGTGTTTTGAGGAGTATCATTTTAGACAGATATCCTCGTTTCACGTCACATTTCTAGAAGTGTCTTCATAAGGCTCTAAGATCACAGGTTCTCTTGAGTATGACTTATCATCCTCATACCAAATGTTAATTTGAGTGGACCACTCATGTTCTGTAGGATATGTTCTGGTCCTTTGTTTGGGATTTTTGTGGTTCATGGGATCAACAAATGGTACTCTTGGAGTTTTCATACAATAATACCTTCCAACCATTAATCCAAATGGAAACCTTTGAGGCTTTGTATGGAAATCCATGTCGTTCACCTCTTTGTTGGTTAGAAGTAGGTGAGTCAGTGATTGTTGGGTTTAGTCTCATGCAGAATACATATGACTAGGTTTAATTGATCCAAAAGTGATTGGTGATCTCATATAGTAGGAAGAAATCATACGCTGACCATCTGAGATGACATATAGAGTTATAGGTTAGTCATCATGTTTTCCATTTTGTGCCACCGAGGTTAGGGAAACACCATATCATAAAATAGGAAAAGATGGGGCCTAGGTTTTTCATTCCATTTGAGATAGTGGATATGGTTGGTCTAGTGGAATACCATCTATCCCTTCAATAGTGCTATAGTTTCATGCATGATGTGTTCCATGTGTCGTAGATTTAGAGATATTATACAGACCCTTCTCACATGATAGACGTAACCGACATCAAGTTTAGTGATGATTCATTCTTTGAGGATCATCTATTAAGGATTGAAGATGGCGGTGAAAATTATATATGGGATAGGTTAATTCCTTTGGTTTAGGTGTAGTGGAAGCATGGGTGAGTCCAGGAGGAGACTTGGGATATAGAGTATAATATGAGAGCACAGTGGCTAAACTTGTTCACTGAGACCCCATAGTGAAACTTCGAGCAACTTAGGGGTGATATTTTATATAGTTGAAATGTTTTAAGACCCTCATGAATTTTTTTCATTTGAGCCTTATTGTTCGAGTCTTATGCGAATGCAAAGATCCTTTATTGGGGGGAAATGAATTAGAGTTCAGGGATGTGTGTTTTTTGAATTAATGGAGTCCGGGTATAAATGTGCCATGTGTTTCCATGGGTTCTTAGTAAGTTGGGAAACCTTAAAGGGGGTTTGTGTTGATTATATATGGAAAATTGGCTGAAAACACATCCATATAACATTTTCATATCATGTAAATGTGTTACACATTGTGTAATGTTTGAGAAAATTTAATATTTAACTAAGGTGAATGATTTTTTAGTGTATACCTCTAAAAATAATTACACGATGTGTAACTATATTACGTGTCATGTAATTGCATGACCTGTAGTTTTAAAGTTTAAAATACGGATGATTTTTCATTCACCTCACATGAAGCTCTTTCCTCTCAACACTAGGAAAGCTTACATATAGTTTTAGTGAACCTCTCTTGATTACATACATCCGGATCACAAATATGATCCATGGTTAGTGGATTTGGTTTGGTTTTCCCTTCTCTCTCTTGGTTCTACAACCATTTTTGTGTAATATCTTTATTGGGTAGACTATTGGTTTTTATCTAGAACATTTTTGATCTAGGATCCTTCTTAGGACCATTTGTACCTTCTTCCTCATGGGTGTTTTCCATTATAAAATTTATTTGATCCTCAATTAAAGGTAGGTGGTCTAAACCTTAACCATGTGGTTTGATAATTTTCAATTATGTGAAATATTGAAATTGCACAAACATATCATGAAACGAATGAATTAAAAATGTAAATATGGTTTATTGTTTGGAGTCCCTTTGGATCTAATTAATTATTGACATATCTTTTGGATACCATTCGGATGAGCTATCCCTTGTTTATAAATAATTTTTTTAATGGATTTACGTGTGTTTAGCATGACATGGATTTGGGGTATTTTCCTGATATAGACTCAACTTGGTTTGACTGGATTATTAAGATAATTAGAATGTTATAGGTTATTACCAAAGGGAAAATTGGAATGTGTAATTGAATGATAAATGGTAATTTTCATAATTAACCATTTATAATGTGATATTGTTATATCCTTGTTGTTTTGACATCTGTTGTAATTAAATTCTATAATTCTTATATAGTGCATTGGACTATTTGACATTGAAAAATACTTTCATAGTGGGCTATGCCCGGTGACACATGATAAAATGATTATATACCGGTCATTCTCCTGATTAGATGTGGAAATGATAATATACTGGGCTTGGTCATGATGAATGTTAAAATGGTTATATACTGTGCATGGCCCTGATACATGTTGAAATTCCTGTATTCTGGGCTAAGCCCATATTAAATGATGAAATGCTTATATAGAGGGTTTTGATTCATTTTTGTTTGATTTATACCTTGGTTATAAGGTTATGTTTTACCATGGTTATATGGTTATTGTTGACAAGGTTGTGAGACATGCTCAGAGATACTCTGACATGGCACTGAGGTAGCTTATATTTTACCATGGTTATATGGTTATGGTTGGCATGGTTGTGAGACATGCTTAGAGGTATCTGGGCATGATGTCGAAGCAGGTTGATGTGTTTTTAATTTAATAATTTATTTAATTAATACATTTGTTAAATTAATTATTTCAAACACTTATTAGCATACTATTTATATTTAGACACGGTGGTGTTGACCTACTAGTTATACTCACACCCTATTTAAGCGGTTATTTGGTACCTGAGAAGATTATATGGATTCACATTTGAACAAGGGAAAAGGACCTTGTGGTTGATCGTTGCTTACTGGATAGGCTAGTGCTTGGAGATGGGATCGACATGGGGTTCAAGACTGGGTTCTTTGGAGTCAACTAGTCTTTTATTTTTATTTCTTCTATCATGACATTTAGTTACATTCTAGAATATCATTACATTATACATTTATTATTTATTTTATTATTCAGTTTGATTAATTGTTTTTTTTGTATTGTAAAATTTTCATTACTTATATACTCTGATATATATTTATTACTTATATTGATTATTTCCACTTTGTTGTAACTCTATAACCATCAGTATTTTCTCCCCACTATACTTATCACACCTCTGTTGCTTGTCGGCTTCCTCTGACATATTGGGAGACATGCTTCAGATATTACTACCAACCCTTTATTGTCATGTGAGAGAGTTACATATCGAGAGACGTTATATAAAATAAAATACATGATTGAGCTTATTGAATAATAATATGAGGTTTTTCTCACTATATATATATAAATATATCTTGTTGTATCTGAGGACACATTTTCTTGAAAAAATTTATACCATATAACACTAGAACCAATATCATATTGGATTGTTCCACACTAAATTTCTTAAGTATTAGGTCAATATATGAACCTTGACTTAGTCCAAGAAGCCTTTTAGATATATTTTTAATGATCTTGACTTCAAGGATACATATAGATTTATCTAATTACATTATGGGAAAACACTTATTTAACCATCTGTTAACTGAGTATAAAACAGGTATATCACTTCCAATAAGCAATATGCCATTAACATAAGATACTAAAAATATGACTGCACTCCCACTAAATAGGTTGTAAACATATATATAACATTCATTCTTTCTGAAACCAAAATATCTTACAGCTTTATCAAACCAAATATTTCTTGACCAAGATTCTTCCTTTATGTGAGTTAAAATTTTCAAAAAGTTTATATATTTTTTTTGATAATTAAACCCCTAATTGATTTAATCATAGGTAATTAATTAATTTTTTTTAATATTTTGAATTTTGTATTTAATTGATAAATTAATCAATTGATTATTTTTATTTATTCATTAATTTTTTGGAATTTATTGATTGCTAAATTTTCATTTTGATTTTGAAATTTAATTAAGTTGATTAAATCTGAAATTACTATTATTAAATGGATTCATTTTTTAGTTTAATTGATTTATTAATTTTTTGAGTTTAATGAAATCAATACATTGACTTTGAAAATTGATATTAAAAATTAATTTTTTTTGAAATATAAATAAATTTTTTAAAAAATAAAATAAATGGATATGGAGTTTAATTATTTGAAAATGCATCTGGTTTAAAATATTTAAATTGATTGAAAGTTGTTTGTTTTAAATTTCATTCACTACACTAAATAAATATATATATATATATATATATATCATGAAGGTGGAGGTTGTGATTGAAATACTTCTGAAGTGACTATGGAATAGTAATCCAGGGCCAATGCTACAAGTTAGTGAAGAAACTCATGAGGATATGGACAAAGGTCAAGCTATGCCGCCTATTTGTATTAATCCAAACCTCCATGTGAGATATCCTTGAACAAAAAAGAGGAATGAAACCCCCAAGTTCTACCCATTAAAGAGTATTGAGCCTACCACCCTAATGAATCCTGGCCAGGCTGGCTTATTGAATCTAAAGTGATGCATATTGAAGAATGATTACCAATGAAGGCCAAGATACCCAACTGAATCCAGATGAAGAGCTTGTTGGGGCTGATGAAGAATAGAAAATAAATACTAAACTAATTTGAATATAAATCCCTAGAACCGGATCCTCTATATTATAGAAGATTAACACTGTGGAAGTTTAAAATTTTTTATATGAAAATGTTTGAGGAAATTATCAAGATCCACTAAAAATGGAGGCTTAAAACCTAATCTCTCTAGAATGACTTCAAGTTGAAATATAATTCTAAAGCAGATGAAATCTTTTCCTACTACCTTTATTTTATTCTATGTGGACACACAAAGATAAAGGAGGCCATGACTCATAACCAACAATCTGACTATTATTCTGTTGAGTGGAACATGCCATGTGTTTGATTTTATGTGCCAAAAAGTTTCATTTTAAAGATGAACTTGAGTTTCTGACATCTAAAATGAAGACACTTGGAAAATAGAGTACTACATCTTGACTGAATAAAGACCACAAAGATTTGAAACATCAAATCTAAACCATTACTACAGTCGATAATGAATAAGAATAGTTCGAGTCAATTTTATGTAATCAAATACACCGGTTGATGGTTACTTTTAAATTAATTTCATTTAATTTAAGATCATTAAAACATTTATTTATTATATAGATAAATAAAATTCAAAATAAAATAAGACATATCTTTATCCATTTAACCTTCTGGATTTGAGTCTCCATGATTATATCCAACTTAAAAGCATTTCTATCATTTTCCTACCCTCTCTTCTTTAGCGTTTTTAATGAAATGTGACCAAATTGTAATTGAGACTTTATTGTCAAAGAAATGACCCTTTAAATATGTATAAAATAACTTTTATTGGTGGTTATTTAATTAAATTTAAAATTCAATAAATTTCACAAGCTTAACCCTCATTATCCCCTTATAATAATATTAAATATAATATTACATGAGTAATTACAAAATTCTCTCACCTAACTCATGTGATATTATTTTATGATGTATGATATATTCAATTATTCATTATGTGAATTTATATATATTCCATCATGTATAAAGCATTAATAAAAATTAAGGATAATGTCAAGATGATTCATGGTGGTCATATATTCCCTATTAATATACTCGCTTCCATGTATTATAATATTGACATTTTCCATATCATAATTAAAATGGGATATATATATATATGGTCCAATAATAATATCTTTAATTAAGAATGTAAATTTTATCACTATTAAATTTAACCTTGTATACTTAATGAAAAAACATTAAACATGATCAAAATATTTATAAGTCCAATTTTTAACTGTAACAATCAAAACAATAAAAACATACAATGAAACCTACTCATTAATAACGACCATACTTTCAACATGTCCATAAAATTTCTTGGACAAAAACCCTTTAATCAAAGGGACTAAAATCATAATATTTTTACTAATATGTTCAATTAACACCTTACATGTCTGAACTTCCTCCTTAATTGCAGAGTACTTTAATTCCATGTGTTTATCAACTTTTAAATATCAATAATTCTTTGAAAATAATACTGTTACAGTATTGTCCCAATAAATATTCAATGGTTAGGTGGTAATGTCAATAATTCCAATTCCTAAAATAAATCTCTATAACCACGTACCCCAAATTGTAGCTTCAAAACATGCTAGCTTCCATAGTCGAAGTAGCGATAACCTATCATTTTTCACTTTTATGTGATATTTCTTCTTCAGCTAGAAGATACACAAAACTGAAATTGGACTTTGTTATATCAACACAACTAGAAAATTCTCAATTAGTGTATCCAATGACCTCAAAATCATTGGATCTTTTATATATAAGCGTGTGATCATTTGCTCCTTGAAAATATCGAAAAAACCTTCTTGGAAGCTCTCTAATGATCTAGTCTAGGATTGAATTGTTATCTTCCCAGAATACAAAATAAAAATCTAATATGTATCCTTTTACATGTTTGAGCATAAATCAAGATTCCAATAGCAGATGCATAAGGAAATCCTTCCATCTGTTTTCATTCCAAATCATTTTTGTGGAATTGATTGAGATTAAATTTATCTCCTTTCTGAATTGGAACTGGTGATACTGAATATTTTTCATCCTAGACCTCTCTGTTATTTTTTAATTTTGTAATTTTGAGATAATACCAATATACCTTGAGTTCTAGTATAGAATATTTCTTTTCCAATCACATATTTGGCTTCTCCCATATCTGTCATTTCAAAATTATTAGATAATAATTTCTTAGTCTCACATAACATACCAAGATCATTTTCAATAAGCAATATGTCGTCAACATATAAAATCAAAAATATAAATTTTCTCACACTGATATTATGATATATTCACTAATAAATGATGTTTTCCTTTAATCCAAAAGACACAATGGTATCACTAAACCCAATATACCATTCTTTAGAAACTTTTTTAAGTACATATATTGACCGGTTTAATTTACATAGCATGTTTTCCTTCCTTCAACAGAAAAAACCCGTTCGATGATCCATCTTTACATATTCCTCTAATTTTATATTTATAATGGTTGTTTTAACATCATTTTTGTGTAACTCTAAATCACACAGATCAACAAATAGAATAATAATTCTTAAATAATCTTTCTTAGAAACTAGTGAGATGGTTTCATTATAGTCTACACCATTCCTTTTAAGGAATCCTTTAGCAAAAAGTTTGTCCATGTAGCGTTCAAAGTTTCCATGAGTGCTATGTTTGGTTTTGAAGACACATAAACATACAACTCTCATTCATCCTGAAATAAATTCTATAGGGTCCCATAGATTATTTTGTTCCAGGGAATTCAAATCACATTTCTTGGAATCTAAACATTTATCAGAATTATCACACTTAACAGTTTGAGAATATAAAATTTGATCATTATAAATGCGAATATCACTTTCTATTTTATGAAGATATATCACATAGTAATCAAAAAATATTGGACCTTCTTACCCTTTGGGGTCTTCTTAAAACTATTTCTTGTGGTTCTTAAACAATTTCATCATTGTGAATTTGGGAAAAAATCTGTTGTTGTTCAATATTATTATTTTGTGATGAAATAATTTGAGTGGAAACAAAATGTGAATTTGGATTATAAGAAAATAGATATTTACTTCTAACTAATTTAATTTCCAAATTTTGTGGAACTTCACTCCAACTATATTCACCATTCTCTATAAATCTAGCATTTATTTTTTCGGCAATACTCATATTATAGTTAAGACAATAAAATATCTACCCCCTTGATTTCTATGGATAACCAATGAAATATCCACTGATGGTTCCTTCATCTGGTTTTCATTATTGTGGATTTTATGATCTTATTTCTACCTGAAAACACAATACACACATGTATCTCATACTAGGTTTCCTACCATTCCAAAGATCAAAAGGAGTTTTTGCAACTGCTTTACTAGGAACCCAACTAAATAAATACATGAGAGTTTTTTAAGAATAAATTTAGAATAATAATGGTAAAGTATAATTAATTAACATACTCTTAACCATATAAATTAAATTTATATTACACCTTTCCTCTACACCATTTTTTTGGTGTTCCTGACATAGTGTGTTTTTCAAATATGCCATGATTTTCTAGAAACTTTGAAAATAGACCAGAGTTTTTTTTTCACTTCCACAAAATCTTCCATAATATTCACCACCCCTATTAGACCTTATGACCTTCACATTTCTATCTAATTACCTCTCAACGTAATTTACCTAAATTTCAATGGCATTTATTGCTTAATGTTTTTTATTCAATCAACAAACATGTCCCAAACATGGAATATCATCAATAAAGGTGAAAAATTATTTTTCTTTATTGAAATAATTGATATCAAAAAGTCCACATATATCAGTATGTATGATCATAAGGAGTTTAGAGCTTCTTGGGGAACCTTTCTTTGTGTGATTTTTTTTTACTTTAATACAATCCACACAAATTTTTAGGTTGTTAAAATCCAATTATGGAGGGATTTCAATTTTAATCAATCTCTCCAATTGTTTTTGAAAATATGACCTAAACTTTTTTATAACAAATAAGAATATTTTTTATTTAATAAACCACATTTACTACCAAAATTATGATGCAAGTTCATAAAATTTTCAACATACATATCATCAATATTTTGTTTATATAAACCATCATACAATAAACAAGATCCAATCATGTGTGTATAATTAAAAAAACTAAAATATACATTCTCAAAATTAAAATAGTATCCAGAAGCATAATGTATTGATAAAGAAATAAAAATTCCTAGATATAATAGGCACATAAAAGGTTTCACATAAATTCAAACTATATCCACTATCAAGGATAAAATATTAATTCACGACCACTTCCATTGGAACCTTCACTTTATTCACCATGAAAATAAACTTTTCAATTGTCATTATGATTTGGGTTGAAATAAATCCACGAACCATATTAGAATCTTAAGTCATAAAACTAGAATAAATCCACCATTTATCATATGGAACTTCATCTATGTTTGATTGATAACATGTATAATCATTTTTCTTACCTTTATTTTAAAACCAAGCCTTTCATTTTAGTAAATTCTTTTAAAAAATGTTCTAATTTACCACAAAAAAATAATTTATATTTATTTCCATTCTTATGGTTCTTTCTAGATGACTCATTTACTTTCAATTTTCTCTTTCCTTTTTCATGAATATTTATACTATACTTCGTTCATCCTTGATGATTAAAATAATAAACCAAGTGGATTTTTTTACTCTTTAAAAGTGTTTCCTCTTGAAATTTTATATAATAAATTTCATCTATATTTCATTTATCTTTAATGGTGTGGTAGTTCATTTGGAGTGGTATATACTTAGATGGTAATGAGTTTAGTGAAAAATTTACATGGAAACTTTCATCCACTTCCATTCCTAATGACTTAAGTCTTACTGTAATATTTTTCATTTCAATGAAATATTCATGAATATTATAAGAACCATCAAACTTAATGGTGGTCAATATAAAAAATAATTTCTTGGAAAGATATTTGTTTGCAGTTTCATATACATCTCTTATAGATTTCGTAATTTTTTAAATTTTAATTTCGGGAAGACCAAACTTGATTTTATTTTCTATGCTCATTTTCATGAACATCAATCTTAATCTATTTAATATTTCACATGCTGTATAATATACTCTATTATCATTATTAATTTCATCTATTATAGTAGCATGTTTCTCTATGTAGAGTGATAAATAATGATCTAATACCCCATGGGGAAATTGTATTTTTTCACTCCAATTAGAATGTTTTAATCCATTAATGATCGGAAAAATATATGATTATGAGTGAAATGATGAGGGAAATATAACTACAATAAATAAATTCATAAAATTAATTCTTTGAAATAATAATAATATATCAATTCAGAGAAATTATTTAACCTAAAATGTGTTTTAGTGGTCTCTTTTGGGTGATAAACTAATAAAAAAAGATAATTGATATGAATTAAATTATACTTATTTTGAAATAATATTTGCATCAATTTAATTTATTTATTATCTTTGTATATATAAATAAATCTCATAATGCACATATATATGTATATATATATATATCGCTGATAATTATATTCACAAATTATAAGAATATGCAAATTTATTTTTAAAAATTAATAAATATCTCATAATATGAATTTTTATTACTCATAAAATATTATAACAGTATCAAATTTATGAGTAATAAATATATGATATTTTTTACATAATTTAGGAACCATTTTAACTTTATGATTTGACCACTTTGGTGATTAAAAAACTCATACGATAATGTTCCAAATATAAAACATCATAACATAACATAATTATTTATATATATATAATAAACTGTAATAAAAAATTTTGTTTACTCTTACTTCAATTTGTTTTGGCATCAAATTAAAAAATCAAATAATTATTTTAGATAAAGTAAATTCAATATTATAATTTTTTTAATGATGAAATATAATACAATCCAACATCTAGAACAAAATTTAAAAAATATATAAAAATAATATTTTCAACCATTCAAATAATGAAAATCATTTTCTAAAATTTCAAAATTAATATAGTCCATAAGAATTTATCTTTAAATAATAATAATAATAATTGTAATAATAATAATAAAATTGAAAAAACAATCATTATTAACAATTATATATTGTATTTTAAAACCTAAATGATTCTAGGAATAAACGTATATACTTCATGATTTCAAGAAGGATTTTAAATCCTTAATTTACTTTTAATAATTTTAATGGGGTTTAAAAACCCATTAAAATTAGTTACTAATCCATTTATTTTTATTACAGAAAACATAGGGGGGAAAGAATACAACATAACTTCGTTACCCATTTTGTAATCATGGGCCACCGGAAATAATAACTATAATAATAATGATAATAATAATAATAATAAATGGATAGAGAAAACATTTTAAGAGAGAGGAAGTGTAGTAATTAAATAAATAAAAGAGATTTCAAATTCCAAAATCTTGATGAGAGAGGAATATTATTGGTATTTCCAAAAAATTAATTCCACAATAGTTTTAGTTTTTAAATACTTAAAGAAACATATAATAAATTACCACATCGTATTTCTATTTTAGAAAATTCCATTCTATATTTGGATTTCAAAATTTCCGAAAAAAAATATAGATAATTTAAAGAGGTAGTATAGTAATTTCTTTAGCAAAATAGTGTGTTAGTGTTTAGTTTCTACAAGTCAAGAATAAATTCATTATTTTTAGAAGGAAACAAAAGAAAAATCAAATGTAGTGTAATTAATTACCAAAATGCAAAATTATTCAACTTTCTAAAATTACAAAAAAGAGCATTTAAAAATGTTTCAAAACATATGTAGATTACTATTATGTTAAATGGGAAATATAATTTGTTTATGAACATAATCTATATTTAAAATTATAAATTCAAGGTAACGGTATAGTAAATTTATATATACAAAAACATAGATTTCTCAATCCCGTTTTATACCACATGGAAATTAATTTAAGTAAATTTAGGATCTTTAAAACCTATATTTATAACACTGATTAATAAAATTCCAAAGAATATAAGACATACCTCAATCCAATGAAAATTATAGATTTGATTCTCCTTGATTTTCTCCCACTTGAAAGGATTTCTATAGATTTCCTACTCACTCATCCACAGGGGTTTTGATAGAACATATTAGAATTGTAATTGAGACTTTATTGGTAAGGAAAGGAACCATTAAATAAGGAGAAAATTGTTTTCATGTGTGGTTATTTAATTAACTATAAGAATACATCAATTTGACAAGTTTATCCCCCATTATCCCATTATAATAATATTAATAATATGATTACATGATTTATTCCAACAAACCGACCCGTCCTAAATTTTCTATGACTGAGATTTAGCTTACCAGAACACCAAACCAAGGATATATAGAAATTTGAAAAACAACCTATGGAGGTTGAATAAATTATGAAACTGCTTTTTTAACATTATGATGAGTATAATTTGTATAAAATGAGCTCCCAAGTGGAATATTTAATTGGGTTAGATGCCTCATGAGTTTTTAAGAGAAAAAATTATCAAAATAAATCTTTATGAAATCCAAGAAGAAATGGAAGCCAAAATAGATCCATGCCCAGTTTAAACATCCAAGAATATCCAAGCTCAAGAAGGCCGACATATAATATTTTGAGGCCCAATTTTGATGACTTCCTAGAATATTAATATCCACATAAAATTAGAAGCATTATCTCAATATGGATTTCATCTCCTTCCCCTATTCAAAATTTGATGTCAAGTGAAGATGTGAATAAAAAAAATTATTCCCTTCAATACTTTGTAAATAAGTACCAAGTTTGATCATGGGGGAATGAATTTTTAATAGAAAAGATTCGAGTATGATGATTTGGTGAAATCCTGACCATCAAACCATTCACATGGTGACAATATAAAGAAACAAAAGTGGGCTCAAAATTTGAGTAATAATATAGATATGATGGTTCATTAGAAAAGAAGCTTGTGCTGATCCCCTATAAAATGGGAGATTGAAGAACTGAGAGTGTCTCTCTAAAAAAGATAAAATTTTCATTGGAGAATAAAATGCTTCCATGATCATCAAAGAGGGTTTTTATTTCTATATCTTTGTATTTTATTTCATTTTCATGATGTAATTATCTGGTGTTGGGACATTAATCCATTAGTGGCTGAGTCAAGGAGATTTTTCTTACCCCCTAAAAATGAATTCAATGTTCTAATAAATTTTATACTCTATTGATCTATATGTATTTATTTGAACAATTTTAAGTATTAGGATATTTACTTCAACAAATTTGATAAAAAGTTTTCTTCCTTCTACCCTTGGATTGCACGCATAGGCCACTCAAATTCACTCCACTTCACATGTTAGCAAGTAGTGGGTGATTATGAATGTTATGAGAGATATATAACAATTAGGATAAGTAAAATTAGGTTTTAAAATGACCAATTTACTCCCCTACTCAAGATAAGACTTCCAAGATAAGGAAATATAAGTAAGTTTTCCCTGGGTTATATAGAAAATATGTGAGACTTATAATGGAATTTTGATTTTACTGGAAAGTTAAAGGGATGACATGACGCTAGGACTCTATCACAAAAAATGAATTTAAAACCAATACAATAAATATCACACCCTATTTTCACAAAATCAAACTTACAGAAAAAGGTATACACACTCATAATATCATCCTCTCCAATATACAAAATAATTACTACTACAACTACAATTTAAATGGGTTTAAAATTTATTTTTATGTGTGGCCCATGAGTGGAACACACCAAACCCAAACATAAACTATTTCACTTCCATGTAATTTTATCAATGATTTACTATTATTAAAAATAAAAAATAAAATATGTGCCTTCTCAAATCTAAGTATTCAACCAAATAAGGATATATTCATTAGTCCCTCCATTTTTTGAATTATCATGCCTCTTTTGTGATTTTAATTCACTCCTCACTTTAATATAACAAAATTTATAAGTTAAGAAGTGGATAAAATTATATTTAATTGGAATCAATGTTTTAATAAGAAAATATAATATTTTCCCCTCTCTCCAAATATTCTTAAACTAATGTTGGAATATCCACTTCAGTGATGTGACTCAAATAAATTTTCAATAAGTTAATTGGTCCCTTATTTATCTTAGTTCAACAATCCCCTCACCTAAATGAATTTGTTTTTGACTATTAGGAACTTAATAAATTTTATTTTTGAATTTTTGATATCCATTTATGTAAGAATCACTATGTAAAATAGTTTATTGAATTATTTAGATGGCTTACTCACACATTCGGTGCCTAATGACTTATAGATTTACTATAAGTCCCAATTTCCCTTAAAACTCTATGTTCGAATGACTTATATCAATTTATTTTTAGTTGGATCCTTAAGGTGTTGTTTTAAAAAAAGGATAATTTTCTTCAAATTAATTTCAAAAATTATATTGACCTCATGTTTTAATACTGATTCCATAGAAATACTTTAACTCACACTCCCTTTGCTAGTTCAAAAAACAAATTACCATGAAGGTAGTGTAAAATTCACTCATCATTCAACTAACTCTTACTATGTTTGAACCAAATGAAATTATAAACTCTAGTTTGAAATTTAAAGTGGGTTGGGAAGAATTAATCTTAATTAATGTCCAAAAAATATATAACAAAAAATATACAAAAGAGTTATGTACAAAATTTATGAGAAGATTTGTTTTTTTATATTGTTTTTTATTCTATTTTTAGTTTTTCCATTTATTTGGGTATTTATTTATTTTTAATATAACTAGTGTAAAATATAAAAGGGTATTTACATCCTAAACTACTTTTAATTATTCCCCCAACACTTAGTTCTAACAAAATTACATTAAATTTTCAGCATGCATTTTTTCAAAGAAAAATAAGTTTAAATAAAATAATCTATACTACTATAAAGGAAAGATACAACCAAAGGTTGTTTATTTAATAGAATCGGGGAGGAGTTTCGACTTCTCTATTGTATCTTTCCAAAAATCATCTTGGTAATACTTTACTTGACAAAAATTTACTTTTTAGGGGTTCTCGGTCTCTACTTCCAAGATCTAAACTACACTAAATGGGAAAGTGTTAGTTACTATGTATGGTCCATCCCATTTGGAACAAAGTTTAGAAGGAATGAGTTTTATCTTTTAGGAGAACATCAACACTTTATCTCAAATTTTTTAATCTATTTTCTTGATGAGTCTCCCCAGTATAGTCTAGCTTCCTCCTTGTATAATAGGGAATTATCATAAGCTTATCTTCTTATATTCTCAAGCTCTTCCATATTTATTTTTTTCTATTCTCAAAATTTTCCAAACTCTATGTTTACTCTCTTAATAGCCCAGTAGGCTTTGTGATTCAACTCAATAGGTAGGTGATAATTATTCTATAAACCATTCTGTATGGTGACATATCCAAGTTGGATTTGTATATAGTCCCATATTCTCATAATTTATCCCCCATATTTCTACTCCATTACTATTGGTTGGGTTGTACTATCTTCTCCAGAATACTTTTTATATATCTTTTTGGAACGCCATCCATCCCATTAGTTTGTGGGTGATTGGTGGTGAAAGTTGTGCCATGTACTCCATACTTCTTCATTAGGGATTCTATGTTATTTTTGTATATGTTGTTTCCTTGGTCACTTATTATTCTTCGATGAACTCAAAAACTATAAAATGTATTTGATTTTATAAATTCAATCATAGTTTTGGAATCATCAGTTTGTGTGGATTTTACTTCAGTCCACCTAGAAACCTAATCTACTTTTAATAAATTTTATGAAAGCCTGAATGACAAAGGAAATGGACCCATGAAATATAATAACCAAACATCAATTTTTTCAAAAAATATTTTTTCGGGGTTTTCATGTATTTCAAAAATACAAATAATAAATTGGTATATTGGACAGTTTTTATCATAACCATTCAAGTCTTTAAAAATTGATGGACAATATAAACTAGATTCTATAATTTTTCTTTTTTTCTGTGAGCCCAAAAATGGCCTCCATGGGAAAGTGTGTGGAAAAATGTAATCATAGATTTAACCTCTTCCTTATGGGGAAAACTCCTTATTACTTGAACACTATTGATATTCTAGGAATATGAGTCCTTCCAAACATAGAATTTTGAAACATATTTTACTTTAAGTTCTTGATATTTGGAAAAGAAATGAGGTAACTTTTATATGACCATAAATTTCACTAAATTAGTATACAAGGGAACTTGAGTGGCTTTATACAACATCTCACCTACAAATGAGTAATCTAAGTTTATTTTAAATGGTGGTTCAACCTTGGTCATGTGGGGTAGTCATCTTAAGTGTTCTAAAGCCAGATTCTCATAGTCTTCAGTTTCCTTAATCTACATGTTGAATTCTTGTAGTAGTAGAATCCATCTCACTATCCTCATATTTGAATCATCATTCGTGATCATGTACTTATGTGTTGCATGATCAGAATAAATAGTAATTTTACTTCCTAACAAATAATATCAAAAAATTTCCAAGGAAACAATAATAGATAAAAACTATGACTTCCTAACCCAGGTTCCACTCAAAGGTTCCCCGAACCTGGTTAGTCAAATGACCCCAAGTGCACCTCCCTGTATACTAGAGGCTACCAACTAGTAACAAGGGCCTACTGTGTGATAGTGGGGAGACTATTCCCTATGGTTAGAGTGAAGCACAAAATATATAATAATATATGGATAACAATAGTGCGAATCATAATAATAAATAATCAAAACTGCAATCCGAAGTAAGAATAATCAAACATAAATAATAATTATCTCAAAAACTGAATTGTATCATGTAAAAAATGATATAATTTCATTTCTCTTCAAAATAGAAAAATAACTATGCATGGAATGAGTTATATGGTACAATACATGTTGTATAAGAAAACAAAAGACTAAAAAATATCTAAGCGTCCAAAGCATGGGCCTGATCATCTACTAACAAACTCCCATCCTAAATAAACAAATTCAAATTTCCAAGATAGGTGGACTCCCCTTATTCACATATGTGATTATATAATATTTCTGGGTACCAGCGATGGACTGGATAGGGTGTGAGATAAATATCAGGAGGCCACCACCAACGATGTCTATACAATTCAGTCTGTCAATGTAAACTGACAAAGTGAAGGTATATATAAATGTAAATTTATTCCATAATAACAACTCATACTTGTTTCATCCTCAGCTAGTGATGTATCTAAACATGAGATAATTCAGTTAATTAATTTAAATTCAGTTTTTATATATAACATGTGAATGTGTCAATAGCACTGAAATAGATCATAATAATAATAACTAAGGATCCATGGTTAAACCAAGGTATACATGACCTTAGGGGTTGGGAAACTCATAGAAGTAACACATGCAGTCTATTAATAAAGGGTTTGAGTGCAATCCAAGTGTTTTTTCAAATTAATTTCACTATAAAAGAGTCTAATTGAGTCCATGGATCTCATCCATAGTTATCTTAAGCAAAGAGTACTTCGGCCCAATGGGGGTAATACATGGTACCGCGTGTCTGGAGACATCCAGATGGCTCCAAGGAGTGTATACATGGAATCCTAATATTCATAGAGATATAGAAAGAATCCTATCAGGTCCGTTTAGGATTCTTCTAGTAGACAAGGACCATGTTACAATGTGGGTATCTCCCTCACAAATGAGTTCCTTGAATCAGAATCGTGTCCTCTAAATGATCGAGGAATTACCTTATAAAACCAAGGATGGATCAAGTCTGACCATTTTTATAAATTTAAAAAGTTCCATATGAAATAGTAACCATATATATATATATATCATTATTTATTTTATTCCCTGTAATAATCATGACATTAAAAATCTATTAGGTTCATTCCATTTCCTTTCATCCATGGTTAAAAGTTCAATTAAGGACACACAACCAAGTTCCATTAATTTTATGAATATATACCAAGTAATATCTCTTCGTATATGTTCTCCCCCCATGGAACCCAAGATGTGGTGCCTTCCTTTTCTGGTGGCGGTGATGGTTTATCTACCTGACCCCTCTTTCTCCTCACAATCGTCTTTCTCTCCTTTCACAAATCCGACCTCCCTTCCTGATTTTCCCCCTATCCACCATTGCCTGAAAGTCCCCTCACTCCACCATGGGGCTCCTTTTTTTCCCCTTTCTCTATATAAGTTCAAAGTGATGACATTACTTCACATATTATCCCTGGTTTCTAGTTTTGGTCTTCGATGAACTTTGCTGGATAGTTTTGATTGATTTGTTAATGGTGTTTGGCCCTTGCATGAACAAATAATGGTAAATCTTTTAGATTCACATCACTTTCTCCTAAACTTTTCCTATAATGAATATCTTGATACAATATGTCCAAAGGGAGTAGATCCTATTATGGTTCTCTTTTGTTTCCACTAATATATATCTATGAGTTTCACTGGAAACATTATCTACCCATTGTGGTGATTTGGGTAAGTTTCCTAGTCCATCCCCTTCAATTCCAAAATTTTACTATTCTCCAGATATAAGGTAATCTCATCAGGATATTCTTAGTCTTTTAAGATACTTCTAGATCCTTATTCCATCTGATTTCTCCCCTTATATGCATGAAAGTGTACATCTCTAAGCATCCAGTTGAATTTTTCTGAATTAAGGTAAGTGAAGAATTGCATTGCCTTCAATCGGTAGTTTTTGAGAACTAGTTTGATTTTTTCTATATTTTAATCATCTCTTACATATACATATTTATTATCTGGGTGCCTCACAATTTGGTCTAGAATTAAATCTATTCTGGAGTTCTCCCGATTCAAACAATATATGTTGACCCTCCTCAATTGGAGGTTGGGTCAGGTCTTCCAACTTTGGTGGATGTGGTCCCTCCTTTTGTGGTTTTATTAGTGACAAACAATCATTTACAAGGGATAGAGAGACTCTTAATATCCCCTCCTCTCAAATTTTGGTGGTTGAGGTGTGTGGATATCAAGAGAAGTCTCCACTTGTTCACTCTTCTCCCATTGCACTAGTGGAGAAAGTGGTGGAATATATTGTTGACAACCAGAAAGAGGTAGGGATAGAGTTCTTGAATCCAAAGGAGCCTACAGAGGGATGTTCTATATTCATTAATTCCTATGGGTATAATGAGGGTTGGGTGAAGGTGTCGGGTAGGGTGTCTCCTAATATTTATTCACCATCCATTACCCTTTCAAACTGCATTGGAGACATGAATACCGTGTGCCATGTTTTGGAACAACCTGATGAATTGGGTTGAAAACACCACTGAAAGAGGATGATGATGAGCTTTCCATTCAATTATCTATTGACAGTGTTTATGGAATATGATTTAGAGGACTCCATAGTCTAGAGAAGAAGAAAGGATGAATGGGGAATCATGATGCGGGGGTTGTATTATGGTTCATGGAAAGAAGGACAAATGATGGAAATATTACACCCATCTTCCTAAGCCTATGGAAACTAGATCTCTTAAAAGGAATAGGGATAGAAAAAATGTTCCAACATTTTAAGACCAAGATTGAAAGAATCAATCATATCTAAAATTTGGAAAATTTAAGGCCATGATTTGCTCTTCTGAGGCCCAAGGGATAGCTGATGTAGTAGGAATGGATGATGGGGGTAAATAGAAATACCTTTTTACAATTTTTCATTCTAAAGTAGAAGTGTTGGAAGGGGTTTTTCATATCAATTTTCCATTGGAGGATTTGAACATAATATTATAAAGAGAGGTCCTAAATGAAGTTAACAAGGAAAAAAGTCTTGGATCGACAAACAAGATTGAATTTTGGCACCTGGATTGATTGAAGGGGATATAGATATAGAGGTGTACATCTATACATGGGATAATCTGGTAAACCATTTCGAGAATTTAAACAAGGAGGATCCACATATTAAGGTTAACACACTTCAGTGAGAGTTATACCGGGTAAGAAAATCCAATAATCTTAGCCTCATTTTTAATTATTTTTTGATTTCCTACAATGCTCAATGACCCATGATGTTGAACTTCTATTTTTTCTAACTTTTTACATACAAGTTATTTTTAAATAAAAAATTTAATTTTCAGTCATCTAAGGTGGAAAGGTTCGATAGGAAATGCAACCAATTCAATTGATTTTAAATTTCTAGTAAGATTGATACCTATACATATAATTTCCAATTAACATGTTATAGGTTTGTTTAATTATAAATTAGCACTTACCTTGATAAGTAAAAGTGTAAAACACACTTAAAAAATGTCTAAAATGGATAAACAAGGCATAATATGGTATAAACCCTAATTGGGTGGAAGGTGTTCAGACCTCAAACTCCAAATAAATAGATAAAATATGTCAATAGGTCTTTATAATATGAGAATAATTATTGTAATTAAGAAATATTAATTTTAAAATCATCACCCAGTGAAACCAATGTGTGCACAATGACAATAATTTATAAATGAAAATACTTTTAGGGAAGAGAAATAGACCACCATCCTTGAAAAAATAGAACTATCCTCTTCTAGTATTGATCCTTAGTTTTTCCTAGATAAGAAGAAAATTTAAGGAAAAATCAATTCCCAAAAAAATAGGATATATGAGTCTACATCAGGATACCATCATCAAGGGAAAGATAAATAACTAACAGAGCCTAAGGAGTGAAGAGATTTCCATGAGGAATCTAATGAGATTAATGACTCTTGATTTCAAGTATAGAAGGAGAATAAATCAACAATCCTAGGTGGAAGGAAGTTGAAAGATTCAACATGATATAGGAGGATCAATTCTCTATGTGGGATGAGGATAGAAAAGAAACTGAGGTTATAACAAAATTAGGGGTAAATGGTTAAATCACCCCTCTAAAAAGGGGTCACCTGGTTTGGCTACACAGTTGACCAAACCATGTACCAACCATGTACCATGTATTGTCCATTGAGATGCATCACATTTTTTGGCTAAATGGTTGGACAAACCGTGTTCCAAACATGATTATCTCACAGTCAAAGAAGGGGACCTGAGCAGTTTGGCTGTACTTTTTGAGAAACTAAGCGCCAACAATACCATTTAGTTTTACTAAAAACTTTATACATTTTACATGGAAATGCCAATCTAGGTTAATAGTTTGAGAAGACTATGCACCCTACTCTGCACTCTGAAAATCACCACATGGTCAGGAGAAATCATGAGTAATGGGAAGAATGATTTCTACTAACTGTGTCTCCCAGTGTTTTCTTCCACTTTCTAGGGTTATAATCTATGAAAAAGACCTAAAATCCCATGAAACCTTCGTGGCCTCATTATGAATCCATAATAGCTCCAAGATAAATAATTATAAAAAAATTAAGGATATATACATAACGGAAAACTATATTCTTATAGTCTTCCCCCCCTAAAAGGAACTCATCCTTGAGTTTCCCTTCCATGGGTGGTCATAACGCTATTTGAAAAAAAATATACCCACAGAGCACATATGTCGACCTCCCACTCCCTATTCTTATCATGTACATAGTAATTATAACATAGCACCTATACTAAATGGACACACTAGACTCAGAGAGCCTTCATACTCTGGTCAATGATGTGTACAAGATAATACTCAATGGAAGCATCAATATCTAACTCATCATCCTCGGGGTAAAAAGTATGAGATGATTTGGAATGATAATGGTGAAGATGTGATGTGTGTAATACCTCATTCATGTAATGCTACCTATGATGTAATAGAAACTGATATGTTATAGGTCCAACTCTCTCCAAGATTTCAAAAATGCCTGACCAAGTTGGGAGACAACATCCCTTGCCTCTGTATCCTTTTATGCCCATTTCTGGGTGATACATGTAGGAAAAAAATCCCCAACATTGAACTCCAAAGGTAACCATCGGTGATAAAAATATGATTTCTATCTGTAAAAATTAGTTTAAATATTCTTTATGAGTAGTTTTACCTACTCCAAAGTCTCATACACGAGATGGGGACATTGTAGAACTACCTCTCCTACATATAATCAGAACAGGGGTGAACAACATGACCTAAAATACAAGGCCTCATACGAATACATATTAATTATTACCTGATAGATATTATTATAAAAAGACTTGATAAGAAAAATATTTTTCCCCCAATAACCTCTAAAATCAAAGAAACATGACTGAAGAAAGTCCTCAAAAACCTACATCACGCATTTGGACTGGACATTGGTCGGACAGTGAAAATCAATTAAAAGAAGAACAAGCAAACCCAGAGCGTTCGATAACCCCTTCCAGAACCTCAATGTGAAACAAGCATCCCTATCTAGAATGATAGTAAGAGGGGCCCCATGTATCCATATGAACTCATGAAAATACAATCTTCTTAACTCAACAACTGATAAATTCTCCCAAATAAGAAGTAATTGGGCTACTTTAGTCAGTTGATCCATGACTACCCAAACAGCATCACTACCTTGAAGCAGCCACATTAAGCCAAATAAAAAATCCATCTCAATATCTTCCCATTTATATTCAAGGATTGGTAATGGCTATAACAAGCCATTAGGTTGCTCATGCTCTCCCTTCACCAAATGAAAGGTAGAATACCTAGTGATAAAACCTGCTATCTAACATTTCATCCCAAACCACCAATATTAGCGATGAAAATCCTGATATATCTTGGAGAAATATGGATGAACTGCCCACTGGGAAGAATGAGACTCTAACATCAGTTCCTCTCTCATGTTTATGAGAACATAGATATTCCTATGTATACATAAGATGTTGTCTCTATCAATAGGCCAATTTGGTGGTGGGTCCTCACCAGAAATACTCTATCATAGTACCAACTTCTTAGGATCTGAAATCTAACTACTCTTCACCCAATTAAAGAGTGATGAGGCAACTAATAAGGCCATAATAAAGGGTTAATCATGACTCTCATGGAACTCTATATATATCTCATAAAATAGAGCCATCAAATTTCATTCATTACTAGCTTCTTCTATGGCATGTTCCAGAGTTTTTTGGCTTAGCGCATCAACTACCTCATTTCCATTTTCTGGAATATAGTGAAGATTGTGTCAAATTAATGAATGTATTCGACTTATATTCACTATATTAGATTCATGTCATGATAATAAAAGAAATATTTTTTTAACTTTTAGTCTGTATACACCAAAAAACACTCACCAACCAAATAGTTCCTCCAGCAGCATAAAGAATGGACCATTGCTACAAGATCAAGGTCATGAATCGGGTAATTATTATCATGAGGTATCTACTATTGAGACTCATATACAATTAATCTATCCTCTTTCATCAACACTTCACCCATCAAGATGCTTGATACATCAAATAAAATTGTATAACCTCTTCCAGGGTCATGCATAATAAGAATCAATGTCAATGTAAGCCATATTTTCAGCTACATAAAGGCCTTATCACATGATTTAGACCACAATAACTTCACACCCTTCTTAGTAATACTAATAAGAAGGATATAAAGTCTTGAGAAGTTATATATGAAATTCCAGTAATATCCATCCATCCCTAAAAAACTCTAAAGTTCAACACGATCATGGGATACTTTTAGGAAACCAAAATACTAACCTTCTCTAGGACTATAGATACTACTAATTCTGAGATAATATGACCAAATAAGTGAAATTTATTGATCCAAAAGTGAAATTTAGAATGGTTGGTATATATTTTATGCTCTCTCAGTGTATTAAAAATGATCTCAAGATGATTAACATGGTCGATCAAAGTTTGAGAATACACCAAGATTTCATCAACAAAAATCCTGAAAGAGGAAACCAAAGAGATTTGTAAAAACCTATTCATCAAGGCCATGAAAATGGAAATCGCATTCATAATACCTAATGGAATAAAAAGGTACTCAGATAAAACATATCGACTATGGAAATTTGTATGCGTTATATCTGAAGGCCTAACTCACACCTAATGATAGATCGATCATAGGTTGATGTTTGGGAACACTCTAGATCCTTAGAGTTATTCAAATATATCATCTATTTGAGGCCATGAATATCTATTATTTACAGTAAGCTGTTTCAACCATCGATAATCCATGAATAGCCTAAGGGTCTCAATTTCCTTCTTGTCGAAAAGGGCGGGCGAACCCCGAGATGAAGTGTTGGGTAGGATAAATCCCTTAGATTTTAAATCCTTAAATTATCTCTTGAGATCATGGAGCTCAATAGGTTCTATCCTATATTAAGGAATAGATACTTGTGCTACTCCTAGAATGAGATTGATCATAAAATTTTCCTCTCTCTCAGGAGGTAAGCCTGAAAAATCTTTAGGAAAAACTTCCCGAAAATGATCTACCACTGGAAGAAAATATATCATATTTTTTCCCTAATCCTCCCTAAAAACACTAGATATTGAGGTAGTTTCCCAACCTAGACCACAATGCTTAGGTCCAACTCTACTATCCTTGGCATCCCAATCACCCTTTGGAAGATAACTAATGAACTCTGGTGATGTAAACAACATCGTATAGTGATAGTAGTCCACATAGGCATGATAGGGAACCAATTAATCCATCCTGAGAATGACATAAAACCCGTTCATCTGAAGGATGAATACATCCCATAAGAAGGTATAACTTCCTACCCCAAGTGGTAGTCCCTCTATTGGCATATTTCTTCAAACTGAGCACCCAACAGTGTGTATAGGGTCATCACACTACAAAAGTACTACATCTACAACCTAAGACTTTCCATGGTCAATAGGGAGACAAAGGAGTGAGAGGAACCTATATCAAATAAAGAATATATGATGGTTGAGGCTACTACCAAAATACCTCATACAGTCAATGGTCTTGCACTCTAATCCCCAGGTATCGACTGTAAAGCATGCAACTTGTCTGATTTACAGCTCAAAGCTATAACTAGAATACCCTGAGAGGGTCCGTACTTTAGATAATGATAATCATAAGTATTTATGTCCTCCTATGTGACCTATCATGTTGGTTATACCCCAACTACACTACCACTGAACGAGGCAAGGGCGACAGCTAGTTTTATCAGCACTAAGAAGAAAGTGCTGATAAAGGGGGGGCTTTATCAGCACTTTTCTTAGTACTGATAAAGGGTAGATTAATCAGTTCTAGTTTTAGCACTGATAAAAGTCTTTAATAAAAAATAATATTAATTTATAAAAAATTATTGAATTTATATTCAAAAATAATGTTTATTTTTGTACATTGAATAAAAAATGCTTGTTTATAATTAATATTTTTTTAATAATTCAAATATATATATATATAATGTTTTAAAAAAAGTATTTCTAAGATTTTAATAAAATATATATTTAAATAATAATAAGATTATAATAAATTTCATTAAATAATAAAAATATTTATTAGATTTGTTGTATTTGTTAGATTTTTTTGTTTTATTAGATATATTAGATATATTAGATTTATTGTATTTATTATATTTTTATAATTTTTATATTTTTTATATTTTTTATATTTATTATATATTTATTATTTCTATTTTATTTATAATTAATATATATATATATATACAAATATTTTTTAAATATGTATATTTATAATTAATTATTAAACAAATATATATTTTTCAGATGAATTTTTGGTCATATATATATATATTGATCATGTGTGAGTATAATTGACAATAATATATGTTATGTATCATCATGAGTATTCATTTGTACATTACACCCTTCTTATTATTCATGTTGTCCAAATGTGATGGATCATTTTTTATTTTGTATACTTCACTAGGTATATGATTAATTCATGTTACCCATATGAACTATTATAAAATTTCAATAAATATATATAAAAATAATTATAAAATTACTATAAATACATATTTAATTTTATAAATATATATATATATATAGTTATAATTATAACTATAAATAAATATATGTGTAAATAGTTATGATATTATAATAAATATATTTATTATACTTATAAATTTATAAATATATATAATTAAATAAATATATTAATAAACATATACGAATATTTATAAATAAATACAAATAGTTATACATATTATTCCCAAATAAATATAGATATATTTAAATAATTAAAAAATTATATTAATTATATTAATTATATATATTTAAAAAATTATAAATATATTTGTTATAATTTTATAATTATATATATTTATATTTATAATTAAAAATATAAATAAATACTTATTTTTTATAATTTCTAATTACAAATAAATAAATATTTATTTATAGTTATAAATATAAATATATATTTAGTTATTTAATTAATTATTAATTTTTTTAAAAAATATATTTATTATTTTCATATATAATGTTATATATAATTAAATAAATTTATTTATAAATATATAAAAATATTGATAAATAAATAAAAATATGTATATTTATATTCATAAATAAATACAGATATATTTAAATAATTATAAAATTATAATAAATATATTATGAAAATTATAAATGTTAGAAATATAAATTTATTATAATTTTATAATTATTTAAATAAGTAATTATTTATTTACTTCTTTAAATAATTATAAATTAATATCTATTCATTTAAATAATTAAAAATTAGAAGAAATATAGTTATATATATCTATAATCTTATAAATATATATAATTAATATATTTATTATATATATTTATCATATATATAATTTTATAAATATATATAATAATATATATTTTTATTAGTGTTTCTTATTTTAGTGTTGATAAAACTTAATTTTATCAGTGCTTTTTAGCTAGCTATGATAAAAGATCCACCCAGTATTATAAAGAAACTGTAACAGTCTCCTCCCTCCTCGCACCCCTCAAACTCTGGTGAAAGTAAACCCCTTCTCCGCTGACCCCTCCTCTACTGTGAATGCTCCTCCACCGCGAATTCTCCTCTACAACGAAGCCACCTTTGTCGTGACCCTGCCTCTATCACAATCGCTCCTCCACCATGAACCCATTTTTACTGCAAACCCCCCTCTATGCTTTCTCTAAGACCTTATTCCTCAATATTTGGGTGGTTTTGACTCCGATTATTCAAGGAAACATCAAGTAAGTCTCATTTCACTTGATTTCTTCTTCTTTTGGAGATTTATCTTCCCCCTTCTTGAGTTCTTATTTTCTAGTGGTTTGTAAGACATAATTTTGGTCTGATATTCTGTTTGTTGGGGAAACTATTCATGTTTGAGTTTGGATATTACCCTAATAGGGTCTTGTTGAGGTTCATTTGTGGTTTCACACCGATTTCCGACGGTTTTCAAGTGTGAGGTAGGTGATTCCATGATTTTACATTTTTAGATGATTTTTATATGTTTTCTTGGTTGCTTATATGTGTTCCTTGGATTATTCATGTGGTGCGAAACATGTTTTGGAAATTGTTTGACATGCATATGGGAAGAAATTTGGTTTTTTAAATGAAATTGGTTGTATATCTTATGTCCTTTATGGTGGTCTTCCTTGAGAATGTTTTATGCTTTATGTGAAAGGTGAGAATTTTTTTTCGAAATAGATATAAAGGTGAAAATGTATTGAAAATTGATTTCTCCAAGGGAAATGGATTTTTAGTATGTGTTGGCTTCCTTGTTGTGTACCTTAAATGTGTCTTTGAATTGTAGAAGTAATGTGAAGCATGTTATGAAATATTTTTTATGTGAGCATGATTTTAAAAAGGATCTTTGCCTATATTCTTGAATCATTGTTTAATATCCCAACATGAAGGTGATAATTTGATCACATCAGTGAGGCATACTCTGAATTTTCCCTTGTTTGGTCTTTATTTTTAGGTTATTCTAACGAATATGAAGCTACCCACCACTAAGTGACAACAGGTTCTAGATTTATGGAAGGTTTTATCACCTTTTTATTCTATTCATAACAATATTCAATGTAGAATATAATTTAGAGGTGGTTCCTCCTTTGACTATGCAGGAATCATACTCTTTAATCCCTCCCTCTACTGTAGATCCACATTTAACCCTTGACATCGTTGGGGCATGTCCTTCTTCCCTCTTGGATCCAGATTCTCTTCAACACACCTTTTAAAAAATTTCCTAATGCTTTCATCTCATGGTTTACCATTTTACTGAACACCTCACTTCTATCTAATTCAAAATCAAAGTAACTTTTGAACTTCCCAAGAGTAGTAAGGCCATTATGCCCCAAAGTCTGAATCCTCTACCATTCAATATTAATCCAAAACTTACTCGTTTCAATGTAACCACCACATTATTACTTGTGAAATTATAATTAATCATAGAAAACCACTTCACTAGAGGAAACCCTGTAGTCTTCAAACCAATACTTTCTATTGAGTCTTGATAAAATAATCACCATATGTTTTGTAACCAATATTTAATACCAATTTTGGTAACTAATAATAGAATAATGAAAAGATATGATACCACTTGTTGGATTTGGTACACGTCAAAAATCCTTTTGTTAGATCCCGAAAACATAAATTAAACTCTAGAAACCTTACACATAGTGGAGGAAATTCTAAAACATACCTAAATTGGAACAAATCCCCAAAACTGATATACCATAATATAGAAGTAAAAATATAGCTAAGTCACTAAATCATATATCTATTTTCTAGTTCCTGTAACCTTATAATTTTGAAAATACCTCACCTAGAGGAAAATAATCAATAATGAATAAACACGTGACATGAATGGAATAAGCACACCACATGAAAATTATATTTTTTTGGATGGAAATACTACATCACAGGGGAATACATTGATATTTTTCTTGAGGGATAAATTGAGTTACAAGGGAAACATATATTTTTTTATCCTTACTTATCCAAAGCTACATGAGACACTTTCTAGACACCCTACTCAAATTACCATAATAACACATCTAATTAATCCTTCCACCCATAAGCACTCTATAGTGAATCACCTCAAATAGAAAAATAATATAATTCAAGTGATTATAAAATAATATTTACTTATCCAATTAATTATATATTTAAACATATAAATTATTATTTTATTACAACTTTAACAGATTATATGAATGAATTAATAACTATCGATATTTAATATTATAAATTAGCTGTGAAATTTTTGTTGATGCACCCATCCAAGGTACCAAACCTATATTTTCTTTATTAAATTTTATTTAAAAGTTTTTATACTATTTTGGAACATGTTATTGTTAAATTCAAGAATGAGTTTTGGAGAGGTAAGAATTATCTTGAGACTTATAATGGTACCCTCATCACTTTAATTCTAGAGGTTACTGATATAAGTTTAGTTAAGGATTTTAGAATCACTAGTCTTTTTAATGTCATTAATAAAGTCCTTTTAAATATTTTACAGAATATAATACAAAAAATCATACCATAAATTAGTTTAGTACCATATTTCTTTTCTTATTTTGACTTGAGAAACTATGTACATAAAAGGATCAACAAAACAACATAGTTTCTTCTAGTGATGAGTGGCATAGGGAAATTCTTTGTGTGAACGGAATGACACTTGAGTAATTTTTTATTATGTAATGGGTTCATGCCTCTAGACATTATTAGGTGTATTTATAAATGAAGAAACTAGTAATAATTCATGTGAAAGACATATAAATTGTTCTTGGGGTGTAGAAACAATTTATTTGGTGTGATCCAAGGATCATTGGGATAATATAGTGTTTATAGTAAACTAGAACATGAGTGTTTCATGGTTGCGAGTGTGGTCACTGACTATGGAACATATCCATTTGGACTCCAGTGTTGTGGTGAAGGATAATTGATATAACTAGATAATGGAAGCATGGATAATGGATATCCAATGGTGTGGAGCATAATATCAAATGCTTATGAAAATTATTATCATTACACCAACCTTTGGAATAATGTGATGGAAGCATAAAACACTGATTGATTTATGATGAATCAAGGTGTTTTCCATAATATTTTAAGTTTAAATTTTTATATAATTAAGAAATCCATTACATTATATAAATTTTAGTGTATTTATTTTGTTAAATATTAATATTATTGAATCAAATAGCATGGGTATGAATAAAGAATGGATGTATGACAATCATTTGACAAAAGATTATGAAGATGGTGTGCAAGAGTTCATCAAGTATTCAAAAGATCATGTGTATGACCCATATCAAATCATTTTTTTTGTGTTTAATATTTTGTAATTCAAGATTAATTTTTTCAAAGGATTTGGAAGAACAATTGATCTATCATAGAATAGATCAAAATTATAAATGATAGAATAAACACGGGGAAAAACGAATGTAGGTACTGGAAAGGATGGCAATATGTTTTATTGATCATCTCATATGATTACAAGTGTGAAAAATGAAGAATACCATATTGAATATGTGATTATATATGTGAATGATGATGAAGATCATATTGAAGAAATGACAAGGATAGTTGAAGATGAATTTCTTGATTTCCCAAAAAAATTGAGATGTTACCGAGTTGTGCGAAGACACCATTGTATGATGGTTTCATTAAACATACAGTATTTCTAGCCATACAGAAGCTATATAATTTGAAAGAAGGAAACATATGGAGTGACACTAGTTTTATCGAACTACCTTCTCTCCTTAATGACATGCTCCCATAAGATACTGATATCCCAATCTGAACATACGATGCCAAACGAATGCTACACTCGATGGGTATGATCTTTGAAAGAATACACACCTATCTGAATGATTGTATAGTATTTCATAAGGATCACAAATCACTTACAAAATTCCAAAAGTGTTGTGATTATTGATACAAGAAATATTAATCTAGTCCTACAAAATTTTTATAGTACTTTTCAATGATTCTAGGGTTTAGGCAGTTATATGGAAGTGAGGAGAGTACTGGTCAATTGGCGTGGCACACAAATAAAATAATTGAATATAGGAAACTATGTCACCCTTAAAACTCTACTCTATGGAAGAGAATTGATCATGAGTATCCAGAATTTTGAAACGAGCCAAGAAACCATTGTCTTGCATTATCTACAGATGGATTTAATGCTTTTGGTTTTCAAAATAGCACTTCCAATACATGGATGGTTATGTTAGTAAATTATAACTTACCATTATTGTTATGCATGAAATAAAAATACATCAGGTTATCTATGATTATATTAGGAACAAAACAACCGGGTAATGGTATTGATGTTTATTTTTCTTCCATTGGTTTATGATTTGAAATTATTGTGGGATTCAGGTGTTATGATGTATGATGCTTAGAGAAATGAAGATTTCTCGTTGAGATCCATGTGGTACGGGAAGATAAATGACTTTTATTCTTATGGAATTTTTTTAGGATGTACCATTAAAGGAACTAAATGGTTTCCCATTTGTGAACAAGTTACATAATCAATTAGGTTGAAACATTCATAAAAAATCGTGTTTCTAGGACATAGAAGATTTCTACCCCAATGGAATACATACTGATCTTGGATGACATCATTCCATGGAAGTTCATAATAACATACAACATCATATACACTAACATTTGATAAACTATTTACGAAATTAAAAAATGTGGACACTAATTTTGGTAAACCATTTTCAAAAAACATTGCGAAAACCAGTTAAAAAAAGTGATCAGTTTTTTTTGAATTAAAAAAATGGAATTGTCTGTATATTAGACATTTTCTTGATGTTATGCATGTTGAAAAAAATGTATGTGATAGTGTCATCAGAATGTTGCTAAATGCACCTGTCAAAATAAAGGATGGAATTAAGGCAAGGTTAGACATGGTTGACATGGGAATACAAGAAGAGTTGGCACTACTAAAGGGTAAAAAATGAATATTTCTTCCTCCTGCTTCTTATACTCTTTCTAAGAAGGAGAGATATCATTTTTGAAACTTCTTGAATGATGTAAGGGTTCCAAAGGGGTATTCCTCAAATATTAAGAACATCGTGTCAATGAGCGATTTAATGTTAGAATCAAAAATATTATAACTGGCATGTTTTGAGGAAAGATCTAATTCTTATAGATTTACGTTTCATTTTTTTCAAGAATATGTGTCATATATTAACCAAACTCTATTTCTTCTTCAAATCTATGTAAATCAAAATTGTAGACTCTGAGAAATTTCTGACTATAGAAAAAGAATTTTCATCATATTATGTGAATTGAAAATGTTCTTCCTGCCGACATTATTTGATATGATGGTTTATTTAATGGTTCACTAGGTGAGAGAGATTTCAATATGTATTTATGTATACTATATATGGATGTACCCCATTGAACATTATATGAAGATTTTGAAATGGTATGTCAGAAATCAAAGTTGGCCAGAGGGTTATATTCTAGAGTGATATATTGTTGAGGAAGACACTGAATTTTGTGCAAAATAACTGTCTGATGTGGAATGGATTGGTCTACTAAAATCTAATCACACTGGGCAGCTTGTGGGTGAAGGAAGTTTTAGAAGAGAGGTTGTCCTAATCAAAATTATAGATCGGGAGAAGGCCCACCTTTATGTTTTCCATAATAATTTGGATGTTGACCCATATGTTAAAACCCACTAATAAATTCTTAGCCATTTGAATTCATCAATGGCTGAAAAATGGATATCAAATACACATAATCAATAGTTTATAAGATGGTTTTGGGGCCATATTTTTAAGAAGTTAGATGAAAATTTGGACTCAATTTCAAAATGATTTTGATGGCTAGCCAGAGGACCAACTGTGTACGTATCATCTTACAAAGATTATTTAATTAATGGTTATACATTCTATACTAATGAACATGATGAAGACAGTACCATGCAGAATAGTGGAGTTACTCTTTTGGCTGAAGCAATGCATGTTTCTAGTTCTAAGAAAATAAATCCAATTTATGTGAATATTTCATACTTTCGAATCATCAAACAAATATGGGTGTTGGATTTTACGGCATTATAAGTATTGATTTTTCAGTGCAATTGGGTTGATAGTCGGAGTTTTATTAATATAGGTGAATGGAGATTTGTGAAATTTGATTTTATTAAGGAAGGTTTCAAATATGAAATGTTTATAATGGAATCAAAGGCAAAGTATTTTATGTTCTAGATCCCACAAACTTAAACTAGTCAATTGTTCTTTGATTGTCCAAAACTACTGAAAGATAGATGAAAATTAAATGGAGGATGATCCTTTCATTAAAACATCACAATCATTTCAAATTGGTCCTAATTTAGGGTTATTTTTTATATCAGATGAGACCATAATGAAGGGATTTGGATAGTTGATAGAGGGGTCAAATCCCTTCATCCTTTAAAAAATATTTCATTATTCAATTTATATTTTTTTGTAATATACATCATGTTACCTTATGTTATTATCTATTTTTTTATGCTTTTATGTAATATAAATTAAATGCTAAACCACTTATTTAGATAATGACTTATGCACATGCTGATGCTCCCAATACTAAGGCGTAATAGGTCTCTCAACCCCTTACTGCTCACAGTGCAGAGGAACAACATGCTTCTCAACCTACTGCTGCTCCCAGTGTAGTGGGGCAATAGGTTTCTCAATCTGTTGTTGCTCCCACTGTAGAGGTATGACCACCATCTTAACATGTAGATGATAGCTCTCTGGGGGAACAAACTAATGATTTTGAATAAAAGGAAATGGTAGGCCATCAAATACCAGTAGTGTAGAAAAAATAGGAGCACCGTAGTTTAAAGGTGTTAGAAAAAATCATTAAAGAGAAAGAAAAAGGCATAAAATATAAATTCTAATGGAATACACGGGGCTAGTATATTAACCCCATCAAGTTCATGTTCAGTAGTTACATTATAACTATCACTCAAAAATGTGTATCGATTGATGTACATTCGTGGAACCATGTTTTCTCCGATCTTAAGATAATGATGTGAGAAGATATTATGATAACATTATGATATCATTTCTTTAATTTAATAAAAATTAAAATAATTAAATATTGACTTACTCTTCATCATCTCTTACAGAGTGCATTTATATTATATGACTCGCAAAAGTAATATGTATTAAGGGTTGTTTGAAGGATTTACAAGGGCTTTCAAACAATTTTAATGAAATATAATCTTACAGATTTTTAAGGGGAAATAAAGCCGAACCCACCTCCTATTTATGCACACTGGATAACCCAATGAGCATGGGATGCATTTACCAGCCATCATGCAGAGCAGTATTTTCGTGTGAATTGTGTCTGGTAATATGTTATTTGATGATACATGTATTCATCACTTTGATTTATGGTTTTTTATTTATGAATCATCAACTGAGTGTGGAAAATAAGGAATGAGCAACAAAACCAGCGTAACCCTACCGTAAAGCAAGGATGGGGTACACTTCACTTGAAAAAAAATTGGTACATATTTTAAATCTACCATAATACTTTTATGTGACATAAAACAACACCATAACTATGTTTCTATATTTATTTTAAAATTGATGAATCCAAATCCAAAGAGACTTCCATCACATGCCACGTTCAATGGAGGGAGGTATGTGTAAATAAATATAGGATATCAATAGATGAAAACACACAAAAAGTGTGGGAAACATGTGTAAGTATGACATAATAAAAAATGATTTAAATTACTTTCTCATAAAAATGATTACTTATTTTCCTATATTTTTTATCTGATAGTCATAGGAATCAGCAACACACACACTGAATATAGATATACTTTCGGTGTCCTTGAAGTAGCCAGAATAGTATGGTCCTGTCAGAGGTGCGAGATTTAGGGTAACACTCAAACATTTTTTGAGAAAAAAAACAAGAGGAGGATCAAAGTGAAGAAATGAAAAACATGAAAGAGAGGTTATATAGACTTGAATAACAATTCTAATGGCAGAGATAGATTCGAGAAACTTTTATGGAGGAAAATAGACGAAACAGCTCTAGAAAAACCAGTATATGACGATCCCACTCCACACCCACCAGCTTTGACATGATCCATTCCCCTTTAAAACCTATCTTATATGAGGTAATAAATGATCTAATAATTGTTTCTCTGAAATTTGAATCATATAGATACTGATACCTTTCCAGTTCTAATTTTCTATAGGGTGAAGATGATTGTGATTTATAACTATCAACACCCACCCATCACCTTGTAGCGAGGGCTATGGTGTTCAATATCCAGAACAACATTCTATAAAAAAAACCACTTCCAATAGTTTTTGTGAGAGTGTTGATTAATGTAGACCATGATCTAAGAACCGATCTACCCATTCCAATTGATGATAAAGATATTCATAAGGTCGAACGTGATCTTGGAGCATTCATCGTGTGGTTGTCACATCTTGTAAAAAACTTGTTGAGATGGAGGTATTCATTTCCAATTTATTTTTCAAGCTAAACCATTAACATTTAATAATAAAACATATGAACTGATGAATGTTATTACATATAGAAAAAGGGAAGGGGATAAAATGAAAGAATGGATCAAAACTATCTCAATGATCAACAAACCTATTGAAATGATCTACCAAAAGCACCTTAACCTTTCCAATTCTATATCTTCATTTATTATCATTGTAGGATCATTTGGATACAAATTTGAAAGATGGTGGTACTCATATAATTTATTTTGAGGAAAATATTTATGGAGGGGAAGATCCAGACTTCATTAGTGTTGAAAATGTAAGTAAAATCATTGATTATGATTGCATATGTGGCTCATTTATAAATGTATATATGAGATATGTTTTCATTATTTGATTTTCCAAAAGCTGAAATACTATGCTAATTATGACTAAATACATTTCATATTCTTTACAGGAATATTTATGAAAAAATATTTAATGGATTAACTAATTAAAAAAAATTGGACTCATTGGTCCTTATATCACCTCTATAGAATAAAAAATAATACATTCCAAGAAATAGGTTGAAATAGTGACAGGCCTACTCAAATTGTTTAATAGAAAACATATAGATGATAGACTATTCTAAATACCAATGGTGAAGGGGAAAACTCTACCATTTAATAATATAAAATATATTTTAATTTCTTTCATTACTTAGTCTTTTTTTTTGTTTTTAGGCGGCATCATATGCTCATTGTGGTCAATTTAGATACTCCAAATATTTATTTCTTAAATTCAATGCATGGATATCCAACAAACCGACCAAACATGATGGAGTTTTCCAATCTATAATGCACTATATCCAAAAAAATTGAACTAAAAATCTATTTATATAATTTATATTTTCTTTTAATGAGTATTCTATTACGATAGAGTGGTGCATGAATATCATATACATCAATATCATATACATCATGGAAAGAGGCCAGCGTCTTAGGATGAGCAACATCACAAGTACTATGAATTGACAAGTATCATGGTATATATTATAATATTTCACTATCCAAACACATATAAAAAAATTATTTTTCTTAATGTTTCTGTAGTTTATGAAACAAACAAACGGAAAAGCTTGTGGTTATTATTTTTAAAAAAAATTGAAATATATAGTATTTCATCAACAAACTAGCATCCCCAAAGAGCTATTTTTGATGATAATTAATATTTCATTTAAAATATTTATTTATCATTTTTGTATTTATATTTTTTCAGTACTACCATGACTATTGAAAATACTCATATTCATAAGATGATATAGATTTGTTTATAAATGAATGGAAAATACCTAGTGGAAGAATGTATACAAATAGAGTGAAGATGTGACTTCCATAGAGGTAGTAATTGTTTCATATTTATGTTTAATTTACATATTTGTAGTATTACTCATAATTATTAAGAATATTTTTCTTATAGAGGTGGATTCCTTTTTTCTAGTTGGGGTGGTTTGTTAGAAACATCTTATGCTCGTGAGAGATTGGACTTCGAGGTTACAACTGAGAGAATGAAAACACAAAAATGGGCTAGGAATGTATAAATGTTAATTCCTAATACTTATGTCATCCTTATATGATCATTGATATGTCCCTTCTTTATGATTATTGAGTATCTATGATTACCCTTTCTTATGTTTCATGTCCATACGTTATGATGAATTGTTTTAGAAATGATGTGCCTTTCTAGAAAAGATAACTTAATGAGAGAATATTATGAACTATTTTTTTATGTTTCTATGTTTCTAAAAACACTAAACCCAAAATATTCTGGAATGGATCCTTTTTTTATCTAAGTAATATTAATCCAATAAGATGTGATATCTATGTATGAAATTTCTGGGTCAATATAGTTGGTATCAGACTAACTGACCTACTCCAAACCAAGAAAATGCATACAGCTATTTTGATAATTTAGAAATATGATCCATAAACCATTTTAAATGTTTAATAATCAACTCCACCTCAATACGATGCCTTATGTGACTGGTATGACTCAAAGTGTCACTTTTTATTTAAAATTGACATTATTTTTAGTAAAAAGAACAAGTGACATACTGAAAATTAAAAAAACACGTTCAGATTGTTTTTATAGTTTTGGAAAATAATCCATAAGACATTTTTGATGTGTAGGAATCAACTGCACCTCAATATGAAGCATGATGTGAATGTTATGACATTAAGTGTGTATTTTTATATTAAATTAACATTAAATTTAGAAAAAAGAATAGGTGAAATACTAAGAACCAAGAAAAAATATTTAGATTATTTTGATACTTTTGATAAAAGATCTATAAGTTATTTTTAATGTGTAGGAATAAAACACACCTCAATCTGATGAACGGTGTGACCGGTATGACTAAAACTGTCTGTTATTTGTTTAAATTTGACTTTTTAGCTCAAAACATGTCACTCAATGAAAACCAAACAAACGTGCACTGATTTTATTTATAATTTAGTAAAATGGTTCATAAGTTTTTTTACATATATAAAGTAGTCTCATGTCAACAAATGCACAATGGGACTGGTATGACTAAAAATGCATGTTTGAAGTTTAAAATGATATTTTAGTAAAAAAACACAACTAACATACTAAAAACTGACAAAATTCATTCATATTGTTTTTATAATTTAGTATAACATTCCATGAGTCATTTAGGACATGTAGGAGTCAAACCCACCTCAATAAAACAAACACTGTGACCATTATAACTCCAAATGTATCTTTTTATTTTAAATTGGCATTAATTCAAGTAAAAAAGAATAAGTGACCGACTAAAAACCAAGAAAAAGCATTTTTATTGTTTTTATACTTCAGAAAAATGATCCATGGGTCATTTTTTACGTGTAGGAATCAACCCCACCCCAATTTGATACAAGGTGTGACAGGTATGGATAAAAGTGTCTGTTATCTGTTTAAAATTAACATTTTAGCTCAAAATGTGTCACTCATTGAAAACTAGGAAAATACCCTCCAATTGTTTTCATAATTTATAAAAATGATTCATAAGTCCTTTCTAATGTGTATGAAACAGTCTCTTATCAAACTGATGCATGATGTGACCATTATGACTCAAAATGCATCTTTCCAATTTGAAATGATATTTTTTGTAAAAAACACAATTTTCATACTGAAAACCATGAAAACACATTTGAATTGTTTTAATAATTTAGGAAAAATATCAATGAGTAAATTGGGGCGTTTAAGATTCAAACCCGCCTTTGTAAAACTAATGGTGTGACTGGTATAACTCAGAATGTGTCTTTTTATTTAAAATTAACATTAATTTAAGTAAAAAAGAACCAATGACATACTGAAAACCAATAAAAAGCATTTGGATTTATCTGATACTTTAGTAAAACGATCCATGAGTCATTTTTTGCATGTATGAATCAACCGCACCTCAATCTAATGCACGATGTGACCAGTATGACTAAAAGTGTCTCTTATCAGTTTAAAATTGACATTTTAGCTCAAAATGGGTCACTCACTAAAAACAAAGAAAACACGCTCCAATTGAATTCATAATTTTATAGAGAGATTAATAAGTCCTTTGGTTTGTTTATGAAGCATTCTCACATCAAACCGATGCATTATGTGGCTGGTATGGCTCAAAATGTGTGTTTCTAGTTTGAAATGATATTTTAGTAAAAAACATAACTGGCATACTGAAAACTAAGGAAACACATTTATATTGTTTTGATAATTTTGGACAAAAAAATGAATAATTTGTGATGTGTACGAATAAACCCCACCTCAATATAATGCATGGTGTGACCACTATAACTCTAAATGTACCTTTTTTATTTAAAATTAAAATTAATTTAAGAAAAAATAATAAGTGACATATTAAAAAATGAGAAAACAGATTTAGATTATTTTGATACATTAGGAAAATTATCCATGAGTCATTTTTGAGGTGTAGAAATCAACCAAACCACAATCCAGTGCATATTATGACTAGAATGACTAAAAGTGTCCGTTATCAGTTTAAATTTGACATTTTAGCTCAAAACATGTCATTCACTAAAAACAAGAAAACTCCCTCCAATTTTCTTCATAATTTAGGATAGTGATTCGTAATTCCTTTTTGATGTGTATGAATCAGTCTCATGTCAAACTGATCCATGATCTGACCATTATGACACAAAATGTGTGTTTTTTGTTTTAAATGATATTTTAGTAAAAAAACACAACTGACATAATGAAAACAGAGAAAACTCATTTAGATTGTTTTGATACTTTATAAAAACAATCCATGACTCATTTTTGATCTGTAGGAATTAACCCCACCTTAATATGACGCACATTGTGACCTGTATAAATTCAAATGTGTCTTTATTAAAAATTAGTAGTTTATTAATGTATTATTTCATATTAATGTTTAATTTGTTTATTTATAATATTACTAACATAATAATTATTTTCTTATATAGGTGGAATATTTTTCTTGAGTTACGATGATTTTTTCGGCAACTGATACCATGGGTGTACATTTATTAGAGGGGATCACAAACATCAAAAGATAAAACATTAATGTTTTAACTATTTTTTGGATAACTGTAAATTTAATTATATAAAACATTATTTTAAATGTATATAGTAGTGATTTTTTGTATATACCATGGGTGGATATTTTTGTATTCATGATGTCATTTTCCAAACCCTTGTGTGCACTACTTGTTTTTTATCATTTGTGTCATGTATGTGTTTATTTTTTCCTTCTTTATTCTTATATAACATTTATTATAATATTTTTTATTTTGTATAGTGAAACCATGTGATATTCCTACCTTGTGTATGTATTGACGTGGAATTCACTAAACTTGCACTATTTTATTGGTCTTTCTAGAATCAATTAAAATTTGTTTTGATTTTTTTATTGATATTAACATTATTTATGCTCTATTATGATTTCTTTTAATCCCTATATCTTTCTGATATTTTTTATGGTTTAGTTGAATCATCATGTACAGATTTGTAATTTTGTGTTGTAAGAATTGTATTGGCTAAGATTGTTGTATTTTCTATTGTTTTGTGTGCTATGTATATTTTTCATGCTTTTGTGTAGGTTTTTGGTTGGTTGTGTTGTTATATAAATAGCACATCCTAGCTAGCTAGGCATTATCAACTCTATTTTGAGTGCTGATAAAGTCATCCCATTATCTGTTCTAATTAAAGCGCTGATAGAGGAGTCCTTTATTAGCACTAAAAATAGCAATGATAAAGGGGACCCCCCCTTATCTTCATTGTGATTAATAGTTCTTTCTTACCATTCTTAAAATCAATTTCTAGTGATTTTGAAAGAGCTATCTGTATTAGTGACACCTACCTAACAAGTCGTAACTGATCCCACACCTGAAGGTGGAGCTGGCACGGATCCTCTTCCATAGAAAGTAGATGTAAAGGTATGATAGAATCTATGAATACATCTAACAAAACCACAAGAATGGAACTAAATAGGTTATCTCTAACACTGAGGCTTCATATTCCCCTTCTATCCACACTGATGGCATATAATGGAGTTCCCAATGCGGATACTCTAGGTGCTATTACTCTGCCGAGAAACCTCAAGGATATCCTTCCTGTTAGTGAAAGAATTACTACCCTGTCCTGGAACTAAGCATCTATTCTTGATACTATCAAATTCCCTGAGGCTATGATCATTGATAAGATCCTTATTAATGATCTCAGAAAAGTTATTTATAAAAAGGACATTTATTTACGAGGGGATGACATAATTGATCCCATCCTCAAAACACCTCACTCGTGATAGCTTAATACCATCTAGAAGTAATGAAATGGATTGTATCTTAGTAAATCATAATGAATATTCCATGATGTACATATCACCATTATCTAGGTGCATTAACTCTTTGGATTAGTCATTTATTAGCATCTAAGGGGAAAATAAATCATAGATAATAGTCTGGAAGTCTACCCAGACCATGACCTGATGACAACCAACCTGAGTAATCACATCCCACGAACACATGGATGGATCAGAAAACATATTGGTGGAAATATCAACCCTCCTCTCTAGAAGTGTCTTTATATTCTCAAATATATAAATAATGGCCTCTATCCGAGACTCTACATCTTAAGAAACACAATCTCCCAAGAATATGGTATGTTGTTCTTTCTGAAACTCATGAGTCGTATCATCTATAGTAAGTATAGCTCATAAAGCACCTAGCATGGATAATATCATATATAGAAAACCCTCTCAAAACTAGGTGTCAATGCCCAATTATAGGATAGCAGGTGGTGCCTCTAGTGGAACTAGTGAAGGTATCACTGGTGGATTAGGGGCCCCCACCCCAAGAGCATGGTTGTTACCACCCTTCGAGCATACAAATGAAGAATTGTGTAGTGTAATAGCACAAAAATTTACATGAACATACCTTAGAAAATGATTTTAGAGTAGATAGATACACTATTATAAGAAGAACATAAGAAAAGGGATCACTACCCAACATACATCGAAACTACTTGCTTAAAAGGTTAGGGTATTGGCAAGTGTTTAGCTTTTATATACAGGGAATCTAACATATGGAACATTCAATTGCAATTCAAGGAGGAAAACACTCTTTAACTTATAGCTAGCCTCTCCATTTATTGAAACCCATTTCTTTTTATAAAAGACTTTGAATTTAAGTCCATTTGTTCTTATATACATATATCAAGTTTAAATTAAATGGATTGGAATTCCCAATTAGTACGGGCCCAAACACCTTATCACTGAAATCGACACCCATTTAATTTCAATTTTTTATCTTACATTTAGTCATAGAATGTAATATGTAAAAATTATGATGTCTTGACTCATTGAATTTCCCTTTCCAATTAATAAGGGCCCAGACACATTATAATTGAAATTTGTAATCATGTGATTGCAGCCAAAGCCTAGCTCATATAACCAGAGTTACATAGCTTAGGTGTGTAGAAACTAGCTATTTAAGATCCCATTATTAACCTACAAAAGAAAAAACTATTTAGATTTATGTTGACATTTTAAATGGCCAATTTAATTTTTCTAAATAAAATATTAATAGCACAGGAACATATAACACTTAACAATCATAAGTAACACATGAAATGAAAGAAATTAAATTCACCTATATGGAATGACATGTGTATGAAAATTGATATCTTGGTTTCTATAATGATTCATGTAAAAATTCTCCTTTCTATACCAGGTCAAGGTAGAAAATCTATAAATTATAACAAACAAAAAAATTCATGTGCATTAGAAAACTGTGAAAATATATCAACTATAATAAGAGAAACACATGACATCAATTTCCTATTACTAGAAAACTTGATATTTACCCTAAGTGTGGGTTAGATACTCAAAAGAATTACTTATAACCAATTTATAATATATTCCTAATATCCAGTGTAAATTTCCCAAAAAATAAGATAATAGAAAAACAAATCCCTTATACCACTCTGTGACATCTGACCTAGGTACCACTCAAAGGTTCCCCAAACCCATTTGGCCACATGGCCTCAAGAGAACCTCCCCATACGTCAAAGGATACCAATTAGTAGTTAGATATTAGATTGTTATAAGGGGTGAATATGCCCTTTGGTCAGAGAGGAGAACAAAAAATATAATAATAAGTGGATAAAAATAATATATTCACAATAATGAATAATCAAAAATGGTAGTGGATGTATGTATAATCAACCATAAATTATAATCAACTCAAATGATGAAAATTATCATATATAAAATGATGTAATTTCATGTCTCTACAAAACAGGAAAATAGGTAAGCATGGCATCAGACAGACAGAACAATACATGTTGTACAAGAGAAAAAAATACCAAAAAACATCCAAGCATCCTAACACACTCAAATTTCATGAATATTTTTAATCATCATTTAATGATTTTTTAATAATTTTAATGAATAATTCCATATATTAAAATGTTTTATTTAAATATTGGGATTTAAAATTAAAGGAATAAAATTAGTGATAAATTAATACAAAATTGTTGATCTCTGGATTTGAAATTTATTTATGATTTTTTTATTTGTATTTTTAAAAGCGAGTTTGAATTATTATATATTAATATTTATTCATGTGAATAATAAAAAGCTATGCCAAGGATGGATATCATACAACTACAACTAAAAAACTACATAGCTAGGCCGGAGTAGGCCTATTTGGCCATGCAAAGCGCATAGGAGGTCTATAACATACATTTATGGAAGCATAACCAGGTCCATGGTGAGAGGTCATGGGAGTAGAGTGGGCCTAAAGGCTCGCAAGGGTTGACCAGTGCAGCTCGACCCAAGTCATGTGTGTGTGAGTGTTTCTACGAGCCCACCTCGATGCATGGTTCTGATCCAACTACCGAGAACGTTTTTTATACACTCTCACACATAAACTTTATCTTTTCAATGTGGGAGAAATTATTTCATAGTATTATTCCTCATTTAATGGAAAGGTGATGTTCCATATCTCACGCACATGATGCGCCTAAAACACAACTGCACCGCAAACTTTTCCACTTCTCATCCACTTTCTTCTTCTTCTTCAATAACCACTATTACTTATCTCACCGATAAACACCAATATCCTACCAATAAAATATTGATTTCAATCCATCTCCTAGTTATGAAGCCTGAGACTATCATGGATCATCTTCATACACTGAAATGATCCCACTAAATCCCTTTCAAATCTTTATCTAGCCACTTTGAAGGCCAGATGAAGGGGGAGATCATCACTACCAAATTACAATGCCATGCATCCATGTTCCCATGATTCCATACTTCTTTCATCGCTACCACATCCATACAACCATACAACACCCATGCACACTGAATTCCAGTCCACAATACAATGATAAAGAGCTGAAATCCTTGTCTATTTTTAAATATTCACTCAAGGGTCTCATGGGGGATTAAAGGATATCACTTTTCAAACATAATCCTAGATCAGGGGGAATAACTAATCCATGACTGAGGTATGATGAAGGAAATACTTCTCTATAAATATAAGAGGACTTTCTATTTCCAAAGGATTTGGAACTATCATGAGGAGGAGGTGAAGCTGAAGGATACTATTCCCTTCCTGTTTTATTCTTCAATAAAACTTTATTTTATTTTCTATTCTATTTATTTTTATTCCTTATGTAATTTAAATTTTATTTTCTTAAATAATTTAATTCTAGCATGTTCTTCTTCTTCAATCCATGTGATCCATCTTCTTCTCTTCTTCTTCTATTTTATTATACTTATAAGAATCTATCCTTTATATTTATTTTATTTTTTTATTTTTTTATTTTATTTATTTATTTATTTTATTTTATTTATTTTATTTTATTTGAGTCTTCACACTCTCTCCCTATCTATTATGCTTCATCTATTTTTATTTTTTGGATTTCATGGGTTTGTGTTCTTCTTCTATTTCCCTCTCTAATTATTTTTTCTTTTTCTTCTTCTTCTCTTTTATCTTCTTTCAATAGTGACCTCTTACTATAAAAAATATGGGGCTAACCTGAGTCTTTTCCTAAGGGAGTTAAGGGGTGTTTTCCATTCATTATATGCTTAAATTATTATGTTTCATTTATGTTTTTGGTGAGAAAGAGATAAGTTAATAAGTGTGGAGTTTTTCAACTATGGAACCAAACTCAAAATCATATATATTATTTTTTTAAAGATTTTCCCTCCCCCAAGAAAAACATAATATCTTTATTTGATGGAGTTGAGTCATTTATTGAATTAAATGTCATATGATGTAGTCGAGTCCAGGAAATTGTCACATTCTCTAATGAGGTGTGTCATCACCCATGATTACAAGAGGAGGTCGAATTAAGATTTATAAAGGTATTTGAGATTTCACACAACTAAATAAAATAATAGTAATTCATACATGAGATCCTGGAATTAAATTATTTAACTAAATTTAATCCCCATCAAGGAGAATGATAAAACCCATAAACCAAACCAAAAATTCTCAGCTCTTTATTTTCTAATCACATAATACCATTGTATGTTATCATGAATTTTATCACTTTTTTTATCTTATAAAATTCCTCTACATTAATAGAATAAATAAAAATAACCAAAAATAAGTAGTTTAGGTGAATTGGAATAAGTAGTAGAACAACTATGAAGCTTATTAAGTAAGATAACTTCGGTTAACCTCTATGCTATATTAGGAAAATAAATTTGCTTCTTATATTCCCTATTATAAGAATGCATCAAAACATGTACTCATTCTAGGGATATAATAAAAAGTTTATTTGCCTTTTATATTTTCAAATTAGATAGTTCTTAATTTCATAAAAAACTAAAAAATATATTTTTCAATGAGGTTTTCAAATAGTTATTTTTTAATACAAGGAAAATTAACTCATAGGTATAACAAAAAGAAACATTCTATACTTATTATTCCCTCTAATGAAAGAATTTTTCTCTTATTATACTGGTCAAGAAGAAGCAAATAGGCATAGAGATAGGCCGCTCACATCAATGTTTTTTTGTAAATGGGGGATTAACTTTGAACCAACATATAGAGATTCGAGGCCTATATGGAAGTACCGCTGGAGATGCCAAATTTTTGTAAATAAATTAAATAGGTTGAAGTTAATATAAAGTAACATCAAAATCCTAACCATTTTAAGATCCAGATCTAAGATGACCATTTTTAGTTTGAGTATATTCATGTTGAGGAATATTTTTCTAATAAGATACATGTGGGAGATCAATAAGATCTGGAAGAATTATGGAATGAGTATGAGGTAAAAAAATTTCTCCCCATTCCCCACAAAGTTTAAGATTCATAACCATACAATATCTTTCTATACATGAGGAATACGCCACTCGTGTGATATAATTTGAGGAAAATATGGAGGATCCTCACTACCTACTTCCATCTACTAATAACCAACTTCAAGAGGAACTCACCACTGAAGAATATATTTAATCTAAACCAAATAAGGGACTTAAACTTATCTCAAACTATATTTAATTATATTTTATTCAATCTGAATTGAGTATTATTTCCCTCCACTTTGATTTTTAAAATTTAGACAACCCTTTCCTTTCCTTAGAGGAATATAATGAAACTAGACATGCACCTATTGAGGAACACATGGAGCCCCCCAATTTTGATGAACTTGAATTTGTAGAATCCCATGATTAAATCCAAGTATTTTATCCTTAGGAAATCCAGATACATGTTGATAAAATTTAAAGGGGTGATTCAATCTTAAAATAAAACATACCTCCATACATTCTCTTTAACCATTCAATTAAAGAAGCATATGTGGAGTTAGAACTGGTCAAGAAGAAAGAGGTTTCACAAGTATAATTAAATGAGTGGGATGATATATACTTCATTCTACCCCCTCCATTAATGTTATTCCAAATTATGAAGAGATAGGATCTGCTATATTCTATCATGGGATCATTCTTCACTACTAAGGAAGAAATGGAGGACGAGAAAAGCCACATGTGGTGGTTCAAGTTAAAAAAGATCCACCCACCATCAGATTATGGAAAACATTTGGTACTTACCTCTTGAGGTAGTAAAAATATAGGGTCTACTTGGGGGTTATACCAAGATTAATCTTTCTACTTTCTTTCTAGGATTTCAATTTCATTATTAGGATTAGTTTATCATACAACCCACCCCCATTTATCTTTTTGTGCTTAAATGGCATGATCATTGTGATTAATTAAGTAATTTTATTTTATGGGTTCATAATGGAAGAAGGAAATCCCAAATAGTAAATTAGGAAATATGAATAATCTTCATGGAATAGGGAGTTCATTCTTATATTCTTTATATTCAAAGTCTCTACGTTTTTTTCTTCCAAAAATCTATTATGAGATTTTAACTAAAAATTGCATACCAATATTTGAATTATGCTTTACTTGACATATCTATGATATATGAGTTTCTTATGTATCATGTGATTCCATGTTTTAGATTTCAATGTTAATAAAATTAAATGAGTAAAATTGATAATTAAGTTATTTAATTAAATCATGGATATTAAAATGAGGACTCGTGATTTGAGAAAATTAATTGATTCATGTAAATAAAATTTCCCTATCAATTCTCATGCTTTAAATTTTTGAAATTAATGGGAATTGATATGTTATATTTTAATCATTCCTTGAGTGATTCTATTAGGTAAAATGTTTCATTCCCGATTGGATTTCTAGACAATGTACTTCTATATTATCTTGAGAATATTTGTTGTGTGCTCTTGGGAAATGACACCAACTAGAACATGCATCGAAACTTGTAAAAAATGATTATCAAAAAACAAATTAAAAATGATTTCAGCGTCTTTTGAAAATAAATTGTCCATGAAACCAACATTAAATTAATACTTGTTTATCCCATATAACCATGAATGAATTTGTTAGGGATGATCCACATTTCAAGAAATTTTCATCTATTACAACCCTACTCTAGGTAATTTCATGATATTTTTAAGTTGAATGTGGGGGTTATGGGAGTATTGTTTGAAGGGATAAAATACATTGTTAGGAAAAATACATTAGTGCTACTTTGGGTAATGATAAAATTTATTTGATACATACATTGTACTTCCTCTTTTTTCCCTTCTTGAAAAAAAATAAAAATAAATAGGAATGGGTTGGGACTTAGAAGAATCAAAAATAATCATCACTGGACCAATTAATATTATCATATGTGGTCATTTGGAGGCTGTTAGATTAATTATATGAATAAATTTTGAAAAATAAATAAAAAATAATACTTTGAAAAATTAAAAAAAAAGAAAAAAAATTAAAAAAAATTCAAGAAGGTTCAAATCATATATTATTCTTTATTTCATCCTGAACATTAATTTGAGTTTTAGGGGAATTGGAAGTTTTTAATTTTAAGGGAATAATGTCATTACAATTTTACTTTTGATACAATGCTTTATACTTTATGATAAAAACATCATCTTTGAAACTTAATTTTTAAAACATCAATTCCTGACAACCTAAATCCTCAAAGACATTAGAATCTTCATTGAAATATTCTCATGATTTCATGTGTCATTTTCCCTTACAAAGTTAGAAATTAGTTCTTTTACAAACTTAGGGATAAGGAGCATTATCTTACGATATGAGCATAAATATTCTTGAATTAGTATCATGAGTGTTGATATAAAAGATTTGAGAGAGGTAAAAACTAGTTTGGAATGCCTAATAATAATAAGTTGAGGATCTTGGATGAACTAGAGGATAAGTACAATAATTTTAGAAAGGGGGAAAGTAAAATGTTGGAATTTATTTTTTTTTTATTTGATAATTTTGAAATAAAATTTAAATTTTATGTGGAATTTGAAAATTTTATTTGACATTGATAACTATTTGATTTTAATATTTCAAAATTCAATTAATTGTAATATTGCGGCCCTATGAATTCCATTTTTTGATTTAATGCTTGAGGATAAGACTGATTTATATGTGGGGTTATTTGACATGCTCATATTTCATGAATATTATTAATCATATTATAAATATTTTTCAATTATTTTAATGAATAATTCCATATATTTTAATATTTTATTTAAATATTTGGATTTATAATAAAAGGAATGAAAATTGTGATGAATTAATAAAATGATGTTAATATTTATATTTGAATTTTAGTTATGATTTAACTGATCAGTGTTTTTATGATAGAGTTTTAAATTTTATATGTTAATATTTTTTAGGTGATTACTAAAAAATATGTCAACTATGGACAACCCTCAACCATAGCTATCATCCACAAAGTTAGGTCTGGTAGGTCAGTCTGACCATTCGTAGCAAATAAGAGGTTTAGCATAAGCGGGCGTAGATTCATTCTAAGAATAAATTTTGAAAAAGAAATAAAAAAAATGAACAATACTTTGAATAAGTAAAAAATGGATATAAAAGTAGATAAATATTCAAGAAGATTCAAATCATTCATTATTCCTTATTTGATCATGACCTTTACTTTGAGTTTTAGGGTAAGTGAGAGTTTCTACTTTGAAGGGGAGAATGTCATTACAATTTTACTTTTGATACCATGATTTATACATTATGATAAAAACCTCATCTTTGACACTTAATTTTTAAAACATCAATACCTAACGACATAAATCCTCAGATACATTAGAACATTAATTGAAATTCTCTCGTGATTTCATGAGTCCTTTGCCTTTATAAAGTGGAGAAATTAGTTCCTTTAAAAACCATGCATAAGAACCATGTTCTCATGACATGATCATAAATTTTCTTCAATTAGTATAATGAGTTATGAGATAAAATATTCAATAGAGGTAAAACATGATTTAGAATGCCTCAAAATAATAACTTAATGATCTTGAATGAAAGAGCGGATAAGTACCATAAGTTTAAAAAGGGAGAAAGTAAAATGATTGAATTGATTCTTTAATTGAAAAATGTGAAATTTAATTGAAATTTTAAGAGTAATTTCAAAATTTTATTTGACATTGAAAACTTTTTAATTTTACTATTTTGAAATTCGAAAAATAGTTATATTGGTGCCCTCTGAAATCCATGTCGTGATTTAATGATTGAGGATAATGCTAGTTTATATATTGGGGTATATGACACACTCATATTTCATGAATATTATTAATCAAAATTTAAATATTTTTGGACTATTTTAATAAATATTTCAATATATTTCAATATTTTATTTAAATTATTGTATTTATAAAAAAAGTAATGAAAATAGTGATAAATAAATAAAAGAATGTTAATATTAGGATTTTAATTTTATTTATGATTTTTTTGATCGGTATTTTTATAAGGGGGTTTTAAATTTTCTATATTCATATTTTTCAGGTGATTACTAAAAACATATGTCAACTATGGAAAACCCTCATCCATAGCTAGCATCTACAAATTTAGGGGTGGTAGTTCAGTCCAACCAATCATTGTACACAAGAGGTCTAGTACAAGCCAGGGTGGATTCAATCTAAGAATAAATTTTGAAAAAGAAATAAAAAATATAAAAATACTATGAAAAAGTAAAAAATGGATATAAAACTAAAGAAAAATTCAAGAAGGTTCAAATCCATCATTGTTCATTATTTGATCATGACCTTTACTTTGTGTTTTAGGGGAAGTGGTAGTTTCCACTTTGAAGGGGATAATATCATTACAATTTTACTTTTGATACCATGCTTTATACTATAAAAGAAAAACCTCATCTTTGACACTTAATTTTTAAAACATCAATTCCTAACAACCTAAATCCCCAGAGACATTAGAACCTTGATTTAAATTCCCTCATGATTTCATGTGTCCTTTGTCTTTACAAAGTGGAAAATTAGTTCCTTTACAAACCTATGGATAAGAAGCTTGTTCTTATGATATGAGCATAAATATTCTTGAATTAGTATCATGAGTGATGAGAGAAAAGATTCAAGAGTTGTAAAACATGATTTGGAATGCCTAATAATAATAACTTATGGATCTTGAATGAACGAGAGGAGAGGTACCATCATTTTAAAAAGGGAGAAAGTAAAATGATTGAATTGATTGTTTATTTGAAAAATGTGAAATTTAATTGACATTTTATGTGGGATTTGAAAATTTTATTTGAAATTGATAACTGTTTAATTTTACTATTTCAAAATTTTAATAGTAGTAATATTGGTGCCCTCATATCCATGTTTTCATTTAATTCAATAGGATAATTATGGTTTATATGTGGGGGTATTTTACACACTCATATTTCATGAATATTATTAATCAAAATTTAACATTTTTTGAAGTATCCTAGGGAATAATTCCATATATTTTAATATTTTATTTAAATGTTTGGATTTATAATAATACGAATGAAAATGGTGATAATTGAATAAAAGAATGTTAATATTTGGATTTTATTTTTATTTATGATTTGTTTTATTGTTATTTTTATAAGATAGTTTTAAATTTTCTATGTTCATATTTTTTTCAGTTGATTACTAAAGAAATATGTCAACTATGGACAACCCTCAACCATATCTAGAATCCACAAAGCTAGGTATGGTAGGTCAGTTCGGCCATTCATAGCACACAAGTGGTCTAGCATAAGCTAGCGTGGATTCATTCTAAGAATAAATTTTGAAAAAGAAATAAAAAATCGGAAAATACTTTGAAAAAGTAAAAAATGGATATAAAAGTAGAGAAATATTCAAGAAGGTTCAAGTCATTCATTATTATTTATTTTATCATGACCTTTACTTTGAGTTTTAAGGGGAGTGGGGGTTTTTACTTTGAAAGGGTTAATGTCATTACAATTTTACTTTTGATATCTTGATTTATACTTTAAGAGAAAAACCTTATCTTGGACACTTAATTTTAAAAATATCAATTCCTAACAACCTAAATCTCTAGAGACATTAGAACCTTGATTTAAATTCCCCCATGATTTCATGAGCCCTTTGTCTTTAAAAGTGTAAAAATTAGTTCCTTTACAAACCTAAGGATAAGAAGCATGTTCTCATGATATGAGCATAAATATTCTTGAATTAGTATCATGTGTGATGAGATAAAAGATTCAATAGAGGTAAAACATGATTTGGAATGCCTAAAAGATCTTGAATGAACATGAGGATAAGTACCATCATTTTTAAGAGGGATAAAGTAAAATGATTTAATTGATTGTTTATTAGAAAAATGGGAAAATTAATTTACATTTTATGTGTAATTTGATGATTTTATTTCACATTGATAACTGTTTAATTTTACTATTTTTAAATTTAAATAATTGTAATATTGGTTCCCTCTAAATTCCATGTTGTGATTTAATTCTTGATGATAAGACTGGTTTATATCTGGGGTTTTTGACACACTCATATTTCATTAATATTATTAATCATAATTTAAATATTTTTTAAGTATTTTCATAAATAATTCCATATATTTTAATATTTTATTTAAATGTTTGGATTAATAATAAAATGAATGAAAATGGTGATAAATGAATAAAAGAATGTTAATATTCGGATTTAAATTTTAATTACGATTTTTTATCAATATTTTATAAGGGAGTTTTAAATTTTTTTATTCATATTTTTTCACACGATTACTAAAAAAATATGTCAAATTTGGACAACCCTCAACCATAGATAGAATATACAAAGTTAGTTCTGGTAGGTCAGTCTGGCCATTCATAGCATACAAGAGGTCTAGAACAAACTATTGTGGATTCATTCTAAGAATAAATTTTGAAAATGAAATAACTAATAGAAAAATACTATGAAAAATTAAAAAATTTATATAAAAGTTTAGAAAATTTCAAGAAGTTGTAGATCATTAATTATTCTTTATTTGATAATGACCTTTACTTTGAGTTTTAGGAAAAGTGGGAGTTTCTGCATTCAATGGGAGAATGTTATTACAATTTTACTTATGATACCATGCCTTATACTATAAGAGAAAAACCAAATCTTTGAAACTTAATTTTTAAAATTTCAATTCCTGATAACCTTAATCCCCATATATATTAGAACCTTGATTGAAATGCTCTCATGATTTCATATGTCCTTTGTCCTTACAAAGTGAAGAACATAGTTCCTTTACATACCTATGGATAAAAAGCATGTTCTCATGATATGAACATAAATATTCGTGAATTAGTATCTTGAGTGATGAGAGAAAATATTCAAGAGTGGTAAAACATGATTTGGAATTCCTAGTAATAATAACTTAAGGATCTTGAATGAACAAGATGAGAAGTACTGTCATTTTAAAAAAGGGAGAAAGTAAAATGATCGAATTGATTTTTTATTTGAAAATTTGACATTTTATGTGGAATTTGAAAATTTTATTTTAAATTGATAACTATTTAATTTTACTATTTAAAAATTTAAATAATATTAATATTAGTGCCCTCTCAATTCAAGGTTGCGATTTAATGCTTGAGGATAAGACTGTATTATATGTGGGGGTATTTGACACACTCATATTTCATGAATACTATTAATCATAATTTAAATATTTTTGAAGTATTTTAATGAATAATTCAATATATTTTAATATTTTATTTGAATGTTTGGATATATACTAAAATTAATGAAAATGGTGATAATTGAATAAAACATTCTTAATATTTGCATTTGAATTTTATTTTGGATTTGTTTGATCGGTATTTTTATAAGAGAGTTTTAAATTTTCTATGTTTATATTTTTTAGGTAATTACGAATAAAATACGACAACTATAGACAAGCCGCAACCATAGCTATCATCCAAAAAGCTGGGTCTGGTAGGTTAGTCTGGCCATTCATAACACACAATAGGTCTAGCATAAGCTGGCATGGATTCATTCTAAAAATATATTTTTAAAAAGAAATAAAAAATAGAAAAAATATTTGAAAAAGTAAAAAATGGATATAAAAGTAGAGAAATATTCAAGAAGTTTCAGATCATTCATTATTCTTTATTTGACCATGACCTTAACTTTGAGTTTTAGGGGAAGTGGGAGTTTCTACTTTGAATGGGATAATGTCATTACAATTTTACTTTTGATAGCTTGCTTTAAAATTTAAGCGAATAACCTCATCTTTGACACTTAATTTTTAAAACATCAATTCCTGACAACCTAAATCCTCATATACATTAGAACCTTCATTGAAATTCTCTAATGATTTCATGTGTCCTTTGTCTTTAAAAGGAGGAGAAATTAATTCCTTTACAACCCTGTGGATGAGAAGCATGTTCTCATGATATGAGCATAAATATTATTGAATTGGTATCAAGAGTGATGAGATAAAAGATTGAATAGAGGTAAAACATGATTTGAAATGCCTAATAATAATAACTTAAGAATCTTTAATGAACGATAGGAGAAGTACCATCATTTCAAAAATAGATAAAGTAAAATGATTTCATTGATTGTTTATTTAAAAAATGTGAAATTTAATTGAAATTTTATGTGTAATTTGAAAATTTTATTTGACATTGATAATTATTTAATTTTAGTATTTTGAAATTTTAATAATAGTAATATTGGTTCCCTTTTAATTCTATGTTGTGATTTAATGCTTGAGGATAAGACTGGTTTATATGTGGGGGTATTTGACAAACACATATTTCGTGAATATTATTAATCATAATTTAAATATTTTTGAAGTATTTTAATAAATAACTCCATATCTTTTAATATTTTATTTAAGTGTTTGGATTTATAATAAAAGGAATGAAAATGCTGATAAATGAATAAAAGAATGTTAATATTCAAATTTGAATTTTATTTATGATTTTTTAGTTGGTATTTTTATAAGGGAGTTTTAAATTTTATATATTCATATTTTTTCATGTGACTACAAAACAAATATGTCAACTATGGACAACCCTGAATCTTCACTATCATAAAAAAATTTAGTTCTGGTAGGTGAGTTCATCCATTCATAGCACACAAGAGGTCTAGCACAAGACGACATTGATTCATTCTAAGAATAAATTTTGAAATAGAATTAAAATATAGAAAAATACTATGAAAAAGTAAAAAATGGATATAAAGGTAGAGAAAAATTCAAGAATTTTAAGATCATTCATTAGTCTTTATTTGATCATGACCTTTACTTTGAGTTTTAGTGGAATTGTGAGCTTCCTCTTTGAAGGGGAGAATGTTATTACAATTTTACTTTTGATACCATGATTTATATTATAAGAGAAAAACCTCATCTTTGACACTTAATTTTTAAAACATAAATTCCTAACAACCTAAATCCTCAAAGACATTGGGACATTGATTGAAATTATCTCATGATTTCATGTGTCCTTTTTCATTCCAAAGTGGGGAACTTAGTTCCTTTACAAACCTATGGATAAGAAGCAAGTTCTCATGATATGAGCATAAATATAATTGAATTAGTATCATGAGTGATGAGAGAAAAGATTCAAGAGTGGTAAAACATGATTTGGAAAGCCTAATAACAATAACTTAAGGATCTCGAATGAACGAGATGAGAAGTAACAACATTTTGAAAAACGAGAAAGTAAAATGATTGAATTGATTGTTTATTTGAAAAATGTGAAATTTAATTTACATTTTATGTGGAATTTGAAAATTTTATATGAAATTTATAACTGTTTCATTTTAATATTTCAAAATTTGAATAATAGTAATATTGGTGCCCTCTTAATTCCATGTTGTGATTTAATGCTCGAGGATAAGACTAGTTTATATGTCAGGATATTTGACACACTCATATTTCATGAATATTATTAATCATAATTTAAATATTTTCGAAGTATTTTAATGAATATTTAAATATATTTTAATATTTTATTTAAATTTTTGTATTTATAATAAAATGAATGAAAATGGTGATAATTTAATAAAAGAATGTCAATATTTGGATTTGAAATTTATTTAAGATTTTTTTGCTCGATATTTTTAAAAGAGTGTTTTCAATTTTCTATGTTCATTTTTTTCAAGTGATTATTAAAAAAATATATCAACTATCGAAAACCCTAAACCATAGCTAGCATCCACAAAGTTAGGTCTAGTAGGTCAGTCTGTCCATTCATATCACACTAGAGGTCTAGATCAAGCTAGCATGGAAGCTGGACCAGGCCTGCGGGGAGAGGCCATTTGAGCAGAGTGGGCCCAATGGCCTATGCAGGCTAATTTATGCAGCTCAGTCTTTGTCATGTGTGTGTGAGTGTTTCTAGGATCCCACCATGATGTAGGATTTAGAGCTGAGTACCAAGAAAGTTAGTGAATAAACACTTGTGCCTCACATTCAGTTTTTCAATGCTAGACAAATTCTCACATGGTATAATCCATCATTTAATAGAAACATCATTTACTCACTCAAAGAAGCTCAAGGTCGATTCATCTCCCATTACAGAAGTCTGATACCACTGTGGATTATCTTTAAACCCTAGAATAACCCCCGTAAATCCCTTTTTAGGCTTTGTTCGACCACTTTAAAGGTCAGATGAAGGAGGATCTCATCACTATCAAGTGATAGTGTCCCATTACTATGTGTCCACACCACCCTATTTCCTTCACTACTACCATGTCCTTCCAACCATGAAAAATCCATGAATTCCAAATTCAAGTCCACAGTGTGAAGATAAAGAGCCAAAATCCTTGGTTGTGTTCAAAGATTCCCTCATGGGTCTCATAGGAGTTTCAAGGATATCTCTTTTAAAAAATTTATCGAGAACTGTGGGATTAACCAAGCATTGACCAAGGATAGATGAATGATATCTTCCTCTATAAATATAGGAGGTATTGACACTACTAAATTATTTGGAATCATCGTGAGGAGGTGGTGAAGCTGATGTTTGTTTCTTCCTTCATGTCTTGTTCTTCAATTTATTTTATTTTATTTTATATTCTATTTAGTTTTATACCTTGTTTAATTTAAATTTTACTTTCTTAAATAATTTAATTCAATCATGTTATTATTATTCAATCTTTTTTATTTATATTCTTCCCTTCTTAATATTCTATTTTCTTTTATTTTATTTTTTTCTTCTTATAAAAATATGTCCATCATTTTATTTTATTTTCTTATTTCTTTCCTTTCCTTTCATTTTATTCTTCTCTATCTCTCTCTCTCTCTTCTTATTTTATTTTTATTTTTTTGATATCATGTGTGTGTGTTATTCTTCTATTTTCCTACCTTTTTATTTTTCTTTTTATTCTTCTTCTCTTTTCTCTTCTTCCCACAGTTACCTCTTACCCACAAAATGGGGAGGTTTATCCAAGGCTTACCTTGAGTGAGGTTAGTGGTGTTTCTCATTCATTCTGAGCTTCAATTATTATGTTTTATTTACATTTGTACTGAGATAGAGTGAATTATATGAGTGTTGAATTTGTCCACTATGACACCAAACTCAAACTCTTTTCTATTATTTGTTTAAATATCTTCCCTCCCTTACACTAAACATAACCTCTTTATGAGATGAAGTTGAGTCATTTAGTGGATCAAATGACATACAATGGAGTTAGGTCCTGGATGGTGTCTCATTCTCAATTGAGGTGTGTTACCAACCTAGATTATAATAGGAGGTGGAATTAAGATTTCTAAATTTAGTTAAGATTTCACACCACTAAAGAAAATAATATTAATTTATGAATGATATTTTAGAATTGAATTATCAAGTTGAATTTAAACACCAACAAAGAGAATGATGGAACCCATAAACCAAACCAAAAATGAAAAAAAAAATATTTGTTAATCACATTCTATATTTTCATGTTAGTATTAATTTTAGAACATCATTTATCTTATAAAATTCCATTTCCTTCATTGAATAAATAAAAATATCCAAAATGAAGTATTTTAGTTGAATTATATTATGTAGATTAACAATAGTGAAACTCGTCAAGTGAGATGACCCAGGTCAGCTTCTATGCTATATAAGGAAAATAAACTTACTTTTTTCATGCCCTATTAAAGGTGTATGTAACCTCCAAAGAACTTCCCTTTTAATCGGATACCAAGATTCTATCCTAAAGAAAGAATTTCAGGTGTCCAAGATGGGACACTTCCCCTTGTCCATACTTGCGATCATATAATCTTCCTAGGTATAAACAGCCACCCAAATAAGGTTTGAGATAAGTCTAAGTAGGCTACCACTATATTATCTATACAATCCAATATGTGAATATAAACTGATAGTCTATAGGTATATATAAATGTAAATAAATTCCAAAATAATAACTCATACTGGCTTCAGCCTTAGTTGGTAGTGTATCAGAATATGATATCATTCAATTAATTATTTTAAGTTTTTTATTTATATATAAAACATGAGAATGTTTCAAAAATACTGAAATATATCATAATAATAATGGAGGATCCAAGAAGAAATAAAGACATCCTTTACCTTAGGGGTCATCCAACTCGTAGTAGTAACTCATGCAGTCTAGCAATAAAGGTTCTGAGTGTAATCCAAGGGGCTTTCCCAAGGCATAAAAATTTCTAACTAAGTCCATGTATCTTGTATATATTAATCTCAAGCTAAGTTTGATGGGGCCTAATGGGGGAATACATGAAACCACATATCTAAAGGCAACAAGATGCATCCAAGCAGTGTATCTAAGGAATCACAAAATATAGAGAGATTGAGAAGAGATCCTATGGTATCATACCAAGCATCTGCTAGTAGACAATAACCATGTTCCAAAGTGTTTTCATCCCTTCACAATTGCCTCCATGAATCATAATGGTGTCCTCTAAGTGCTCAAGTCATTCCCTTGGGAATCCATGTTTGAATCAAGTTTGAGAATTCCTATAAAGATAAAAAAATTTCATATGAAATTGGAACCTTATACATATATCACTATTTATTTTAGACCATGTAATACTCATTCCATTTAATAATCTATTAGTTTTATTCCATTTTCTTTCATACCAAGTGACAAGGTAAATTAAGGATTTTCAACCAGGTTCCACTAATTTTGACAATAAAGGCCAAGTAATATCTATACATATATACTTTCCAATAATTATTTCATTTGGTTTATTACATTACCTTTCATCCAAGGTGAAAAGGTTATATAAGAAATGAAACCAATTCAATTCATTATAAAAGTATAGGATAAGTTATACCTATACATATACTTTCCAATTAACAATTTATAGGTTCGTTTAATTGTAAATGAACACTTACCTAACAAGGCCAAGTGTAAAACATAACTGAAAGGTGTCAAAAAGGGATAAACAAAGCATAACATGGAACACACCCTAATTGGGTGGAAAGCATTGACGTATCAACCTATAATGTCATGAAGAACATTTCTCAATAGGTCTTTATAATTTGATCATGTTATAATAAAGGCATGGTAATTTTAAAATCATCACCCGAAGAAAACGGCTTGCGCACAATGATGAAAATTTATAAAAAAAAGTATTTTAGGGAAAATTCATAGACCACCCACCTCAAGACTATATCACTATCCTCATATAGTATCTTCACTTATTTTGGAATGGATAGTAAGGGAAAAGGAGAACATATCAATACCCTAAAAATAGGGAATATGATCCTGCATCCAGATTGCATCATTGAGGGAAACACAAATGATGAACAGAGACTAAGGAGGGAAGAGCTTACCTTGTGGAATCCAATCAGATGAATGAATCTTGATTCCAAGTCTGAATGGGGAATAAATTGATGATCCTAGGTGGAAGTAGATTTATATACTCAACATGAGGTAGGAGGGTCAATTCTTTCTATTGGAGGATGAGAGAAAAGAAACATAGGTTATAAGAAAAATAAGGGGAAATTGTAAATTCAACCTTCTTTAAAGGGGTCGCATGGTTTTGGAAACATGGTTGTTCAAACCAAGAACCAATTTTGTTCCATGCACTAGATATAGAGAGGCCTCACACGGTTTATCCACATTATTGGACAAATTTTTCACCAACTATGCTTATCTTACTATCTAGGAATGGAACCCGCCTAGTTTTACAACATGGTTTGAGAAATAGTTTTCTAATCATAAAATTTGGATCTTCTAGAAAAGGAATAAATTTATCAAGGGTTTGAACCCCTAGGATTCATGGTTAGGTCATGCCATGTCCCCTTCTCTTCCCTATGAAAATCCCTGCACTGTTAGGAGAAATCGTGTGGGCTTGTCCACATAGTTTCTACTAACTATGTGGCCTATTTTCTCTCTTCCACCGTTCCAGGTTCTAAGCTCAAAACAAGACTTAGAAGCCCCTAATAAAATATTTGGTCTCATTAAAAATCAATAATAGATCCATCATAAATAATTAGACCAAAAATTAAAGGATCCATACTACATAAAAAACCGAGTTCATACAAAAACTCCATCTCAATTATTGTACAACTGATCTATGTTGTGTCTAAGGTCTGTAAAGTATAAACTATCACTTGTGAGTGTCCCTCAATATTTTGGGAAAGTATAACTCATGAATCTCTTTTAGAATCATCACATGGTATCTCAAAACAGTGTTCCCAGTTTAGTGAGAAGATTGTGGGGGAATTGTTCAATATTTACTTTATCTTAATAAAATCTATCTAACATGAATCCTCAAATGCAAACTTATTATCATTCTTTAGTATTTTATTAAAGGATAAAGTGATCTTTTTAAAGTACCTAATAATTCTTCTATAAAATCCAGAATCTCCAAAAAATGATCTAATATGTCTTATAGTGGTGGGGTAAGGCTATTCATAAATAAAATCAATTTTATCCTTTTTAACTCATTTCTATATTGGGAAATTATATGTCCCAAAACATTTCATTTCTCTTCAATATAATAAAACATTTCAAAATTCAAAACCAAGTTTTTTTAAATGAATATTTTTAAATAGATTTCTATAATCTACATATAGCTTTGACAAAAAGTTCTAAATATGGTAAATTCATCAAGGAATGTCTCTAAGTAGATCTTGATCAGTTCTGAAAAAAATAACCATCCAACAGAAAAATGTACTTGAGGAATTAAAAATTCCAAAATGAAACCATTGGTAGGAAAACGTACCAAAGGGATGTGTGATTGTGATATTGTCTTGGTATTTGAGAGTGAATGAAGCCTAAAAATACCCATAAAATCAATCCAGTAATAATGGTAGTTCCCAACTAGCCATTTTAACATTTGGTCAACAATTGGTATAGGGAGATAGTATTTGTGCGTGATGTGGTTCAATCTCCTAGAGTCATTTCAAACTCCCCAACTATTATGGATTATTGTTGAAATTATTTCATTATTTTAATTTTAAAAAGTTTTTTATATGGTTTTATTTAGGAAAATGTAAATAAGAGTCACCCATTTGGAGTTTAAAATAAAGAAAATCATTTAAGCTTCTAACAAACTTTTTTCTTCTTTTTTAACTACTACTAGAAGGTTCAGGCTAAGACTTATTTCGGGGTTTACTCACTATATTAGACTCACTTTCCAATAAAATTATATACATTCAAGTGGTAGGGATAATCCATATAATTTCCCCAAATTCCCATCCTATTTATTAATAATTTTCTTTCAAAATTTCAACAATTTTATACTCTTTCTAGGGCTTTAAATTATTTAAAAAAATCACTAGGATCTTTTCATTATTATTTAAAAACATATTTCAATTTTGATGGAAGAATTCAAAATTATAGTCAAATGGATATTTCTAGTGATTTTTTAAGGTTAGTGTTTTCTATTTTGGTAACCCTCACAAGTAAATCACAAGTATTGGTAGCATATTTTAGTAAATCATCGATAAAAATTTCATCAATTTATTTAAATTCTTTAATACTCGAAACTATTTCTAGATTATGATTATTATAGAAAACTAATTCATCAAAAAATTCAAGTGTATCCAACGATCCTAATATGATTACATAATCAAAATTTTCAATTTCCTCCCTATAATAAAAAAGTAATTAATTAATGGTCAAAATAGGTTATCCTCATTTGGATATTTCATTGAGTCAACCATGTTGAAATCCAATACTTAATCACCAAAAATCATAGTAATAGTTCCTTCAGAGACAATTATTATGGTTTTAGAAAAAATGAGTAATTTTATAACTAGAATGTTGGGTGGGTGATCTTTACCTTGTCCTTCATTCATATTAAAAAAGTATAAGTCAATAGGGAACAAAAATCCTTGTACATTTACCAAGACATATTCGAGAATATCTACTGGGTAGACAGTGGCTCAATTGGTATGTTGTACAAAACCTTGGGTGTGTTTGAGTTCTCCCATCTATAGAGAGAAATAAATGGAATAAAACATTACTTTTTTTAATTCTTCCAAATCGCATAGTTCATTGAAAAAATTAATTGATTTTCTAGTTTATGGGATTGTGAAAGTACATGGGTCTTAAAATTTCTTAATAATTTATAGGGTAACTAGGGAAGAAACATTTTTCTTAATCTTACCACTTCACTATCTTTTAATTTCCATCTCTTGATACACATTTCTTTAATAAATTTTTCATTCTTATGAATTTTATGTATAGATTCTAGTAAAGAGATATTGATCCCTACTTTCTTGATTATTATCAGAATCTCTTATTATAGTGTTTCCTCAATGGGTTTATTTCATGGTTTATTCATTATAGGAATGTGTGGTTAGTGGTGGTATGATCCCCCCATCAGGTATTTCCCTTTGTCTTTATTCACATGGGGTGTTTCTATTGGTTCTTCATCTTTATTTCATGGAAAATTTCATAGAGTAAAGTGAGTATCCAATTTTACCTCCCTAGCGAGATAGTGATTCATCACTGCTTCTAATCACCTTTCCACTTCTTAAGGTAATAGAACTATTATTTTCCTTGGGGATGGGATTGGATTTATAAGGAATCTTACCTAAACCTTTATTCTTTTTTTCTTTGATGGTAGTCAAAATATGGTTAAAATATCCTTATATATCCCTTAGTTCTGGTCTTGGGGTGTTGAGAGTAATCTATTGATTTGTGTGAGATGAAACAGGTTACCTCAATAACTCATTCATGATGGAATATTGATTCTACTAATTTTGGTATCTTATAAAAGGTGTAGAGATTCCTCTTTGGAAAGTTTAAGGTTTGAATGATGGTTGAGTACCTTACTGGAAAGTCTCTCTTCATTGTTGTTGGTTCCCAACTTCAAACTGAATACAAAAAACTTCTTTAAATCCTTGTTGTTTGATGGTTTCTATTTGTACAATATTTGGTAAATATCATCACATATTTTTATTCCTCGTACATGATGGAATTCACAAACCAAGTGGTCTTGGGAGTTGCAAAACTGAAAGACCCTTAAAGGTGTGAGAGAAATTTTTTATTGTACTTTATTAAAAACTAGTTGTATCACAAGAGAGGTTAGTTATTCCATTTTATTTTCATATAAATTTTAGTTAAATATTTCTACCTCATGTAATCCTCTTGATATGTATCTTATATCAAATTTTTTAGAATTTTGGGAGATTCCATCAATTAGATCTATAACATTAGCATGAGTATTTTCAATCAATTCCCGTATAGAGTAACCATTTAGTAGTTTTTTTTGTCATTATCTATCATCCCTTGGTAGAAAAATACCAACAAATGGTGATATTAAAAAGGATGACATGTTCAGTAATTTTTAAATCACTTGAAACTTTCACAAAACTCATAGAGAACCGCTCTACATGATTTCTTGATCTCATAGATCTCTTTTCTTCACTGAGTTCTCCTTAAGGAAAGGAAGTACTTCGTGAGGTATGCCTTATGTAGCCCAAAACACATAGTAACTTCTTCATGATGGAGATTGTAGATTCATTCCATTGTTTCCCCTTAAAGTGTGAAGTACAAGACCTTCCAGCTCACTTGACCTTCGAATATTCCTCTGGTCTTGAAATTGCTGTAAACATTAAAAATTCACATAGATATCAGTTAGTATCCTCTCTCCCCAATCCATGAAACTTTTGTGGGAGTTGGATCATACCAGTTCTTAGTTAAAATTCTTTTTGATTATATTTTTCTTGAATTCAATTATCATTATTATAATTAGGTGCATAAATTTGTATAAAAGACCTATTCAATGATTATAAATTTTTTTCTATCTTTTCACTCCCTAAAGTTAATCTTGTGGAAGAATAAATTGATGATGGAGATCTTGAAAATAGAACTGTGATAATTTCCTTATCTTATTATTATGTGATTTTTATGGTTCTTAGTCTCAATAGAACTATGTTTTCAATCTATATATCAATACTAATGAGGTTATTTGGACCGGATCCTGTCAATTTTTTAAATCAATTTAAAAATAGAGTTAAATAAAAAATACCCTCCACCTCGAAAATGGTGACATGTTTAATGAATTCATGTCATGGGGCGCTTAGAAAAATAATATTTGAACATAAGTAAAATGTAGTATTAGTGAGACTCAGGTTGTCTCTCAGCGAGGATAATATTATGAGTATATTTATTAATTTCATTGGTTTGATTTTATGAAAACAGTGTGTGATATTTATTGGAATGGTTTTAAATTCAGTTTTGAAGAAAGTATTCTAACTTGGATCATCCCCTTGCCTATAAAATCATGATTAAATTTTAAGTCTCTCTCATTATCTCTCTAACCCAGTGCAACTTTACTTAGATTACCTTCCCCTAAAATTATCATCTTTAGTAATGGATTATAATAATCACTGCAAACCCTGCATTCACTAAACCTGGTGATTCGAAATATCTTATCACCTTCCTCTTCACCCACTACTTGATAATGTGTTTAGTATAGTGAAAATGAGTGGCCTATATATGCATTTCATAGATATACGGAATAAAAAATTTAAGCGTATAAGTAGAATAAAATATCCTAATACATTAACATGTTCAAATAAATACATATAGATCAATATAATAGAAATTTTATTATAACATTTAATTCATTTACATGAGGAATGGTAAATCTCATTAGCTTTTCCACTAATGGCTTAGTGTAACATCACTAAAGAATTGCAGTAAGAAAATAAAAAAAGTAGAAAGATACCGCAGTATTAACCCTCTCTAATGATCGTAGAAGAATTTTTTTCTATAGTTAATAGTTCATATTTTATGGAAATTTCCAGCCACATGATAGGCATTATATTCTCTTATAACAAAACTATCATGGTCAGATTATTCTTCAAATTTAGAAGCCACATCCATTTATTCATACTATCATCAGTTACATGGTGTGATGGCCAAGATTTATCTAAATTAATGTACTCAATTACATTATGTTTAATCATTCTTTCCCCATGATTGAACACTATAATCCTTCATGAAGTATTTAAGATAAATGATTTTCTATTCTATGGTTTCACTAGATGTTAAATTATGCTCATTTGAGGGAGATGATGTCTGTGATAGGATATAGATTTGATTTTAAGTGTAATTGGAATGATTATAGACATTATCAAAATTGGGCCTTAAATATCATATGTGGTAAAACTTGATATAGGATTTGATTGGGTGTTTAAAATGGACCTAGATCTACTTTGTCATCAACGTCATCATCAATCTCATCAATATTAGTTTTTATGATTTTGTCTCAAAAAAACTATTGTAGAGTCCATTTATATTAAATATTACTCTTCGAAACTCATCTTCTTTAATTCATACTCAACCTCAGAATAAAAAAGTAGAAAAAAAATTATTCTAACTCTGGTGGTTCTACAACTTGGTCGAGCTACTCGGTTTGGTTTTTTGGTCAGCTTAGCCTCAGTAGTAGAAAATCAAGGAGTGACTAGTCATCATCAACCAGTGGAATTGAGTTCACCAACAAAACTTTTCCTAGGAATCTTCATTCAAAGTAGCAGTATTGGTTTTGAAGTGGTGTTGCAAACTCCTTCAGGTTCTTTATTTAGTGGAGATCTATTTCATTATTCTTCAGATTTCTCTATCATAAGCATATTAAACTCAAGTAATTATTTAACAAAAGTCTTATTGTCACATAAAATCAAACACCTGGTGCAAGAGTCTCAGTGGAATCATATCACATGTGTTTGAAATTATATTTGGCCTCCTTCTTCTTCGTATTTTCCTAAGGAATAAAATTTAGGCAGTAGGAAAAGAATTAATCATCTTTGAAATCATATTTTATCTTGAAATCCTTTAAGATATCTCAGTATCTCATGCTCAGCCAAAGTTATTTTGGGTGTGAGCCTTTATTTTTGGATGATATTCTTAATATCCTTTAACTGATTCATCAAAAAGTTTCATATTCTATAGTTTTAAACTTATTCACGCTCAATGAGCCAGTTTTGGTTCTTTGGATTTGAATTAATACAATGTATCTATTATATTTTTCATCTTCTCTAGTAGGCTCTACATCTGAATTTGGAAGTTCATCTTGTAATTCATCGGTAATTGTTCCTCTGTAAGAATCACCTCAGATCTAATAGGTTAACTTGATCAGATTTATTGTAGTGTGTGGCTTGGTATTATTCACTAGGGAGTTCTTGTAAGTTCCATCTGTCATTTCTATTCCAGCATAGCTCATGTGGAGGTTTGGATTCATCGAAAAAAGTTGTATAGATTGATCACTGATCATCTCCTCATAATCTTTTTCTTCAACTTGTACCTCCAGTGTTGGATTCCTCTTCCACATCAGTGAGCAATGAATCAAACACTGTTGTGCAGAAATCTTTGGGCAGTGGTACTCAAATGGAGTAGACATGAATTTATAACATCTCATCAGTGTGTTTTGGTGACTACTAGTGTCATGGATCACTTTAGTGGATCATCTTAGAGCATTTTTTCATGGTACAACATCATATTATTAGAGTTTTGGTTATCCTTTTCTTCAGTATCTTCATTTAGTATCTTCCTCATCATAGACTTAGTTCACCATAGATCCCAACTTTAGTGGTGCCTATTTGAACATGGTGGGAAAGGTGCCAGCTTCGAGTGGTACTCTATTATCTTTTACCAGTACTGATGAGAGAAGAAAAATTTGACTTCATCGGTGGGTTTGTATTCCTTCTAGATATTTTATTTAGAAAGATTCATCATTTTGATAGTCGGCATGGTTTCCTTCTCTAGTGAATGGTTTTGATTAATCTAGTTTGGATTCAATAGGAAATGTTAGTAAGTGTCAAGATCCAATAACTGTGATTAGGGTATATCTCCTTGGTTTCATCCTTGACTAGAAGAAAAATATGTGCCAGTTTTTGGGAAGATCAACTGTATAGGAGGATGAATTGTGTTAAATTTAGTTTAAGCGATCGTATGAAGTTGAGAGTGTGCACAATAAATGTGTTATGGTTGACCATGGAGGGGGCACAATCGCCTGTGTCCTTTGGTATGTTTTTTTTCAGTTATGGTAAATTTCAAAGGGATAACGAGGCTCACCGTCAATCCCTTCATGTTCCAAAAATCCAAACAAGGTTTTTCGGTCTCTTGGTAGAGGGAAGCTCATGGTCACTTCACCATTATTTTGAATTTTCAGCATGATCACTTATATTAACCACACAGATGGGGTCACATCCATGGTCACTTCATGAGTTTGTTAATAAAAGCCTCCACCTGCAAGTCAGATTTATATTTATATATTTTTCAGTTCATAAAAAAAAAATTAAACATCCCTCAATCATATTGTTGAATTTAAATTAAATTCATTTTAAAATAATTAAACTCTATATTAATTTTTTTTTCTTTCTAAAAAATTTAAATCATCTTTTATGAAGAATTATAGTAATTTTTTATTTCAATTTTCAAATTCAATATATGGGTTTCATTAAAATAAAAAAATGAACATATCAATTAAACTCAAAAATAAATCCATTTAATAATATTAATTCCATATTAAATCAATCTAATAAAATTTCAAAATCAAAATCAAAATTTGGCTATCTATAAATTCAAAAAAATAAATAAATCTATAAAAATAAATAGTTGATCTATTTATCAGTTAAATATATGGTTAAAAATATCAATAAAAATTTAATTAACTACCCAGTATTAATAAAATGGGGTTTAATTATCAATAAAAAAAGATAGATTTTTCAAAATTTTCAGCTCAGATTATTTTATCAATCCATGAACAGAACTCTGTAACTTGAAAATCTTATTGTAATTTCCTGGAGTCACAATCCCTTCAAGTTATGTCATATAAACTTATCCTTGAATATTCCCATTAAGGAAGTATATTTTGACTCCCATCTATCAAATCTTACAGTCATGGAAAGATTCTATGACAAGTATAATTTTGATAGATTTAAACATGGAAACTTGAGAAAAGGATTCATCATAGGAAATTACTTGACACTGTTTAAACCCTTTATCTACTATCCTTTCTTTATAGGTATTTAATTTACACTCTAGGTCTAGTTTTCTCTTGATTACCCCTTTTCATCCAATATGTTTTACATCAAATGGAGGATCAACCAAAACCTAATCTTGGTCCTAATACATGGAATCCATCTCAAAATTCATTTCTTGTTTCCATTGTAAAGATTCTAGGATCTCTATTACTTCCTTATAAGAAATAGGTTTATTATTTTAAACCAATAATGAGTCACCAACCTGAGTTACTAGAAAATCATATCTTTCTGGTTCTCTAAATTCTTTGTTGATCCAACATTGTACTTGTGTTTTAGGAACAATATCTTCCATGAAGAACCATGGAATATTTTAATATACCAACTCCTGTGTATCTTGAGAATCAATTTCACCAAAGTCAATCTTTCCCCCACTATCCTTCTTGAGTATGTACACTCTCTCAAAATATATGGCATGTATTATGGTGGTTACCTTATTGTGTAAGGGGTTGTATAAATAGTATTCTATTGTTTCCTTGGGACACTATATAAATATATTCTTCATGCCTCAAGGTTTTGGTTTGATACCATTTGTGGCCTTAAAAAATTTCTCACATCCTTTTCACATAACTTTTACAAAAAATAATTCCTTAAAAAAAATAATTTGTATGGTATTTCATTTTATTCTTTATTTGGAACCTACTTTAGTGTGTATATTTCAGGTTGTAATGCATATCTCTAAAAAGATAATGGAACATTTTCATGACTCATCACTAACATTACCATGTCATAAAATGAATGGTTCCTCCTTTCATGTACACGACTCCAATGTGATTTATAAGGTGGATTGAGTTGAGATAGAATCTCATACTCCTGAATAAAGTCTATATACTCTTGGTCAAGATATTCACCACCCAGATCAGATTAAAGATTATTTATATTTTTAACAAGTTGATTCTCAACTTTATTCTTGAAATATTCAAATTTATTAATGGATTTAGATTTATACCTCATTGAATAGAAAAATATATATCTATATAAATCATTATTAAAAGTAATATAGCAAGATTACCCACCTATAGATTCTATTAGAAAAGTTTCCCACACATCATTGTGTAAAAATTCAAGAAGTTTTATTGACCTTTCACCATGCCCACCATATATTATTTTAGTTATATTTCCCTATAAACAATCTTGGAATTTATCAAGTGGTATTAGATCAAAAGAGAATATATAAAAAATATAGAGCTTTAGTAGATACTTCTTATTTACCTAACCAAGATGATAATGAGAAAATTGGACATGCAATAACTCATGGGAAATTAATTTATTATAAATTTCCAATACATGGATTTCATAATTTAATACAAAAAGTTTGTTATTTAAATGAATCATACCATAACATATTTTGTATATATAAAAGAAACAACTCCTATTTCGGAAGAAGAAAATAAAACCATATGTATCCAAGAAGGATAAAAACTATGTTCTTGGTAATATTTTATACATAAAAGTGATTTATTAAAACCAATGTCATATAGGTTATCAATAGAAGCTAGTAATATTCTATATCTAAATAAACAAGTTTCACTCCATTGGAAGCTCTTCAATCAACCTATACTCTTTATATCTTTCAAAAACTAATTGGTTCATGAATTTGGATATAGATGTGAGCACCAAAATATGTATCTAATATAAATTTAGTATATGTGGAAATATTTTTCCCTATAATGAATGAATCATGAGATCCCCCATGCTTCTTTAACTGCGTGTAGTTCTTAATCCACTGGCCATGCTTTCCACATGCATAACACACAATATATTTTTCCTTCACCTATCTTTGGATCTATCTTTTATTATAAGTATTTCTCTTGGGGACCTTATATTTTTAATGAGTCTTTTTCATCTTTTCTTTATTATTTATTTTATTATTCACCATAAGGATGGTGGAATTTTCTCACTCCATGTCCTTGTCAAGATAGAGAAACAATGTAAGGAGTTTCAAGAGAGACTTCTCATTGTTTATCATATTATAATTCATAGAAAAACTGGAGAACCTATTAGGTAGTGAGGATATAATGAGATCTTTAGACAACCCATAAGTTATATTAAACCCCAAGATAAATAAGAACTCAATATAGCCAATCATCTTGACTACATAAGGCTCAACTGGCATTGAATCTATAAGATTTCATGTGAACAATGCATTAGAGATATTATATCTCTCGTGTATCATCTATCTTGATAATGATCAAAAATTTGATTCTAATTCTAAATGAATCCATATATTCATGTTGATTTTGAAGATAATTGGACATGGTTGATAGCATGAAACATTAGATATTTATGGTAACATCCAAATGATTCATGTAGAGAAATGGTTTTTCGTCACTAACCTGTTTTCCAAGAAATTTAGGAATTAAATTTTCCAACACATATAATTTTTGTTGACGGTGTAGTATAACACAAGAGAGCCTATCCCATTATTGGAAATTGGAATTGGTGATAAGGTTATCCTTCTAAATAATAGATCACAGTAATATAGTTTAAGTCATGTATTTTTCTATTTCTATAATAAATAAGGTTATAATTCAATATATCATCTACATTACTTTATTAGATAATAAATATTAAATGTATTAACCTCTTGTTATTTTAACGAAACTTAATATCCCTAATCGTTGTTTTTAGAAGATACGATCACATTGATATTTTAGTATAAAGGATCCATATGTCCCTTATCTTAACCCAAGTGAGGTATTAGTGATTTACTTGATGGTATTTGGGTGGGAATAAATTTTCAACTATATTAACTGGTAACTCCTTGATCTGTTGAGTGGACTCCCTAATCCAAAAATCCTACGTTCATATTTCCTCAAAAAAATTCCTCCAAATTTATTCCAAGTCTATTTAAGGCTACTATTATTGATGTAAAATTGGTTAATTATATAAAAAACGTCTTTAAAACTCTCTATTAAATGGTAGTGTCTAGAAAGGGCTGGATCAGACACTACGATCTATTGGTTTTATTATAAATATGGTGCCCTAGGTTGGATTCCACTGAGAGGGGGAATGAATCCATGCTCTTAATTTATGAATTATTTTCTTTTAAGTCAACCTATTGAGCTTGTTTAGGTTCTTTATTCACTCAATGATGTCTCACAACCTCACCTCATATGCAGAAATAATAATAGGGAACATAACACATGATATTTACAAGGTTCAATACTAAGTCCCACACCTTACCATTTTGGTTAGATGACCCAACATAGATTCTATGCTATAATATTATCATTAATTACAATGTCTTAGATAGTAACTAGTTATACACTATAGTAGTTGACTCTCTAGTTAATCCTTGTTATACACCCCCAACAACTTAGTCTTATGCCTCAGTTGGTTAGAAACCCCAACTGTTTTCTCATATATTTGATTGGTTATACACCCCAATCATACTTATCTTTAATTTTATTGGTTATACACCCCAATCATCCTTATTTTTAATTTTAATCCATATAGAAAAAAATCTATAGTATCATATGGTTGCTTCTTCACTAAATAAGAATGATAATTATCCAAAGGCATACAAGATCTGGTCCACTCTTATATAACTACAACCGTGTACGTTAGATCTACTTTAGAACATAAACTTCTGACATCTTAATTTTTTTATCTTCGAATTATCTGAATCATCTCAACTCATTGAGTATTCAAACATGAACATATTCTCTGAAAATTATCATCCAACTTCAGTCACTTCTCCTTGATATAGAAGAGTATCGTTTTTCTAAGTATTGTCCAATTATAACAAATCAGATTCTTCATGTAACCATGAGTATTACATGGAATTATCAACTCTGTTATTTGTGAAAGAGCATTCACTTATACAGTATATATCTCATATAGTACACATAATTATTCCCATGCATGTCACTTTATCATTGCAGAGCATATATGTACCACCATGTATTGTTGGTTCACATACATGATGCTTCATGTACTGGTAATTCAAAAACAAGTTTAATGTTTTTAGTTGTTTTCTTGTAATAAATAGTATGTGGTATTTTATTTATATAGTTAAAAGAAAATTTATTCACAAAAATTCTATCCACATAGAACTTCACATCATATAGAACATACTTTGTGTAGCGCATATTCCACTTCTCAAAATTTCATCCTTCTCTAAAAGTAGCACTTGATTTGTGAGACTCAACAGGAGAAAATATGAACATCCACTCTCAATAATCACTTCTCCAAAATTAATCACACATTAAAAAATTATTAACCATGTATTTATAGGAAATAGAACACGTGATTAACACATGATAATCCTGGGAGAAAAAAATTTAATAATCATTTTTATGAGATGAAAAATATAATGTCGCCTCACTTTGAAAATGAATTCCCTTCCCATACTATTCTTGGCATGGTATTTTTTCATGAATCAAAAACTAAAACCTAAAAATGTGATAAATTAATTACATACTTTGTGGTTTTTTATATTTATTGTGTACAATAATTTGAATGGAATTTTCTTCATGTATCATGAATTGTCTTCTCACTCAGATACCAAATGCACCTTAATCTTCACATACTACATGAATGCATCGCAAAGTATTTAATAATTACCATGGAACAATCATTCATAAAATGTAATCTTAATTTTCAAGGTATATTATGTTTTTATTTTAAAACTAATGATAATAACATGTCAAATTATTTACTTAATCAATTTTCTTCATTTCACAAGATCAACATCATCCTCACATGGTGGTTTAACCTGTCTGTGGTCACATAATGAATAGAATGAAAACCTTCATATGGTGTGAACTAGTTTGTTCATCATGGATTTTTATTTCATAAAATATTTCACCAATGAACTCAGAACATTCATAAAAATCATCTCATACTCTCATATTGACGAATCTCATTTTCTTGGTGAACCTAGTTTGATCATGGGAACTATGGAGTGTGTCATCACCATTTATAGGAAACCCTCAATGAGGCTCGAGTAAGTAGAAAAAAACTACATTGATTATACTATAAAACTAATTTAGATTGGATAATCCATGTTCTATGTGTATATTTTAAAGGTGGGTGAATGGTTCCTATATAGCTATCATCCCACATAGAACATTACAGTGGCTATTATACACTTTACAAGTGACCCCGCTAAAAGAACACCCTAGTTGTTAGTATTTAGGTCAAATCCAGGCTTCTTCTATCATTATCCCTTACTATAACCTCCTCCACATTTTCACCTCATGGTGTGGTGCATACCCATGTGATCTTTCTTGCATTCCTAGAAGCATCCTTCTGTCACAATTTCCCTTTCTTGTGCTGGCACGCACATGGATGAGCTTTCTCCCATATACGGTTGAGTTATATATCCTTGGGTGGCTATGGATTCCTGTATTTTTTATTAAAATCACATAAAATGTGTTACCCAAAATCAAAAAATATAAAATTATATAAAATTATTAAATTTTTTAAATTCTTCTTCTAAAGTCCTAAATAAATTCTTTTACACTCCTTATGTAAAAAAACAAATTATTTTTCCATTCCCTTAATAATGGTTCTCCTCAATTTCTTAATATCATATTTACCAATTTAAATGTTGTAAATAATTTTCTTACTCCAAACATAATTAGAACAAGTTTTATGCGTTATGATCTTTACAATCATCATAATATTTTTTTCACTATGTCTTGAACTTCCCCACTTGAATTTTTCAAGATAGAAACCTCAAACGTTTTCCACTTCCATTAATAATTTCAAAACTTCAATCAACTTATGGAATTAAATTGATGAATTATAAATAATTACATCTAATAACCCTCCATAAAATTTAAAATCCTCATTTAGGCCATCCTTATACATTGAATTTATGAGATACTAACAACAAATACTACATTTGTGCTCTTCAAATCCCCATTTGAATATGTTGTCAATAATTCTTTACTATATAAGTCAATATTATTATCCCCCATATTAAAAATATATTAAAAGGTAAAATAAGGGTCATATCATCTCATAATATTCTCATTCCATTAGGGTGTCCTATTCTCTTTCATTCAGTTATGGCCTCACCCATATCCACTTGTGACAGATGGATGACATCACATGTTTTTCATTAGAAAAAATACTTTAGCTAAAAAAACTATGTTTGTATGGGAAAACCATTTGTAAAAAATATAAGCTTTCAACCAAGGTGATCAATTTTTTCATGTATTATATTGCATGTGATTCCATACTTAGATAACTTCCTCATCATATTATGAGGTTTGTCAATAGATATCTATCAATAAATACATTATAACCTATACATATCTCAAAAAACACATCAAAAACTTCTAGTAAAAAATGATATATCCCCCTTTTTAGCTCAAAATAAACTTCCCCTTGATAATAATTATAGAATAATTAAATGTAGGCATATCAGAGTGATTTTCATACCTCATCTTCTAAATGAGGGAAGGACAAAACTATTTTTCCTCAAAAATATCACTCCAGATGAGAGTTTTCTCTCAACCTTGACTTTTCCTTCTTCCTCTTTCTCTTAGATTTGGAAGATCTCTCCTTCTCATTCATAATATTAATAGGTCTCATGATTATATTCTTATTATGAATTGTTTCTCCATGTGGAATAGTCTTATCCACCTTTTTAAGTAAAGAAAATTTATTTTCATTAGATTTCATATAAAATTTAATCAACTCATTTTTGGAGTATGAAGATAGTTAAATAGTTCTTCATTTCATGCACAACTATTTCAAAAGGATTCTTTTGATTATCCATATCATCATTAGTATATGTCTTCTTAGGAAATTATCCCTCTTATTCTGAGATCACCTACTTACCCTCTTTTAGATAATCCATTTGATATTTCCCCATTTGTTTATCCATTTTCAATTAATCTTGAAAAACTTTAAAATGTTCACTCTTTTTATGTTCAGTCTTTTCGGGTGTCTCACATTGCTTCTCAGATGTACTAGACTTTATCTCTTTTTTCTTCTGAGTTTTATTCCTATTTATATTAAGGTTACATTTTCAAGTAATTTTCTCATGTGTACCACACACTTCTAATTCACATTTACCACACATTTACCACACAATTATTTTAAAATAATTCATAAAAATTATGTCTTATTATCTTGTATGGATTTATTCTCAATTATTTGTATATTTGATATTATTTTATCATATGTTCACCATGAATCGAACTTGTTTCATGCTTGTTAAATGATAATGGAATATTATACCCTCAATAGTAGGATTTATGTGCTTATTTTCTATAATAGTAGAAAAATCCTCTAAACTGTGATATTTTATTTTATTGATAATCTTGTCTATAAAATTTACAATTTTATCATCCTTTAAACCTAGTTTTCTTTTTAATATTTTGAATTTCTCTTCCTAACATATTACTTTCATCATTTGATGTTGTTGATTGCCTTTCTATTGAACTCTTAGTCTAGATAGATTCACCTTCATTATTAGTGATAACATATATATTTTGAAACTATTTATGAGAATATGTACCTTTTCTGTAAGAAACCTTATGAAATAGTTATCTATATTTTCATAATCATTCATTTTTATATCTTTAATAAAACTCTTATAAACTTGCAGTTTTTTCACCTATAATTTCACATTACATTCATAGGTGCTTCTCAATTTGTTCCAGATCACCTTAGTAGTATGGAGATCCATGAAATTTGTGTATACTTTCTTTGATAGAGACATTAATATAGAATTTTTAACCTTTCTATCGAACTCTATATTTATCTTATTATCTTATGTCATAAAATAATAATCAGTACTGCGTGGAATCCTTATTGGTGTAGCATATTTCACTTCTAAGCCAAGTGACAGAAGTTAGGGTGGAATACTATTCATCGAGCAATGATAATTATTCCCATTAAATGTGGGAAAACCTTTTGTATTGACAGATTTAAGATTCTCCATGTCACATAATTCTTATTTGATATTTCGAGGTATAATGGCTCTGATACCAGTTATAGATCCCCAAGAAAGATTCCACTGAGAAGGGGTTGAATTAGTGGCCTTAATTTATAAATTATTTTCTTTTAATTTAACCTCTTGAACTTGATAAGGTTCTCAATCCACTCAATGATGTATCATAGACTCACCACATATAAATAAATGATATGAGATAACATAGTACACGCTATTTAAAAGGTTTGATACTAAGAACTATTCCCTTCTATATTGGTTAGAAAACCCAACAATAATTCACCACATTAATCTTATCAAAAATTAAAAGGGATTAGGTAGCAACTGGTTATACGCCCCAATATTCAATCCTCCAGTTGATCCTGGTTCTAAACCCCAACACCAACTCTTATTCTTTAATTGGCCATACACCCCAACCATATTCTCATATATTTGATTGGTTATACACCCAATTCATACTTAACTTTACTTTGATGGGTTATATACCCTGATAATCCTTATCTTTATTCTTGACCTATAGACAGAAAGATATCTGGTAGATTCTAGTTACTTCTATACCAACTAATAATGATCTTTTTATACAATAAAATAGGATCTGGTCCACTCGTGTATAACTAAAAGTCTTTACATCAGTGTAACACCCCGAGATTTTATGAAAAATATTCTTTTAATTTCATTAATGTCTTGTGTTGTATGCTACACCAAGATTACTTTGCGCTATACGCAACACCGTATTAGCTTGCAGTATACGCAACACTATTATGGGATCGTGTTACACAAAATTTTGATAATAGTTATTCTACGCAACATTGAGTATATATATATATATATATATATATTCAATGTATAAATTAAATATGGTTGGATTATGTTATACGAAACAACAAAGGATTCTTGCACAGCACGCAACCCTGACTTGGCTTGCATTACACGCAATCGTGACCTTCCTCGATAGCGTGTGTTGTACGCAATATCGGGTTTTACTAAACAACGATATATTATTATAATATTATTATGAAATAGCCATTATGAATAGTATTAACTAAATTTTGAATCTTATAACATTATTATTTATCTTGAACATTTTCTAAAACATGGTATAAGAACAAAATAAATTTTTCGGGTAAAATAAGTATTTTTCAAAAAATGCAGTTTTGCCACCTTTTGATGGTGCACCCACTTTAAATATAGTTTTTGACATGTTTATAAGTTCAATTTGAAAAAATAAAAATCTCTTTTGGAATCATGAAATAAAAATTTACTTTGGATAAATTTTCATATCATTCTGGTAACTTTCATATTTTGATGAATAGTAAAAACACGCTATATTTTAATTAAAAACCACTTTTTTCACCGCAATAATTTATATGGTTAAATTATAGTATTGAATGGTTTTAAAGTATAAATAGAATATATTTTTATCATTTAATATAATTTATGTCATTAGCATTGATTCTACCTTGAATTCGTAGGATAAATCAATTCAATCTTTTGCAATGTTTTAAAGAAAAACCCATTTTCTTTCGACAACAGGATTAATTTTAATTTAATTTCTGCAATTTTTGTGTATTGAATTTGTAAAAATGGATTCCATATTTGGAATAAGTGGATACAAATTATGTTAATAAGCTACTTTTTATTTTTGGGAATTATGAATAGTAACTACGGTAAATTTTATTTACCATAGTTAAAGTTAAATCGGGTAATTAAGGGTAAATATAATATTATAAAATTACCCTAACACATGTCAAAATCCTATTGGATGACTTAAAGTCGACCCATATCACCTAAGGGTCGGATTAGATTCATTTAATGGACTTTTGTCCATGAAAATAATTTAATTATTATTAAAACCAAAGAATGTGACAACATGTCACTTTCTTAAAACTTATAAGTATAATAATTTTATTTAGTGATAAACTTCATGAAACTTAGAACATGAATAGTATCCAGAAAGCTAATACAATTATATACATCATAGGAATTTATTTATAATTTTTAGGGATTAAATAATTATCATTTATTATGACACAAAGATGATGCAGTAGTTGTCTTATTAATGAAATATTGACATAATTGATGTTATAAATACACAAATAAATGTAATTTAAGACTTTTTATGAATTAAACTAATTTTTTAGGTTAATATGACATGTTAGTGTTGATTTAATTAACTTTTTTAGAACTAATAATTCTGTTATGATTTTCACAAAAATCAATTACTAAATAGTGTCAAAATTGACATAAAATAGTTTTTAAAACAAATATTATATTATTAATTGTTATTTTATTCCTAAAAATCTAAGGTTCAGACAAATGACTTAGATAAGGTTATATATATTAATAATGAACAACATGGGGTTCTTTTGGCTTGTTATAGTAAGTTTATTAACCTTATAGTATAAGAACACAAGAGGACACGGTAAAAGTAAAATTATTTAACTTAATGTTAAATCCAAATGATAAGGTTAAAATAGGAACCTAAACTTGTCTAAATTCTATTGGATGAGATGATTTCAACCCATACCAACCTTATCTTCTAAATAAATCAATTTTGAGCTATTTAAAACCGAATTTTGCTTTATAATAAAATAATATTTTTAGTTATTCCAAAGTTGCCCCTCTCCTCCCTTATAAAAGGGCACCTCCTCCCTCTCTTCCTCACACCACTTTGAGCCTTCAAGCTCGGCAAACCCCTGCCAAATTATCTTATCCACTTCCCTAAAAACTTCCTAGAGGTCCTGGTCTTCTTCAAAGACCAATTTTAGTACCCTAAGAGGAGGACTCAAAGAGGCGCTTCAAAGAAGAGGTAATGTCCGTTACCGATTCTTTCAACTTTATTTATTCATTCACTTCTTATTCTTAGGTTGTTTCATTATGAAGTAATAACATCAGTATCACTCATATAATGATATGTTATTATAAGTATTAAACAACCCTATTTCACCATCTATCCATCCTACGTAAAATGAAATCATCACGCGTGCATACATACGGAATACCGTCTCCACGCCGTGGTGTAATCTATTTTCCACCACCACCTTACTTGGATGGGTATAATGGTGTACATAATAACTATATATGATTATTATAAAGTGATATTGATTCTGAAATAGTATACATACACTCCAATACAATTCCACAATCATGAGAACGATATCATCGCTCGTGCGTACGTACGGACTACCGTCTCCACGACGCGATGAGATTCATTCCCCACGTTAATGATTCATGAATGATTATAAAGTATATATAATAAGTAATCATGAAATATATGACATAAAAATTATACTGGATTTATGTGTATATATATGTATGTCATCTAATTAATTCCATTCAACTCAATAAGGAAACGAAAACAGCATTCATGCGTACGTACGGCCTACCGTCTCCATGAACGGTGTATTTCTTTCCATTTACTGATCTATTATATATATGTATATTCTGAATATATATTATATAAATCATGTTTTATATTCTGGAATTAAGTAATCATAATCTATGTAATCATATGAATAATTACAAGTCAAAACGCGGACGACAAATGAAACGATTTTACCCAAAACGCTCTTTAACATGAAATTTACAAAAGAATGGGTAAAATAAAGTCATAAGTGAACCATATATGATATCATAACAATGAGTATGATTCTGTAATAAGTCAATTACATTATTTAAATCATTATACATGAGATTCGGACACTTACGAAGCAAATCGGACCTAAGGTAAGGGAAAATATCACAATGTCATTTTATCTGAGATTGTTTATACTTTGGTATTTACTAGGGTGTATTTTATCATCCACATCCATGTTTCCTAAATATGTAATATTATTTCCATCCACCTACAATTTTTTAAATCCAATTTTACCCTTCGTTGAGTTTTTAGTAAAAGATAAGAAAGGAATCTTTTGTCGTTTTTCGTACGAGGTACTTTTTGACTTTTCCGACAAAAGTACGAAGAATGTTTTTTTAACTTATACGGCATGAATGGATTTTTAAAACATTATTTCCAAGAAGCTTCCTTTACAAGTTTTCAAGTTTATTTTTAATCAACTTCTTTTAGTTTAGAATTGTACGACATGTTAAGAAAGGAAAAGTGTTTTTGAATCAGAAAGGATATTTTCCTCAAGAATGGAGTTCAAGTGTTTTATCAAAATTATTTTCCATCTAAAATAATAAAGGGTTCTGTTTCTATACCTATTATTACATTTATTTGATTATGTTGTGATGGAATTATATTTTTAGGAATTCCTTTATCTTATATGAATTGTTTTATGATGTCATGATGTTTAAGATTCCCATTTTTATTACATGGGTAATGCTATGATGTATGGTTTCTGATTTTGTGGCACACATAAGAATGGTATCATTATGAGATGGGTGGGACCTATATCTCCCTCCAATGCATTGGGTAAAGATTTTATATCTCATGAGATAGACATTGCTGGAACGGTAGGTTATACCAGTTTAGTGAAACAGGACTGAAATGTGGAGTGAACTCGGTTCAGAAATGGACTTTGTCCACTAAGATAGTCTTGGCAATGAGTCTTGACTAATAAGAAATAATTCTCTATGATTATGTGTGTATGCCACAAAGTTTCGTGTTTTAAGTTATGATTATTGGGATTACATTTAACTACTATGATTTATCCCATGTTATGAAATTATGATTTCTTTTGCAGGTTAAGATTTCCAAAAGTTATGTTCTTATGTATATGATGTGATTGAAATTTCTTTTGATTACCCTTACTGAGCATTTGAGCACACCCTTTTATGTTTTCTTTTCCCAAGGATATAAAGAAAGGTTTTAGATAAAAAAAGGAAGATCTTTATGGGAGATTTTGAAGATCTTTCACTATGATTAGAAGATTATATTTTGAGTTTCCAAAGACACTAATCTATTACGGTCCTTGTGTGTGTGTTTTTGTTATGTACTAAGTATTCCGCAAAAGTAATGTAATATCCATGTACATCAAGCTTCGGGTCTCTACAGTTGGTATCAGAGGAAATGTTTAGTCAACCTTTGGAAACTAGGATGCGAGAACTTTAGTGAGATCACTAGAGATATGTCTAAGGTAGATCTAAGGATGTCCCTAAGGTTAAGTATGTGTATAGGTTATAGTCCTAGAATTGTGCTAAAGATCTTAGAATTTAACCTAAGATATTAGATATTGAGGGTACTCCCCCTTTACTATGTTGTTTTCCCTAGCATGATTTTTTCCTCTCACACTATTCTTTTTGGGTTTTAGAAAATGGCTGCAAATAGGAAGATTCACGATAATGGAGGATATGACGGACAATGGAATGATATTCTTCATGAGCAACCAAATGAAATGGGATTTGGAAGTCCAAACATCATTATTATACCTAATCATAAATATCATAATATGATCAACAATCTCAACTTTGGTAAGTTTCCCAACTTAGATAATAAGAGAAAGATGGAGTTTCATGGTGATCATAGAGGAAAGAAAGTTCAATTTCCCTCATGTAAATCATGTGGGAAGAGGCATCGGGGAGATTGTTTCAAAGGAACTGGAAGAGGCTTTGGGTGTGGAAAAGAAGGACACAAATCCAGTAAGTGCAAAGGAAAAGGTTCAGTTAACACCAGGGATGAGGATAATGGTATTTCTACAACATCAACAATGGTAAAATGTTTTAAATGTGGAATGTACGGGCAATATGCAAACCAATGCCATAAGGGAAAGTCTCATGAAGAGAATCAGTATGGTCGTATGGGTAGTATTTATGTTGATGATGATGAAGAGACTACAAATGATATGTGAGATTAAAGAATTGTTGAAGCTCCATCAATGGTTTAAGAATGTAGTGGAATGATTACATGTTTATCATGTGTAATGTTGTATAAGTAATCTCATGGTACTATGGAATAAAGAGACATCTAAGGATTGTTACAATATTGTCTTTCCTTGATTTTTGAAAGTGTATGATTAATGGTACCAGTATCCATGAAAGTTTATTCAGATATTTTTTGAATGTAGATGATATGCGCATAATGAAGGGATAAGGGTAAAATTAAATGTTTGATAGTATTAATGAGCTCATGACTGATATAAGGAGAAGGTTATATCATGGTTTGAGTATATAGAATTTTTGGATTTTGGTATGTGGAAGAGTTAACTTTTGATAGCATTCATGTTTTCACTAAGGTTCAATGGATATTCATTCTTTAAGAGAATACATGATTAAGGTATTGACATGTTTGTAATTTGACCAACAAGATATATCTTATGATATATGGGGGATAAATGATGTCATTCACGTGATCATTTTCTTTATACTATGAGCTTGGACCGAAGTATTTTAGATAAGCCTAAATATTGGAATGGATTATGTTGGACATAATTTAGTATTGTTTAAGGATAAAACTTTTTTGATATTGTTTATGGGATGTTATAGTAATGTAGTATTAGAAAAAGGAAAACCTCCAGGACGGGCGACAGCCCCTCGCGTCGGACAAGGCTGTGGGAATCGAACCCACAACCGAAGTGCGACTGGCCTTTATCACCTACCACTGGCCTACAGGAAGTCCCCGGTTAGTAGAAACTAGTTTTATTTTATTACGCGGTATGATATATGAAGTATAAGTTCATTCTTGGAATTGTATACGATTAACCTCACTATAGATGGACTTACGTATTTTTTTGATAACTTTTCTAACCTTTTGTTTGAGACAGATGGAATGACCCATCATTCTATCACATGATCGGCTAACACTTCACGAATAACAAATTCAAATTCATTTCTTTAAGAAATGAAGTGGAAATTGTTCAAGGCACGAACAATAGTGAGATTGTACCAAAATAAAGTAAGTATTTATTCTAATTCAAATTCTTCAACTTTAGGGAAATGATCTTGAAAACCAAAAATGTTGTCCTAGTTACCTTATATCCGATAAATCATATGGTACCTTAGATCATCACAAATCAATAGCTTTGTGATTGTTGGCTTTTTCATAGCCATGTTCTCTACCAGTCTCCATCAGAACTTGATGGTTAGATTTTTCTTCCATATCCATATTTTCACCTATGTTCTCCTAAGTGGAAACCCAGTGATGAGTTAATTTGGGTAACCGTTACATTTCATACTTCAGTTTTTAAAGCCATGTTTTGTTATTCCTTGTTACAATGTGGGTTTCTATTAAACAATCTTTCGAGTAGTAAACCATTTATAACCCCGACGAATTTCGAGGGAGAAATTCATTTTAACGGGGGTAGAATGTAACACCCCAAGATTTTATGAAAAATATTCTTTTAATTTCATTAATGTCTTGTGTTTTATGCTACACCAAGATTACTTTGCACTATACGCAACACTGTATTAGCTTGCAGTATACGCAACACTATTCTTGGATCGTGTTACACACAATTTTGATAATAGTTATTCTACGCAACATTGAGTATATATATATATATATATATATATTCAATGTATAAATGAAATATGGTTGGATTATGTTATAAGAAACAACGAAAGATTCTTTCACAGCACGCAACCCTGACTTGGCTTGCATTACACGCAATCGCGACCTTCCTCGATAGCGTGTGTTGTACGCAATACCGGGTTTTACTAAACAACGATATATTATTATAATATTATTATGAACTAGATGTTATGAATAGTATTAACCAAATTTTGAATCTTATAACATTATTATTTGTCTTTCACATTTTCTAAAACATGGTTTAAGAACAAAATAAATTTTTCAGGTAAAATAAGTATTTTTCAAAAAATGCAGTTTTGCCGCCTTTTGATGGCGCACCCACATTAAATCTATTTTTTGACATGTGTATAAGTTCAATTTGACAAAATAAAATTCTTCTTTGGAATCATGAAATAAAAATTTACTTTGGACAAATTTTCATATCATTCTGGTAACTTTCATATTTTGATGAATAGTAAAAACACACTATATTTTAATTAAAAACAACTTTTTTCATCGTAATAATTTATATGGTTAAATTATAATATTGAATGGTTTTAAAGTATAAATAGAATATATTGTTAGAATTTAATATAATGTATGTCATTAGCATTGATTCTACCTTGAATTCGTAGGATAAATCAATTCAATATTTTGCAATGTTTTAAAGAAAAACCTGTTTTCTTTCAACAACGGGATTAATTTTAATTTAATTTCTGCAACTTTTGTGTATTGAATTTAAAAAAATGGATTCCATATTTGGAATCAGTGTATCCAAATTATGTTAATAAGCTACTTTTTATTTTTGGGAATTATGAATAGTAACTACGGTAAATTTTATTTACCATAGTTAAAGTTAAATCGGGTAATTAAGGGTAAATATAATATTATAAAATTACCCTAACACATGTCAAAATCCTATTAGATGACTGAAAGTCGACCCATATCACCTAAGGGTCGGATTATATTCATTTAATGGACTTTTGTCCATGAAAATAATTTAATTATTATTAAAACCAAAGAATGTGACAACAGGTCACTTTCTTAAAACTTATAAGTATAATAATTTTAATTTAGTGATACACTTCTTGAAACTTTGAACATGAATAGTCTCCAGAAATATAATACAATTATCTACATCATAGGAATTTATTTAGAATTTTTAGGGATTAAATAATTATCATTTATTATGACACAAAGATGATGCAGTAGTTGTCTTATTAATGAAATATTGACATAATTGATGTTATAAATAACCAAATAAATGTAATTTAAGACTTTTTATGAATTAAACTAATTTTATAGGTTAATATGACATGTTAGTGTTGATTTAATTAACTTTTTTCGAACTAATAATTCTGTTATGATTTTCACAAAAATCAATTACTAAATAGTGTCAAAATTGACATAAAATAGTTTTTAAAACAAATATTATATTATTAATTGTTATTTTATTCCTAAAAATCTAAGGTTCGGCAAAATGACTTAGATAAGGTTATATATATTAATAATAAACAACTTGGGTTTCGTTTTTCTTGTTATAGTAAGTTTATTAACCTTATAGTATAAGAACACAAGAAGACACGGTAAAAGTAAAATTATTTAACTTAATGTTAAATCAAAATGATAAGGTTAAAATAGGAACCTAAACTTGTATAAATTCTATTTGATGAGATTATTTTGATGCATCCTCACCTTATCTTCGAAATAAATCAATTTGGAGCTATTTGAAACCGAATTTGGCTTTATAATAAAATAATATTTTTAGTTATTCCAAAGGTGCCCCTCTCCTCCCTTATAAAAGGGCACCTCCTCCCTCTCTTCCTCACACCACTTTGAGCCTTCAAGCTCAGAAAACCCCTGAAAAATTCTCTTCTCCACTTACCTAAAAACTTACTAGAGGTCCTGGTCCTCTTCAAAGACCAATTTTAGTACCCTAAGAGGAGGACTCAAAGAGGCGCTTCAAAGAAGAGGTAATGTCCGTTACCGATTCTTTCAACTTTATTTATTCTTCCACTTCTTCTTCTTAGGTTTTTTTCATTATGAAGTAATAACATCAGTATCAATAATATACTGATATGTTATTATAAGTATGAAACAACTCTATTTCACCATCTATCCATCCTACAAAAAACGAAATCACCGCGCGTGCGTACGTACGGAATACCGTCTCCACGCCGTGGTGTAATCTATTTTCCACCACCACCTTACTTGGATGGGTATAATGGTGTACATAATAACTATATATGATTATTGTAAAGTGATATTGATTCTGAAATAGTATACATACACTCTAATACAATTCCATGATCATGAGAACGATATCATCGCTCGTGCGTACGTACGGACTACCGTCTCCACGACGCGATGAGATTCATTCCTCACGTTAACCATTCATGAATGATTATAAAGTATATATAATAAGTAATCATGAAATATATGACATAATAATGATACTGGATTTATGTGTATATATATGTATGTCATCTACTTAATTCCATTCAACTCAATAAGGAAATGAAAACAGCGTTTATGCGTACGTACGGCCTACCGTCTCCATGAACGGTGTATTTCTTTCCATTTACTGATCTATTATATATATGTATATTCTATATATATATTATATAAATCATGTTTTATATTCTGAAATTAAGTAATAATGATCTATGTAATCATATGAATAATTACAAGTCAAAACGCGGACGACAAATGAAACGATTTTACCCAAAACGCTCTTTAACATGAAATTTACAAAAGAACGGGTAAAATAAAGTCATAAGTGAACCATATATGATATCATAACAATGAGTATGATTCTGTAATAAGTCAATGACATTATTTAAATCATTATACAGGAGATTCGGACACTTACGAAGCAAATCGGACCTAAGGTAAGGGAAAATATCACAATCTCATTTTATCCGAGATTGTTTATACTTTGGTATTTATTGGGGTGTATTTTATCATCCACATCCATGTCTCCTCAATATGTAATATTATTTCCATCCACCTATAATTTTTTAAATCCAATTTTACCCTTCGGTGACTTTTTAGTAAAAGATAAGAAATGAATCTTTTGTCGTTTTTCGTACGAGGTACTTTTTGAATTTTCCGACAAAAGTACGAAGAATGTTTTTTTTAACTTATACGGCATGAATGGATTTTTAAAACATTATTTCCAAGAAGCTTCCTTTAAAATTTTTCAAGTTTATTTTTAATCAACTTCTTTTATTTTAGAATTTTACGACATGTTAAGAAAGGAAAAGTGTTTTTGAATCAGAAAGGATATTTTCCTCAAGAATGGAGTTTAAGTGTTTTATCAAAATTATTTTCCATCTAAGATAATAAAGGGTTCTGTTTCTATCCCTATTATTACATTGATTTGATTATGTTGTGATGGAATTATATTTTTATGAATTCCTTTATCTTATATGAATTGTTTTATGATGTCATGATGTTTAAGATTCCCATTTTTATTACATGGGTTATGCTATGATGTATGGTTTCTGATTTTGTGGCACACATAAGAATGGTATAATTATGAGATGGGTGGGACATATATCTCCCTCCAATTAATTGGGTAAAGATTTTATATCTCATGAGATAGACATGGCTGGAACGGTAGGTTATACCGGTTCAGTGAAACAGGACTGAAACGGGGAGTGAACTCGGTTCCGAAATGGACTTTGTCCACTAAGATAGTCTTGGCAATAAGTCTTTAATAATAAGAAATAATTCTCTATGATTATGTGTGTATGCCACAAAGTTTCATGTTTTAAGTTATGATTATTGGGATTACATTTCACTACTATGATTTATCCCATGTTATGAAATTATGATTTCTTTTGCAGGTTAAGATTTTCAAAATTGATTTTCTTATGTATATGATGTGATTGATATTTCTTTTGATTACCCTTACTGAGCATTTGAGCTCACCCTTTTATGTTTTCTTTTCCCCAGGATATAAATAAAGGTTTGAGGTAAAAAAAGTAAGATCTTTATGGGAGATGTTGAAGATCTTTCACCACGATTAGAAGATTATATTCCGAGTTTTCAAAGACACTAATCTATTACGGTCCTTGTGTGTGTGTTTTTGTTATGTACTAAGTATTCCTCAAAAGTAATGTAATTTCCATGTATGTCAAGCTTCGGGTCGTTATAATCAGGACTTACCTAGAACATGAACATATGACTTTCTTAATTTTTAGATCTTCACATGATCTAAATATTATCAACTCGAAAAATAATTGGATATGAAATTATTTCTCTAAAATGATCATCTAACATGAGTCTCTTCTATATCCTTGATGTAGTGGTGTATCGGTTTCAAATATATTTATAAATTATATCAACTCGTATTATTTATACAACCATGAGTATGATATGGACTTCTCAATGACATAAGTTTTGAAATATCTTTCACTTATCAACAATATATATCCTATAGTGCATGTAATTATTCTCATACATATTAAATGATCATCCCATAGCATATATGTCCCACCATGTATTATTGCTTCACCTAAAGCTTCATGTATGGTTGATTCAAAAAAAATTAGTTTTTTAATTCCTCTTAAAGTAAAAAATAGTATGGAACACATTATTTATACATTTATAGAAAATTTAAATTTTCATATCACTTTATCCACATAGAACTTCACTTCATATAACACATACTTCACAAAACACATAATTTGCTTCTAAAAATTTCAACCTCTATGAAAAGATTCACTTGCTTTATGGGACTCAATTAGAGTAAATAATAACTTATTCTCTTAATAATAACTTTTCTAGAATTAATCACACATTAACTAACTATTAACCCAATATTTATACGCATAAAAACACATTATTAACACATGATAATCATAGAAAAAAATCTTAACCAGTTATTTTTATGTGACACTGAAAATATTGTAGCCTCACTTCATAAAAAAATTCCCTTAATATACTATGCTTCACATAGTATCTTATCATGAATCACAAACTAAAAACTCAATGTGTACTACATGTAACACATACTTTATGGCTGTAAACAATTATTGTGTACCAGAAATTTGATATCATTTTCTTTTTGTATCACAAATTTTCTTCTCACTCTCATACTACATATACCTTCATCTATTCATACCTCATGAATATATCACAAAATATTTGATAATTTTCATGAAATTCCCATTTGAAAATACAAATATTCATTTGAATGGAATGCATACTTTTGGTTCAAAAACCGGTTTCACAAACTACTATTAATGGTATGTTAAATTTTGTACTTAGCTTATTTTATTCATTGCATGACCTTCACATCATCTTTGCTTGGTGGTTTAATTATTATTCTTTTATACGCATTCTAAAATGATTTTTAATCATCACAATAATAATTTTTACTATGTCTTTACTTCTTCGCATGAATTCTTCATGATAGTAGTCTCAAACATTTTCTATTTCAATTAATAATTGAAATGCCTCAACTTATGGAATTAAATGTATTCCCCTACAAGAATAATCAACTCCGAATTTAATATTTCTTCATACATTGAATTTATGATATAATGATGTCAAATAACACATTTATTCATCAAGCATTCACTTTTTCCCTTAAATCCCCCCTTTGAATTTATTTTTTATGCTTATTTAATTTATAAAGTCTATATTCTTCTTCCACTTATCGATAATAAATGAAAACGTACAATAGTAGTATCCTCATATTATCATTTTCTTATTACATCTAGGTATATCATTCTTCTTCATTCATTTTAGGCCTCATCCTTAGACACTTGTGAGATAAGGATAAAATCAAATGTTTTCCCTTAGAAAAGAGCCTTTAACTAGACAACTCTTAGTCTATGTGGGAAAATACTTTGTAGAAAAAATAGTTTATAAATAAAGTAATAAATTTTTTCCCTAATTTATGATTTATGTGATATTAGAATTAGATAAATTCCTTGAAATATTTTGGGGTTGGTCATGAGAGATATATACCACAATAAATTGTAAATGGCACATATCTTAACAAACACATCAAAAAATGCAAGTGAAAAAAATAGATCTTTCCCTTATTTTCTCAATATATATGACCCCATAATAATAATTATAAATTAACTAGTAGTAGTGATATGGGAGTGATTTTAATTCCTTGTCATCTAATTTTAAAAATTTATTCAAAATTTACATATTCGCCATGTAGTGAAAATTTAACAGCTTTAACTCATCAATAGTCCCACTCAAGGGATGCATCCATCTACGTAAATTCCTTGCATGTTATTATAAAATCATATAGATAATTGAATAAGGTGTGACCTATTTGTTCTTTAGAAATAACCAATAGGATGATATTTTTTAATCAATCATAACGTTTTATTATTCCTTTTTATCTTAAATTGGGATGTGTTCACTCTCTCATTCATACACTCCATAGGTTACATGCTCATATTATTAACCTGAATTGTTTATTCTTATAGAGTAGTAGTATCCACCATGGTAAGTAAAGAAAAATTATTTTCATCCTATTTCATAGATATTTTCATCAACTCATCTTAGATAGAAAATATTTTCATACAGTTCTTCATGTCATGCCCAACATGTTCACACTGATTCTTTTGATTATATAGATCATTACAAACACATTAATTATTATGATATTTGTCCTCTTCTTTTTATATCACATAATTACCCTTAGTAATATCATCCATTGGATATTTTTCCATTTTTTATCCATTCTTAGTTGATCTAGCCAAAATTTCAACCATTCTTTCTTTCTTTGTTCATACTTTTTAGATGTCTCACATTACTTCTCAGATGTATATGAATTACTCCATTTTTTCTTCTAAGTTTTCTACCACTTCATATTATAGGGAACCTTCTTAGGTAATTTGGTTTTGTATACCTTAGATCTATGACCTTATAATCAATATCTGATACACACTTATTTTAGAAATTCATGCCTATTTTTTATTGGTAGCTTAGATGGATTTCTAATCATTGATTTATCTCTTTGATAATTAGTTCTCATTTTTTACCCATAACTCTCCCTTGGTCGGTTCCTATTATATAGAAATTATATGTTATACCCATTAGAGTATAATTTAGGACCATATTTTCTACAAAACCAGTAAAACCCTTTAAACTATGGTATTTAATTTTTTTCATAAACATAGCCCCAAACTTTATTATTTCATATTTCTATGAACCAAACGTGCTTTTTCTAGGAGAAATGGTCTTCTCGACATATTCCTTTCATCATTTAATATGATATAGTAACTTTATTTTGAATTTTATGTCCAAAAAAATTCACCTATAATGTTAGTGATAACATATCTATTTTGAAAATGTTTAGGAGTAGATGTACCTTGTCTATAAGATCCCCAGTGAAATAGCCATCAATATTTTCATCATCAAACATTTTAATTTCCCCAAACACGCTCCTACAAAATTATAATATATATTCCTTGATATTCACATAATATTCATAACTAATTTTCTATTTTTACCAGATCTCCTTATCATTATATAGACACATGAACTTTGGGTAGACCTTCTTTGATAGAGACACAAAGATTAATTATTGATCTTTTCCATCTAGATCCATATTTATTTTATCAGCTTATGTTATAGAAGAATCAACAGTAATGGGTGGAAACCCCATTATTTCGATATCTATCACTTCTAATCCAAGTGATAGGAGGTAGGTTAGTATGTAATTCCTCTAGTTATTATTATTCTTCCTATAAAATGTGGAAATACCACATCTATTGATTGAGTTAATATCCTACATATCTTAGAATTATTTTTCAATATTTAAAGAAAACATTGGATATTATACCAATTGTAGAACCCTATGCCTAATTCCAATGATAGGGGGTGGTGAATCAATGATATTAAATTAAGAATAATTTTATTTTAATTTAACCACTTGAACTCTTTAAGTTTCTAAATCCACTCAATAATGTCTCACAACCTCACCTCATATGTAAGAATAATAAGAAATAATGAAACACATGATATTTAAAAGGTTCTATACCTAAGACCTTATCCTCGCTATGTTGTTTAGATTCCACAACATGGATTCTCTATGATAATACTATCATCAATTACAATACATTAGAAAATAACTGTATATACACCCTAATAGATAATCCTCCCATTGATCACGGTTTTATACCCCAATAACTAACTCTATTGCAATAGTAAGTAAGACACCCAAACCATCTTCCCTTCTCTCTGATAGAATAGTCAACCAATCAACCATCTCTCCACTTTTATTAGTTATCAACCCTGATAATACTTATATTTAGTTTTGATATATGGATATAAATGTCTCTAAAAGCTCCTATTTTCTTCTGACCAAACAAATAATGATCTTTCTCCACAAGCATATATGATCTGGTCCATTCATGTACAATTGCAACTTTGTATGTTAGGTTTGATTCTAAACATGAATGTCCGATTTTCTTACTTTTTAGATCTTATCACAATCAAAATATTATAAACTCACTAAATACTCAAACCCAAAAGTATTATAGTATAAATAGATTAATAATTCTCTATCTTCACTCTTCTTAATATAGTGGTGTATCAATTTACTTAGTATTATTCAATTCTAATAACTATGATTCATCATGTAATCATGAGTATTGCATGGACTTATCAAATGCATGAATTATGAAACATATATCAATTGTCCAAAATATATCTCATATAGTGCACATAATTATTCCCATTCACATCACATGATCATCACATACCATATATGTCTCACTGCGTACTATTTCTTCACTTACATGATTCTTCACTTACCAAGGCTTCAAAAACAAGTTTTATGTTTTTAATTAATTTTCATGTAAAAAAATAGTACACAAAAATTTATTTATGAAATTAAAAAAACAGTAATTCTTATAGAACTTGACCTCACATAACACATACATCAGAGAGCACATACTTATCTTCTCAAAATTTCAAAATTCATGAAAAATAACACTTAATTTGTGGGACTCAATTGGAGAAAATATGAACTTACACTCTCAAGAACTACTTCTATAAAATTAATCACACCTTAAATGAGTGTTAACTCTATATTTATATGCAATAGAACACATGATTAACACATGAAAATATTGGAAAAAACCCTTAACCAATCATATATATGTGACGCTGAAAATAAATCACCTTACTTTGAAAATGACTTTCCCTTCACATATTGTGCATCACATGGTATTTTTTCAAAAATAAAAAATTGTAATCACAATATATACTACACGAATCACATATTTAATGGATTCAAATATTTATTGTGTAAAAGACATCATAAATAATTTTCTTAGTTATCTTTAATTCTCTACTTACTCACATACCGTATACACCTTCATCTTCGCATACTTCATGCATGGATCACAAAGCGTTGTTCATTACCATGGAAAGATCATTAATAAATTTAAATCTTAATTTTAATGTAATATGGAATTTTTATACACAAATAACTAGTAGAAACTACTACTAATTGTACATGAAATTTTGATTTTATCTGATTTCCTTTATTATGTGTCATCCACATCATTTTTGAATGGAGGTTTATTTTCTATGTGATTGAGTAAAAAACTAAATGTAAAACTTCACATGGAATAAACTCGTGGATTCAATGTAGACTTATATTTTGTAATAGATATCACCGATAAATATAGTCTAACTTTGAAAATCATATCATGAATTCATATTTATAAATCTTGTTGTCTTCATTAACCTAATTAAATAAAAGGAACTATAGAATGGATCATCACCATATATAGGAAACCCTCAGAGAAGCTCCAGGAAGAAGAAAATGTCTACATTGATCGGATGATGCAGGTCAATTGGTTTGGATATCCCATGTTATATTTTAATATTTCAATGGTAGGTGAATAGTTCTAGTATTGAAATCATCCCACATTTAACATTACAGTGGCTTGTCTCCCATTTATAAGTGACCTTTCTCCATTAAAACCTATTTTGTGAGTATATGTTATTACTCTGGGCTTTTACAGGCATCTCACCATTCCAGAACCTCCTCCATACAACCCCCAATCCCTGCAGTGTGGCATATGCCCACGTTCTCCTGCATTCCTTCCTATAGTACTTTTACTGCCATGGCTACCTATGATTGGGTTGGATTTCATGTGGTCAATATTTCTCCCACATGTAGTTGATATGGATCTTCTTGGGCAGTTTTTGTTACCTATATTTCTTTTAATATACTCACATAAAATCTTCAACATAAAAAGCCATATAATTCTCAACTTCTTTTTAATTATTATTCTTTTAATATCCTAAATAAATTCTTGAAATCAACGTGATTAATATAAACATAATTAGCATAGGATTTATTAATTATAAATAGCTTCCCAATATTCATAGTATTTATTAACACTATTTCTTGAGATTATCCACTTAAATCCTTCAAGCCAGTAGCCTCAAACTTTTTCCAATTCCATTAATCATTGCAACACCTCAATAAGCTTATGGACTTATATGGATTCTTTATCATGAATGAAATATAATAACCTTATAAGAATATTTATAGCCTCATTTAATTCTTCTTCATACATTGAATTTATGATAAAATTATAATAAACAAAAACATTTATTCTTGAACCATTCACTGATGATATTCACTACATTTGGTAATGAAAGGATATATTAACTTATTATTTTTTAGGGACTTTATATTTATGTGTAAACTGCCCATTTTATTTTATTACATGCTTGTTCATATCAAGTAGATTTTACATAATTAGTTAACCCTATCAAGAAACATTCTACACATATTATAATTTCATTTTATTTCCATCTTTCATGCTTTTTAAATAATTTATTTAATAATTAAGAATCAATAAATAATTACTCATAAAAAATATATAAATAAAATAAATAAAATGGAATAAATATGAGATTTTATAATGTTTGGTTTATTTAGTATATGATAACCCAACTCATGGCCTAAGGGAATAAACACTGATAATCATTAATGGTTCCAGTTGAAATATTTCAACTGTGCTCCTATATGCCTCATGTGATGGTTTCTCCTCATCTTTGAACTTGAAACACCTCCACTCATCTTGGAGTTCTATCTATTACAAAAGATTCTAATCACACACAGGTGATAGGAACCAAAATATTTGTTAAAGGGTTTACATAAAATAAATTTCAGGCATGAAAGCCCTTATATATAGGAGGATGTGAATTAAACACATAACATGATTTAATTTAAGGAATTATTAAAAAAACCATGAAATGATTATAAATTAAATAAAGTAATCACATACGCAGGACGATCTAAGATCATGGTTATCCACATATATTCAATGAATACATAAAATTACACTAGCTAGCACTCACTTTAATTCATTCTTTATAGTTAAGATAAACTCACTTGAATTAATTCTATCAATTAATTACTTCCTTTATCATAGTGTTCACCTGAAAATTTTTGAACATACCCATAATTTGATGCATCATGAAAATAAGAGGTTTGACCTATGTTTATAGATAATTATATGAAATTGATTGAGCATTTATAAATTTTGAAAACATTATTACTTAGTAAATATTCCAGCTTCCAACAATGTAATTAGGCTTTAATGCTAAAATTAATTATACCTTATGTAATTTAATTTTTTTATTATTAGATAACTATATGATGTGTACTAATGAGATACATGTTTTATTTGTCTCTATTCATGTACCCAGGATATATACCTAGGGACTCAATGTGTATCTTGGTTAGGTTACATGACATGTAAAGATGAGCTATACATTATGTGGTCCTCTTTTCATGTGTATATGAAACTCACCTAAAAATTAAGGGTTTTTCATAGATGTAGAAATTAATGACTCACATGGTGTGTGTGCTAGATATATATTTTGTATATTATTAATTTATTTAATATCACTCTCACATAGAGAATTATGCATATTTGACCACACAATTAGCATGAATTTCACTGCTAAACCATGTTGACTATAGGGTGTGTCTTCGAGCTACACATCAGGTGGTCCAATAGACTTTGTGTTATATTGTCCTAGTCAATATTAAAGGTGCATTAAATGTGATGTGTGTTATTTAATAGTTGTCAGATCATGCATCCCATGACATTTCTAGGTGAATTTAACCTCAGTATATGTGTACTTTTGTTCAGGTGTTGTGTATCTGTGTCTACCAGCCAAAATCCTTAGCACATCCTGGTGACATATCCAATCATTATTCATCTATTTTTAATCAGTTTAAGACTATATTAAACTTTAATAAAGTAAATTAATATGTTGTAAAAAATTTAACTAAACAGTATATTTAATAAATAATAAACTAAAAGAAAAAAACCAAGAACAATTTCATATAATTGATCAATGAATTATAAATAATTATTAATTATTATGTGACTGCTCTAATATAACTTGATGGTTCCCAGCATAATGTAAGTTCCTATTAGGCATTTCCAACTGGGATTTGTTTCATAATCAATGATAATTTTGGTATGGACATGATAAATGAAATCATGAATAATGAAATTAAATTAAATATTAATTAACAGAATTGTTGGAACCAAGAAGAGAGGATTTTTCACATATAATTTATAATTTATTTGTTTGAATAAATAATTAAGTTTTGATGAATTATTTCTTCGATATTGGTTATCAAATAAAGACCTCTTGTCATATTGTTGTTCCATTAGATAAATCAATGGTATATTCCCTCTAGCATTGATCTACATGTGTTCTTTGAACCCATGATCATTGTCTTAGAATCCTCTAGGTTATAACATTGATGATTCTAACACTAGAAGTGATCACTATTAATCCCAACAGAATCCTTCAAGGTTTAAATGAATTATTTTTGTGGAGGAGACGAATTGATCTTTGTTTTTTAGATAATTATATGTAAATATCTCTCAAGGGATTCATAGAGTCCTCCATATAACTTTTTTTACTCAATGGCTAGACTATGACTATAATTTATAAAATTTTCATAACTAGGTTTAAAAAGAGATAGAGTAATAAAAGAATAATTTCATAACGGACCTTATTAGTATCTTAATCTATGGAGAACCCCATGTCTGAATAATAATAAAATTATTATTATTTACCTCACATGTACTAAACTTGTGGATAAAAATAGCATTTCCACAAATAAATAAATTAATATTTATTCAAATAATATTTTTTATGAAATTTCTTGTCAGGATATTAAAATTGGTTTACCAATCCTTTTCAATATTTATGAGGACTTGAATAAAGAATATTTATCCAATTAAAAAATATCACTCTATTAATCACTAATAAATAAATCAATATTATATTCACAAAACCAATGAATTAATATTTATGAAATATTCAAATAACCAAATAAATACATATTTTTTACACTTTAGATAAACAAGAATAAATAAATATTATAGATTTATTTAATTAAATAAATAATTACCTGATAGATAAGTATTTATTAAATTTTGAACTCATATATATATTCACTTGAATAAATGGTTATTGGATATTAGTGATCAAAATAATGTTAGTAATTATCAAACTATATATGAAATACAATTTATCTGAAATGTTGAATTTATTTAGAATTTAACTAGGGTTCTGAATACACTTAATGAGTGACTTTTAAAAACCTAACTTTCAATGATTCCAATAATTAACCAAAAAATTATAATCACATAAAAATCAATAGTACATCACTTGATAATTGTTATCATAAGTTAATACCAACAATCTCCCACTCAAAGAAAATTCCTAAGGATTTCACTAAAATCCAACCACAGGGATCCCGTTTATCCTGAATAGTGTCTACATAGTCCTCTATCTCACAACTTCTAATCATCTAGGAAAAATTTTAGAAATTACACACTACATTTCAAGACCATGATATACAATTCTGAAATGCATGAAACCATTTTAATGTCTCCATGGAATTTCTCTAAAAAAATAGGCATCATCTCTAACCTTTTTTTTCAAGTTCCATCGATAAGCTGCATAATTTTCCTTATTCTTGGACCAGCAGTAATGCCCCAACAACAGTTACCCAGAGTCGATGCATTATTACATAACATTGGCATGATCACAAAAGATCAAGTCTCGAAATACCGATTACATTAGTAGCCTTGGAATCACTAGATACATTTCATAAAGTTTACATTACATCATAAAATGAAAACTAAAACAACATAGTCTCCATAGTACACACTCATATCCCCTCATACTATCCATGTAGGTCATTCATAAAATACTTCTTCACATCGTGGGAAAAATAAAACATAGAAAGGGGTGAGCTCAGATGCCCAGTAAGGATTACAATATAGCAGAAACTTTCATAAATAATCATAAAAATTTAAGGCAATGTATAACTAAAACAAAATCCTTTTAAACATTAACTTCAGTATAATATGGTAGAAATAAAATGAAATAATTCCATTTACTAATTCACATGGATATTTTACTAGTCGAATAATCACATGCAATATCAATAACCACTTTCATAATGATGGAATGCATAATGTCAGACTATCATAACCACATAGTCAAGGGCTTGTGCCAAGACAACAAATATGATTTTGTCAAGTCCTTGCGCCAATACACTAGTTTGTCTCATGAGACTAACAATGCATCTAGGAGCTATATCGGGATCCACCCTTCCCTTATTAATAATATCTTAGTATTATCATTGTTTAGGGTGTTAACGGATTCATTTTCCTTTATATTATTTGTTATGTGAGGCATTTTTGTTATGTATGGAATGTATATTATTCATATCCAGAATGATATCATGTCTCTAAAAATTATTTTTAATCATAAAATGAAATTTAGTCTTGAATGGATATGATGGGGAATTAATCTTATCACGTTCGTGGAGTCGGTAATCTATGCGTATGCACAAGTGACAATATCATTCTTTTGATATTAAAATAATATATAATTGGATGGTATATCATATATACAGAATTTTTATCAGGTTATATTTATTATTTACATGAGTTACACATCATTATTATACCCATCGGAATAATAATGTATTGAATAACAATTACACCACAACGTGGAGACGGTAGGTCGTATGTACGCACATATGGTGACATGTCATTCAAAGGATGGATAGAATAATGAATATGGTTGTACCATATTTATAATAACATCATAGTATATAAAATATACTGGAGTTATTATTTTGGAATGCAAATAACAAAGAAAGAAGAAGTTTAAGAAGAAAGGAACTTGAAAGAGGGTGGTGAAAACATTACCTCTTCTTCGGGTTCTTCCTTTTGATTTGATAAAAATGGATCCTTAGGTTGGATTTCTGATCAAAATAAGGCCTCTATGTTGAAGTGAGGGAATTTGAGAGAATATTTGGGCAGGGTTTGGCTGAGACAAAAGGCTTTGAAGGTGTGAATTAGTGAAAAGGGTGAGTTCCCTTTTATAAGAGGGGTGAGGGGCACCTTAAAAAAACTTAAAATATTATTTTATAATAAATTCATATTCGGTTTATAATGGCTCCAAAGTGACTAATTTCGAGGATAAGGTGGGGATGGGTCGAAATCCTTTCAACCAATAGATTTTAGGCAGGTTTGGGTCATTAAATTAACCTTATCATTTATATTTAACTCTTAGTTAAATAGTTTGACATTTACCATGTCTCTTTGTATTTTTATATTATATGGTTAATAAACTTACCATATAAATCAAATAAAACCACAAGTGGTTAATTAATGATACAAATATCATTATATAAGTCTCTTGTCTGAACCTTTGATTTTTAGGAATTGAATATCAATTAATAATTTAATATTTGTTTTCAAAACAATTTTATGTTAATTTTGACACTATTTGGTATTTGATTTTTGTGAAAATTATAAAAGCATTATTACTTAGAAAAAACATAATTAAATCAATAATAACATGTCATATTAACCTATAAAATTAGTTTAATTCATAAAAATTCTCAAATTACATTTATTTGAGTATTTATATTATCAATTATTTTAATATTTCATTAATTAGGTAATTACGGCATCACCATTATGTCATAAATAAATTAAATTATTTAATGTCTAAAAATTATAAATAAAATACCATTATGTAGTAAATCTTTCTATATCTCAATTAATATTTATAATCTAATTTATCTTATGTATAACAAAATATTAAAAATGCTTAAGTTATTAAACTTTGATGTTATCCTTTTTAACTGTTCTTTGAATTAAATAATAATAAATGTCCTAATCTAATCCAAGTGGATCTAAATGAAAATATTTTATTCCTAAGTTTGTTTTTGGTCGAATTACACTTGTCCAATAGAATTAGGACTTGTGTTAGGGTAATATTAAATATCATTTTAACCCTTAATTACCCTATTTACTTTTAACCGTGGTAAATAAAAGTAAAAAAGTTACTATTCACCAAAAATTATTTTATATTATTGAACCACATTTTACTCCTTGATATTAACCATATCTCTCAGATTTTTGAAATTCCACTCAGATAAGTGGTAAAATTAAGTTTTATGTGAATTTCCAAATTCTTCTAGGAGGTGGGTAAAAGACGGTGAAAAGTTCCATAAAATTTTTATATATCCAAAATTATTCTAAACTAACTCCAATTAATTACATTGAACTTATATAGATATTATGTATCTATTTTGACCATAATTAAATTTAAATAAAATAAATAATTATTTAAAAAAAATTGGTTTTAAACTATAACTCATTATTTTTCACTATTCATCAAAAATTGAATGTTTTCAGAAAAATACCAGAAATTCATCCTAAGCTAATTTCAATATTCCAAATCCAAAAATGAAGTCCATTTTGAAATATAAAATTTATAAGATTTCAAAAAGTGGGTATTACAATTCATAACGGCTATTTTGATTGGTTGTGGTGTGTGTTAGAACTCGAAGTTGCGTACACCACACGCTACTATATTATTCCAAGAGAAATGTAATGTGGAAGCATGGGGTGTTACATTCTCCCCTCCTTCAAATAATTTCATCCTAAAAATTTCTAGAATACTACTGCGTGAAAAGACTTGGGTGGTTCTTCATCATAAGTTCCTTGGGTTCCCACATTGCCTCTTTTATCTTATGGTTTCTCCATAGAACTTTTACTAGACGAGTCGTCTGGTTTCTCAGCACTTGTTCTCCTGTATCAAGAATCCTGACGGGCTCTTCGCAATACGACATATCGGTTTCTAGTTCTAATTCCTTGTATGTGAGTACATGCGTTGGGTCAGGCATGTATTTTCTCAACAGTGATACGTCGAACACATCATGAACTTTGGAGAGACTTGGTGGCATTGCCAAACGGTAAGCTACAGCCCCAATTTGTTCTAAAATTTTGAAAGGTCATACGTACCTGGGAATCAATTTACCTTTCTTACCGAAACGTATAAATCCCTTCCATGGAGATACCTTCAAGAAAACATGATCTCCTACCTGAAATTCCAAATCCTTCCTTTGGTCATCAGCATAGCTCTTCTGCCTACTTTGAGCTGCTTTGATGTGGTTTCAGATTACCTTTACCTTTTCCATTGTTTCCTCCACCAGTTATGGGCCTACGAGTTTTCTTTCACCAATGTCATCCCAACAGGTTGGTGTGCGACATCTCTTTCCATATAACACTTCATATGGTTCCATCTAAATACTTGAATGGAAGCTATTTTTATAGGAAAATTCTACCAGAGGTAAATATTGATCCCACATACCCTGAAAGTCAAGTGAGCAAGATCTCAATATGTATTCTACGGTTTGAATAGTCTGTTCTGATTGTCTATCTGTTTGAGGGTGGTAGTCAGTGCTCAAACAAAGTTCATTATCCCCAAAGACTATTCCAGAATCTTGAAGTAAAACTAGGATCACGATCAGAAACAATATATAGGGGTACTCCATGAAGTATCAAAAATTCATTAATATATAGTCTTGTTAGATGTTCAAGTGTTAGATCTTCTCTTATATCAAGAAAATGTGCTGACTTGGTAAGACTATCAACAATGACCCATATTGCATAATTCCTTATGGGAGTCTTTGGTAGTCCCATGACAAAGTCCATCATGATATTATCCCATTTCCACTTAGGTATGAGAAGAGGTTGCATGACTCCTCTATGTTGTTTCCATCCAGCTTTCACTTATTGACAAACCATACATTTTGAAAAAAAATCAGTAATCTCCCTCTTCATGTTGTCCCACCAAAAATGTTCCTTTAAATCTCTATACATTTTGGTGCTCCCAGGGTGTATAGAGAAATTAGAACTGTGAGAATCGTCCAACAATTCCCTTTTTAGATCAGGTATATTGGTAACACAAAGTCTCTTCCCAAATTTCAAAATTCCATCTTCATACACAAAGTCACTCAATCTCGCATTATTTACAGCTTTAATCCTCTTTTTAAACTCTTCATCATTGGCCTAATAACTCTTTATCCTTTCTAGTAAAGATGGTTTGGAAACCATTTGAAAAATCATTGATGTTTCATCGTCCATGGTTATTCCCATATCCAACTTTACTAGATCCATGAAAATAGGATCCCTCTCAACTCTCATCTTGTTCAAAACTCCATGATCTTTTCTACTCAAAGCATTTTCCACCTTATTTGATTTCCCCGGGTGGTAGTGTATCATGCAATCATAATCCTTGACTAGTTCAAGACATATCCTTTGCATCATGATGAGTTCTTTCTGTGAGAAAATATACTTCAAACTCTTGTGATCATTATAAATCTCAAATTTTTTACCATAGAGATAATGTCTCCATATCTTCAAAGAAATGATTACAACAGCTAACTCAAGATCGTGAGTAGGATAGTTTTTCTCATGAATTTTCAGCTGTCGTGATGCATAGGCAATAACTATATCATTCTGCATAAGGACACAACCAAGTCCTTTCTTCAATGCATCACTATAAATAACGAACCCATCATTCCCTGATGGTTGAGTCAACATAGGAGCATTGACTAATCTTATATTCAGTTCTTCAAAACATTCTTCACACTCTTTTTTCCAATCAAATTTAACCCCTTTACATGTGAGCTTCGTTAATGGGTTAGCCAATCATGCAAAATTCTGGAAAAAATGTTGATAATAACCTGCTAAACCAATAAAACTATGTGCCTCAGTTATAATCATTGATGCTGGACATTCTTGGATTGTCTTGGTCTTAGAAGGATCACTAGAGATTCCATCTTTTAAGACAATATGTCCAATAAAAGAAATCTCCTGAAGCCAGAATTCACACTTGCTAAACTTCACATATAATTCATGTCTTCTCAGAGTCTTCAGGATAATGCACAAGGGATTTTCATGATCTTCGTAGCTTTTGGAATATACCAAGATATCATCAATAAATACCACCACAAAATCATCAAGATATTCCTTGAAAACTCTATTCATTAGATCCATGAATACAGAGGGTGTATTAGTCAATCCAAAAGGCACAACTCTAAACTCGTAATTCTTGTACCTGGTTCGAAATGTTGTCTTCGGAATGTCTTCCTTCTTCACACACAACTGATGATATCCAGATCAAAGGTCAATCTTTGAAAAGTATTAAGCTCTATGTAGTTGGTCAAATAAATCATCAATGCAAGGTAGGGGATACTTTTTCTTTAATGTTATATCATTGATTTCCCTATAGTCGATACATAACCACATAGATCCATCTTTCTTCTTAACAAAAAGGACAGGGGCTCCCCATGGAGAAATACTAGGGTGAATAAATCCCTTATTACTCAATTCCTCTAGTTGTTTCTTCAGTTAAACTAATTCCATAGTTTCCATTCAATAAGTGGTCTTCGATATGGGCCTTGATCCCAGAATTAAATCAATGGAATACTCAATTTCTCATTCTGGAGGATGTCCAGTTAAATATTCCAGAAACACATCAATATATTCTCTCACAATAGGTACATCCTCTATTTGAACATTTCTTTCCTCACCCACAATCATTTCATTCTCTTTCTCCCCAATAATTGAATTTAGTTGAGCTACTGGGGGTGGATCTAGATAAGAATCAGGTGGTGATGATTACGCTCTAAAGATAAGGTGTTCTTTATCATTGTCATCAAAAATCGTAACCTCCTTATTCTTACAATAAATCTTTTCATCATGGTCCGAAAGCTAATCCATACCAAGTATTATATCAAACTCAATCATAGGTATGACGATGAGATCAGCAGATAAAGAAAATTTACGTGCTCTAATGGGGACTAATTCAAAAAACATTGTTGCAATGATACTTCCCATAGGGGTTTTTACTGACAACTCCCTTGTTAAATCAAATTGGAAATATCTAATTTTCTTAGAAAACTGGGAAGATATGAAACAATGCGATGATCCAGAATCAAATAAATCATTGTTTAAACTTGAAGAAACCGTTAAATTACCTTCCACCATATCTTTAGGAGCTTCAACCTTAGCAGTAGTGATAGCATAAGTTTGGCCTTGATCCCTTGTCCTTTTTTGAGGTAATTTCCCCGGAGTCTTAGGACATTCATTTTTATAATGTCCCATCTCCCTTGAATTTTATCACTAAACATCAGTAGCTTCTTTCTTCCCCTTGCAATCACGAGATTGGTGGCCTTTTTCAACAAACTTGTAACAGACTCTCATTCCTTTTAAGCAAGTACCAGGGTGTTTCTTCCCACATTTACTGCAGGATGGATATTCAAATTTTCTCTTCTTCCCCTTATCTCTATTTCCAGATTGATCAGAAGATCTCTTCTTCTCTTTCTTTTCTTTAAAGTCATAATACTTAGAGAATTATTTTTCTATCTTGATAGCACATGAGACAATATCTTCGTACAATGAGAAGGATTGTGAGAATAATGCTCGATAAAGAAATGGTTTTAACCCATCAATGAAATGATCAAAATTACTTCTTGGGTTACGTATATAATATCCAGCATACCTTACAAACCTTTTAAAGTTATCTTCATACTTTGCGACATTCTCATCCTCCTTTTGTCTTAGACTCATAAATTGCCTTTCCATATCTACTCGATGGTCATGAGGAAAGTATTTTTCTAAGAAAATCTCTTTGAACTTACTCCATTCCATATTCGATACTTCATCATCTTCCTTTGTGTTTTGTATCAATGACCACCATTGATCATCATCTCCAGTGAGGCGATAAATTTCCATGATAAAGTTTTCCCTTTCACTACTACCCAAAGCCTGAAATATTTTCTCTAGGGAACATATCCATTGCTCTTCTTCCAATGTATTTGTACTCCCATTAAATTTTGGTGGATGTTTCCTCATGAAGTGATCTAACTTTGATCCTCCACACTGCGGATCAGTGTGCTCCATACGGGTAAGGTTATTCTTCATAACCTAAGTGAGTTGTCCCAATATGGTGATTAGCTAATCAACACCAGTTGCATAACCAACTCCACTATAATTATCTTGAGTAGGATTTAAATCCCTACATGGAGTGCGTGCATTGATACAACTTCCATTTCTTCCACTAGGCGCCATTTCTAAACAATGGCATAAACTAGATTAGTTTATTAATCGAAATACATAATTCCAAACTTGTAATACACTTAACATAAATTGAACAGTTTATGGATATAATCCATAATCATAAAAATGTTTTCTTTGATGAATTATATACTCATAAACCCTTCATAATGGTTTGTAAAGAAAATGAGAATTATCCTAAGCGTATCCCTTGGGAGTGTCGTAACCAAGAGTGCAGCAAGGCTCGTTGTCGTGCACTAGTTCTCGTTCGAGTCTAGCTCAAAGCAGTGTTTTTGGGTTTTTCCCCTAGGTACATCTGTGCCATAGCCGCATCTACCTGCTCATATCCAGATATGGATTTATTGCTCAAAATACTCACAAAATCTCTACAATACTAAAATTCTAGTAAGTTATTCTATACTAATCTTCAAAGTCCATCTTAGGTCTATGTGCTCTAATCAGAGTTTAACTAAATCTAGCTCCCAAGGTTTATACTAAACTTCCTCAGATACCAACTGTATTGCCTCAACCCCAGTTACTCAGAGTCAGTGCATTATTACATAACATTGGCATGATCACAAAAGATCAAGTCTCTAAATACCGATTAGTTTAGTAGCCTTAGAATCACTAGATACATTTCATAAAGTTTACATTACATCATAAAATGAAAACTACAACAACATAGTCTCTATAGTCCACACTCATATCCCCTCATAGTATCCCTGCAGGTCAGTCATGAAATAATTCTTCACATCCTGGGAAAAATAAAACATATAAAGGGGTGAGCTCAGATGCCCAGTAAGGATTACAATATAGCGGAAACTTTCATAAATAAGCATAAACATTTAAGGCAATGTATAACTAAAACAAAATCCTTTTAAACTTGAACTCCAGCATAATATGGTAGAAATAAAATGAAATAATTCCATTTAATTATTCACAAGGATATTCTACTAGTCGAATAATCACATGAAACATTAATAACCACTTTCATAATGATGGAATTCATAATGCCAGACTATCATAACCACATAGTCAAGGCCTTGTGCCAAGACTATAAATAATATTTTTTCAACGACTTGTGCCAAGACACTAGTTTGTCTCATGAGACCTTCTGGTGCATTGAGGAGCTATAGCGGGCTCCACCCGTCACTTATTAAGTCCAATGCATTCTTCATATGAACAAGTTTAAACATAACCTAAGCATTCATATTAAAACTAGCATATGAAATTTCAATGCTTTCTCCATAAACCATGAATGGTATAAAAATAACACATCCATAGTCAAACATATCACAAAACCTTTAATACAATATGGAAGTTTTGTATCATAATAAATAAACTTCAAATAAGCTTAAAATCCATCAAACGATGTTGACATATATGAAATCAAAACTATTTGAGGAGAATATCTCTTTTTTTAAATCATTTAAAAGTCACATAATCATAAAATAAAACATTTACTTTGAAAATATTCATATAATATTGTACGGGAAGCTTTGATGAGTTTATAACAGTAGAAAATAGCCGCACCCGCCGTATAAGTTAAAAAGACATTCTTACCTTAATTCTGTCGAAAAGGTTAAAAAGGACCTTGTTTGGAAAACAACATAAAGATTCCTTTATAAAATTCCTATAAAAATTCAACAAGGGAATAAATGACATTAACCCATGGTCTGTAAAATAATAAGAATTATTTGAAATACATTTTTAAGAAACATGGATGTGGATGATAAAGAGGTCCCATTAGATAATTACGTATAAACAACCTCGGATAATAAAGAAATTCTGAAATAAAACCTTACCTTGTACTTTTCATTGTTTGAGGGTAGGTTAACCTCCTGTATAATGGTGAAATAATTTTTATTAAATTATACAAGAATCATATACATTAATATGATATCATATATGATCTTTTAACATTGATTTGTTAATAATATCTTAGTATTATCATCGTTTTGGGTGTTAAAGGATTCGTTTTCCTTTATATTATTTGTTATGTTAGCAATATTTGTTACGGATGGGATGTATATTATTCATATCCAGAATGAGATCATGTCTTAAAAATTATTTTTAATCGTCAAATGAAATTTATTCTTGAATGGATACGATGGGGAATGAATCTCATCATGTTCGTGGAGTCGGTAATCTGTACGTACGCACGAGAGACAATATCATTCTTTTGATATTAAAATAATGTATAATTGGATGGTTTTCATATATACAGAATCACTATCATGTTATATTTATTATTTACATGAATTATACATCATTATTATACCCATCCGAATAATAATGTATTGAATAACAATTACACCACGACGTGGAGACGGTAGGTCGTACGTACGCACGTATGGTGACATGTCATTCAAAGGATGGATAGAATACTGAATATGGTTGTACCAAATTTATATTAACATCAAAGTATATAAAAGATACTAGAGTTATTATTTTAGAATTTAAATAACAATGAAAGAAGAAGTTGAAGGAAAAAGGAACTTGAAAGAGGGTGGTGAAAACATTACCTCTTCTTCGTGTTCTTACTTTTGATTTGATCAAAAGGGCTCCTTAGGTTTGATTTATGATCAAAAAAAGGCCTCTATATTGAAGTGAGGGAAGTTGAGAGAATATTTGGGCATGGTTTGGCCGAGAAAAAAGGTTTTTAAGGTGTTAATTAGTGAGAATAGTGAGTGCCCTTTTATAAGAGGGGTGAGGGACACCTTAGGAAAAACATAAAATATTATTTTATAATAAATTCATATTCTGTTTATAATGGCTAAAAATTGACTTATTTAGAGGATAAGGTGGGGATGGGTCGATATAATTTCAACCAATATATTTTAGACAGGTTTTGGTCATTAAATTAACCTTATCATTTATATTTAACTCTTAGTTAAATAGTTTGACATTTACCATGTCTCTTTGTATTTTTATATTATATTGTTAATAAACATACCATATACATACAATAGAACCTCAAGTGGTTTATTAATGACACAAATATCATTATATAAGTCTCTTGGCCGAACCTTATATTTTTAGGAATTGAATATCAATTAATAATATAATATATATTTTTAAACACTTTTATGTCTTTTTTGACACTATTTGGTATTTGATTTTTGTGAAAATCATAACAGCATTATTAATTAAAAAAAACATAATTAAATCATTATTCACATGTCATATTAAATTATAAAATTAGTGGAATTCATAAAAAGTCTCAAATTACATTTATTTGGGTATTTATATTATCCATTATTTTAATATTTCATTAATTAGGTAATTACTACATCACCATTGTGTCATAAATAAATTAAATTATTTAGTGTCTAAAAATTATAAGTAAAATACCATTATGTAGGAAATTTCATTATATTTCTAATGAATATATATAATGTAATTTATCTTATGAATAACCCAATATTAAAAAGGTTTTAGTTATTAAACTTTGATTTTAACTCTTTTAACTCTTCTTTGAATTAAATAATAATAAATGTCCTAATATATTCCAAGTGGACCTAAATTATAATATTTTATTCATAAAGTTGTTTTTGTTTTAGATACACTTTTCCAATAGAATTAGGACATGTGTTAGGGTAATATTAATATCATTTTTACCCTTAATTACCCTATTACTTTTAACCGTGATAAATAAAAGTAAAAAGTTACTATTCACCAAAAATTATTTTTATCTTATTGAACCACATTTTACTCTTTGATATTAACTCTATCTCTTTTATTTTCTAAATTCCACTCATATAAGCGATAAAATTAAGTCTTATGTGAATTTCTATATTCTTCTAGGAGGTGGGTAAGAGACGGTGAAAAGTTTCATAAAATTTTTATATATCTAGAATTATTCTAAACTAAATCCAATGAATTACGTTGAACTTATAAGATATTATGTATCTATTTTGAACTTAACTAAATTTAAATAAAATAAATAATTATTTAAATAAAAATTCGGTATTAAACTATAACTCAGTGTTTTTTCACTATTCATCAAAAATTGAACGTTTTTAGAAAAATACCAAGAATTCAACCTAAGCTAATTTTGATATTCCGAATCCAAAAATGAAGTCCATTTTGAATAATAAAATTTATAAAATTTCAAAAAGTGGGTATTACTATTCATAACAGCTAGTTTGATTGGTTTTGGTGTGTGTTAGAACTCAAAGTTGCGTACAACACATGCTACAGTATTATTCAAAGAGAAGCGTATCATGGAAGCTTGGGGAGTTACACCAGCTTTTTATTGAAATGAATACTTTCATGAAAATTGTACCAAGATTCTGTAATATGAGATTTATATAGTATATAAAAATCTATTGATGCCATCAAAATTGATATCCATTCAAAACTATTATCTTTTAGAAAGTCTGATATTAATAGACTATTAAACCCCACACAGAAACATTGTCCAATGCAACCAAGGAAAGCATTTTCATTCTCTTACACTAAATTACTTCTTGGTTTCAATCCTTAAACGCCCACCCTCTATCATAGAGGAAATTATAATACTATAAATACCTTCCATAAATCATTTCTTCATAGTTTAAAACATCAAATTATTTATCATTACAGTTTTTCAAAGAAACCCATCAGGGAATTGGGGTTTCCCTCTTTATAAATTGATGCGGTCATCGATGATTTTAAAAGAAATTATGAACGAGATGAAAAATAATCATCCTACTTATAAACTTTTATTAACTCCACAATATACTACCGCAAAACAAAATGGAATATCCATGATCTATCAGATAATCTATATGTAAAAATCAGACCCAAACAACTTGTACAACCATTTTTGAACATGCCACATAACATCTAATCAGATATAATTTCAAAGAAAGTCATTCTTTATAGATATTATATATAATTTCATCCATATTAATCAATTATAAACATAATATATGTGACAAATTTTAGTTTTCTAGGTTACTTCTTCAAACTACTAGATTTTCAAACAACATAAATTTTGAAACTCTCACTACTTGTGAGAACTCTCATATGCCATATCATCATCATTCCCCCTTTTTTACCATGTTTCTTCATGAAAAAGTTTCTAAAAACTATTTGAATCATTTATTTGAGTAAGGATAGAAATTTCCCTGATGTTTTGAATCATTTATTAAGGTATAATGTATAATATCCCTGAGAGAAACAACTAGAACTTACCAATATTTTTATTCACTAGTGTCTCCTCCTTTTAAAATAAAAACACCATCATGGATTATGATGATTGAACTCTCTTCATATTCTATTGCATCTTTCATTTTAGTTTAAGAACACTAGATGAAAAAGTGTTTTCACTTGGATTTATCACATCAATGTGATTCAAATACCAATGTCATAACCTCTATCTTATGGTAGATTTCTTCTTTGATATGCAGTGGTCCTTCTTAAATTCTTCAACCAAAAAAAATAATTTTTCATTCAAACTTTTCCATAATCGTGAAGCCCCATAAACATTAATCCCTTAACTTTGAAGATATATTTTACATTTATTTCATCTTAACATTATTGTCATATTTCGAAAAACAATTACCATGTCATACTCCTTGCTTCCTTTCCTTATCTAAATAAACAACCACTTCAATAACAATATCAAATATTTTGGAATGAAATCCTACTTATTTTTATAGATTCTGAGTGATAATAACCCCATAGAAAACTATCCATACTTTAGCACAATGGTTACCCCTAGGCAAAAATATAAACACTCATTTTCTAATAGGTAAGTTGTGTAACTTCAAGAATATCTATCTTCAAGGAAAAAATTATCTGGCTATGACAGTCATACTTGAATATCTATTTTCCTTCCATAATTTAAAATTTCAAATAGGTTCAGTAGATAATTTTATTTACAAGAACATCCATTACTTGAATTATATTAAGTAATTGCTTTCAATTTTACTATTTAAGCATCCTTCTAGGTCACACACATACCACATGTTTCTAAAATAATCTGTTTTCTTATTGTTTCACCTACCATCTACTAAAAATATCACTTTTCACAAAATCACCATCAATAGAACTTCTAAAATTTCAAAGAGTATAAATACAATTATCCTCCAAAATATAAAGCTTTCACAATTGATGTATCATACCCGACCTTTTCTATTAAAATGTTATCCTCTAAAAATAATGAGATTACACCAAATCCAAGGCCATAAAGGATCAAGACTATCCTATGGATGTATTTAGTATCCTTACAACCATGTCCTAAATATCACCTTATAAAAAGAAAACAATTAGAACAAATTTCATAGATGTATTTCAGAAAACCTATAACACCACAATACTACCACTGTCTGGTTAGTGACATCTTTCTAGAAACATTGTAAACTACTCAAATAAAGGAACCCAATAGTCTTCCATCAAAACTATTATTTTGAGTATTGAAAAATTATCAATAGATGGTCTAAAACCAATATCTCATACCACTTGTTGGGAAATCCATGAACCAGCAACCATAAAAATATAAAACAACAGAATCTCAATTGTAGAACATGCTCTATAACTCAAGTGATTAGAAGATCATTATGAAATCAGTGTACCAAAACATAAAATGAATGCCACACCTAAGTGGTTAATTTAAAATTCCACCAACTAGTTATGGTCACCTCATGTTCTTAACAAGATATTTCATATATCATAAAAAAAATAAAAAAAAGAATGTAAAAAATAAATAGAAATATAAGAACAACACACATGGGATTATGTAGTTCAGACCTTAGCTCTGTATCTATAAGAGACCAACTGCATATTTATTCGAGGAACAAAGTTTATTAAGTTACAAGAGAAACCTATATTATAGTACTTTAACCAGATTAATATAAGTTATCCTACTAATTCCTTTAATGAAAAACTCTTTTGTAAGCTCTGCCATTGCGAATACCCCTGATTGGTGTGATGTCATTCATCTAGAAACTATATCTTCCACTTCCACTCTTTCTATTATTCTTTCTTACTTTTAGATTATGGTCACCCCCATTTAGTCATAAGTCCTCTAATACTTATTTTCTATGATTAATCAGGTATGTAGTATACAAAAAAGGTGGTTCCACTCTATTATTCATTATGGGTCCCTATCAGTCAACTAGTCCCACCACATTTTGACTTTCCTGGGGGACCCACTATTGGTCTCAGCTAACTTCGATTACCCATATATTCTTCTTCCTTGACATCAAATTTTTTGTGAACTAATAATTTTACTATTAAATTTCATTATGATGACTCTTAATTATTAATTTTTATATAAAACCATATAAAATATCATATAACTGTCATCATTAGTTACCTCAATATATGTTATAAATTCTACTCATCATAACCTCCTATAATACTTCCATATTTCACTAAAAAATACCCTTCCAACTACATCACTATGTACTCTAAAACATGAATACTACTTCTAGGTGAATGTATCTTGATGTTCCTCCTTCCACATTCACACATCTCATCACCATTATTATTGATGTTCCCACTGAGCTAAATTTTGATCAGTTGTTGATCACTATATTACTAAACAAAAATTGTTCGCCTCGATTTAATGAAACAACTTATACTAGCCTAAAGTGGACAAAAATGGTGAATGTGAAGTTGTCTCTATATTATTTCTTCGGGTGTAACTTCAAAAGACTTAACTTCTAAAACATTAAGTACCTAAACAGAACATAGTTTTCACACAAAAAACCAATAGGAAATTCTTTTGATTAATTTATAAATGTTACAAATGAATCAACAATCATTATTGTAGAGGTTGATGAAAATATACTCATGTTATATTATTTTTGACCATTTTACGTGTGTTTTGAAATTATTTAATACTTGAAATGAAAAAATAATAATTTAGGTTAATCTCTCAATAATTTAATTTAGAATAATATTTTTTTTTCCTATAAATCACAAATAAATAGAAGATGGTTTTCTGAGAGTTTCGTGATAATATAATATTATTTTCTAAATATTAAATAGGTGGAACAAGTTTTGAAAAAATATATAATTTTTATATTAAAAACACACACTAATTCAGAATGACATGTGGTTAATTCCTATATGTCACATAGAAATAATTGACTCTATTGTATAGTTTTCTAAACAACTGAGATATTTTTATCAATTTTGAGTATGTGAAATGCATCATTAGCCTATTTAACACTAAAACATAAAAATTATCCTTAGTATATTCTGAATACACAACAAATATAAATGATATGCAGTTAGTTCTTTCATATTACAAAAGAATCAAAAATAATTATCCAAGATTATGATGATAATATGAGTGGGTTTTCTTAGTTTCGAATATGTTATGAAATTTTTGAACCAAAATATAATTTAACACAAAATTTTATTATCATCGCCCACCCCTTAGATCAGAATGATGCATGATTAAAGATCACATTCCCCAAATGAATCAAAAAAACATTTTTATATATTTTGACAATAATTTGAGCATGTTTGATGATATTTGAGTATGTGATGTGTATTTTGAACGTTTTTAATACTTAAAAATGAAAAAATAATCTTTAATTCATTTCAACTATATCTCACATCAGAATGATGTGTAGTTTATTAATACAAGTGAAAAATGAATTGATTATCATTATCCTAGATTTTTTTGAAAATTAGTGCTCGTTTTATTATTTTTAAAAATGTGACATGTTTTTTATAACAAAATATCATTTTTATATTGAAAATAAGCACTATCAGTCACACATTCTACCTTGTGCATTGGAATGATGTTTGGTTAATTTTTATATGTTATAAACGAATCAATTATCATTATTATGGAGTTTTAATAAAATATAATTGAATTTGAAAAATTTTGTGTATGTGATGAAAATTTTGAACTTATTTAACACTTAAACTAGAAAAAAATACTTTGGAACATTCTGAATACTCAGCATATCAGAATGTCATTAAATTTATTCATATATGTCACAAATAAATTGATGATCATTATAATAGATTTTTAGGTAAATTTTTTATCATTTTATCAAAATTTAGTATGTGATGCACACTTTTATCTAAAATATCTTTTATATATTAATAACATGCACTTTTAATCACATAATTCACTATATTTATTATAATAAAATATAGTTAATTATTACATGTCAAAAATGAATAAAAAATAATTTTCAAAGAGTTTAATTATAATACAAGGGTGTTTGATCATTTTTTAGTATGTGAAGTGTGTTTTCAACTTTCTTGACACTTAAAATATAGAAATTCACTTTATTTCATTCCAACTAAACTATGTGTCAGAATGATGTGTGATTCATTCCCACATGACACAAATGAATCAAAGATTATTATCTACTAATTATGTGATAATATAATATTGTTTTCTAAATTTTGAGTATGTAACCCATGTTTTAAACCAAAATATCATTTTACTATTAATTATATGCACATTCATCCATGAAAATAAAATAAGGAAAATAAAACATTAAAATTGCTTTTTAATAATGAAGATGGGGACAAGAAAAACCCAAAAATAATATCAATTTTTTTAACAAATATAAAGTTATAAAATAAATATCTAAAACACAAATAATACCATTAAAATTTTAATAATAATTAGACATATAATATTAAAATAAAAAATCATAAGTAAATGTACTATTGATTATCAAAACCAACTATGTGGGTATTATAATATCAATAACTAGCTGGTATTTTTTTAAAAATATAACCCCCACATCAAGAAACTCGGGTTCATTTTTATATAAAAATATCTATTTGTTTATATAAAAAACTTGGTTTTCTAGGTGTGGTGGTTGGATTTAACAAAAACTACCAGTTAGTTGTTAAAAATAGTATACTGATATGATTAAATATACCCTTTCTTAGGAAACACTTATCTTCTAATTATTCTATTCATTCAATATTTTTGGTCATCCAAAAAAAATTATCGCATCTAATAAAATTATGTTTAATTAATAATGAGAGTTAAATATAATAAAAGAAATAATATAAAAATGTAGCTAAATACCTTTTTAATATTTTACCTTATAGGGGAAAGTGTCATCTTGAGTAAAATAATGGATTTTCTACATGAAAAGTTAGATAAAACAGTTATAATATATAAGATTCTTATTGAATGCATATCATATTAATGGAACCCATATTATATATAAAAATATATATTTTAAGAGTATACCAACATTTTATAATTTTATTTTTTTTCTTTAATGGATTACTTTTTTCCACTTTGTCAATTATCTGAATTCTCCATTTATGGTTATCTCTAACATACAAGACATCATCTCTACTAGGTACAACATGAACTTCTAGTAATATTTTAAATAAAGGATCATCCTTTGATGAACTAACATTTGATTCCATATTTTCTTTCATTTCCAAAATCACGATCAACCAATTTTCATTTATAGGATCATGGGTATACAAAATATACTCTAATTTTGATTCCATTATAAAGGGTATCATTGTATCCTTCCATACTGAAATTCACTTCTATAAATCCTAGTTCATCAAATTTTATTATCAATTTATTATAAACCGATCAGTATCATAAAAATTGGCTCATCAAATTTCATGCAGTCAAGATCCCATATTTTTTCAATTATTCCAAAGTAATAAATATATGTATAAATTGGGTCTTTATCATTGACACATGATATGTGCATCTATTCATCCATAATAGTTACTATAATAATTTGAATTGTACTATGTTTATCATTTTCTTTTGTGTATAACGTATAATCATTGATTTTGTATCCATTATAGGATAGTAAATGTAAAAATAGTCTTTAGTTGAACATTATAATTTAACAAATATGGATTTAGGATTTATGGATAACAATTATTAAATTTGGTCATGAAACCAATTAATAAATTGATGGTTCGATGTATTTGATAACCAACCTTCAGTCCTTATTAGATTCAAATTCATACTAATTTTCTTATGATTTTGAATGTATAGAACAACCTTTACACTATTATAAAAAACATACAAATGATCCTCTTTCCGACAAATGATGGGTATTGTCACCGCATCTTTATAGAAAATACTTCACCTTTGATACACCAATTGTAATGAGATTTTTAAAGACCAATACTATCTATTTCAAATAATTTTTCAATATATAATTTTATTTATTTCTCTGTAATTTAATTCTCTATAATACAACAATCAGGAAAAATTTGGTTTTTTACATACCTTTTCAATGTCTTCATATTGTGTTCAATAGGGTATATCTTTTTTAAATGTATGGGGATAAAAATTTTAATCTCCCTTACTAAATTAATCATCATGTTTACCATGATATCAAAGAATGATGGTGGGAAGAACATCTCCAATTCACATAAAGTAATAAAAATCACTTTTTAAACATTCATGGATCAATAACATTGTAGGATATTTATTTAAAAAATAAATCTTAGTTATTGTGTGATGAACGCTTTTCAATAATATGAATTATATTACCACATATAAAAAATCTTAAATCACAACATGAAATTCACATTAATTAAATCCTATTATCATTGGGTCGTTCATCGATACATCATTCTTGATATTTGATGAATACCTGTATGGGGATGTTACATAGCTTAAAAAGTTAAAAAACTGAAATCTATATTTCCAATAAAGAGTGTGAGACATAATATGAATAAAATTTCATTTCTACTCTTTCACTAGTATAAAATATTCCCTAATTCCCATTTCAATTAAGTACAAACTAGCCTAAAATTCACCAGTTTCCTTCCCTTGTGTATTTAGTGATGTGTGGATTTCAATGTCATATTGATCTCTCACGATATGCATGATTGTTAGAAAATGCATGGCATAAAAATCATCTAGTAAGGTAGTTTAAAATAAAAATTTATCAATTTTTCCAACACATTAATGGAATATTTTTATAAAAAAATTCTAACTAAATTGATGATATCCTTTATCTTTAAACGTATTTTTGGGCTATTAATGGGAATGGAAATATACTTTCTTTTGAGTTCCTATAATATGTTTTTTTCGATGATTTATATTGATGTAATTGAGGTAAAAACCTTTAATTCCAAAGGTTTATAGTGTTAATAGTATGATTTAACATAAGTAATCATGTACCTTCACATGTATATGAAACCTTAACCTCTCTTTAATGTTATACACTAAAAAATTACCATAAGCAAGGAAGTCATTTATCATACCAAACAGTGATAGTTTATTACCGCTATAATTTATTTATAAACATGGATTGGAAAAAAACAATTTCCTTACCCCATTTATATAGCCACCATATAGTCGATGTTCAGAAAACCTTGATGGTAGATTACCATTATAGCCATCTTTTCACAAAACCCATGTTATAGGTAACTTATAGCCATGGTTTGACCAAAATTTTGTGGTTGGTTACCCTTATAGACACATTTTGGTCAAACCAAGGCTACATGTCACCAATAATAATAAAAATATATGTGTTAATGTGGTTAAAACTAGTGTCCTCTATCTTATTAAAATACTATAGTAAGTACTAGAATAAAGAGATTTTTTTTGCACACATACACAGAGGGAGAGAGATACAGGTGTGTGTGTGTGTGTGTCAAGATGTTGACATCTCATTTCTTAAAATAAAGAGGAAAAGACAATGAAAATATTATTCTAGTCTTTAAAATATTTCTAGAACTATAGTTCTAGCTACGAATGATCAAATTCATTAAGCTTATAGTAAGTAAAAATTAGAGGTCATTGGGAATGTGCCTTTTCTTGAAAGATTGCATTTTAATTTGAAGGATGATGGTTTACTAAGTATTGTGGTGTATGTTATTGTCACACGCTCAATTTATTATTCATTTTAAAACTAGAATAACTAAAGCAAAGAGGAAACCCAAGAATATCTCTCAAATAATGATGAGTGAAGGTACAAAAATTTATATTTTTATAAGTTAAGTAAAATTTAAAAGTAAAATTGAGGGGGGTTTTGTTTTTAAATTTTTATTTTAAAATAGATTAGAGGAAAATAAAATGGAATTGGAGATGGTTTTAGAAAATCAGGGTGAAATTAAATAAAAGGTATTGTTTCTTTGATTTTATAAACTAAAAAGTTTTTATTATGTTATATCAACTTCCACTGAACTATATAGATTGGTTTAGATTTATACTAAGGCTTTGGATATAACCCAAGATAGAAACCATGTTTATATTCAGACCTAATTCAGAAAACAAAAGATCCAATAATCCGTAGACCATTATATGTCTAGGTTCTCTAATAATCCATGTACCACAAAAATTATATCATGTATATAAATAATAAATTCCATACAAGATGGAAAACACAAAACGTCGATAAGGAAATCATAAAAATAATGCACACTCCATGATTTCTCCATCCCTATTCTCAACACCACCTTAATAGGTGGATTTACCAAGTCTTATTTATAACTAAATAAAAGGACATAATGATGAAATAATGAAAATAATGAAAATAAATGTGTAAGAAACTAAAAATAGAATCCAATAAATTGAATGTAAAATTAAATTAAATTAAAAAAAACTAAAATTTGATTATAATAATGTAGAATTACAAACTAAATAGAGATCAGTAGAATGGTAAATGGGTAACACCTTCCCTGTAAGAACCTAGTTCTTCTTTGAGGTACGGATCCTTTTATTTCATTCAACTCTTGGTTTAAATGTTTAAATATGGCCTAATTTCAATGCCTTTTGTGGTCATAGGGGGTTTAAAGGGTGTCTGAGGCTGGTTCAGGTCCCAGAACCGGACCTTTGGGGTAAAAATGGTCTGGAAGACGGTTAGTTGAAACCGTGTGGGTAAGTCCACTTAGTTTAACAACCCATGCGAGGTCGGGGCATAGAGTAAGAATAAGATGCGTAGTTTTAGACAACCATGTGGCCAACTCTGCAACTTTGACAGAGGTGATTTGCATGTTTTGTGCATGGCTAGTCAAATAGTGATGATGCCCCTTGCCTAAGGATAATTATCCATAGTTGGTGAATATTTTTTCAAAATATTTTCCTAAACCATGTGACCTCCTTAAATTTGGGAAATTTAATAATTTTAAATTAAATTTAAATATTTTTGAAACCTAATTTTAGGTTCTTTCTCATCCCACATAGAAAGAACCTCCCCTTTAATCTATCTTTGGTGACTATTCTTATATTTGAGAAAACTTCTCCATCAAATCTCTGAATCGAATGTTATCCATCTCATTTGATCGGTAATGGTAAGTACTCAATTACTTTTTAGTCGTTCTCCAATATTTTGGATATCGATTACACAATTTAGGTGAAAGCTGATTTTCCCTATTATTAGATTCTTAATCTATTCTTCTCTTTTATCTGGATATAAGATTAATCACCCGATAATACTGGACTTACTATCGACTATGGACCTAAGTTAAGTGTTCTCATGCCTTTCTCATAAAGTCAATCTATTTATATATGCGGTCGTTCTGTGTACCCAATTTCCAGGCATCGCCTTAAAATGAAATTAAACTCAAGAATTTCTAGGCATGTTCTAAGTAATTAAAGGGGATTTTTGATGATTATTTATAGGTTTAAACCTTGAAATATAACCACCCTATGGGTGTGTTGATTATTAAGGGGACCATTTGATGAATTTTGGCCTTATTCACCCTTAGGTGTGCATTTAACCCTTTCTTGGGATGTCAAACATGAATTTAAATACGAATTAGATTGAGATGTGAATGAATTGTGATTTAATGAAATAATAAGAATGGTTGGATGACCATGAACTTTTCCTTGGTTATGCAATAGCTTGTTGATATTGACATTCCATAAAGTGAAATTACCCATGTGAGTCAAATAGAGACCATGTTATTTAAATACTAAAGTAAGCATGAATTTCTATCTTTATTGTTTATCCCATGTAAGTTAAATGATGTATATGACCTTTAATAGATTTTTCATATTGAGATGCTTGTTTTAATAAAATTTCCCATATGTGTAATTATGATCCAAGCCTTCTTGAACTTGGCCAATGACTTGGAACACCCTTGGGGTGAGGTTTAAATTGAGATGTTCTTGGTGTTGACCTTGACATGTATAAATGGAATTGATTATATGATGTTGAATTGGTTAAATACTTAATATCCCTGGGTGATACACGTATTCATATGATAATTCCATGGACTTACTCATTTGGCTATTAAATTTTATGCATGACTGATACTTGGTTTTCTATGGACGTAATCGTAGTGGGTTTTACTATTATATGTCGAGTGATACTTGTAATCCTTATGTATTTCCAAGGATATAATCAAGGGAATTTGATCATATATGTCATGGGTGATACTTGGGCTCCCTTATTAGAACTCTAAGTATTTAATTGAGTGGATAAGATGTTATACCAAACCAAGAGAGATACCTGAGTTCTTGAGTTTTTCCATGGATGGGCTCGTACGATGTTGGTTCATATTACACCTGGAGTGAGACTTGGATTCCAAATTAGGAATTCCAAGGATGGTCTCAGGTTTAAAATTGAATTAAGAATGAAATTAATTATGATGAATCTTCCAAGAGAAAGCATAATTTTGAATTTGGTCTTGACTTATACCTTTTTGATGACTGGTTTAGGCATTTGGTGTCCTTATGGTTATATGGGGGATGTCGAAATTGCAATGAGTCTTGAGACTTATAAACTAAATAAATTTAGTTTTTGAATGAACTTGATTAAAAAGAACATGCTTGACTATTAAATTAGGGGATTAAATATTAAATGTAATTCATTAAACGTAATGGATATAAAATTCAAACATATATTTATAGGTTTTTTACCTTTGAGTACATTCTTTCATTCTATATCTTACTGCACACATTTGTTATACATATTCACTAACTGGTTGGAACAGACCTTGGGTGGTTTCTTACTGAGATTATATCGCACACCCTATTTGGGACAGCTTTGGGGACCCAAAAATAATATCTAATTATAGGTGTTGTTGAGGAAAATTTCCCTACTATAGGTACGTCACTAATAAATAGGAGCAGGGGAGCATCAGACCAAGTTGAGGAATGTGATGATACTTGGATACTTTTCCCTTTTTTACTTTTTTTATACATATTGTAAATATGACTTGTAAACAAGTTTTGGATGATTTATTAGATACATATGACATGTATAATCATTTTTTAAAGGATATGTCTTCTAAAATTGTTTATTTATATCAGTCTTCTAATATTTAACTTTGTTATAATTTTTTTGGTTTTTAAAATACTTATGTTACTTGTATGTTATAGGTATTACATTATTATACACTTTGTTGATGAGGGAATATTCTCCCCATTAACACACCTAGTCCCTCACTACTAGTTAGAAGCCACCGGAATTTGGGGAGATACGCTAGAGTCCTTGTGAACCACCAGGCTCAGAGCACTATTTAATGGAATCTGGGTCTAGGAGGTCACAAAGTGGTATCAAAGAACTTTTCTGGTTTTCTTTACTATTTGGAAACAATAGATAGAGATAGGAAAGAATAGTATTTTCGTAATGACCTATGCCTAGGTGTAGCTAACCCGCATATAAAAAATCTATATTTCCTCGAATTCAATTATTATTTTTCTATATTTTAACTCATATAGTTTATTTGATTCCACTGTTGGGTGATTAAATTGATTTTTCATTTTATTATCGATATGATTATGGATATATAGTGTTATAATCTGATAATATGAGGGTATTCCATATCATGAATCACATTAGCCACTTGCTATAAATCACATGCCATGCCTTTTTCTATTCCATTTATGGTGAATTACTTATTGCATGTTCTTGTGATTGGTTTCATGATAGTTATGCATGTTTTTGTGATATGTATACTAGGATGTATTATATTATGGATTATATGGGCACCGTATTTTGGTTCATGAGGTGTTATGGGACCTCATGGATTATAATTTGGAGAACCATTAGTTAAAACTTTTAAATTGAACTATGATATAAATGAGAAATAAGAATAAATTCAAATGGAAAATGAAAATAAAATTGTGAATTAAAGTGAAATAAAAAATTTAATACATAAATAAATTTGTAAATGGAAATGAAAACTTGAGTTTCATATAATAGAGAATTTGATCAGACCCAACCGTATTATTGGGCTATTGGTAGTGTCTCCTTCTTACACCAGATCTATATATTTCCCAAACCTGACACATGGAGCAGGCAGATGGGTGTGTTCTTATAGCGGAAGGATTTTACCTATCCTCCTTAAATATATTCACTTTTGAGCTATAGACTATGATAATAATCTGGAACTGAGGCGTGTGTTAGTCATTGTAGAGGCATTCCACCACTAAGACCTCTAGTTGTACGTCAGGACAGTGGTGATGATCAATCTCCATAGGTTGTGGTCCATGGGCTACCAGTGGATCCTCTAGTTGTACTAGATGTGGTACCAGTCATTTTACTAGACCTATGTACTGTGGCACAGTTCCGTGAGGGGTTCTTAAACTTCAAGAAAATAGTTAAGGGAGCACCACGACCTTCCCTAACTATGAAATTGTTGATGAGTGAGTTATAGTAGTAGTATCCAACCATGTTTTTAGGTATTGTAGGACTACAAACTATAGAGTCATGGATATAGGACATTCTATCTATCTTCGAGCATCTAAATAATCCTTGTGAGTGGAGGGTGAATCTTTTTATGTATTTTTTGCATGATTCCTTCAAGAGATTGTGGAATGTTATCACTCAGATGAATCATCATCAGAAAATGGATTGGAGATATTTTCATATGGCCTTCTATGACTAATTTTATCCCGAGATTTTGAGGGAAGATATAGCATATGCGTTCTTTTATCTAGAGCAATGAACGCTATCAGTTTTGGATTACTTGTCCCGTTTTACTGAGCTCTATCCCTTCACATCGGTTTTGATGGATGATGAGTTATCAAAATCTAGGTTATTCTAGGATGGTCTCAGGTATGTTATATAATCACAGTTCAATGTGTTTCGGTTGACTACCATTTCTAGAATAGTTAATCATGTGCTTATCAAATAGCGTAACCTAAGAGATATTGGAGGTGCAAGATTTGGTGGTTCTGAATCTCGATCTAGTACTTCATCGACCTTTAGTAGTAAGCATTTTCTAGAGCTTCCATGAGGTGATATAAGTTTTCATAAAAAAAATTTAGGTATCCAGATAAGGTTCTACCTATGTGGTAATTTGAGACATATGAGGCAATAGAGTACGAGGGACCTAGTCGAGTGTGAATCCTATGGTAATATGGATCATCTATAGTGCTTTAGAAGAAATTTTCCATCAACAGATTGTGAGATAGGATCTTCACCAAATCCACACTCAGGAGAAGGGTCAGCAGCTTCCCATCAGTTAGGGAGCTGGACTATAGTTGAGTGATCAGTCCAAGGTGGTGGTCGTGGTTGTGGTAGCCAGACCCCAAACTTACAGTGATAGTAGGGTGGTGCTGCTCAGGTTATCTAGGCAGTATCATAGGGTTGTAGTTTAGTAAAGGTATATGCAGTGCAACATACCCAGTAGGATCAGGACCTCATACATTCTACTGTCATAAGTGTTATTCTAGTATCCTTTACTTTAGCTTATACACTCTTTGATATAGGGGATTCACATTGATTTATATTTTTGGATGTTTTGGAGAGCCTTGGGATCTGTTTTTATACTTTAAATGGATTCATGAATATTTACACTTTGTTTGGGATTAGAATAGAGTATGTAAATCAATGCAGAAAGTTCCCACTTGTGGTAGGTGGGTTTCACTTCATATGGGATCTCTATGTCCTTGAGATGATTGGTTTTGATATCATTTTCAGGTTGGAATGGTTGGTCATATCTCATGATTTCATTGATTTCTACCACTGATGGGTGACCTTCACAACACCAAAGGGTGGAGAGTTCATTCAAAAGGGTGAATGGGATGTCCAAGAGAGTTGAGATGGACCTAAACATCATTGATTGGGTGGGATGATAGCCCAGATTGCGAGTTTATATCTGGATGATCAAGGAACATGTCAAATGGATTTACCTTCAATTATTGATAATTTCAGAGACATTTTCATGGATGAATTTTCAAGATCACCTCTAGTTGTAGTGGTAGAGTTCCCTATTAATCTATTGCTAGGAGCTACACCTATATCTATTCCTTTTTATAGGATGAATAAAACTGAGATACAGGAGATCAAGAGGCAGCTAGAGGATTTAGAGTCAAAAGGTTTCATATGACCAGGTACTTCTCTATGGGATTCACCAGTCCTTTTTGTGAAAAAGTCAAATGGAACCCTCATACTATATGTAGATTATATGAAATTGAACTAGTAGAAAATTCATAATTGTATCCTCTACCATTGATAGATTATCTCTCTGATAAGCTGCGAGTATCATGGGTCTTCTCAAATATTTATTTGAGATCCAGTTATCATCATGTGCATATAATACCATTATACATACCTCATATATCCTTTCATTGTAGGTATGTTATATATGAGTATTTGGATATCTCATTGGGCCTCATGAGCATACCAATAGTCTTTAAGGAACTGATGAATTGTGTTTTCCATCCTTATCTTGATTAATTTGTAATGGTTTTCATGGATGATATATTAGGGTATTCTCACAATCGACATGACCATACCAAACTTCTTGATATATTATTGAATACATTGAGTGAGCATTAGTTATATGCTATGCTCGCAAGGTTCCAATTATAGATGGGTCGGATTCACTTCCTAGGTCACATTATCTCAGATATAGGAGTATCAGTAGACCTAGAGAAAGTCATAGCTATGGTTTCCTAGAAGCATCCAAATAACGTCTCAGGAATATAGAGTTTCTTGGGGAAAGCTAGTTACTATAGAAATTTTATATAGGACTTCTCAAACTTTGTAGGGCCACTGACATGCTTGACTAAGAAGTGTGTGAAGTGTGTATGGACAGATTCCTATGAGACGACCTTTCAGAAGATGAATGGGAGATTGACTTCAGACCAATATTGATTCTGAGAGATCCTAGTAGAAGTTACATTGTATACTATGATGCATTAGGTATAGGGTATAGATAAGTTCTTATACAGAAAGATAGAGTCATGGCATATGGGTCTTGGGAGCTAAGGCCACAAGAGAGGAATTACCAATGCACGATCTCAATTTAGCTACAGTCATTCAAGAATTTTGTTGTTCAAGACACTATTTACTTGGACATAATTTTGTGGTGAACACCAAACAAAAAATACTCATGTATATATTTACATGGTGTGATTTTAATTTGATGTAGTGAAGGTGTATTGAATACATACAATATTTGGAATTTGATCTTGCCTACACACCTAGTAAAGTCAATGTAGTGGACAATGCACTGAGTAGGAGAACTCAGATACAGGAAGTATAGTAGGATAACAAAGAGTGAAAACTCAGGGATTTTTACTCTAAGATGCACCTGAAGGTGCAGGACAATCAGGAGAAGATTTATCTATCGTTATAAGTTGTTACCTATAAACTTATGGATAGAGTTATGATGAGGTAGTTATTAGACTTAGAAGTCCTTGTTCTGGGGAAGAGTATGGTTGGTGAGGACCCTCCTCCTAGTTGGACCATAGGTAGGATGAGATTCTCTGATTACATGGTCATGTATGGGTTTCTTTAGACATGAACATGTAACTGATATGAGACTTTCATGATTCATCTTGGGAATTTCACCCCCAGTATCACCAAGATGTATCGGGATTTACATTTTTAGAACTAGTAACTAGGTATAAAAAGAGTTTTATTTAGTTTTGTCATGATGTGTTCCACATGTTAGTAGATGAAGGTGGAACACTAGAAACCAACTGAACTTTTATAGAAGCTACCCATTCATAAGTGGAAATGGAACTATGTCACGATGGATTTCATGACTGGTTTTCTTAGGTCACCTTGAGGTAATAATTTCATAGGTGTTGTTGTTGACAGGATCGTGATGTTTTCACATTTACTACCTTTCAAGGATACCTTAAGTGCTTATAAACTCAAGATATTTTATATCAGTGAGGTAGTATGACTTCATGGGGTCTATCATACTATCATTTCAGATAGGGATGCATGGTTTACTTTGCGGTTCTAGAAAGGGATACAAAGGAAATTGGGTACAAAGGTGATTTTGAGCACATCATACCACCCCCAAATAGATGTCCAGTCAAAGTGCACAATTCATGTGCTTAAGGACATGTTGTGAGCATGTGTCCTAGATTTTGGAGGTCTCTTGGGGGAGGCATATACCCCAAGTTTAATTCTTCTACAACAATGGATTTTAGGATACTATTCAGATGGTTCCATATGAGTCTTTGTATGATAGGTCATTCGGATCACCCCTGTGTTGGTTAGAGGTAGGAGAGACATCTATGCTTAGACCTCGTCTTGTTCTAAAGACCAAGGAATGTGGATGGCTACTGCACAGTCTTATTAGAAATCATACACCAATCACCATATATGAACTCTAGAGTTCGAGGTCGGGGATCAGGTTTTCTCACATGTTTCACTGAGGATGGATCATAGTATAATTAGGATACAAGGTAATATTTCATCGAGGTATGTCGGGTCGTTTGAGATTATGGAGAGAGTCAGACTCGTAGACTTTCAGTTGTAGTTGCCTTAGAGGTAACAGTCTATGCAGGACATCTTCCATGTTTCTCAACTGCAATGTTACTATTTAGACCCATCTCATGACTTTTAGTCTGAGGAGGTTGATCTACATGTAGATGAATCCTTTAAAGATCATGCCATATGTATTGTGAATCATAGTATGAAGGTTCTTCAAGGTTGGTCAGTTTCTCCAGTACAGGTGCAATGGTAGTACAACCATGTGCAATACAAGACCTGGGATCAGGAGGCAGATATACAATCATGGTAGCTGAAGTTGTTCTCATACATTCTTGATCACCATTGATAAGGCAATTCAGGGAAGAATTTCTTTAAGGGGGAATTTTGTAAGAACCTGGTTCTTCTTTGAGGTACATATCATTTTATTTCCATCAAATCTTGTTTTAAATATATAAATATTTCCCAATGTCAATGACCTTTTCATTCATGGTAGTGTCGGGGGTGTCTGGGCTAGATTGGGGCCCGAAACCTCACCTTTAGGTTCTAAATAGCATGGTACATGGTTATTTGAAACCCTGAGAGGTAGGATTCATGGTTTAACAAACCATACGAGGCAGGGGTAGGGAGCAGGAATAGGCTTCACAGTTTCATACAACCATGTGACTCTATCTTTAGGGGCATATGGCCAGCTCTAAAACTAAGAAAGAAGTGATTTTCATGGTTTGTTCAGGGTTGGTAAAACTGTGCAAGAAAACCATGTAGGTGCCTATTGCTTATAGATAATTATGCATGGTTGACGCACAGTTTTTCAAATAGCTAACCTAAACTATGTGACCACCTTAAATTTAGGAAATTTAATAATTTTTAATTAAATTGTAATCTTTTTAAAACCTAATATTAGTTTCTTTCCCCTCCCACACAACAAGAGCCTCCTTTGGATCTCTCCTTGGTGATTATTCCTAGATTTGAGATAACTTCTCTATGTAATCTCCAAATTGAATGTTGTTCATCTCATTGGATCCATAATAGTAAGACCTTTATTATTTTTTAGTCATTATCCATTCTTCTGGATATCCGTTATGTTATTTGGGTGCAATTTGATTTTCTATATAATTAGGTTCTTTATTTATTCTTTAGTTTTCTCTGGATTTTAACTGAATCAGGAGTATATATTGGATGTGTTATCGAATATGGACCTAAGTTATATGGTCTCATTCTTTTCACTTAAATCTAAGTTTTTTATATATGTCGTTGTTCTATGCACCCAATTTTCAGTTGTTTCCTTGAAATGAAATTAACCCTATAATTTCTATTATTTTTCTTGGTAATTAAAGAGGCTTGTTAATGGTTATTTATAAGTTGTGAACCTTTAAATGGAACCATCCCATGGATGTGTTGATTATTAAATGGACCATTTGATGGATTTTGTCCTTGGACACCCTTAAGTGTTCCTTTACCCATTTCTTGGAATGTAAAACATGAATTTAAATATGAATTGAATTGTGTTGTGAATGAATTGTAATTTAATGAAATAATAGGAATGGATGGATGAACATGCCCTTGTCCTTAGTTATGCAATAGCTTGTTGAAGTTTGTATTTCCTTAAAGTGAAATTGCCCATGTGAGTCAAATAGATATCATGCTATGTAAATGCTTTAGTATGCATGAATTGAACTCTTTATTTTTTCCCTTGAGAGTTAAATGATTTCTATGACATATAATAACTTATTAATCTTGATATGCTTGTTTTAATGAAATTTCTCATGTGAGTAATTTTGAGACAGGCCTTATTAAGCTTGGACAATGACTTGGAACACCCTTGGGGCGAGGTTTGAAATGAGATGTTCTTGGTGTTGACCTTGAAATGTAAAAATGGAATTGATTTTATGATTTTGAATTGGTTAGATTCTTATTATCCATGGTTGACACATGGATTCATATGATAATTTCATGGACAGACTCAATTGGATATTGGATTTTATTCCAGAGTGATACTTAGTTTTCTAAGGGAAGACTCATAGGGGACTTTACTGTTATATACCCATTGATACTTGGAATACTTATGGATTTTCAAGGACGGAATCAATGGAATTTGATCGTGTATGTTGTGGGTGATACTTTGGATCCCTTAGTGGACCACCAAGGATAAACTTGAGTTGCTAAGACATTAAACCACACCTAGAGTGATACCTGGGTTCTTGAGTTTTCCATGGATGGGTATATAGGGTGTTGTTTTATATTAAACCTGGAGTGAGACTTGGATTCCAACTTAGGGATTCTTAGGATAGGATCCAGTTCTAATTTGAATTAAGGATGAAATGAATTATAACACGTCTTTTAAGACAAATCACAATCTTAGATTTTTTCTTTACTTATACCTTTTAGATGGCCTATTTGGGAATCTATTATGCTTATGGTTATATGGGGGGTGCTGGGATTGGATTGAATCTTGAGACTTGTAAACAGAATAAATTGAGTTGTTGAATGAACTTAAATAAAAATGACAATTCCTACTATTAAATCAGAGGATTAAATCTTAAATGGAATTGATTAAAGGTAATGGATATAAAATGTGAACTTGGATTTATAGGTTGTTTACCTTTGAGTACCTTTTTTCATTTTATAGCTACCTACACACTATTGTTATATATATTCACTTACTGATTGGAACATAACTTGGGTGGTTGTGTACTGGGAATATATCACACACCCTATTTTTGCAACCTTTGGAGACCCAGACCAATTATATGATTCCAGGTGTTGATAAGGGAAAGCACCCGACTACAGGTACTTGACTATAGCTTAGGAGTTGGGTCATTTGACCAAGCTGAGGCCTGTGACACTACTAGGATACTTTTTTCCTTTTTTTTAATTTTGTTATATATAATGTAAATATAACTTATAATCATATTTTGGATGCATTATTATAGATATATGACATGAATCATCATTTTTAATATGATATGTCTTCTGGCATTGTTTATTTATATTTGTATTCCATTATTTACCTTTATTATACTTCTTTTGGTTGTTATACTTATTTTTATACTTGTATATTATTGGTATTTCACTATGATACACTCTAGTGATGAGGGAATATTCTTTCCCACATACACACCTAGGCCCTTGCTACAAGTTGGAAACCCCTAGATTTAGGGGAGATGCACTTGAGGCCTTGTGACCCACTCGTCTTATAGAACTATTGAGTGGAATATGGGTCAATGATGTTACATCCCCCTTGTTTAGACCCTATTAACCTCTAATCAAATCATATTTTTATATATTTATTACAAAACATGGTGTTTATAAAAGTAAACCATGTGTAGTCAAAATTTTGATGTTTTTTATATAGTTTTCCTTGAAAGTCAACATTTTTTCATCCAGCCAATTAGAACCAGTCTATTGTAGGTAAGTGGTAGTACATGACATGCATTTCCACCATGAATGGAAATATAGAACAATCTTTGACAACAAAGAAAATTGGGAATGCACTCTAGGTGTATGCTCTTGGTGGTGTTTACATGGTGTGCACTTCAGAAATATATTATGTTTATATTTTTTATTTTTTCTCCATAACATTCCCAAGTTTTCATTTAACTATGATAATATTAAATGTGGGAAAAAACTCTAGAATGAAATATTAAACCATAAAAAGACTTGAAATCAATATTAACTGGAATTTTAGTCAATCAAGCACCAAAAAAATGTGCACAAAATGGGTGCATCAACTCCTATGCACGTAGTCTTTTAGTTTCTCTAAAAAAAATCACAACATAAAAATAAAAAAAATCTCTACAATGACATAGGATTCAATAAATTTATTATACTTATAAACATAAATTCAATTCTAAAAATTTCAAAAGAACAAAAAATTTTAAAACTAGATTATTCTAAACATACCACGTATACAATTTCAATTTAATAAATTCTTTCTCCTTAATTCACATTATTCAACTATTTATTAATACACATTCCACTTGTGATTTACCACACCATGAATTAATTACCCTCATATCTCAAGTGTGAAATATATGAAAATTTATTATCATCTCAAAAGTACGCATTTAATATCATATGATTGATAAAATCAAAATCCTCTATAATAAATATAAAGAAAATTATTCCATTTATGAGGATTTTCTGGGATTTCCTTTGAGTCTATGGCTTGGTGGGTCAGTATTTATCAATAAAGGTTGTAGAGAGGAGGTTTTCTCTAAAATTTTAGTGCATGATTAATCATTGAAAATATAAAATACTTCTCACATGATGTACCCAAAAGTTATTCACCCAAAACAAATTCCCATATCACTGATAAAGATACAAATAAAATAAAATGAAGTATGATATAATATCAATACTCTTAATTAATTTTTTTCTCTTCTTATATACATATGTTTTTCTTTTTTTTAATTTTTTTATGTATATATTTTTAAATTTAATTTCTCTAAGAGTTGTCTTAACAATATTGAAATACAATATGTGTAACTTCCCTTAAATAGTAACCAATAAAATATTCACCCAAAATGGATCTCATCCCCATTAAATAACATAATTCCACCGCACTCTAAACAGACTATAATAATGAAAAAAATCAAGAGTAAAGGTACGTAGGGAAAATTAGCTTGAAAAATGGATAACTATAAATTCATTTAAGAATTATGGTGGCTTAACAGGGGATAATGTATAGTATGTATCAATAGATTATCATAAAATATATTTATAAAAAATACCTCAATATTACTAGAATATTTCTTCATTCTCAAAATCTTTGATAGAGGATTAAACCAAGTTCTGGGTGGAAAATATAAACTCATTCACGAAATAATGGGGGTACTAGGAATAGTATGAAAAATTCGGTTAGAGAACCTCTTAGGATGGGAAATAAAAAGAAGTTAATTAATTGATGGAATGAATAAAAATAACCAGACTACTAAATACATGTTTTTGAGAATTAAATAAAAGGATCAAAACTATATCTTAAATCATTTTAAAATTACTCAAAAACTATAAAAATCATGTAATTTTAAAAATTTACACATATGTTATTATTATTTATAATCATAATTAATTAATAATTTCTAACTTGTAAAAATATTTATTTATAATTAATGATGTCCCATAGATTAGTTGAATTCATTGACTAGTGTGTATCGAGATACCCTCCCTCTCACTTAATATTTTACATTTGCCCATGGGAATAACTAAGGAGGAGGAAAGAGATGCATGAAAAATGAAACTAGGGAAGCAATGAAAGAATTAAATTCATAAAGAATGTTAAAAAAAGTAAATAAATACCGTAATTCAGGTGAAATATATTCCAAAAATAAGAAATAGGTGTGATATCGATCCCAAAGTGTGTCCATCGATGCAAATTAAAATAAATTTCTAGGCATTTCGAGAAATAAATAAAGACATAAAACATATTTATAATAAAATAAATTATAAAAAAATAAATCAATGTGCTAAAGATGGTAGTAGATCATCGTCAGGTCATGCTATAAGAGATGAATCTTTAGTTGGTGGGTCCAGAGTGGTCAGATTAGTCTCAATAGGTGTGGGATGATTTGGGGCCACGTTAGTGCCCAAATCCTCAAATGTGAAATACACATCTATAGCGGAAAGTATGGAAGTGGTGGCCTATATAGAGGATGGAATTGTAACTAGGGTGGGTTATAGATCCCCAAACTTCCACTCCTATATTCAATGTTAAAACACGTACTTTACTTACTAGACTTGATACCAACTATAACATTCTATATGTTAGTGTGTTGTAGTTACATGACTTAAAGAAAATATTACATTATTTAAATTCCAATAACATTTTAAGTTTAGATATTTATAGAATTATAATAACACTTAATATAAAAAACCCATAACTTTATCAATAAAAGGACATTTTTTCACTATATAAGAAATTATCCAACACATAATAATTCTTTAAAATAATACAAAAAATCTCCACACATGCTATTCTACTAGACATATCATGTGTAAAACTTTTGTTCATAACCATGGTAAATAGAAACATAATAAAGGTTATGTTAAAATTCTAATAATGGAAATCATATAATAGAATCTATTATAAAATAAATAATTCATAAATAATATATAAGGAAACAAATAATAAAAATAATCAAATAATCTAATGAAACTAACAGAATAATGTATCCATAGATAACAATAGAAATAAATAGATCAGAGAGAGAAAAATTATTTATTTCATGGTGAAGGAATTAATAATTTCCATCTTTTCAAGGCCTTGTTATAGGAAATAATATATCATCAAGGCCTTATGATAATACAATTATTTTCAATAAATACTACAACTAATAAATCTAAATAAATTCTTAGACATATATCAAATACTCAAGCTAGTTTGTTTCATGTGACCTATAGATGAATTAAGCGGCTATTGTGAGCTTCACTCATCACTAATTAAGCCCAATGCATTCATAATATTAAATAATGAACAAATATTCAATATATAACCAACATTCCTTAGTGATCAATAAACGTCCTTATCGAAATAACAAGTATACGAAGTTTCATTATTTCCCTAACCAATATATGGAATATATTTCTATGAGAGAATCCCTAAAACTAACACCATGTAGAGTAATAGGTATAAATTTATGTAAATAGTTTCTCCAAATCAATAAATTTAAGGTTTTATAGGTGAATTCACTTCAATTAAATGGAATGAAAAATAGATTATTAACATATGTGAGCATTGGAATTAAAATCATGACTTTACAGAATAGATGATTATAAAAGACAAAAGAAGTAATGAATTTTCAAGAGTTTAATCCCCCAAAATAAAATATTATGAGAGGGTTTAGAAGGTAATCAATGAAATAAATTCTTATGGTGTAATCAACTAGTCTGACAAGAAATATGTTCAAGAAGAGGCATTATAATACATATAAAGAATATTTGAGTTATCAAAATACTTTATGGATTAGGTAACATTTCAATCAAAAAATATTTAAAGAGAGGGCTTGAAATTTAACATAAAATAACATTATTAAAAGTTAATTCATGGTATAATATATCAAATAGAAAGTATACACATCATTTAAATGAAATTAGTTGTATAATACAAAACAAGTATCCAAGAAAATAATTTGAGATGGAAAACCCTTATAAATTTTGGTAATAGTATAATCGAAATGGTATAAAGTTGAGATTTATAAAAAGGAATAAAAATATCTTTAGAGAAATTATAATAGAAATAATAAAGGAAAATGGTTTAGTAAGTACACTATTTAAATAAAACATGGTGTTCAATATCAATCATGCCACATGGATTGGAAAATTGGGACAAAGAAACCCTTATGAATATCACAATCATTGAATTAAAAATCCAATAGAAAGAAAATCAAGAGAAAGAAATGTAAATCAAAAAAAATAAAATTATAAATAAAATTTTATTCTAGAATAGGATAAAATAATCCAAATTGAATGAATATGGTTCAATAATAATCATTCTAACTCAAAGAAAATAAATTATGTCATGAAAAACCCTAACCTTTAACCAGGTTTAATCAAATGTGATTTCACCTACTATATAAAAAATAACTATAATAAACACCTATTTCAGAACCATATTCATACTTATAACCTTTTTATAAAATTTATTTATAATTATTTATCACAAATATGTTATTCAATTATATTTAATTTCCATCATTGAATGTTATTAGTTTTAATTTCATGTTTGGTACTAATTCCATAATGAAGTTGTTGATTCTTATTTGTATATTCAAATTTAATCATTAAAAGATCATTTTAGTTACTATAACAGATTATTTATAATTACTTATAATGTTCTAATTTCATTTCATAAATATTTTAGTTACGATTCATGATGATGAAGATAAAGATGAGATTATTCTAAGAGGTTGTTTCTCAATAACTGGTTAGATATTAACATTAACATTTTAGAATAAAAAATCATAATTTAATTATTATTGTTTAATATCATCATTAATTATGTTTCCTCAATTATCCATGATATAAATTTAGAGTATTTTTCACTTAGTTGGTTAAACTGACCTAAAAAGAACAAGTTATAATCTTACGGTGAGTATGGTTAAGAATTTGTTTTTTTTTTGCATAATATAATTATTATATAATTACAACGATATTATTTAAATTTCATTAAGGTTGTTAATTATATAATAAAATATTTTTATAGATAATAAAATTATTGAGTAAAAAATTAAATATTTCGGTTTTGTTGAGGCGGTAGTTTGCATGTAAAAATAAACGACACATTCATTTTCCATAGATTGGGAGGAATATAAGGAATGATTCATAATATAATAAACTTAATAATATTTTAAATATCATATTAATCCTTTAAATATAATTTTTGATACATCTATTTAAGGTGATGTTGAAAAATCAAGCACACTTTCATGGAGATGGTATTCCACACAAATGCAAGATAACATATTCATTTTTAAAATGTTTTAGTGGAAGTTATTAAATGGATATCACATTAGTATAATAACATTTTATAATATTTTTAATAATGATTTTATCTGAATTTTATGGATATAATATGTTTTATAGGTAACACCTTTAGAGACCTTAGCCTTGAATTTTGTTAAGACAAAGGATTATATGATGTGGGTATAAAGTTGATGAGATACTAGTGTATAAGTTTTATAAATACAATTCTTTGTAATGGGTGGATTTATTTGGTAGAACTGATCCACTTTTATAATTAATGAAAATAACATTTTTGTAAATACCCATTAATTTTTCAATAAAGGAATAATACTATTCAAGGTTCAATGACACCATAAGATTGAAATAATGAATTTTTTGGTGATATAAGGTTGATCAAGACTCTATTATTCATTTAATCACGCGTTTTAAACATTTTTCAAGTCTTTTACCACTATATTTTTATATTTTCCCATTTTTTTACGTTGGTAAGTAGTTTTTAACCATGTAATTTGTATTTTATTGAAAGTATAAGGTAGGCCATATTAAAAAAAATTATGTTATAATACTAAATTTAAAATCCATATAATCTCTTTTAATTTCTAAATAATATAAAATTAAGTTTTAAATTAAAAAATTTATATATAGAAAAACGGTTTGGTAGAAACATGTTGTTTTCGCCATTAAGTGTCCTAAATATTATAAAAAATAATTACCAATTAAATGAGTGATATTATATTTTTACATATCTATAAAAATTATATAAAATTAATTATATAAAATATTTCAATTAATTTATTATATAAAATTACATAATATGAACAAAATAATTCTTTGAAAATAACTCTTTCACTATTATCATATTCATTAACTTTAATCTTTGTAATCATAATTTTATGCCTTGAAATGAAATTAAAATCATTATATAAAATAAAAAATTTAATCTGAAATAAGAAATCCATTTTTTTATATTTAACTTCATTAAGTGATGAAAACTAATTTTTAATATAATTTAATAAAAACTATTTTTAGAGTAAAATATTACTTACGTTTCGAAAACATTAAGAATGGGTTTTATAAATTCATAATTATATTAAAAAATGTATAATTTTAATTATTAAATACATATTATATAGTTAAAATGTTTTATAAACTAATATTTCTTTCTAATATAATTATAAATTCATAAAATTTACAGTTTTGGTAAAAATTATATTTCCACTATTCACCTAAAAGACAACTATTTCTGAAAAGTCTCAAAATTTCATCGCAAACTAATATTTTTATTATGAATCCAAAAAATAAGTTAATATTTTCAAATTCTGATTCTAAAATTTGAGAATTTAACTTTTAAATAATAACATAAATATATTATGAAAAATCATAAAAAAATAACTTTTTAAAATATTAATTATTCTTATTCTTATTTTATTTCAATTACTAATAAAATTGGTGAAACATATTATTCAGAAAAATAATATATTTTATCAATGAGATATTTAGTATCAAAAAATGGATGCATAAAAAGACAATTTTAGAAGAAGAAAAATTATCATAAAAGGATATTTTTACCTGCATAGTCTACGGCTACATTTTAATGGTTATATATTGTTTTGTAGTTCTTTTTTGGGTTTGTTGTTATGTGCATCTCATGCTATCAAACATATTATATTTTAAAGGAATATATGATTTAAAATATCATGGTGTTACATTCTCTCCCTACCCACTCAAATAAACTGTGTCTTCACAATTTCCACTATACATTACTAATGAATTTGGTCAAAGTTATATAAAAGATATAAATAACTCAATATAAATTTTAAAATGAGGTTATGAAGTTAATATCATAGGTATGATGAGGAAAAACATCTTAAACCATCATCATGTTAGCTTATTGATTCATATTTACTTTTCAAAATTGTTGCTATGTGACCATCTTTTCAATACATTAAGAATCTTCCAATTCATTTGGTATACTAACCTAAGGGTTTTTTCTCATATTATTTACATACAAAAAATTTAATCTTTTTTTTTCATCATCTTTATCACTCGTACTTTCAAGAGATGTCATCCTTCTCTTCTTTGGTGTGTTTTGGAATTCAAATATGCTCAAGTTTTCAATCATAATATGTGATATTTGGTTTGGAATCATAATAATATTTATCACTTTAACTATCATCACATTTGGTTTCTCATTAGGACCATCAATGAATATTCAATCATATCCATTATTCAATTGGTTCTTCCTACCTCCAGCCATTACTAAAACCAAAAGAGTTAACATGAGTGATTTCCCTTAGGTGTATATATGACCCAACCACATCCACTTTTTAGTATCCAAATTGGGATGTAATTGAAAGGAGACCACAAAATCCATAATTTCCCAAAATTTTGGATGGTTTCCAATACATAGACTCATCCATAGAGTTTTATCTAAAGTTTAGTCATCATATTACCCAAAAAGCAGAAATTATTTAATATTACATCAATAAAACTAAAGGATTATCTATAACATTAAAATTATAATTAACCTTAAACATATTAACCCATGATGGTATCTAAAACACTAATATTATATTCAACTAACATCATAGACTATAAATTTATCTAAAACATACTTTAATACCAACTATATATCCCCATACTTACACTCCTAGATCTGGTGTCGAAAATACATACTTTATATACTAGATTTGATACTAATTATACTAGTCTAGACATAATTGTACCATAATTACATGTCCTGAAATGTAAATTTCAATGACATTTTATGTTTAAAGATTTAGAAAATTAGTGAAACCCATTAACCAATAATTACCATGTCCTTCTCAATTAATGTCAATTTATTCCAATATAAAATAAACTAGTTCATTTATAATGAGTCTTCAAAATCTCCCACAAATTCTCCAATCATGCTATTATTTTATACATATAATCTGTAATAATTTTCTTAACCTGTGTAAATGGAAATATGAGAAGGGTGATCAAAAATGTTCAGTAAAGAGAATCATTTACTAGAATCTATCATAGAATAAAAAATACATGAATAATAAAAAATAAAATAAACAATATGAATAATTTCAAAATCAAATGAAACTGGGAACATAATATATCCATGGACAATAAAGGAAATAAATAGATCATATGGATAAACATTATTGATTTTATAGTGATGGAATTCCTAATTTCAGACCTTTCAATGACATATTCAAATACATTACATATCATCAACCCCTTTTACCTATACATATCCTTTCTTCCAATACTATATTCAAGACATATAAATAAATGGGCAAGCATACACCAAATACCCAGACTAATTTGTCTCATGAGACCTATTGATGCATCAAGGGGATATTATGGTCCCCACACATCTATAATTAATTCTAATTTACTTATAATATGAAGTAATGAACAAGATATATAATACATAAACAACATGTCTTCATAATAAATAAACATCTATACTCAAATAATAAGTATATGTATTGTCAATATTTCCCCAACCAATAAATATAATAGCTTTCTACAAAAGCATCCAACAAACCAACAATATATATAGTAATTTATATATGTTTAGGTAAATAATTTATCCAAATCAATCAATGTATTGGTTTTTATTTGAATTACCTTTAATCAAAGGAATGAAAATAGGGTATTCATAAAGGAATGCATTGGAATAAAAATCATTCCTATATATGGTGGATGATTAGGAAAGACAAAAGTTGTAATGGACTTTTCTATATTTAATCTCACAAAAGAAAATAGTATAATAGGATTTATAAGTTAATACATAAATTAAAATATCAGGGTGTAATTGACCATTCTTATAATAAAGAAGATCAAGAATAATTATTATAACTCAAAGAAAAGAAATTCGATTAATCAAAACCCCATTCAGTTTAGGTAACATTTCAATAAAAACACTTTCAAATATATAGTTTAAAATAAAAATTCAAATACCATGACTAAAAGGTAATTATTTTATAATATTTAAAATAGGTAGAATACACACCATGTAGATGAAATTTGGTGTATAACAAAAAACATGTCTCCAAGAAAATAATTTTATATGTAAAACACTTATGATTTTTTGTAATAATATGATCAAAAGGGTATAAATGAGTTATTTTGAATAAAAATTGAAAATTCTTATATTTAAACTTTAATATAAATAATAAAATACAATGGGGTAGTATTTACACCATATAAAAAAATGGTTCCCAATATCAAATATGTCTCATGTATTTGAAAATTGAGCTAAATAAACCCTTAGGAATATTAGAAAATTTGAAGCAACAATCCTTTGGAAAAGAGTTCATGGGAAATAATTTTAAATAAATAAAAATGACATTTTAAATATAATTTTATACAATCACAATACAAAATAATTAAACTTAGAAGATTGGGGTTCAATAATAAACATTCTAACTCAATGAAAGGAAAATGAGTTATGAAAAACTCTTACCTTTAATATTGTTCAATCGAAGGAGATATAACCTCCTCTATAACAAAAATAACTATATTAATCAATTATTTTAGAACCATATTCACACATATAACCTTTTATAAAATTAATTTATAATTTTTTATTTCAAATATATTAGTCAGTTACATTTTATCCCCATTATCAGATGTTATTATATTTAATAACTTGTTTAGTACTTGTTATGTAATGGTGGTGATAATTAATATTTAAAGATTCAATGATTATCAATCCAATATAATTTTAGGTATTTTAATATATTCTTTCTAATAATTTATAACATTATAACTTCATTTAATAAGTATTTTACTTACAATTTATGATGATAAAGTCGCTAATAAGTTTATTCTATTAATTTTAACGAATAAGGGGTGGTTACTTAATAATGATTTAGATATTAATATTAACATTAAAAAACCAAAAAAAACTTAATTTAATTATTATTTTATAATATCATTAGTAATTATTTTTATTCAGTTATCCATGATATAAATTTGTAGCATTGTTTATGTAAGTTGTTAAACCGACCTAAATGGAAAGAGCTATAATCTTTGGGTGAGCATGCTTAAGAAATTGATTATTTTAGAATAATATCTTTATTATAGAAGTATATTTACATTATTTAGATTATATTAATCTGGTTAATTATATTATAAAATATTTTTATGGATAATTAAAAACTATAGTGAAAAATGAAATACATCACTTTTGTGGTGGTGGTGGTATACACGGACACATAGGTAACACGTTTGTTTTACATATATTGGGAGAAAGATAGTGAATGATTTATAATATAATAATATTAATTATGATATAAATTTCATATTAATTCTTTTAATTTAATTTTAAAACCATCCATATTTTGTGGTGATGAAAAATCAATCATTTCATTCATGGAGGTGTTATTCTTCACGTGTACATTGATGATGTATTCATTTTTCAAATAGTTTTACCTATCCCTTTGGATTCTCTCACTTGGATAACACCTTAAGGCTCCTTATCTTGGTATTTTGAAAATAATAAGTCTTCAAGGACATGGGGAGAAGTTTTAAGAGATAATAGGGTAGAATTTTTATTAATATAAATATTTTTAATGGGTTGATAAATGTGGTGGAAGTGATCCCATTTATGATGAAGAAAGCCAAATTTTTGTAAATACCCATTAATTTTTAAAGGATGGAATGAAAATATTTAAGGTTAAAGGGATCAAAATTTAGAAAAAATTATTTTTTGGGTGATTTAGGTTCTATAAATCCTATATCATTCATTTTTACACATGTTTAAAACATGTTTCAATTCAATTTCTACTAGTTTATTAAATGTTTCCATTTTTTGTTTTTACCAGGGTTACTAGTTTTTAATCATGTATTTTATATTTTATTAAATATATAAGGTAATACATATTATAAAATTTTGGTGATAGAAACATAAATATAATATCTATATAATCTAGTTCAACTTCATAATAATATAAAATTAACTTTTAAATTAAAACCTTTAATATAGAGAAAAATTATTGTGTAGAAAATTATTTTTTCCCAATTAAATGTTCTAAATATTATATAAAATTTATTAACAATTAAATAGGTGATAATATATTTTTAAATATATGAAAAAATAACATATAATTAGTTATATACAATAAATCAATTTAATTTTTTATATAAAAATTACACAACATTAACAAAAAAATATTTGAAAATAACCCTTTCACCATTATCCTGGTCATTAACTTTAATCTTTGTAATCATATATGTATGCCTAAAAATTAAATTTACCTTATTAAATAATATGAATATTTTTATATAAAATATGAAATCAATATTTTTAGATTTAATTTATATAAGTGTTGAAAACAAATTTTTTATATAATCAAATAAAATTATCTTTTAAAGAAAAATATTACCTAAATTTCCAAAATTCTAAACATGGGTTTTATAAATTAAACATAATATTTTTAAAATGTATTATTTTACTTCTTAAATAGATATTTGATTAATTAAAAGTTTTTATAAAAATACAAGTCTTTCTCATATAATGATAAAGTAACCAAAATTTTGTCTTTGGTAAAAACAGCAATTTTAACTATTCACCTAAAAATAAAATATTTCATAAAAGTCCAAAAATTCATATTAACTATAGAAAAACCAACCATATTAGCCCAAATCTAGTTTCAACATTATTAAATTGGAATAAGATATAAGAAATCACATCCCTAATGATCCAATAGTTTACCAGTCTTGGTAAAATAGATACATAATTGAAATTTTTATTACAATTGAAAGAATAAAATAAACAATGTATTTTCTTTAATAATTAAATTATTCCTTATATCGTATCCCTTGATATCAACTAAAAACATTTCCTAGTATCAAAGGGAAAATAAAACATAAGAAATGGGTGATCTTAGATGCTTCATAAGGGTAAACGTACATTGAAATCTATGAATAAATAAAGAATAATCAATATGTAAAGGTAAATGACTGAAGTTATACAAGCCATCGGGATGAGCCCATAAGGGGCAACGTGGTATAGGGATACCTTCTACTACCTCCTCCTTCCTTAGTCCCGGACCAGCTCGCTTCACTCCCAATGCTCAGCTGTTCATGGCGGTGGATCCTCTGTTGCGGTGTTTCTTTCTGGCTTGGCCGTCTCGATGACGGGATCTTGATTCGGTTTCCCTCTGTGTTCTCTTCTGGTGTTCTTTGAAGGTTTTATTTTTTCTTCGTTTTTGCATTTTTTTTCCATTTTTGATGGATTTTGGGATGATGATTTGTGGGCTTCAATCCGGCGGTGGTTCTTCGGCGGAGGCAGGGTATACTTCCTCTTGTCATCAGTGAAGCGCATGATTCTGGTGAAGGTTCTATTTGAATTTGGATTATTATGGTTTGGTGTGATTTAGTTTTTGGTTCAATCTCCTATTCTTGGTTATTTTCTTTTCGTTGTCCTGTGGCCATGGTTCAGTGTGTTGGCTGGGTTTATTTGGTTCCTCACTGCTGGAGTGAAGGGCCCGTAAGGGGCGATGCTATTCTAGGTTTGTTTTTTTGGTTTGGGGAATTTGTTATGTGATGTTTTGTTGTGATCTGGTGGTGTATTTGGTGTTTTGCTTACCTATTTTGGCCTGGCTATTCTTGGCCAAGGAGTGTTGGTTTTTTGGTTCTAAATCGTCGATGGTGGTGATGACGGATGATGGTGAGCTCACCCGCGCTTTGATGGATTCGGATGAATATGTTGGTTGTTTAGTATCGAAGCAGTCCGTGGATCGTGCATCTTTTTTTGTATCCTCGATGGACGTGATGAAGTTGGTGGTTTGACATTGCTTCGGTGAAGACGACGGCTGATGGTCCCACCGGTGTCCTATTGTGAATGGTGGTGCGTGGTGATGGATTTCGGATCGAGGCAGGTGTGTGGTATGATGGTAGGTGTGTGACTTGAGGCAGTTGTCTCATGATTTCTATTTTGTAAATTTGAATTTTGATTTTGATCTGGATGTTTTGAAGTGGTGAATTGGTCGTGGTAAAGTCTTGTATTGGGTATCAGAAACCCTTAAACCGGCCTTTAGAAAATGAAAAAAAAAATGATTTGCAGCAATATGTAAAGGTATATAACTGAAACACATTCCATTTAATCAATAACTTGAGAATAATATAGTAGAAATAAATGATGATAAAATAATTTCATATAAATAATCACATAAGATGGAAAAGTTAACCATGAATATTCTTTCAATTAAATAATCACATGGAATATCAATAACTAAATTAATAATGATTGAATTCTTAATGTTGAACATCTAAAAAATATCATCAATACCTTGTGTGAAGAAATATAAATTAATTGGTAATGCCTCGGCAAAAATCTAATCTAGTATGTCGCATGTGACCTATTGATGCATCGATGGGATATAGAAATCCAAACCCATCACTTACTAAGTCTAATTCATTAATCATATGAAAGGGGTGAAAAATCATCAATATAAACATTCATATTGAAAAACTAACATATAAAATGTTAATATAAACCCCAATCAATAAAAATAATCATAAACAATCTAGAGTAAAATGGTGAATGTTAATAAAATTGTACATCCCTAGAAAAACTTATAATAATCTATTCTAATAAATAACAAGGATTATATCAATACAACATATCCTCAGTGGATCATAAGTAAATTATAAGTTTGATTTTTATGAATAATAGAAGTTCCATGAAAAGATCCTTAAAAATATGTTTCAGAAAAATAACCTTTTAATTTTGAAAATCATTTTTTTTTTTAAAAATTTGAAAATAATTTTCATTAAATTTTTTTTAAATCTTGTAAAATAATAAATAAAACATTGAGTTTTGTTGAAGGTGGAAACTTTTTTTCATGTTGTACACATTAAAACATAGATTCCTTTCACATTTTCAATAAAATTCCAACATGTATTATTTTTAAAAGGACATGAAGATTCCTTTCAAATTTTTTATAAAAATTAAAAATGGTTAAAAATTCCTTTAATATTTTTTTTAAAGGTTAAAAACATTTTTGAGATAATTTTTTGAAAATATGGGATTTAATGAAAAAAAAATTTCAACTGAAGGGAGAAATAATGTTTAATTTTCCTAAAAATATTTCCTCAATAATTTTAAATACCAAAGAGTGTAAAAATGGTACTATTACATGAAAAACTTAATGAGTATTTATATTTTAATAAAATAAATTTATTTTAAGATATAAATATCAAAAAATTCTCCCAAAGGATATGTAAACATAAATAATCTTGAATAATGATGAGATTCTGAAATAAACCCTTTTCACTTTGGTAACTTATGAATCGTATACCCCAAGAAAGAAATGATATAAAATGAAACATTAAATTCCATTAAGATAAATAAATTCAAGATATAACACATCAAATGTGAATTATATACACCACACAAAATAAATAAGTGGTGAATATGGTATATGTCTCATAGAAGTAAATGTGAGAGGATAAACCCTTACATTAGGTCTAATTTTCTTAGTTTGTCTCTATACCTTCGGTATAATGGTTTTAAGCATGTTATGAATTTATACTAAAAACATGATCATATTTATAATTTTATATATGATCCTCTAATAATATTTTACCACCTTTTTATAAAGAATATTTCATTATTTTTATTGTTTTGTGTGTTAATTTCCTTGTTTTCTCATATGCATTTTGTCGTGAAAGTTTCTGCTTTTGTACATAGGATATATATATATATATACCATCTAAATAATTATATTAATGTTATAAATGTCATATTAAATCATTATATACATTTTTATAACCATTTATAATAGTTGAACATATAAAATGAATCGCATTGCTTCTTGGAGATGGTAGGACAAACATATGCACCAACGACGATATCATTCCCTTAACGTGTGAAAGGGTAAGGAATTGGGTGATATATTAATTTTATAGAATCTATATAATCTCATATATATATATATAAAATTCGTAAATTTATCGTTATTACATTCCATGTAAAGCGTAAGTGAAAAACAAATCACATCGCTTCGTGAGGTGGTAGTTCGTCATACACATAAGCGACGTTATCATATTTAAAACATAATGGAAAGTAAAAAAAGATATATTTGATATTAAAATTACCGAATTATAATATACTATAAATATCATATAAATTTTTTCAATCCATAATTATATCCATCCTTGAAATGTGGTCACATAAAATGAATTGCATCGGTTCGTGAGGTGGTAGTTCTCCGTACACACAATCGATGATTTCGTTTCCCATTTGATGGAAGTGGATATGGATAAATATTAATCCGTAAACATAATAACATCTAAGTATATATAAGATAGTTTTTTATTATAATTTAGGTTTTAATACATAATTTTATGAGGAAAAAAATAAAATGAAATAGCTTTGTTAAGATAATTACATTTTCTAAGAGGAAACACCCATGGATATTCTCTTAAGGACCCTAGGGATGGTCTTTTTGGGAGGAATGGAATATATATAATATGTATAATAATGTTGGTGAGATATTTTTCCAGATTTTGGTTGATCCAAATTTCCTTATGGGTGTCAATAATTGAGGGGAGGGAGTGTAGTTTCATATGTGGGGAAAGTTAACCCTCTTGGAAATTACATTGAAATTTCCCTGAAGAATCTAAATTGATAAAGTAATTCACCTGAAAAAAGATTCCAAATAATATTAGTTTAAAATTTGGGATAGTATAATGGGAAAATATGTCTATAAAATAATATTTTTACAAGTTAGTAGGTTATGTTAACCCATTTTTTCTTAGCTTAACCCCACAGCAAACTCATTGTTACCTTAACAGCAGTAATTAATTTTTACTATTTTCACTATTCATTTTGGTCACAAATTAACTTGAACTATTATAAAATATAAAATATTATTATTTCAAATATTGAATACATTTTTTAAAATTCAATTCATATAAGTGGTTAATTCAATTTTAAATTATACCCCCACGCATGATGAAAAAGAGGGTTTTCAAAGAGAAAATTTTCATAAATATATAGTGTTTTAATATATAAATTAAATATTAAATTGATTAAAAGGAATAAAATTAGTTAAATTTTATAATAATTGAACTAAATTTACTTTAAAACCAATTTAAAATATAATTTAACATTGTAAACATTTTAAATGAAGGGCATTTTTCAATTAAAATCATTTTTTTCTACTACTTATCAAAAAATGAAACATTTTAGAAAAATCCAAAAAAATTCACACTAATATAATTTTGATATTATTATTTAAAAAAATAAATCTATATTTTAAAATTAATTTTCTAAAAGTGGTAAAAAAATAATTATAAATTATGTGTGAAAATCGTGACTAAACTGTCTTTTAGAAAAATACTTTTTTTCTTAAAACATTTATTTTTCTTTCAAATGGATATTTTTTATTTATAATCAATATGTATAAATTTTATTTATTTATATATGTATAATCCATATGATTTTTCTAATTTATTTATTATTATTCATACCCTCCAACATAACAGTTATGTAATAAGTTTCATGTTCAAAAATAATATTTTAGTAGAGTATCATGTTTTATTCAAACCCGGTATTGCGTGCATCGCAAGATATTAAAGAGGTTATAATTATTTTCAAATAAATATATTTTAAATTATCAGTGTGTTATATTATATTCCATGATTTGTTTTTTGTGTCATGTATTCTATCAAACATGATGTTCCTCTTTTAAAACCTCAAGGTGTTAAATTCAACCCCCTTAATTAAATTGTGTCCTTGCAATTTAATCTTAATTTCTATAATCCGGATTTAGAAATTTGCAAATACCTTTGTGGAAAACACATGTCATTATAATGTCTAATAAAAAATTATCTTGATATAATAGAAAGAAAAGTACAAAGGTCACATAACTAGGTTTCCAAATAGGAGAACATATGTGGGAAATGAAGATATAGACAGGGAAGAAAAGTGTAATTCCTATATAATGATGGATGGTGATAGAGATAATTGATCACAATAAAGTGAATGATCCAAATAAATTCAACAACCAAAAAACCATAAATCTGTAATGAATTTGAGGACCATTTGATTCATCATAAATGAATGTACTAGGATATCATTTTTGTTTCAATAACATTTTCCTAGAGTTGATGAATTAATTTACCATCAATATTGAGGACATCAGAAAATATATTGGCTTTATATCTTTATACAGGAAAAATTTCATCCTTTATATGTGGTTTTATCAATTCCAACTTCATTTCCTACTCTAACTAATTAATATCCAATAGGAATTATTATTCTAAAAGAAGTAAAATTAACAATTAACAGATCATTAGCTCAAAAAAATAATGTAAACTCATTACTCCTATATCTAGATATTTTCTATTACCAAAATGGTTAGAACAAGTTATCCAATAACACCCAAAGTTCAATTTAATACATTCTATAAATAGTTAACCTAAATATTTTTCCAAAATATTTCTTTCCAAATTCAAAGTCAAAATTTTTTGAGGGAAGGTCACTAAATCAACATTATATTCCCCAAACAATATAAAGTGGATATTAATGTAACATTACAAATATTTGGATACCTTTATCACCATAAAACCTTAATCAAAACATACATTCTTCTAAATATAAAACCATATGTTGTCAAACATATTCCATAAATCAATACTTTTAGTAAACTCTTGAAAATATAACATAAACCATCAACTGAATAACAAATTCCATGGTCACCAATACTATCCCATAAACATATATTTAGAATTTTTATATCAATATATATAATATATTATTGTTTATCATCCATCAATCATGTGCTTTCCAAAAAGTTAAACATTCAAAATAATTACTTTTCCTGGTCATTGACACCATTCAACGTATTCTATCAAAAACTTAATGAGATAGTATTGCAATATAATACTTATACATTTAATAATTATTAAAACCATAATATTAGTGATTAATATACTCTTATAATATAATTATTGAGTCCAAACACATGAAAATTAATCATTCCACTTCATGTATAGTAATTGCATAAGATTTACCTTGATCTCTTACCTCACTTTTAGGTATATTCCCTAGACTCTTGGGGAATTCATTTTTATAGTGTCCATATCCTTATAGTGGAAGAATTTCACATTGAAAATTTATTTATTTTCTTGAAATCATGAGAATATGGGTCTTTTTATCCTCACTTTTAGAAAACTCATTTTCCTTTTAAGCATGTGCTATGGTGTTTTCTTCCATAAGTATCACATGTTGGAAAATCCTTCTTTACCTTCTTCCTTTTATCCATATTTTCCTCTTCCATCATCTTCTTCTCTTGCTTCCTTTATAATTCATAATAATTGGAGAATTATTTCTGTCTTGATATCACATGATACTATATCCTCATATGATGTGAAATTTTGGGATACTAGTACCCTTCAGAAGATTTTTTTAAGACTAACAAATTAACAGTTAATATTTCTATTTATAATATGTATGTATTACATAGCATGTCTTGATATGCTTTTAAATTTTTCTTCATACTTCCAAAAAATTCCTCTTCTTCCACTCTTATACTCAAGAACTACCTCTCCATATTCACTCATTGGTCATGAGGAAAATATTTTTCCAAGAAGAGTACCTTGAAATCATTCTAATTCATGCTTGTTATTTCCTCCTCATCATTTTTTTTGATTTAATGACCATAATTGGTCCATGTCTCCTAATATATGATAAAATTACATGATGACTTTATCCCTTTCACTACATTCTAGAGTGAGAAATATCTTCTCTAAGGAACTTATCCATTGCTCATCTAAAAATGGATTTTCATTCCTATTGAATGATGGAGTTTTTAGACACATGAAATGGTCTAACATCATTACACTTCAAATAGGATAAGTACGATTCTCTATATGGGAAGTTTTATTTGTCATAACCAGAGCCGTAATCCTCAATATGGTTATAATTTCATCAGTTCTATCTCCATATCCATCACTAGATTCATTATCTTGCCTAGGGGAAATCCCTACATGGGTCACATTAATTGATGTGGTTCTCATTACTTTCATTAGAAACCATTTATAAACAATGGAATACACTAGATTAGATCTTAAAATTATGAATCATAATGTATAATCCCAAAACTAGTGAAGCACTATACAAAAATTGAAAATTTTAAGAATGGATAACCTCATAATTATAAACATGGTTTCTTTGGGGATATCTTTATTTTAAACTACTTCATAATAATTTATAAAGAAGATGTGATTTATTCTAATAATATTCCCTTAGAGTTTCAAAATAGGTTCATAGTAATACCATTTTTCATACACTAGGTGATGATTAAGTCAATCTCAATGCACCCTTTTTAGAGTGATTACCCCTAGGTACATTTGTACCAAAACCAAGCTCATTTTTAGTATCCATACATGGAAGTATTTTCTAGGTAAACACATAATATATTCCTTAACAAAACATTAAGTTTTTCTTCTTCATATCTTAAAACTCTATCCTAGGTTTATATTCCATAATCTAGGTTTTCTAAAATTTAATTCCAAAGGTTTCTACTAAACTTCATCTGATACCAACAATAGCAACCCTGGCCCCAGAAGCCTGAAACCAATGTCTACTTTATGACATTGGAAAAAGATACAAGGAATCATATATAGAAGGAATATATAGTTTATTAATATTTATAAACTATATTCATACTTTAAATTCTCATTATAAGTGAAAACATAAAATACACTAAGATTTTTCTTTAAGAACTACATTATTCCTCATAGTGTATACATGCATATCAATCAAAAAATACTTCTTAGTATCATGGGGAAATTAAAACAAAAGAAAGGGTGATCTTAGATTCTCATTAAGGGTAATCCTACAATGAAATAAAATAATAAATAAGGTATAGTTAATATGGAAAGTTAAATAACTAAATCACATTCTGTTTAATCAATAACTTGATCATAATATGGTAGGAATAAATTATGATCAACTATTGTCATAAAAATAATCAAATGAGCTTAAAAACATAACCATTGATATTATAACGAATAAAATAACCACATGAAATATAAATAACTTAATTAATAGTGATGTAATGCATAATTTTGTACATCCAAAATATATCATTGAGGATTTGTCTAAATAAATGGGTAATTCCTCAGCCAAAACCCAATCTAGTTTGTCTAATGAGACCTGCTGATGCATCGAGGTGATATATTGGGCCCCACCAATCATTTAGTAAGTCCAATTAATTCCTCATATGGAAGACTAAAACATAATCAATAAAAACATTATTTTTGAAAAACTAACATATGAAATGTTAATACTTAAGAAAAATAGTAAACATAATCATAAACTATCTAAAGTAAAATGGTGAATGGTAATAAAATGGTACATCCACTATTAAACTAATAATAAACCACCCCAAAAAAATATTAAGGATGGTATCAATATAATATATCCTCAGTGGATCATATTTCAAATAGAGAGTTTATGTAGATAATCAATATAAATACCATGAAAATATCCTTAAAACATATTTCAGAAAAAATAACCTTTGTATTTTGTAAATAAAATTTTAAAAAAAAATTTTGCGAATCATTTTGAAAATAATTTCAATTAAATTTAAAAATTCTAAAATTATAAAATAATCATTAAAAAAATTATTGGCGATGATGGTGGAAAATTATGTTCATGTCGTACACTTTAAAATAAAGATTCCTTTCACATTTTTGGTAAATAGAAAATGGGAATTGTTTAGAAAACGACATGAATATTCCTTTCAAAAAAAAATTAAAAAGTAAAAATAGGTAAAAATATCATTAATAGAACATTCTTAAAATGTTAAAAAAATATAAAACATGGGTTTTGATAAAAAAAAGTGATTTTCGACCAAAGAGTGAAATAAAGTCAGATTTTCCTAAAAGTATTTTCTAAATCATTTTAAATACCAAAGAGTATAAAAATTGTAATATTACTTGAACAAGATCATGAATAAACATAAATAATGAAAATATATTTATTTTAGGATAAAAATATTAAATAATTTCCCCAAATTAGACATAAAAATAAATAATCCTGAATAATGATGAGATTGTGAAATAAACGCTTACCACTTTGGTAACTTATGAATCATAAATGAAAAATTAAATACCATTAATACAAATATATTAATTATATAACACATAAAAGGGGTATTATATACACCACATAAAGGATTAAGTGGTGAATATGCCAAATGTCTCACAGAAGTGAAAGTGATACAAGAAGCCCTTACCTCAGGTCTGATTTCCTTCAAACATGTCCATACCTCCTATATAATGATTTTAATCATGTTATTAATTTTTAACAGAACCATAATCATATTTATAATATCATGTATTATCCTATTATAACATTTTACCATCTTTTTTTAATACTATTTAATTGTTTTTATTGTTTCAGGAACTAATTGTTGTGTTTTCTCATGTGTATTTTGTCGTAAAAGTTCTAATTCTTATGCATATGATATATATATATATATAATCTCCAGAATTATAATAATATTAAAAATATCATATTTACTCAATATATACATTTTTATAACCATTTAGGAAATTTTGACATGGAAAATTAATTGTATCACTTCGTGGAGACGGTGGGCTGTACGTATGAATAAGTAGCAATATCTTTCCCATAACAAGTGAAAGGGTAAGAAATTGGGTGATATATTAATTTTATAGAATCAATATCATCTCATATGCATCACATATATTCATTAATTTTATCCTTATTACATTTCATGTAAATCATAAGTAAAAAATGAATCTCATCACTTTGCGAGGTGGTAGTCTATCATACACACGAGCGACATTATCGTATTTAAAACAGATTTGAACATAAAATGGTATACGTGATTTTAAATATCCAGAAGTATAATAATATCATAAATTTAATATACATGTGTTAAATCCATAATTATATCTAACCTCAAATGGTGGTGATGGAAAATGTACTACAACGATTCGCGAGACGGTAATCTACCGTACACATGATTGATGATTTCATTTCCCATTTGATAGAAGTGGGGATGGATAAATATTATAACATAAACATAATAACATATAATGTATGAGATATAAATTTATTATTATATTTTATGTGTTAATACACAATTAAATGTGTAAAAATAATAAATAAAATGAAAGAGCTTTGTTAAGATAATTACCTTCTCTAAGAGATACCTCCTTAGTATCTCCTCTTAAGAACCCTGGGGATTATATTTTTTGAGGAAAAAAGCTCTAGAATATGTCTAAGCATGTAGGGGATATATTTTTTCATGTTTTTCTTGATCCAAAAAGATTTATTGTTTTGAATAAGAGAGGGGGTGGAGTTCCCTTCTATAAATGGGGAAAGGGAACCCACTTAGAAATTACTTTAAAATTTTCCAAAAGAATACAAAATGATAAAGTCATTCACTTGAAAAAAAGCTTCCAAAAAACTTTAGGTTTTGATTTGGGTTACAAAAAGTGGAAATATTTCCATCCAATAATATATTTACAAGTTGGTAAGTCATTTTAGTCTTCATATTCTTAGTTTAACTCCATAGTAAACCCATTTTTACTATAACTGCAGTAATAATTTATATTATTTTTTACTATTCATTTTTTTGTCATAAATTATGATGAAATTATAAGAAAATATAAATTATTATGATTACAAATATGTAATACAATTTTAAAAATTCAACTCACATAAGTCGAATAATTCAAATTAAAATTACACCTGCAGACGCGATGAAAAATGGGTTTTCAAAGAGAAAATTCTCATAAGTATAGAAGGTTTTAATTTCAAAATTCAATATAAAATTGATTAAAATGGCCTAAATTAGTTATAATTTAATATAATTGAAAAAAATTTAATTTCAACCCAATTTAAAATATAATTTTACTTTATAAATAATTTAAACTAAAAGGAATTTTTCAATTAAAATCAGAATTTTTTGTAACACACCGAGCTTCCACTATATGCTTCTCTTTCAATAATGCAATAGCTTGCATTGTATACAAGTTCGAGTTCTAACACACCGCGACTAATAAAATTAGCCGTTATGAATAGTAATACCCACTTTTTAAAATTATGGAAACCTTATATTTCAATATGGACTTCATTTTTGTATTCATAATATCGAAATTATCCTATGTTGAATTTTTGGTATTTTTCTGAGAACTTCCAAATTTTTATGAATAGTGAAAAATACTTAAAAACAACTTTTTTAATCAAAGTATTTTATAGTGATAAATTATACTATTGAGTGATTTTAAATTTTAATTAGAATATATTTTTACTATTTTATCCAATGGTGATCATTAGAATTAATTTCACTTTGAATTTGGACATAAACAATGGTCAATCTTTTGATATATATTGTTTCTTAAAAACACGCTATTTGTTGTGACAGCGAGAATTAATTATAAAATTAATTAATGCAACTTATATGTTTGGAATTTTGTAAAATATACATCATTTTTGGATTCAGAATATCAATTATAGCTTAGGGTTGAATTTTGGCATTGTTCTGAAAAACTTCAATTTTTGATGAATAGTGAAACCACTAAGTGGTAGTTAAATAAGTGATTTTTTGTTTAAATGAAATATTACCACTTCTGTGATTTGATTTTCAAAAATCCAACATACATGGTTGTCATTAGAAAGTAAAAAGTGGTTCAATGGGATTAAAATAATTTTTTGGTGAAAAGTAACTTTTAAGTTTAATTAATCACGATTAAAGGTAATTAGTGAAATTTATGGTAAAAATAGTATTATAAAAATATGGAATGACCTTTACACTTGTCCTACCCCTATTAGATGTTTCATGGCCGACCAAGACAATCCATGGGTCAACTTGGGGACCCCAGGGAGCCACTTTGGTAGGAAAAGGACATAAATAACTTTTTATTTAATGTTAAAATAAAAAGGTCACAAACAAGAGTTGTTTTACTAAACCAATTTTTAAATGGGGTTATACAAGTCATATTATTGACTATAAATATTCATTAGAAAGATAAAAAGATTTAATATATCATCATAATTTTTTTATAATTTTTACACATTAAATAAATTAAATTATTTATGACCCCATGATGATGCAGCGATTACCTCATTAATTAACGATTTAAATAAAATGAAAAGATAATGTAAAATCCAAGGCTTACACTTGTCCAAATCCTATTGTATGGGTAGATTTAGAACCCTTATCAACTTATCCTCGAATTATAGATGTGTGGGACCTTTAGAATCCGAAAAGCATTGTATAATAAATTAATATTTCATTACTTTCCAAGAGTGCCCCTCCTCTCCACTTATAAAAGGCCCCCACCTCTAACACCTTATTCACACTTTCAAGCCATTTGGCTCGGCCAACCTCTGCCCAAATACACTCCCAACTTCCCTCCCTTACTCCTAGAAGCCTCACTTTGGGCAGAATTCTTCCCAAGGAAGCCTTTGGCTCAAATCAAAATAGTTACCCGATTTTAAGGTAATGTCTTCTCTTGTGTTCTTTTATTTTATTTTTCTTTTCCAACCCCCTAAACTCTTTTTATTATTTTCTTTTGTAACAACACCAGTATCCTCAATATACTAGGATGTTTTTATAAGAAGGATTCGGGCTACACTTACACACACCTACATCTAATGGTTAAAGAACATATTGTTTCTCTGGATGGCGAATTTCTGCCTCACGAAACGATGATTGTTCAACACTCATATAACACCTTCAAAGGTGGCCATTAAGATGTCACTATATTTATATATGATATATAATATGTTTATGTTTTACTTAATCTTATGTATTTTTCATTTATGGCATACCTTTATGATTTCCATTATGGGTAAACGCGATAATTTCATTTTAGGAAGTGCGGACTACCGCCCCCACAAAGTGATTTGAATCGTTAATGCCATATGTGGGATGTATAAAGGATGGAGTAAATGGTATTATACATTATATTATACTGGAATTATATTATACCTTTATATAATTATAACATCATTCCATTAAATACGAAATAGAAATGAAAGTAGCGTTCATGCGTACGTACGGCTTACCGTCTCCATGAACGGTGCATTTCATTTCTGACCTCAAAATGTTATGTAATATTATAAATGCATGTATATACTGGATATATATGATATATATGATATCTACATCATGAAAATAATTATGGATATAATGGATATTTTGACACATGAACAACTTGTAATTATAAGAAATATATTTTTGACTCAAGTACCAAAGATCGACAAAATGACCTTTATTAACTTAAATAATTACATAATGTTCATGACATGGTAATAAGTGATATAAAAGGAATAATGAACTAGAAAAAGGTTCTTAAGAAGGTAGATATTAACTCTAGTTTGTTATTCAGGAGGTTAAAGAGCGGTCGAGTCAAGTCGGACACGAGGTAAGGGAACTTCTTAACCCAATTAGCATTCTTTGGGTTAATCTCCTACTTTCAAATTATGTCATGATATTATTATGTCCTATCTTGTATTTGTACTTTCTTTATGTGTACTTATAGTGAATACACATAATAGATCTATTTTATTTTAAAAGTGATCTTTATAAGGACTTCGTCTCAATCTCCTTTCATTGAGGCATATTTGGTTTTATATACAACTTTCCTTTATACGGTGTATAAACCCCTTTGACTTTTACGTTTATTCAAAACGAATCTTTTTATACAAAGTGTTTTAATAAACAACAAAAAGGGGATGTTTTTCTTTCCATACTTATGCGGTGACAACGACTTCTCCGCCACCGTGACCATTCTTTGAGTTTCGGCTTCCTCTACAAGCCATCACTTTTTTTAATGCAAAATAAATACAAAGTTTTAACTTTCTTTTATTTTGGTATTGAAAATGGTTTTTAAAGCATTCTTATTATATCAATGTGTTGTATTGATATCTTGTGATTGAAATGTGGAAATTTTATGTTTCCTTTATGCATGTTTTATGTGATACGATTATGTTATTGTTTATGATATGTTTAAACCTATTCATATGAGGAATGCATTGGACTTAATAAGTGACGGGTGGAGCCCGCTATATCTCCTCGATGCATCGGTAGGTCTCATGAGACAAACTAGTGTCTTGGCACGAGGCCTTGACAAAATCTTATTTCTGGTCTTAGCACGAGGCCTTGACTACGTGGTTATGATAGTCTGGCATTATGCATTCCATCATTATGAAAGTGGTTATTGATATTGCATGGGATTATTCGACTAGTAGAATATCCATGTGAGTAAGTAAATGGCATTATTTAATTATATTTTTTCTATATCATGCTGAAGTTCAAGTTTAAAAAGGCTTTTTGTTTTAGTTATACATTGCCTTAAATGTTAATGTTTATTTATGAAAGCTTCTGCAATATTGTTATCCTTGCTGAGCATCTAAGCTCACCCCTTTCAATGTTTTAATATTTTCCAGGATGTGAAGAAGTATTTTATGAATGACCTACAGGGATAGTCAGAAAGGGATATGAGTGTGGACTATGAAGACCATGTTATTGTAGTTTTTTTTACTTTATGATGTAATGAAAGACTTATGAATGTATCTAGTGTTTCGAAGGCTACTAAACTAATCGGTCTTTCAAGACTTGATCTTTTGTGATCATGCCAATGTTACGAAGTAATGCACCGACTCTGGGTAGCTGGGGTCAGGGCGTTACAGTTGGTATCAGAGGCAGTTTAGTACTAACCTTGGAAGCTAGATTTAGATAAAATCTGATTAGAGCACATAGCCCGAAGATAGACTTTGAGGATTAGTATAGAAGAACTTCCTAGAATTTTGGTATTATAGAGATTTTGTGAGTTTTCCGAGCAATACATCCCTGTCTGGATACGAGCAGCTAGAGGCGGCTCTGGCACAGATGTACCTAGGGGTAAAACCCGAAAACACCGCTTTGAGATAGACTCGAACGGGAACTGGTGCACGACAACGGGCCTTGCTACACTCTTGGTTACGACACTCCCGGGGGATATGCTTAGGATAATTCTCATTTTCAATACAAAACACTATGAAGGGTTATGAGTATATACTTCCTCAAAGAAAACATTTTTATGATTATGGATTATATCCATAAATAGTTCAATTAGTGTTAAGTGTTTTACAAGTATAGAATTATGTATTTTGATTCATCAACTAATCTAGTTTATGCCATTGTTTAGAAATGGCACCTAGTGGAAGGAATGGAAACCGTATCAATGCATGCACTCCATGTAGGGATTTCCATCCTGCTCAAGATAATTATTGTGGATCTGGAGATACAACTGGTGCTGATCAACTTATTACCATTCTGGGACAACTCACTCAGGTTATGAATAATAACCTTACTCGTATGGAGCACCCTGATCCGCAACGTGGAGGATCAATGTTAGACCGCTTCATGAGGCAACAACTGCCAACATTTAATGGGGGTACAAATCCATTAGTAGCTGAGCAATGGATAAATTCCTTAGAAAAATATATTCCATGCCTTGGGGAGTAGTGAAAGGGAAAAGGTTATCATGGCAGTCTACCGCCTCACCGTAGATGTCGATCAATGGTGGTCATTGATTCAAAACACAAAGGAAGATGATGAAGTATCAAATATGGAATGGAGAGAGTTCAAAGATCTTTTCCTAGAAAAATATTATCCTCGCGACCATCGAGAAGATATGGAAAGACAATTTTTGAGTCTGAGACAAAAGGAGGATGAGAATGTCGCAAAGTATGAGGCCAACTTTACAAGGTTAGCGAGGCATGCTGCAGATTATATATGTATCCCATGAAGTAAGATCGATCGTTTCTTTGATGGGTTAAAACCATTTCTCCGTTGAGCTTTAGTATCACAATCTTTCTCAACATACAAAGACATTGTCTCAAGTGCTATCAAGACAGAAAAGGAATTCTCTAAATCTTATGACAATAAAGTAAATCAAGAGAAGAAGAGAACGGTGGAACAAGAGACAGATAAAGGGAAAAAGGGAAAGAAGGATTTTCCATTATGTGATAATTATGGGAAGAATCACCCTGGTACTTTCCTAAAAGGAATGGGAGTTTGTTATAAATGTGGATAAAAGGGTCACCAGGCTTGTGATTGCAAGGGAAAGAAAGAGTCTATCAAAGTTTAATGCTACAATTGTAGAGAAATGGGTCATTATGCAAATGAATTTCCTAAGCGTCAGGGAAACTTACCTCAGAAAAGGCCAAGGGATCAAGGCCAATCTTATGATGTGACTACAGTTGAAGCAGAATAATTCATGTATTGGTGATATTGAACTCATGGATTATATTCTGGTTATATATATATAAGGATTGTACTGCAGTACTTGTTGTTTTAGTAAGTTTTTAATATGATGAAGGAAATAATATTTTTAGTATGTGACAATAAGAGAAACTTTACCTTGTTTGGGGAATCTGATAAATCGATGTTGGAATTAAGAGACCTTTTAGAGAAAGTTTGGACAGAGGTATTTTGGATAACTATAAAGGTTGGGATGGATTAAGTTGAACTTTGAATAGTATTGTTTAAGGTTAAAACATTTCTGAAGATTATTTTTGGAATATTATAATACTATATTTTTAGGAAACGGACAATCTGTAGGGTGGGGCATAACCCGTCGCGTCGGACAAAGCTGCAGTATTTGAACCCACAACCATAGTGTGACAGGCCTTTATTACCTACCACTAGCCTACAGGAAGTCCCTGGTTATTACAAAATAGTTTTACTAATCTAAATGGTATGTGTTAATATTTGGAACCTTATACAATTAGGATAAATAGAATATTTTTGAGTTCTATTACCTTTTAGAGTGAAAGATGGGTTTGTGGTAAAACTTTATTAAAGAATGAAAGTCTACATGACAAGTATGTATATTCCCTTAAGTTCTTAGTAAATCTCCTAAATAAATTCCTCAACTTTATAAAAGTTAACTTAAAACAAAAATGTTTCCGGTTAACTTTTCCAACTGGAGATTAATGACTGTTTAACCAATCACAAGTTTGTGATTTTCTTATGGTTAACTTTCTCCTAATCCTATTTTATACAACTCTCCATCAGAACTTGATGGTTTGTTTCTCCTCCATATTCATATTTTCATAGAATCCTAGTGTGGCCTATCTCGGGTGACCTTTGTACTTCTCTTTCTTTCTTTTAATGTTATATTCTTATTAACCCTATTTCTGATGTGGGTTTTCCACAAAGGTATTTTCTATTTTCAACCATTTATTTTCAAAGAAAAATTTCAAATTGCGAGGATGCAATTTATTGAAGGAGGGGAGGATGTAACACCCCAAGCTTCCACTATACGCTTCTCTTTCAGTAATGCAATAGCTTGCATTGTACGCAAGTTCGAGTTCTAGCACACTGCGACTAATCAAAGTAGCCGTTATGAATAGTAATACCCACTTTTAAAAATTATGGAAACCTTATATTTCAATATGGACTTCGTATTTGTATTCCTAATATCGAAATTAGCCTATGTTGAATTTTTGGTATTTTTCTGAGAACTTCCAAATTTTTATGAATAGTGAAAAATACTTAAAATCAACTTTTTTAATCAAAGTATTTTATAGTGATAAATTATACTATTTAGTGATTTTAAATTATAATTAGAATATATTTTTACTATTTTATCCAATGGTGATCATTAGAATTAATTTCACTTTGAATTTGGACATAAACAATGGTCAATCTTTTGATATATATTGTTTCTTAAAAACACGCTATTTGTTGTGACAGCAGGAATTAATTATAAAATTAATTAATGCAACTTATATGTTTGTAATTTTGTAAAATAGACATCATTTTTGGATTCAGAATATCAATTATAACTTAGGGTGAAATTTTCGCATTGTTCTGAAAAACTTCAATTTTTGATGAATAGTGAAACCACTAAGTGGTAGTTAAATAAGTGATTTTTCGTTTAAATGAAATATTACCACTTCTGTGATTTGATTTTCAAAAATCCGACATACATGGTTGTCATTAGGAAGTAAAATGTGGTTCAATAGGATTAAAATAATTTTTGGTGAATAGTAACTTTTAAGTTTAATTAATCGCGATTAAAGGTAATTAGTGAAATTTATGGTAAAAATAGTATTATAAAAATATGGAATGACCTTTACACTTGTCCTACCCCTATTTGATGTGTCATGGCCGACTAAGAAAATCCACGGGTCAACTTGGGGACCCCATGGAGCCACTTTGGTAGGAAAAGGATATAAATAACTTTTTATTTAATGTTAAAATAAAAAGGTCACAAACAAGAGTTGTTTTACTAAAACAATTTTTAAATGGCGTTATACAAGTCATGTTATTGACTATAAGTATTTATTAGAAAGATAAAAATATTTCATATATCATCGTAATTTTTTTATAATTTTTAGACATTAAATAAATTAAATTATTTATGACACCATGATGATGCAGCGATTACCTCATTAATTAACGATTTAAATAAAATGAAAAGATAATGTAAAATCCAAGGATTACACTTGTCCAGAGCCTACTTTATGGGTAGATTTCGATCCCTTATCACCTTATCCTCGAATTATAGATGTGTGGGACCTTTAGAATCCGAAAAGAATTGTATAATAAATTAATATTTCATTACTTTCCAAGAGTGCCCCTCCTCTCCACTTATAAAAGGCCGCCACCTCTAACACCTTATTCACGCTTTCAAACCATTTGTCTCGACCATCCTCGGCCAAAATACTCTCCCAACTTCCCTACCTTACTCCGATAAGCCACACTCTGGGCAGAATACTTACCAAGGAAGCCTTTGGCTCAAATCAAAAGAGTTACCCGATTTTAAGGTAATGTCTTCTCTTGTGTTCTTTTATTTTATTTTTCTTCTCCAACCCCCTAAACTCTTTTTATTATTTTATTTTGTAACAACACCAGTATCCTCAATATACTAGGATGTTGTTATAAGAAGGATTCGAGCTACACTTAAACACACCTACATCCAATGGTTAAAGAACATACTGTTTCTGTGGATGGTGAATTTCTGCCTCACGAAACGATGATTGTTCAACACTCATATAACACCTTGAAAGGTGGACATTAAGATGTCACTATATTTATATATTATATATAATATGTTTATGTTTTACTTAAGCTTATGTATTTTTCATTTATGGCATACCTTTATGATTTCCATTATGGGTAAATGGGATAATTTCATTTTAGGAAGTGCGGACTACCGCCCCCTCAAAGTGATTTGAATCGTTAATGCCATATGTTGGATGTATGAAGGATGGAGTAAATGGTATTATACATTATATTATACTGGAATTATATTATACCTTTATATAATTATAACATCATTCCATTAAATACGAAATAGAAATGAAAGTAGCGTTCATGCGTACGTACAGCTTACCGTCTCCATGAACGGTGCATTTCATTTCTTACCTCAAAATGTTATGTAATATTATAAATGCATGTATATACTGGATATATATGATATATATGATATATATGATATCTACATCATGAACAAAATTCTGGATATAATGGATATTTCGACACATGAACAACTTGTAATTATAAGAAATATATTTTTGACTCAAGTACCAAAGATCGACAAAACGACCGTTATTAACTTAAATAATTACATAATGTTCATGACATGGTAATAAGTGATATAAAAGGAATAATGAACTAGAAAAAGGTTCTTAAGAAGGTAGATATTAACTCTAGTTTATTATTCAGGAGGTTAAAGAGCGGTCGAGTAAAGTCGGACACGAGGTAAGGGAACTTCTTAACCCAATTACCATTCTTTGGGTTAATCTCCTACTTTCAAATTATGTCATGATATTATTATGTCCTATCTTGTATTTGTACTTTATTTATGTGTAATTATAGTGAATACACATAATAGATCTATTTTATTTTAAAAATGATCTTTGTAAGGACTTCGTCTCAATCTCCTTTCATTGAGGCATATTTGGTTTTAAATACAACTTTCCTTTATACGGTGTATAAACCCCTTTGACTTTTATGTTTATTCAAAAGGAATATTTTTATACGAAGCATTTTACTAAACGACAAAAAGGGAATGTTTTTCTTTCCGTACTTATGCGGCGACAACGACTTCTCTGCCGTCGTGACCATTATTTGAGTTTCGGCTTCCTCTACAAGCCATCACTTTTTTTAATGAAAAATAAATACAAAGTTTTAACTTTCTTTTATTTTGGTATTGAAAATGGTTTTGAAAGCGTTTTTATTATATCAATGTGTTGTATTGATATCTTGTGATTGAAATGTGGAAATGTTATGTTTCCTTTATGCATGTTTTATGTGATACGATTATGTTATGGTTTATGATATGTTTAAACCTATTCATTTGAGGAATGCATTGGACTTAATAAGTGACGGGTGGAGCCCGTTATAGCTCCTCGATGCATCGGTAGGTCTCATGAGACAAACTAGTGTCTTGGCACGAGGCCTTGACAAAATCGTATTTGTGGTCTTGGCACGAGGCCTTGACTACGTGGTTATGATAGTCTGGCATTATTCATTCCATCATTATGAAAGTGGTTATTGATATTGCATGGGATTATTCGACTAGTAGAATATCAATGTGAGTAAATAAATGGAATTATTTAATTTTATTTTTGCCATATCATGTTGAAGTTCAAGTTTAAAAAGGCTTTTGTTTTAGTTATACATTGCCTTAAATGTTAATGTTTATTTATGAAAGCTTCCGCGATATTGTTATCCTTACTGAGCATCTGAGCTCACCCCTTTCAATGTTTTAATATTTTCTAGGATGTGAAGAAGTATTTTATGAATGACCTGCAGGGATAGTCAGAAAGGGATATGAGTGTGGACTATGAAGACCATGTTATTGTAGTTTTTTTTTTACTTTATGATGTAATGAAAGACTTATGAATGTATCTAGTGTTTCCAAGGCTACTAAACTAATCGGTCTTTCGAGACTTGATCTTTTGTGATCATGCCAATGTTACGAAGTAATGCACCGAGTCTGGGTAGCTGGGGTCGGGGCTTTACATTTTTACTATTCATCAATAAAATAAAACATTTCAAAAAAAATTGAAAAAATTCACCATAAGATAATTTTTATATGATGATTTAAAAAATAAATTTATTTTTTTCAAAAATATTTTCAAAAATAATTAATAATTAATTATAAATTCTGAGAGCAAAGAGTGACTTAATTGAATTTTAGAAAAATATAGTTTTTCATAAAACATTTCTTTTTATTTAAAATGGATCATATTTTATTTAAAATAAATAGATATATATTTTATTTATTTTATATAAGTATAAAATATATAATTTTTATAATTTAGTTGTTACTATTGATTCCTTTTAACTTAACTTCTAGGTTATCATGGTTAGGTTTAAATAATAATATTTTAATAGAGTATCACATTTTGTCTAAACCTCATCTTGCATGCATCGCAATATTTTGAAGAGATTGAATTTATTTAAAAATAAATATACTGTAATTCTCAAATTGTTATATTCTCTTCTAATCATGGTGTTGTGTTTCACATATGCTATCGAGCATGATGTTCCTCTTCAAAAATCTTAGGGTGTTATAATAAAATTATATTTTTTATTATGAATAAAAAAATATAGTTAATTTTTTAAAATTATAATTATAAAATTTGATAGTTTAACTTTTATTTAAAATAATAAATATATAATGAAAACTATTTTCATAGGAAAATAACTTTTTAAAATACAAAAAATAATTATTCTAATTACCTATTAATTATAAATAAAATTGGTGTTAAAATATTATTCATATTAATAATATATTTTATCCATAATATGTTTAGTTTCATAAAATCCAATTTTAGAAAAAAAAATACATTTTTAAGATAAAATGATCTTATTAGTTATTTAGATACACTTATTGAATTATATTAATTAATTAGTATTAAAAATTACCTTTACATTATTTTTATATATATTCAAAATTGTGGTTGCCTCTATGTTTAATTTCTAATAGAAAAATACATTTTAATGGTTATATAATATTTAATGGCTTGTTATGGTTTGGGGTTGTGTGTATCGCACACTATCAAACATATTTGGTTTTAAAGAAATATATAATTTCAAATATCATATTGTTACAAGGGTGGAATAATAAGTCCTAGATTGTAAGATCTTCGAATTATTAGAGGTATGGATCCTTTGAATTTTTATCTTAAACTATTTTTCTTAACCTAATATCATTTCCAAAGAATGTATGAAAGGTTTAGAATAATTTTAAGATGATTTAGAGCTCGAAGTTTTGAATTTTTGATGGGAAGGGTAAGGTACAAATTTAGCACATTATTTGTGGTAACTATGAACCTCAATTTTGTAGGCCATAAGGGGTACCAAACAGTCACTTTAACTATGAAAGGGAGGATGCATGAGTATGAAAGAAACTACAGTGATGTTTTAGTGGTTAAACGCATAGCTAGCACATGGTTTGTCTGACCAGGTGCCTAGCATGTTAGGGAGTAGAAAAGTTGTATACTGAGTGTGCACATGTCATGCATGGTTTTTCTACCTATGTTTTAGGCCATATGAGGGCTATCTTCCACTTAGATAGTACTAGAAAATTATTGGAACATAGTTAGTCTAAAAGTGTGTCTAAACTGTGTTCCCCTTCAAAATTGGGTGAAATTACTTTTTCCCTCTTTAATCCCTAAATCTAATTCTTCTCCTTTATCTCTCATTCCTCACACATAGCAAATTCTCGAGGTCTCCCTCTTCTCACCTAGGCATTAATGGATCTATTCTGTTCTAGATCTAATTCAAACATCATCGATTGCATTCTTTCACCCTCGATAAGTCTACAATTACTCTTCTATCTTATAATTTTTTATCTCACCATCTTGGATGTTATTTCCATGTGATATCATATGCCCTATTTCTAGGTCATTTGTCTAGTTCTACGATTACTCTCATTTCATCTTGAACCAAAGGCCTATTATGAATGATCAAATCTTCCTAGCTATAAGTTAGGTGGTCTAGTTTTTTTTCCTTAAAGTTTATTCATTTATAATTTTTTCAATATGCCACATGTTATACTTTCCACGCATTATCCTAAAATATGAAATACCTTAAATTAAAAAGCTAGATATTAACCATGATCTTATTTAGGCACCTTGACATTTTTGGAGGTTTGTAACCTCAACTTGAGCTAACCCTTTGGGCGTGTCCTATATTTTTAAATCATTTTCCATTTCTCTTAATTAACCAAAACACCTCTTAGGTGTATTTGCGTTGACTACTAAGAAGGGAATTTATTAAATGATAATGAATGACTTAATTGAATTAAAATAGTTCATGTATACTTACTTTTTCATTCATCACTTTTGAGTGATATGATTAGTGAAATGGATTATTTTATGACCTAATTGGAGAATCACTTTCCTAATAGTCATTATAAATTAATAGGTTGATAGAATTAATTGAATGAAATTTTAATTGGATTAATGGATGGAATCTTAGTGGTTGTAAATTAGAATGTATGTTTTATAATTCCGATGTTTAATTATAAAATTAATTCTTATAGTAATAAAATTTCTTGTTTTATCTTTGGGTTCTAAGATGGAATTAATTATATGGGCATATAGAATGTCATAATTATATTATGCTTGAATGTGTTACAAATTATAGAGTGATGTTAAACATGTTGTTCCTCATAATTTATTGAATTATTGGAGATGGAATTCCTCATTATTAGTCATGATATTCCTTATCGTTATACATTGAATTATTTTACATGATGTTCCTCGTCTTTTATTTAAACTATCAAACATGATGTTCCATATTTTTTAATTGAAATTTTCATAAATTAAGTTACTGATTAATTTATTGAAATATTAAAACATGAATTTTATAATTTAATTATTGAAAATGTTGGAAATGATGATCCTACATATTTTTAGTAATTTTTCTATTGATGCCCCTTATTTAAATGTATAACCTTATAATCATCATTATATTTATATTTCTTGGTTTCTCCATGGATTTAACATGTCTAGTGTTTCACATGGTTTCCTAGGATTGTATTCATGGGTTCTATTTCCAATTTATTTTTCTAATGCTCATAAACATTTCATCTTAGGTCAAAGTAGATATAGTCCTTAGAGTGTCCTATGAGGAACTTAATCCTGACATGGTTTTTATTAACATTATTTCCTTACTTTTAATAGGCCTACACACTAATTCATTTTATATTCATAGATTGGATTTTCATTAAACAATGTTGGAGGTGACCTTTTTAGTTTTACTCACACCCTATATGGGCCACCATTTGATACCTAGATAGACCTCATGCATGAAGATATAGATTAGGGCATGCACCCAATTATAGATGATCGATCTTATATACTAGGATGGAGTATGTGATCATGGGATCGATCTAGTGATCATGATTCTAGTGGAGTTTACCTATTGGTATTTTGTTATGTCTATATGTCATGTATTAAATTTTATGCCTTCTCCCATTTGGTAAATAATATTTTAATCATTATTTTATATGTTACTATTTGTATATTTGGTCATTTATTATGATTGGGGTGATTTTATTTCACTTTATTTTATTTATTATACTTATTATGTATTTATTTCTAGTATGGAGGGGATAGACTTCCCATTATACCACCTTTAGACCCTCTTTTATAGTCAATAACCTCCGGAGTATGTGGAGGGGTACTTGAGGCTTTCTCTCTAACATCATTGATTACGGTTTATAGAGTGATCCAGGTTTGGACATGACAAATTTGTATCAGAAATTTTTTTTCCCTTGCATTACTATTTTAGTTTGGTATACAAGATACTAGGGATGTGTTATAACTTGGTAAACAGCTCATGTTTGGGTCAGGAAAACCCACGCATGATGGAAATATCATGTTACTATAGATGGGACTATTTTTGTATTGTTCACTATTATAATTTAGTATTATTTCAAATTGAGTGATTGATTCACTTTTTCACTGGTTATTTATTTATAATATTTGCCTCTTGGATGTATATATGGAAAGAGAAGAGGTGTTTTAATGCATCATTTATAGAATATAGGATCATCATGTCAATATAATTCATAGTGTACCATGTTTGTGTGATTATTTAGCATGCTTACATATTTACCATGCTTTTGTGGTTGTCAAGTATACATGTATTACTAGATAATGTGATAGATTTACTCATTAAATTTGTGATATAATGTTGATTAGATAAATTATCTACATCAAACTAAACATTTTTCCCATATAGCATGATGATTAAATTATATCTAACTAACCTATGACTAAATAAGAAAAAATATTATTTCAAAATTTAATTTTGAAAATGAAAATGAATTGGTCTTTTTTAATGAACTAAATTTATAGCTTATGGAATTTTATTAAATGTTGTGTCAGTTGAAATTTATAAATTATTATACCTTAATAACTTATAAATGATGAGCCATATAACTGAATTCTTATATGCTTCACTTGTCTCTTTTAGATGAGATTTAGCATTATAAACCTTTGAGATAACCCCATGGAGGGTGTGTTAAAAATCTTGATAAGTTTCACTATTAATGGGTTGTAATAAAATGGAATGACTATTGCAGTTTATAGAGTGTTGACTCCATAAATTTGGAATGGATGCCCGTATAACTAAACGCAAGTTGGCTTGATGGGACCCTCATAGGTTTCCTTTATTCTTATATGCTTTAGTACACAAACCCATGGGGGTATGTTTATGATAATTTCATGGTTATTTAAAGTGTATTTATCCACTCATATGGTGTTACATATAAAGTGTATGATCACATCTTACTTAGCCAATCCCCTTAAAATGATAAAAAAAACTTTTTCATGTTTTTTATCTTATTTTCATGAGGTATCAATTAGTTAAAATTCTAGTTACAACTTAAATGGTGTTTTCATCTATATCTTGGAATTGAGATTTTCTTTAATTAAGCCATTTTTTGAGAAATTTTGGATAAATAAATGGTTAAAAATAAAATATGAGATAATTTTCGAAGAATTTTATAAGGTGTCAGCTAAATAATTGACTAGTACAATTTGACTTTTACAATGGGTTCTTAAATTTTCATATATATTATCTTTTTCAATGTTTATAATTAAAGTGAATTGATGTGATGGATTAAATTGAACTTATTAGTGGTTTTTTTCCGTAAGAGCCCTTGTGTAGGGGTTATCTTTAATGTTTCTTTAATATATTATTTAAAAGGGAATGTAAACATTGTCCACTGGTTTCAGTTACCTTCTTTCATTTCTTCTACCTAAAGGATATGTGTTAGAGCCTAGTGATATTTTATGTGTGATTCTAGTTAAAATATGACACTTTATATTAAATGATGGGTTAGTCCCATTTGGTAGCGTCATTGGAGACGGTAAACTGGTATAATTTTATATTGAGTTCCAAGGAATGTTAAATTCCATTCCTTGACCATCTAAGTCTGGTAGGACTATTTTTTAATGAAATGATTCCCACAAGTAAGTGAAATGTTCCCTAGAAAGTTGAACCTAAAGGGGGTATTACTATATTCATATGCCCAATGATTTTCATATTTTACCATTTTATGTTGATGTTGTGACCCTACAAGTAGAACTCCCCTATGAGGATACTTAAAGAGAATCAGGACATAGTGGGATGATTCTTGGCAGGTGGTGTTTTACACCTCTGCTGATAGGTTTTGACATATGTATATCAATGATTCATTACCTTCGTTCAATTTTACCTCCATATATAGATTTTACTGTAATGTTATATATTCTGTAATAGAAATCCTTATATGGAATATGATTCTTATGCAAAAGGCCTTAGGGAGAGGTAGATGAACTTAGTGGCCTGTTTTAAAACTTGATTGGCAGGGCTTGGGAAAGATCTAGATTCTATTAGCTTTGACTCAAACATATAAAGTCTATGAATTTTTTCCTGATCAAGGGAAAACTATAAAAGGGTTAGACCCAAGTTTACAAATTCCTTTTATCATGGAAAGCTCTATTGTACACTTGTTTCAAGGTTGATGCATGGGAGGTGCTATGGTTTTTCATTATAGGAATGATGATGCCTTTGGATTTACAAAAACACCTAGAGTGATAGATATTGAGACTGAATTTATGGGAAGTATTGTTCAGGTTTCAAGCCATGATGACTAACGGTTGTGTAGTTGGAGTTTAGTTTAGAAATGATTCCATAATGTGATTGGTTGTTTGTAATATTATGGCATTGGAAGGTTATTTATTTAAATAGGAGTTCCTAGGGATATCCCTATGTGTAAATACTAACATACCAAGTAGCACGGTCATCTTGGACTTGTTGGTGGACTACTCATGGGAGTGTGAGTCGGGTCTTAAACTGGGTGGTACGGGATGTACACCAAATGTGTATGGAAATTACAGCCTGTGAGAGTTGTGTGTTATTAATGGATGATGTAGAAAATTGGTGAGTGGACAGGTGTAGGTTGAGGATTGATGGTTTTGAATATGACTCATGTGATAATGGAGACTCGGAGATCTGGTTAAATTAAAATAAGTGCCCCTGTAAGAAGGGTAGTTTGGAATTAAACTGGGTTTCATGAGATGGTTGACCCATGGTTGTACCTAGACACACATTTTTAGGGGACATGATGACAGGGGTTGGTTAAGGTAAAGTGTATCCATACTGGATGTGATCATAGCTTATAAGAGTGATACATTCCTATCAATGGAATCTTAGTGTACTCCTAGTTTTAGAGAAGATCATGCCCAATATCATGACATCATCCTAAATATGTTGAGAGAGCATTGGATAAATTTTGGGCTAACCAAATTTATTTTATGGGTTGATGATGATCTATTTGGGAGTTGCACTGAAGGATTTATTTAAAGATAATCCAAAATGTGGAGAGTGCACCCTCAGCTATTGGGTGTGGTGACCCTTATTGTGAGTTGAAACTCAAAAAATGACATTTGAACCATTCCTTGAAATTTAGAATGGGTAAAGAGTGGTGTCTATGTTATCACTTGGGGATGAGCATGTTGTTATCCATGCCAGTAATTATGGTTGGAGATGTACATGGAATGTACTTTGTTAATCAGGGACTTATTTCATTGGTGTGATGACAAGGATGATTCTATGTTTGAGATTAGGGTGTTGGTCTCATGTTTATAACCCTTTTGAGGGAAGTTTCATGGGATATTTAAGATCAGTCATTGGACAATCATTTGGATCTTTTATGTTATTGGATAAATAGAGAAATGTATGATTGTATTTCTCATTAAATTTTAGGTATAAGTTCGATTAAATAATTGGTTAGAGTTTGAGTGTAGGCATAAGGTCTAGAATAACTCATGATGATCCAAGAGTGTTGGATTGGAAATTCATATGTGTTCATGTTGTAACCTGGTAATGTAAATGATATAAGGATGGTTTGGAAAATATATGTCACTGTAATTTGAGTATGGGATTCTATGAGCATGCTCAAAACAATCTCAATATTCCTTGGGACAATGGATATTAGAACCTGGTTTTGGTGATGCATCAGCTATTAAAGATGAGTGTTTTTAAAGTAGTCATATGGAGGTAGTTTTACATGATTTTCCTTAATTTTTTGGATGTGTTCAATTAAGAACCACATTCTTTATTCTATGGGATGATATTAGTGCAATCTAAGGGTTGTTTGAGGCTTATTAGGGAAATGTTTTCATGGCCAGGCAAAGCTGGGTTAATTATAATTTGTACTTTTCGATCAAATCAAGGACTGAGATCATTTTCCTCATGTGTTCTCGAGTATTGAAAGTTTATAAAAATTCTATGATCCTTTATAAGTTTGTAAGGATGTGATTTTAGAGTAAATTTATATGGTTGGAGTATTGTGACTCGAAATTAACCCATGTTGACTATAATCTTTGGTGAGGGGAACTATAGGCCAGATGATGGGAGATATGAAAACATGACATTGTCTTAGGTTAGACAGTCTCAAGTAAGTTTCATATTAGTATTTCATTGGTAATTACAATATTTGTCTTGAGATTCAGTGGTTTAAGCACTGTATTCTTTAAAATGATTCTCGGAGCCATGCTGGGCATTTGAAAACACAATGTGGATTTTTGATTGGAAACTCATGAACCAAGTATTTTTGGGTGATTTTTCCGTTGTCCACTATGGCTTCTCTGGGATGAGATATTCGAAGGTGGTGAGTTTTTAAAATCCCAACTTTTATATAGGTATATATCCTCTTAATTTTTTCCTTAAACCATTTTATATACCCTGATATAAATTCCTAGAATCATATGGAAGGTTTTAGAGCAGTTTAGAATTGTTTGGAGCCTAAAGATATTAATTTTGGAAGGGAGGGGTGAGGCACACTGTTATTGATAACCATACACCTCAAATGTTCAATCCATAAAGGGTTCTGCATGGTTTTTTTAACCATGAAAGGGAGTCCACACGAACACTTATGAAACTGTAGTGATGTTGTAGAGGTAAAAGGAATGGCTAGCGTACAATTTGTATAACTGTGTGCATAGTGTACAAGGGGGTGTGTATGTCGGAAAGTGAGTGAACATGGGTCATGTATGGTTTGTCTAACCATGTTCTAGGTCCTGTGAGGCCTATCTCTATCATAATAGTACTGGAGCACGGTTGGTTCACAACTAGTCTAACCATGCGGCCAAATAATGACCCCCTTTAAAGGAGGGTGAATTTAATCTTTTTCCATCTTTTACCCCTAAATATAATTCTTATCCTTTCCCTCTCATTCCTTCCACACAAAAACTTCTTGATTTATATTTCTGCTCACTTAGGCACTAATGGGTCTCCTCCATTTAGAATCTAATTCAAGTATCATCAGTTTTATTGGATCCCCCTCTGTAAGACTACAATTAACCTTCCTTCTTATCTGGTTTCTTATTGTTGTCTTCGATGCTATTTTCAAGTGAGCACATATTCCTTATTTTTAGGTCACCTACCTATTTTTTTGATTTCTCTCATTTCGGCTCGAATTGAATACTAATAATGGATACATGAATCCTTCTTGGTATAAGGTATGTGGTATAGTTTATTATTCCTTAAAGTTTTATTGTTTATAAATTATTTTCATTTTGCTACATGCAAAAAATTCTATGTGTTGCTCCTAAAATATGAAATACCTTAAATTAAACCCCTTGAACTTATACTTGATGTTATTTAGGCCCCTTAACATTGTTTTAGGGTTATAAACTCAACTTATAACACCCCTTTAGGTATTTCATGTCTTTCTATCTCATTGCACATTTCTAATAATTGACCAAAGCACTGCGTAGGTGTGTTTGGGTTGAATCCTAAGAAGGGAGTTTATTAAATGATAATGAAAAAATTAATTGAATTACAATAGGGAATGTATACTTAATTGGAAATTAATCACTTGTGAGTGAGATGATTAATGAAATGGATTATTTTATAACTATCCCAGAGACTCACCTTCCCTCATATAATTATAAATGATTAGGTTGATGCAATTAATTTAATGTAGTTTCAATTGGAGTAATGGATTCAATAATGATGGTTGTAGATTTTCATGTATGTTTTCCATCACCTATGTTTAATTACAAAATGAAATTTTCCTATAGTTATAGTATGTAATGATTTATCCTTGGGTTCTGGATGGAATTACTTGGACAAGAACATAGAATGTTAGAATTATATTATATTTGAATGCATTACAAATGATAGTGTGATGTTAGAAATGGAGTTTCTATTCATTTATTTAATTATTGGGCATAGAATTCCTCATAATTATACATGGATTTCATTATAATTATCAATTGAATTATTGGACACGACATTCCTTATTGTTTATTGAAATTTTCATACATAAAATTCCTTATTTAATAATAAAAATTGTAATACATGAAGTTCCTTATTTATTTATTGAAACTTTCATACAAGTAACTCCTTATTTATTTATTTAATCTATTGTACATGATAATCATCATTCTTTAAAGTAATTGTTGGATTAATGCACCGTATTTAAAGGCAGAGCCTTATGATCATCATTATATTTGGATTCCCTGGTTTCTCCTTGGATCCCACATGTCTAGTGTTATGCATGGATTCCTAGGATTATATCAAAGGGTTTTATTTCTAATTTATTATTTTTCATGTTCATAGACATTCCATCTTAGGCTAGAGTAGGTATAGTCGATCATGTTTCCTTCATGGAACCTGATCCCAACTTGGTTTTTATTTACATTATTTCTATACTTTTGATATACATCCTCACTACTTCATTTTATTTTCATAGACTATGTTTTCATAAGAAACTATTATTGGTGGCCTACTTAGTTTTACTCACGACATGTTCAGGCCACCGTTTGGTACCCAGACAGACCTCATGTATACAAGTATGGATCAGGGCGTGTACTTAGCTATGGATGATTGACCTTCTGTACTATAATGAAGTATGGAAGTAGAGGACTGAGTTAGTGCTTATGATGCTAGTGGAGTTTGATAATTGGTCTTTTGTTATGTTTGTGTATCATGTATTGTATTTTATACCTAACCCCATATTGTACATACTCTTGTTCTCATCATTTCTATATGATACTAGTTATGGATTTGGATGTTTATTATGATTGGGATGATTTAATTCCACTATGTTTCATTTATTATGCTTATACTGTATCCCCTAATAATCCAAAGGGTTTAGTCTCCCCACTTTACCACATTTATACCCTCTCTCCTAGTTAGAAGCCTCTAGCATATGAGTATACACACTTGATTCATTATCACTAACCAGTCTGGTTACTATTTATTGAGTGAACTGTGTCAATACATGGCATAGATGTTGAAAAAGTAAGCCCAGATTAGCCTGAAGATATTCTAACTCTCCCACTAGATAACTCTTGATACATTTTATGTATCCCTCCATGTAATATATATAGTCATTGAAAGTATCTAGGTGAGATTATACCATAGATTCTATTAAAGGTTCATGTGGTGGTGACACTATGGATGGATTAGTGATGGATGGGGGATGGATGGAAGAGGATTGAACATCCAAATTGGGGGTAGAGGGTAGAGGCCCTGGATCAGTAGTTGGAGGTACCAGATCAGCATAACCCCTAGGAGTATCAGGGACCTCATCCTCTGCAGGCGTAGGGATCACCTATATAAGAAAAAAAATACTCCCTCTCTCAAGGACCATCCTCATGTGCATGGGAATATGGAAATACATATATTCAAGGGTAAATATGAGATTATTTGGGGTGTAAGTCTCAAATTACCCCAGGTTATGTGAGAAATTGGTGTCAAAAAATCTTTTATTTTGGTTACCATAACATCTAGTCAGCATAGTATGGAATTATGAAGCAGTAAAGAAAGGTAGGTCAGGGTGGTCATAATAAAAATACAGGTTAGGAATTTTGCGTCTCATACAAGCATGACTCCCACATCCTCATGATGTGGAAAATTAAGTATTATAAAATATTAGTGGAGAAATTGGAATGTGGAGTAAATGATCAAAGTTCTCTTCGGTAAGGTAGGACTATACCAAACATCAGGTCTAGGAAGATACCACCATATAGAAAGCAAGTCTAGGCAACCGGGTCGGGTGAGTGTAAAAATGGGTAGAGGCATGGTGGGATGGGGATATAAGCCACAATCTCATCCAAACTCTTCCATGGTTAATGAAAAATACTAGCCTCCTAGGTGGAACTAGATATGATATGTTCTTTCACTCTACTCCACTCAATATAACAGCCCATTAAACTCAAAAGTGGACACAATGTCTAAAAATAAATCCCAAAATGTACGAGTGATGGCATAAAAAATATCAAGAGGGTTAGTGTGAGCCAAAAAAATCCACAATATCATGAAATATTATAAGTTTCTATGGAATAGTTTCATCTTGGACCCTACTACTTAACTGGATAGTGTGTCATGAGAATCATTGTACATAGTTACTATTCAGACACCTGAGGCTAAAGACAAGGAAATGGTGGGTCTATAGAGTCGGTGGTACAAGAGGTAGTCTCACTTGTTCTCTAGATATGAATTCAGATGGGTAAGATAGTGTAAAATTTGGTTTAGTAGGTGATGGTGTTACTTTTAATGATGATGGATGAGCTGATGATCCTATCAGTGGAGGAATAACTGCAAGTATAGCTAGCAATGAAATCAAAATATTTTATGATATATGATCCACCTATGAATCTATATACACCTAGTGTGGTGCTAGTTACTTCTCTGATGGAGATACAATGGAGAGATTTTCATTCATGGAAGGTGGGTCCCAATCATCTATATCCTAATAAAATAAAAAATAAAAGGAAAAAAATGAAAGAAAATAAATACACAAAAAATAGTTTTTGAAAACCAAAAGGAATGTAAATATGCAATAAAAGGTGTGTATATATAATGTATATCCATCTATTATACTCTGAAACATACCTTAGTCTTCATATGTTAGTGTGATTTTGGGTACACAACATGGGCTAAACACAAGCAGTGTGTGAAGGAAAGAGGAACCTAGAGTCATGAATTGTGTGTGCACAACACATGTCTAACCTATGGTTTTCCTTCCTATGTAAAAAAGGACACAACATTTGTTTTTATGGATTTCCCATGTACTAATATAGTATATCCAAAACTATCCCAAAATCCTAAAACCTTTAAAGGTAGTAAAATCCATGAAAAATGTGGTGAAATATTATACCTGTATCGAGGAACCTAAAATGAGTGATTTAAAGAGCTAAAACCCCTCGATAAATGGATTAAAGGATCTTACATAAAAGGCTTCCATGATATGGCATGGGATAAGAGATGGAACCTAAGATAATTGGGAGAAAAATGGGTGTCAAAAAATATAGAGAAGGATAACCGATGTGTAGGTCCAAGCCACATGTCTTGTACCGATTATTGTTGTAATTGTTGTTGGTGTTGTTTATTATATAATTTTTGAGTAATGATTTTAATTTTAGTTTTTAAATTATATATTTTTAATATTTTTTTAATAAAACGTACAAATACATGAAGTATAAATAATAAATACATGATGATAAAAAATGGAAATATGAGGAATAAGTTTCACCCTAGTGCTTAGGATGGGGTTCTAACCTGAGACCGGTTGAACCCATGAGTTTCCCAAAACCATTGGGGAAAATCTTTATTATTGAGATTTTTTGAATTTTTAATTTTTAAACAAACAGACTCTCACACTACACGACATGTTATAGTGTACATGACAAGTGGTTTTATTTTATAGGAAAAGGTTGGAATTGAGTTCACTAGAAGGACTCAAACCTGAGTCTTTGGTAACCTGATTTGTGACCTTGTCAGCCAAGTCAACCTCATAATGAGTTTATATTTATTTAATAATTATTTTAATATTTGTGAAAATAATGTGTATTGCACATTTTTTAAATGATTACACACGATATGTGGCTTTATTTTTAAAGAAGTGTGAAGTTGGGGAGATTGGAAGGATTCAAACCCTGGTCTTTTGGACCCTGGATAGAGCATCTTCCAATCCCTATAACTCAACCATTAGTTCAGATATTATTTTTATATAATAATTGATATGTGTGATAATATCAAATGACGTGTACTAAAAATAAGAAAATTTGACACAAACCACACACATCATGTTAAAATTTAATTGAAATAAGGTGAATGAATGTGAATCTCATGGTTGGGGTGGGGTTCAAACCTATGACTAATTCAATTTAATGGAATTCCCAAACCATTGGATTCCCATTCATTCCCCTATCATGTAATTGATTTTTTTTGTTATTTAAATTTTTATAAATATTTCAAATTGAGTGAAAAAAATACACAATGTGAAATAATAAAATGAAAATGAAAATGAACGAATCCTGCATTAATTTCTTATGGTGGGGGATTGAACAAGGGGCCAGTTGGTTCCTGTGGAATATTGAAACCCATGGTACATGTTTCATACCTGGGTTTTATTAATTTATTATATATATTAATAAATTATTTTATTATTTATTTTCACTTTTTAGAAGATTTTATACATATAGGTATATATATTACTATTATTTTATTATTATATAAAATACATGAATTATATATACTTATAAATATATACTATTACTCAATGTGTATATCCAAACTATACAGTGTGTGTTTATTTCTTTATCTTTAAATTAATTTTATTCTAATATATATATAATAAAATTTCTTTGATCATAGATGTCTACCTCTCTAGAATACCCTTGATCATTAATGAATATATTATACATTTATTCAAGATATTACAGAGAATAAAAACATGTTCTTATCACAGTTCTTTTTCATACACCCAAACAGGGTTAGTAATCTATGTTATTACATTAATGGGGGTGAAGTAGAAAAAATGATATGGAACATATTTATACCCTCGAGATAGGTTTTTTGGATTAAATGGAGAATAAATAGTAGGTTGGGTCATTTAACTCATATATCTTCTCAAGTGATTCATCCTCGGAATAAGGGTCAGCTATTACAAGATGACTAGATTTATTGATTGTCAATTTATCCACAAAAATTTAAAAAGTTTTAATCAAAAAACACATGTAATATTTTTTGGCTTAGTATAAAATTTTCTTACATTTTATTATTTTGAAATGTATATTTAAGAAGAAATAAAATTAGAGCATGGGAAATAAGAGAAATAAGAGAGAGTGGGAGAGAGAGAAAGATAGGTGTGCTTCCTAGTCGGTTTGGGAAGTCATCCTTATCCATTCAGTAGTGGCATATCATTTTTATAAAAATTATTAGTTTAAAAAATATATTTGTAAAAGAAAAAATAATATGATAAAATATTTATAGAATTTGTAAACAACTTAGAAAAAACACTTTAATTAACATGAAATTCCCAATTAATGAGGCCAAAATGGGTGTGAGAAGTCCTCATGTACTCAATTTATTATTTATTTTAATGCTAGAATAATTGTAGTAAAGTAGCAACCCTAGGTCATCTCCCAAAGAACGTTGAGAAGAGGTATGAAAAATGTATATTCTTATAAGTTGAGTAAAATTGAAAAGTAAAAAATCGGGGATTGTTTATTTTTTATTTTTTATTATAAAATACATGTTGGAAAGATAAAATGCAATTAGAAATAATTTTAAGAAATCTGGGTGAAATTAATGTAAATGGAAAATTTATTTTATTTCATGAACATAAATTTTCTTCATGATAGATCATCTTCTACTAAAATGCATAGGTTGTTTTCGATTTCCAATGAGGCTTTATCTATAATCCAAACCAATACCTATTCTTTTATGTCAGTCCAAATGTAGAAAATTAAAGGTCCAATGATTCATGTACCGTTATATGTCTAGATTCTCCAATAATATGTTGATCCCCTAAATTCCATTTTGAATGTCAATAATCCATTCCATACAAGGTGGATGATATTTAACATTGATCAAATATCATGTAAATAATTATCACTCTATCATTACTATATCACTATTCTCAACACCATTCCAATAGGAGGATTTTCCTTATCATAGTTATAAAAAAATAAAATGATTTAATGATTATATAACACAAATAAAATAAATAATGTATGAAAAAATATAAAAGTGAAAGAAATAAATTAAAAATAGGATGAAATTGAAATTAAAAAACTAATATTTGATTAATATAAAATAGAATTACAAAATAAAGTAGATTATAATTTAATAAGATGAATAAAATGGTAGTAGAAACTGAATTGAGCTCAACTTAATGGTAAATGAGAAATAACTTTCTCTATATTTCATAATCTATAAACCCCAATCCGAAGCATCCATTTATATATTTTTTATACTATTACATATTTATAAAAGTACATGATGCTTTATCTGATTTTCAATGATTTCTAGGAGGTTTTCCTCAAAATTTAGTTGTCACCTCATTCCAGCCAATCAGAATTGGTCAACTGTTAGTAGGTGGTTGGAGTAAATGACATATATCACCTCCATGCAAGGGAATAAAGTATCATCTTCGGTTACTAACCAAATTTTTATGGGTACCCCAGGTGTCTTCTCTTTGTTTTGTTCAGACATAGTTTAATTTTGAAGTACACAACCTATTTTTTTATTTTTTTCTCCAAAAAATTCCCAAAGTGTGAAAATAACTGTGAGAACCTAAAATATAGTCTAAAAACTAGAATGAAATACTTAACATTTATAGAACAAGTAACTGAGAGTAATAGGATTTTTACTCAATATAAAAACTAAAATATTACGTACAAAATGGGTGCATCAACTCCACTACACTTATTTTTTTCTTACCCTTAATAAAAATCTCACGAGACGATTAAAAATAATAAATACCTTAATAAGGGATTCATTAAATTATTTATACATATAAACATAAATTAATACCTGAAAATTTGAAAAACATAAATCTTATCCCAGATAGAGTATTTTAATTACACCTCATATACAATTTCAATTTAATAAATTATTTTTATTTTATTCAATTTTTTCAACATTTCATTAATACTAATACCACTTATTATGAACCTCACCTTGTATTAATGTTAATCATCTATCAAGTGTGAAATTTATAAAATTTTATTCTTATACCAAAATAATTCAAGGCATACTATATGCTTGGTAAAATACAAACTCTATAAAAAATATAAAAAGAATATTATGCCAATATGGAGAGTTTTTAAGGATTTTTTGTGGAAAATGGTTGATGGGTTAGGATTAAATAATGAAGGCTTGAAAGAAATGTTTTTCTCTTAAAATTTAGTGTGTGATTAATCATTCAAAATAAAATGGATTTCTGACTCAAAATACCCAAAATTTATTCACCCAAAACTAATTCACATTTCAATGATATATCCACAAGTTAAATTAGATAAATTATAATAAAATATAACTCCTATTAATTAATTTTTTTCTCTTTTTTTATATACTTGCATTTCTTCTCTCTTTACTCTAATTTTTTTATGTACATATTTTTAACTTCTATTTTTTAAGAGGAGTTTATTGAATTAAAATTAATAATAAAATGTGTACCTTCCCTCAATTGATATCCAATCCACATATTCCCACATATTGGTGGTCATGCCCATGAAAACACATAAAATAACCTGATTCCACCATTCTCATGATGAACTATAATCTTGAAAATTTTAAGATTAAAGGTAGGTTAGGAATATTGTCATCAAATATGGATACCTATAAGTTTATTCAAAACTATTGGGGGAATAACAAGGGATAATGTACGGTAGGTCTAAAAATTGGGTCATAAAAGGGATTGAGACAAAAAAAATTGCCTCAATTATACTATCAAATTTCATTACTCTAAAAATATTTTATATAGGATAAAATTGTGTTCTAGATGAAAATAATAAATTTAGTTTACTCAAGAATAGAGGCTACTAGGAATAGTATGAAAATTTTGGTTTAGAGTACCCATCAGGATATGAAATAAAAAATAAATCAATCAAGCCATGAAATGAATAAAAATAATTGGTCTAGTAAATTAATGTTTAAAAAAATTAAAAATTAAGATTCAAACCCATGTAAATAGTCATTTTAAATTTTCTCAAAACTAGAAAAGTCTTGTAATTTCTCAAACCCTTGAGAGTGTCGTAGGCCCTGATGGTTTTCCAGGTGGGATTTAAGGAGCTCCTGGGAGGTGGTGAAGGGGGATATCATTAATGTATCTAGGATTTCTTCAGAGGGGGAAGCCAACCACGGATTGCGTTGGCCACGACTCTTGTTCTATTACCAAAAATCAAAGATCCCTCCTCCCTCCTCCATTATCGGCCAGTGATTATGTGTAACTTTACATATAAAATACTGGCGAGTATCATCAACAGGAGGTTATCTGTCAATCTTTCTTGGTGGATCTCCAAGGAGCAACATGGTTTCGTGAAAGACTGCTCTATTTAGGGAGCTATAGCATTGGACTAGGAGATGCTGAGAGATATCAATAACAAGGTTCGAGGGTCCAATATGGCTATCAAACTTGATATGAATAAGGCATATGATAGGATCGAGTGGGGATTTATTAACAGGGTCCTGAGCAAGATGGGGTTTTTGAGATGGTCTTGTGATATTATGTTCAGGTGCTTATGTTCGGCCTGGATGGCTATGTCCTTTATGGGGCAAACTCATGATTTTTTCAAGACAGTTCGAGGCCTTTGTCAAGGCAATCCACTATCCCCCAGTATTTTCATTCTTATGCAGGATACCTTAAGAAGGCTAATTAACATAGGCATCTATAATAGGGATGTTCTTCCTTAATGAAGGAGGTTGAGGATGCCTCATGTTTCTCATCTAATGTTTGCGGACGATACCCTCATCTTCATCAATGCGGGGAGGCGATCAGTGCAGGGGACTATTGCGATCCTTGAGGAATATTTCCACTGGAGTGGTCAAAAAATTAATAAGAAGAAGAGTGGCATTTATGTGTCCCAGGCTTGAACTTCGAGTAGGGTGATTGATATGGGTCGAAGATTGGGTATGAGGCCCGGTGTGTTTCCCATGAAATATCTTGGCACCCCCGTGTTCCTAGGCAAAATGAGTATCAGGGACTTTGACCATGTGGTCAGCAAGATTATGGGGCACATTCATAATTGGAAGAACCACTTTTTATCTTTTGGAGGTCGTATTACTCTTGTGAACAGCGTCCTCCTGGCCATCCTGCTTCATTCTCTCTCAGCCACCAATGTGTCGAAGGGGGTTATCAAGGCCATTGATAGACTTTTGGCTCGTTTCATATGGGATGAATCTTTGGAGGGGAAGAGTCATTGGATATCTTGGGGGAAGATGGCTCGGCCAATCTCGGAGGGAGGGATCAGCTTTAAAATTATGGAGAACACTATTCAGTACCTGCATGAAAAGTCGGCGTGGGAGGTAATTGAAGAGCGATCTTTGCGGGGTAAGGTGATGTCCTGCAGAAACCGGGCCACCAGTGATGCATCTGCATGTAGTGGGTCTCTGCTAAGGTCCTATGTTAGCAGTTTTATTCTGTCCATCCTCGAGAACTCGCAGTGGATTATTAGGGAGGGGAATATACAGTTCTGGTACCACAACTGGTTGGGAAGGACTCTTGGATATTCTGGGTGTCGGGATCCTTTAATCTCATACAAGGAGGTGAGTCAGTACCCACATTTCTTCAGATCCATTCTGGACGTAGACCAGCAGGAGGTTTTTGACTCTGTTTTTTTTTTAGTTCAGATATGGACTAGTGCGTCTACATCCCCTCCACCTCAGGTAGGTTCAACGCGAAGGATTTTTTTCAGGACTAGCTTGTCACAGGGCCAGCAGGCAGGGGGGTACGGTCGGGTGTGGTGTAAGAGTATCCCTACGAAATTAACTATCTGACATGGAGGATCCAGAATTGAGCTTTACCGTTCGATGATATCATCAAGAGGCTTGGTGTCAGTATGGACTCTTGCTGCCAGTGCTGTGTTAAAAAATGCGAGGAGAAATTATCACGCATTTTCTTTGAGGGCGACTGGGCACGCCAAGCATGGGGAGTCTATGGCGGACTCACAGGATACTCCCACCATGCGCTGAACTTTGACTCCTTCGTAGAGAACTGGTTCCAGGGGACGGACGAAGCTGGAAATGAAGGGAGAGAAAGATCCATCATCTTCAACACTATATGTTGGTGTGTATGGCAAGCGAGGAATCGGGCCAGGTTCGAGGGGCTCGCATCCTCGGGGAGAACCGTTACAGCAAGAGTGCGTTGTATTCTGGTGGAATTGTGTGGCACCGATGATATAAGGAAGCAGTCCCCCTACCTTTTAAAACTGTTTGTGCCTCACAGTGTGGTCCAACGGCCAGCACCTAGATAGCAAGGACACTGGGTCTGATGGAATCCTCCTGAAGCTGGATTCAAACTGACTACTGACGGTTCTTGCGTGCTGGGAGAGATGTGTGGTGGAGGTGTGGTCCGTGATCCTAGGGGCAGTGTGGCATTGGCTTTCTCAGCACACTATGGTTATGGGGATTCTATGCAGGAGGAGGAAAAAGTGATGCTCACAGGTATCACAATGTGCAAGCAGCGGGCGCTTGCCATCTCCCAAGTCGAGACTGACTCTATGGTTATTCACAATGCTCTACATGGGAAAGGTATCTGCCCCTAGTCCATTTCATACACTATTCAGAAATGAAAAGCTCTCCTGGAAAGTAGCACCAGAGTCACTCACACATGGAGGGAGGGAAACAAGGTGGCGGATCACTTGGCCTCAATGGCAACCCCCGATAGCATGGTCAATTGTCATACTCATGTGCCCCATTTTAAACCGGAGGGGGTGAACGTGATACGCGGTGATGCCCTTGGTCTTCATTACTAACCAGGATAAAATAAATAAACTAGTCACATAGTATAGACAACAATAACTGAATATCAATAAATCTATGAACTGATCCAGATAAAATAGATGAACAAAACAAAAACCAAATAAAAAACAAAGATAGAATAACATGAACATGATCTATATGTAACCTCTTGGTCACCACTAAAAATAACACCAACATGCTCTAAAGGCACAACCAAACCAAATTCCTGAACCTGCAAAACATATTAGGTCTAATAACGTTGAGTGGCATAAGTAGGGTGTGAGCTTAACAACCCAATAGGTAATCACCACACTATCCATTAATTTCCTTTCCCAAAATATTCTAGAAACACTAAATTTAAAAATACATTTAGAAAATAGGATTTTAAATCATTTACAGTTATTAAACCTAGATTTCCATAATTTCCTTTTTTAAAATAGTACACAATGATTTCCTTTTCAAAAATAGTTTCACTTTCCACACCCCATTTTAAAACCAGAACCCAAATACAAATCCAAACTAGATAACCAAAAGGGGATGTGTAGGAGGTAAAAGAAACCAAACAATTAGGAACAACTATAAAATCCAATATCCAACTTGTAGAATAAATAAACATAATATATAGATAGTAATCATGGCACTTCCTAAACATCTCTAAAGACAATCCCTAGACGTACTCAATTCGGACTCACCTTCTGTTGTATGGTGTATTTCCATACATAATAACCAACTGGCCGCACTAAACTACCCAATCTTGTGACACACCCCACCTAGCCCCATCAAGTCCATGGGATACCAATCCATCTAATTGGGGTCGAAAATCAATTGCCACTCAACCCTCTCGATGACACCCAATAACCCCATGATAATAATAATACTCTGAAAAGACTGGTATAACAACCATAACCCATAGCATTCTCATGCATGATCCATTAGTGGGGAACACATCACAAGGTCTAGTGGACTCAATAATAACAACGTTCCCAGGAAAGATCCACTACAGGGGAACACATCCCATGGTCTAGTGGTCTCCAAACATAATCCAAGTCATCATGAACATACATGGAAATCTATTTCTTTCTTAAGAACACTCATCCAATAATTAAAGATCACATGGAAACCACCATTTTCCATAATTAAAACCACTTTATAAATCATTTTAAAATACAAATATAGCCTTCACGCCACCCAATTTTTCAATCCATTTTCCAAAACCTGCTATCATGACCATCGGGCCCATATAACACATTATTTCTAACACCAATTTCTAAAACATCACAAGGTGTCAATCAGGCCTTCACATCACTTCACATAAAAATAAAAAATTCAATGGAAACCAAAAGCGCCAACCAAGACTTCAACATTTCTAATCCAAATACATTTACAAAGCCACATACACACCACTTCCAAATTCTATATCAAACACCACCTTCACATGAACAATTCGAAATAGGCCTTTACATTTCAAATCCAAAACTCTTCCCAGGACAATTAAAAACATACAATAACACGAGAGGTTCTAAATAGTCCAACCATTCAAAAACACATTAAAACCACATTTATAGTCAAATAAAGCACCAAAACACAATTTAAAAATCAATTAACCATTTTGGAAAAATAAAGAACCCATTTTCACCCACGTTCCAAACGGGCCTCAAGAAACCATTAAAAAAATATATAATGAAATCCAACCATTCTCAAGGAAAAATCTGCCTTCCAAATTCATACACAAACCAAATATATTTTAAACCATGATTCACATCACCTTTACAATTTTCAAACACATTTGAGGTGAACACCAAAGAGGTTCAAATTCCACCAAACCCATTTCTTTTGAAAAACCAACTTTCATCACATTCTCACCATCGAATCCCTTTCAAAACACATTTTTCACTTTTCACACAAAGCATAAAGCACATATCTAAACCACAACGAAGAGGCATACTTGGATCATAATAAATTTCTATTAGAAAACCATCTTTGAATACATACATATTTTAAATCAAGTTGAAGACACATTTTCAAAGAAACATCACTTTCTTTTAAACCAACACAACAAGCCATGCATATGTGTCACACTATACAAGCCACTAATATCCACAAATAATGCCAAAATCACAACCCAAAAACATTTCCAAAATATAACCTAGCGAAAAAACCACCCCAAATAAAAAAAAATCACTTTAAATGATCGGTTGAAATTTTAACAATCACCTTTAGTGCATTACAATCTATGCATAAGTAGAGATCCCCTTGAAAAACCGTTTCACACTAATTTTTCTTCATTAAAACATCGAATCAACTCATACTAACACATCACAAGAAAGGGAAAAACCTTTATAAATCATTTAGAAATTATCATGCATCAACTGGAATGTTTTGGAAAGGAAATGGATGGAAACACCTACCAACCAAACTTTGGGAGAAGGATGAACCAAGATCGAGAGACAATACACACACCCAAACATCAAGGAAATGGAACCAAACATCACCCCTAACCCCTAGTATTTGTCCAACAAGGAATCCCTAATAATAGAGACCAATAACTAAAGAGTGAAGGAAGATGGGAAGAGGAAATTTAACAAAATATCAAAAAAACTCACCTAGGAACCTTTAATAAGCTTCAATAGTGGAAGGAGATCAAGGGAGCAGAAGATTAGAGGCCCCCATAGTGAACCTAGGTATAATGGGGGAGGAAATACCAAATTGCGGTTAAAACATTAGAGGGGGGAAATAGGAATTTTACACTTTTAATGACTTAGGAAACTTATGTGGTTTGGCCACACAGTTTTCCAAACCTTACGCCAACCGTGCGCCCCTCATTGTCCAACAAGAACATGATACAAAATTATGTTGTATGGTTTGTCAAACGGTAAACCAACCATGTGGTAAAAACTATCCTAAATGACCATTTTCTGTATGGTTTCCTAGGTGAGGGTGCATGGCTTCCCCTAATCATGCACCAACCATATGCCACCATCTGTCTATCCTAAAAAATCTCAAAAAATCAAAAATTCAATCTGGGAACTCAACCCAAACCCCATGAAAAAGAACCAAAGATAAAAATGAATAAAATAAAGGAAATTACAAGATCTAGGTCTCACATGCATTATATAATTAGTTGAAGTTGTGTATGGTGGTGGGGTTGTGGATATATTTTTGGTGGGTAGGGGATGGGTTGAAGAGGATTGTACATCAGAAGAAGGGGTGGAAGGTGGAGGCACTAGATCAGCAGGTGGAGGTACCTGATCAGTAGACCCATGAGAGCCTCAGGGACCTTAGTATTCATAGGTGTAGTGAAACACCCTAATATTTTTTTTAAATATTACTATGTTTGATAGTGTATGTGGCATGCTACAGTAAGCTTAAACAAACCATAAAATATAATTATTTAAATATGGTTATTATAACATAGTCATTGAATTGGTGGGTATGAATATAAGTAACCAAATTATGAAATATAAATTTCCAAATTAATAAATTCTTAGTAAATATGCACTCAATTTATGGAAAATTCATTTTATTCTTAAAAATATGTTTTCTTCAAAAATGGTCATAATTAGTTTTTATAAGAGAATATTATAATTAATTTCCAAAACATTTAGAATTATTATTTGATAAAAATGAAATCATTTTTTATGTCATAATATCAAAATTATCTTAGTATGATATTTTTGGATTTATTTTTTGAAAAGATATTTTTTTCAATGAATATTGAAAAATACTAATTTTTATTAAAAATAACCTCATCATGTCAAGAATTTACAAACTACCATTTTATTTAAAAATGGTTCAAGGTAAAATTAGTTCATTAATATTATGAATGATCCAATTAGGTTTAATCTAATCAATTTTATACTTTATTTTTTAAAATAAACATTTACACTTAAAAAGGCATTTTTTATTGAAAACTGCTTTTTATCTCATTTTACAGGTTTAATTTTAAATTAAGTTTTTCTATATTTTTTAATTGAATTTGATAAAATTTATTCAATATTTTAAATCATTATAATTAATATATTGATAAATAAATTTTTTTTATTTTTTTCATTATGAATAGTAAGTATGGTAAATAGTTATAACCATAGTAAATGGTAAATCATGTTAAATACGATTAAAACTAGTGTGAAAAGGATTTAAAATCCACATGAAACTTTTCTTTAACCTATTATATAAGTTTAGTTACTCCACAATCATATAATTTTGAAATTTAAGGACACTTTGGTCCTTTTTCCTTTTATAATGACCTATATAAAATATTAAGTAATGAAATATACAAAATATAAGTCTCCTTCATTAATGGACCGAAGGCCTTTAATTTTTTATTTATTTTTTATAATTCCTAGTTTAAGGGTTTGAGGGGGAACCCTTAAATGGCATGTAGTATTGATGAAAATTAAATGACCTAAAGGTCTTAGAGGAAATCATCCTAAACAAACAAATTGGAACTGCCCCTCCCCAGCATATATTGTGATCTCTACTCTCCACCTTCCCAAGGATGGTCGGACAGCTGTCTTGTGCAGAGATGCACAGGCCTCGTAACTATGGAAATACCATACCCTCTCATTATTCCATGTCTGGTTAGCTCTACTCTAGTGAATGTTCCCACTCTAATCCTCACTTGGAGCCTTGTTCCTAGTAAATATGTCCGCTTGCATATGCATTTCATGTGACCCGAAGGCCTTGAGGTGGCCCAAATACCTTGAGGTGGCACGTAATCCTTATTATCTTGATGGCCTAGGGTTTCCTGAAGGCCTTAAAGGACCTGAGAACTATACTAGTTTCATGACGGCTGAAACAGGTGAATAGTTCTGGCTTCTATATTACCATCTATAGTACCCAGAAATACGACTCCACTCAGATTTGATCTTAGATCTCTTGGATTCACCTGAATATTTCTCACCAATCGGGATAATTCTCATGTGCAAAAAACAAATATCACTCTCTTGCTTTTAAAATTATATTATATGTTCACATATGAATAAAAATAGTTTTTGAATGAGTATTAATGGTTATTTTTATAATAAAGAATTTATTTTTATTATGTTAATTTATTTTTAATTTTTAGTGACTATATAATTACATTAAAATCTTACACAACACGAAAACAGTGTTTGTTCAATTAGTAGAAAAATCAAGGTAAATAATTTTAAAAATATTAAAATTAATGTATTTTGGATTAATTATGGATCTATGTGAATTTTATAGTTAATAATAATGTATTATTAATGTTAAAATTTATTAACTATAATTCCATTTTTATCTTTATGACATTACACTCAAATTAAATGAATTGTTTTAAAAATGACATTAATGATATTTGATAATAAAAAATATTTTATTAAATGATTTAAAATTGACAAAAATACTATATTTGGAAAAAATAATGGGATATGGTATAGAATATCGAAATTAATCTATTTATGGGTCAATTTTTATTTTATAGTAACTTTATTGACCCCAAATGTGTAAAATACTTTGATATCATGGTAATCATTAATAGGGTTAACTAGGGATTAAAACAAATAGATAAGGGTGAAAACTTTACATAAACTTGTCTATATTTTAATTAATGAGAGGATTTATATTCCCATCATTAATATATTCTAAATATATTAATTTTGTTCCAATTTTCCATTAAAACTAATTTATTTTAATTTAATACATTAAGAAATTCCAAGAGTGTCCCAACCCTCACTTATAAAAGGGAAGCTCTTATCATCTCCTACTCACACATTTTGAGAACTATATTTCTGAAAAGAACTACCCAAATATATTAAAAAAATCCATCCCCACATCCTATAGGCCTTATTTTAGGCATAATACTGCCCTTATAGGGATTAGGAGGTAATGCAGTGAAGGTTATCCGAAGAAGAGGTATAGCTTTTAATCGATTTTTTTTGTTTTATTTTTTATCCTACCTCCCTAAAAACTCTTATAACTATTGTGATATAATAATATCAGTATATATAATATAATTATATGTATTTATATTTATTTATTAACATTAATCCAACTCGTTCTTAATCTAATGGGAAACACATCCATCGTTCATGAGTGTGGCGGACTACTACCTCGCGAACCAATATAATTTGTATTCTGTCACCACCTCCCATGACTAATTATAATGAATAATTTGAAGTATATATTAATTTTTATTATATAATCATAATTATTTAAATGAAATATATCATCTATTTTTTTACCTTTCCAACCATTGAAAAATGATAACAGAGTTCATGAGTATGTGTGGATTACCTCCTCCACATAACGAGGTGATTGTTTTTTCCATCACTACCTAAAATGGATGATATATATAAGTGAATTTAAATATATAATATTATATTTATGATATAATCATCCTTATATAAATATAAAATTATTCTTACCTTCTTTCCCTCATATGTATTGAAAAATTGAAAAATTACTCATGTGTATGTATAACCTACCGTCTTCATGGTTACAACACAATTTATTTTTCATAACCACCTTGCATAGTTGGTTCTAACATAATAATTAATTTATAGGAATTATAATTATCTCATGATTATTATTCTATATATGATCAAATAATCACCTCTTTTTTCATTGTTAATATACTAATGTTTTTTGAAATTATAAACTAAACATCCTAAAAACACCCAATGTGGACTTAACCAATTATGTAATTAAATATATCATTAAAATAACTGAAATAAATGGTTAAATGATAATATATTTAACCAATAAAAGGTTATTAAAAAATTAAAAAATTTGTAAAATTTAATTATATTGGAGATAAATATTGTATTTGATAAGACAAACTAAAATTAATGGGCACTTTACCTTAAAACCCTCATTTTAAATATATTAAATATTTATTTTCTAAATATTTTTCTTCAATGTATATATTCCAAAAATTATTTTATCAATGTATAAATATGTAAATAAATAAATTATAAAGGGAATTTTATGTATCATTTTTCTTTATTACAAAGTATTTCAATAGGAATCATTTTTAAGTATTTTATATAGAATTTTTTTACTTTCTTTATAAAAGGAAAAAAAAGGAATATTCTATTTTAATGTATATGATGTCGATGGACTTTACTACCACCATAACCATTATTTTATTTTGTATTCCTTTATAATGTTTCATTTTTTATTCAAATAAATATCCTCCTTAACTTTACTCTAGGTATTTTAATTTTGAAAATTGGGTTTTAAAGGAAATGGATATATTAATATCCAAAAATGTTTTTCATATGAGATCAAAAGTATATTTTTATGAGTATGATGATATAAATGAAATATTTCATGTGTTATAATTATTTTATAGTTCTTTTAAATTATTTATGAGGATAGGGGTGCCCAATATATATCATAATAACGGGTGAGCCCGGTATAACTCTTCAAAGCATTAGGTAAAGTGACAGATTTAACCAGTTATAGGTTTCTCCTAAGTGATTATTGTAATTAACTGGTAGGTTCTTCCATTAGTAATATTAATTGTATGAGTGATATGAAAATGATGTCACAATTCAACTACATGACTTTTCTGTTCTTAAAAATGAGTTTTCAAGGAAATATTTTGATTTCACAAATTAAGTTAAGGATCATTTCTTTTTAAGGAATGATTAGTAACTTTTTGGGTTAAAAGGTATGTTTTTAAGAATATGTTTTAAAATGGATTCTTAGGATTTCTAAAGAAATCATCATGATTATAATTTTTCATTTGTGTTTTCTTATAAAGTGCTTTATAAAAATAATTTGGGAAGTAAAGCTAATTTCATGTGTAAGTAAACAATTATTTGTGCTAAAGGTTTATTATGTTAAATGAAAAGCTCTATTATATTCCATCATGGTTTCGAAGTAGACTAATGGGATTAATTTATTTTCTATAAGTCCATTACTATGCTTTTTTTCACCCCATGATTTCAATTGTTTTTTTTTTCACAGCACTTAAGGGTTATTATGAAATTTAATAAATTCAGAATTCCATGTAAGTAAGATACCTTAAATGAAGCAATAATGTCTTTAGAATGAACTTATTTTGTATAAATAATGGATAATATGTGGAAATTTCTAATTTTAAAGATTTTTTACTAATTCTATAAAAATAAAAACCAAAAATTTACTTGGGTATGCAAGTGATCCAATATTTTTTGATGATTTTTTTATGTTTTGGATGACTAAAATCTGGTCAAGTTTTTTATATTAAATCCAGAAATATAAAGATTTTATTTATTATGATGGGTCTATGAGTTAGGGTTCTGGGATATTAAAGTTGGTATCAAATTAGGGTCTAGATAACTTTTTAGATTAGGGTATTTTCATGTGATAATAACTTAATAGTTATGGATACCATCGTGGGTTTGTAAATTTAATGTTGATCATAAGTAAAAAGGCATTCACACCCATTTTTAGGTTTTAAGTGATGAGAGTTTAATATGATTTAGATCATCTTTGGATACATTTATAGTAATACAACCCTTGGTTTTATTATGTGTTTTCATGAAAATTTCATTTGAAGAATAATACTTTTATATTTTATGGACATAAGGATAAAGGTATTGATAACCTTTAGGGTTAAAATGATCTTTTATTTTTGAAGTAATTATGGTTAATGGGGATAAAAGGGTTATTACGTGTTGGTAAAATATAATTTATCGTATAGATAACTATGAGATTGAAAATTGATTTTGTCACTATGTGACTAATTTTATTTTTGAAGAAGTTCACTATTTTGGGGACATTATATGATTAAGTAAATAGAAATACTTTTGGCTAAGATGGGTTTTTATTTGAGGGATAAAGTTTGATTTATATTTTTGAAGCATAAATAATTTTATTGTGAATTTATTTTGGGAAATTATTAGTATATTTTATATAATATATGACCAATTCATATAAATTTTTGATATTATACTTTAAGTTTATCTTATGAGAATATGTTATCAAATAATTCTTATCTTTGGGTTTCAATCTTAGTCCTGAATATTTTTGAACAATTTTAAGGGTATTTATTTATCGAATGGTTTAAGTTGAATATTGGGTATTATTGTTGAGGACTTAGAGATTAATGATATATTTCTTCATATGAAGGTTTATTCATATTGGATATTATCTTACCTTGTTCAAACTATTTTTATTTGGGGTAATGGTTAATGTCTAAAGATAAGAAGAACAATTTTTTATTATTTTATATACCTCGTGGTTAGTAGGCACTATAGTAGTACTGTAGAAGACTGCACACTATGCGGGTACTATAGCAGGACTATACACTGTGTAGGTACTGTAGCAGAACTGTACATTCTGTGGGTACTACAGTGGGCACTGCAGCAGTTAGTATAGAAGGTATTGTTCGGTACTGTAGCAGTTGGAATTATTCACCTTGGGCCATTGTTTTGGTATTGGAGTCCTTAAGGATTTCGGGACACACAGGCCTTCGGGTTGGTAGGGCTTTCAGGCCACCTTTAAGGCCATCGGTCCACCTCAAGGGCTTCATGCCATATCTAGTTTCCCCAGACAGACTCTACAAAAAAAAAAGCATCCCTAGAAGAGGATTCAGAGCTGGTGCACTCACTAGAGTAGAGCCAAATTGATTGTCAGAATAAGAGGGTATGGATATGCCATCAGAACTAGCCTATGCTTTCATGAGAAGCCTAGCCAGACAGCCATGCGAAGGTGGATAGCTATTATCACAATGAAGATGTTGGGGAGGGGTAGTTCCTTGTAGATATTCTGGTTGAATTCCCTAAGACCTTTGGGTCATGTATTCTCCTAAGCATGCATTCCTTATAATCTCTAAGACTACGGGCCTTGTAAGGGTTCCCCCTCATCCCTTGAAAGGGGGGTTATCAAAAATCAATAAAAAAGAAGGCCTTAGGGCCATTCAGGCTATATACCTCTTGGTCAATCAGAAGTTGATTATAGTGCTTCAGAAATTAAAAATTCATTCTCCTAATTTGGAGTAAAAATTAGATAAATGTGGAAACGGATTGAAATATGCAACTAAAGGAATAAATTTTATTTAAGGATTTGATTAAAATCAAGGAAGTATATTTCCTTATGTTTTGAGTCTAGATGATAAAGTAATTCCTCAACTCCTATAATAGGAACTAGAATCAGAACTTTTATCCTATATTATTCATTTCTAATAAATTTATGGTCTTATTAATCCTTTATTTATTTATGGTTTTTTGGTCACTAGCTTTATCATGACTACATTATCTCTCACTTTCTATCATTTAGACATTACTTATCTCCTCCATGTCTATATTTTCACTTCCCATGTCCTGAACTGTCCCCCGTGGCCCGTGCCGTAAATACCCCAAACCCACCTTTCATAGGCAAGGGGTTGATGACTATCACCTAAAGGCATATCCCTGAAAAACAGGAAGGCATTTTCTTTAAACCTGTAAACACACAGCCTAAGAATACAATGAGCACAACCCACGTAGTAAAACTTCAGTAGTAAAAAGATGTGTACTAAAAGTAAAAGGAGGTGAGTACTGTAAGTAAAGGGGGTCAGAATACAAGTTCAACTGAAAAGTACAATAGAAAAAGAAAAACAACTCCCAGAATCGACCGCCAAGGTTCCTACCTGAAGGGTAGGTACAGCTCACGATCTGTCGTCACTATGGCACGTCACGTCTAAAGTTCCACCTCTGAGAACTGTTCAGTATTGGAACCCAAACCTCGGTCAAAGCTATTTGTCATCTACATAAGACACAACAAGGTGCGGGTGAAGCCCGTGCAGGGGTGAGTATAACAATACTCAGTAGGGACCCCAAGACCCCTGACAGTCTCCCAAAGTTCCTCAAAGGAAAAACCAAAAAGCAAGATCTCAATCACAAATAACGAATCTATAGTCAGTTCAAAATAGGTATATAACTCAATGTTCAGGAATATAGATGATTACTCTTAAGCTATATCATTTTATTTCATTTAGAAGTTCCCTAATTAATCCACAATTAATTTGTTCTATTATCGATCCACTCTTGGACATAAGTCGCTGTTCCATGATGGGCCACTGTAAGGCTGGTCTGCATCGGGTCATGCTACTTTTGATCCACATAGGGTCTCTAGAATGCTTATCCGTAGACGGTCACTAGATATTGATCTACACAGGGCCGCTAGATGTTGATCCACTCAAGGTCACTAGGTGTTGATCCTCAACGAGCCGCTCTAAAACTGGTCCTCATTGGGTAACTACGATGCTGATCCACACAGGGTAGCTATGATATTGATCCATACAAGGTCACTACTTCAAATTCATCCAGCTATAGGGTTTCTTGCACTTGGTGCGCTCATGTTCTATAGAAAATGTTCCTCGAGATATCAGTCATACCTCGACTGAAACTAAGCTCCAAAAAGGAGTAACCCAAATGACTACCATGTCTTAAGGGTACCCACGCAATAGACGTCATGTCAATCAGACATCTGATCTGTGAGTTAATAGTGTTTCAGTACCAAGGGACCTATTGGATTTTAGTTCAATCCAACCCGGTCATACACCAACATTCTCCAAAATTGGAGTGGAATGTACCAGAAGGACCTTCTCACTCCAAGGATACCAGTTCTATAGACGGTTCGTCAAATGGACATCTAGATTTCAATTTATGGAATTTTATGCAAAACTGGGCCTGGATAGGTCCAGGTCTGGTCCGACCCAGTCGGCTGACCCAGCCCGGGTCCGACCTGGCTCAGCACGAAACAACCTTGGCCGGCGCGGTTAGACTGGGTTGCGGAGGGACCGGCCCACTAGAGGGGTGCGGCCTGGCCCACAGGGGGCATGGTCCAGACCGTAAGGGGGCACGGCCCGGCCTCCAAGGGGGGTGCGGCCCGGCCCGCAGGGTGGCGCAGCTCGTCTCGCTGGGGGGAGCGGCTCGTCCCATAGTGGGGTGAAGCTCTTCCCATTGGGGGCCTTTACCCCACCCATAGGGGGGCATCCCAGCCCACAGGGGGGTGTGGCTCAGCCTGCAAGAGGGTGTGGGGCCCACCCTAGCTGGAACGGGGAAAAATGCCCCCCCCCTTCCAGAATAGCTAAGTTTTCCGGGATCCGAAGTAGTGGCGCCACGTGGCACCACCTAGTCACCATAGGACCCACAGGGAGTGGGTCCTGCCTCTTTCGTAGCTTCGTGTCATGGCCACCTTCTGTGGCGCATGATGGTGCATCGCACCGCCTCTACAACTCTCTGGTGTCGGCCTCCCTTCTCAACTGCCATGGTTGAAAAGTCACGACCTCCTCTTCCTATGGAATGCGATGGCACACCGCCACCTCTGTGGCCGAACAGTGCCGACCGCCGCCATCGACTATTGGTGAGGGTCACTGATGTCGTCCTGCCTGTGGACTTCTGCGAGCCAACGAGTGAGATCTGGTGTTCCATTTTTCCGTCTGATCATACCTACGGGCTTCCTGGGTCGTCTTATTCGCTACTTGACCCTCAGATTTGGGTTCCATACAACCCGAAAATTCACCCGCATAGAACGCAACGATTGAACAAGAGGCGGAGGGACCCAGCCTTGTTTTTTTGGCCTGCACCCTCCACGTTAGCATCTTAACAAGGGAGAAGATAAATGATTCAACAACTCTTGAAATTTAAACAAGACAAAACCCTACCTCGTGAGTCATTTGAGAGTGTATCGCATTTGAAGATGGGTCGATGTTTATCGATCCAGAATCAATCCTCCAACGATGCCGCTCAACGACGATCTTCGGTTCTTGCTTGATGGATCTGTTCTTCATCAAGAGGCTCCTCCAAAATCCTCCTCTCCCAAGAACACCACTCCTTTTTCCAACAATTTCAAAAAGAGAGATAATGGGAGTTAATTTTTACAACAAATAATTAAGAGAGGTTCATTAATTGGTGAAATTAATGAACTTCCTTATTTTCATGTAGGGTGGTTACACATTTTTGTGTGATCGGTCATTTAATGTCCGACATTAAGTGCCTGAACACCCCTTGTGGTCCCCACCACCAAAACCTCAAAGAGAGGTGGAAGATATTTAAAATAAATTTATTTTATTTTATTAATCTTCAACGAAAACCGAAAAAACAAACTTCCTCTCTCAACCCACTGTGGTCAAGGTTAAGTTTCCCTTAAGCTAATCTTAGTGCTGTGAGTACAACGGTGAACTTGGATTTCAATTTCTAGTATCGGTTCAAAAGTTAGAATTTCTCACTTGCATGTTTACTGAACGTACCTTAAGAAAGTTTAAAAAAAATTCTAGTCACACCAGGCATCGGAATCAAACGCTGTCAGATTTCACATCCTCGGAATAGTTCCATATAATTAAAAAAAATACATGGAAAATATGAGTCTTTACATTCTCCCCTTCTTATGGATTTTAATCCCCAAAAACCACAATATAGACTAAGGAAATAAGTGGGGGTACTGAGCATGAATATGTGTCACCCACTCCCAAGTGCTCTCCTGGAGGTTCTCATGCTACCAGAGATCGTGCACCAGAGGTATCAATTGTTCACAAAGTACATGCTCTTGTCGATCCACAATCTTCATTGTAACCTCTGTAAACGTCACTCTATCATCATTGTCTACCTCTACCCAGTCGATAACATCTGATGGATCATGCACGTACTTTCTCAGCTGCAACATGTGGAAAACTTCATGCACCTGATGCATCTGTGGTGGAAGATCCAGGCGATATTCCACCTCACCAACTCTGTTGAGAACCTGAAAGGGTCTAATGAACCTCAAAGATAGCTTATTGTGTGGCCAAATCTCCATGAACTTCATTGAGGTGTGACCCATAGGAAGACATGGTCTCCCTCCTTGAACTACAATGTTCTTAATCTCCGGTCATCATAAGACTTCTGCCTACTATGTGCAGTCTTCATCTACTCCTGGATGATTTGAACCTTCTCATTGGTAGCTCTTACCAACTCTAGACCCATAAGTGATGACTCCCTTGGGTACGTCTAGAATAGAGGTTATCTATATGGTCAACTTTACAAGGCCTAAAATGGTTCCATAATGATGGTGGAGTGATAGTTGTTGTTGTACGCGAACTCCACCAAGGGCAAGTGATCCTCCCAACTACATCCAAAATCTAAGAAGCAAGCCCAAAGCATGTCCTCCAGTTTCTGAATGGTCTGCTCTATCTGACCATCCGTATGAGGATGAAATGTGGTGCTCAAACGTAGCTGAGTCTTGAATTCCTCTTGCAATCCATTCCACAACCGGGATGTAAAATGTGCATCACAATCATAGACGGTCACCGATGGCACCCCATGAAGCCATACAATCTCATGTATGTAGAGGCGTCCAAATCCCTCTAGTGATCCCTACTCTTGGATGGTTAGGAAGTGGGATGACTTGGTGAGCCGGTCAATGATAACCTAGATGGAATCGTGGCCCCTGGATGTACGTGGTAGACCTGTCATGAAATTCATAGAAATGATGTCAAACTTCTGCTCTAGAACCTCTAGTGGTTGTGCTAAGCCTACTGGAACCTGATTATCGGCCTTCACTTGTTGAAAAGTGAGGCATCGTGAAATAAACTCTGCCACTACTTTTTTCATCCCTGGCCACCAATGCTAATGTTGGAGGTCATCGTACATCTTCTCCACACCATGATGTATGGCCATAGGGGACATATGTAACTCCCTAAACACCTCCTCCTGTAGTGACACTAGTACCATAGTGCGTTATATGAAAAGGATTATGTGATCCCCACCTTCATAAAATCCATCAGGTGCAAGTCCTGAGGATATTTGAGCATGTCAAGCCTCATAGTCAATGTCCCCAAGTTGTGCCTCTCTAACTAATTGAAGGAGTGGGGGTGATTGTCATAGACTAGAGGTAATATTCTCCATATCTATCCACGAATGATATTTGCAACGCAGATAGCTTCTCTATCGCCTCACTCAGTAACTATAGACCAGACCTCCTGTTGAGAGCATCTACTACCACGTTCCCCTTCCCAAGAGTATAGACTATCTCAAATTCATAGTTACGGAGGAACTATAGCCATCGTTGTTGCCTTAGGTTCTGGTCCTTCTATGAGAATATATACCTAAGACTCTTGTGATCGGAGTTGACTATAAAGTGTTCTCTCATAAAGTAGTGTCGCCATATCTTCAAGGAAAAGACCACTGCTGCTAACTCTAGGTCATGGGTAGCATAGTTCTGCTCATGATGTATCAGCTGCCATGAACCATAAGCGATCACTGATCACTAATGCATCAGGAAACATCCAAGTTCGGTCCCTAAGGTGTCACGGTACACTACATACTCAGCGCCCACTTCTGGTAGCCTCAAGATGGGGGCACTCCTCAGTCTCTTCATTAGATCTTGAAAACTCTGTTGTCATCTGATAAAACACTATTTTATTGAATATTTTATTGATAATAAATGATATAATTTCCTCAAATTATGTTAAATATGTTTAATTAGAAATTATTTTGGATTAGATCATTCATTTGAATATTTGATGAAAATTCCAGTTTTACCCTTTATAAGTCACTGTAGTATTTCAGAGATAAATATTTTTATATTTATTATTTGAATTTGAAATTTTGGAAAAGTGTTACTAACTTAATTATCAACAACTTTTACGCAGGACACTAAATCTAAAGAGTGCATTTGGTTGTTGAAAATGGTCTATGAAATCAAAGTTGGGGTGGACTCGCCAGAATGGAGAAGCTTCTGTATTTCGGCCATAACTCCTTCATCTGAGCCTGGATTAATCCCAAATATTTAGCCCAATTTTTTAGAGGAGATAGAGGAACCATATCCTCACATATTATCTGTCTGGGTGGCCAGATAATTCATGATTTTTGGTGGCCAAATGGGCGGTGCAAGTTGGAATAAAATATTTGGTCGAATTTCCACATTCACACTTGAAACCACTTGTAACCTCTCCTCTCCTACCCTCTATAAATTGGAGTTTTTCTCATTTGGAGGGGTTGGGATGTTAATTGGGAAGTTTAGGGCAGAGGATAAGTGGATCCACTCCAATTATCCAACCATTTCAAAAAGGGTAGCTCTTGAAACAAGGATCCCTTCAACGAAGCCTTCTTCTTCTCCTTCATGTTGTAATGATTTTGTTTGTGTAAGAAACTTCTTTGTTATTATTTTATTTATTCTCTTTTCTTCTGTTCTATTTAAATTTCTTCCTCTCTTAATCTTTCTATTTGTGCTGTAATTCTTGAGTAGAAGTGTTATTGGGTTATACCCATTATAAACCTTTGCACATGCAAAACGCTTCTACGATAATTACGCCACCCATGGAAGAGTAGTCTTTTAGTAATCGATCTATCTTATACACTCTTAATTTAATTATTTTGAATCATTGAGATACTTTAATTCACTTAATATGATTCATGAATTGTATTTTTAAATTGTAAGAAACTCAGCAAGCAATTGAACAATTAATACAAAAACACGCGAGGTCGGGATTTTGTGTAAATTGTGAGAGCGCAGTCTTAATCGGTAATACAAGACCACAAGGGATAAATTTGTAGAGTTAAAATATAATACCTAAACATAATTCATACTCATTTCCAAAATGGATATGTGCTCTAATTAACCCCTGACCATAATTAACCTTATAACAACAATCAAAGCAGGGTGCTGCGATTGTGTGTTCCGAAGCTAGCCTAGGGTTTAAGTAATTTCATCTTTGTTGTTAAGTTAACTCTTGTAGGTTTCGAGGGTTAAAAAATTAGGGGATCATAATTAAGTATATATTTATTTAAATGATGATGATTAATAATTAAATGAAGATGTAGAGTTAGATCGATTACATCTTTTAAATATTTTCTAAAAAAATATCTTTTTGTTGTGTCATTTTAATCAAACTTCATTTCAAAACTAAAAACTAAGAAAAATAAAATCTTCTTCCAGCAAACTTATTCTATATTCATAAACTATAACCAACCCTCATTCTTGCAAGTAGAGTTTTTATTATATTCTATTTTATTTTTTTTATAATACCTTTAATAAGTTGTTAAATTCACTTCCTCCTTTGAGAGACGACCTTGGTCAGCCACTCTGCTGCACCTAAGAACCCCAAAATCACATTAATCATTTGAGGGAGACCACGATAGCGCTCTATCAAATTGGCGCCATTACCAGGGAGGCAAGTAATTTATTCAACCATTTAGAGTTATTTCTTTTATTGTTCGTTTTATTACTTTCTTCACCTCTCTCTTTCATCTTTCCCCTTTCTCAAGTTTTCATTTTTTTTTCTTCATCCTCTTCTTTTCTTTTTGGAACATTAACTCAACTTCTCATTTTTATTTTTCTATGGTCCACTCACTTTCTTTTCATTTTTATTCGATTTATGACACGAACTAATCCAGAAGATCTCCTAGATCTTGACCCTGAGATTGAACGTAGCCTTAGGGCTTGAATCAGACATTCTCAGTCTACGGGAAGTTTCAATATTCAACCAGTTGGTGAATTCATCTCTTCTGGAAACATTGAAATTGGAAGCAATTCAATTTCAAATATAAAAGAGGAACCAATGGCTGGAAATAATGGAAATGAACTTAATAGAACCATTCGAGAATTGGATGCACCGGATATTAACTATCAACCAAATTGTATTGCATACCCAAACCTCGAATCGGACTTTGAATTGAAATCTGGATTAATTCACCTTCTTCCAAAGTTTCATGGCTTATCTGGTGAGGTTCCCAACAAACACCTTAAGGAATTTAATGTGGTTTTCTCAACTTTAAAACCAAGAAATTTTTCTGAAGATCAAATTAAATTAAGAGCATTCCCATTCTCACTTGATGGAGCTGAAAAAGATTTGATGTATTATTTGCAACTTGAAGATGTAACATGTTGGAATGATTTGAAACGTCTTTTCTTGCAAAGATTTTTTCCAGAATCAAGGACCACATCCATTCAAAAAGAGATATCGGGGATCAAGAAATCCCAAGGAGATTCAATGTATGAGTACTGGGAGCGATTCAAGAAGCTGTGTGCAAGCTGTCTGCATCACCAAATCAGTGAGCAACTCCTCATCCAATACTTCTACGAAGGACTCACACCCATGGAGAGGAGCATGGTTGATGCTACAGTTGGAGAAGCATTTGTGTACAAGACACTAGTAGCCGCACGTTCATTGATTGAAAAAATGGACCAAAACTCCCAACAATTTGGCGATAGAGGTACACCACATGTTAGGGAAGTACATCAGGTAAGTACTTATTCTCTTGAAAGTCATTTGATTGATACCAAGTTGGAAGAATCGACCACTATGGTGAGGAAAATTTCTTTCGCACAAAATACATCCCAACCCCCTCCTTCAAGGCCTTATGGTATTTGCACCGAGACAAGCCACACAACTGACTGTTGCCCATAACTACAAGAGACAGAGGATTGCGCAGCAGTATTCCCAGGGAGACCATATCAGCAACAACAACAACAACCATATCCCTAAAAGAAGTTTGATCCAACATACAACCAAGGGCAGAAGGATCAACCGGACATGAGGTATGGATCTGGACAACAACAAACCCCACCCTTTCAACAAAACATCCATCAGCCTCCGCCTTACCAGTAGGGTTTCCAACAACCACAAAGGAGATTTGAAGCCCAAGAATCAACAAGCCGACAACAAGGGAATCCCCCACCAAAGGTAGATTCTAATACTGATGATATTTTGAAGAAAATTGTTCTTAATCAACAGAATGAACTGAAGAGTCAAGGTTCGGAATTGAGGGAGTTGAAGACTCAAATAAGCCAGATTGCCACCACCCTCCATGAACTTGTAAGTAATAATTCCGGAAATCTACCTTCCCAACCCACTCCAAATCCAAATGGGAATGTTAGTGCCATCACATTGAGAAGTGGGAAGAAAATGAACAATACATCTGTACCTACCATTCCACTTGGATTCACCTCTACTCCAGAGAAGCCGCATTCCATACCAACTGATGAGAAATCCAAGGAGAAAGATAAAGGTAAGAAAAAGATTGATGATGTTCCTTCAAAACCCCTTCCTTTTCCAAACAGGGTTGTTCAAACCAAGAAGATGGCTAAAGAAGCAATAAAAAAGGAGGTTTTGGACACATTCAAGCGTGTGGAGATCAACATTCCTCTACTTGAAGCCATTAAGTAAATCCCGAGGTATTCCAAATTCTTAAAAGAACTCTGCACCAATCGAAGAGGGCTCAAGGGAAATGAGAGGATCAACCTTGGAAGGAATGTCTCAGCACTCATTACACCAACTCTAGCAATGCCAACAAAGTGCAAGGATCTCGGGACATTCACCATCCCATGTACCATAGGGGAGTTTCACTTCTCTGATGCTCTTTGTGATTTAAGAGCTTCAATAAATGTGATGCCTCACTCTGTATTATCATCCTTGCAAGTTGGTGAGTTGAAGCCAACAAGAGTAGTGGTGCAGTTGGTGAATAGAGCTACGGAATATCCAGCGGGAGTTCTTGAGGATGTACTTGTTCGGGTAAGATACATGATCTTTCCAGCAGACTTCTATGTGCTTAACATGGAGGATGATCAGGTAAGTTCTCATTCCCCCATTATCTTAGGTAGGCACTTCCTCAAAACTGCAAAAACTATCATAAATGTCAATGAGAGTACACTTTCCATGGAGTTTGGAGATGAAGTTGTGGTATTTAATCTCATGGAATCCATGAATTACCCCACATAGGACCATTCTTCTTTTGTTATCTCCCATTTTGAACCACAAAATAAAAACTCCATGGAATCTGATTGTCCTAATCTTAGGGAGATTATGATTATTGGTTCGAGTTTGATGTCTAAGAGCACTTCCACACATGTTGTTGATACACAATCCTTTCTTGGATTTGATTTTGATGTGGATTCATATTCTGATTTTGATCATGTTCACTCTAATTATGACATGGCTGTTGAGTATGCTGATGGATTTGATTCTTTATTCTCTAATTTTCATGATGTCTATTCTGATACTAATGCTCTTTGTGCACATATTTTAGTTCCTTCAATGTCTCCATCCATACTACACCCTCCTTCATTAGAACTCAAGCCATTGCCACCAAATCTGAAATACTCATACTTGTTGAGTGGTGACAGATTACTTGTTATCACTGCTAACAATCTCCCTTTTGAACATGAAGAAAAGCTTTTGAATATTTTGAGGGAGAACATCAGGGCGATTGGGTGGACCTTGGCTGACATATCAGGTATTAGCCCCTCCATTTTCATGCATAGGATTCTCTTGGAGGATGGGGCTAAACCGGTGAGACAGCCACAAAGGAGACTCAATCCCACCCTCCTAGAAGTTGTTAAAAAAGAAGTTGGAAAATTGCTCGAGGCAGGTATAATCTTTCCCATTTCAGATTCTCAGTGGGTAAGTCCTATTCAGGTTGTGCCTAAGAAGAGTGGTGTTACTGTTCTTAAAAATGAGAAAGATGAGTTAGTTCCAATGAGGGTGAAAAACAATTGGCGTGTGTGTATTGATTATAGGAAACTAAATCAGTCCACTCGCAAGGACCATTTTTCCCTCCCATTTATTGATCAAATGTTTGAGAGACTAGCTGGGAAAACACACTATTGTTTCTTGGATGTATTTTCTGGATATTTTCAGTTTTTTATAGCTCCAGAGGATTAGGAGAAGACTACATTCACCTATACCTTTGGCTCATTTGCCTACCAGAGGATGCCATTTAGACTTTGCAATGCCCCAGGTACCTTCCAGAGATGCATGGTGAGTATTTTTTCTAATTTTATTGAGACCTTCATGGAGGTATTTATGGATGATTTTACAGTGTATGGATCCTCATTTGATGAATGTCTAAAGATTTTGGTAAAGGTATTGAATCGTTGTATTGAGAAAAATCTGGCCTTGAACTTTGAAAAGTGTCATTTCATGGTAGATCATGGCATTGTCTTAGGGCATGTAGTGTCAAAACATGGGATAGAGGTTGATAGATCTAAGATAGACATTATTTCATCCTTACCATATCCTTCATGTGTGCGTGATGTTAGATCTTTCCTAGGGCATGTTGGATTTTATCGGCGCTTCATCAAAGATTTTAGTAAGATTTCTCTTCCTATGTCACGATTACTCCAAAAGGATTCTGATTTTGTGTTTGATGATTCTTGCAGGACTTCCTTTGATGAGCTAAAGAAGTGTCTGACCACTCCACCAATCATACAGCCCCCACGGTGGGAGATTCCTTTTGAGCTTATGTGTGACGCATCCAACTTCGTGGTTGGAGATGTCTTATCTCAGAGGGTGGAAAGACGTTCACATGTGATTTCCTATTCATCAAGGACATTGGATTCAGCCCAATCAAACTACACTACCACAGAAAAGGAGTTTCTTGCTATCATATTTTCTTTAGATAAATTCCATTCATATTTATTGGGCTCTAAAGTAGTTGTTTTTTCTGACCATGCAGCTTTGAGGTACCTCCTAAAGAAGCTAGATGCAAAGCCACGACTTATCTGTTGGATGCTCCTTCTTCAAGAGTTTGACATCGAGATAAAGGACAAGAAGGGGTCAGAGAATTTGGTGAAAGACCACATGAGTAGGCTTACTCACACACTAGAGGATGACACCTTGGATCAGGTACCACTTCGGGACACTTTCCCCGATGAGCATCTTTATTCCATCTCAGGTACGCATCCTTGGTATGCAAGTTTAGTAAACTACCTTGTTGCCTCTGAAATCCCTGCAAATTTAAAGAAACATCAAGTCCAAAAATTAAAAAGTGAGTCTAGGTTTTATGTGTGGGATGATCCTTACCTCTGGCGCATGTGTAGTGACCAAGTCATTAGGAGTTGTGTTCCCGATCATGAGTTTGAGTCTGTTTTTCATTTTTATCATACACTTTCTTGTGGTGGACACTTTGGACCCCAACGGACAGCCAGGAAAGTTTTAGACTCTGGATTATATTGGCCTAGCTTATTCCATGATTCCCATGTGTTTTGTAAGTCATGCTCTCGTTGCCAACACACTGGAAATATTTCAAGGAGACACGAGATGCCCCAACAACCCATTTTATTCTGTGAGATTTTTGATGTTTAGGGAATTGACTTTATGGGCCCATTTCCTAGTTCCTTTGGTTTTTTCTACATTTTGGTTTCTGTTGATTATGTGAGTAAATGGGTGGAGGCTAAGGCCACTAGGACTGATGATTCTCATGTTGTTGTGGACTTTGTCAAAGAACAGATTTTTTGCAGGTTTGGAGTACCAAAGGCCATCATCAGTGACCAAGGGACACACTTTTGCAATAGGAATTTCGCTTCCCTCCTTTGAAAGTATGGGGTGACACACAAAACATCAACACCATAACACCCCCAAACAAATGGCCAGGCTGAGGTTTCAAATCGTGAGTTGAAACAAATTTTGGAGAAAACTGTGCAGCCAAATAGGAAGGATTGGAGAAATTTCTTGGATAATGCATTGTGGGCTTATAGAACAGCATACAAGACCCCCATTGGTATGTCCCCATTTTGAATTGTTTTTGGGAAAGCGTGTCATCTCCCAGTGGAAGTCGAGCATCGGGCATATTGGGTTATAAAGAAATGCAACATGGATTTGGCCCAAGCTGGAATTCAAAGGAAGTTGAAAATTCAAGAGCTTGAGGAGATTTGACTGTCATCATATGAGAAATCAAGGATCTATAAGGAAAGATCAAAAGAATCTCATGATAGTATGATCCAACAAATGGAGTTTCATGTTGTAGAGAAAGTCCTACTCTATAGTTCACGACTCAAGTTGATGTCAGGTAAGTTGCGTTCCAGATGGTTAGGTCCTTATATTGTATCTAATGTTTTTTCTTATGGTGAAGTGGAGATCACACAAGAGGACACTTGAAGGAGATTTACAGTCAATGGTAAATGTTTGAAGAGATACATTGAGGGACATCCTATTGATGCAGTGGTTTTATCACACTGCATGACCCCATCATCACTTGAGCACATCAGGTTGTTCCTAACCCTTTCACTTTTATATTATTTGTCCTATTTAAAAATTCTGCATTTCATGTGCATAAATCATTTCATGGGTTCACATTGAGGACAATTCAATATTTTAAGTGTGGGGGAGGGAACCTTTTAGTTTAGTAATTTCAATTGTTTTCCTGTTTAAAAAAACCAAAAAAATTGTGTTTTTTTTAAATTTTGTGTGTTTATTTTACAATTTTCTGTGTCTTTTTTGAAACTTTTGAGCTAAAATGATTCTCATCACCATTTTTAAATCCATATCAATAAGTGAAACAATTTACCCATTGAAACTAAGCTTAAATGAATGCTGAGAAGACTTTGTTTCAAGTTTAAATATTTAGTAATTTCATGAAAAGTACACTGAATTTTAAATCCCATGCCACATATCTCTGTCTTTATATTTGAAATCACTTTCTTGTGAGGCTTCTACACCATTATTTTCATATTCTTTACATTCACCTCACTTCTTGAGAGAACCAAACCAGGATTGATTTAACCAAAATTTGATCTATTCCTGTCAAAACTTGAGGGTTTGAGGTACTTATATTTAAATGATTGAGGCATTTGTTTGGTATTAAAGCCCCTATTTCAAAGAATCCTTTTTTATAATGGTCTAACTTTAATATTTAATCCTTGTAGCCCTTATAAGACATGCACAGCCTATTAGGTTAGCGACATTACAAGCCAATTTTCCCTATCCAACCAACTCTTGAAGTGAAATTGCATAATCTAGTTGAGCTTAATTGTGGGGGAATCTATCTTGTGTTGTGCCACCACATTCTGTGATACTTTGGGTGGAAAATTAAATTCTGAAGAGATGTTTTTTCTACTTAAGAAATTCATTATATTGAAAGTTGTGCCTTTTCTGGAGCTTTCATGACAAGTGAAGTTGTGCCTTTTCTGGAGCTTCTAATTGAGGTGGAAAGTTGTGCCCATCTGGAGCTTTCAAGAAAATCATGTTTGAGAAGATTGAAATCTTTTATGCTGAAATGATGAATGGTGTAAACCTTTCATGACTTTTCATGATGATGGAGATGAATTGATACTATTGGTATTGAGGAGAATACCATATTTAAGTGAAAATTAGATTAATGCAATTTTTCTTCAAAAAGAGTCAAGCCCTCCTCATTCAGCCTCATAATTTTTCACATCAAAATCCTACCAACCGAAAGCCAATGAACAACCCTAAAAAGTCCTCATGATAAACATATGTCCTTGACTCACATCGGGTAGCGATTTAGGAATCTATCAAGCTTATGGTTACCATTTTATGAGTTTGGATGAGAAAGACATTGCAAAAAAATTGACATTTGTGTGATAAGAGAAAATTCAAGTGAGGTAAGTGTTTTGTGCATGGGAGGATAAATAAAGTGGAAATATATTGAATTATATAAATCAAGAACTTTAAATAATGGTTTTTTATGAGGCATGATATCTTATGTTTCTTGGTGTGTAATTGTTTGATCTTAGGGATATGTGTTTTAAAATTGGTTTTGATTTGATATTGATGTTTACTTGATATGAGATTTTGCTCAGGAGTGCAAAAGGGTAAGTGTGGGGGAGTTGATAAAACAATATTTTATTGAATATTTTATTGATAATAAATGATATAATTTCCTCACATTGTGTTAAATATGTTTAATTAGAAAGTATTTGGGATTAGATCATTCATTTGAATATTTTATGAAAATTCTAGTTTTACCCTTTATAATTCAATGTAGTATTTTGAAGATAAATATTTTTATATTTATTATTTGAATTTGAAATTTTGTAAAAGTGTTTCTAACTTAAATATAAACAACTTTTATTCATGACACTAAAGCTAAAGAGTGCATTTGGTTGTTGAAAATGGGACATGAAGTCAAAGTTGGTCTGGACTCTCCAGAATGGAGAAGCTTATGTATTTCGGCCATAAATCCTCCATCTAGGCCTGGATTAAGCCCAAAGTTTTAGAGTAGATATAGGACCCATATCCGCATATATTATCCTTCTGGAAGGACAGATAATTCACGCATTTTGGTGGTAAAATTAGCGGTGAAAGTTGGAATAAAATATTTGGCCGAATTTCCACATTCACACTTGAAACCACTTGTAACCTCTCCTCCCCTCCCCTCTATAAATTGGAGTTTTTATCATTTAAATGGGTTGGGATATGCATTGGAAAGTTTAGGGTAGAGGAGAAGTGGATCCACTCAAATTCTCCAAACATTTCAATAAGGGTAGCTCTTGAAGCAAGGATCCCTTCGACGAAGCCTTCTTCTTCTCCTTCATGTTGTAATGATTTTGTTTGTGTAATAAACTTATTTGTTCTTCGGTTATTTCTTCTCTTTTCTTCTTTTTTGTTTAAATTTCTTATTCTCTTAATCTTCCTATTTGGTATGGAATTCTTGAGTAGAAGCGTTATTGGGTTATACCCATTATAATCCTTTGCACATGCAAAACGCTTCTACGATGATTACGCCACCCATGGAAGAGTAGTCTTTTAGTAATCGATCAATCTTCTACCCTCTTCATTTAATTATTTTGAATCATTGAGCTACTGTAATTCACATAATATGATTCATGAATTTTGTTTTTAAATTGTAAGAAACTAATCAAGCAATTGAACAATTAATACAAAAACATGCGAGGTCGGGATTTTGTGTAAATTGAGAGAGCGCAATCTTAATCGGTAATACAAGACCACATGGGATAAATTTGTAGAGTTAAAATATAATACCTAAACATAATTCATACTCATTTCCAGAATGGATATGTTCTCTAATTAACCACTTACCATTATCTAACCTTAGAACAATAATCAAAGAAGGGTGTTGCGATTGTGTGTTCCGAAGCTAGCCTAGGGTTTAAGTAATTTCATCTTTGTGGTTAAGTTAACTCTTGTAGGGTTAGAGGGTTAACAAATTAGGGGATCATAATTAAGTGGATATTTATTTAAATTATTATGATTAATAAGTAAATGAAGAGGTAGAGTTAGATCGATTATTTCTTTTAAATATTGTCTAAAAAAATATCTTTTTGTTGTGTCATTTTAATCAAACTTCATTTCAAAACTAAAAACAAAGAAAAATACAATCTTATATCAGAAAACTTATTCTAGATTCATAAACTATAACCAACCCCCATCCTTTCAATTAGTGTTTTTATTCTATTCTATTTTATTGTTTTTAGAATACCTTTAATAAGTTGTTAAATTCACTTCCTCCTTTGAGAGACGACATTGTTCAGCCACTCTGCTGCACCTAAGAACCCCAAAATCACATTAATCATTTGAGGGTGCCCACGATAGCGTTCTATCAGAATCTCTCTATCCACATGAAGTGTTTTAACTTCTTCATCAATGATGAAAAGGGTGTCACAACTCTGGAAAAGTCAGGTACGAATCTCTGGTAGTACCCATCCAACCCCAGAAAACTCTTCACTTCGGTCACACTCCTGGGTGGGTCCCAAACTAGCACAGCTTATATCTTCATCGGATCCACTGTAACCCCAACCTATGAGATAACGTGTCCTAGAAATTTGAACTCTCATATCCAGAATAGGCACTTCAAGAGCTTACCATAAAGTCGGTGCTCTAGGAGTGTATCCAGAACTATCTGCAGATGATAGGAAAGATCCTCCTCTATCGCTGAGTATATCAAGATGTCATCAATGAAGACCACCACGAAGCGATAAAGGTATGGCAGGAAGATCCTGTTCATGAGTCCCATGAACACTTTAGGGGTGTTGGTCACACAGAATGGCATAACCAATAACTCATAGTGGCCATACCGATATTTTATTGTCATCTTATGCACGTCCTCATCTCGTACCCTGAGTTGATGATAGCCTGGTCTGAGGTCTATCTTCAAAAACCAACGACATCCCTTTATCTTATCGAATAGATCATCAATACTTAGAAGTGGATACTTGTTCTTCACGGTCACCTAGTTCAGGTGCTGATAGTCCACACAAAGCCTCAGACACCCATTTACCTTCTTGGTGAACAAAATTGGGGCTTCCTTGTGAGAAACACTGGGCTTTATGAACCCCTTCCTTTGAAAGTCCTCCAACTATACACGTAAATCACGAAGCTCTTCAAGAGCCATCCAATATTTTGGTGTAGATATCATTGTCATATAGGAGTATAGGTTGATATAGAAGTCCACCTCTCTACAAGGAGGTAGTCCCGGAACATCATCAGGGAAGACATCAGCATACTGGTCCACCACTACAGGATAGCTCGGACTCTCAACATCAACTTCTTCGAGGGTAAGGCTAGCCAACTGATGTGTGATCGGCTGCACCCTACTCTGGGTAAGTCCATCCAGTTCTGTAAAGGTTCTATTCTCATCGGTGAAGGAAAACCCGGTCCCATCCTCGCGGACACACCACACTTTGTGCCTAATCTAGTTAATATAAGCATAGATTGTGGATAACCAATCCATGCCCAAGATAACATCATAAGGCCTCGACACCTCTACTAGAATATCACAATTGAAGATCTCACCTCCTAGATTAATTTCACACTACCTCCATTAGTGTGTAATCATCGAATCCCCTCTCATAGGAATCTATAGCCATAAAGATCGAGCCAATGGTTTTGATGGAATCTCCAAGCTCCAAACAAGGGACGTGGTAATGAAAGAGTTATTGGAACATGTGTCTATAAGTACTGCAGCTAAGGTGGAATATACATAGATCATACCTAGAATCATCTCTAGAGTGTCGTGTTCATAGGCCTCAGCTGCCTGGAGCTGAGCTCATCCCTGTCCACCTGTACCATGTGGTTAGGATGCACCACCTATAGGTTGTGGCTGTAGAACCTTGAACTACCGCCCACCGCCTGCTACATGGCCAGCTCCTCTGCCACATCCACCTACTGCCTACGGACCTCCCCACTCAAATATATGCCTCTACCTCGACGGCCCCTCAATCGTATGTTGGTTGTCAGTGCGGCTAGTCAGGCAGTTGTGAGCCATGTGACCCTACTCATCACACGTGGAGCATAGTCTGCTCTTATGTTGGCCTACTCTACCTCGGGATCCTTGCATCTTCCAACCTATATCTCAGGGTCATCCACCATAAGGTCTGGTCCGCTTAGACCTCTATTTAATCTACCTACTACCATCCTTAGTTGACTCTACTACGTGTCACACTGTGGTGGGTCTTGCTATCGGTTTCTGCTCAACAAGAAAAATCCCCCCCAAGAGTGCTCTCTCCAGTACTCTGGCATGCGTAGGGATGTTGAGAGATACCATCAAATCTCTAATCTCCTATCAAATTCCCTTCTCAAAGTTCTGGGCCCTGAATAAATGGTCTCACACCATGTCGATAGAGTAGTGCAAGAGGTCGGTGAACCTCCTCGAGTACTGGGACACGGTCAGGATTCCCTACTGTAAGTGAACCAGCTCCTATATACGCACAGAGTGTAGAGTTTCTATAATGAACTCTTCCTTGAAGAGGCCCTCAGAATCTTCCCTGGTGAGGGTCACCTCATCGTGTATCTGGAGTGCCAATCTCCACCATCTCCCTGTTGCTCCCTGGAAAAGACTAGCATCTAGGATCACCATCTGGTCAGTAGGTGTCCCAACTAAGCGAAAAACTCTGGCCACAGCCTCCAACCAGTCCTCAACTGCCTACGGATCCATCTCACCTTGGAACCTCAGAGGACTCTACCACTGAAACTCGTGCAACACACTCATTCGGCGTGCACCATCTACTAATGGGTCTAGTGGAAATGACTTCCCAATGGGTAGTGGTTCTTCGTGTACACCACGCAATGGTATTATCGCCGTAAGAGGGTCCTGCACCAAATCCTCAACACTCGGTGGGCTGTCATCATAGACTCTCACTGGAACCCTAGAAGTCTGTCTATGTGGAGTCATCCAGAAAAGAAATAGATATTCCATAGTTAAAAAGTTATACCTGGTGAGCTGACTCAAAAAAGATCAAAAGGAAAAACTTTTCAGAAACATACGTAATTCGTGTTTTCGTGTACTAAGTCAGAATTCAGAATTCAAGGTCTTGGTGTATGGATATGTCGGTTTCTGCACCAACAATGGATTCCTCAAACTGAAAACCTCACACATAACACTTAACACTATTTCCCATGAAAAGATCAGATCCTTAGTTCATTGCTAGAACCGACACCTCTGATACCACTTTGTCACGACCTGTCCCTCGGGGCCCGTGTCGTGACTACCCCAAGACCACCTTCCATAGGTCAAGGGTTGGAAACTAGCATCAAAAGGAATGTCCCTGAAAAACAAGAAGGTGTTTCCTTTAAACCTTCAAACACAAAACCCAAGAGAACAACGAGCACAACCCATGTAGTAAAACTATAGTAGTAAAAAGATGTGTACTAAAAGTAAAAGGGGGTGAGTACTATAAGTAAAGGGGGCTGAAATACAAGACCAACTGAAAAGTACAACAGAAACAGAAAAACAGCTCCCGAAATCATCCGCCAAGGTTCTTACCAGAAGGGTAGGTACAACTCATGGTCGGTCGTCACTGCGGCATGTCGCGTCTAAAGGTCCACCTCCGAGCGCCTTTTTGTCATGGCTCCCAAACCTCGGTCAAAGATGTCTATCATCTTCACATGAAACAACAAGGTACAGGAGAATCCCGTGCAGGGGTGAGTATAAAAATACTCATTAGGGACCTTGAGACCCACAAAGGTCTCCCAGAGTTCCACAAAGGAAAAACCAGAAAGCAAGATATCAATCACAAAGTACAAAGCCATAGTCATCTCACACCAGGTATACAACTTAGATTTCAAGAATATAGATCATTAGACTTAAGCTATATCATCTTATTCCATTTAGAAATTCCAGCAATGATCTATAAAGAATTTGTCCTATTATAGATCCACTCTTGGACATAATTCATTGTTCCAAGATGGTTCACTGTAATTATGTTCCTCATCGGGTCACGCTACTATTGATCCAAACTGGGTCGCTAGAATTTCGATCCACAGAGGGTCACTAGATACTGATCCACACAGGGTCGTTAGATGTTGATCCACTCAGGGTCACTAATTGTTGATCTTTGACTGGTTTCTCTAAAACTGGTCCTCATCAGGAATCTACAATGTTGATCCACACATGGTCGTTATGATGTTGATCCACGCAGGGTCACTACTTCAAAGACAGCCAGCCACCAGGTTTCCCGCACCAGGTGCGATCGACTTCCGTGGAATATGATCCTCGAGGTATCATTCATACATTGACCACCAATAATATCAATAAAGGATTAACCTAAAGGACCACCATATTATAAGGGATCCAACGCGACAGACGACACATCAATTAGACGCCCGATTTGTGAGTTATAAGCATTCTAGTTCCGAGGGCCCGGTTGGATTGAGGTTCGTTCCAACCCGGCCATACTCCAAATTTCTCCAAAATTCAAGTGGAGTATACCAAAAGGACCATCTTGCTCCAATGATCCCAATTTCATATATGGATCATCAAATTAACTTCTGGATTTCAAGTTATTTTATTTTAAATGAAATTGGGCCTGGATGGGTCTGGGTCCAATCTGACCCGGTCGGCCGACCCAGCTCTGTCCGAACCGTCATGGGCCAGCCCAGTTGGACTGGGCCGCACCAGGCTCGGCCCCCTGGGGCAGCACATCCCGGTCAGCAAGGGGTGATGACATGGCCCGTAGGGGGGGCATGGCCCGTCCCACAGGGGGGCACAGCCCTTCCCGCAGGAGGGCGTAGCCCCACCCGTAGGGGGGCGCGGCCAACCCACAGTAGGGCATGGGGTCCGCCTTAGCTCACACAGGGGGGGAACCCTCCCCCCCCCCCTTCCCAAATGTCTAAGCAGTTCTGAATCTGGAGCGATGGCACCACATGGCGCCGCCTGGTCGCCGCAGGACCCACAGGGAGCGGGTCCTGCCTCCGTCGCGGCTTCGTGTTGCGGCCACCTTCAGCGGTGCATGACGGTGCGCCACACCGCCTCTATGGTCGGCTGATGTCGGCCGCCCATCTCAACTGTTATGGTTGAAAAGTCATGGCCTCCTCCTCCTACAGCACGTGATGGCGCACCGCCACCTCCGCGGCCAGCTGCCGCCATCAACTTTCGGCGCGGGTCACCTGTGCCGCTGCGCCTGTGCCGCACTGGCAGACTTCCTTGGGCCATCAAGTGAGCTCAAATGGTCCATTTTTCAGTCTGGTCGCACCTACGGGCTTTCGTGGTCATCTCCTTCACTACATTACCCTCAGATTTTGGTTCCATCCAACCCAAAAATTCACCTTCATAGAACGCAACGAATGAACGAGAGGCGGAGAGACTGGCCCTTGTTCGTTTGGCTCGTGCCCTCCGCATTAGCATATTAACAAGGGAGAAGACAAATGATTCAACAACTCTTTAAATTTAAACAAGAAAAAACCCTACCTTGTGAGTCATTAGAGATCATCTCACGTTTGAAGATGGGTCAGTGTTTGTTGATCTCGAAGCAAGCCTCCAATGATGCCGCTCAACGACGATCTTCAGTTCTTGCTTGATGGATTCGTTCTTCATCAAGATGCTCCTCCAAAATCCTCCTCTCCCAAGAACATCACTCCTTTTTCCAACAAATTCAAAAAGACTGATTATTTGAGTTAATTTTTACAACACGTAATTAATAGAGGTTCATTAATTGGTGCAATTAATGAACCTCCTTAATTGCATGTATGGTGGTTACACATTTTTGTGTAACCGGGCATTTAATGTCATGTATTTAGTGTCTGGCCACCCCTTGTGGTACTCGCCACCAAAACCTAAAAGAGAGGTGGAAGATATGTAAAATAAATTAAATTTATTTTATAAATCCTCTACAAAGACCACAAAAACCAACTTCCTCTCTCAACCCATTGTGGATGAGGTTAAGGCTCTGTTAAGTGAATCCCAGCACTGAGAGTTCACTGGTTCCCTTGGATTTAAATTCCGAGCACCTGTTCAAAAGTTAGAATTTCCCGCTCACACGTTTACTGAACGTACCTTAAGAAAGTTTAAAATTTCATTCTGGGCACACTGGGAATCAGAATCAAACGCCGTCAGATTTCACAGCTTCGGAATAGTTCCATATAATTAAAAAAATTACAGGTAAAATATGGGTCTTAATATCTCACTAATTTTATCCTATTTGGGAACATAGTTTTGTTATATTCTATATTATATTCTTATTTCAATTTCTCTAATTTAATTATTTAGTTTTTATCCCTTTTTATGATTTGGTTTTTCAATAAAAGTATATTTTTAATATTAAAAAAACTATTTCAGGATCAAATGATTTATCTTCCACTCATAGAGATGGTTTTTTTGTAACAACATGTATTAAATAATTTTTATAAAGAATTAGAAAAAATTATGAGGAGTCAATTTATTTAATTGGGGTATAATGACAAACCCTGATAATTTTTTAAAATAACTCTATTTTTGATAGTGTGTATGACACGCAAACCTGAGCATAAACAAAACATGAAGTATTATTATTTAAATATGGACATTATAAAATAGCTATTGAATTTGTGTGTATGAAAATAAGTAATCAAATTATGAAATATAATGTTCCAAATTAATAAATATGTAATTATAAATTTTTAGTAAATAATCACACAATTTTTAGTAATGTCATTTAACTATTCAAAAATATATTTTCTTTACAATGGTTTTTATTTACTTTTTGTGAGTGAATATAATAATTAATTTCCAAAAAAATAGATTTTTTATTTTAAAAAAATTGATATCATTTTTGAAATCAGCATTTCAAAATTTTCTTAGGATGATATTTTGGGTTTTTTTTGAAAAGACTGATTTTTTATTAAATATTGAAAAAATACTGAAAATTGTCTTTTCATTTCAAGTATTTAAAAAGTTTTGTTTTTCTAAATGGTTTAAAAGTAATATTAATAAATTTATATTATTTATAATCCAATTAAGTTCCTTAGAATCAATTTTGTTCTTGATTTTTCTATCACAACTTTTATACTAAAGAATACATTTTTTTTGGAAAACTGCTTTTCATCGCATTTTATGGGTTTAATTATAAATTAAATTGTTCTACTTATATGAATTAAATTTAATAAATTGGATTCAATATTTTGAATCGAAATAATTAATATTTTTTAAATATCTCCCTTTTATTTTATTTTTTATTATGAAGAGTAACTATGGTAAATAGTTATAACCAAAGTGAAGGGTAAATTAGGTTAATTAAGGTTAAAACTAATGTTAAAAGAATTTAAAATATACCTAATAATTTAATTTACCATATTTTATGAGTTTATTTCAACCATACTCATATTATTTTTCTATTTATGTCCACTTGGATCCTTTTTACCTTGATAATGACATATATAATATTTTAACTAAAGAAAAATACAAAATTCCACTCTTACTTTTAAATTTATCTTATATGTTTAGATAAGGATAAAAATAAGTTGTGAATGGATATTAATTTTTTTAGAATAATGAAATTATATTTACTATGTTAATTTATTTATAATATTTAGTGATTATATAATTATTTTAAAATCTTATACAACACTGACACAATGGTTGTGCAAGTAGATGAAAAATCAAAAAAATAATTTTTAAGACATTAAAAGTAATGTATTTTAGATTAATTATGGTTCCAAATGTATTTTATTGTTAATAATTATGTATTACTGATGTTAAAATGGATTATATTCAAATTAAATTCTTATTTTTATGACTTTAAAGTCAAATTAAATGAATAGTTTCAAAAATGAAATTAATGATATTTTATAATAAATTATATTTTATTAGATGATTTAAAATTAATAAAAATGTTATATTTGAAAGTTTTAATGGTATATTATAAATAATATCAAAAAAATTCATTTATGGGTATCTTTTTCATTTATAGTAACTTTATTGAAACCTAAAGAGTAAAAAACTTTGATATTGTGATAATAATCAAAAGGGATAATAGAGGGTTAAAAAAGATAAGGGTGAAAAGATCACCTAAACTTGTCTAAATTTTATTGTATGACATTATTTTCAGACCAAGTTATAATATATTTAAAATATCTCATTTTTTCAATTTAATATTAAAATTAATTTATATTAATTTAATACTTTAAAAAATTGAAGGGTGCCCCACCCTGCACTTATAAAAGGGTACCTTCTATCCTCTATAACTCACACATTTGAACACTATATTTTAGACAATACCTATCCAAATACATTAATAACATCCCTAACCATTTCTTAGAAGAATTATTTTTGAAATAATTCCAATATTATAGGGATTATGGTGTAAATCAAAGGAGGTAGTCTGAAGAAGAGTTATGACGGACTACCGCTTCACAAACCAATGTATTTTATTTTCCATCGCATCCTCTCATAGTGCATTATAATCATGTATTTTAAGTATATATAGGATATCTATGATATTATAATAATTTTTTTAATGATAATATATCATCTATTTTCTTAACTTTCCATCCATTTAAAAATGATAATGTCGTTCATGTGTGCATGTGGATTATCACCTCTATAAAGCGATGTGATTCTTTTCTTCGTCACCACCTCACATAGATGGTTTATAGAAGTGAATGTAAATATATTATATTATATTTATGATATAATGATCATTTTATATATATATATAATTATACTTACCTTCTTAACCTCATGTTCATTGAAAAATGAAAATTTTACTCATGTCTATGTTCGACCTACCATCTCCATGATTGTAACATAATTCATTTTTCATAACCATCTTCGATTGTTGGTAATGAAAGTATAATTACTAAATAAAAATTATAATTATTTCATTATTATTGATATGTAGATTATTGAATAATTTTTACTTTGACGACGGTCAATATATCAAATTCATTTTTAAATTATGAACTAAACATCCTCAAAACACCCGACATAGACTTCATTGATTAATTAATTAAATATTTAATTAAAATAAATGAAATAATTTGTAAAATTATAAGGGATTAGAACAAAAAAAATGTTTTTAAGAAATTAAATAATAAATAAAATTCAATTATATACGAGATAAAGAATATATGTTACAAGTCAGACTAAATGTAGGGTACACTTTACCATGAAAACCTCATTTTATAGATTTTAAAGATTAATTTTCAGAATATTTTTCTTCAATACTCATATTCTTAAAATTATATTTTGAATGTATAAATATGGATATAAATTAAATATAAATGAAATTTTATGTCACTTTTTACTTTCTTTAAAAGGTTTTCGATGTGAATCTTTTTATGAATTTTTTACAAAACGTTCTGACTTTCTTTACAAAAGATAAAAGGAATGTTTTACTTTAATATATATGATGTTGATAACTATTACCATCACCATAACCATTATTTTAATTTTCTATTCCTTTATAATATTCCATGTTTTATTCAAATAAAACCTTCCTTCCCTTTGTTCTAGTTATTTTAATTATAAAAATTGTGTTTTAAAGGAAAGGGATATATCAATATCTAATTTTTTTTTCTTATGGGATCAAAAGTATATTTTTATTAGTATAATGATGTAAATGAAATATTTCATGTATTATGATTATTTTATGGTTCTTGGACATTACTTATTATGATGGGTGAGTCAGATATATCTCATAAAGATTGGTGATCCCAATATATCTCTCCAATTCATTAGCTAAAGGGACAGAGTTAATTGGTTATAGGTTTCTATAAAGAGATTATTTGAATTTATGGGGTAGGTAATTCTATTTGTAAGAGTGATTATAAGATTTTTCCTAGAATAATGTACCAATTTACCTACATTACTTTTCCATGCATTCTAATGAATTTTAATAGAAATATTTTGTTTATAAAAGTTAATCTAATGATATATTTTAAAATGAATTATTATGAGATTTATTATAAAAATGTATGTTTTTTAGAAGAAAAAAATTCAAGGGATTATCATGATTTATAAGTAAACCCTCATGGTTATTATTTTAATTTTATGTTTTCTTATAAAGTATTTTATGATAAAATTTTGGGCGTAAAACTAATTTTATGTGTATGTAAATGCTTATTTAAGATCAAAGTTTATTATATTAATGGGAAACTATCTTATATGAAATCATGGTTTTGAAATGAACTAATGGGTCTCTTTTATTTTTCTATATGTACCTAACTAATATTTTTTTTCTTATCCCATGTTTTCAAATTATTTTTTTCATAAGGATAAAGTAGAAAAGTTAATAAAGTCAAAGTTCCAGATATGAAATATTCCTTATATAAATAAATTGTGTCATTATAATAAAATTTGTTTTTTGAAAATATGGATACTATGTTGAAATGTCCACATATAAATAGTTTTTCTTTATTTTATAAAAATCTAAAACTAAAAGGTTATTGGGTATATAAGTGATCCAATATTTTCTGATGATATTATAAGTTTTTGATGAATAAAATTGGTTTCTGGTTTTTGGTATAAAAGACATAAATATAAATGTTTTGTTTTTTTACCACCAGATCTGGGAGTGCAGGTTTGGGGTTTTTATATGAAGGGTGATCTTATATGATAAAATAATTACTCCCTCACTTTCAAATCATCCCCATACACACGAGCATATGGAAATACATCTACTAAGGGGTCCTTATGTGATCCTACAAGATGGGAGTCTCAAATACCCCTAGGTGATGTTCCAAAAAAGTGGCATAAAATCCACCATTCAGGTTACCAAGATGGCCAGTGAACACAGTATAGAATTATAAAGTAGAAAATAAATATATCTCAAGGTTTTCATGAAAAAAAATGTAGGTAAGAAGATATTTGTCTCATAAAGACATTAATGCCCCATCCTCATGATTTTAAAAATAATCATACTAAAATATTAGTGGAGAAGGTGGAAGGGGGGAAGTGATCAACATTCACTTTTTTGAGGTAGGAGTATAACTAGCATTGCGTCCAGAAATCTCCCACCACATAGTGAGAGAGTCTGGCATATTGGGGTGGGTGAGTTTGATAATAGGTGGTGGGATGGCGGGTTGTGGATAAAATACTCACCCTAGACCAAAATTATCCATTATCAATAAAAATCATTATCCTCCAAGGAAGAACTAGATAGGATACATTATGTGTCTTGACTCTACTCGATATGATAGCCCATTGAAATCAAAAATGAACATGAAATATAAAAATAAACCTATAAATATAATAGTGTTTTACTGAAGAATGTCTAACGGGTGAGTGTCATCCAACAAATCCCTAATCTCATCCAATAGTCTGATGTGTTCTGGAATAGTATTATCTAGGAACCAACTACTCATTTGGGCAGTGCATCATGAGAATTATTGTAAGGGATCACTAACTAGGCTCATAAGGTTGAAGACAAATCAAGGGTGGGGATATGGAACTAGTGCTTCATAAGGTTGCCTTTCTTATTATCCAATTATATATGTAGATGGGTCAGATGGTGTGGTATTTGGTGGAGGAATTAGAGGTATATTTTTCTATGATGTTGGATAGGCAGATGATCTTGTTAGTGGTGGAACCAATATAGGTGTCGGAGGCTATGAAATCTGTATATCCTCTAATGGTTGGTCCTCATCTTCCTCTACACACACCCTTTATGGTGCTAGATATTGATCTACTGGGGACATTGTGGGGTGCTTCTCTCCCATGGAAGGATGGACCTAATTATCCATATCCTATGAAAATGAAAAAAAAAGAAAAAAGTAAAAAAATGAAAATGAAAATGAAAAATGAAAAAAATGGTTTTTGAAAACTAAAAAACATGTAAATTCAGGGCACATAACATGTATATATGAAGTAATTTTCTCTCATGTACTTTGTAATATGACTTGAATATCATATGTTAGTGTATTGTAGGGTACATAATGTTCACCAAACACACATGACATATGTGGGAAATTTGGACTCTGGGTTGTGTACTATGTGTGCATGGCATGTGTCTAACCTATAGTTTATACACTTATGTATATGAGGACATGGTGTCTGTTATTCAGGTAGTTTCAAAGTACTTATTAAGTTCATCCGAAACTAAACCAAAATCCTAATTCCCTAAAACGTAGTAAAATCAATAAAAAATTGTATCGAAAGCTCATAATTAGATTAGGGAACCTAAAAAATAGTGATTCAAATATTTAAAAACCCCTTTATCGACGGATTGAATGAGAAACCATATAATTCTTCTATGACATGACATGAAAGAAGATAGGTAACACGAGAGAATGTGGATAGAAGGGGGTAGACAAGAATTTAAATAAGGATACATAGCATGAATATCTAAACCACATGTCGTATACTATATTTTTATATTACTATTTTGGTTTCTTAAATATTTTTTGAGTTTTTATTTTCTTGAAAAAAAATAATTAAATTTTTTAATTATTATTTTTAATAAAATTCATATATAAATGAAATGAAAAGAAGAAATTCAGAACGTGTAAAAATTACAATGGAAATATGAGGAGCATGCTTCACCCTAGTTCTCAAGGTAGTGCTCGAACCAAAGACCAATCAATCCATTGGGTCGCCAGCAACCACTGGGGGAAAGTTTGTTCCACTAAAAAATTATTATTTATTGGTATTTTATATTTTTTATAAAAAATATATATACTCACACTAAACAAAATATTAAATTTATAGTATTTTTGGTTTTATTTTGTAGGAAAAAATATGGAATTAAGTCTGTTAGAAGGACTCAAACCTATATCTTTTGGAAACTGAGTTGTGACTATGCCAGCTGATCTAACCTCATTATGGGTTTTATATTTATTTTTATGTTATTTTAATATTTATGAAGATATTAATTCACATGACACATGATTTATTCTATTACACATGATGTGTGGTCTTATTTTTAAAGAAGGGTGAAGTTTTGGAGATTGAAAGGATTCAAAATCGAATCTTTTGGACCTTAGATAGTGATTTTCCCATCAAAATGGATTCACCATCACTTAAAAATCTATTTTTATATTATCATTAATATGTATAAAATATCACACTAGGTTTACTAAAAATAATAAAAAATAATGCACACAATACACATCTTATAAAAATTAAATGGAAATAAGTTGAATGAAAGTGACACCCATTGTTAGGGTGGGATTCGAACCTATGACCAGTTCAATTACATAGAACTCTGAAACTAGAGGAATCATATTCACTCACATGTCATTTTATTATTATTATTATTATTTTATTTATATGTTTATAAATATTTTAAATGGGGTGTAAAAAATAGATAACATATTATATCCTAGGATTCACATACATGGAAATTACATATTTTTAGATTAATATAAATAATATTATAAAAACACATGCTTGAGGACCATAATAGTTTAGTGATTTTGGAAAATTGTAAAAAAATATTATAATGTGGTCAAACGTATTCAATGATTTCCACAAATATATTCCCATTTAGTACTCTTCATGTACATACTCTACATAAAACCTTTCTTCATAACCTGGGTAAATAAAACATAAGAAATAGTGAGATCATATGCTAACTATGGATAAACATAAGAGATATAAAACTATAATCATATAAAAGCATAATATAAGCATAAGGGTACATGATAATGATCATAACTTACAAAATTCATACACAACCTTTCATAGATCATAAACATGAGTTATGGAATAAATATTAGTAGTTTATAATACATGAATCATAAGGGAATCAAAGAACATGAGTCATGAGAGCATAACATTGGAATAAGAAAAATATTTTTGGCATACACATAATAATAGATAATATTATTTTAATTCTATCAACCAAGACATTCATAACATGTTAGGCTTGGGCTAACCACCTATGTACCTACTTTAGGCTTGGGTTAACCACCTACGTACCCTTTTTGGGGCTTGGGATAACCACCTATGTATCCTCCTTTTCAGCCTTGGGCTAACCACCCAAGTACTCTATGAGCTCATGGAACATTTATCATTACCCAATGCATTAGATAGAGATATAGGTCACACCCATAACATAATGAAAATCATACACTTGTGTGTCATAAGATCATAAAGCATTCATTAAATCATAACCCATGAAGTTAAATAAGTTATATAAACATTTCATCATATCATAACCCTTGTAAAACAGTCATATTTCATAATCATTTCATCATTTCATAACCCATGGAAAAAGAAGTGGGGTTCATAAGAATTTTTATAATGGTATAACCCATGGAAGAGAAAATGGTTTCATAAACAACCTGTCATCATAAACCATTTATAAAAATAATAATAATGGTATATTTGGTTTATATTAGTAGAAAATCATATGTTACATCCTAGGATGTTATCTTAGATGGAACATTATTTGGAAAGATAAATCACTCAAAACATTTACTAAAGAAGATATATTTTCTTTGAAAATAATCTTTTAAAAAAAATTCATAATAATTTTATTTTAAAATAACATTGAAAAATTATAAATAAAACTTTAAAAATCATTTAAAAAATTTCTTGAGGAAAATATCCTTTCCGATTTGAAAATGATTTCTAAAACAAAAAAACACTTTTAAAATCCTTTTCATATTGAAATAACTTACTTAAAATATAAAAATTTCCAAAACATTATTGGAAAGTTTTTCATTGAAAATTACTTTGAAAACTTTTAAAGGAGTCTTGATATCAGTATGTGTTCATGATAGTGGGAAATACTATTCATTTCGACATGTTAAATACAAATATTTTTTCACATTTTTGGTAAAATCCAAATATGAATTGTTTAGAAAATAACATAAATATTCATTTAAAAAATCATCAAAAGTGAAAAATAGGAAAAGTTTTACTTAATAAATCATTTTAAAAAAATTAAAAACTTTATTGAAAACTTTTTTAGAAAACACGGTTTTGGAAGAAAAAGGGTTTTCAATCTAAAATTTAAATTTTATTAAAAACATTATCTTATTAACTCTTGAGTACATAAAAAGAGGAAAATGAAGGGAAAATATGAAATATCATGGAATAACCAAAGTAGAATAAAATTCATTAGTTTCTTTAGAGATGTATCAAAATATTTTAAAATCTAAAACATGGTCATAAACAATCCTGATAAACGATGATATTGTAACATAAAAATATTACCACTTTAGAAACATTGAAACGTAAGCACCATGAAGAAATATAATTAAATAAAACAAAAAATATCAATAGGATAAATTAATTCATTATATTACTTTTCAAATGTTTTCTATATACACCTTGTACATGAAGATAGGTGTATATCAAAATCATATGTCTCAAAGAAGGAAAATTGAGACAAAAATCCCTAAGCGATTTGGTAACTTTTGAACTGTAAACCCCATGAAGGTAAGATACTAAAATTTATATATAAATACCAATAATTTTAATTATAACCATCATAAAATCCATTCATGTGTGTTATATACACCACATAAAAGAAACATGTGGTTAACATGGCATGTGTCTCATAGAAAAATAAAAGTGAGATGGAAATCCCTTACCTAATGTCTCAACTTTCTTTTTACACATAAAAAACTCATGTATAATAAATATAAGTTTATTATAAATATAATATAGAAAAATATTTATATATATAATACTATATATTATTTACTCATGTCTTTTTATTACTGATTTATTAACAATTTCAGGTTAAAGTCAGGTTTTGGGTAATAGTTGCTTTATTTTTCATATATGTTTTGATTTGTTATTTTCAGTCCTATTACTTTGAACATGATTCCTTCATATATAGAATTATAAAAATGAAATAATTATCATATTTATAAATCAACTATACCTTTAATACCAATAATTAATTATGGATTTTATAAATTAAGTATGTTACAATCATGAAGACGGTTGGTCGTACGTACGCATGAGTAACAATTCCATTTTTTCAAGGATCATTCTCAAAAGGAGGTAAGTGATATAATATATTTATATAATAATAATATAATAAATACCATATTATTTATTTAAATTTTTTATATATATCATCTATGTGGTGTGGTGATGAGAAGAGACTCACATCACTTCGAGAAGGTGGTAGTCCACATGTACATGAATGATGTTGTCTTCTTTTAGTGAGTGAAAAGGTAATAAATAAAATGATATATTATCTTTTCATAATTTTAAATATGTAATTATTATAATAATTATGTCATTTATATCACATATATTTATCCTTACTATCTTAAATGTAAAGCGTCAGTGAAAAATGAATCACATCACTTCACGAGGTGGTAGTCTGTCGTGCACACGAGCGTCATTATTGTATCCCCTATAGAATAGAAAATAATATTTTATATTTTATATAATTAATCTATAGATATAACTATGTTATAAATATTATATATATACTTTATATCCCTTACCATACCCAATCACGGTAGGTGGTAATGGAAAAATGAATTACATCGGTTTACGAGGTGGTAGTATGTCGTACACATGAATGATGTTTTCATATCCCATTTGATGGATATAGAGATAGTTGTAGGTAATTAACTTAAAATAACAATATTTTAATATATTTAAGATAATATGGTTATTATATTATCATGTTTTAATAATAATTTAATGAGGTGGAGAAATAAATAAAATAAAAACGCTCACAGATGAACGTTGCCTCTTCTTCGGGTATCCTCTTTTTGTTTTCACCAAAAGCCATCCGAGGTTGTATTTATTTCAAAAATAAGTATTAAAGGATTATATTATGTAATTTTTGAATATTTTTGGGTATTTATTGGCTGAAAAAAAAATTTAAGGTTTAAACAACTGAGGAGCAGTCATGACCTTTTATAAGTGAGGTGAGTGGCACACATTTAATTTTTTTAAACAAAGAATTCAACACACATTTTTTTAATATCACAAGGCTTGATTAATGGACCATTATTGATACTATAAAATATCAGGTAGAAATATGGCCATAAAATGGGTGTTTTAAAATTTTTGGGTTATTTTTATCCCTTATATTTTTAGTTTAATACCCCCTCGATAAAACCATTTTTACCTTAATCGTGGTAAATAATTTTTACTATTTTTAATATTCATTTTGATAAAAATTAAGTTGAACTTATTAAATAATATAAATTATTCTAACTCCAAATATGAAATCCATTTTTTTAAATTCCATTCATATATGTGGAAAATTTTACTTTAAAATTAATCCCACATACATGTTGAGAAAGTAGGTTTTTAAGGAGAAAATGTTCAAAAGTTTAAAAAGTATTTTATAACAAAAATCATTATAAATTTTATTATAATTACCTAAATTATATTAATGGATTTATAATTGAACAAATTTTATCTTAAAAACAATTTAAAATATAATTTAACTTTATAAATAAATTAAACAATAAGGTCATTTTCAATTAAAATTCGGTATTTTCACTATTCATAAAAAATGAAGATTTTAGACAAAATACCAAAAAATATCTCTAAGATAATTTAGAAAAGAATACTTCAGAAATGAATTTTATTTTTTTCAAATAAATTTTCTATAATTGGTAAAATTTAATTTTAAAATAAGTGTGCCAAAGGCAACAAAACATTTTTTTATAAAAGTACAATATTAAGCATAAAATTGGATTTATTAATATCTACAATATAGAAAAAAAATAAGATAAATGTTAAAAAATTGATTGAACATAAAATTAATTAATTTCCTTAATATAATTTACCAAATTTATTTTTTTAACTTATTTAGGTAAAATGTGTTTATGTTCATAAAATAGTTTTTCATAGAATGATTTCCTTTATTTTCAATAATTTTTTATTTATAATTAATTGGTCACTAAAGAATTAATTATATATAAATGTATAAACCATATATATTCATAATTTAGTCAATACTATACATACTCATTATTACAATGGCTAGGTGATAACTATCATATTAAATAATATTATTCTAATAGTATTTCAAATGTCGTTTAAACTCAATGTTGTGTTTAATGAAAACTAAACTTGGTATTGTGTGTAATAAAAGACAAACATAGTGTTGTGTGTAAAATAAAATCTAAACCCACTGTTTTCATGTAATCAAAAATATTGAGAATATTAAATTCATTTAAAAAATATATTTCACAAAATCTTAGGGTGTTACATTCTACTCCCCTTAAAATGAATTTATCCCTTAAAATTCATCTCGGTCATAAAAGGTTTAACATTTTAAAATTCCTTCATATAAACCCACATTGTAAAAAGGGTTAACAAAAATCAATATTGAAAAAGATAAAGTGGTGTTTGAAAGTCATCTAGAATAACACATACTAGGTTTTCAAATGGGATAACAATGATGGGAAGTGAAAACATAGACAAAGAAGTGAAAACTAACACCCAGATACTAATAGAGAGTGATAGAGAACATTGATCACAAGAAAGTGGGTGATCCAAATAAGGTTAATGGCCATTAAGTTATAAACCAAATTGGTATAAATAATTTTATTTATATCTTCAAAAATTATGATAATCGGACAATATTTTATTTCAAGATCCTTTTTCTAATGTTGAAGAATTTTTACATAAAGTTATACATACTTGATTTCATTCCATTTCATAAGATCAATATCACCCTTTGGTTGTGCCTTGATCAATTTACATACCATCTATTACTCCATGAAATCAAGGTGAATATTTTATACCTAGATCACTAAAGAATCATAATATTCATATATATAATGACAATTAATTTCATCTATCTTTAGTTATCATCGCAAAAAAATGGTTAGAACAGGTTATCCAATATGTATAAATCTTCATATGGTGAAGTAATACATTAATCTGTAAATACTTGTCCAAATTTCAACGTAAACCATTCTATAAATGGTTAACCTTATAGCCCTTACAAGGTATGATAATCGAAAACTTTATAAATATGGTCACTAAATTTAAAAAATAAACTTATCGCTAATCCTCTAAACAACATGAAGTAGATCTTAATTTACACATAACAAACATGTTAATACCTTCAGCATCTATTATACTAGAACATGGTAATAACCAAAATTATCATAAAACCATATTGAAAACATACATACTTCTTCATTACTTACATTAAACATAGATTATTGGATAAAATCCTTGAATCCAAAAATGATGTAAAATCAATCCATATAGCATAGACCACTTTTCCAACAAATCATTAATCAATTACTAGATAATCAATACTATCCAATTTAATTTATTCATATCCAACACCTATTTATCCAAACATCATTATCTCAACATTTTTATTATATTAAGGGTTATCTTCCCTTAATCATGTGACTTCCATAAAATATTACCTTTCCATTAAATCAATTTTCTAGGTCATTAGTACTATTAAATATATTCTTACATATCCATAATGAATATATTATACTAAACAATCCTTATATATTTTATGATTCATAAAACATAATTCTTTAATTCCAATACATAATCACTTCAATCACACCTCCTCATTCTTAAGATAATAACAGGGATTCATCATCTTATTTTTTAATGCCTCTTTCCTTTCATATTGTATTTGTAGTATATTCATAATTCGAAGTATAACCATTACTTGAACCAATTTGATGATTCTCTTCATGATATTTCCCCTAGGACATTGATTTTTATAATTCCCATACTTTCTATATTTAAAACATTCAACTTTAGATTTTACCTTAGGGATACCATTATTCTCATACATTGTGTTAACCGAAATTTTTATTTTTTTCTTTGTAATTACATAATTTTGGTCCTTATTTTCCACACCCAAAACATCTTCTCATAACTCTGAGAGATTACCTTGATTTATTTTTCCTTATTATCGACATATAGAAAACTGAATCTTCTTTCTTCCAAGTTCACCAATACCTGAACTCTCATTGAACTCTATCCTTCTCTTCTTTGGTGAGTATGATATTTGGTTATGGTGTGAATTGTTAATCATATTTCATCATAACTTATTAGGAATAATCACAATATCCTTCACTCCAGTTATCATCCCATTTGGATATTTATCATTAAATTGTCCTCCATATTCAACATTAACCCAGTTCCTTCAGGTTTATACTATTGAATAAAACAAAAAAGAATAGTGTGATCAATGATAATCATAATTGGAAACCAAATAATCATGAAAATCATATATAGGATATATAAATCATGAAACCATATTTTTAATCTATGTAACCTTAGGTTTATAATATTTTATTCATAGTCTCTATCTATATAAATACTTCAAGATAGTTTATAAAGAGTTTTTGAATTTCCAAATCATATACCTTGGGATTGTCAAACCAAGTGTGCAGAAAGGCTCATTGTCATACACCAGGTGTTGATCGATTCTATCTCAATTCACCCTTTTAGAGTTATTGCCTCTAGGTACCACTGATCTAGATCCACGTCCACTTTTAGTATCCAAATAGAGATGTAATTTCTTTAAAATGTCTTTCTCTAACCTTTACCAAAATTTGAGTATATTTTACTATACTTGGGCTCATTTTTAGAATTATCCTTAGACAAATCCCTAGACATATCCTTTTAAATATCCCTAGGGATATCATAAAAGTTTTCTAATCAAAGTTTCTAAAGTTTAACTAAAACATTCCTCTAATACCAACTATAACATCCTAGGATTCTCATACATGTATATTACATATTTTTAGATGAATATTCATTACATTACATAAAAACATGACTGAGTACTATGATATTTTAGTGCCTTTGGATACTTGGAACACAATATTATAATTTTTTGAAAGATATTAAATATTTACCAAAAAGATATTCCAATTTAGTATTCTTCATTTACATACCCTACATAAAACCTTTCTTTATAACCTAGGGAAAGGAAACATAACAAAAGGTGAGCTCATATCCTCATTAAGGGTAACCATAAGAGATATAAATCTATGATCATATAAAATAAAAATATAATTATAAGGATACGTGATAATGAAAATAACTTGTGAAGTTCACACCCAATCTATCATGGATCATAAACATGATTCATGGGATAAATATTGGCAGTTCATAAGACATGAATCATAAGGGAATCAAAGAACATTATCCATGAGATCATAATGTTAGCATAAGACATAGATTTGTGGAATACACATAAGCATAGAAAATCCTATATCAAGGCTACCAACCAAGAAATCCATAACATGTTAGGCTTGAGCTAACCACTCGTATGTATGCTTTGAGTTTAGTCTAACCACCCATGTACCCTACTTTATGGTATTAGGCTAACTACTAGTGTACCATTTGAACACCTAGAACATTTATCATTACCCAATGCATTGGAGGGAGATACAGGTCTTACCTGTCCTATAATGAAAATCATACAAATTTGTTCTAAAAGATCATAAAACATTCATATTATCATAACCCATAAAAATAAATGGGTTTCATAAACATTTCATCATATTATAACCAATGAAAAATAGACATGTTTCATAATAATTTCATCATAGTATAACCTATGTAAAAAAAATTAGGTTTCATAAGAATTGTTATCATGGTATAACTTATGGAAGAGAAAAATGATTCATAAACAAATTTTCATCATAAACCATTTAGATAAATAATAATAATGGTATACATGGTTCATATCTATATCAAATCATAAGTTACATCAAAGGATGTCATCTGATATGGATAAATTATTTTGAAAGATAAATCATATGGAAAATTTATTGAGAAAGATAACATTTCTTTAAAAATCACCTTTTGAAACTAAAAACATTTTCAAAATCCTTTTCTTTTATAATAACCTTGAAAACTTATAAATTAAGATTCATAAATCATTTAAACATTTTTTTATGGAAATACCCTTTCTTCTTTGAAAAATCTTTTAAAAACATAAAATAATTTCAAAATAATTCTCACTTTGAAATAATTTATTTAAAATATAAAAATTTACAAAATATTAAGGGAAAATCATTTCTTTGAAAAGAACTCTGATAAATTATAAATTAATCATGAAATGATTGATCGGTTATGATAGTGGGAAATATTGTTGATGCCATGATGTTAAAAACAAATATTTCATTCAAATTTCTGGTAAAAGCCAAACGGGCATTGTTTGGAAAAAAATTGAAGATTCATTTCAAAACATTTTTTAAAAATTAAAAAATGGGTAATAAAGATTTAATAAATAATTTTAAAAAAAAATTAAACATTTTTTAAAACATTTTTAGAAAACGTGGTTTTGGAAAAAAACGGGTTTTCAACTCAAAAAGTTGATTTTTTTAAAAAAAATTATTTTTTGAACTCTTAAATACATAAAGAGGGGAAAATAAAGGGAAAACATGTATTCTTAGGGAATAAATAGAGGGAAAAAAATTCTTGTGTTTCTTGAGAGATGGATTATAATATTTTAATATCAAAAACATAATCATAAACAATCCTGATAAATGATGAGATTGTAACATAAAATATTTACCACTATTGAAACATTAAAATTTAATCAATGTGAAGGAATATAATTACATAAAACACAAAATATCATAAGAAGAAATAAATTTATGATATTATATATCAAGGGGTTTTATATAAACATCATATTAAAATACAAGTGTACATCATAATTATATGCCTCAAAGAAAGAAAATTGTGACAAGAATCCATTACCAATTTTGTAGCTTTTCTACCATAAACCCCATGAAATATATATACTCAAATGGATATTAAAATACCAATAATTTTAAGTATAATAATCATTAAATACATTCATGGGAATTATATGTAGAGACCAAAGTTTTCTATATTTTAAAATTTGACCAGAAATTTAAATTTTTTCGGGTGATCATGGGGGAAAATAGTAATTTTACCCTAGAATATGATCTTGGATAATTTTTATAACCATTTTTTTGGTCCCAAAATAGGGTTTTTTCCCTAATATAGGAGTTTGGTGGAATTCTGAGCAGTTTGAGTTTTGAAGAAATATTTAATATTTAATTAATTAAATATTAAATCATTTGTGTGATTTTGGGTGGATGTATCTTTTGAATGGAGCATCTAATTGAGATTATGACTTTGTGTTTGAGACCAAAATGAAGGTTTTTTTCTATGTGAGTTATAAACCTATGTCGGTTTCTAGGACTCGGGACGAGTGTTAAATGGGAAATTAATTAATTAATTAAAATAAATAAAACATCGCTTCCCCCCATTTGGGGTTTCCACGCATGGAAGGAGACGGGGGAGGGAGCCTCCCTTGCAAGTGATGGTTGTAATAGGAGGGAGAGTAGAAGTGATATGGTGATATAATTCATCCATGGATTAAATCAAGACTAGATTGAGGTGCTACAGCTTTCGAGAGAAGATGTGAACCCAAACCTTCGACGTTTATGCCACAAAGTAGGCCATTTTTGAGTTTTATGCTCTGATCACCATAGTTTAGTTGTTTTTTTAAGTCTTAAATCCTAATTATGATGGATAAGGACACTATGAGGGTAAATATATGCTTATTGGTGGGAAAAAAGGGGTTTTGGGATGTTCTCAAGGGTTTCCCATTTGGATACCCCGACTACATGGTGTTTGGTTTAAAGAAAGCATTTCATGTTTTCTTCTTGTTCATGGAAGAAGATAAGAATATGACTACACGAAGTGTAGACCATAGGATACACTATGTTGTGTCACTCTGTGTGTGGCCAAGTACATGGCTAGATGACCCGTGTATGGGGGACATGGCAATGTAGGGTACACAGCCAGACCCCATGTGGGTGACATGCCATGTGTAAGTAAACAGCTAGAAAAGGACACATGTTTATCCCATGTGAGGTACATGGGTAGTTACCCTATGTAGGGTACACACCGTGTACCTAACTTACACATCGTATACTTTTATTTTACATTCCATGCTCAGCTATAGTATACTCACATGTGGGGCGATGGAATTACACACTGTGTGCTTGGGTATACACGTCGTGTACTGACCCTTTATAACCGTTTTATGTTTTTGGATGTTTTGAAATGATGTAGTTGGATTTGGACCTTAGAGGAGTCCATTTTGATTGTTTTTCCTTTTAGATTTTGGTTGGGGATCCTTTCAACATATATAGGTCATTGGGATGGTGTTTTGGACCAATGTAGTTTAACATGAGGTTTTATTCAAGGTTTGGTTTCAAGACCCTCTTGTGGGTTGGTTATGAGCTATGATGTCGAGTGAATATTATGAGCTCAGTGATTGTCCTAGCTTAATCATACCATGTAATCTTGGTTGAGGTTCCTTGGATGGATCCTAGAATGTGGGATTCAGTATTATCTTTGGGGATATTTTGGTTTTCCCTACGTATTAGAACTAGTTTCTCAAGATTATAGAAGTTTAGGGTTATATCCTTAGTTGGAGGTTCAGTGTGGTTGGAGCCTTTTGGTTTGTTTGATAGCGTAGGATGAATGTTATGTATGGATGTCATTGTGGTGTTGAGTTGAGTCTCATGGACCCATTATAATTCCCTAGTGGGACGGTTTTTGGTTAAGTGATTGTTGGATTCCTTTTTTGTGTGTTGTTGATCAAGGATCAGTTGGGGGACACCGAGGGTCACTTGGGGATGTTCTTATAATGGTCTTGTCTTGATTTCTTTAATGAGATAGAGGAACCTGTTGTTGGGTTTATTGTGCTTGTTGTGTCCTTTGGGGACATTTAAGAACCATTTGATGGGAATTTGTGTTTGAAAGGCCCTTGTTAAGTTTTATATGGTTTATGGATATTGAGGCATGGTTTATGATGATGAGGCTATGGTAATATGGTTAGGTTACCACGTTTTGGAACCCGGTTTATGAGTAAGCAATGTGATTATTGAGAGGGATGGACAGAAGGCCCATAATAATGGTTTCAAATATCCATGATTGAGATTATTAAACTAGGGGTATGTAATAGTACTGATAGTTTTTTTATGGTTTGAGTGATGGACTGAGGTTTGGGGAAAATTGTTTTATTTTGTTTAGTAAAGTATATGTGGCATCACATGTATGTGTTTAGATATTGGAATAATATTTCTAATAGTGATTATATACTATATATGTTATGTGTCACACTAAGGCTCTAGACAAATATAGTATAATAGATTGTTTATGTGACAGAATGATGCACTACGCACCACTTTTTTTTTGTGTGAGTGTTCTTGGGGATGGTCTTCTATGACGTGTCAAATCCTGGTTGGATTCATAGACTGATGCTTCATGTTTTTTGACCTTCTATTAATGGTTTCGGAATTTAGTATCGATGCTTCACTTTGTAGTGCACCATAATTCTCGAGGGAAGGACTGACACACTTGAACCTAAGGGTATGGACACGACATTCCATATCAAGGTTAGGATGGTCAAAAATGACGTTTTGAGTCCCGATTGTATTCATGGATTGATGATTCTTATTTTCCGACTTGTGACCTAGTGGTTGGGATGGCCAGACGTGGCATACTATATCATGGTTGGATGATTGGACTGAGTCTCCTTGTATGTCAACCAATGATCTTTGTTAATTATGGTTGGGATGGCTGGACATGGTGTACCAGATCCCAGTGTGATACTTGGAATAAGGCTCCTTTTATGTCAACCAGTGACCTTTGTGAATTATGGTTGGAATGGCCATACATGGCATATCAGTCGTGGTTAGATACCTGGACTAAGGCTCTATGAAAATTTTATATGATATGTGGTATAAGTTTGTATATATGTTCTTAGTATTTTTTTATGATACATGATATAGATGTCAGACTAATGGTCTAGGATTTTTAGTACTTCTGTGTGGTATTTGTGATAGATGTGTCAATGTTCCAAGTATGAGATAACTTTTGCATCATAAGTACATGGTATGGGATGACTTATATTAGTTTCTATAATGATAGAACTATTATATGATGGGTCTCCCAAATGGTCAGGTTTGGTTGTGGCTTCCATGGTTAAGGAGTCGTAGGTTGTTTGGGAATCACAGTCATGGTGACGTACTCAGAGACACCCCAACATTGGCTAAAGTATGTATGGTTGATCAAGGGTATGGAATTAGGGATTGGAAGTTGTTTTATTTTTATTTATTTTCAATATGTCTAGGAGGATCATATTTCAAGAGCATTCACTTGTGGAAGCATTTATAGGTTCACCATTGGAGTGTCATATAGAAATTTATTTCTCACCCCATGTACATGCACCTAGGTTTTCGTAAATTCCTTATGTATAATTTCAGTTTGACCAAAAATGCATGATAGATCGGGATGAGGACCTAGATTTCATGGTTGAGAAGGATGCTCGTGTGGATTTGAATAGTCGCGCAGGAGTAGCTTGACAGGGTGTTTGAGACTCGGTATGTGTTACAGCCCAGAGTTGGAAGTAGGGCCTATTGTATTTTTCATTTTCAATTTTTTATTTATGTTTATGTTTGATCATCCCAATGAGTGATCATTATTGTATGTATGACATGGATTTTTGGATCTTTACTATGTTTCATTTTATTACAGCATGTTTGCTTTCAGTTTATTTATTATTATACTTTCTCTATTGTGTATTATGTTTAGTTATTTACTTCTAGTTATGAACTATGATATGGGCGCATAGTATACTTGCAGTTCCACCTTAGACCCCTACTGCAAGTTGGTAGCCTCTGGCATATGAGGAGGCATACTTTAGGTCATGTGGTGACCCAACTTGGGGTACTAGTTTAGTGAATCCTAGGCTAGGGAAAATACAAAATGGTTTTAGAGAATATACATTACTATTATTTCATTATTTTGGGTTTGGTATATAGAAGATATATGAATGTTTCAGAACATATGATGGATATCAGTTGGTGCATCACGAACATATGCTCCAGTAGAAATTATAATTTATCAGGGACTGTGATTGATATTCTGGATTTGTGATGTTACAGTTGTATATGATTTTTACTTTGATCAATGCATATGTTGTTTAGATTTGATGATTTATGATGGATTTTAGGCTCTTGGACCATTACCAAGAGGCATGTGATTTGGTTTTGACTCTTAGCCTACATAGAAAAGAGCTGTCTCATGTTTCATATTAGACACATAGGATCCACATGTTATAGACCATATAGTGTTTGATCTTATGGATTTACATCTTATTTTTGGTTTGTGGATCTATGGTGAGATGCTTAACGATGAGGGTTCTGGTGTGGCTATTTTTTTTGGTTGGTGTAGTGACCTTTGTGGATTAGTATGGTATAATTGTAGGGTTGTTGGACCCCTAGTGGATGGTTTTGTTTAGGATTAGTTTCATTTATGGGTTCTCCAAGGAGCTTTCTGGTGTGTAGATTCTTTAAGAGGACATATTCCCTAGTGGTGGGTAGATAGTTGGTATATGATTCTTCTATGGTTCAAGACCCTAGAGGAGGGTGTTTTGACTTGTTGATGTTGTGTGATTATGACATGGGTGCATGTTGATTCCTCGCGATTTTTGTTCTTTTGTGATTTGGATTGGACCTAGTAGATTTATGTGAGACTTGATCGGTAAGACTATGTGGGAGAGCCTAGTGTCCCTTTTATGTGACTCCATATTAAGGATTTAGATCTGTTTAAATTTTTAGGGTGACCCATGAAAGGGGTCAACCGATTAATGTGTTCTTTTTGGTATATTAAGTACATACAGATGCTTTGGACTCTTAAAAATGGTACATGAATGGTGGATTTGGGTTTAAGTTTTACACTTTTTGTATTCCTTTTTATTTTTGGGATGGTTCACTTGTGTTCCAGGGGTTTTTCCTTGTGGTTGGTTTGAAACGTGTTGATTTTTTCAGGTAAATATCCAAGGAAATGGTTGTGTAGGTGATTTTATCTTGGTGGATTTGAGTTGGATCAGCCGCACATAAATTTCTCAAGTTTTATGTTTTGGTATTGTGAGCCAAGTTTCATGAGAGGTGAATCATTAGAGTTAGAGCAGGTTTGGTTTTTGGGTCACAAAAGTGTGTGCGAAGGTTTTTTGATAGTGGAATCTTGGATATGTGAGCACTGAGGATGCACTGTATCATTTTTCTTGTGGATCAAACATTACAAGAGTGTACGTCCAAGGTTCTTGGGTTTGGAAGGAATCTATGAGTGGTATTAGAATCATTTTGGGTGTGATGAAATTCTTGTGGTCATGAAAACCCCAATCCCCTAGGATAGAACTGTTATGTTCTTGATTGGATGAGGTTGTGGTGGTATTTGTTGATGAAATCTTATTATACTCATAGTTTAGAGATGATCATTTTCATTATCTTGACATTGTTCTATGTATGCTAAGATAGAACCATCTTTATTCCATGCTATATATATGTTTATTGGGGTTGATAAGGGGCCTCCTGGGAGGTTTCACTCATGGAGCGGTGGTTTTGAGACTGTATGGCGGGATCGCACCATCGGCTTTATGTGGGTGAGGTACCTATTATGGATTAGAAAATCGATGAATATCCTGGGTATTGTTCTCTTATGTTGGGAATAGAATATAGTAGATGTTTTGTTTTGTCACTATAGTGAGAGTGAGATGGCCATGTCTAGCTCCATAGTTTGGTTGTGATTGTGGAATGGGCTATGGAAAATATGTTTGGTTGTTGGGAAACATTAAGGATATTTATTTGGTGGGGAGAACCATGAGTTGGATGAATAGTTTTAATTATTTTGTGACATATCAGAATGGAAAAGTTTGGGTAGTCACTATCCTATAGGTTTTTTATGGTGGAAAGTGGTGTCTTGGCCTTTGGTGGCATGTATACCTTATCTTAGTATTTATGCAGAGGAAACTCATCTGACGTCTCTCAGTAGAACACAAAGAGTTTATCTTGATTTAATGGCCAAGGTGGGTCGAGATGTGTGGTTGGAATACCACTAAGTCTTCTCAAGGATGAGAATATTTATGGTGGGGAGGTTGTTGAGACCTAAGTTTTCTAGATTTTGAAATTTGAGCAGAAATTTAAATTTTTTGTTTTTAGGTGCTCATAAGGGGAAAATAGTCATTTTCTCCTAGAAGATGATATTGGATAATTTTTCTGACCAATTTGTTTGTTTTGGAATCTTGTGTTTACACTAGGACAAGAGTTTGGTAGATTTCTGGGCAGTTGGTGTTTTGACGGAATATTTAATATTTAATTAATTAAATATTAAATCATTTATGTGGTTTCTGGTGGATGTATCTTTTGAACAGAGCATCGTATTGAGATTCTCACACTTTAGTTGATTTTATTATAGGGAGTTACTCCTAGGTGAGGTACAACCCGCATCTGGTACTGGGATGCGGGATGACTGTTAAATGGGAAATTAATTAAAATAAATGAAACATAGCCCACCCCCATTTGGTGTTACCACACATGAGAGGTTAGGGGAAAGGGATACTCACTTGCATGCAATGGCTATACTAGGAGATAAAGGATAATTGAGATGAATAAATACTTTTTCCTTGGCATAGATTACAGCCAGATTGAGGTTCAATAGCTTCTGAGAGTGAATTTGAACCCAAAACTTTGTCGTTTATGCCACATGGTAGATCAGTTATCGGGTTCTATGACCTAATACCTGTAGTTTAGTTCTTTTTTAAATTTTTAAAGACCTTTGTTGACTGAAAAGGACCACATGGGGGTAAATATGTGATTATTTGTAGGAAAATTGGGATTTAGTGAAGTTCCTAGGGGTTCCCCATTCGGAAACCCTGACTACAAAGTGTGTGGTCTGAAGAACACATGTCATTTGTCCTTCCTGTTTGGGGAAGAAGAGAATAAGATGACTACATGGGTTGTATTATAGAGGACAAACCATGTAGTGTCACTTGGAATGTGGCCGATTATATGGCCAGATGACTAGAACAGTGGGGACATGGTTGTGTAGGGTACACAGCGAAAACCTATGTGGGTGACACATCATGTGTGATTAAATGACCATACACGGACACGCGGTTAGTCCATGTGAGATACATGGGTTGGTAACCCACGTATGGTACACGTAATTTACCTGAAATACATGTCGTGTACCTAGGTTTTAGATTCAATGTTTGGTAGGAGTACACGCCCATGTGGGGTGATGGGAGTACACACTATGTGCTCGGCTATACACATCGTGTACTACCACTTTCCTACCCTTTTATAGTTTTTGGATATTTTAACACCCTTGTGTTAGATTTAGACTCAAGAGGAGTCCATTTTTTTATTTTTTTCCTCATATATCTCAATGGAGGTATACTTTTGACATATAGAGTCATATGGATTGTGTTTTGGACCAATGTAGTTCATTAGGAGATTTTATTTGAGGATTGCTTTCAGGAACCTCTAGTGGGATGGTTGTGAGCAATGATGTCAGGTTAGGATTTTGAGATTAGTGATTGGCCTATCCTAATCCTTCCATGGAGTTTTTCTTGAGGTTCCATGGATGTATCCTAGAAGGTGGGATTGAGTAACATATCTGTGGAAATTTTCTTTTTCCCTGTGTATTGGGACCAGTTTCTTGAGGTTAGAGTATTTGGGGGTCGAGTATTATGTTGGAGGGTTAGTTTGATTGGAGATTTTGGTTTTTGTTGACATTATAGGATGATGGTTACTTCTGGTTATCATTGTGGTGTTTATTTGAGTTTAATGGACTTTTGAGAATGCCCTGGTGGGATATATTCTAGTTAAGTGATTGTTGGATGCCTTTGTTGGTGCATTGTTGATCAAGGATCAGTTGGCGGTCACTGAGGGCTGTTTGGGGATGTTCTTATGATGGGCTTTCCTTGAGTTCTTAGATGAGATAGAGGAACCCCTCATTAGATGTCCTATGTTTGATGTTTCCTTTGGGGCTATTTGAGGATCTCTTTATGGGCATGGGTGTCCTACTATCCCTCGTTAAGTTTTTTATGGGTTTCAGATATTGAGTTAGGGTTTATGCCAATGAGGCTATGTTGATAGGGTTAGGTTTCCAAATTTTGGAACTTAGATTATTAGTAAGGAATGTGATGGATGAGAGGGCTGGAGAAAAGGTCCATAAGTATAGTTCTGGATATCCATGATTGAGATTATTAGAATGGGGGTCTGTATTGGTACTAATAGTTTGTTTTTGGTTTGAGTGTTGGACTGAAGTTTTAGGAATGTTCTTTTATTTTGTTGAGTATAGTGGATGTGACGTAACATGTATATGGTTAGATGTTGGACTGAGGTTTCAGGCATGGATAGTATAATATATGAATTAGGTATCAAACTGAGGATCTAGAAATACATAGTATACTGTGTTGTATATGTGCTGGACTAATTATCTAGGCACCAATTTTTTTGTGTATGATTGGTCTTGGGGATGGTCATCCATGATGTGTCAAATCTTGTTTGGATTCATGGACTGATGCTCCATATTTACCGAACTGTGATTTATGGTTTTGGGATGTTAGAAGGATTCTACACTCCCCAATGCAGTATATTTTTCAAGGGATGGACTGGTGATCTTGAACCCAAGGGTATAGACATGGAATTTCTTATAGAGTTTGGGATGGTCAAACATATTTTTATGAGTCTTGGTTGGATTCATGGACTGATTCTCTATGTTTTCTGACTTGTGACCTAGTGGTTGGGATGGATGGATGGGGCGTAATAGATCCTGATTGGATACTTGTACTAAAGGTCCTTGTATGTCGACCAATGACCTTTTTGAATTATGGTTGGGATGTTTGGATGTGGAATAGTATATCCTAATTTGATACTTCGAATGAGGCTCTTTTTATGTCAACCAGTGACCTTTTTTAATTATGTTTGGGACAGACAGAAATGGAATATTGGATCCCAGTTAGATACTTAGACTGAGGCTCCAATAATGTTTAATATTATTTGGGGTATAAGTTTTGAAAGATGATCTTGGTATTGTTTTTTATGATACATGAGATAGATTCTAGATTGATGGTCTCAACTTGGTAGTACTTATATGTGGTATTTGGGACAAATGTGTTGAGGTTCTAAGTATGATATAATGTTTCTTTCATGTGGACATCATATGGGATGACTTAGATTAGTATCTAGGATGGTAGCACTATTGTAGGATGGGTCTATAAAATGGTCACATTTGGTTACAAAATCAATGGTTATGGATCTGTAGGTTGTTTGGTAAGCATAATCATGGTAACATTCACAGATACACCTCAGCATTTTCCTAAGCAGGTATGGTCAGTTGAGGTCTTGTAACTAGGGATCGATGGTAGATTTATTTGTATTTGTTTTTAGTATAGTTATGTTGAGAATATTTCATGATCATACCCTTATGGAAATTCTTATAGGTTCAACGTTGGGGGTGGCCTACTGAGATCTATTTATCACCCTCTAAATGGGAACCATGGTGTGTGTACAGACCTTATGTATACTTTTAGTTTGATCATAGATTCATGATGGATCAATTCAATGACCCAAAGTTCATAGTTGAGCAGGATGCTTGTGTGGAGTCGACTGGTCAGGATGGAGTAGCTTGATAGGGTGTTGGATATCGGGTATCTATTATGTCCTAGAGTTGGAAGTAGGTCCTATTGTATTTTTACATTTTATTTGTTTATTTCTATTTATGTGTGATAAATCCAGTGGGTGATCATTGTTGTATGTATGACATGTTTGTTTAGGGCTTTACTATATTTCATTTTATTATAGAATTTTTAGTTTTAGATTATTTATTATTCCAATTTCTCTATTAAATATGGTGTTTGGTTATTGAATTCTGGTTGGGCACTCTGATATGGGGGTATAGTCTCCTCCCAATTCCACCTTAGACCCCCACCACTAATCAACAGCCTCTAGCGTACGAGGAGTCATGCTTAAGTCCATGTGGTGACCTAACTCAGGGCATTGGTTTAGTGAATCCCAATTATTGGATGTTATAGTATATACACCCCATTAAATAAATATGTGGTGAACATGGAATGTGTCTCACAGAAAAATAAAAGTGAGATTGAAATATTTTACCTTAAGTCTCGACTTCCTTTATACTTGTTCAATCCTCATATATAATAAATATAAGTTTATTATAAATATATTAAAGAACCATAATTATATATATCATACCATATATGATATACTTATTTCCTTTACTTGTTTATTAACAATTCCATGTTAAATTCACATTTTGGGAATTAACTGATTTATTTTTCATATATGTTTTGATTTTCTATTTTAGTTCTTATTACTTTAATCATGGATAAATCATATATAGAATAATAATCATGAAATAATTATAATAATTATACATTAATTATACATTTAATACTATTAATGAAATGTGGTTTCGATAAATGAAGTATGTTATGACCATGGAGATGTTAGGACGTACATACACATTGGTAAAATTTTCATTTTTCAATGATAATTATGGAAAGGAGGTAATTAATATCACATATTTATAAAATGATCATTATATCATAAAAACTATATGATTTATTTAAATATACTTATACATATTGTAAGAACCCAGTTCTTATTCTTGAGGTACGAGTTTCTTCTTTTCCTTTTTCCTTCAGTGTATTTGAGAAAATAAGGAAAATGGGGGAAAATCCCAAATTTTTTGGGTACACACTATGTACTTTTCCACACGCCATGTACTTTGGTCGTGTGGGATGAGTACACAGGGCATGTAGCCCTATCAGTGATGAAAGGTGTAAAAACTGACTACACGCCGTGTAGTTGGTATTTACACGTCGTGTAGTCAGTCGGCATATGAATAGAAAGGTGGTGGAAGTAGCCGCCAGCTGAGCGATAGTACACGTCGTGTATTAGGAAATAAACGTCGTGTACTCATGTCAGAAATTAAATAATTCTGTAGTGAAAAGTAGCCTCCAGAGGAACAGTTAAATGAGAAAAGTACACGTTGTGTACTTGAGAGAACACGCCGTGTAGTTTGTTTTTGTTTTTTTTTCTTAAAATGGGCAGTAGCCTCCTCTGTTTACAGAGGAATCTTAGAACGCTAGAGGAGAGTGGGAGAGACGGCCGGAGCTTGGAGGATCTTCCGAACTCACACCAGGAACCCAATTCCGTATCCGTTGATCTCCTTGGAACCGCACGGGTAAGATCTTCCTTCCCCTAGAGCCTTTCTTACCAATTTTTTCCCGAGGGAAAGTTATTTGAGTTTGAATAGGATTATTTTCATCTCAGATCTACTCTGTTCTTGGTTGTTTCGGGAGTAATCTTTCACATATACCAATCAAGGGCTATCGAGGTAGGTGGTCCGGTGTTTATTTTCAACTGTTGAGTTGAATTTGTGTATCGTTGTGCTACGGACCCATGTTTGGGGTGTCGTATAGTTGTGGACTTTGCTGAAAAGATATCTAGAATTGTATAGATAATATAATGACAAGTTTAAACTACTATTTGGGATCACTCCTTGGATCCAGGACCACCCCTGGGGTGTGTTCCTCTGGTTATCCATTTGTCCAGGTTACCCGAGGGTATACTGTAAAATTTAGCATGCTTTTAAATTTCCTTGAGAGTAATTGTATATAATTGCTCGCTTATATGTTGGGTTCGGCCCGGTTACTTGTATAGCCTGAGTTCAGTGTCTCGTTTAGCCTTCAGGCAACCTTTCTCATGCCCGTGGGTAGTAGTTCATGTGCCTATGGGCAAAAGATTCTGTGCCTATGGCTGAAACCTCACACGCCTATGGGTGATATTTGTTATTTCTGTGGGCAGACACCTATGGGTTTCGACTCTGCTTACCTGAGGGTAAGGTTTGTATGTCTGAGGACAATGTCATCATGAATGTTCACTGTGATGATTTTCATATGTTTTACCTCTTAAGTTAAAGAACAGGCTTGGCATTGTTAAATGAATATTAAAAATAGCAATATAGCTGGTAAAGTTAGTTACTTTTGAGTACTGCTTAGTTTATTTCATTTTCTACTGCAAACTGTTGTTGCACATTTTCACTAACAGTTGGGCATGGGTCTTTGGTGGTTTCCTACTGGGATTTATTTCTCACACCATGTTTGAGTCATGTCTTCGGCCCAAACAGACTATATTGATGTAGGTGTCGATAGAGGAAAGGGTCCCTACACAGGTACATGATTGTTGCAAAGGAGTAGGAGATCATGGGACCGAGCTTAGGCTTGCGATGCTACTGAGCTCCTGTTGCACTGTTTTGTTTTTGTTGTAACTTGTACTTTGATCTGTACCGTATTGTATTACAGTTTATCCTATTCTGGATTTTTTCATAGAATAGTGACATGTTGTAACCTGATATATATATATATATATATATATATATATATGACTGCTGATTCTCTTTTACTTTAGTTGTATGTTGTTTACTGCTTCCGTGGTTCCATGTTGTATGTTATTTATATTTTCCACTGTGCTACACTTTGACAAATTAGGGCATAGTTTCCCCACTATCAGACCTGGGCCCTCACTGCTAGTCGGTACCCTCTGGCGTTTGGGGAAATGCACTTGAGGTTATGTGACCAACCGGGTTAGGGGGACTCGTGGCGTGGCACCCAAATCCAGAATGTTACAAAGTTGTATCAAAGGAGTTCCTTTTTCTCTTTGACTTTCTGTTTGGAGCCTTATTCAGGTATAGGACGGAAATGGTAGTTGGTAATATGTTGTGCCCGGGAGTAGCTAACCCGTGTACAGGGAAAAGCTAGTCTACCTCGGTTATTGCAAATTTTCTGATTTTTCAATTTTACAGTTGATTTGATTTTCACCATTGGGTGACACACTTGCGGTGTGCTATTTATATTTTATACATGGGTTCTATTTATTCGCAACCTGATGAGATGAGGGTATGTCATCTCATGCATCATTTAGGCACATGCTAGAAATCACATGTCATGCATTCTTCCATTCCATGTAGGTGCATTAGAAATTGCATGTTCTTGTGATAGTTTTTGTGCTAGAAAATCATGTTGTTGTGATAGCTATTTTGATAAATACCTACTATTTGATAGGGTATTTTTCTGTGAGGCTGAGAAAATGAACACCAAAATTTGGTTCTTGAGGAGTATGGGCCCTCATTGACCGAAATTTGGTGGACATTGACTGTTTATCTTGTTATAACACGCATAAGATTCCAAACTTTGATTCGCGGGGAGTATGAGCCCTCACGGATCAGAATTTGGCACTTAGGTGTTATCTTCAGTTTTTCTGGGTTCCATAGTAGTTTCTAAGGCTTGCTGTCTAGAAAAACCCAGAATACACGCCGTGTAGTTTTGTCTACATGCCATGTATTCTTCTATTCAGGAATAATAGAAAAAGTTTTGAGTACACACCATGTACCCTAAGTACACGCCATATAGTTGCTACCTGTGTCACAGGTCGTGTGGGCAGAGACACAGGATGGGGAAGTTCTAGAGGGCACACGCCGTGTAGTCATTTCACACGTCATGTTGTGTGGACCCTGTGTCCGGCCGTGTAACTAACAACACAGACGGAGGAAATATTTTCTTGTACATGTCGTGTCAATGATGAACATGTCGTGTAGTTTAACCGGGGGACCCGGCCGTGTAGCTAACAAACACGGGTCGGTGTTACCTCTTCTTTCACACGCCGTGTACCTATGGGACACGCCATGTAGTCTTGACTGGAGAAAGAACATGTGGACTTGACCATGTGGCTGGGCAGATGGAGTTGTGTACACACCGTGTGTGGGTTTAATACGTCGTCTAGTGTCAGCTGAGTAGCCATCCATGTCACTAACGACACGGGCAGTTGTAAATTTAGCCGTACACACCGTGTCTATCTGGGAAATGCCGTGTAGTTTTGTTTAAAGGAGAGTCGTGTGGATAATCCGTGTAGAGGGACTCGGGCAGGGAGGAAACTACAATTACACACCATGTGTGTGGACAACATGCAATGTGTTTTGGGGTGTTACATGACCATTTTTGGTAGAGTACACTCCCATGTAAAAGACCTGAGGAAACACGCCATGTAGTTATTATACACGTTGTGTAGTCTTGTTTTGTAAAACCTGAAAGTTTTATTTTCCTTGTTCCCTTCTTACACTCCTTGTTTTCAGTCCTTGATAAATCTTGATCTAAGGTGTTCATTTGACCTTGTAGATTCATGCCACCAAGACGACCACCTGTTGTTTTCCAGGAGAGCAGAAACTATTTTACTCCTAAGATGGCGGGATATGGGCTACTAGTGGATCCTACAGTAGTGCCAGATGTGATTCCAGCCGTTATACCGGACATAGGCGTGGAGGTGCAGTTCCGTGAAGGTTTCATGTGGTTCATTCAGACCTTCTAGGGAGCACCACAGGCCGCCACATCGATGGGAGAGCTGACGTATATATTCCAGCAGCAGCATCTGTCTATGTTTTCAGGGGATGGCGGACCACAAGCTATGGAGTCATGGATGGATTCTGTGCAAACTATTTTCAATCATCTAGATACGCCTCCAGGGCGGAGGGTCAAGCTCTCTACTTATATGCTGCGTGATTTCGCCAAGAGGTGGTGGGATGTTACCACCCAGTCTGAGCATCACTGCGACATGGTGTGGGAAGATTTTCAGGAAACTTTCTATGCCTTATTCTTCCTGGAGACGCTGAGGGTAGATCGAGCTTAAGAGTTCTTGAATCTGCAGCAAGGCGCTATGTTAGTGATGGATTATTTTTCTCGCTTCACCGAGCTTCAGCGTTTTTCACCCATTATGGTGGGTGATGAGACGTTGAGGGTTAGACGCTTTGAGGATGGTCTTCAGAGTGACATCCGAGCACTGGTGAATGTTTTCAAGTTTCCTACAGTGCATGCTATTGTGAACCAGGAACTGATTACTAAATGGAACCTGTGGGAAGCTAGTGGTGTGGGTCAGGGCGGTTCGACACCAGTCTCTGGTACTATTTCTACTGATAAGAGGAAGAGGCAGATGGATTTATCTCACGGTGGCAGTACTATCCATAGGAATACTTCAAATGGACAAGTCATGTGCTACCAATGTGGTAAAGAGGGGAACAAGAGACCACATTTTCCATGTGACCCAGTGGAGTGCCGAGCTTGCGGTAGAATGGGTCATCTTCAGTATTTTTGTAGGGGGTTTCCACCAGTGTCTATTGAGTGGGGTTCTGTGCAGACTTCATGTGCGGGAGTAGGACCAGCAGCTTCTTACCAGTCTGGAAATTGGGGTATGACAGGGCGTGCAGGCAGAGATGTTGGTCGTGGTTGTGGTAGCCAGAAACCAAGATCTCATAGGAAGCATGGTAGGATAGCACAGGGTATCCAGGCTGTGTCGCAGGGCCATGGCACTGGGCAGGCATATGCAGTGCAACATACCCAATATGAGCAGGATCCCGGACCTTCTGCTGCCAGAGGTACTATTTTAGTAGCTTCTGTTTTATCTTCTGTACTTTTTGATATGAGGGCTACACATAACTTTATATTTATTCCCATTGTGGAGAGTCTTGGAATCTGTGTTTCTTTTTCTTCTGATGTTATGATGCTGGACACTCCGTTGGGAACTAGAATTGCTAGTGTGGGTCAGTGTAGAGGGTTCCCCCTAGAGGTTTGTGGGTGTCACTTCCTATGGGACCTCTATGTCTTGGAGATGACGAGCTATGATGTCATTCTCAGGATGGACTGGTTGGTACCTTTCTGAGCCTTTGTGGATTTCTATCGTCACAGGGTGAGTTTTACATCACCAGAGGGCGGAGAGTTTAGATACAAGGGTGAATGGGATGTCCAGGCGAGCCGATCTGGACCCGAGCATCGTGGACGAGGTGGAGTGAAAGCCCAGATTGCAAGTTTATATCTAGATGATCAGGGGACTTGTTAGAAGGATTTACCCCCAGTAGTTGATTGTTTCGGGGATGTCTTCCTGGATGAATTTTCAGGTCTACCTCCAGAGAAAGAGGTGGATTTCTCTATTGAACTTGTTCCAGGAGCGTCATCGGTTTCCATTCCTCCTTATAGGATGGATACACCTGAGTTGCAGGAGCTCAAGAGACAGTTAGAGGAGTTGCAGTCAAAGGGTTTCATCCAACCCAGCACTTCTCCATGGGGTTCGCCGGTCCTTTTTGCAAAGAAGGAGGATGGTACCCTCAAACTCTGTGTGGATTATCGGAAGTTGAACCAAATAACAGTTAAGAACCGATATCCCTTACCGAGGATTGATGATCTTTTCGATCAACTTCAGGGATCATGACTGTTCTCAAAGATTTACATGATGTCCGAATATCAACAGTTGCATGTTAGACCATCTGATATACCTCTCACAGCCTTCCGAAGCAGGTATGGTCTATATGAGTACTTGGATATGTCGTTCGGACTCACGAACACGCCAGCAGTTTTCATGGATCTAATGAATCATGTGATCCACCTTTATCTGGACTCTTTTGTGGTAGTCTTTGTGGATGACATCTTTGAGTACTCTCACACTCGACATGACCATGCCACCCATCTTGGGATCATTTTGAGTATACTGAGATAGAATCGGCTATATGTTAAGCTCTCAAAGTGCCACTTTTGGATGGACCAGATAAACTTCCTGGTTCATATCATCTCAGAGGTAGGAGTTACGGTAGACCCAGAGAAAGTGAGAGCATTAGTTTCTTGGGAGAATCCTAAGAATGTGTTTGAAATACGGAGTTTCTTGGGGCTGGCTGGTTATTACAGGTGCTTTATACAGGACTTCTCCCACTTAGCAATGTCGTTGATGGGTTTGACTAAGAAGGGTGTAAAGTTTTTTTGGTCAGAAGCTTGTGAGACAACATTTTAGGAACTTAAGGGAAGGTTGACATCAGCACCAGTCCTAATACTTGCAGAGAAAGGGAAGGGATATATGGTTTACTGTAATGCATTAGGTATTGGGTTGGGAGCTATGTTGATGTAGGGTGATTGAGTAGTTACGTACGGGTCTCAGCAGTTGAGGCCACAAGAGAGAAATTACCCGACGCATGATCTCGAGTTGGCTACAGTTGTTCGTGTGTTGCGTTGTTGGAGACATTATCTCTTGGGGGATAATTTTGTGGTTTTCAATGACCACAAAAGTCTCAAATATATCTTTACCCAGCGTGACTTGAACCTAAGACAGCGAAGGTGGGTTTAATACCTTCAGTCCTTTGATTTTGGGCTTTCCTATACACCTGGAAAGGGTAACCCAGTTGCAGATGGACTAAGCAGGAGGACTCAGAAACAGGCAGTGCAGGAGTCCAGTGGTGAGTGGCAGCTTATGGATTTGTTCTCTGAGATGCATTTGGAGGTGCACGATAGTCAGGGGCAAACCTATCTTTCTTCCCTAGATATCACTTCTACCCTCTTGGATAGAGTGGGGATGAGACAACAATCAGATTCAGAAGGCCTAGTTCTATGGGAGTTGGTGGCAAGTGAGGACCCTCCTCCTCGATGGATGATAGGCAATGATGAGGGACTGTGTTTCCATGGATGAGTGTGGGTTCCAAGGGATATACGTGAGGACCTGATGCGGGATTTTCATGCTTCATCTTGGGTTGTACACCATGGGGTTACCAAAAATGTATTTTGACTTGAGATTTCAGTATTGGTGGTCAGGTATGAAGAGAGAGGTAGTTGGGTTTGTTACAAGATGTTCCGCCTGTCAGTAGGTGAAGGCAGAGCATTAGAGGCCATCCGGACTATTACAATAGTTTCCCATATCGGAGTGGAAATGCGATGATGTCGTGATGGATTTCGTGACTGGGTTACGGAGGTCACCTTGAGGCAATGATGTCATGTGGGTTGTTGTGGATAGACTCATGAAGGTACCTCAGTTTTTACCAATCAAGGAGACCATTTCTACTGACGATCTCGGGAAGCTGTATATTTGAGAGGTAGTACGTCTTCATGGGGTTCCTCGTTCTATCATTTCTGATAGAGATGCCCGCTTTACGTCTCGAATCTGGCAGAGTTTTTTCAGGGAACTGGGTACACAGGTGATTCTGAGCACAGCTTACCACCCTCAGACCAATGGACAGTCAGACCGTATGATACAGGTGCTTGAGGACATGTTGCGTGCATGCATCCTAGACTTTGGGGGGTCTTGGGAGAAGCATATACCCCTGTTCGAGTTTTCCTATAATAATAGTTTTCAGGAAAGTATTGAGATCGCATCATACAAGGATTTATATTGTAGGACATGCTGATCACCTTTGGGCTGCATGGAGGCAGGTGAGGCAGCTCTACAGGGACCATGTCTCGTGCAGGAGACTTCAGAGCAGGTCCATTTGATACAGAAGTGGATGGCTACTGCGCAGTCTCATCAGAAATCTTATATTGATCGCCGCAGATGACCCTTGGGGTTTATGGTTGGGGATCAGGTTTTCTTGTGTGTTTCACCGGGGTTGAGACACAGTCGAATCAGGAGATAGGGTAAACATTCACCGAGGTTGGTGGGGGCGTTTGAGATTCTGGAGAGAGTCAGGCCGGTTTCCTGTCAGTTGTAGTTACCAGAGAGGTATCGGTCCATGCACGACGTCTTCCATGTATCTCAGTGGTGCCATTATCACTAAGACCCATCTCATGTTTTTTATCCTGAGGAGGATGAGCTTCAGGTCGATGCATACTTTGAGGAGAATCTGATTTGTATTGTTGATAGGAGCACGAAGGTTCTCCGAGTCTGGTCAGTTCCTCTCGTAAGGGTGCTATGGAAGCATGGCCAAGTGCAGGATGAAAACTGAGAGTGGGAGACCGACGTACATGCTCAGTGTCCAGAGTTGTTCTGAGATTAATCTTCACCACCCTTGGAAGGGAAATTCGGGGAAGAATTGCTTTAAGGGGGGAAGTTTGTAAGAACCCGGTTCTTATTCTTGAGGTACGGGTTTCTTCTTTTCCTTTTTACTTCAGGGTATTTGAGAAACTAAGAAAAATGGGGAAAATCCCAAATTTTGTGGGTACACGCCATGTACTTTTTCCGTGAGGGATGAGTACAGAGGGTGTGTAGCCCTATCAATGATGAAAGGTGTAAAAACTGACTACACGGCATGTAGTGGGTATTTACACACCGTGTAGTCAGTCGGAAGATGAATAGAATGGTGGTGGAAGTAGTCGCCAGCTGAGCAATAGTACACGCCATGTATTTGAAAATACACGTCGTGTACTCAAGTCGGCAAGTAAACAGTTTGATAGGGAAAAGTATCCACCAGAGGAACAGTCAAATGAGAAAAGTACATGTCGTGTACTTGGGATTACATGCCATGTAGTTTTTTTTGGCTTAAAATGGGTAGTAGCCTCCTCTGTTCATAGAGGAGGCTTAGAACGCTGGAAAAGAGTGGGAGAGATGGCCAGAGTTTGGAGGATCTCCCGACCGCACACCGGGAACCCGATTCTGTATCCATCAATCTCCTTGTAACCGCACAGGTAAGCTCTTCCTTCACCTAGAGCCTTTTTTTCCAATTATTTCCTAAGGTAAAGTTATTTGAGTTTGAATGGGATTATTTTCATCTTATATATTCTCCATTCTTGGTTGTTTCAAGAGGCGTAGTTCACGTATATTGATCAGGGGCTATCGAGGAAGGTGGTCTGGTGTTTATTTCCAACTGTTGAGTTGAATTTGTGTACTGTTGTGCTACAAACCCATGTTCAGGGTGTCATATGGTTGTGGACTTTGCTAAAAAGATATCTAGAATTGTATAGATAATATAATGACAAGTTTAAACTACTTTTTGGGATCACTGCTTGGATCTAGGACCACCCCTGGGGTGCTTTCCTCTGGTTAGCCATTTGGCCAGGTTACCCGAGGGTATACCATAAAATTTAGAATGATTTTAAATTTCCTTAAGAGGAATTGTATATAATTGCTTGCTTATATGTTGGTTTCGGCCCGGTTACTTGTATAGCCTAAGGGCAGTGTCTCGTTTAGCCTACGGGCAACCTTTCTCATGCTTGTGGGCAGTGGTTCATGTGCATGTGGGAAAAAGATTTTGTGCCTGTGGGCGACACCTCGTATGCATGTGGGCGATATTCATTATGCTTGTGGGCAGACACCTGTGGGTTTCGACTTTGCTTACCTGAGGGTAAGGTTTGTATGTCTGAGGACAGTGTTATCATGAATGTTCACCATGGTGATTTTCATATTTTGTACCTGTTAAGTTAAATCACAAGCTTGAAATTGTAAAATGTATATTAAAAATGGAAATATAACTGGTAAAGTTAGTTACTGTTGGTTGGAGTGGATACTCAAGAGGGGGGTGAATTGAGTTCCAATTAAAATTTCTATTAAAAATATTTCTCTTAATATCCCCTAATTAAAAAAAAAGTTAAACTGCAGTGAATCTATACATAGTGTAAATGTTCAATTAGTTTCTTAAAGACTGATTAGGTCTCAGTTAATTTGATCTAAAGATTAAATTGACTTTTGAAACTAACATACTGGTTTACAATAAGTATAAACACTTTCTAATTTAGCTATCAATGTAACTTTAAAAAAATTATATTTCAAAGTATTTTGCATCGGAATATGAAATATATATATATATAGTATACTTATGACTTAAACTAAAAATAACAGCAGATGTAACCAAGAGGATCAGTCTCAAGCCGAGACTTAGTCCTCTCAAACAATTTATATAAATTGATTCACACCCTGGATCGGGGTTAACAACAGTACAATATTGTCCAGGTCCAAACACCTCTACCACAGTTACGTGGGAAAACAAACAACAGCTCACAGCTGTCCAGGCCTTACTCGACCTCTACCACTATCCACAGGGGGAAAACAAGAAAGTTAAGAGTTTGAGTGAGGATTTAGGAATCCTCCAGCTTAGAACAGGAGACAATGTGTGTGTAAAATGAACAGGGTACACACACTGCTCAAAATGTAGATGAGATAATCACTAAAGTAAGTGAGAATGAGTTTAGAAAAGCTTTAGTGATTGGCAGTGCAGCTCTGGACTCGTTTGATTGGTCATAAAAGCTTCTAAGTCCTTCTCTGGTTTCTGTCTGAAAAACAGAGTGTCTTTTTCTTCTTTGGTTCCAGGTTCAGATTTTCACCCTGAGTGCATGAAGTGTTTGTTGTAGTTCTTCACTCAAGATGCAGCTTTTGTTCTCCTCAAGAAAAGAATTACTTCATGTATGTCTAGTGTTCTTGAAGTATGGATGTAGTCTTTTTGTATGCACCACTTTCTAGTTCTTTCTTCACACTTCAAGCACCTTCTTGTTTTATTTTTATGATCTTCTCTTTCACGCCCATATCAACTCTTCTTGTTCTATCTATTCATGTCGTCATATTTCCAGTGTTCTCTTTCCTTCCCTTTATAGATTTCATCTTCAGAAAAAGTAATGATAACCTTTTTCATGGTTACTAGGTACGGTTCCCTCACAAGGCAACAGAATTCATTAAATAACATTAACTGCATTAAAAACATCAAATATAACCATTGATTAATAAATAAATAATATTGAGACTATAGAGTTTGACTGGTTGGTCAATCATTAGTATCCTTATGTTGGTAGATGTGTATGGTTGACTTTGTGTAACAGGGACCTTCCATCGGTAGCTCTTTGAATGTATTAGTAGCTCCTTGGTATCGGTAGCTCTTACTCTATATATCGGTAGCTCTTGACATATGTAGCTTTATATACCAGTGACTTCATTCTATCAGTGGCTCTTGTTTTATCGGTAGCTCAATGTATCGATGACTATTTGTACTTGTATCAGTCGATCTTGTTATCAGTAGCTCTTTGCATCGATAGCTGTTTGCACTTGTATCGGTGGATTTACTCTATCGGTAACTGTCAGTAGACTGGTTATATCGGTAGCTCTAGTAGGTCTGTAGACTGATTCTATCGGTATCTCTAGTCTGTCGGTAGCTCTATGTTTCAGTACCTTGTGTCAGTAGACTTAGGGTCTCTGCATATCGGTAACTTCATTTTGTTCCAGTTATTTTGTGTATCAGTAGTCTTATGCACGTCGGTAGCTCCATTCTGTTCTATAGGTAGGCTTGTTATATGCTTACCGGTAGCTCTGTTCATATCGGTAACCTTAGCTTATCGGTGACTCTGTCTATCGGTAGACTAAGTCTATCGGTAGACTGAGTACCAGTAGCTCTTTATCAGTAGCTATACGCAGATCAGTGACAAACATATCCGATTGTGTTAGAATTACATCAGAACTTATATAAACATAGGAAAATATTGATTAACATATTTCAGAGACTATTTTAATATTATTATCATCTTGATCACAGATTGAAAGAATTAATATATAGAAAAACATTAATTGGGATTATCAAAGTATATGAAAGCATAATTGGGATTATCAAAACATGTGAGGTCAACAATCTCCCCCTTGTTGATAATCACAACTTATGATATTATCATTTTAAAAAAGTGAATAATTGTATCAGAGGATATATCAATAAATTCAATTGTATGAGATAAAATAGTATATTATAGACCATAAAGTATCAGAGATAGAAATTAAATGCAATGGTATCAGATATAAAATTAAAAGCAATGGTATCAGAGAATTAAATGTAATGGTATCATAGGGGAAATGCCTGATAGCTCTTCCTTAGATAAAATTTCTCCCCTTTTCTTACTTTCTCCCCAATATTTATTCTCCCCCTGGGTGAATATTTCCCTTTATTTGGTACTTTGAATATCTCTCCCCTTTTATAGAATCATTGTAGAATATTTCTCCTCCTTTTTGATAATCAAAAAGTGGGAAACAACAAAGAGAAGAGGAACAAAATGAGAAACAAAAGAAATCCACTTCTATTAAATGTTACAAAAAGGTACATATATAGAAAACAAATTACAATGGATTCCTATCAAACATTCTAGCCACTTGTTCAATCCACATCTTCAATGTGAGATTTTCCCTTGGGATGAGAAGCGTATTTAGGTGGTGTGGATGCAGGTGAAGGCTTAGGAATTCCAGAAATGATCATAGGAGGCTGAACCACTAACACTGTGACTGGCCTATACTAAGGAGTTCTTTGAGTGATCATAGGAGTAAGGCTTTGAATTTCTTTTTCTAGAGTCATTTGAACTGGAGAAGCAGTAGAGGCAGAGGCTGGTAAAGCAGGAGGTACAATCACTGTCCTAGCATCAACATGCAGAAAAGTTAGCAAAAGATTTCTAAAATCCATAATTATTCATCCTCCTCTCTCCATAGTAGATATGAAGTCATCCTTGTTTTCGATAAATTTGTCCAATGCTGGAGTCAATTCCCCTAGCTTGCTAACTTGATCTCTGAAGGCTTGATTGACAGGAGGCGGCTTCATATTTTCTATCAGGAGCTTGAAGTGGTTGGTCATTTGGTTCTTCATGTAAATCTTTTGGAAATAGGAATCCACCTTATCTTTCACTTATTTCTGTGAGGCAGAAGATTCTCTCATATAGTCTTGGACTATCTTCATTATTTCTCGAGCTGAAACTCTGGTAGAAAGAACAACTTTTCCCAGATCAGATGAGTCCACAGATCCACTGGTTGAAGCTGAACCAGGCTCCTCCTTCATCATAGCTCGAATTTGATTCAAATACACTGAGGTTTTAGATGCAACAAAACCAATAGAGAAGGTTATTGTTTCCTTGAAGTTTTTGGTCAACCCACTAATAAGATTTTTAACTTGGGAATCCTAGGTTTTAACATGATCTTTCATGGAAGTTTTAAAACCTTGAAACACTGAAACCATCTAGCTTACAACACTTTTGACATAGTCTAAGTCCTTGTCTGCTTGGGATTTTGAGCTCATGTAAGAGTCTAAAGAGATAACTGATTTCTTTAGAGCTTCAAGATCTGATTCCATTCTAGATACTTGAGTCTGGAAATATTTAACTTCTTCCACTATTTATGCCATAAAGTTTGACAAATTACAATCTAGAGAGAGTTAAAAAGATCTTTCCAACATACTCATCTCTTCAAAAAAAACAGTGCTTCATCTCAGCAACTGAGGCACTAAAAGACTCTTTCAGATCATCCTTTAAGGATTCCAGATCAGCCTTAGTGATCAAATTAGTAGGTGAAACAGCAACAGATACTCTTACAGATGCTAAACTGACCACTGAGTTAGTCATGATCGATTGAATTGAAGATACCAGAGAAACTTCCATATTATTTACCTCTTCCACAAAACTTTCCTTAAGATTTTTCTTCAAAGTATCCAGGTCATGAATTCTGACCACATATTCAGGGAACAACTCAGTCTCAACATCATAAATAATCTTTGGTCTATTGAGAGATGCCTCATTATTAGAATCAGGATAGTCTAAACCAAAAACTACAAAACCTAGGTCTTCTTCCCAATCCTCAATTCCAACAGCCACTGTAACACTTCCAAACTTGGATTGATGCTCCCCCTCAATGGGTGCATTCTCTTGTATAGAAAGAATATTCTCAGAGGGTCTTTCTTACTCAGAATAGTCTTCTATTATCACTTCCATCTCTACAATAGCAGGAGGGTCCTCTGGATTAGGTACAACTTCTTCCCTTTCTCCGTCCACATCCTGAGCAGGCACAACTGAGCTTCCAATTAATGGACTCATACTTAAACTTACAGAATCAGATGCTTTAGAGACATTCTCCTTTTCTTCTTTATGCTCAGAGTCTGGCTAGTCTTCCTCATCAGAAGGTGTGTCTTCTTCTACTAAGGCTTCCTTTCTAGAAGACACAATTTTAGCAGCAGGACTTGGAGGCAAGTCTGGATCTCTCCCATCATCCATAGGAGTTTCTTCTTCTTCAGTCTCATCTCTGTATTCAGGTTCTTCCTCATCAGGTCCTAGACCTAGATCCCTCACATCCTTAGGTCCTGAAGGATGATCCATAGGATTAAATTTATCATAGATCTTATGTTCATCATTAACCCATTCTCCTATCCATGGGTTCCAATTTATCTTCATGTATTTGAAAACTGTGGATGTGATACAAAAGTTATTCTTTACTACCACTGTCTCATCTTGAGACTCAGCTACCCCATTTACTTTGATCATCACAGAGATCAACTTAGCAAAGAATAGGGCATTAGTATTTGATTTCGGCCTTGTCATGTCTTCCATTTGGATCATCAAAAATCTGCACAGATTCACTTTTACACAATGTCTCAGTAGATGCATGAGATAGATATCTTGATATATTAAATTAGCAAAGTCTCTTCTCCTCGGTATTAAGACATGCTGAACAAATTTGAACAGCAATCTGTTCTCTCCATCCATTTCTGCAGCTACTACTTTTCTTTGATTTCCATCACCAGTAATCTCTTCCAAAGAGGTCTCATGATCGAATATATCACTTGTAGGTGGCATATCTTTTGAGACAAATCCAGATACACCTTTATGTGGAACCTTCAATAATTCATCCCATTCGATGGATGAGAAAGATATCTCCTTTCCATTCACATAATAAGACACTCGGTTCTCATTTTTGGATTTCTCAAAGCTTACAAACTCATAAAATTGCTTCACTAGCTTCAGATAGTAGGGGGCATTATTGTTCGAAAAACAATCTAACCATTTTTGATATTCAAGAACTTCGAGCACTAAGGACTTTCTAGGAAGTAGAAATTCCACGCAGAGCTCCTTTTCAATCACAATGACTCTATTCTGCAAATTAGGATTCACTGGTCGCCTACCCGACCTAGTTCTACCAACACTACCACTTGCTTCAGGCTCGGACTTCTGCTTCTTTCCTTTATACTCAATAGTGTCATCTCTAACGGTAGGAATTTTGGTTTTTTCCATCACTAGTTCGAGGGATTTAGGGTTCTCAAGAGATTCGGGAGCTAAAGTTTGAGGGCAAGGGTTTGAGGATCAGTGAATTGAGAAGTATCTAGGACTTTGTTTTTATCATTTAGGAACCATAAAATAAATAAGTGAAATGAAATAAAGTAAAAATGATTTAGATTCTGGAGTCAGACAGAATTTTAAAATAGTGCACTCATTGGTAGATTTTATCGGTGAGAGTTCCTATCAGTGAGGTCCATCGTTGAGGTACACATCGGTGAGGTATCATCGGTGAGGTATCATCGGTGAGAATTTACATCGGTGAGGTTACATCGGTGAGAATTTACATCGGTGAGGTTACATCGATAAGGTATTCACATCGGTGAGGATTTACATCGGTGAGGTAGCTACAGATCAAGGTTAATCATTCCTAACTAATGTCTAATGTAACTTAACCTATCCGAACTTAAAGGTTTGCGGAAAATGTCAGCTAATTGATGTTTAGTACCAATAAATTCAAGAGTAATATCACCCTTTTGATAATGATCTCTCAATAAGTGGTGCCCTACATCAATGTGTTTGGTCCTAGGGTGAGATACAGGGTTCTTCGAGATGTTAATTGCACTAGTGTTGTCACAATTGATTGAAACATGCTTAAAGTCATATCCATAGTCCAAGAAAGTGTGTCTCATCTATAGAATTTGTGCACAACAACTACCAGCAGCTATGTACTATGATTCAGTAGTTGATAATGCAACAGAGTTCTGCTTTTTACTACACCAAGATACTAAGGATTTTCCTAATACATAACATGTTCTAGATGTGCTTTTTCTATCTAACTTGCAACCAACAAAGTCAGCATCTGAATAACTCATTAGCTCAAAAGATTGTCTTTTTGGATAAAACAAGCCTAATTTTATAGTGTGTTTAAGATAACTAAAAATTCTTTTAACAGCAAGTAAATGAGATTCCTTATGATTAGCTTGAAATATTTCACACATACATACACTAAACATAATATCTGTTCGACTAGAAGTAAGTTAAATTAAGCTTCCAATCATACCTCTGTAATTGGTTTGATCCACTGGTTTCCAAATTTCATATGCATCCAATTTACAAGCAGTACTCATAGGAGTATCACTTTCCTTAATACTATCCAAACCATAACGTTTTAAAAGATCCTTTTTATATTTACTTTGATTCAAAATAATACCATTTTCATTTTGAAAAACCTGAAATCCAAGAAAATATTTAAGTTCTCCCATTAAACTCATTTCAAATTCATTTTTCATACTCTTTGAAAAGTTAATACATAAGGAATTTTTATAAGATCCAAAAATAATATCATCAACATAGATTTTCACTATTAAAACATCTTTATAAATTATTTTAATAAAAATTGTTGGATCAGCAATCCCTTTAGTAAAACTTTTTGAAATAAGAAAATTACTAAGTCTATCATACCAAACTCTTGGAGCTTGTTTTAAACCATATAAAGCTTTAGAAAATTTAAAAACTCAATTTGGAAAATGAGGATTTGTAAATCCAAGTGGTTGTTCAACAAAAACATCTTCAATTATAAAAACATTTATAAAATCACTTTTGACATCCATTTGATATAACTTGAAATTCAGATGACCAGCATAGGCAAGTAAGATCTTAATGGCTTCTAATCTGGCTACAGGTGCAAAGGTTTCCTCATAGTTTATACCTTCCTCTTGACTATATCCTTGTGCAACTAGTCTGGATTTGTTTCTAACTATGTTTCCAGATTCATCAACTTTGTTTCTAAAAAACCATTTAGTGCCTATTGTCAAAGTGTCCTTGGGTCTATCAACTAATTCCCAGACTTTGTTTCTTTCAAATTGATTTAACTCTTCTTGCATATCCATTACCCAAAATTCATTATTGATAGCATCAGTGATATTTTTAGGTTCTAGCTGTGAAGGAAAGGCTTGATGTTCAACCTGGTTTCTTATAGAAGCTCTAGTCTGTGTCCCTCTATCAAGATTACCAACAACAGCATCCAAAGGATGATTCTTTAGAATCCCAGTTGATCTCGTAAAGGTTGGACTAGAAATATCTGGTTCATCTCTAAGTTCGGGTTCTATAGAAGCAGATTCTGGAATATGTCCAGAACTGGATATTTTTACAGTAGGTTCTTTAGATTTATCATTAAGGTCCATAACACTCAAATCTTCTTCAAGATTTTCAAGAGAGGTTTTAGGCTCATGTGGATCAGTTTCATAAAACTTGATGTGAATAGATTCTTCCACACATTTGGTTCTTTTACTAAATACTCTATAGGATTTTCTAGATAAAGAATAACCAAGAAAAATTCCTTCATCACTTTTAGAAGCAAACTTGTCTAGATTATCCTTTGTATTAAGAATAAAAACTTTGTAGCCAAAGACTCTAAAGTAACTAACTTTAGGTTTTCTATAGTTCCATAACTCATATGGGGTCTTCTTAAGAACTGGTCTTATCAAGACTCTATTAATAATATAACAAGCTGTATTTATAGCTTCATCCCAAAAATTAATAGGCAAGTCATATTTATTAAGCATAGTTCTTGCAATTTCTTGAAGGGTTCTATTTTTTATTTCTACTACACCATTCTGCTGAGGTGTCCTAGGAGTAGAAAAGTTGTGACTATAGCCATTGTGTGAGCAATAAGATTTAAACTCATGATTTTCAAACTCACAGCCATGATCACTTCTTAGAGTTTTAATCTTAAGTTCACTAAGGTTTTCTACAGATTTGGAGTATTTAACAAAGTAAGAACAAGCTTCACTTTTGTGAGCTAAGAAGTATATCCAAGTATATCTAGAAAAGTCATCTACTAAGACATAGACATATTTCTTCCCATTTAAACTAGAAACTCTTGAAGGTCCAAACAAGTCCATGTGAACCAACTCGAGAGGTTGAGAAGTTGAAACTTCTTTCTTTGATTTAAAAGAAACTTTATGTTGCTTTACCTTTTGGCAGGGATTACAAACTTTTTCATTTGGGAATTCAAGTTTAGGTAGGTCTCTAACTAAGTTTTTCCTAGTCAATTTTATAAGTGAAAAGATGTTGCAGTGTCCTAATATTTTGTGCCAAAGCCAAGATTCCTTATAAAAAGAATTTAAACAAGTAACATTTTGTTTGGCTAAAGAATTTAAATCAACAACATAAACATTTTCATTTCGTAAATAAGAAAATACTAAAAAATTCTTAGAATTAAAAACATTACCAGAATCATTTTCAAACATAACATTAAAACCATCATCACATAATTGAGAAATACTTAACAGGTTACACTTAAGTCCATAAAAAAATAAAACTTTAGAAATTAAAATTGAATCAGTGTTACCAATCTAGCCTAGGCCGATGATTTTTCCTTTAGAATTATCACCAACGGTGACATGGCCTCCATAAAATTTGATTAGGCTCTTGAAACAAGAGTAATACCCAGACATATGTCTTGAACATCCATTGTCTGAGTACCATACCTTCTTGTGAGAACTCTTCAAGCAGTTTTCCTACAAAACATATTTACACAGAAAATGATTTTGGTACCCAGATCTTCTTGGGTCTAGAAAGGTTAGCAATCAATGATTTTGGTACCCAGATTTGTCTTATGGGTCTCATATAATTTACAAAATCAATATATTTTGAAAGATAAACTTTATTTCATTTATAACCATATGAATAACCAGTTGAAGCATACAAATTTCTAGAAATGGAATAAGCAGAATTTTGTCCAGATTTAGAGATAAATCAAGTTTTAGTGAACTGTCTCTCTCCAGGTTGGTATCCCAAACCAGTAGTGTATTTTAGTGCAACTTGTTTACCTAAAATTTGAGTAAGTGTATCTTTCCCCTTTGTGAACTTTTCTAATTCCAATCTAAGTTGCTCATTAAAAATTTTCTGTTTAGTATTTTCCTTTAACAGTTGAGCATTATTTTCTTTTTCTATATCAAAGGCAGATTTAACATTGGCAGTAAGAGCATGTTGTTTATTTAGTGACTTATATTTGTCCTTAAGTTCATTACATGTTTCTTCCAGCATATTACAATATTCAAATAGTTCTGCCTTAGAAATATTTTCATCATTATCTGAATCACTATTATTTCCAGAATAATAATCATTCAGCATAGGGTAAATAGGTACCTCAAAGGTATTAGTCATGAAGCACATGTTGGCACGATTATTTTCAGATTCAGTAGCCTCTTATTCACTTGTGTTGTCTTCTAAATCACTCCAAGTTGCTTTCATTGCTTTATTGTACTTACTATCCTTATAGTCGTGTTTCTTTTTGAACTTCAGATTTGGACAGTCTGCTTTGATGTGTCCTTTCCTCTTGTATTCATAGCAGACAACTTCATCATTCTTATTATGTTTCTTCCAATCCTTCTTCCAATGACCTTTGTTGTCATACTTTTCTTTGTAATTTGATTTACTGAATAATTTCTTTTTCATATAGAACATCTTGAATCTCTTGTCTACTTGAGCCATCTTAGCATCACTGTCAGAGTCTGAATCTTCACTTGTTGAACTTTTAGTAGGTACATGCATTTTCTCCTTGTCTTTTCTCTTTGAAGCAGTAGACTAAAAAGCTACAGATTTTCTTTTGGGTTCATCATCTTCTTCCTTATTCACCTTGAGTTCTTCCTCATACATCATTAATTTACCAATAAGCTCTTTAACAGGGAGAGCTCCAATGTCACATGATTTTCTGATTAAAACAGAAGTACCCCTTCCTCAGTCTGGTAGACATCTCAAAATTCTCATGATTTGTTCCTTTGCTGGAACAACCTTTACAAGTGAGTTCATTGTATTGACTATCTCATTTAACCTAAGATACATGTCAGATATAGATTCATAAGTCTTTATTTTAAAATTATCATATTTAATAGTATATGTATTTAATCTCATTTCTTTAACATTCATTGTTCCTTCATGAGAAATACCCAAAGTTTCCCAAATTTCATAATCAGTTTTGCAAGAAGATATTCTGTTAAACTCTTCATCTCCTAGAGCACGGTACAGGGCATTAATATCTTTATAATTATTATTGTAAGCAGTCTTTGTAGGTTCATCCCAAGTAGTTCTTTCAGTTTCTATAATTTTATATTGTGACTCTATAGCAGTCCAAATATCAAAACCCATTCTTTCTAAATGAATTTTCATTTTAAGTTTCCACTGGGAATAGTTGGTTCCATTGAAGAAAGGTGGCCGGTTAGTAGCAGCACCCTCTAGTCTATTATCCATCACTAGATTTTAGAAAATAAATTTAAAGAGAAAAAATTTAGAACTAACAGAAATTTAAGATCTTTAAAGAAGAAACTAAAATCACAGTTGAAAAACAGAGTATTTTGAAATCTTTGAAAAACAACAACCTCTGATACCAAATGTTGGTTGGAGTGGATACTCAAGAGGGGGGTGAATTGAGTTCCAATTAAAATTTATGTTAAAAATATTTCTCTTAAAATCCCCCAATTTAAAAACAAAGTTAAACTGTAGTGAATCTATACATAGTGTAAATGTTCAATTAGTTTCTCAAGGACTGATTAGGTCTCAGTTAATTTAATCTTAAAATTAAATTGAATTTTGAAACTAACTTACTGGTTTACAATAAGTATAAACACTTTATAATTTAACTATCAAAGTAACTTTAAAAAAAATTATATTTCAAAGTATTTAGCAGCGGAATATGAAATATATATATAGTATACTTATGGATTAAACTAAAAATCACAACAGATGTAACCAAGAGGTTTAGTCTCAAGCCGATACTTAGTCCTCTCAAACAATTTATATAAATTGATCCACACCCTCGATCGGGGTTAAGAATAGTACAATATTGTCCAGGTCCAAAGACCTCTACCATAGTTCTACGTTGGAAAACAAACAACAGCTCACAGCTTTCCAGGCCTTACTCGACCTCTACCACTATCCACAGGGGGAAAACAAGAAAGTTAAGAGTTTGAATGAGGATTTAAGAATCCTCCAGCTTAGCACAGGAGACATTGTGTGTGTAAAATGAATAGGGTACACACACTGCACGAAATGTAGATGAAAGAATCACTAAAGTAAGTGAGAATGAGTTTAGAAAAGCTTTAGTGATTGGCAGTGCAGCTCTGGACTTGTTTGATTGGTCAAAAAATCTTCTGAGTCCTTCTCTGGTTTCTGTCTAAAAAATAGAGTATCGTTTTCTTCTTTGGTTCCAGGTTCATCTTGTCACCCTGAGTGAATGAAGTGTTTGTTGTAGTTATTCACTCAAGATGCATCTTGTGTTCTCCTCTGGAAAAGAATTGCTTCGTGTATGTCCAGTGTTCTTGAAGTATGGATGTAGTCTTTCTGTATGCACCACTTTCCTTTTCTTGCTTCACACTTCAAGCACCGTCTTTTTTTCTTTTTATGATCTTCTCTTTCACACCCATATCAACTCTTTTTGTTCTATATTTTCGTGTCATCATATGTCAAGTGTTCTCTTTCCTTACCTTTATAGCTTTCAACTCCGGAAAAAGGAATGATAACCTTTTTCATGGGTACTAGGTATGGTTCCCTGACATGGCAACAGAATTCATTAAATCACATTAACTACATTAAAAAATCAAATATAACTGTTAATTAATAAATAAATAATATTGAGAGTATAGAGTTTGACTGTTTGGTCAATCATTAGTAGCCTTCTGTTGGTAGATGTGTACCGTGGAATTTGTGTAACAGTGACCTTCCATCAGTAGCTCTTTGAATGTATCAGTAGCTCCTTGGTATCGGTAGCTCTTACTCTGTATATCGGTAGCTCTTGACATCAGTAGCTTTATATACTGGTGACTTCATTTTATCGGTAGCTCTTGTTATATCGATAGCTCAATCTATCGGTGACTTTCTGTACTTGTATCGTTCGATCTTGTTATCAGTAGATCTTTGCATCGGTAGCTATTTGCACATGTATCGGTGGACTTACTCTATCGGTAACAGTCGGTAGACTGGTTCTATCAGTATCTCTAGTCGTTCGGTAGACTAATTCTATCGGTAGCTCTAGTCTGTCGGTAGCTCTATGTATCAGTAGCTTGTGTCAGTAGACTTAGGGTCTGTGCATATCGGTAACTTCATTTTGTTCCAGTGATTATGTGTATCAGTAGACTTATGCACGTCGGTAGCTCCATTCTGTTCTATCGGTAGACTTTTTATATGCTTACTGGTAGCTCTGTTCATATCGGTAACCTTAGCTTATCAGTGACTCTGTTTATCGGTAGACTAAGTCTATCGGTAGACTGAGTACCAGTAGCTCTTTATCAGCAGCTATACGCAGATCAGTGACAAACATATCCGATTGTGTTAGAATTACTTCAGAACATATATAAATATAGACAAACATTGATTAACATATTTCAGAGACTATTTTAATATTATTATCATCTTGATCACAGATTGAAAGAATTAATATATATAAAAACATTAATTGGGATTATCAAAGTATATTAAATCATAATTGGGATTATCAAAATAGGTGAGGTCAACAGTTACTTTTGAATACTGGTTAGTTTATTGAATTTACTACTGCACACTGTTGTTGCACATTTTCACTGATAGTTGGTCACGGGCCTTTGGTGGTTTTCTACTAGGATTTATTTCTCACGCCCTATTTGGGTCATGTCTTCATCCCAAATATACTATATTCCTGCAGGTGTCGATAGGGGAAAGGGTCCCAACACAAGTACATGATTGTTGTAGAGGAGTAAGAGAGCATAGGACCGAGCTTAGGCTTGCGATGCTGCTGATCTCATGTTGCACTGTTTTGTTTTGTTTTTGTTGTACCTTGTACTTTTAACTATACTGTATTGTATTATAGTGTATCATGTTCTGGATATTTTCATAGAATAGTGACATGTTGCATCCTGATATATATATATATATATTACTGTAGGTTCTCTTTTACTTCGGTTATCCATTTTGTTATATATATTTTACTACTTTCATTATTGTTTGTTATTTTTCTATTCCGTTGCATTACACTTTGACAAATTAGGGCATAGTTTCCCCACTATCAGATCTGGGCCCTCACTACTAGTCGGCAGCCTCTAGTATTTGGGGAAATGCACTTGAGGTCTTGTGACCAACTGAGTTCGGGGCACCCGTGGTGTGGCACCCGGATCTGAGACGTTACACATATCATCCATGTGGGGTGGTGATGAAAATAGACTCACATCGCTTCATAAAGGTGGTAGTCCACACGTGCACGAATGACGTTATCATCTTTTAGTTATTGAAAATATAAGAAAGAAAATGATATATATATTTAGAAAGATAAATATGGAACTATTATCATAACTATTTTATTTTTTTCACATAAATTTATCCTTATTATATTCCATGTAAAGTGTTAGTGAAAAACAAATCACACCACTTTATGAGACGGTAATCCGCCGTACACACAAGCGACGTTATCATATCCCATATAGAATGGAAAGTAAAAAAGTTATATATGATATAATGACTCCATAGGTATAATTATGTTATAATTATCATATATATGCTTTATATCTATCATCATATTCAACCTTGAGAGGTGGTAATGGAAAAACGAATGACATCGGTTTGTGAGGCGGTAGTCCTCCATACACATAAACGGTGATTTCGAAGCCCATTTGATGAAATCAGAGATGGTTTAAGGTCATTACATCTAAATAAAAACGTCTAAGTATATTTAATATAATAATTTTATTATATCGTCATGGGATAATAAGAATTTAATTAGGTGGAGGAATAAATAAAACAGAAACACTCGTTAATGAATGTTGCCTCTTCTTCAGATATCCTCCTTAGGTTTTCACCAAAATCCTTCCTATGTAAGATTTTTGTACAAAATAAGGATTATAGTATGAAAATATGTAAGTTTTTAATTTATTTGTTTAGGTATTGGTTGAAAAAAATGGTTTTATGGTGTAAATAAGTGATTATTATTGGTGGCCTTTTATAAGTGAGGTGAGTGGGACACTTGTAATTTTTTAATGGAAAGAATTCAACCCATGATTTTTTTTGTGTCAGAAGGCTCCAATAATGGAAAATTATAAATAATATAAGAGATAAATTTTAAATATTTCCATAACATTTGATTTGGAAAATTTTTGTGTTAATTTTTAACCCCTAACTTTTTAGTTTAACCCCTATGGGTAAACCCATTTTTACCTTAACTGCTGTAAATAATTTTTACACTTTTTACTATTTGTGTTGGTAAAAAATTAAGTTGAACTTATTATAAAATATAAATTATGATTATTAAAAATATTTAATCAATTTTTTACAAATTAAATTCATATAAATATAAATATTTAATTTAAAATTAATCCCACAAAAGTGGCAAGAAAGCAGGTTTTTTATGAGAAAATATTCAAAAGTTTACAAAGTATTTATTTCAAAATTAAATTTAATTTAATAAAATGAGATAAATTAGATTAATGTATATATAATTGAACTAATTTTACTTTAAAAATAATTTAAAATATATTTTAACTTTTTAAATAAATTAAATTAAAAGGAAGTTTTCAATTAAAATTCAGTATTTTTTACTATTCATCGGAAAAAGAAACTTGTTAGAAAAATCCCAAAAATTCAAACTAAGATAATTTCAAGATTATGATTTCAAAAATGAATTTTATTTTTTCAAAAAATTCTTCCAAAGGTGACAAAAATTCTTCTTAGAAAACTATAGTATTAAGAGTCAAATTAGATTTATTCTTATCTCTTATCTAAAAAAAATAAGATGAATGTTAAAATTTTATTGAATATTGATTATATATATTTCATTAAAATAATTCTTCAAAATGTAGTAATTTAATTTATTTAGTTAAAATTCGTTTATGTGCATAAAATTATTTTTTCATAAAATGATTTCCTTTATTTTCAAATGGTTTTTATTTATAATTAATTGTTTACCAATGAATTCACTATATATACATGAATAAACCATATATATTCATAATTTAGTCAATATTATTCATACTCTCCATTCCAATATCAAGTTGATAGTTATCATATTAAAATAGAATATTTTAATAGTGTTTCACGTTTAATTTAAAATTAGTGTTGCTTATAATGCAAGATATACTTGGTATTTTGTGTAACACAAGCCAAACTTAGTGTTGAGTGTAACGCAAGCTAAATTCATTGTCTCCATGTAAAAAAAAATATTGAGAAGATTAAAATCCTTTGAAAAAAAATATTTCACAAAATCAAGGGGTCTTACACAACATGAAATAAAAAATGAAAAAGAGTGAATCCTACACTGATGGCTTGGTGTATGTAATCAAACTAGGGACCTCTTGGTTCCAGTGAAACTCCACATTCCTAAATACAAGATTCATTCTTTTTTTATTAATTTATTATATTTTTTTATTAAAATATTGTTTTATTATTATTTTAGAAAATAGTTATACATATAGGTATATATAATACAATTACTTTATTATTATATAAAATAAATTAATCATAAATTCTTAAAAATAAATCATATTACACAACAGGTATATCTAGATTAAATGGTGTGTATTTATTTATTTATCTATTAAAAAAATAAATACTTATATACATAATAGAATTTCCTTGAGTATAGGTGTCTGCCACTCTAGAATTTCCTTAATCATTAATGAATATATTATACATTTCTTTGGTCTATTACCAAAAATATAGACAGGTTTTCATCTCAGTGCTTGTTTACACTTCCAAACAAGGTCAAGTAATCCAAATTAGTTCTTTAATAGAGGTGAAGTATCTGAAAGGAGAGGCAAATTATTTTCACCCCTTGGAGAGGTGTTTTGGATTAAAGAGAGAATAAAATAAAAATAAGGGCCATTGAAATCATATATATTCTCATGGGATTTATCTTTGGAAATGGTGTCAACTTTAACATGCCGAGAAAATTTATTGATAGTTAATTGATCCTAATAATTTAAAAAAATAGTTAGTAAACATGTATGAATATTTTTATAATCAGTACTAAATTTTGGTCCATTTTATTTACTTTATCTATTTATTAATGAAAAATAAACAATGGATAACGGGAAGAAGAGAAATAAGAGAGACGAAGTTAGGATTGCTTCTTGGTTTGTTTGGGAAGTTTTGATTCTCCATCTAGCAGTGGCGTGTCATTTCTAAAAAGATGTTAGTCTACAGTTTTTTTAATTTAAAAATGAAAATGAAAACAAATTAAAATATTATAAAATTTATAAAAAAACTCAAAAAAAAAACATTTTAATTCCACTTGTTATTCTCCATCAATGATTCCAAAATATGTGTAGGTTGTTGTCACATGTACAATTGATAATTTATTTCAAAACTAGAAAAACTATAGTAAAGAAGAAACATTAGGTCATCCCCCATGGAATGTTGAGTGGATGTATTAAAAATTTATATTTTTATAAGTTTTGTTAAAATTGAAAAGTAAAGGGGGTTATTTTTTATTTTTTACTTTAAAAGAGATGATAGGAAGATGAAATGGAATTTGAAATGGTTTTATGAAATCAGGGTGAAATTAAAGAAAAGGGTAATGTTCTTTTGATTTCATCATCCAGAAAGGTTTTTCAGGTTAAATCAACAACTTCTAAAGGCATAGGTTGGTTCATATTTCCACAGGGCTTGGGATATAACCCCATCCTAGACCCAAGCTTCTATCTAAGACCTAATGCAGAAAATGAAAAGTCCAATAATTTATGGACCATTATATGTCTAGGTTCTCTAATAATCCATAGATCCCCTAAATTCCATCATGTATGTCAATAATTCCTAACATACAATATGGTTGAAACATAACATTGATCTAAAAATCATATAAATTTTGCACTCTCTATAATTTCTCCATCCCTGTTCTCAATACCAACCCAAGATGAAGATTTACCCAATCATCATTATGACCAAATAAAAGGATGGAATAGTGAAAGAACATAAATAAAAGAAATAAAGTTAAAAGAAATATAAAATTGAATTTAGTAAATTGAAAGTAGAATGAAATTGAAATTACAAAACGAAAATTCAATTACAATAAAGAGGAATTGAAAACTAAAATAAATTACAACTGAGGAATTTGAAGAAAAGAGAAGAAGAGGCTAAATCGAGCTCAGTAAAATGGGAAATTAGAAGAACCTTTTCCCATAGTTCAGAATATCTAAACCTAAAGTATAAGAATAAATTTATATATTTTGGAGAATACATGTGTGAATAAAATTATATGATGTGTATTCACTTTTTTTGTGTTTTCCACACAATTTTCCTTAAAATTCAATCATCGCCTTTGTCCAGCCAACAAAAACTGGTCAACTATTAGTAGGTGGAAGTATATGACATGTACCACAAAAATCCAAGAGCATGAAATATCATTTTCAAAAACTGACTAAATTTGGGTGTGCTCTCCAAGTAACAGCTCTATGTGGTGTTTACATAGTGTGTACTTTATAATTACACGGTGTGTATTTTTTCTTTTTTCTCTAAAACATTCAAAAAGTTTTCATTTAACTATGAGGACCTGAAATGTATCCAAAAACACTATAATGAAATATTTTACCTTAAAATAATAGGTGACCAATTTTAAATTAATATTTACTCAATATAAACACCAAATTTTTGTGTACAAAATGGGTGAATCCAATTGATTAACACTTAATAAAAGAAACAAAAGAATTTGGAAACCTCAAATCCCTTAATTGCATTGTTTGAAATATAAAATCATGAAATTATAAAATGAATAATATATATATACATTTCACTATGGATGGATGCATAAACATATTTTATCAAATTTATGATAAAGATCAATGAGAGGACTCCATTGGGATCCCTCCTCTGTGTTATATGCACAGGCTGAGTTGAATCACTTGATGTTATAGTGGGATACTTCTTTACTCCGTGATATGCTAGTATATCACAAAATAAAGGAGGAGGAATACAACTTAATATAAGTGAATACATAGAATTCATCAACCATTTTTATAGCCTTTGGACTATTTATATAGGTATTAGGGACACTCCCTAAGATACCCAAATAATTTACTCAAACATTACAAAACAATTAAGTAAATCCATTGGTTATAACACTTGCAACCCAAGGGTGATCTAATTATTCCATGTATTTCATCACATGAAATGTTTAATATTAATGATATCCTTTAATAAAAGATGACTCGAATATTAATTTTTAATGTTCAAATTCAAAACTAAATCATAGTATGTCTCATAAATTATACAATACGATTCATCACATAATGATATGACCAATTCATACACTACAATTGGATATGGCAGTAGTGCTACAATATTATCATATTCTAGAAAATTTTATGCCTATGCATGGTTTATTCCTTGAATAATATCATATAAACTATCCCTATATAGTACCTTATGATATGGGATATCATGTATCATATTTTTATTAGGATTTAGGTTATACTGCTATCAATCACTCACTTATATTAAATCCTTATAGACTTTGTTCCATTTTACTATATATTATATCATATATAATAAATTTTGAAATAATATCCAAAAATTAATTTGGATATCTTTTAAAACAATTTTGGAAAGTTATCATTAAATTCATTATGTGGAACATCATATCTAATACCTTATGAATATCCATAAAAAACTAATTTTTATTAAACTCTAAAATAATTTTAGAGCATCACTCTAGGTATCATAAAACACAGTTCCCATTTAATCAACCATAAAGTGTGACCCCATAGAACTTTATAACATTGAAAAAAAAATGTTTCCTTGAATTCATAAATTTAAGTAAAGCGGGTCCTATAGAAAATCATAAATGTTACTCAAGATACAAGGTGATTTGGCATGATCACCACCAAACACATGTTTCTTTAAACCCATATCCACCAGCTATATTATATAGAGGTATTCCTTTTCATATGATCCATTTTTATAAGGCATTGAGTAACCATGATACATAGAGAATTTCATTCCCATATAGCTACTCATACATTCTTGATTCTCTATGTATAAACAGACTAGGTTGATGAATACATCACATGTCATTTATCTTAGCATATGAGCACATCACCAAACTCTCACCCAAGTAAATAATCATATCACCTATATTATTTTGTTATAACTTCACTCTTACTCATTCCATCTTAATTGAGGTCCCAAATTCCGTACTCATTATATTAGAGGATAAATTCCATCTGGGTTAAGATCCAATTAATGAGATGATTAAAAACATACCCAACCACCCACTAATTAGTTAATCCTTAACAATTGAATAAGAAAGGTATTGAAGTATGAAATTTATCATGTTAGGTATCTCACTAACCTTGAGTATGGGGGAATTCAAATATGAAACATGCACCCCTATTATACCAAAGACATTGTGTATGACACTCCGTCCTCCAACAGCTTCTGAATGAATTGATACTTGAACTCAATGTGTGTTCTTTATGGATAAAACAGTAGATTCATCTCTAAATGGATCATTCTATTAATATCAAATATTAAAAACCAACTTTTCTGACTCCTTTTGAGTTATTATTACAGGTACTTTAACCAGACCAATTCTTTCCTTACTTTTGTGATGAAAACATACTTTTATTTCATAGTTTATAGTGTAACTATCAATTATAGTCTAACATCCATCTTATAGTTGTCCCTACAAAAGTTAGAAAAAAAACCTTTGGTACTCTTACATTCATTAATATCCCCTACAAATTCTACATTATCATACCCTGGAAATGGATCATCTATTCCAAAACACAAGGCTATATCTTCAGAAATTTTGAGATATTAGCGAATCTATTAGGAAAATTCCCAGTCATACTTTCTCATATTTTTCATATACCAACCGACAACTCCCATTTCATAAACAATGACCATTATCATACAAATCATCACATACATCAAACTTCTAACTTCTTTTGTATATATAACTTTCACAATATTGATTTTCTCATATTCCATTTTAAGTGATTTATCATTAGATAAATAGAAGTGTCTGGCCAATGGGTTGGTCATAGGTTTGTATCTAATAATTATAAATATTTTAAAAATCTAATTGGTTTTACTAAAACCTTCCAGAAAAATCATATTTTTACTCTGAAATCTGATCACTATATGAACCTACCAGAAGTATATCATCCATATACAATAAAAAAATAGAATAACATTCATCATAAAACATATTATATTAAAAAAATGATAATAATTACTTTGGAATAACATATTTATAGTTATAAATCCAATGAACTTCTGGTTTTATTATCTTGGTGCTTGCTTCAAACCGCACATGCTCTTTTCAAATTGTAAACCGTGCCTCCATTACTCTTATCAATGAAACCCTCTAGCTACTTTGTGTAGATATCCTCCTCCAAATCATCATGAAAAATGAAGTTTGTATATTTGATTATTCAATATGTAATCCTTATAAATATATTATACTTAACATCATTAGAATATATTTTTTTGCAATAGAAGAAAAATTGGAGAAATTTATCCCTTCCTTCAGTTGAAACCCTTTAATAACAAATTTCGGTTTTTACCACTAGCAACCATCAGATTCCTCCTTCAACTGGTATACTTATTTTCTCTATAGTGATTTATTTCCTTGTAGTAATTTTCATTAACTCTCAGGATATATTTTCATGAAATGAACCCATTTATTATTTAATGGATAAATCCCACATTTTGGAATCATTAAGACTTTTTTCATGACCCCCTACTACCAAATAATCTTTCCTAGTTCGATAATAAAGGAAATGAGATAATAACCCATGAAGCTTACCTCCAATAGGCCATGGGTTGGAAAATAGCATCAAGGGTATTTAAATTACACACATGGGTGGAATTACACTCATATAGTTTAAGTAATAGTAGATAGAATGAAAGAAATCACCAGCCAACTCTATTCATAAACTAAAAGTAAAACCAATGCATGTAATGTGATATATAAACTAAAAAAAATAGAAAGTACCAAATGTAAATCATCAGTAGTGACCATGAAACTCAGAAAGCTCTTAAATAAGACCTCGAACCATTTCCACCCAATTAATCACCAACCTACTCCAAATGGACTAAAATAAATTTTATATACATAGGGTGATCATAACATGTTTACTCAATAGGATCCTCCTAGGAACTTCTCATACAAAACATGAAAGAAGCATACTAAATCTCATTGAATAAAAAAAATCTAAATCGTTAGCTAATTAGGTAATACTAGTTTACCATCCTCACCACAGTTCAATCTCCAAGTAATTCATAGAAGTAAACAATTCTGTATCAAAACATACATATAAACAAAGGTACCCCACATCCACTTCCCCACTGGTTTGTTGATCTCATGCCCTAAAGCTAAACATATTGTGCTCATCCCTTTCATAATTCAATTAATCCCTGATATATGTCAGTCCTTGAACCAACCTACCATAGTCTCATGTGGGGATTAACAACTCGTGTTGGCATTAGTCAGAATATTCATCTCATCATCCCATCCCACACCATGTAAAACATTTAAATAGTAACTTTGAAGTAGCCTAGAAGCCAATATAAATAGTGTCATGTATTATACCCCAATCCATGATAGCCCATGTATGTACACTTGTGGGAATCCATGACCACCATATCCGGATACAATTATGTGCTATACCACAAGCCATTACGACCTACACATAAATTTATAGTGAAACCGAGATCCATTATAGCCTAGGTTGGAACACACCCTATACCATAAGCCATTATAGCCCAGGATAAACCTACACAATATCTGTTTAAAGGGATATAAAGGTATATTTTAAAAGGGCAAAAATTGATAATATATTAATATTTAAATAAAAATTTTTCTTTCATAGATTTCATTACACGCAACACTGAGTTTAAACAAACAACAATAATATTAAAATATTATTATTTAAATGTGACGAATAAAACATAGTTATTAAAATAGAAGTTATGAATATTATTAACTACTTTATAATATATATATATATATATATATATATACACCCTGCTCGTCATAAATTTATTTACAAATTTTTAAAAAATAAGTACTCAACTTTAATATAAATATTTTATTCTACAAAAAAATTATTTCCTTAAGAAATATTGTTTATTTTATGAGAAAATACTATAATTAATTTTAGAAACTTTTAGGAATTTTGTTTTATAAAATGAATATTATTTTTTAAATTATCATATAAATATTAACTAATGGTGAAATTTTGGGATTTTTCCAAAAATTATGATTTTCCGGGGAATGGTGCAAAAATAACAATTTTTTATAAAACTATCATTTATTTTAATAGATTATTTAATTTAAAAGTAAATTTATTATTTTAATATGATAAGAACTATTATTTTTATTTCATACAATTCATTATAATTAAGTCATCATTATACTTGATTTTATTATAAGTTTATAGGCTTCAAAACACTATTTTTTGAAAACTATTTTAAAGTGCATAATGTCTCTCCATTTTTAATAAATATCTAATGAGGAATTATATTAATTAAATTTATATTATATATATATATATATATTAATTTAAATTAATTTAATTATGATTAATTTTCGTATAGTTAATACAAGATTATTTTTTCCTTAAAAATGAATTTCTTGAAAAAATCATTTTTGACACATCTGTGCGTTTAATTTTAAATTAAATTATACCAAATTTGTGAGTTGAAATTAAAAAAATGTATTTAATATTTGGAGTTAGTATAATATATATTATAAAACAATTTCAACTTAATTGTTAACCATAATTAATAGTTTAAAATGTAAAAAAAATTATGGAAATTAAGGTAAAATGAGTTTACCGAGGGTTAAAATAGAAAGAAAAGGGCTAAAAATGACCCAAAAACTATTCTAATTACTATTTAATGGGAATATTTAGACCTTATATCTCAATATTATTATAAATTTCCTATTTTTTAGAATTATTTTCAAGAAAGTGACATGGAATTATTAAGAAACTTTGAAAATTACAAAGTGTGCCACTCACCTCAATTATAAAAGGTTTCCCCCTCTTCTCTTCTTTTCACACTTCTAAAACCCATTGGTTCACCCAATAAAATCTCAGATAACTTAATTAATTCTATACCCTCATCCTATAATCCTTTTCTGAACTTAAATCCAACCTAGGATAGATTTTTGGTTCAAACCTAAAGAATTTGTCTGAAGAAGAGGTAATGTCCTTGACCGAGCGTTTTATTTTTTTTTTCTTCTTTAACATCCTTAAAATATTATTAAAACATGTTGATATGAAAAACTTAGTATATTACATATAATGATATGTTTTTATGTTAATTTAATGACATACAACCATCTCTCCCCCCCCCCTCAAATGGGAAATGAAACTCTTGATCACGTGCATAGCAGACTACCACCTTGCAAACCGACATAACTCTTTTTCTGTCACCGCTTATCACAGATAGATAAAATAATATTTATAATGTTTATAAAAGAAATTTATGATATAATTATAATTATTTAATTATAATATCACATATTCCATCTTACTTTACATTCTTTATAGAATATAAAAAACATCACTCGTGCGTATAGCGGACTACCGCCTCGCGAAGCGATGCAGTTCGTTTTTCACTTACACATTACATGGAAGGTAATAAGGATAAATTTTATATTTATATATAATATAAATTAAATATTAATCATTTTTTAAAATAAATATATCCATTAATTTCTTATCCTACCATCCATTAAATAAATAATAACGTCGTTCGTGTGTATGGTGGAGTACAGCCTTGCGAAGCGCTGTGATTCATTTTTCTTAACCCATCACATGGATGGTATATGTAAGTGTATTTAAAGAAATTATATGATATTTATGATATAATTATAATTATTTAAATATAAAATATCACTTACCTTCTTTCCATCATGATCATTGAAAAATGAAAACGTTACTCATGCGTATGTACGGCTTACCATCTCCATGATTATAACATAGTTCAATTTTCATAAAAATTCTTAATAATTGGTTTTAAAAGTGTAATTTATATATTTAAATAATAATAACTTCATTATTTCCATTTTTGATATGATTTAACAATTATTTCTTCTACCCTAGTTGACTTACCAAAATGATTTTGGACATATGATCCACTAATTGTTAAAATGTAGGACGTAAAATTAATTGGTCATATAACTGAATATGACATGATAACAAATAAAATAAAAGGGATAATAAACTTGAAAAAAAATATTAAATAAGTAAATAATTAATATAATTTTATGATTCAGGAATATAAGGAACGCACATGATGATTCAGGCTCGATGAAAGGGATTTCTATCTCAATTTTCCTTCATTGAGACATATGTTATGTTATACACCTATATTATTTTATGATTTGTTCATACTACCCCTTTGAAAAGATATATCATGAATATAATTCTATTCATGATATTTAATGTTTCATTTTATATCATTCTTTAATGGGTTTTATGATTCAAAAGTTACCAAAGTGGTAAGAGTTTCATCTCAAAACATCCTTCTTTGAGTCACATGTTATTTTATACATATAATTTGTTTTATATGGTGTATATACTACCCATTTAAATTTTATATAACGAATAATTCTTAATTAATGGTATTTTTGTTAAAATTAATTTACTTCATTCATGGGGGTTATGATTCAAAAATTACCATTGGGTTAAGGTATTATTTCACAATCTCATTTTTATCGAGATTACTTATGCTTAAATTTAAATTAAAGGAAATTATTAGATCATTGTATAATAAACCCCTTTAATTTTATTCTCCTATGGTTATTCATGAATTTTTTAATTAATTTTTTCATTTTTCTCTCTTTGGAACTTAAAATGATTGAGAATTTTTTTTAAGAAAAACCAATTTCATTTCTCCCTTCGGTTGAAAATCTTTTTTTCTTCTAAATCCATGTTTTCTAAACATGTTATCAAAAATGTTTTACTATGATTGTTTAAATTAATTTTTACCCATAATTAGTTTTTTAAAGACTATTTTAAATGCAATATTCATATTAATTTTTGAAAATTTTACTTTTTTACTTTTCTTATAAAAATGTGAATGGAATATTTATTTTTAACTTATTCAACGTGAATGGAAATTTGCATCATCATGACCACTCATTGCTTTGAATATTCCTTTCCAATTTTACAAGGGAATTTTTTTAATAAAATATTTTTCTTAATATTTTAAAATTTTATAGTTTATTAATGTTATTTTCAAAGTGAAAAGGTTATTTTTCTCAAAAAAATGTTTTCAAATTTCTTTTGATGGTATTTATATTATTCAAAAAAACAACCTTTTATGTTATGGATTGCTTATAAATTATATATATTTATATATGTCTCTAAAATTTATATATACATACCTATCTTATTCTTTCTTACTTTTATGGGGTAATACATGCCTTATGTTCATCTCTCAAATAAATTCATTATGAAATTTCATTTAATTATGATATGAGACAAGATTATGAAGCCCATTATCATTCCATGGGTAATTATTATGTTGTGCCTTATGATTGATTTACATTTTGTGGCACACATAAATCATAAACATGTTATGATGGGTTCACCTATGTAGTTATGGGTGAGCCTGATATAGCTTATATAATGGGTGCACCCAGATAGTACTCCTATGCATTGGGTAATTTTTTTAGTCTCGTGAGACATCATGTATGTGATTAGGGAGTAAAACTTGTCCATTATGATAATTTTTCATCCATGAGATATGATATTTGTAGTTATCCTTGACTCATTTTTATGTCAGTTTTTATGTTTCTTTCATATATTCTATGATTCCATGATCTTAAGATACTATGTTATTCATGTTATTATTCCATATGATTATTCATGAGCGTTCTCCTTTATGATATCATTTTATACCCTTGACTCACATGTTATGTTTCCTTATCATTTTTATTCCCTTGTTGGGCATTTTAGCTTACCCATTTCTTTATGTATTCCCTAGGATATCCCATGCAGTGCTAGAAGATCAAATGAATTTTAGGATCTCACTATGGAGAATAATATAAATAAGTCATGTAAAAAGTTCATTACGATGCTATAGGCACCTAGTCTTGAAAATAAACTAGGCCTCGTGATCCTTATGTTATATCAATGGCTATTTATGTTAAAAATCATTCAATAATATGTTAGTATTGGGTCTATATATTTAGTATCATAAGAAAGGTTTAGCTAACCTTTGGAACTATGATGAGAAAACTTTAGTGAAAACACTAAGGATGATTCTAAGGATAATATTAAGTATAAAAAATATCCCAGAATCTTAGTAAAGAATAGGGTGATTGGTTTTTGAGAAATTACATCTCTTTCTGGATACTACAAGTGGATGTGGTTATGGAATAGATGTACATAGGGGTAATAACTATGAAAAAATTCATGTTGGTCTTTACATAATCATTACTTGGTACACAAAAATGGGCCTTACTGTGAACCTAGTTTGACACTACTACAGGATGTACTTTAGAAATTCAAAAACTCTTTATGAACCATTATAAAGGACATGAACAAATTGCTGGGTTATAAAACCTAATATAAATCACTACCATGGATAACATAGATTGAATCCTAGAGGCCCATAATTTAAGACATTCTTATCATTTATAATTTATTCATTCTAGGTTATAATTTTCCCATTGGTATATTAATACATTCTCATCTTGTTTCATTCAATATTTTTAGTTAATAGTGGGAAATAGAATAAAGAATGACAACAATCAATGTGATGGTAAACGTAATGATTTCCCTAATGATATGCATAACATAATTGGAATGGAAGTTTCACATCTTTTTATCATTCCAAATGAGAAATATTGAATTACTATCAATAACTAGAACATAGTATAATTTCCAAGCATATAAAGAAAGATAAGGATATAATATCATATAAGTTAAAGTGTTAAATATAATAAAAAATATATTTTTCAACCTAAATTTCAAGAATTTGGGAAGAATCACTAGGAATAATATCTAAAATAGAGGGTAAGAAGTTTTCTATCTTGAAATAAAGGGAATATAGAAACAAATTTACAAAGAATTCAATGTATTATTTATGGGTAACTTGAAATTTATTTGAGTTAATTCCCTAAACTAAAGGTTATCCCCTGGAACAAGGAAGGAAATATGTTATACCAATCATTGAGGATAATTATTTACATCTGTAAATAGTAGAATTATTATGTAGAAGTATATTTATCAATGGAATTTTAATTATAAGAATCATGAAACTTCTAATGATCATTCTGCTCTAGTTTTTCTTTAAGGATTTTCAAGAATATTCTAAATGGTAATAATTACCTAGAAAGGTAATTTAATGATAACGTGATACTTTATAGAAAAGTATAATCTATATAAAAAAACTTAGAGGTCAAAAAATTATTTAATGTCTAATTTTATTTTGAGTATGTTCATCATATTTTTGGGAAAGATATAGAAATTATATTAAAATATTTATAAAAAGGACAACCCACAAGCCCGATGACAACCATTGCATCTGGAAAGTCCACAAGGCTTAAACCCATCATTGATGGGCGATAAGGGTACAGTACGTACAATTATCCAAAATGACGTACTATTTAGTATAACATTGGTTTTATTTAAATGATTTGGTGGATAAATATTAAGTTGATTTTAGGAAACACATTAAAGGATAAAATATTTTTGAATGTTTAGGATTTTGATGTGCTTAATGATATTTTGGGGAACATTTTATTGGGTTAAGATATATATATATATATAATCATTAGGTTTAACATAAATGATTATTTTGGAAGAATGTTATCATGTTTTAGGAGATGTAAGTTGAAAGGGTATGATATAACATTTGAGGTTAAATCCTTCATTCATATTGAGGTTGTTGAGGTTATTCGGGATATATGGATATTTATTTAAGGGATGGTTTTTGTTAAACCACTAGTTTCATTGTTGGATTTTGGTTAATATCTTACATTGTTCTAACCATTTATGTTTTAATAAAGATAGGATGAATAGATTGTTACCCTTTTATGGATCTTATGATACATTAATATCTAATGTTAGTGATTTAGGCATAAAAAAATTCATATTGGATATTTATTACTTAGAGTAAGGGGTGATGTGGAAAGTGATTGAAACACAACTAAACTACAAAATTGTGTTTATGAAATAAAAATATATCAGGTAAGTATATTTTATGGTGTTCTCTACGTTAATAGTAAAAGAATCCCTCAACTCTATGGAAAGGACCTTGGAACAAAAAATTTATCATATTATCATCATATATGATGAATCAGTGGTCTTTTAATACATCATATATTTATGGTTTTGTGTATGTTTACTTTCTCAGGATCATTCACTTTATTCTGATCAATAATCTCTACCAATATACATTATTATTTATAATTTTATTATGTGTCTATATTTTAACTTTACACTAATTTTTTTCAATTTGGAACCTTTCTGATGAGTTCTTCTAGATGACCATTGTATTTCCCTTCCCCTCTTTTTAATTGGAGGTTTTATTAACCCTTTTTATGATGTGGGATTTCCACAAAGGAATTTCTGAATGCCTCACACTTATTTACTTAGTACAAGTTCAAATTGTGAGAACACAATTTATTTAAGGGGTAAAACGTAGAAACCTAATAATTTAGAATATATTTATATTTAAACAAATTTTATTTTTTTCATAGCTTACGTCACACATAACACTAAGTTTAAATAAACCATGATATAATATTAAAATATTATTATTTAAACATGCCTGATACAACCTATCCATTAAATTGGAAGGTATGAATAGTATTAACTAATTTATGAAATATATATAAATACTCATTATAAATTTATATCTAAATTATTAATAAATAATCACTCATCTTTAATAAAGATATTTCATTCTAAAAAAATATTTCCTTCAAAACTGATTTTTATTTATTTTATTAGAAAATATCATAATTAATTTTTGGAACTTTTAGAAATTTTATTTTATAAAATGAAAACAATTTTTCAAATTATAATATCAATATTAACTTAGGGTGAAATATTGGTATTTTCCAGAAAATATTTATTTTTCGATGAATAATGAAAAATACTGATTTTTGATAAAACTCTATTTTATTTTAATAAATTAGGTAATTTAAAAGTTATTTTATTATTTTAATATGATAATAATTATTTATTTATATTTAATACAATTAATTAAATTTAAATCACCTTTATACTGGATTTTGTTATAAGTTTATTTGTAGGCTTTAAAACACTTGTTTTTTAAACTATTTTAAAGTGCATAATGTTTCTCCACTTTAAATAAAAAATAACCACTGATTAGGAATTATTTAAATGAAATTTATTGATTATATATATATTTTTTTGTGTCTTAATTTAAGTTTATTTAATTTTTGTTACTTTTCAAATATTTCATATGATATCATTTTTTCATTAAAAAAATGCATTTCATGAAAAACTTTTTTTCAACACATCTGTGGGTTTAATTTAAATAAAATTATACCACTTATCTGAGTTGAATTTAGAAAAATGGATTAAATATTTTTAATCAGAATAATTTATGTTATTTAAAAAATTCAACTAAAATTTTGAGCATAATTAATAGTAAAAACAATAAAAAATAATTTACCGTAGTTAAGGTAAAAATGGGTTTACTGAGGGGTTAAACTAAAATGATAAGGGTTAAAAATGACCCAAAACTTTTCTGAATTCAATTTAATGGTAATATTTCTACCTTATATCTTCCAATTACTCTAAGTGTCTTATTCTGTATCCTTATTTCATATAAATTGATAGGTAATTATTGAGAAACTTTGAAATTACAAAGTGTACTACTCACCTTAATTATAAAAGGCTACCCCCTCTCCTATTCTCTTCAAACTTCCAAAACCAATTGGTTCATCCAATACCTGAAAAAATAAATTCCTTAATTTCCTAAACTAATTATATATACCTTATTTTTATTATAAATCCAACCTATGAATGATTTTGGTGAAAACATAAAGAAGTTGTTCGAATAATAGGTGATGTCTATAACTGAGCATTTTATTTTATTTCTTCTTCAACCTCCATAAAATCCTAAAAAACATGATGATATAATGGCCTCAATATATTCTATATAATTAAATTTTTTTAGTTTATGTTCATAAACTAAAACCATCACCTCCTCCCTCAAATAGGAAATAAAATCGTTGATCAAGTGTATGGAGGACTACCGTCTCACGAACTGACGTAACTCGTTTTCCATGACCGCTTATTATGGATGAATATAATGATAAAGATAATATTTATATATTATATTTATAATATAAATATACATTTATAATAATAATGTCACATATACCTTCTTAATTTCTATTCCGTAGAGAATATGATAACATCGCTCGTGTGTATGGAAGGCTACCGCCTTGCAAAGCGATTTGATTCATTTTTCACTTATGATTTAAATAGAAAGTAATAAGGATTAATTTTATGGTCATATATGGTATTAAGGGCATATTATTAATTATTTAATTAAATATATAACATAATTTCTTACCTTAACATCCATTGAATAAATGATAATGTCGTTCGTGTGTACGGTGGATTGCAACCTTGCGAATCGATGTGATTGGTTTTTATTACTGTATCATATGGATGTTATATGTAAGTATATTTAAAGAAATTATATTATATTTATGACATTATTATAATTATATAATAAAAAAATACTTACCTTCTTTCCATCATGATCATTGAACAATGGAAATGTTACTCATGCATATATACGACTTAGCTTCTCCATGATTGTAATATAGTTCATATTTCATAACCATCATTAAATATTTGTTTTAAAAGTATAATTTATGCATTAAAATGATAATAATTTAATTATTAGAATTATTTAGATGATTTAATAATAATCTCTTTAACCTTAGTAAACTTACTAAAATGATTTTGGACATATCATCCATTTATCATTAAAACGTCAGACGTAAAATTAATTGGTCGTGTAATTGAATATGACATGGTAAAAAAATAAAATAAAATGAAAAATTAGTTGAAAAATTTTTGTAATTAGGAAAATAATTAACATAAGTTTATTATTCATGAATATAATGAACACACATGATGATTTTGGCTCGTGGTAAGGTATTTTTGTCTCAATTTTCCTTCTTTGAGACATATATTATGTTATACACCTATCTTATTTTGTAAGGTGTACATACCATAAATTTAAAATTTTATATTTTTAATATCATTATATTCATGATATTTAATGTTTCATTTTATTTTATTATTTAATTGGTCTTACAATTCAAAAGATACCAAAGTGGTCAGGGTTTTGTCTCAAAGCTTCCTTCTTTGAGACAGATGTACTTTTATGTACCTGATTTCTTTTATATGGTGTATATACTATACCTTTATATTTTATATCATGAGTAATTCACACTTCATTGTATTATAATTAATAATTAATTTAATTAAGTCATGGGGTTTATGATTCAAAAATTACAATTTTTGTAAGGTTTTATTGTATATTCTCATTTTAATCTAGATTGATTATGATTAAATTTCCATTGAAGGAAATTATTTAATCATTGTATAATAAACTCATTTAATTTTCATATCCTCTATTTATTTGTGAATTTTTCATGTAATAGAACCATTTTTTCTCTCTTTGGTAATTAAAATAATTGAGAAAATGTTTGTAATAAAATCTGACTTTATTTCTCTCTAGTTGAAAACCATTTTTCTTCTAAATCTATGTTTTCTAAAAATGTTTTTAAAAATGTTTTACTATGATAATTTAAATTAATTTTTACATATAATTTTATTTTTTTAAAAAAGGATTATTCCAGTCATTTTCTAAACAAGGTACATTTTTAATTTTCTTACAAAAATGTTAAAGGAATTTTTGTTTTTAACATATTCATAGTGAATAGAAGTTTCCACCTTCATGAGCATTAATTGATTTTAAGATTCCTTTAGAAATTAAAAGGTTTATTTTTTAATAAAAAAATTCCCTAATATTTCATAAATTTATAGTTTTTAAAAGTGATTTTCAAAGTGAAAAGTTTATTTTAATCAATAATGTTTTCAAATATCTTTTGTTGGTATTTCTATTCATCAATGACAACAATCTTTGATGTTATTGATTGCTTCTATATTCTATATATATGTCTCACACATATATACCTAACTTATTATCTCTTCCCTTGATGGGGTAATATATGCCTTATATTCATCTCTAAAATTCCTTTATTATGAAATTTATTTTGATTTTGATATGAAATAATATTATGCAACCCATTATAATTCCATGGGTAATTTTTATGTTGTTCCCTATGATTGATTTTGTTTTTATGGCACACATAAATCAGGGACATGTTATGATGGGTGTTCCCATATAGCATTGGGTGATCCTGATATAGCTTATAATATGGGTGCACCCAAATAGAGCTCCAATGTATTGGGTAATGTTTTTAGTCTCATGAGGATTTAGGTATGGGATTAGGGAGTAAAACTTATCCATTACAGGACATTTTCCACCATATGATATTGGCTTTGTAGTTAGCTTTTACTCATGTTTATTTTATGTTTTGTATTGCTTTCAAATTTCTTATGATATTAGGATCTTATGATACCAAGTTATTTATGTTATGCTTCCATGTGATTACTCATGAGACTTTTCTTTTATGACATCATGAAATACCTTTAACTCACATGTTATGTTTCCTTATCATGTTTATTCCCTTACTAGGATTTATATATCACCCATTTATTTGGGTATTCCTCAGGTTACCCCATGTTTTTTTAGGAGCTCAAATGGATTTTAGGATCTCACTATGGAGAATAAAATAAAGATTTCTTGTTTTAAGTTACTTATGATGTAATATACACCTGGTCTTACAAATACACTAGGACTCATGATCCCTGTGTTGCATTAATGGCTATTTATGTTAAAAACATGCAATAATATGTGTAAAAGGATTAGGTCACTATAGTTTGTATCAAAGTCTTCCATCCATTCCCTCACAACCCAGTATGTGGAGGAAAACAACCTTAAAAACATTTTGGTGTTGATTTCCCTACCGACATAGGTGGGGTAGCATATGAAATCAGCTAATGTAATTAATCACTACACAAAACCACACTAAAGGAAACTACCAATCCTTAGACTCATTAGCCACTATCATAACATGGGACCCATGGATTATAATTCTAACGTATAGATCTCAAACAATCACACAAGTATCAAGCTCTACATTATATAATTAATTAGACATTAAATAATATTATTCAATTTCCAAATTCCAAGATTGACATTTTAATCTCCTAAGCCTGGTGCCTTCGAAACCATAAACTTTCTAGCTTATATTTTTAAGTATGTCATCATCGTTAACCACTCAATAATTATTAATTACCATTCCCTTATGTAATTATCTAGTAAATACTGAGCTTTAATTATCCCATCATTAAATTGGGTTTAATTATTTTGTTATGGCCACCATAATTTAATAAACCACATTACAGATTTCTATATTTAAAATCCATGATCCTTGGATCATCTCATTAAATCATCTCATTTTTTCCATTAATGTGATATAAATCATTTAATGTCCCTACTATAAACAACACCCCATCCCATGGGTTTATTAATTAATTCATTTATCATTTACAATTATTTAGCTTCTCTAGGACTCATCTTAAGCTACCATAACAAGGATGAACATGCCATGTATAGATTCAAACTGCATCATGTAGTTAGACATAAATAATATAAATAACATCTTTACATCCATCAATCAAGAAATTATTAAGAAATATTAAATATATTAATGAGAAATATCTTATCTAAATTCATCCTGACCTCCCCAATTTCATTTCCACACCATTACACATATTAAAAAATCTATCATTCTATCACTGAAATTGACCATCACTACAAACTAGGATCCCAGTACATTGCTCGGAAAAATTTTCCAACTATATAAAGAAATAACCAAAAGTATTTATCACTCTAGAGGAAGCATACAAGTATCAAAATTATTTTCAGCATGACATGCTCATTGGGAAACTAACACCATAAAATTAAGGTATACATGCCTTCCATAAGAACAAAAGGCTCACTTATCCCCAAATAATTTATTGTTTGAAAAAACACCAATTTTAATTCCATCATTAATTAACCAATTAATTATGTATAGGTTTTAAGAAAAAATCGTCTTATAACATATCATAATTTCAACAATTATTAATCCACATAAACATTCCTTCATCATTACACCATATTTCATCAAATTCAAGGAAGTATGTTTATAAATTTATATGATTTGTTATTTTAAAAAAAAGGATACTTTTGGATTTATTTTTTCGATCATATTTCCAAAAAAAAGTTAACCATGATAAGAACAACAACAACTAAAACATATAGATAAGACACTATTTAGAAAACCAAGAGGCAATAACATAGAGAGATACACAAGTGATCATGAAACCCAAAAACAAAAAACATTATTCCTTTAATAAATAATTTATTATATTTATTAGTTTAATTTAACCATTACCCAAAGTATTAAATCATGATAATCATACACTCTTACTTAAAATAAAGAAAGGTGGTGAATCCCCTACCTCAGCACAATGATCTTAATGTTCTCAAAGTAAGAATGGAACATCAAGTCCTAAACTCCAATTACCTATTAGGTGGGGAACTAAAAGACCCTAAAACATCTTTCTAATAATATCCCTCTTTCATTCATTGATAAAAACCACATGAAGAACAAATAATATCCCATCATAACATTGAAATAGAATAAAATAATATAACAAAACCATGAGAGAAGAGAAGTATAACCTTGAATCACCAAGTAATGATCTCTATAGGGAGAGGGAATAAGCCTAGAAAAGGGGATTGAAAATATTCTAAAAAGGTTCCTTGGATCTCCTAGGGTTGGGAGGAGAAAGGATAAATTATTAATATTTCAGAGTCACTTTAGAATTTCTACCCAACTATTAAAATATAAGACCACATAGCAGCCTCCTTGATTACATCATAATAGATAGGGTTTTCTATAATTCAATAGAATGAGGGTATTTTCCACGATATAAGAACCCAAGTCAAGTATTCCCTCCATAATCCACCATGAATATCCATTCATATCTCTCCTTTCCAAAAAATCATGTCAAACACAATCCTAAAACCCTAAGGTAACACCACGGTATAGCCCCAATTCCATGCCACAATAAACCCAAAAATGATAGAGATTAGGAACGAGATCTATAAAAACTCCACAAAACAGCCCCATCCCACACCAAAAATATCTCTTTAAATATAGTGATAAGAAAACCTAGCTCCAAGTTTCTACATCATGGTCTACATTCATGTTGTGACTAAATCTCGAGAAGTTGATACACCAGAACCTCCTTTCTTCAGAAATCAAGTTATAGGGTCTACTATTATACTACAATACAACCCTTACACTATATCCCAAGTCTCCATTCTATAGAAACACTTTTAAGCTGAAATTTCAACTCAACTACACTTCATCTCTTCGATATTCCTCCCCAACACCCTTGAACACCAAAAAATGAAGGGTGAGTCTCAGGAAAAACCATAACCTTACATCATATGACTCTCAAACAACTCTATCCCTTAAGAATTTAAAAAAAACTTTGAGAAATAAGGAAAAATTATCCCGAACAACCACCCCATAAGATACTTCTTGGGTATCTCACTACAGCAATAAAACAACACACTCATCAAAGCAACAAGCATATAAATATTCATTAGCACCAAGTAATTCATAAAACAAGAAAAGTTTTTATAAATAATATCAATAAGGAACAAAAAAAGAATAAAAAACTTAGGACATTGAGATCACATATGTGACTCTCACTCTGAAGTGATCTCCTCTAAGCCACTATGTCACCACAGAAAAAAAAACTAAAGGAATAGCATGCCTGTGCAGCAGCTTCTCCTGGTTATCTTAAATCTCGATAGGCTACTCCGTGAAATTATTGTCATCTTTAACATCCAAATCACCCTAGTTGATGATTTGAGAATATATATGGAGATATTGGAAAAGCTTTGAAACATATAAGATATCATGTATCTAACTCATCTTCAGGGGTACTGCTAACCAATATGCCAATGTTCCAACATGAGCCACACCTCAAAATATCCAACAAACCAAGGTGAAAGATTACTCCTTCGACCAAACCTTCACTGCCCATGATGAAGAAACACATTCATGAACACATAATCTATAAAATCAAAATCAATAAGTATCATCATATTATTAGCATTGTAATTATGAAGATCTTTTTCCATCTTCATTTTCTTACTGATCACCCATACCTTCTCTGTCATACTCTACACCAATTTCAGTTAATAATGGCTGACTCTTTGACCTCAATCTATCATAATGAAGATCATGAATATTGGTTATACAGTGCTTCAAATAGATTCATACCAAATGTGGAGTGATAGATATCATTATAATAAAACATCACAAAGGGTAGGTGCCTCACCCATGATCCAATAAAATCTAGGATACATGAACACAACATGTCCTATAAAGTCTTGATAGTCCACATTGTCCGACCATCAATCTATGAATAAAATGAAATATTAATAAATAAATGGGATCCGAAGGCATGTAGATACCTCTCCAAACACTAGAGGTGAAATGGTGATCATGATCAAACATGATCATCTTTAAAACCCCATGATGCCTCACCACCTCCTCTAGGTACGGCCTTAATAAAACCTCCACTAAGCTCAAATCCTTAATTTATAAGAAGTTATTTGACTTCATCAAGTGATTCATGATCACCCGTATAGCATCAAAACCACCCTAAGATCTTGGTAAACCAGTGATAAAGTTCATCTAAATTTCCTCTCATTTACACTAAGCAATATAAAGTGGCTAAAGAAAACTATGAGGAACAAGATGTTAGGCCTTAGCCCTCTAAAAAAACAAACACCAAGAAACAAGCACTGTAACTAAATGATTCATGTCAAATCACCAAAATTGACTCCTTGTAGCATGATATATCTTCACCACATAAGGATGTACTACTAAGGATGAATTTTGGATCTCATAGAGAACCACCTCTTGCATCACCAATGGAGTGAAAAGTCTCCCTTGAAATATCACTTGATGTTGTCCATCCTATAACCATACCTTAAGAGAATCACCACAAATAACTCAATCACACCCAAAATACACTTTAGAACCCCCCAAAGGAGACTCATCCAGCTTCTACACTAAGGAAAACTATAAAATAATCTGATGAAGACAATATCTTTCATCGAACTCTCTCATATCAAGTTGCATGATAAATAAATATTCTATCACTCTCCAAGAGTCTCCAAACTCATATGCAACACCAACTCAGGACTTCCTGCTCAAGTAATCATCCATCACCTTACCTTTATCAAGAATAAAATAAATACTAATTCATAGTCCTAAAATAAATCTATCCACTATTACTATCATGGATTCTATTAACACTAGGATAAGACATACTTTAAATTCTTATGATCTGTGAGGACCACAAAATAGTCATTGATGAGGTAGTTCCACCATATCTTTAGGGAAAACACTATCAAAAAAAACTCAAGAACGTGGGTGGAATAGTTATATTCATGAGTTTGTTACTACCAACACCCATAACATATAACCACCCTTATTTCATTAACACATAGCCAAATCCAAGATGTGTAGCATTGTAGTAAGCTTCAAACACAGTACCCTCCTCTAGAAAATAAAGAACTAGGGCACTGGATATATTATCCTTCAATAATTAAAAGTATTATGGAATTGGTTAGTCCATATGAATTCCTGATTCTTTCTGGTCAACATTTTCATGGGAATCACAATCTAAGAGAATTTAAGTATGAACCACCTATAAAAATCAGTGTGACCAAGGAAACTTTTCATCTCTCTGATGTACTTGGGGACCACCCAATAATCCATTGTATAATCTTTAAAAGGATATATGATTACTCCATATTGAGATAAGACATGTCCTAATAAGTGGACCTCACAAGCCCAAAACTCACACATTGACAGCTTCCTGAATAGTTAATGAAACCAAAGAACACTCAACACAACTCACAGATTCTCTGCTTTCCCCTCCTCAGATAGTGAAAATAGAAGGAATTAATTAATAAATACTACTATAAACTAGTATAAAAACTCATGGAACACTAAATGTATCAATCCAATGAACAAGGATGGATTGTTCGTAACTCTGAATGGCATCACAGTGAACTCTTAATTGCCATAACGATATCTAAAAGTATCATATAGGATATGATCATCCTTCACATTCATTTTATATTATCTATACCACAATTAGATATTTAAAAACCATATTTATACCTTAAACTAATCGTATAAATTTTCAATCTATAAGAGGGGATAGTAGTTATTCACTATCAACTGATTAAAATTGTGATAGTCAACACAAAGCCATAGACTGCCATCTACCTTTTAAAAAAACAAAATCGATGCTCCCCAAGGAGACACACAAGGTCAAATGAATTCTATCTATAATATATTATCAATATGAATCTACATGTTCTACTTCTTAGAAGGTGAATAATTATATAGATACATTAATATCATAGAAACACCTCGTTTTAGCTCTATCTCATACACAATTTTTCATTGTGGGGGTAGCATCACAACCTCTTTAAGGGAGACATCAGAGTACTCTTTAACAACCCTAGGAAACACCGATGGATAATTATTTATAGAAATTAATATTATCCCAGACATCATAGAAGATAGATTCTTGAAACACCTCTAAACTATCTGAGGGTTTCTCTCTCTAATGTACACTACTTGGTCTCCATCAATATAATAGAATATGAAGATCCTAATAAATAAATCCATGATATCCTAAACAAAATATATGCAATCTATTCTGAGGATAATGTCATATGGTTGTATGTGTAAACATAGGAAATATCCCCAAGAGCATTGTTTCCTTGTCACCAAATCAAAATCTCTTCACATATCAAAAAATTTATCTTAACCTCTAACTAGAAAAGTCGATACTAAGGTAATGTAATTCTTTCCACCCTAAGTCCCAAATCGTGGACTAGAGTTGTTGAAACAAAGGATTTCGTAGATCTTGAATCAAAAAAGTCATAAACCCAAGTATAAAATAGGTAGATAATACCTCATATGACATTAGGCTCACCCAATACTATAAATGATATAGCATCCATCTTAAAATGTTTAATTACATGGCCTCTTTGGCCCTGATGAAAACCAACTCTATGGTTGCACCCTTCCTACTGTTCTGGAAGATTATGGATATCATGGGGTTACCCTATACCTACCCAATTCCCTCTCTTATAACAATAAGTCGAAAATCCTAATTGTTGATTATTCAATTTCTTAAATTACTATAATGTTTGGTCCGGAAATGGGACTTACAATACATGTTAAATGATAATAAAGGATGATAACTCTTTCTTCTGATGTCCATGACCTCTGTAAGAAAAAGAAAATCATGCTTGAACCACTGGCAGGGGTTCTAGAACTGCTAACTTTAATAAATTGAATTGAATGGGGTAAAATATTATCCTTAATGAATGAAACTATTTTTACCAAGAAATTGAGAACTCTTAGTCAAAGATAACCTCTATAAAGAGTCTTGATCACACCCTTCCTATGATTATATGGTTCTAGAAAATTTCCACTCGATGACCTCCACCTTTACTAGAACCTCAAGATATTACTTTAGAATAAATGAGGCTTCTTAATGCTAGAACTCTAGGGAAAAAACATCCTTTAAATTCCCCTACCTAGCCTCATCATCTATAAAAAGATATTAAGAATAATGTAGGAGTTTTTATAGAAGATACTAAACTTCAACACACAAAAACTCCCCTATGAAAGAGTAAGGATCTCCTAATAACAAGCCACCTTAGCAGTTGAAGATATAAACTCACACTAAAACTAAGCCCTAGACCTATCCCACACAATAGCCAAATCTTAGTGATCCCCAATTAAAAAAAGAAACCAATTCTGATCAGACCCACAAAGCATCAACACAACTAAAGAAACTTGGTTCCCCTTCTAACCATGAATCGATCTGAAGGCTATCTCCACCTCCTCCATCCAATCCTCCATCTACTAATCTAAAACAAATACCCCATACTTATATAGATCCTATAATTGGAACTCTAGAAGTTTCCTCCTACAATTTTTATCATCATTGACCTCTACTCTACAATAATCTTCTAGAATATCCTATTGAAAATCATCAACATGAACCTGATGGGGATATTGACTTTTAACCTTATTGGAATATGAAAAAAAACATAAACCCAGAACAAAAGGAAATTTTAAGGTTAATTAATTTATTTTCTTTAACCTAATCCCCATTCTATACCCATTTAATATATAGGAAAAAACATCATGATGCATAATTCTTACCTAATCCTTTACCCCACAAGTAGCATCACGTCACTTTTCATGTTCTATAGAATTGAAGTACCTCTAATTAGATCACTGGTGACCATATAATCTTATGTCATATCGTGTCTCCCTTTTTATATCATGTACTAATCCCATCTAATGTTATTATCCTACCAACCAATGTATCCTCATTAGTTCCTGACTCTAATATCTATCCTATATCTTAACCATAATCTCCGATACCACTACTTTATTCCCCATACCATCGAAGGTTCCCTATCTAGGATATTAATGAATGAAGGGATATGATGAATCTCGAAGCCTACCTCTAATATTCCAAGGGTTGGAAACTAGTATTGAGGGTATTCATGTCACACACATAGGAGGAATTTACCTTATATATTTTAAGGAACAAGAGATAGAATTAAAGGAACCACCAACCAACACCATGCATAAACCAAAATTAAACACAATACATGTAATTTCATACATAAATTGAAATGAAAAAACTGAAATTAAAAAAAATTAAATCCTTATTAGTGACCATGAATCTCCAATAGTTTTTGAATAAGACCTTAAACAAGTAAATTCCAGCTCGATCACCAACCAACTCTTATGGACCTAAAAAAAATTATATACATAGGGTGAGAATAACATGTATACCCATTATAATCCACCCAAGAACCACCCATGAAAATGTGAAAGAAGTATACTAAATCCCAATAAATAAAAAAAGAAACTATCACGCCACTTAAATAGGGAATACCAATTTCACATCCTTATCATGGATCACTCACCAAGTAATACATAAAATTAAACCATTCTATATCAAATATATATATATATATAAACAATGGTATCCTACTTCCACTTCCCCACCGGTTTGTCACTCTCTCTCCCCAATTCCACACATCTTGTTCTCATCCTTTCCATAAGTAAATTCATCACAGATGTGAGTTGGCTTTAACCCTTCCTACATCAGTCCCACATAGGGCCAAACATATTGTGTGGGAATTTGTTCTTATGTCTATCTCATCATCCAATCCTATACCTCAGGAAACCATCTCAACATTAACCAGGTAGTAGTCCAGAATCCACTATAGCCCGTGTATTGTATTATACCTCAAGCTATCAAATCACATGCACATACACCCATGGGAAGTCAAAGTTATGACCATAATGTCTGAATTCAAATATTTATTATACCTCAAATTGTTACAACTTGCACAAAAATTTATAGTGAAACTGAAACCATATATCCTAACTAGGAATGCACCATATATTATAATACATTATAGCCTAGGATATTCCTATTAAATCTACATCCAAATGGATTGAGGGTGGGGATAATTCTTCCAAATGTTCCCTCTCCATCTTAGATGTTGAGAAAAAATACCCCCAAAAACATTTGGTTGCTAGTTTTACTACCGATTTGGATAGGGTTGTGTAACGTCCTGACCTAGGTACCACACTGTAAGAACCCGTATCTTTATTTTAGGTATAGATATTGTTTCGGTTTGTTTTTTAGGAAAAAGTAAAATTTGGAAATTTTTGGAGTACATGTCGTGTACCCCTGAGTACACGCCGTGTACCTGGTTATCACGGGTAGCCGTATACTAGCTGTGTATTAGGTGAGTACATGGTCATGTGGACCACCTAAAGTGGGGGATAGTTGAGGCTATTACATGTTGTGTACATTAAATGAACACGCCATGTGCTTTTCTTTTTATTTTATTAATCGGACCAGGGTCGTGTCTCATCTCCAAAACTCATTTCTTCTTCCAGTGTCTCGCATAGGATAGCGACGTATGACCGAGAATCTTGAATCATCTCCCATTCCTCTATCTAAGCTTCGATTGAGACACCACTAGGTGTATTGGATTCCCACCAGTTATTTCTCTCTTTCCCTAGAGTCTCTCTTACTGATTTCTCCTCTTTCTTGATTTATCAAAGGTTGAACGTTTTTTACCTTTTTATAGATCTACGACGTGCTAGGCCAATTCAAGGGATGATTTTCATAAGTTTTCATCTTAAAAAATTGAGGTAGGTGGTTTTTTTCCTTTTGGTGTTTTTCTTTGAGTTATATATGCCTAAGTGTCAATTTCCCATGATTTGGGTATTTCTTGTTAAGTAATTGAACACTGTTATCATCTGCCTTAGATTGATTATTAGAGTAAGGGTTTTCATTGATTCTTTATGATAAATTTCATGTTTAGGGTACACTTCGTGGGTGAATTCCTTGTTTGAATGTTTATGGACATTTGGTCTATGTTTTCTATGAGGCAGACCTTGTTTCCTTTCCTTCCTTATTAGGTTGGAATTGATTTCTTAATTATAGCTTGTTAAATACATGTGTCATGCATTTTAACTGCTTATCCTTATTGTAGTTGATATTACATGGGTTACTAGATATCATTTATTTATGATTGTATTACACAAGGTTGTGATAACCTAGTGTAGTTAGACCATAGGGGGAATTGACATTCAGTGTTTCCTCAAAGTGTTTTTTATATTTACATTACGAGACCATAGGGTGGATTGACGGTCAGTTCTCCCTCAGATTGTCTTTGTATATCGTTATGATACCATAGGGGGAATTGATGTTGAGTGATTCCTCATAGAGTCTATAGTTTATCATTAAAATCCCATAAGGGGAATTGACGGTGAGTGCTTCCTCAGAGAGTCTTTGTTTTTGTGAGACCAAAGGGGTTTGACTGTTTGATATTTCCAAAAGGGTCGTTATATCTTTATTGAATTGATGATATGTTGAACTAGAGAGGTTAGACTATGAGATATTTCCCATAGGGTTACATTTGAATGATTGATTGATTGTGATAAGCCAGCCAAGCCAAAGCACAATATTAGACTCAGTCTTACTTGATTATTAGATGGTATTCTGAGACATCTATTTTTCTTTTACACAGGGGATACAGAGATTAGGATAAATCCTAGGATTTCATTATTCAATGGGTTGAATAATTAATAAATGTAAATGAATTTAATTTTAAATGGTAGGATTTTTCACTTTTGAGTACTTCCTTGTTTATTGCTTCATTTTTCATATAGTCTGCTATGTATATTCACTAACTTTTAGGAACAAATATTTTAGTGTTTGCCTACTAGGATTCATCTCACAGCCTCTTTGGGTCCTGATTTAAGATCCAAACAGATTTTATGGTTGTAGGTATAGATAAGGAAAAGCGCCCTTCTTCATTAGGTACTTGAGTGTTGTTTGAGCTGGAGAGCATCGGACCAAGCTGAGGCTTGCGATGTTGTTGGACTTTACTTACTTTTTTGTACTTTGGTTTTAGTATTGTATTTCCATCATTGTGACTTGGTTGGTCGATTTCATAGATACATGTGATATGAATCATTTATTTATATATATATATATAAGTTGTAGTTCTTTATAATATTAGTCTTCTTTTTTTTACTTGTTGTATGTTATTACTTCTTCCGTTACTGTTTAATATTTGGTTCCATTGTGTAACTCTACCAATGAGGGTATAGTTTCCCCAATATCACAGCTAATTCCCTCGCTGCTAGTCAGCAGCCACTATCATTTTGGGAAATGCACTTGAGTCCATGTGATCTACTGGGTATGGGGTACCTTTGGGCGGCACTAAGATCCAGGAAATTACAATGTGGTATCATAGGGGTTTTTTTTCTTTGTCTTACAACTACTAAAAATATGATCTATACCAGCGGTTTGTCCAAAACCATTGGAATAGGTCCCAAAATCATTGAACCTATAACAATGGTTCTCAAAACCGTTGGTATAGGTACATGTATTTTTAATCGAATCTTCTTACAGAGGACATTAAATAAATCAAAATTTAAAATACTTAGGATAATACATATATATATTTATGAAATTATGTTCAAAAAATTAAGTTAGGTTAGTGGTTAGGTCGTTCAATCACAAACAGAAGGTGCTGGGATCAAAACCAACAAAATGATTATTTTTTGAATTACATATACCAACGACTTTATGGAACCGTTGGTATAGATTTTCATATTACTTATACCAACGGTTTTTAAAACCTTTGGTATAGGTCTATACCAATGGTTTTCCCAAAACCATTGGTATAGACCTATCCCTATGGTTTACTTGCCAACGGTTCTCCAAACCGTTGGTATAGGCTATACCAATGGTTTGGAGGCCTATACCAACGGTTCCAAACCATTGGTATAGGGTATTTTTCCAGTAGTGTACTGTTTAGAGCCTATATATAGGGATAGGAAGGAATAAGTAGTTGGTAATAAGATGTGCCCTGGAGTAGCTAACCTGTGTATAGGGAAAATCAATTTTTCATCAAATATTTCAATTTTTTGGTTTTTCAATTATTACAATTGATTTGATTTCACTGTTGGGTGATTCACTTGTTTTTCACTATTATGATTTATATCATTGTGGTTCTATTTACGTTCCAACCTGATGATATGAGGGTATGACATCTCATGCAACATATAGGCACTTTCTAGAGATCACATGTCATGTATTCTTATCATGCCATTTAGGGTGCATTACTGATTGTGTGTTGTTTTGATAGAAGTTGTGAAAGGTATGCATGTTGTTGTGATAGATTCAATGATAAAATACCTTCTATTTGATATGGTATTGCTAATATGTAAAGTTTCATTTAGATGGACTCCAAAATTTGGTCCCTGAGGTGTTATGGACCCTCTTGGATCAGAATTTGGTGGATCGTGTTTGAAATTTAATTGAATTTTGTCAAGTTATGGTATAAATAAGGATACCAAACTTTGATTTGCAGGATTATGGGCTCTCACAAGTTTGAATTTGTCATTAATTGGACAAAATTATAGGTTTTCATGGGTTTCAGAAGAGTTTCAGAGGCTTAGTATCTGGTAACCTAGACAACACAGTGTGTGATATTATAAACACGTGCCATGTGTTCTTTTGTTTTGGAAGAAACAAATTTTATTGAGTACTCATCATGTACAATATATACATGCCATGTGGTCTTTAACCATGTGACTGACTGTGTGAGTAGAGACATGGGGTAATAAATGTTTGGTAGAACACATTATGTTTGTATTGTACACGTTGTGTTGTAAATATTGTGTTTCTGGTCATGTGACTAATGACACGGGTGGACGAAACTTAGGTTGTACACGTCGTGTCCCATTCTTGCATTTTGTGTAGAGTCATCTGTGTCTCCGGCCATGTGACTAACAACACAGGTGGTTAGAACTTATGTAGTACACACCGTGTCTAGGGTGTACACACTATGTACTGTTACCTAGGATAGAACTATGTGGCTCGAGCTATGTAGAAGAACTTGGCCAGGAGGGGAAAATTCAAGTACACGTCGTGTCTAAGGATGAACACACTGTGTGTGTGGGTGTTACATGGCCATGTTTGGAAGTGGTACATGCCATGTTAAAATCTTAAGGGAATACGCTGTGTAGGTGTTATACATGCCATGTAACCTTGTTTTATAAAACTTATGTGTTTCTTATCCTGTTCCTTTCTTGCACTTCTGAGTTTCAGTCCTTGATAAACTTGAACTGAGGTGTACGCTTGACCTTACAGATTTATGCCACTAAGATGTCCCCTGGTTGTACACCAGGTGCAGGGTGACGACCAGACACTGGAACTAGTATATCAGGGACTACCAGCAGATCCTCCTATCGTGACCACCATCGAACCAACTGTTATATCAGACATAGGTGATGATGAATAGTTTCAAGAAGGATTTTTTAGGATGTTATAGACTTTTCAGGGAGCAACGCATCCTGCTTCGTCTATGTTAGAGTTGACGAGGTTGTTCCAATAGCAGTATCCTCCCACTTTTTCTATAGAAAGAGGACTATAGGTTGTAGATTCATGGTTAGAGTCCATTCTTTATATCTTTGAGCATCTGGAGACGCCTCCAAAGAGGAGGGTGAATATTGATACGTACAAGCTTGGTGATTTCTACAAGAGATGGTTGGATGTTATCTCACAGGTATGAGGTCATCGGGATATGGTTTGGAAAGAGTTTAATAAAATCTTATATGATTATTTCTATCCTGAGATGTTGAGGTCCAATAAATCCCAAGAGTACATGAATTTGGAGTAGGGATCTCTTTCAGTGATGGACAACTCATCCTATTTTACATAGCTTTAGTGCTTCGCACTAGTTATGGGAGGTTATGATTTATCTTTGGCTAGGCGATTTGAGGATGGTCTCAGGTATGACATATGGTTGCAGGTGAATGTATTCTGGCTAAATTCAGTGATGGATATAGTGAACAATATGCTAATTACCAAGCGTAATATGAGGGAGTTGGGAGCTATGATCCAGGGTTGTTCGGAATCCAGGGATGGTACACTCTCAATAGATAGCAGGAAGCACCTCTGGGAGATTTCACGTGATGTTTCTTCAGGTAGCCAGGTGGTATGCTACCATTGTGGGAAGAGTGGGCATACGAGACCACATTGCTCGAGAGATCCATTTTAGTGCCGATATTGTAGCAAGATGGGTTATCTAGAGCATTTCTACTGGTTGTTCTCACCAGCAGCGAGTGATAGGGGTTCTGTTATGACTCTATGTTTGGGAGAAAGACCACCAGTTTCTCATCAGTTAGGGAACTAGAGTTTGTCCAACTATTCAGGCCGAGGAGGAGGTCATGGTCGTGGTATCCAAATGGAAGGTTTATAGTGGCAGAAAGTTGGATCATCTTAGGTTATTCAGGCAGGGTCGTAGGTCCGCAGTACAAGTCATACTTTTGCAGTGGAGCAGACTGAGTAGGAGTAGGATCTCGGACCCTCTACGGTTAGATGTACAATTCTAGTTGCCTCAGTTTTAGCTTATACACTTTTTGATATAGGGGATTCCCATAGTTTTATATTTTTTGTCATTGTAAAGATCCTTGATCTTTATATCTTTACTTATGTGGATGTTATAATGCTAGAAACTCTGTTGGGGAATAAGACAGCTAGTGTACGTCAATGCAAGGAGTCACCTCTTGAGGTTGGAGGGTGTCACTTCTTATGGGGCCTCTATGTATTAGAGATGATATAATTCAATGTTATTCTTTGAATGGATTGGTTAGTCTTTTTCTAGTCCCTTGTTAACTTCTATCACCATAGGGTGAGTTTCACATCACTATAGAAAGGGTCTTTTCTTCACAAGGGTGAATGGGATGTCCAGGCGAGAAGAGCGGGACACAAGAATCATGGTTTGGGAGGAGTTACCACCCAGATTTCTAGTTTATTTTTGGATGACCAGGGGACTTCACAGGGGTAATTTCATCCAGTGGTGGATTGTTTCAGAGATGTTTTTCCAAATGAATTTCCATGTTTACCTCTAAAGTGAGAGATAGATTTCTCTATTGATCATGTACTGGGAGTGGTACAGGTGTCCATTCCTCCTTATAGGAAGGCTACACCATAGTTATAGGAATTATAGAAGCAATTAGAGGAGTTACAAGAAAAGGGTTTCATCCAACCCAGTACTTCTCCTTGGGGTTTTCTTGTCATGTTTGCGAAGAAGTTGGACAGTACCCTCAGACTTTGTGTGGATTATCGGAAGCTGAACCAGTTGACGGTCAAGAACTGATATCCCTTACCAAGTATTGATGATCTCTTTTATAATATTCTAGGATCTAGGGTGTTATCAAAGATTAAATTGATATCCAATTATCATCATTTTCACATTATACTATCATATATACATCTTACAGCCATTCGGAGTAGGTATGGTCTATACGAGTATGTGGTTATGCCAATCGGTCTCATGAACATGTCGGCAGTTTTTATGGCACTGATGAACTGAGTGTTCCATACTTGGATTATTTTTTGGTAGTCTTCATGGATGATATCTTGGTGTACTCTCACACTCATCATGACCATACCACCCATCTTGAGATAGTTTTGAGTACACTGAGAGAGAAACAATTATATGATAATCTCTCAAAATGCCACTTTTGGATGGATCAGATACACTTCTTGGGTCATGTTATCTCAGAGACAAGAGTTTTAGTAGACCTGGACAAAGTTAGAGTAGTAGTTTCCTAGGATAACCCAGATAGAATCTTTGAGGTACGACATTTTTCTAGGGATGGGTGGTTACTACAGGATCTTTATTTAGGACTTCTCACACTTAGTAGCACCACTAACGGGCCTGACTAGGAAGGGTAGAAAGTACTTGTGGACATAATCCTATGATTTATCCTTTCATGAGATGAAGGGGAGGTTGACTTCAGCACTGATACTGATTTTTTCAGAACTGGGAATGTGTTACACTATTTACTGTGATGTATCAGGTATTAGGATGGGATCAGTGCTTATGCAGGGGGAAGGAGTCGTTGCGTATAGGTCTCGACTGTTGAGACCACATGAGAAGAATTACCCAACACATGATCTCGAGTTAGCTATAGTTTTGAATTCTTTATGTTTTTGGAGACATTACTTTTGGGAGAGAATTTTGGGGTGCTCACTATCCACAAAATCCTCAAGTGTATATTTACTCAGTGTGATCTGAATTTCACACAGCAAATTTGTGTTGAGTACCTTCAGTATTTTAACTTTGAACATGCCTACACACCAGGGAAAGGAAATGCAGTGGTTGATGCGTTGAGTAGAAGGACTCAGATATAGACAGTTTAGAAGGCCAGGGGTGAGTGGAATCCTATGGCTATGTTCTTTGAGATTCATTTAGAGGTGCACAATAGACAGGGGCAGACTTTTCTTTTGTCTGTAGTTGTTACCTCTACTCTTCTGGATCGAGTGTGGATGAGGCAGCTATCGGATTCTGAAGTTCTAGTCCTATGGGAGAGTTTGTCATGAGAGGACCCTACTCTTGGGTGGACCGTAGGTGAGGATGAGGTCTTTCATTTTCATGGGTGTGTATGGGTTTCAGCAGACATACGCGAGGAGCTGTTGCGAGATTTTCATTCCTTAGTTTGGTCAGTTCATCCTGGTGTCACCAAGATGTTTGAGATCTACACTATCAGTATTGGTGTCCAAGTATGAAGATAGATGTTGTTGGTTTTGTTATGAGGTGTTCCACCTATCAGTAGGTGAAGGAAGAGCATCACCGACCGGCAGGGCTCTTACAGTAGTTACCCATTCCCAAGTTGAAGTGAAATGATGACGCGATGGATTTTTTGACAAATTTACCAAGGTCACCTCAAGTGAATGATGCAGTTTGGGTTTTCATTGACAGACTTATGAAGGTTGCATGCTTTTTACCGATCAAGGAGACCTTCAGCGTTTATGATCTTGGAAGGTTGTACATCCGAGAGATTGTACGGTTGTAGGGGATTCTGCACTTTATCTTTTCAGACAGGGATTCTCTTTTTACTTATTAAGTCTAGTAGGGACTACATAGGGATTTGGGTACATAAGTACTTCTGAGTACAGCTTACCATCCCCAGACAGATGGCCAGTCCGAGCACATGATTTAGGTTTTGGAGGACATGCTTCAAGCATACATCCTAGATTTTGAGGTCTCTTGGGAGAGACATATACCCCTAGTGGATTTTTACTATAATAAAAATTTCTATGTGACTATTCACATGTCACCATTTGAGGCTTTGTATAGTAGGACATGTCGATCACCCCCATGTTGGTTTGAGATAAGAGAGGCAGCTATGCTGGGACCTCATCTTTTCTTGGAGACCACTGAGTAGGTGGAGTTGATTCAGAAGAGGATGGCTACTGCACAGTCTCACCAGAAATCTTATGTTGATTGACGGAGATGACCTCTAAAGTTCAAGGTTGGAGATCAAGTTTTCTTACGTGTCACACTGAGGTTGGGACACAGGAGGATTAAGATATAGGGGAATCTTTCACTAAGATATGTTGATATATTTGAGGTTTTGGAGTGATTCGGGCCATTTTCCTATCAGTTGGAGTTTCCACAGAGTTATTGGGCTATACATGACGTCTTCCATGTTTATTAGCTACAACATTACTTTTCAGACCCCTCTCACATTTTTCAACCTGAGGAGGTTGAGTTAGAGGTGGTTGCATCCTTCAAGGAGCACCCTATTCAGATTGTGGATCGTAGAATGAAGGTTATTTATGGTCATTCTATTCCTCTAGTATGGGTGTTATTGCAACACGAGCGAGTATAGAACGAGACTTGGGAGAGGGAGGCCGACGTTCAATCACTGTGGCCAGAGTTGTTTGAATTTTCTTCTTTTCCACCCTTAGATGGGAAATTCAAGGATAAATTGATTTAAGGGGGTAAGTTTGTAAGAACTTGAATCTTTATTTCATGTATGGATCTTTTTTCATGTTATTTTAAGGAAAAGGAAGATTTGGAAATTTTCATAGTACATGTTGTGTACCCGGTTTCCATGGGTAGTCGTATACTAGCCATGTAATGGCCGAGTACATGGCCGTGTGGACAGCCTAAGTGGGGGCCGGTTGAGGCTAGTACATTGCGTTTACATTAAATGAACATGTCGTGTACTTTTTTTATTTGATTAATCGGACCGGGGTCGCATCTCATCTTCAGAACACATTTCTTTTTCCCATGTCTTGTACAGGAGAGCGACGCATGGCCGAGAATCTTTGATCGTCTCTCATTCCTCCATCCGAGGTCCGATTGAGACGTTGTCGGGTGTTTTGGATTCCCACAGGTGAGTTCTCTCTTTCCCTAGAGTCTCTATTTCTGATTTCTCCTCTTTCTTGAGTTATCTAGGGTGGAACGTTTTTGACCTTTTTGTAGATATATGAAGTTATAGGCTGATTCAAGGGCCGAAGTTCATAAGTGTTCATCATAAAACATATAGGTAGGTGGTTTGTTGCCTTTTAGTGTTTATCATTGAGTTATATATTCTTAAGTGTCAATTACCCATGATTCGGGTATTTCATGTCAAGGAATTGAACCCTGTTATCATCTTCCTTAGATTTATTGTTAGATTAAGGCTTTTCATTAATTCTTTATGCTAAATTGCATGTTTAGGGGACACCCTGTGGGTACGTTCCTTGTTTGAATGTTTATGGTTGTTTGGTCTAGGTTGTCTATGAGGTGGACCTTGTTTCCTTTATTTGCTTATTAGGTTGGAATTAATTTCATAATTATCACTTGTTAAATTCTTGTTTTATGCATTATAACTACTTATCCTTGTAGTAGTTGAGATTACATGGGCTGATGGATATCGTTTATGTATGATTGTATTATGCAGGGCTATGAGAACCTAGTTTAGTTAGACCATAGGGGGAATTGATGTTGAGTGTTTCCTCAAAGTGTCTGTTATATTTTCATTGCGAGACCATAGGGGGGATTGATGGTGAGTTCTCCATTAGAGTGTTTATAGTATACCATTATGAAACTATAGGGGTAATTGACATTGAGTGATTCCTCAGTGAGTCTGTAGTTTATCAATAAAAGACCATAGGGGGAATTTACGGTGAGTTCTTCCTCAAAGAGTCTTTGTTTTTGTGAGACCAAAGGGGTTAGACTTTGTGAGATTTCCCAGAGGGTATTTATATCTTTATTAAATTGATGATATATTGAACCAAAGGGGTTAGACTATGAGAACTTTCCCATAGGGTTTCATTTTAATTATTGATTGATTGTGATGAGCCTTCCAAGCCAAAGCACAAGATCAAAATCAGTCTTACTTGATTGTTAGATGATCTTATCAGACATCTATTTTTCTTTTACAAAGGGGATACAGAGCTTAGGCTAGATCCCAGGATTTCATTATTCAATGGGTTTAATAATTAATAAATGTAAATGAATGTAATTGAAAACTATAGGATTCTTTACTTTTGAGTACTTCCTTGTTTACTGCTTCATTTTTCATATTGCCTACTATATATATTCACTAACTGTTTGGCATAGATATTTTGTGGTTGCCTACTAGGATTCATCTCACACCCTGTTTGGGTCATTCTTTTCAACCCAAATAGATTATATGGTTGCAGGTATATATAAGGGCAACCACCCTTCTTCATCATGTACTTGAGTGTTTTTGGAGCTAGAGAGCATGGGACTAAGCTAAGGATTGTGATGCTGTTGGATTTCACTTACTTTTCTGTACTTTGGTTTTAGTATTATATTTCCATCATTGTGAGTTGTTTGTCTTTTTTCCTAGATACATGTGGTGTGCATCATTTATTTATATATATATATGTTGCAGTTGTTTATACTATCTGTCTTCTGTTGTTTACTTGTTGTATGGTTTTACTGCTTCTGTTATTGTTTTCTATTTGTTTTCACTGTGTTACTTTGTCAATGAGGGAATAGTTTTCCCACTATCACACCAAAGGCCCTTGTTGCTAGTTGGTAGCCTCTGGCATTCGGGGAAATGCGCTTGAGTCCATATGACCCACCAGGTACGGGGTGCCTTTGGGCTGCACCCGAATCTGGGATGTTACACACACATTGGTGACCTGATCCAGACCACTATGTGACCTCAACCATTCCTCCCCATATTCTAGAGGCTACTAACTAGCAGTGAGGGTCAAATATCAATCATGGAGAGACTATACCCTTTTTATCAGAGTAACAATCTAGCTGAAATAAATAAACAATAAAAAAATTATATAATTATAACCAGAACAATATTAGTATCACATGATGACCAAAACATGAAATACAATATCAAAACTGAATAGTAGATATTCCATTCCAAGTACATCTCAAGTGTCAATATGTAATACCCAAAAATAAATAAATACAATGAAAACTCTCAAGAAGGTTCTGAACCACGTCTGGTTCCACAATCCATGCTCTATCCTGACTCAGCCTTCCAACATAGGACTATTACCCTTAACATGTCCTTTAACCAAGAAGTCTATTTAGTTACTAATTAAGAAACCCGAGTAGGTTGTGAGTACAACTAAGTAGGCTACCACCAATGGGGTCTTAAAAAATATCGAGTCAAAATAGTGTATGAAGTTGTTTAAAGAATAAATAAAAGTAATAGAGTAAATATTTTTTATTTATTAAATTACTATTTATTTAACCACATAACCCCCAAGTTCCCAAGGACACATAAACTCTCAATACTTTCTTCAAACCATTATGGTGTCTGAACCATACTATATATTAAATTTAAAATTCATTACAACAAATGGGATTTCACTATCCATTTCATTTCAATTTATAAAACATCTAATTGGAACCATAGTCCAATGTCAATAGTTTGGGTCTAGTTCATTATGCTTATAACCCCATGGGCTTTTGAAGTAACAATATGTGTCCCACGCTCATTTATCAATAAATTTATCACTATAGGATTTGGAAGCAGTAGACCATGTCCCACACATGTTTATCAGTCAATTTATCACTTTGGAATTTGGAAGCACCAAACCATGTGCCAAAAACATTTATTAATCAATTTATCACTATGGTCTTTAGAAGTAACAGACCAATTCCCATGCATGAATATCACACAATCACAAGTATCACAATATCACATGTATCACAATATCAAATTTCACAATCAAAAAATTACATTAATTAATTAAAAAAATAATTAATTCAATTAAACCAATTGAATATTCATAGTAATTAGCATTAATTAATTCAACAATTAATTAATCCAATTTAATCAATTTCATAAACACATCAATCAATTGATTAATTCATCAATTAATTGATTCAATTCCAAAATCAAAATAACCCATTAATTAATTCAAAAATTAATTAATCCCATTAAATCAATTGTATAAACAAAAAAATTAACATTAATAAATTCAAAAATTAATTAATCAATACAAAATCTAAATATCCAATAATTAATTCAAAAATTAATTATTCAATTCACAATCCCTTAATTAACTAATTTTATAGATTAGTTAATTCAATTTAAGAAACTCAATTTCTAATAATCCAATATAAATTCTATAAATACATAAACATAATTGAAAGCAAGACTTTGGGATTGGAATAATAAACCACCTACCTCAAAATTGTTGACCAACACTTGAAGACAGAAAGCCTAAATTTTATTGGAATGATATAGAATTTGATGATGAAAGGGATCTAGATATAAAACCTAGATCCAAAATAAAATGAATCAATATCTAATAATCCAAGATCTTTATCTAGAATCATAGCAGATAAACATCCCTCTTTTATCCAAGAAGTGGAGCAGGAGAGAGAGAGAAATAAATAAGAAGAAAATACATGCCTGAAGATGTGTAGATCTAACAATCCGACCTTTTAATCATGATAAACAGAGGTTGGTTGGGATTGGAATCCATCTGAGGGCCTCTTGAATTAAAATAGATGAGTTTTTATTTTATTATAGGTGATTAGGGATTAATACTAGGGGGTTCATGATTTTAAACTAATTTTTGGGGGATTTAATTTCCACTCGAACAGTTTCCTATATGGGGAACACAATTTCCCCTAACCGTACACCCTAACTATGCGGCTCGCCTAGGGGTGTCACAAAGTTTCTCCTAAGAGTGCACATGGTTTATCAAACCGTGCACCAACCATAGAAACCCCACTATCTAAAGGGTGCATGGTTTTCTGTATTGGGTACATGGTTAGGGAAAACTGTGTGTCAATCGTGCACTACCTCATTGACCTCCAAAAACTACCAATTTTCATCCAAACACACCCACGATATAAACCAAAAAAATATACTAAATACAAGGAAAAATTTTTAATTTATCCCATGAAAACTCCATAAAAGTTCATGATCTAACAATCTTTCCACCTTATAATAGTTCATCCTCGAGCTATACTCTTAAGAATCTCTAAGATTCTGAGTCAAAAAGATTAGACCAATGAGCCCTCATATCCACTTCTCTCTAACAATTATTCTCTTGAACACATCCATGTTTCCATAATACATGAATTATTAGCACAGTCTTTCCCTGAAACACTTTCTCACTATGATCCAACACACTTATTGAATTCTCTTCAAAGGACACATCACTCTAAAGATCAGCATCATCCAAATTGATCACATTAGAAGGTTCGGGTTGATACCACTGAAGTTGTAACACATGGAAAATGTCATGAAAAGAATTGTACCTCTATGAAAGATCCAATCAGTATGACACCAGCCCAATTCTCTCCACAACCTAAAATAGTCTAACAAATCTAGGTATTAGATTTCCCTATCTTTGTATCTTTTAGTGACCCAATCTAGGTGAAACCCGAAGGAATACATGGTCACCATATATAAACTCTAGGTTTCTTTAAAATATATCATTATATGACTTCTGTCTACTCTGATTCACATTCATATACTTCCAAATAAATTGTACCTGCTCTGATATATCTTGCATGATACTTGGTCCCAATAAATATGACTCACCTTCCTCCATCCAGTATAGAGGTGATCTGCATAGACTACCATAAATAGCCTTATATGGTGTCTTATTTATATTTTCCTAACAACTTTTGTTATAGGTGAACTCAAACAAAGCTAGGTTTTCTCCCAAGACTCACCAAATTCTTGGACACATGCCTGAAGCATATCCTCAAGAACCTATATAGTACGTTCTCACAGCCCATCTGTATGTGGGTGGAATTTTGTACTCAATAAAACCTATATAAAAATTTCCTTGTGTAGGCCCTTCCAAAAGCATGAAATATTGAGTTATGTATTGAAATAATAATCTATGGCACCCAATGAAAATGAACTATTTCCTGGACATACACATCTCCTAACTGATCCACTAAGAAAGTATCTTGTACTAGTAAAAAATGTGAAACATTTTTCAAACGGTCCACAATAACCCAAATAATATCATTCTTCCAGGGAATCCTTAAGAGACCCACCACAAAGTACATGGTAATTTCTTCCCACTTCCATTCCAGAATGGGAAACAGCTTTAGTAAACCACCAGGTCATTGATGCCAGGCCTTAACCTGTTGACACATGTTGCATCATATCATAAACCTTTATATCTCATTGTCATACCTAGCCACCAAAACTATCATCATATTTCATGGTACATTTTGGTCACACTTGGATATACTATGACAACCCTGCTTTTATTACAAACTTAAACATGATTTATTACATAAAAATCCACTTGATACAGCAAAGAAGATCGAGAGGTTTAGTGTCTTTGGGGCTTAGTATCATTACATAAAACCTAAAGCATGAAATAAAACATCTTTATTGAAAACTTTCATTACATAACCACTACATTCCTCGTACTTAGCATTTCATGGGATAACCTGAGGACATGCATAAGAAAAGGGTGATCTATAAAGCCCAGTAAGGGAATACACATGGAATAACATGAGGAGTACAATACATGTTATACATTAGTCATATCAATAGAGCACGAGAGAAACATGAACATAAAGGCATGGTAAATCATGATAATCATAACATGGAAATGTGGCAACAACACTTAACATGTAATTAGCATGAGCCAAGGTTCATTGCACATGGAGCATGAGTAAACCCTCATTTCACATCAACCACGAGTAAACCCTCATTGCACTTGAATTATAATGAGTCAACACTCACTGCACATGAAGTATCATGATACAATACTTTACCCAATTCATTGGAGCGCTATAAGGGCGCACCCTTCTTAAACATTTCATTTCATGCATAAGTGTGTCACATGGATTCATTAAACATAATCATTTATTCCACGATAAAGGAATGTGTAATTAATACATGAAACTTTATAATAAATAAGTAAATGTTCATAAAGTTGAATACCCTTGATGGAGAAATGGGCATGGTATTCACTACACAATGGCATTGGCTTAGAAAATCGGTGCGATTTCGGTAGCGTAACGGCGTGACATAAGAATTCATAAAAAAGGTTGATGAGAGAGAAGGGGGTTCCTCATCATATTTACATGTAATGGACAGTAAGGAGGTCATATAGATACATTTACCTACAATTTTAATGGAATTTAGATTCATGATACAAAAGTATTGCTTGAATGTAAGTGAGGAGAGAGAAGTTCCTTTCAGAATTTCGGCATAGTAACGGGTGTACATGGGAGGCATTTAATGAGAGAGAAAGGGGTCTCCAATCATTCAAACATAAAGAGGGCAGTATGAGGGGGTGTGGAAACATACCTCAACATTCATAATTGAAATTAAAATGGCAAACCAACTTAAATAAAATTGGACAAAAATGAGGAAGGAAGAAAAGCCCTTACTTGGAAGTGTGCTTACAAAGGCTAGAGAGAGGCTTGTGAGACGCTTCTTGGGAGCTTGGGGAACCTTGGGAGGATTATAGAGAGAGTAGGGAAGAGGTTGGACTAACTCCAAAGGCTTTGAGTGAGGAGTAAGTGAGAGCATGGGTGGATTTATATAGAAAAGGTGAGGGAATTCTTTATTATTTAGGTTTGGGACCCCTTACATTAAATTAATCAAAACCACAAAACATCCCATGGTTTTTGTTAAATGGAAGAGGGAAAAAATATTTTATAAGGCCAAAGTCTGAACTTCTTAAAATAATAGGGTTGCTTATGTGGAGGTGAGTCACACTCCCAAGGAAAACAATTTAAAAAGACAAGGTGTTTAATAAGTCTTGAGGGGTCCATTAATGCTTTGAAAAGTAAGTCAAACAAACCAAAAATCACATTATTTTAATGGTAAAAAATATATTGGCCGAAAATAAAGATTATAGTATTTTATTACATCACTATTGGGTCAATATGATGTCATAAAACACATTATATATTTAAACGGTATTTAATTTTCACCCAAAAAATTGGTTGTCTTAGAAAATTATGAAAAATTCACCATTGGATAATTTCGACATCATGATTCTAGAAATAACATTTATTTTATCTAAATAATTTTCTAAATATTTTAATTTTCACTTTTAAAATAAAAACCGACATTTATCAAAAATTCACGGGTTTTGACAAAAATGGCTTTCAAACCTTAATAAAAATTATAATTGCATTCATAAAATTATAAGATCATTTATATTTAATAAGAATTAATTTAATAGTAATATTATTTTATTAAAATATTATTTAATTCAAAAATTCATTAATTTAATTAAATAGATTTCTTAATTAAATAATAACTAAAAACACTATTTGTACTTTAAAAACTATTTACAATGTATCAATAATGACAAGAAAGTATATTCATTATTATATACAAAAATAATGTACATGAACATAGTACTATCAATTTGTTACATAACCTCTTAAAACAGTCACATAAGACCTAAGGGTAAGGTGTGTGATGGTGATAGATTCTAGGGGTGGCTCGGATAACATCACTCAAGTGGTAATTTCTATCAACTTCCACTTCTCCAGTATAAGGTCTCATTCGAGCTTGACATGATGAAGCTCAGCTTGGGATTGGTCAAGATCGAATCCCAAGGATGCCACCTCTTTTCCGAGCTCCGACAAATGGGCTTCATATGGAGAAATTCTACTAAATGAGGCCATCGCTTCCTTTGTCTGAGTAAATTTGGATTTGTTAAAGCCCTATATTTATACTAATCATGTGATCACTATTCAATGGCTATATTAGCAACAGTCAAAATTCTTAACATAAAACCAATGAAGTTTACATTTTATATAAACATTTTATATAAAGATACATTTTAACTAGATCAAGAGGGATTTTCCATTAATGAAACATTGGGTCGTTACAATATTCCCCCCTTAAGAAATTTTACCCTTGAAGTTTTCCTTTTTCCACACTAAAACAGATGTGGGTAACTCAGCTTCATCATTTCCTCTAATTCCCAAGTCTCTTCTTCAAACTTGTGGTTTCTCCACAACACCTTGACGAGGGGCATTGTCTTATTTCGTAGAACTTTTTCTCTATGATCTAAGATCTTCACTGGTAGCTCCTCATAAGAAAGATCATCCTCCAACAGTACCACCTCAGAAGAGAGTACATGTGAAGGGTCCAGAATGTACTTCATTAAGAGGGATACATGAAAGACACCATGTACTTTGGCCATGGTAAGTGGAAGTGCTAGTCGATAGGCCACAGCCCCGACACGATCAAGAATCTCGAAGGGGCCAATGTACCTTGGACTTAACTTCCCTTTCTTTCCAAACATCATGACCTTCTTCCACGGAGATATGCGTAGAAAAACCATGTCTCCAACTTTAAACTCAAGGTCTCATTGACAGTTATCTGCATAACTCTTCTGTTGACTCTAGGCTACCTTGATATGCTGCAGAATGGTTTTCACCTTCTCCACCATTTCTTTGACCATTTCTATTCCAAGAAGCTTACATTCACCGACCTTATCCCAACATTTAGGTGTTCTGCACCTTTTCCCATATAGGGCTTCATATGGTGCCATTTGGATGCTTGAGTGGAAAATGTTGTTGTAGGAGAATTCAACCAGTGGAATATGTTGATCCCATCCTCCTTTAAAGTCCATTTAGCATTCTCTCAACATGTCCTCAAGTGTTTGGATAGTCCTCTCGGATTGGCCATCAGTTTGAGGATAATAGGTCGTACTGAAGTTTAGTTCAATATTCAGAGCATGTTGAAGACTCTTCCAAAACTTAGAGGTGAATCTTGGATCTCGGTCAGACACAATAGATAGTGGTACTCCATTCAACCTTACCACTTTTCTGATATATATCTGTGCCAGTTGATCCAAATAGAAATCCTCCCGAATAGCAATGAAGTGTGCAGTATTTGTAAGACGATCCACAACAACCCAGATTGCATTGTTGCCTTTGGATGTCCTTGGAATTCTGGTGACAAAGTGCATGGTGATGTTCTCCCATTTCTATTCTCATATGGGCAATGGTTTCATCATCCCCTTAGACTTCTTCCTCTCTGCCTTCACTTGCTGACACACCAGACACTTTGATGTATATTCAGAAATCTCTTTCTTCATATTATCCCACCAAAAGTTTTCTCAGAGATCTCGATACATCTTTATGCTCCATGGGTGAATAGAGAAATTTGAATTATGTGCATCATACAAAAGTTCCTTCTTCAGCTCCGGAATTGATGGAACACATAGTCTTTTCCCAAATCTCACAAGTCCTTCTTCATTAACATTAAACTCCAAGGATTTACCTTTTTTGATATCTTCCACTTTTTCCTGAATTCCCACATCATCCTTTTGAGCATCCTTTAATATTTCCAAAAGATACGGTTGAGCAATCATTTGTGAAAGGATTAATTATTTTCCCTTCTTTATGATTCCCATGTCCATCTTCATCAAGTCTAAGAATATTGGATCCTTCTCTATTCTCATCATTGATAGAATCACTGGGTCCTTTCTACTTAGGGCATCTTCCACCTTATTTTCTTTCCCAGGGTGGTAATGTATTGAACAGTCATAATCCTTGATGAGATCTATTCATCTTCTCTGGCACATATTAAGATCTTTCTATGTGAATATATATTTAAGACTCTTGTGGTCAGTATATATCTCACATTTTTTCCCATAAAGATAATGCCACCAGATTTTCAAGGCAAAGATCACTGTCGTTAACTCCATATCATGCGTTAGATAGTTTCTCTCATGGATTTTCAACTGCCTTGGGGCATAGGATATCACTTTATCATTCTGCATCAGCACACAGCCTAAGTCCTTCTTTGAAGCATCGCTGAAAACCACAAAAGGTTCCCCACTTGTGGGTAAAGTGAGCACGGGCGCAGTGATAAGCCTCTTTTTCAACTCCTTGAATATTTCTTCGCATTCTTCACTCCAAGAAAACTTTACTCCCTTCCGAGTTAGCTTGGTAAGAGGGTTGGACAATCGTGAGAAATTTCTCACAAATCGTTGATAATATCCAGCTAACCCTAAGAAGCTACGGATATCGGTTACTGATGTTGGCCTCGGCCATCCCTCAATTGCATCTGTTTTGGAGGGATCCACAGATATCCCATTGCTTGTGATGATATGGCCCAATAATGATACCTCCTTCAACCAGAACTCACACTTGTTGTACTTTTCATAGAGTTTATCCTTGCGCAAAGTCTCTAAAACAGTTCTTAAATGCTCCTCATGATCCTCCTTGGTTTTGGAGTATATTAGAATATCATCTATAAATACTACCACAAATTTTTCGAGGTAATCTCTAGATACTCAACTCATTAAGTCCATGAAGATTGCTAGAGCATTAGTGAGTTCGAAAGGCATTACTATGAATTCATAGTGATCATATCTTGTGTGAAAAGCAGTCTTGGGGATATATTCCTTCTTCACCCTTACTTGATAATATCCCGACCGCAAGTCCACCTTTGAGAAGTATTACGATCCACGCAGCTGATCGAACAAGTCATCAATTCGTGGGAGAGGATACTTGTTCTTTATTGTGATTTTTTGAGATCACGATAATCGATGCAAAGTCGCATTGACACATCTTTCTTCTTGACGAAGAGGACTGGTGCACCCCATGGTGAAGCACTTGGGCGTATAAACCCTTTATCCAGATTCTCATATAGTTGTTTATTCAGCTCTTCAAGCTCTACAACAGTCATTCTATATGGATTCTTGGATATTGGTAATTCCCCGAGTATAAGTTCAATTGAGAATTCAACATCTCTTCTAGGAGGAAGACCAGGGAGTTCCTCGAGAAACTCTTCCGTGAATTCCCTCACAATAGGCATTTCATCAAGGATAGTTTCTTCCTTGGACTCAATCATCTGAACCAGATACGCATGCTCATAGGGAAGTAATATCCATGCTTGAGATGATGGATCTAACGGAGATTCTTCTTCCTCCTTTCACTTGTATGGAATCAGGGGTCGATTCTCCATATGGAGTGTGATTTCCCTCTCTCGACAATTTATGTTGGCTCTATATAAGGAAAGCCAATAGACGCCAAGAATTGCATCAATTTCCACCAGAGGGAGTATGACTAGGTTCTCCAGGAAATTCAATCCACAGATTATAACAGGGGAGGACTTATATTCATGGGATGCAATGATTTCCCCATTTATCGTACTCATCGATATCTTCACTTCCATGATTTGTGGTGGTGCTGGGATTGTTCTACTAAACTTTCGAGATATAAAATAATGTGTAGAAACTGAATCAAAAAGTACATCCGCTATTCTTGAATGAATAACTAGCGTACCTGTCACCACTTCATTGTCGGGGTTCACTTCGACAGATGGAAAAACCTCCTCCTTGCTTCCTTGGAGGTTGTTGGTTGCCTCCGAAAACCCTTGGATTAAGGCACTGATTTGTAAGATGCACTGGTTCTTTGAATTTGTTGCAATGAACAACGTGTTGAGGTTCGAACGGAGCGTTCCTCTCCTCTGTCGCAGTCGCGGGTCTTTCTTGTCGACACTTAACAGCTAGGTGCCCTTCTCTTCCACACTGGAAGCATTTCCTTGTCCCCTTAAGGAAATTTCCAGCATGCTTCTTTCCACACTTTTGGCAAGTGGGGTGCTTGATCTTCTTAGCACCGTTGCATTTATCCATCGGACCACCAGCATTGAAGTCCACCTTACACTTCTTATCCCCATGATACCCCTGTGATTCTCAAATCTCCATTTCAACCTTGAGGGAACATCGGACAATTTCCTCATAGTTGTCGATGTCATGGATCGCCAATGCTTTCTGCAGGCTAGGCTTCAGCCCACCAAAGAAGTGGTCAACTTTTCATTCTAGGGTAACGACAAAGCCAGAAGCGTATCGTGCAAGCCTTTAGAAGTTTTCCTCATATTCTCCAATAGATTCTTCAAATTTTTTCTTAAGGTAAAGGAAGTCCCTTTCCATATTAAGCTGGAGGGTTCGCGGAAAATATTTATCGAAAAACATCTTTTGGAAATACTTCCATTACAACGCCTCAATCTCCTCCTCAGGCTTCGTATTTTTGATCAATGTCCACCATTGATCAGATTCACCCTCCATACAATAAGCCACCAGGAGAACCTTCTCTTGTTCAGAACATTAAAGGATGGAGAAGATCTTTTTAATGGATTTGATCCATTGTTCAGCGATCATGGGATCATATGATCCACTAAAAGTAGGAGGCCTTTTTCTCATGAAGCTCTCGATAGAAACTTGTTCTTTCTTAGGGGGGGTTGAACGTTCCTCTTGACTCGTGTTTCTATTCAAATCTTGAGTTGGCTGAGATAGAAGAGTGACAAAGTTCGCGATTCCCGCTCCCATTGGATTGGGTATCTCATTAGTACAGTCATCACACTGATCTTCACATCGATTGTTAGCCCGAGTCCTCCTATTACCGGCCATTGGCTGGAATAAAAGGAAAGTTAGGGGTAACACATAAAGGGTAATCCAAATACAAAATTTGATGACTTATAAATAAAATTTTATTTCATTAACTCATGAGTCTATAGGCTTGGCTTTTCATGATCAATTTTCTAACATATATTCTTAGGGGTTTTTTTATTCCCTTAATAAGGGTTCATACTAAGCTTGTGAATTTAGAAAATCATATCCCCCGGGAGTGTCGTACCCAAGAGTGCAGGAAGGCCTGTTGTCGTGCACCAGTTCCTGTTCGAGTCTAGCTCAAAGCGGTGTTTTCGGGTTTTACCCCTAGGATACATATGTGCCAGAGCCGCCTCTACCTGCTCGTATCTAGATAGGGATGTATTTTCTTGATAAACCACTTACTCAATACTCACCAAAACTTAGGGACATCTTTATTGTACTTAGTCTTGTATCTAAGGATTTATAAGGGTTTTCTAATCCTAATCCCAAAATTAACTAAACCTATCCTCTGATACCAACTATGACAACCTTGCTTTTATTACAAACTTAAACATCATTTATTACATAAAACTTCACTTGATACAACAAAAAAGATCGAGCGGTTTAGTGTATTTGGGGCTTAGGATCATTACATAAAAACTTAAAACATGAAATACAAAATCTTTATTGAAAACTTCATTTACATGACCACTACATTCCTTTGTACTTAGCATTGCATGGGATAACCTAAGGACATTCATAAGAAAAGGGTGAGATATAAAGCCTAGTAAGGGAATACACATGGAATTACATGAGGAGTAAAATACATGTTAGACATTAGGTATATAAATAGATCACTAGAGAAACAAGAACATAAAGGCATGATAAAGCATGATAATCAGAACATGGAAATGTGGCAACAACACTTAACATGGAATTAGCATGAGTCAAGGCTCATTACACATGGAGCATGAGTAAACCCTCATTGCACATGAAGCACGAGTAAACCCTCATTTCACTTGAATTAGAATGAGTAAACACTCATTGCACATGATTTACTATGATACTATACTTTACCCAATGCATTGGAGCGCTATAAGGGTGCACCCTTCTTAAACATTTCATTTCATGCATAAGTGTGTCACATGGATCATAAAACATGGATTCATTAAACATAACCATTTATTCCACGATAAAGGAATGTGGAATTCATACATGAAACTTTATAATCACTAATTAAATGTGCATAGATGTGAATACCCTTGATGGAGAAATGGGCATGGTATTCACTATACAATGGCATTGGCTTAGTAAATCGGTGCGATTTCGGCAGCGTAATGGCGTGACATAAGAATTAATAAACAAGGTTGATGAGAGAGGATGGGGTTCCTCATCATATTTACATGTAATGGAAAGTAATTAGGTCATATAGATACATGTACCAACAATTGTAATGGAATTTAGATTCATGATACAAAAGTATTGATTGAATGTAAATGAGGAGAGATAAGTTCCTTTCAGAATTTCGGCATAGTAACGGGTGTAAATGGGAGGAATTTAATGAGAGGGAAAGGGGTCTTCTATCATTAAAACATACAGAGGGAAGTATGAGGGGGTGTGAAACCATACCCCAACATTCATAATTGAAATTAAAAGAGCAAAACAACTTAAAGAAAATTGGACAAAAATGAGAAAGGAAGAAAAACCCTTACTTGGAAGTGTGCTTCCAAAGGCTAGAGAGAGGCATGTGAGAGGCTTATTGGGTGATTGGGGCACCTTGGGAGGATTCTAGAGATAGTAGGGCAGAGGTTGGACGAACTCCAAAGGCTTTGAGTGGGGAGGAAGTGGGATCTTGGGTGGGTTTATATAGGAAAGGTGGGGGAATTCTTTATTATTTAGGTTTGGGACCCCTTACATTAAATTAATCCAAACCACAAACCATCCCATGGTTTTTGACCCTGGTTTTTGGAAAAGGGAAGATGAAAACAATATTTTATAAGTACAAAGTCCTAACTTATTAAAATAATATGTTTTCTTATGTGGAGGTGAGTCACACTCCCATGGAAAACAATTTAAAAAGATGAGGTGTTTAATAAGTCTTGAGGGGTCCATTAATGCTTTGAAAAGTAAGTAAAACAAACCCAAAATCACATTATTTTAATGGTAAAACATATATTGGCCGAAAATAAAGATTATAGTATTTTATTACATCACTATTGGGTCATTATGATGTCATAAAACACATTATATATTTAAACGGTATTTAATTTTTACCCAAAAATTTGACTATCTCAGAAAATTATGAAAAATTCACCGTTGGATAATTTAGACATCCTGATTCCAAAAATAAAATTTATTTTATCTAAATAATTTTATAAATATGTTAATTTTCACTTTTAAAATAAAAACCTACATTTATCAAAAATTCACGGGTTTTGACAGAAATGGCTTTCAAACCTTAATAAAAATTATAATTTCATTCATAAAATTATAAGATCATTTATATTTAATAAGAATTAATTTAATAATAATAATAATATTTTATTAAAATATTATTTAATTCAAAAATCCATTAATTTAATAAAATATATTTCTTAATTAAATAATAACTAAAAACACTATTTGTACTTTAAAAACTATTCACAATGTATCAATAATGACAAGAAAGTATATTCATTATTATATACAAAAATAATGTACATGAACATAGTACTATCGATTTGTTACATAACCCCTTAAAACAGTCTCATAAGACCTAAGGGTAAGGTGTGTGATGGTGACAGACTCTTGGGGTGGCTCGGATAACATCGCTCAAGTGGTAATTTCTATCAACTTCCACTTCTCCCATAGACGGTCCCATTCGAGCTTGACATGATGAAGCTCAGCTTGGACTTGGTCAAGAGAGAATCCCAAGGATGTCACCTCTTTTCCAAGCTCTGAAAAATGGGCTTCGTATGGAGCAATTCTACTGGATGAGGCCATCGCTTCCGTTGTCTGAGTAAATTTGGGTTTGTTAAAGCCCTATATTTATACTAATCATGTGATCATTGTTCAATGGCTATATTATCAATGGTCAAAATTATTAACATAAAACCAATGACGTTTACATTTTAAATAAACATTTTACATAAAGATACATTTTAACTAGATCAAGAGGGATTTTCCATTAATGAAACCTTGGGTTGTTACATATACCACCCACTTTGATGCATGAAAATCACACACAAGTTCCTCCTGCATGCTCATAGGCATAACAACCCGATTCATGACATAGATGATCTCATCCTCATCTACGGTCCAATATGGAAGTGACTTCCCACCTTCAAGGATTTCCCTTAAGGTTAAAAATTTTGGACTCTCATACTTTCTATCCCTAATCTATCTCAAAAGTGTAGACTCCACTGAAACTGATATGAGAGTCATCTGCTCTGGACTCTCCTAAACCACAACATGTGTCTCTGCCAGCAAAGTCATCATCTTCTACTGAGCACTAAAATCCTAAATAGCCTAAGTCTGAGTTTTCCTTCTTAGAGCATCAAAAACACTGTTTACATTCTTGGGTGTATATTCTAACTCAAATCCAAAAGTCTACATATACTCAACCCACCTCCATTTTCAAAGATTCAAATATCACTGGGAAAATATTTACTTTAAGATCTTGTAATCATTATACAGCGTAAAATTATCACCCAATAGATAATGTGCCAATACTTCAAAGCATAAACAACTTATTCAAGATTTAGGTCATATATAGGGTAGTTTTGTTTATATATCCTCAACTAATGAGACCCATACGCCATAACAAGATCTCCTTACATCAAAACTACTCCAAGTATAATCCTAGAAGCATCACAAAACACTGTATACTCCTCACCTAGATCAGGTAGGATCAAAACTGGTGTTGTTTTCACATGCTTCTTCAACTCCTAAAAATAATTCTCACATGTTCCAGACCATTCAAACATTATCACCTTCTTGGCCAATCCTGGTAGTGGTGTTTTAAAACTAAAAAATTCATGGATGAATCTCTGATAATAACATGTTATCCCCAGAAAATTGTGAATATAAAAAACTTTATTGGGATTCTCCCAATATATAACTATATAAACTTTATTTAAGTCCACTGATACACCTTCCTCTAAGATTATGTGACCCATGAAGTGTACCTGGTCATTCCAAAACTGAAACTTAGATAGCTTGGCATATAGATGATGGCCTTTTATTATACTCAATATGATTTCAAGATGTTGGTAAAGATTGTCCTGATTCTTGGATTACACCAAGATTTCATACACAAACACTACCAAAAACTAATCTAGGTATGGGTGGATGATTCTATTCATCAAGGTCATAAACACTGCCAGTACATCCGTCAACCCAAATGGCATTATGACAAACTCATATAGGCCATACCTAATTATGAAAGCAGTCCTTAGTATATTATAAGGTCAAAATCTCAATTGATAATACCATGATATCATATCAATATTTGAGAAAACATAGGATCCTATAAACCATTCAAAAATATCATCAATACATGGAAGATGATATTGATTATTCACAGTCATCTAGTTCAACTTCTAGTAATCAACACACAAGCGCAAGGTCTCATCATCCTTATTTTCAAAAAAAACTGGAGAACCACAAACTGACATAATCAAATGGATAAACCCATTATCTATCAACTCTTCCAGCTAATTCTTGAGCTCTTTAAGATCTTTTGGTTCCATTATGTATGATGAAATAAAAACTGGCTCAGCCCTTGGCATGAGCTCAGTGGTAAATTCCACATCTCTCACAGATGGAAGCCCTGAGAAGTATTTAGGAAATACATCATGAAACAAGTCCACTATAGGTGGAAATGCATCCTACTTTACCCCTACATCATCTAACAACAAACTAGAATCCTGGGTAGTGATATCCCCTAATTGCTAGTGAACTGGCCTTGCACGGCCCACCTTGATATCCCACTCTCCATGGTGAATATATTTTTCACCCTCATGAGATGAAAATGTCACTCTCTTGTGGTAACAATTTATGTAGTCTTGATATGCTATTAACTAGTCCATACCCAAAATTTGGTCAAAGCCTTTTATTCCAAGGATGTAAAGATCCCATGGAAAGTGATATTCCCTAACCTTGATAGAACAAGCCTTTCACAAATGGATGTCTCTCGATCGTACTCCCAAAGGTGTATCTATCATTAACACCCCACACACAAACTCCACCTCCATTCTCAAACAATTCACAAGTTGTGACTAAATAAAGTAATAAGAGGCACCAATATCAAATAAGGCACTAGAAATTGTGTAATCTACTAGAATAGTACCTCTAACTATTGAAAGTCCATCCTCACTCTCCACAAGTTTAGGACGAATGGCATGTAACTATTGGGCCTCTCTTCCCTATGATGCAGTATGAGTCCCCTAAGCTACAACATTCCGCTAATATGGGAAATCTTTCCGAGAAGCTCCACATACACTACTTATACCTCCACAACCATTATATCTCCAACCACCATACTGATAAGGTGTATAAGATCCCATTACTACACTCTTTCTCTATCTAGCTGCAAAATCACTACCCATTTGTCGCAGGTTCCTTTAAAACCTTTATAGATGTTATATCCTTCCATAGCCTCGTCACTGTACTGGTGGTTGGGATCACTATCTTTGGAAGTGTCCTGACCTACCACACTAGTGACAGATCATATGGGAAAATTATATTGTAACAGACCCTTCCCTGTAAATTCTTCTTATTATCACCTTGGCTAACATTCTCGTAGTAACGCTTCTTGCTCTAAGAATTCGTACCTCATAACCATCTAGTAGGAACCAATAGAAATTCTAAAATTAAATACGGGTAATTAAAATAAATACTCTAGGATTTGAATAATATACCACCTACCTCAAAATCATTGACCAATGATTGTCAACAAAAATCCCTAATTTGAGAAGAATAATTAAGAACACAACAATGAACAGGATCTAGATATGAAACCTAGATCCCAAATAAAATGATTCAATATCTAATAACCCTAGATATAGATATAGAACCCTAGATTAAAAACATACCTATTTTATTCTGGAATAGTAGAAGGATATAGAGAGGTATAAATATGAATAAAATACATACCTAGGGTTGTGCAGATTTGACAATCGGGCCTTTGAATCCTGAAGAACGGAGGTCGGGAGGGTTTCGAATCCATCCAAGAGCCTCTGAAATTCATAGGGATGAGTTTAGGTTTGATTATGGGTTATTAGGGATTAGTAATATGGGGTTAATTATTTTAAAACTAAATTTCAGGAGATTTAATTTCGGTACGCACAGTTTCCTATACAAGGTACACAGTTTCACCTAAATGTGCACCCTAACCGTGCACCTCACCTAGGGGTGTCACACAGTTTCTCCTAATAGGGTGCATATTTTATCAACCCATTCACCAACCATGAAAACCACACTTTATCAAGTGTGTACGATTTGATGGGTTAGGCACATATTTTGGTCAAACTGTGCACCAACCATCCACTGTCCCATTCCCTCCAAAAACTTCAAATTTTCACTCAAACACACACAAGATAAAACCCAAAAAAATATACTCAAAAAAGAAAAAATAATACATGTAATTGGTCCCATTAAATCTCCAAAAAAATCAGGATCTTACAAGTATCATATTAAATTATAAAATATAAATAATAATCACAGACAACTATACTAACAATAACTACCTAGACTTATAGTCACCTTAGACTATCATCGCATAGGACCCCCAACTATCACTACTGGGGAATATATATCAAACAATCATAAAAGAATCAATCTCCACATTAATGAATTATTTATTCATTAATTAATATTATTCCATTTCTAAATTTAAAGATTAACATTTTAATCTTCTAAGAACGGTTACTTTGGCACCATAAACATTTCATATTATATTATTAAGTATTTTATCCTCATTAACCACTTAGTAATCAGAAATTATCATTACTTAATTTAATTATCTAGAAACTACCTAGGATTCATTATCCCATCATTAAATCTGGTTTAACCATTTTTATAGATCCAACATGCTTTAATAAACCATGTTACTAATTTCCAAATTTAAAACCCATGGTCCTTAGAGCATATCATTAAACCATATCATGGTTTATATTAATATAATATAAATAATTTAAATTCAATATCATCAACAACACCCCATCCCATGGGTTTATTCATAAATTAATTTATAATTCATAATTATCTAGGTTCTCTATGAATTTTCCTAAGCTACCACAAAAAGGACACACATCCCATGTATAGAGTCAAACTACATCAATTGGTTAGACATAAATAATATAAATAAAAACTTTCCATTGATAAGGCATCAAGAATGATTAAAGATATTGATGAGAAATCCCCACTCTGAACTTATCCCAACTACCCTGGAGTCATTCCCACACTATTGCACATAGTATAAAATCAGTCCAGTTGGCACCAACATCGATCATCACTATATCCTGTTATCCCAACCCATTTCTCATAAAAGTTTCCCAACCATATCAAGTTTAAAAACCAAAAACCATAAGGATTTATTTTCCTTTATAAATCATACATAAAACAAAATTATTTTCATCACATCACACCCATGGGGGAACTAAGGCCATATAACCAAGGCATACTACCCTTCAACAATAAGAATTGGATAGCTCATCCTAAAATAATTAATATTTATAAAAAACCATTTTAATTACATATTTAATTAACCAAATCTTTAATCATTGTTTTTTAGCAACAGGAAACCTATAAATTATTATATATCAATAGTTATAAATATATATAAACATATGTTTAGTATTACTCCATATTTTATCAAATTTAAGGAAAATTATTATTAATTTACATTCCACTTTCTTTAATCACAAATCATAATTCTAGATTTATGTTTTTATCATATTTCTATAAAATTAACCATATTAAACCCAATAACAACCACAATATTTAGACAAAACACTATCTATAAAAATAAGAGGCAATAACATAGTGTGATACGTGTTTGATCACAAAACCCAAAACCATACATCATTCTTCCTTCAATTTATGAGTTCTTATATTTATTAGGTTAATTTCAATATTACTCAAAGGATTAAATCATGATAATCCCACACTTTCACTTAAAATAAATAAAGTTAATGAATCCCATACCTCAACAAAAATATATCAATGTTCTCTAAGTGGTAACATAACAGAAAGCGTCAATCTTTGATTCACTATTTGTTGGGGAACTAATAATCCCTAAAACATCATCTCAACAAGAACACCCTTTACCATTCATCAATAGAAACCAATATAAAAATTAATTGAAAAAATCCACCATAGCATGAAAATAGAATAATATAAGATAATGATACCAGCATAGAAGATAAGGCTAACCTTAGATCACTAGGACTTGATCACTATAGTTCAAGAGATTATACCAAGAAAAGGGTATTGAAAGGATTCTAAAAAAGGCCTTAGGAAACCAAGGTTTTGGATGAGAAATAATAAATTATAAAGATTTAATATTCACTTTAGAATGTATACCTAAATTTAAAAATAGAATACCATGACATAGTCTCCTTGATTACACCATAATAGATAGGGTTGTCCATAATTTTACAGTGTAAGAACGATGGTCATAGAGAAAGATCTTCAGTCAAAGAGGCCCTCTACAATCCATGGTGAATATCCCACTATATCTCTCCTTTCCAAAAACCTAGTCAAACCCGATTCTAAAACCTTGGGGTAACACCACATAATATCCTAACACCCACACCACAACCATACCCAAAATTATAGATACAAGGAACTGGAGTCACCAAGACTCTAAGGCACAAGCCTATCCAAAGTCGCAGCTATCTCTCGAAATATACTAAAAAGAAAATCTAGCCCCTAGGACACTATGTCACAACTAACCTCTACGTTGCAGCTACCTCTAAAGAGTTAGAGACACCAAAATAGCCAATATTTAGACCCTACTTTGTAAGTTAGACTACTATGACACATATAAACTCTTATTTCACATCCCAAGGATTCACACAATAGAAACACCTTATAATATAATTTTGGATCAACTACACTTCATCTATTCTATCTTCCTCCTAGACACCCCTAACCACCTGAACACTCAAGGGAAGTGGTCAAGAAAAACTATTCTTTTATACTTGTAGCTGCTTTGTTGGATCTTACATCCATAATAATTAAGAATTTTAGATCAATTATGAACCTAGGAATCAATTTTATAATCCCAATAGATCTCCTCAACTCAATTTATAGATATTATCTTTCTAGAACCATTGCTTCCAAAACTTAATCTTCAGACACTCTACCCTGATCTTTCATAGTTATGGAGCCTTCTAATACTTCCAACATTATTTTCTCTTATATAATTTTAATTCTTTCTAAACTTTATATAATATTAATAACATCTAAATTTTTATTCAGATCAATATGGACATGCTTTATTGATTAATTTTTCTTCACTACATCTTCCAAAAAAAATTGGGTCTTTAAAAAAGACCTTATCATTAAAGATAAAATTATGAATAATAATGATATTGAATTTTTTATTTTCCTAGTTCAAAAATCTAAAGTTTTATTGAAAATTCAAAATAAAAAAATACTCCAGGGAATTTTTTTCAAGATTATCCCAATATTCAGAATCAACATGGACATGGGTAAAACATATATAAACCTTTATATGTGATACATAGATAGTTATTTTTTACCACATATGTTTATGAATCCTCTAATCCATGGATGTATAAGTACTTATATTAATGAGATATGTTAAAGCATTGATGAATTCAGCCCAAAAATACATTGGAAACCCAACATCTAACCTCAAGCTCTAAGATTTCTCATTTAGTATTTAGTTCATCCACTCTACCACACCTTTTTGTTTTGAGGCCCTAGGTAAAGTATTTTTGAACCTAATTTTTTTCCCAACAAAACCAATAAAATTCCCTATTATCATACTCACCACTATTGTTTGACCTTAATCACTAATGTTTTTTATGAACTCTTTATCCACAATGTTTCTCTATTGAACAAACAATCTGAATACCTTGAACTTGTTATTAAGTAATTATACCCATAATTTCCATGTTAAATAATATCTAAAGGTAAATAGTACAATTACCCTCTATTTTAATGGATTGGATCATACCTCCAAACATTCAAATACACAAGCTTTAACTTCTGATACTTATGTGTCCTTATATTTGTGAAAAATGACGCATTTCCCTGCTTTCTTATAATACAAATCTCACATATTCTAAAATATATATGACTGAGATTTAGTATCCCTTTATCTATTATGAATCTCATGTTCTTCTAATTCATGTTCCTAATATATAAATGAAATAACTCTAGACTTTTGGAAGTTTTTGTTTCAATAATTATTACTTCCTAAAATCGTCCCATCAGAAACAATGTTCTATATTTAGTACTTATGTCCACTATCATGAGTCCTAGAGTGATATTATATAATCCTTCTAAGATGATTGAAAAAAATCCAACTTCATCCAGATATATAAAGTAAAGTATATTCTTCAATAAACAAGGTATGTGTTGTACAATATGTAGCTCCAACAAACTTTCATTTGAAATATTGACTTTCACATTGCCTCTATAATCTCAAGATCCTCATCTTCCTTGAGAATAAACTTGTTAAATATCTTATAAATATAGTTATTTATGATCCCCATATCAAATATAGAATCAAATGATGATCTAAAATAAATAATCTATGATTCCAATGAATTATTTACACTAAGTACTAAATTAATTTATCCCCTAGCTAAGATATTTATGTAACTGTTGGAAGCACCCCTTATAGAATTAACTCTTTGATCCCTATAATCCTTATTTAGATTCCCCTTATTCTTGAAATCCTAACATATGGTTTTAGGATTGCTTAATTTACTTCAACTTCTACCCATCTTGACTTTCATCTTATTTTGATTCTTCAATTGAATGGAATATCCTCTACCTTCTGCATTGAATGTGTTTTTGAAATGTTTTTGAACTTACCTCCACCTAATTTCTTTATTCAAAATGAGATCACAACCATGCTTAAACTAAAGATAATTCTTATAAATATCATTTTTTATAGTTTTAACCATCACATCCTAAGATTTCAAGAGTGGTTATAGTAACAAAAAAACCACATTAGATCCAAAAATATCACTCCAATTGACCCTAGATCATGTTAATGTCATTGACATGATCATCTTTTGGAATTCCTTCTTAAACTCTCATGAAAAAAATCCTATTAATCATGAACACTTTGTTTATTTTTGTTTTCTTATCATATATATCTAAAAGATACTTCATTAATTCCACAATGGTATTCACCTCTTGAATGTTGTAGGAAATATTCCTAGGAAATGATATTTGTATCATGAAAAGTGCCTTCCAATCAAGGCCATAATATTATTCTTTATCCATTGATTCCAATTTGAGTTACTTTAAAAAAAGCTAAAGGTACTTCTAGGATAGATAATCCTCTATATACATCCTTTAGAATCTAAAGTTTTTCTAACCAAATTTTCAGTCCAGAATGTTCCTTATTCCCACACTATTCATTCTAAAAAAAGAAATCCCAATGAAATGAAAAATCATAAAGACAATAATATTTAAAAAGAGTTTAATTTTTATTGTAATGGAACTTTCTAAAACATAAGCTCTGATACCATTTTTAGGGTCCAAAACCATTGGGACCAGAAGAAACCCACCAAAACTTCAATTTTGGAACAAGGTTCAGAACTTTTAGCAATAAATGAACCCCTAAAGCAATATATCAAAACTAATAATACAAAACTACCCCATCCACTACACTGAATCTCCATATTCCAATACTCATAACTCTTAAAACAAGTACATAAGAGAATAAAAGGAACTAAAGGAAATTCAACAAAAGACTACATAGTTTGAAATTTAGTCTTACTTAATAAGAGAACACTTGTGCTTTATTTATACTAACAGAATAATAAAATATTATAATTATATTACATTACTTAACATTAAATTTTCAACTAACTTCATCTGCATATTTATTGTGTATCTTAGCTAATGAAACTGGTACCACAACCTTCAAATCATGTACACATCCAGTTTCCTGTGAGTTTCACTACCTCAACTACTATCATCTGGTGAATAGAAAAGCTCTCTTTATGTAGCCTTTAGATGATTCTTATGTTTCCTTTGTAAACTTCTAGTTACTCTAACATATCAAACAATTTATATCCTACACTAGGATCTACTTCCACACTCCCATGATGCAGATATGACCACACGAAACCTACTTCTAGAACATGAACATCTAGACCATGACTATCTCTACTAGAATTCCACTACCTCGAGACTTTTCTAAGCATGAGAACCAAATTCCTGATCCTCTCGTTCTAAAATAAATGAATCAAAACATGGAATAATTCATCACAAATCCAAACACAACCCTTTGAACATAGTATCAAAACTCTTTTATTTCATAATAACCAATATTATGATGTTAATAACTTCTATTATTTATATATAATCCTTTATAATTTTATAATCATCAGAATTTATATAACCCTTCCCCTCAAAATTTTCCCTTGAGATATTTTGGAAACTAATGTAACCCTTTAAATTAATATTTTATTGACACTTCCTAAAATCCTTTAGGATATAAAGTGATTATCACTTTATTATAGTAACTAAATGTAACTATTTACATTTAAATTTAAAAATATACCATAAATTCATTTATGATATTAAGTGACATTCATTTTTGAATTTTGACTGGATCATTTATTTTTTAAACTATTAACTTCTCCAAGTCTAAACATATTCCCACTAGTCTCTTAGAAACTATATTTTTTCATAATATCATGCTAAGATATAAAAACTTATTTTGTGTTAGAAAATAAAACTTATTACCTCTATTAACAAAATTTTAAAAATAAAATATTATATCTATATATTATATGGTATTTTATTCTATGTGTTTGAAAACTTATTTTTGAATAGAAGAATATTCTTTAAAATATACCACTGATAGGTTGCAGGATCATATCTCTCATATCTTAAAAAACATTTGGATAAACTCTTTTACCCTAAATAAATCATTTTTATCCTTATATCCCTTTCAATCTTGTTATATAATCTGATGAATCAAAAAAAATTTATATTAAATCTATCATCTCATATAGTTCATACAAAACTTTTAAAAATAAACAAATTCTATTATCACATATGTGAAATAAGATAACTATACACGCCATTTAATAAGATTCATATGGGATTAATATATTCATTCTCATTCAAATATTGGATGAAAAAACTATTTTCCTCATTACTTGAATTCAAACTACAAGATCTATTAATTCTTTCCTTTATTTTTAACTTCTATATATTTATAACCTTTATAAAGTACATTTGATTTCACATCACCTTCAAAACCAAAGAAATTATTTTTATAACACTAATACCTAACATGGAGATTCCATGGAGTCTCCCAAACCCCTTTAGGTATTTTGGATAACCCCATCCTATGGAAAAAATTTCCTTCCTTCTTGATGTTACCTTTAGGTTTTAATGACCTTGATTGGCTAGTTCAAAGAAACTTTTTTAAACTTTTTAACTAACTTTTCTTCCTCTAGTTTGAAATTTTAACCACTTGCACTGTTAATTCAACACCAGAACCCAGAATTCACATTACCTAGTTCATCTATTCCTATTACTTAGAGAAAATAGTGTAAATTTTTCTTAAAATCATTCACACTGTTAAAACATTCCCAATAATTATTCTAAAATTATTTCCATAGAAAAAATAATCCTTATAAAAAACCTTTAATCTCACTAAGTCATTAGCACACTCAATCAAATTTATTATATAAATAGAGACTAATTTTCCTTAGGTAATTTTTCATTCAAATCCTTTTAAATCTTAACTGAAACATTTTATGCTTATCATAATCATCTATATTCACTTATTGAACTAATTAAATAGATAGTTACTTGTTATTTCTATAAAAAAATAATTTTAATTCTTTTAATAATAGTTCTTGAATTTTTTTACCAGTATAATAAGTTACTTACATTAAGATTTTCCTTTATATAATATTGATCACAAAGTAATTTTTAATTATTATGATTCCATTAATATTTTTCAAATGTGATCCAAATAAATTGATGGAACATTTTATGATACATCATATCTATTATTGGTAAAAGATCCATATTTCATTATGAAATGAGTCTTATTTGGTGTTCCTCTCACCACTTATCTATTTAGGTATACCATCATGTTAATCATAGCATATATGACTCTTGGATTGTTAATTGGTAAAATCCTTTCCCAATACATCATATGGATAAAATCAAATCTATTCCTTGGGTAAAATAATACTATTATGGTCTCCCAACTACTTATAACCCAAAAAATTTACAATAATAATAAATTAATCCTATTTGGGTCACCCATTACTTACTTGGATTATGAAATATAGTCTAGGGGAACCCGGTTTTGACATGATCTACCTGATTGGATGATCGGGTTCTTAAAAAGTGTATAATTTGGAAGGAATATAAACCTTAGAATTTTAAATATAATTTAATATCACTATCTTATCTTATGTATTCCATTTAAATGTATTCATTATTCTAATTATTTAGTTTGGAATCCTTATTCCTTCTACTAAATAAAAATTTTAAAAACTCATTGATGTGTAACTATTTACACAACACATAGCTTGTGTTACTAACCCAAATTAAAATCTAACTATATTTATACATATTTAAATATACCCCATGTATAATGTATATAAAACCCTTCCATGTAAAGGCTTCAAATCATATGAAATCAATAATCCCCATAAGAGTAATCATGGTGAAATAGATAACTAACCCCCACTATTCTAGATAATCCATAAGTAACCAAGATAATAGGTATTCTGAGGAGAAATTATCAGTATACTTCAAAAATGATAGACAACTTCACTAAGGATATGTCTCCCTTATCTCTCGGATCCTTCCCTCTCCCCCACCTCTCCACCTAGGGTTTCCTCTTGAATCCCTACATCGTGGTTTCGGTGGCGCGTATGAGAGATTTTACCCCTTCCTTTCCCTCCCTCTCTTCCCCTCTTTCCGCCTATTTCCCCTTCTTCATTCCCTGTCTGTTCAATTCCTTCATAGGTCTCTTTATTTATTTTTTCCATGGGTGGTTTTGAGGTTAGACGAAGTTTTGTGTTGGAGACTTTTCCGCTTTTCCTCTAATTTGACTTATAGTTCCCTGTGACTCTCTATATTGGATCTAAAGTTGGGTAATATAAAGGTTTTACAATTTGGTGGTTCAGTGGCTGGTGGTTCTCAAGGCACTTTAGAGATGACCTGTTTCCATCTCATTGGATCTAGTTTTATGCCCAATCATCTTGTTGACGTTCAGTGCCCTAATCCTCTTTTTCCCCTACCCTGGCCTCTTGTTTCTTTGTGCCTCTTCGAGGTGGATTGAGAGCGGGGTGATGCCGAGGTTTTGGGATGTGGGTTTGGTGTCCATAAGGGTTCTTGGCGCATGCTCTTTATCGGTGGTGTGGTTCCATGTTATTCAATTGAAAGGGGATTTTTTCTCGTATCGTCGACGATAAGGGATTCATTGTTGGTCTTCCTGGCTTGGATGTGGCTATGTTAGTGACAATAGTGATCTCCGGTCATTTCCTTGCAAGAAAGTAGGCATGTCATCAGATTGATGGTGATGTTGGTAGTATCCGAGAAGGTGATGATGGTTCTTTCCTATAGAGGGTTATGCCTTTGGTTTATTTTTGTGGCTTCTCATCAGTGATCTGGTGTTCTGGAAGGCTGTGTTTTCCGGTGTAGTAAGAGATGATGACAGAGATGAGGGATTTTTTTCTTTGCATATGGTGGATCCCACAGCTTAAGGCATGACTGGAAGTTTTCTGTTTTAAGTTTTAATTCTGAATATCATTTTTTATGTGGTGGTTTTGCTTTCTTCTTGATATTTTTTGGATAGCTAATTGGTTTGTGAGCCCTTTTTTGGTCTATTTATGGAATGGTGATCCAGTTGGACTTGACCGCATGGATCAGGCCCCAGAGGAGGTTTTAGAGCTATTGGTTCATATTTTTAAATCTTTTTAGATTTAAATGTTTGAGAGGGTATGGATTCATCCATCTAATCAGGCTTGTACTTTGACACAGGACATTTTTTATCCGAACATCTATGCAACGGTGGAGAGATTCATCAAGATCAGATGCTAGGGAGGGGTATCTTCATGTTGTAAGTCTAGTTTTACTCTCTGAGACCTTCAGGTCATAATTTTTCTTATGTTCATGATGTATTTTTGGGTTCCCCCTTCTTCCCTTAAAAGGGGGTCTTATTTTAATAAAACAAATTGAAGGCCTTGAGGTCGTTGGATGAATAAGCAGTCTGACCCAAAGTCTCTCTATACAAAAATACTTTAATCAAGATAGACATGAACTCTATCATAATTATAACACCTAATAAGTATAAAATATAAGAAAATTTTAAATTCAATCTCATAACCTAGTACAAGACAAAGTAAAGGTAGAAGAAAAATAAATCCATTATCATTCCTAGCATGCAACTCCTTAAATATATCTATGATAATTTATAAAATAATATTAATGTTTTAAACTAAATCATGCATCCATTAAAAGTATAAGAGTTATATCTATGAATAAAACAAGGAATAAAATAAAAAAATGAACAATTTATATATTTAACATGAGATAAATAATTTTATTAATAATTCAAAATTAATGGAATTTAAAAAATTATATAATTTAGCCATGCATTATGGACATTCCATAATTAAATAAATATAAACTCTTTATATTTATTTCTAATATGAAGTCCTCATGTTATCCTTTTCATATAATTCTACTTAAGTATATGATATTAAATGAAATATAATCATTTTATATTTCAGGTCTATTATGTGAACAATTTATATCATCTAAATATCACATATTTACTTTTATTTAAACTTTGATCATATCAAATATCAAAAATCATTTTGATATGGTTTAAATAATTTCTTAACTGGGGTATTTTAATTTGATCAATTCAAACTAAATATTATGAACAATTCATAATATTAAATATAAACACTTATATTTAGCCTTATTTTTTATTTATTAACACTTCCTAAAATACACTTATAATTTTTATATGAGCGTTTTATATCCAAATTATAAGTAATGACATAAAACTTGAAAATTATATTTCAATATTTTCAATTAATATTATTGATATTTATTAAATAAATGTTTCATAAACATTTTCTAATTAATTATAAACAAATTATAGTTAATTAATTTATAAAAACCTTTATAAATTAAATAAATATCTCAAAATGCCTTTTCTATAATTTATAAATAATTTATAAATTATAAAATTAAATTAAAATTTAAAAATTTAAGGAAAAAATATTTAGATATTGTATTTAAAGATATAGTTTATATATTTAAGTGTTGCATGTTCTGTTAATAATCATGATTTACGATTGATAATGTGTGGTTGTGACATCCATGATAGCCTTCATAACATAAATTTTACAGCACTCAGCTATCACTGCTTACAATTAAACTTGTGTGATATAAACCAATGGTACAGGGTGACCATTTTAAGAGTAACCTGATGCATGGTGACTTGGTTATTAGGTTTTACAATATGAATTGATACTATTGAAGCAATATGATATTATATTATGTGGCCTTGAATTGGAATTATCATAGAGTATGACTAGATATATCATATTCTATGAAATGTTGAAAATAAAAGTATTTAACTATCTCTCTGCCTATGATATTCTATATCCTATGACATAACCAAATTATGGCTTATGAAATCTTATATCGTATAGGCAGGTGTATAAAAAAAATTTCTATCATATTTTTTGATATATAATAAGATAATAATATGATATATATATTCTTTATTTTTCAAGTATGATTTCAAGAATCAAAATGCATGGTGAATCTTTGTTTCCACTAATGGGTTTCCAGGGATTAAATGGAACCCAATCAAGGAAGTGGAATCAATTAGGAATCTAAAATTCCAATATCACCATGTGCGAAACTTGAAATCATAAAACTATAAAACGAAGAATATTAATGTTCCTTTCACCTTAGATAGACACAAAAAAAATATTCTATAAAATGCTTGATAGATATCATTGAGAGGAAGCCATTAGACTCCCCCTATTTGGTGTATCCATGGGTCGAACCTAATCATCTAACGCTCGGGAGGGATTCTTCTTCACTACAATATATTTTATCATATAACAAAGTAAAGGAGAAGTAAGAAAATATATTCACATGGGATAATTCATTGAATTACTCAATTATTTCCTTGGCCTTTAGCCTATTTATATAGATCTTAAGGACACTACCTAGGCCACCTGTGAAATTTAGTCAGACATTACAAAAAAAATAAATTAAATACTTTGGTTACAACACATATAACATAAGAAAAATACAATTCTCTCATACATTTCACCACATGAAATGTTTAATATAAATGAAATCCTTTTATAGAATATGATTTTAATGTAAATGTTTAATGTTTAACTACTAAACTAAATCAAATAATTTCTCAGTAATCATACCATATGATTCAACACATAACAATATGTCCAAGAAATACACTATGACTCGTTATAGCAGTGGATATATGATATCATTATATTGCAACAAATGATATTATCATGCATAGTTTATGCCTTGGATAATTTCACACACAATATCACTATATTGTACCTTATGATATAGGATAATATGTATCATATACATATTTTGATTTATAGAATATACCTATCAAAGGGAAATTCTAACATTCCAAATAAATCTAACATATATCTATTGGATTCGTTGCCTCTTAAAAGATGCACAATTCTTGATACCTTTACATATGGTATATGTAATGCGGTTATCCTAGTTTTTTTCATTGGAGAGTTTTTAGGGTGACATGAGGGGGGTTCATTTTCTTATCCTTTTCGTTATATGTATTATTAATTATCCTTGGGGAAAAATTATAATGTGTGTGTGTTTATATATAAATATATATATATATATAAGGAAAGACATATTTATACATATATGTAATGAATCTTAGTCTAGAGATTGTAGTTCCACTGTAAAAAACTAGTGTTTGGGGGTTCCAAACTCCTCAAGGGATATTATTATTTTATTATTATAGGATACTTACTTCCATAGTTTTTTAAGTGGAAAAAGGTACCCATGTGGCCATTAACAAATTACAGTAATAGGATACCTTGCCACCATAATCGTAAAACCATGGAAATATGTAATCCTTTAGACCCAATTTGAGAAACTATGGTGGTACATTACCCCTATTATGATGGTTCCAAAGTCATGGATATAGGTTATAGAATTTTTGTAATTGATTAATAAACCAATTGAAGTTCCCAAGGATCTTGATAACCACTCGGAGGCGGTTGAATCAATGGTGACCTTTTATAATTTATTTTCACTTAGAATTAACCCATGAAACTTGTTTGAGTTTTATCCTTATCAATGTTATATAATAATCTCACAAGAATAAAAATATAGGAAAGTAAATCAAGGCACACAATATTTAAAAGGTTTTCCCCCAGTGTGGATGATTATATCCTTTCCATAGTAACTCCCATTGGTCCATGGAAATTAACTATAATGAAAATTTAATACAATGATCCAAATCCTGTTAGACTCCTTTTATATCTTGATATGAATAATTATACTGAATACTATAACTTACAAAGTTTTTCTTATAAAACTAATACAAAACATGGATAATAAATTTTTTAGTAGTTCTCCCTAAAATTTCATCTGTAATTCCTCCATTTGATTTCCTTCATCTGATAAGTGTCCATCTAGTGTTCCCTACCTTCATCCAATGTACTTTATCCAATGAACCTAGATGATACTACACTTACTTTCTAAACTATATTCTATCCTATGAAAAAACCATTTCACCTCAAAACACTACTCAAAAATCTGTATTATATTCTCTAACTAATGTTCTGTACAATATTTTTTATCACTACTATTTTTGGTAGCCTCTCAAAATGCCTCTGTCTGGTATGCTTCAACTTCAACAAAAACTTGACCTAGTTAGAAACTTTTACTTACCAAAAACTTCATCAAGTAATCCATTTTCACTTGTGAATAGTGTCAATTAATACCATACATTGAACCCTTATTTATAGAGTAAATAGAAGTAGAAAAGGTTGGAACGCAAATTCATTTTCCCAATAAAATAAAATTTTCAAGATTCTTCAAAAACATTTTAGATAATTATTGAATATTCTTAAAGAATATCACATCCATATCCTTATCCAAACTTCCTTAAACTTTTCAAGATAATAAACTTTTATAGATCCTCTCAACATCATCAAATTAATGGTCCTTACAAAGTTATGTAAAGCTACTCAAAAAACTCATCCAGTATATGTTTGTCTAATAACTTCGTTAAGAAAAAATTTCCAACTCTTTTCTTACTACCTCCCTTCTATACCATATGAATTGACCAATTATCTCAGTATATTTAATTCAACATCTCTTCAACTGGTTCTCTATGAATTCTGACTATGACCAATTTGAATTAGATAATTTTTTTCTATTTTGAATTATCTGATGATTCAGCATGACTCTATCTAATTATCCAACCTCATCTCAAACTTCATAAGTTAATAAAAACTTCTTAGAATCATACATTTGATGACATCATGAATGTTTGTATGATGTTTTTCCATGTGATTGATGTTCTTCCATCTGATTAATGTTCTTCTGATGTATATTTATATGATGGACTCGATCTTTTGTTCTTTTTTCAATAGTGAACTCCATAAATTAGCATCCTTGAACTTTATACAGCCTATAACTAAAACTTTACCACTTCAACAACATAAAAACTGTCTTTCTAGAAAATTCATCAGCCATTATCCATTAAACTTGATTTTTGTTTTTATTTGATATAATTATTGCAACTTCTAAAGACTTTTGTTATAGAAACCTTCTATGTCTGGTGACCTACATTGCCTGGTATTGCATCTTCAACTTTATACCACCGATTGAACATTAATTTTCACATGCCATTTAAATTTATTTCCATTTTCGCTTCTTATAATTTGTAAAAAAAATTTAAAAACTATGAAATGCCTTTTTCTTATAAATATTCATCCAATAACATAAACTATATTCCATCCAGTCTCATTGTCTAGTTTCTTCAACTGCCAGAATTCAGTAACATTTACGCATTAGGTATACTACACTAACGTGTTGTTTGTTTACCTTTACATGACCTTTAAAAACTCAATGTGTACCTCATGTTGGCTTCATGAATTCAGGGTGACCCTTACACAAGCCATTTTACTTTCTCCGCCTTTTATATTCTTATAATTTGTACAAAAGTGTACAAACATAGCAACACTTGATTCTTATAAATTCTTATTTGGTGACATCAACTATATTCCATTTAGTCACACTGTTTGGTTTCTTTAGTTTCTTGACTTAGTAACCTTTATGCATTGGGTATATTACCCTTATATACTGAATGTTTTACCATTAAATAACCTTCAAAAACTTATTTTGACACTTATTTGGATACATTAATTTGGGGTGACCCTTACACAATGGGTTTCTCTATCTGTTCTTATATGTCTGGTGATCTAGTTTTTCTTCTTAAAACACTTCATCTAAAAACTTCACTCATGGTCCATCGGGTGTAAAGTTTTACTTCTATCCCCTTCTATAATAATGTACAAATTCATCTTGGATAATGAAATTCCTTATGGTTTTTGGAACTTGTGATAATAGCATAGCATCATCTTACTTTAGGAAAGTTTTCCTAACATAGTTAAGGAAAAATGTACTTCACCACCTTCAACAATTTTTTAGGAAAGTTTCTTAACCTTTACATAGAAAAACTTTCTCTATTATAAATTTTCTTCTTGTAAGAACTAGATCTTTCAGATTTCAAATGACGTTTTCAAATTAAACATGTTTCTCTAAAGTATGAAATTTTAGATATTTTCTTATTGAATCACTTTCCTCATCACGAAAATTATTTGACTCACTTTTTACACATTTTGGATCACATTTAACTTCACTTTTATTATTCTCATTATAATTCTTTAATCTATCTTTAATAACATCTTCAAAAACTTTTGTGAAGGAATTATATTTTCAAAAATTATCATATCATCAGAATTCGCTAAATTTTTTGAATATTTATTCTAACATTTTTAGCTTCATATATTGTATGAATATCCCCTAAAAATTCCTAGCTAAACTTTTTCATCAAACTTTCCAAGATCCAGATTTTTTATCTTAAGAAATAAAGGACTCCCAAAAACCTTAAAATATTTCACCATTAGATTTTTCTTATACTACAAATCATATGGATTCATGTGTGATTGTAGCTATAAAAAACATATATTTTGTACATAAACAGTAGTATAAATATCTTCTCTCTATAAAAACATAGAAAGTTTATACTCAGCATCATACTTCATCACATTTTCACTAAACTTATATTTTTCCTTTATTCCACTCTATTTTGTTGAGTTGTGTATGGATAGTTATATTGATGTTTAATTATATGCTTCTTTAGATAAGATTTTAAATCATTGTTTGTGTACTCCTTTCTATTGTCAGTTCTCATCTTCAATATATAAGCACTCATTTCTCTTTTAACTTATTTTATGAAATATTTAAACATTTATAAAACCTCTAATTTATGTTTCATGAACATTATATTGGTCATACAATTGAATTATTTAATAAAATAAATGAATTATAAATCAATTTCAATTGATTAATGTCTCATCAAACCAAAAGGATAAAAGTGTATAAGTTCAAGAGGTTTGGTGGATTGGATTTCAAATTTTTTATGTTTTCTACTAATTGTCCTTCCTTTCAAATAAGTTATACAAACTGCATCATATTTCCTTCTCGGTTTTCGTGATCTTATTACATGATCTTCATTAGAAAGGTTGCTTAAAATTTTATGTCCAAGATTCTTGAGTCTTCAATGCCACAACATATTTTCATCTTCATCACTAAAGTAAAATTAGTTACAAAGATCTCTAATTTGAAAGATATTTACACTCGTCTTTTCTTCCTTAGTAATAATTTTTCCATCTTTCATGTTTTTTATGATACAAGAATATTTCATGAATATAACTTCCTCACTATTATAAAAATATTGGAAAACACTTAGTAAGTTATGTTTAATTCCCTCAACATGAAAACTTACTTTGATTTTATTTTCTAAGATTCAATCTCAACAGTTCATATTCCTCTGATTTTTAATGAACTATCATTTCTAAAAGTAACTAATCCACCTTCATGTTCTACAAAAAAAAATCAGGATCTTAATATTACTTATAATATATAAGGAACAACCAATGTCAATAATCTAAGGTTTTTTCGTTTCTCTATATTTTAGAACTATCTCAACAACAAAATCTATTTCACTAACTTTATTTTTTCCAACTTTCTTTTATTTCCTAGTGTAGACAACTTGTCCTTAAAGATTTTTTAAACATTATTCAGTAAAGTGACTCATTGGGTCATATATTACACAAAATTTCTCTAGTAAATAAAAAGGGTTCTGTATGGGAATCTTCCTAGTATCTAATGATTTTTCCTTTATTTCTTCTTGAGGTTTAGGAAAGCTACTCTCTTTTATTCCATTGTTTCTACCTCTTTTTTCAATATATCTTTCTATAAAATAAAATCTATGTCATGGGAAATATTTATTATTGATGTAATTTTTAACTTTTTTTGATGTGATAGATTTATCACATCCTTTATCAAAACATGCTTTCCAAATTTTTTTATAATGCCTATATGGTTAGAAATATCAAATGAACTTTTATATTTAATAGGTAAAGATGTCACATGATTCTTGGAATAAGTTTTCTTATTATCTTGATAGTTTTCAGCCTTTAACTCTAAATCCTTTATGAAATTTTCATTCATTTTATTTGAGGTTTTTTCAACCTTAATAAATATCAATTGAATTTTACCAACCATATCTTCCTTAGAAGTAACGTTCCTACTAAGATCTTCCACCATATTTTCTTATTCTATAATTTTTAGCTTGAGGTTCTTAATATATTGAATTTACACATATTCATTTTTCAGAAAATATTCCTTTTAAATATTCTTATTTACACTTTCTTTCCTCAATTTTATAATCTATTTCTTGAATTTTGTGTTTTGATCAAGACATTCCACAAGTTATGATCTCAGCTGATACTTCATGTAGGTTTATTCACCTTATTTTTATTCCTATCTATTGAAAGTATTAATAAATAAAGTTATTAGCCTTCCTAGTGCTTAATTTTATGATAAACTTTTATCAAAAAAATTATTCATAAATTTTCAACTCAACATAATTATTTTGTTTCCAGTGAACCTTTTTTATGTCTCTAAGATTTCATAACTTCCTTGGGAGTTATATTCAAATTAATCCATTGATGTTTTTCTTCAAAATCATCTTTATATTATCAAAATTTATTCTTATAAAAATTCATAAAAAATTATCAATGCCACCACACTCAAAACATTTAAGTTTCTTTGAACTTTACTCTACCATTATGGTAATTTTTATAGATTAGAGACATGATAATTTCATTTTTTCAGCATCAAATTCATTATATTATGATTCATTTAGTTCCACCAACTCATTTTATGATTATTGAAAATTAATCTTCTTCATAGCTTTAGAATTAATTTCTTTCTTAATATTATTTTTGAATTTTGGGGATTTTCTCATCTCATAATAAACAATAAGGTTATACAATTCATCAAGAGATAAATCATCTTTATCTAATAAGGTAGAAAATTTAGAATCATACATATCAAGAAAATTTCTCATGGGTTTCTTAATAATAGTAGAATATTCCATGACATCTCTAAATCCTATTTTCAAACAACTTCATTAACTCTATTGAAGTACTCATCAATATTTTCATCATCTTCCATTCTAATATATTTTAACTTTCTTCACTAGATTGGTAAATTTTCTTCCTTTACTTTTATATTTCCCTCTAAGATGATTTTAATTTTGTTATAAATTTATTTACCTCTATTGAGACCCATCACCTTCAAATAAAAATTCTATAAAAAATAAATAATAATTTCATTTCAACATTTATCATCTATCTCAATATTTATTTTGTCAGTGAATGTCATAGGAGTATATTTATCAATGGGTGGACACCCAACTATAGCTACATCAATTATCTCAAGTCCAAGAGATGTAAGATATGGTATCACTCTATTTTTTCCATCCATGGTAATTTTTTCTTTGAAGGTAGGAATGCCTATTCTATTTATTGAGTTTATATTCTCTATGATAAGGATATAATATGGGAACTTTGGCTCTGATACCACTTAAAGTTCTTTAGGATTGTGAGAACCACTGAGAAGGGGGTGAATTAGTGGTGAACTTCTATTAGAAATTAACTCCTACAAATTCTTAGAGTTTTTTACTTATCAACTTTATATAAAAATATCACAATAATGAAAAAATATGAAATTAAAATAAGGAAAAAAATATTTAAAAGGTTTTCCCCTATTGTGGGTGACTAAATCCTTCCCATGGAAACTCCTAATAGTCTACAAAAATTCAATATAATGAAAAATGAATATAATTAACCAAATCCTATTAGACTCCTATTATCTCCATATAGGAATGATTATACTGACCCCAATCAGTTACAAAAAAATTCTTTTGAAAACTGAGAAAACTAAAACATAAGAAATTTTTTAGCACTTCTCCCTAAAATTTCATCTATAATTCCTCTATCTGATTTCCTCCATCTGGTAAGTGTCCATCAAGTTCACCCTGCCTTTTTCTAATGTAATATTTCAAGTGAACCTCATTTATATTATTCATGTATTCTAACCTGAATTTGATCTTATGAACAAAACTATTTCACATCACAACACTAATCAAAAACATTGTATGGTATTCTAAAACCAATTTTATGTATGATTTTTCTAATAAAAACTCTATTTCAAAGCTTCTCATAATGAATATGTCTAGTATGATTAAACTTCAACCATAGATCTACCTAGTTGGAAACTCTTACTTCTAAAAAACTTCAATTTTTCATCCATTTGTACTTGTGAACAATGTCCATTTGTATTAAACTTGTAACCCCTATTTACAGGGGCACTTGAAGTGGAAAAGGCGAGAACCCAAATTCATTTTCTGACTCAAATGAAATTTTTTGGAAGATTATAAAACATTCTAGGGTCTTAATAAATATTATTGAAGACTCCCTAATCCAAAAAAAAATCTTTAAAATTTATTAATTACAGAAAAAAAACAAACTTTTATATATCAACTCTACATCATCAAAGTAATGGGATTTACTAAGTTATGTAACGCTCCTCAAAAAACCCAATTTGGCATATGTTTTTTCAATGACTTTATTAAGAAAATTTTATCTAACTATTATATTATTAACTTCATTTTTTCATATTTTAATTGACCAATTAGCTTAGTCCATTAAACTTAGGAACTCTTTGATCGATGCTCTATGAATGCTTCTTATGACTGGTAGATATTAGATAAGTATGTCCAATGTGATTCATCTGATGAATCATCATGACTCTATCCAATCATCTTTCCATAACTAAAACTTTATAAGTTAACAAAAAATTATTAGAATCATCCATATAATGAAATCATGAATGTTTGTATGATTTTATTCTATTTGATGTATGTTTTTCTGATGCATCATTATCTGATAGACATGATCCAATGTTCTTTCTTTGGAAGTGAACTTCATGACTTTACAACCTCGAACTTCATACATCCAGTAACTAAAACCATTCCACTTAAAAAATATATAAACTTCCTATTTGAAAACATCATCATCCATTGTTCAGTACACTTGAGTCATTGTATATGTGATAACATTTTTATAATTTATGAAGAATTTTTTCACAAAAGACTTCTCTATCTAGTTCTCTTCTCTGTCTAGTATTAAAGCTTCAACTTTTTATGACCACTAAAACATCAATTTTCTCAGACTATTTTACTTTATCCCCCTTTATACTTCTTATAATTTGTAAAAAAAATTGCAAACTCGGTAACATGTGATTCTTATAAATCTTTATCTAGTAACATTAACTATGTTACACTTGGTCTCTCTGTCTAGTTTCTTCAGCCGCTGGACTTTAATAAACTTTAAAAATTTTGTATACTACCCCTACATGGCACCTATGTTACCTTTAAATAACCTTAAAATTTTAGTTTAAACTTATGTTAGCTTCATGAATTCAGGGAGACCCTTATGCAATGTGTTTTTTCATCCATTCCTATCTATCTGGTGATGTTGTTTTTCGACATACAAAACTTCATCCAGAAACTTCACCCCTAGCCTGTATAGTGTTAAATTTTACTTCTCTCCCATTACAAAAGCATTCAAAAATTTATCTTGGATTGTGAAATTCTTCATGATGTTTGAAACTTGTCATAATAGTATATCATTTTCAGAATTTAGGAAACATTTCCTAACATAGTTAAGGAAAAAATCATTGACCTCCTTCAGTGACTTGTTAAGAAAGTTTCATAATATTTATACAAAAAAATTTCTTAAAAAATCAGTAAATATTCTTCACTTATTTAACAAAAAAATTCATAAAAGAACATGTTTTCGACAAATAAAAAAATGTTATGAAAACTTCCAAAAGGATATTCACCAATGTTGATGACACATACTATCATGGTTGTACAAACTATGACAGTAGCTTGTTTTTTACCTATATACTGGGTTTTAAATTATGGTTGTAATATTATTTTCTTGTAGTGTGATATTGGACATTAACTTTCATTTCTACATGCAAAACCAAACAAAAAAAAATTAATAAATGATATTATTGAAATTAATTTCTCCTCACAGATTCACCCATCAAATAGATCTATAATGTTATAAAAATAAAACAAAAAACTTGTTATTAAGAATTTTGAATCATAAAACTTAATAAAATTATCAAATTATGATTTTACATAATATAAAAAATATTATATTTCATAACATTATGCCAATAATATAATCAAAAAAATATTAACTTATTCTTTGTAAAAGAAATTTTCATATTGGATTAACTTTAATATAACATAGCATTTTTTAAAAATATTAAAGATCAAAAATGAAAAGTTGAGCATAGATTAAACTACTAAAAAATAGGAATAAAAAATCGTTAATAATTTTTTTTTAAATATTTAATATCAAAATTGAAAATTTGAGCATAGATTACACTACTATAAAAATAATAATAATAAATTAATGATAAAGGTGTTCGTTTATCAGTGATTTTAAAAAATATTGATAAAGATATGTCTTTAACATTACTTTTTAAAAAGAACCAATAAAAACAGCATAGAATACATTCTTTATTATCACTTAAAAAGGTATTGATAAATAAAACTCTTCATCAGAGCTAAAAATAGACACTGATAATGGTTACCCTTTATTAGCTTTTTTTAAGCATTGATAGAAGGTAACATAATGTATCCCCTTATTCGTCACTAAAAACAATAAATAATGGAATATAACCATTTATTAATGATAAAAACAATAACTAATAAAGGTTACCCTTTATGAGAACTTGTTTTTAACATTTATAAAAAGTATCATAGTGTACTCCCTTTTTTAGTGCTAAAACAAGTAATGATAAAGGTTCCCTTTATCAAAGTTGATAAATATCCTTTTCACACACACACACACACATATATATATATATTAAATATCATATTTTAATATATGAATATATTTACATTGATATAAATTTAAGTTATTTACTTAAATATGATTTATATAATACTAAATATGTATTTAATATTAATATATAATCTATTCACTTAAATATGATATATGAAATAATTAATAATTAATATTAATTAAAAAATTATAATTAGTATCTAGTAATACATATTTAATAACAATTTTATAATAAAAAATGAATTATTTAGTTAATATCCTAAGAGAAGTTCAAAATAGGACTTGAAATTCAAAAGGTAATAACGTTTAACCCAGTTATTCATTTAGTCTTTACAAGCTATCAACTTGAAGATTTTAGAGAGATCCAAAATTCCTAGCATTAAAGGGACCTTGTGATATGTTTTTTCTAGGACAAAAAATTCTAGATTCCTCCAAAATTGATTCTTAAGTTAAGGTATTCTAATTACAGAACATTTAATGTAATTTAATCGTAAATTAAGAGGGGGTTTTTGTCGTTTTTGGGTTGAGTATGAATTTATTCCTTGAATGTAAGTTTATATTGATATGATAATTTTGACATTTTTTAATTTTTTTTATAGTATTTTTTTTATAAATAAATATTTGAACATATAAATATATAAATATATAACTTTATATAAACTGTCTATTTAAACATATAAATCAAATTAAATTTATGTAACGACCCAAAGTTTCATTAATGGAAATCTCTCTAGATATAATTAAATGTCTCTTTATGTTTATATAAAATGTAAACTTCTTAAGTTTTATGTTAAGAATTTTGACCGTTGCTAATATAGTCATTGAACAGTGATCACATGATTAGTATAAATATAGGGCTTTAACAAATCCAATTTACTCAGACAAAAGAAGTGATGGCCTTATCCAGTAGAATTTCTCCATACGAAGCCCATTTGTCAGAGCTCAGAAAAGAGGTGGTGTCCTTGGGCTTCGCTCTTGACCAAGCCCAAGCTGAGCTTCATCATGTCAAGCTCGAATGGGACCGTCTGTGGGAAAAGTGGAAGTTGATAGAGATTACCACTCGAGTGATGTTATCTGAGCCACCCCAAGAGTCTGTCACCATCGCACACCTTACCCTTAGGTCTTATGCGGCTGTTTTAAGGGGTTATGTAATGAATCGATAGTACTATGTTCATGTACATTATTTTTTTGTATATAAAAATTTATATACTTTCTTGTCATTATTGATACATTGTAAATAGTTTTTAAAGTACAAATAGTGTTTTTAATTATTATTTAATTAAAAAATCTATTTTATTAAATTAATGGATTTTTGAATTAAATAATATTTTAATAAAATATTATTTTTATTATTAAATTAATTTTTATTAAATATAAATGATTTTATAATTTTATGAATGCAATTGAAATTTTTATTAAGATTTGAAAGCCATTTCTGTCAAAACCTGTGAATTTTCGATAAATGTCGGTTTTTATTTTAAAAGTGAAAATTAACATATTGAGAAAATTATTTAGATAAAATAAATGTTATTTCTGGAATCAGGACGTTGAAATTATTCAATGGTTAATTTTTCATAATTTTCTGAGCCAGTCAAATTTTTGGATAAAAATTAAATACCGTTTAATTATATAATTTGTTTTTGGACATCATAATGACCCAATAGTGATGTAATAAAATACTATAATCTTTATGTTCGGCCAATATATGTTTTACCATTAAAATAATGTGATTTTGGGTTTTTTTGACTTACTTTTCAAAGAATTAATAGACCCCTCAAGACTTATTAAACACATTGTCTTTTGAAATTGTTTTTCATGGGAGTCTGACTCACCTCCACAAAAGCAACCCTATTATTTTAAGAAGTTTGGACTTTGGCCTTATAAAATATTTTTTTACTCTTCCCTTTTCCAAAAACCATGGGCAAAAACCATGGGATGGTTTTTGTTTTGGATTAATTTAATGTAAGGGGACCCAAACCTAAATAATAAAGAATTCTCTCACCTTTCCTATATAAACCCACCCAATCTCTCACTTCCTCCTCAGTCAAAGCCTTTGGATTTCATCAAACCTCTGCCCTACTCTCTCTAGAATCCTCCCAAGGTTCTCCAAGCTCCCAAGAAGCCTCTCTCAAGCCTCTCTCAAGCCTTTCGAAGCACACTTCCAAGTAAGGGTTTTTTCTTCCTTTCTCATTTTTGTCCAATTTTATTTAAGTTGTTTTGCCATTTTAATTTCAATTATGAATGTTGGGGTATGGTTTCACACCTCCCTCATACTTCCCTATTTATGTTTGAATGATGGGATACCCCTTTATCTCTCATTAAATTTCTCCCATGTACACCTGTTACTATGCCAAAATTCCGAAAGGAACTTATCTCTCCTCTTTTACATTCAAGCAATAATTTTGTATCATGAATATAAATTCCATTACAATTGTTTGTACATGTATCAATATGACCCCTTTACTTTCCATTACATGTAAATATGATTAGGAACCCCTTTCTCTCTCATCAACCATTTCTATGAATTCTTATGTCACGCCGTTATTCTGCCGAAATCGCACCGATTTTCTAAACCAATGCCATTGTGTAGTGAATACCATGCCCATTTCTCCATCAAGGGTATTCAACTTTATGAACATTTACTTATTGATTATCATGTTTCATGTATGAATTCTACATTCCTTTATCGTGGAATAAATTATTATGTTTTATGAATCTATGTTTTATGATCCATGTGGCACACTTATGCATGAAATGAAATGTTTAAGAAGGGTGCGCCCTTATAGCGCTCCAATGCATTGGGTAAAGTATAGTATCATGATACGTCATGTGCAACAAGTGTTGAATCATGATAATTCAAGTGCAATTAGGGTTTACTCGTTCTTTATGTGCAATGAGGATTTACTCATGCTCTATATGCAATGAGCCTTGGCTCATGCTAATTACATGTTAAGTGTTGTTGCCACATTTCCATGTTATGATTATCGTGCTTTATCATGCCTTTATGTTCACGTTTCTCTTATGCTCTATTGATATGCCTATTGTCTGACATGTATTTTACTCCTTATTTTATTCCATGTGTACTCCCTTACTAGGCTTTATAGCTCACCATTTTCTTATGCATGTCCTCAGGTTATCTCATGCAATGATAAGTAAGACGGAATGTAGTGGTCATGTAAAGGAAGTTTTCAATAAAGACGTTGTATTTCATGTTTCAAGTTTTTATGTAATGATCCTAAGCCCCAAAGACACTAAAACTCTCAATATTATTTGTTTTATCAAGTGAAGTTTTATGTAATAAATCATTTTTAAGTTTGTAATAAAAGCAGGGTTGTCATAATTGGTATCAGAGGATAGGTTTAGTTATTTTTGGGATTAGGATTAGAAATCCCTAGTAAAGACTTATATACAAGAATAAGTATAATAAAAACATCCCTAAGTTTTGGTAAGTACTGAGTAAGTGGTTTATCAAACAAATACATCACTGTCTAGATTCAAGCAGGTAGAGGCGGCTCTGACACAGATGTATCCTAGGGGTAAAACCCAAAAACACCGCTTTGATCTAAACTCGAACCAGAAGTGGTACACGACAACGGGCCTTACTGCACTCTTGGTTACGACACTCCTAGGGGACATGTTTTGATAAATTCATAAGCTTAGTATGAACCCTTATTAAGGGAATTAAAAACAAATGCCCCTAAGAATATATGTTAGAAAGTAGATCATAAAAATCCTAGATTGAAGCCAATAGACTCATGAGTTAGGGAAATAAAAGTTTATTTATAAGTCATCAACTTTTGTCTTTGGATTACCCTTTATGTGTTACCCTTAACTTTCTTTTTATTCCATCCAATGGCCGGTAATAGGAGGACACGAGATAACAACCATTGTGAAGATCAGTGTGATGACTGTACTAATGAGATGCCCAATCCAATGGGAGTGGGAATCGCGAACTTTGTCAAGCCTCTCTCTCAGCTAACTCAAGTTTTGAATAGAAACATGGGTCAAGAGGAACATTCAACCCCCCCTAAGAAAGAACAAGTCACTATCGAGAGCTTCATGAGACAAAGGCCTCCTACTTTTAGTGGATCATCTGATCCCACAATCGCTGAACAATGGATCAACTCCATTGAAAAGATCTTCTCCATCCTTCAATGTTATGAAAAAGAGAAGGTTCTCCCGAAGGCTTATCGTATGGAGGGTGAAGCTGAACAATGGTGGACTTTGATCAAAAATACGAAGCCTGGGGAGGAGATCGAGGCCTTGGAATGGAAGGATTTCCGGAAGATGGTTTTCGATAATTATTTTTCGCGCACCCTCCGGCTTAAGATGGAAAGGGACTTCCTTTCCCTCAAGTAAAAAGACAAAGAATCTGTTGGAGCGTACGAGGAAAACTTCACAAGGCTTGCACGATACGCTTCTGGATTTGTCGTTACCCCCGAATGCAAGGTTGACTGCTTCTTTTTTGGGTTGAATCCTAGCCTACGGAAAGCATTAGCAATCCATGACTTCAACAGCTATGAGGAAATTTTCTGATGTGCCCTCAAGGTCGAAATGGAGATCGGATAATTACAGGGGTATCATGGGGATAAGAAGCATAAGTTAGACTTCAATGTTGGTGTCCGATGGATAAATCCAACGGTGCTAAGAAGATACAGCACCCCACTTTCCAAAAGTGTGGAAAGAAGCACCCTAGAAATTTCCTTAAGGGGAAGAGGAAATGCTTCAGGTGTAGAAGAGAAGGGAACCTAGCTGTTAACTGTCAGCAAGAAAGACTCACGGCTACGAAAGAGGAGATGAATGCTCTATTCGAACCTCAACGTGTTTTTCAATGCTACAAATCCAAAGAACCGGGTCATTTTTCAAATCAGTTCCCTAATCCAAGGGTTTTTGGAGGCAACCAACAACCTCCAAGGTAGCAAGGAAGAGATTTTTCCATCACTTATGCCGAAGTGAACCCCGAAAATGAAGTGGTGATAGGTACGCTAGTTATTCATTCAAGAATAGCGAATGTACTTTTTGATTCAGGTTCTACGCATTATTTTATATCTCGAAATTTTAGTAGAACAATCCCAGCACCACCACAAATCATGGAAGTGAAGATGTTGGTGAGTATGGAAAATGGGGCAATCATTTCATCCCATGAATATAAGTCCTCCCCTGTTATAATCTGGGGATTGAATTTCTCGGTGAACCTCATCATACTCCCTCTGGTGGAATTTGATTCAATTTTTGGCATGGATTGGATTTCCTTATATAGAGCCATCATAAATTGTTAGGAGAGGGAAATCACACTCCATATAGAGGATCAACCCCCTATTCTTTACAAGTGTAAGGAGGAAGAAGAATCTCCTTTAGCTCTATCATCTCAAGCATGGATATTACTTCCCTATGAGTACGCATATCTGGATCAGATGATTGAGTCCAAGGAAGAAACCATCTTTGAATAAATGTCTATTATGAGGGAATTCACTGAAGTGTTTCCCAAGGAACTGCTTGGTCTTCCTCCTAGAAGAGATGTTTAATTATCAATTGAACTTATACCTAGGGCATTACCAATATCCAAGACTCCATATAGAATGGTTGTTATAGAGCTTGAAGAGCTAAAGAAACAACTATAGGAGAATCTGGATAAAGGGTTTATACGCCCAAGTGCTTCACCATGGGGTGCACCAGTCCTCTTCATCAAGAAGAAGGATGGGTCAATGTGCCTTTGCATCGATTATCGTGAGCTCAAAAAAACACGATAAAGAACAAGTATCCTCTCCCATGAATTGATGACTTATTCGATCAGCTGCATGAAGCACAATAATTTCCCAAGGTGGACTTGCGGTCGGGATATTATCAAGTAAGTGTGAAGAAAGAAGATATCCCCAAGACTGCTTTTCGCACAAGATACGGGCACTATGAATTCATAGTAATGCCTTTCGGACTCACTAATGCTCCAGAAATCTTCATGGACTTAATGAATAGAGTCTTTAGAGATTACCTAGACAAATTTGTGGTAGTATTTATAGATGATATTCTAATATACTCCAAAATCAAGGAGGATCATGAGGATCATTTAAGGACTGCACTAGAGACTTTGCGCAAGGAGAAGCTCTATGCAAAGTATAGAAAGTGTGAGTTCTGGTTAAATGAAGTCTCATTCTTGGGCCAAATCATCACAAGCAACGGGATATCTGTGGATCCCTCCAAAATAGATGCAATTAAGGGATGGATGAGGCCAACGTCGTTAATGGATATCTGTAGCTTCTTGGGGTTAGCTGGATATTATCGAGGATTTGTGAGAAATTTTTCATGATTGTCCAACCCTCTTACCAAGCTAACTCGAAAGGCAGTAAAGTTTTCTTGGAGTTATGAATGTGAAGAAAGCTTCAAGGAGTTGAAAAGGAGGCTTATCACTGCACATGTTCTCACTTTACCCACAAGTGGGGAACATTTTGTTGTATTCAGTGATGCTTTGAAGAAGGGCTTAGGTTGTGTGCTGATGCAGAATGATAAAGTGATATCCTATGCCTCAAGGTAGTTGAAAATCCATGAGAAAAACTATCCAACGCATGATCTTGATTTGGAGGCTGTGATCTTTTCCTTGAAAATCTGGCTACATTATCTCTATGGGGAGAAATGTGAGATATATACTGACCACAAAAGTCTTAAATATATATTCACACAGAAAGAGCTTAATATGCGCCAGAGAAGATGGATAGAGCTCATCAAGGGTTATGACTATTCAATACATTACCACCCTGGGAAAAAGAACAAGGTTCCAAATTCCCTAAGTAGTAAGGACCGAGCGATTCTATCAATGATGAGAATTGAGAAGGATCCAATCTTCTTAGACTTGATGAAGATGGACATGGGAATCATAAAGAAGGGAACATCATCAATCCTTTCACAAATGATTGCTCAACCGTCTCTTTTGGAAAGGTTAAGGGATACTCAAAAGGATGATGTGGCAATTAATGAAAAAGTGGAAGCTATTGAAAAAGGTAAATCCTCGGTGTTTAATGTTAATGAAGAAGGAATTGTACGATTTGGGAAAATACTATGTGTTCCATCAAGTCCGGAGCTGAAGAAGGAACTTTTGGATGACGCACATAGTTCAAATATCTCTATTCACCCAGGGAGCACAGAGATGTATCGAGATCTCCGAGAAAACTTTTGGTGGGATAATATGAAGAAGGATATCAATGAATATACATCAAAGTCCCTGGTGTGCCCGCAAGTGAAGGTAGAGAGGCATAAGTATAAGGGGATGATGAAACCATTTCCCATACCATAATGGAAATGGGAGAACATCACCATGGACTTTGTCACGGGACTTCTGAGGAAATCCAAAGGAAACAATGTAATCTGGGTTATTGTGGATCGACTTACAAAGACTGCACACTTCATTTCTATTCGGGAGGATTTCTCATTGGATCAACTGGCACAAATATATATCAGGGAAGTGGTAAGGTTTCATGGAGTACCACTATCTATTGTGTCTGACTGAGATCCAAGATTCACCTATAAGTTTTGGAAGAGTCTTCAACATGCTCTGAATACTAAACTGAACTTCAGTATGGCCTATTATCCTCAAACTGATGGCCAATCCGAGCGGACTATCCAAACACTTTAGGACATGTTGAGAGCATGCTCAATGGACTTTAAAGGAGGATGGGATCAACATATTCCTCTGGTTGAATTCTCCTACAACAACAGTTTCCACTCAAGCATCCTAATGGCACCATATGAAGACCTATATGGGAAAAGGTGCAGAACACCGTCATGTTGGGATGAGGTCGGTGAACGTAAGCTCCTTGGACCAAAAAATAGCCAAAGAAATGGTCTAAGAAATGGTGGAGAAGGTGAAAACAATTCAGCAGCATATCAAGGCAGCCTAGAGTCGACAGAAGAGTTATACAGATAATCGTCGATGAGACCTTGATTTTAAAGTTGGAGACATGTTTTTTCTACGCATATCTCCAGGGAAGAAGGTCATGAGGTTTGGAAAGAAAGGGAGGTTAAGTCCAAGGTACATCGGCCCCTTCGAGATTCTTGATCGTGTCGGGGTTGTGGCCTATCAACTAGCACTTCCACCTACCATGGCCAAAGTACATGATGTCTTTCATGTATCCCTCTTAAGGAAGTACATACCGGACCCTTCACATGTACTCTCTTCTAATTTGGTACAATTGGAAGAAGATCTTTTTTTGAGGAGCAACCAATGAAGATCTTAGATCGTAGATAAAAAGTTCTATGAAATAAGACAATGCCCCTTGTTAAGGTTTTGTGGAGAAACCACAAGTTTGAATAAGCGACTTGGGAATCGGAGGAAATGATGAAGTTGAGTTACCCACATCTGTTTTAGTGTGGGAAAAATGAAATTTCGAGGGAGAAATTTCTAAAGTGGGGGATATTGTAACGACCCAAAGTTTCATTAATGGAAATCCCTCTTGATCTAATTAAATGTCTCTTTATGTTTATATAAAATGTCAAATTCTTTGGTTTTATGTAAATAATTTTGACCATTGTTAATATAGTCATTGAATAGTGTTCACATGATTAGTATAAATATAGTGCTTTAACAAATCCAATTTACTCAGACAAAAGAAGTGATGGCCTCATCCAGTAGAATTGCTCCAAACGAAGCCCATTTGTCAGACCTTGGAAAAGAGGTGGTGTCCTTGGGCTTCACTCTTGACCAAGTCCAAGCTGAGCTTCATCATGTCAAGCTCGAACAGGACTGTCTACAGGAAAAGTGGAAGTTGATAGAGATTACCACTCGAGCGATGTTATCCGAGCCACCCCAAGAGTCTGTCACCATCACACACCTTACCCTTAGGTCTTATGCGGCTGTTTTAAGGGGTTATGTAAAGAATCGATAGTACTATGTTCATGTACATTATTTTTTTGTATATAATAATGTATATACTTTCTTATCATTATTTATACATTATAAATAGTTTTTAAAGTACAAATAGTGTTTTTAATTATTATTTAATTAAGAAATCTATTTTATTAAATTAATGGATTTTTGAATTAAATATTATTTTAATAAAATATTATTTTTATTATTAAATTAATTTTTATTAAATATAAATGATCTTATAATTTTAGGAATGCAATTGAAATTTTTATTAAGATTTGAAAGCAATTTCTGTCAAAACCCGTGAATTTTCGATAAATGTCGGTTTTTATTTTAAAAGTGATTATTAACATATTTAGAAAATTATTTAGATAAAATAAATGTTATTTCTGGAATCAGGATATTGAAATTATCCAACGGTGAATTTTTCATAATTTTCTGAGACAGTAAAATTTTTGGGTAAAAATTAAATACCATTTAAATATATAATGTGTTTTATGACATCATAATGACCCAATAGTGATGTAATAAAATACTATAATCTTTATGTTCGAACAATATATTTTTTACCATTAAAATAATGTGATTTTGGGGTTATTTGACTTACTTTTCAAAGCATTAATGGACCCCTCAAGACTTATTAAACACCTTGTCTTTTTAAATTGTTTTTCATGGGAGTGTGACTCACCTCCACATAAGCAACCCTATTATTTTAAGAATTTCGGACTTTGGACTTATAAAATATTTTTTTCCTATTCCCTTTTCCAAAAACCATGGGCAAAAACCATGGTATGGTTTGTGGTTCGGATTAATTTAATGTAAGGGGACCCAAACCGAAATAATAAAGAATTCTCTCACCTTTCCTATATAAACCCACCAAAGCTCCCACTTCCTCCTCACTCAAAGCCTTTGGAGTTCATCCAAACTCTTCCCTAATCTCTCTAGAATCCCCCCAAGGTGCCCTAATCTCCCAAGAAGCCTCTCTCAAGCCTTTGAAAGCACACTTCCAAGTAAGGGTTTTTTCTTCCTTTCTCATTTTTGTCCAATTTTCTTTAAGTTGTTTTTCCCTTTTAATTTCAATTATGAATGTTGGGGTATGGTTTTTCACCTACCCCATACTTCCATATTTATGTTTGAATGATGGGATACCCCTTTCTCTCTCATTAAATGCCTCCCATGTACACCCGTTACTATGTCGAAATTCCGAAAGGAACTTCTCTCTCCTCTTTTACATTCAAGCAATACTTTTGTATCATGAATCTAAATTCCATTAAAATTGTTTGTACATGTATCTATATGACCCCCTTACTGTCCATTACATGTAAATATGATGAGGAACCCATTTCTCTCTCATCAACCATTTCTATGAATTCTTATGTCACGTCGTTACGCTGCCGAAATCGCACCGATTTTCTAAACCAATGCCATTGTGTAGTGAATACCATGACCATTTCTCCATCAAGGGTATTCACCTTTATGCACATTTACTTATTGATTATAATGTTTCGTGTATGAATTCCACATTCATTTATCGTGGAATAAAGTATTATGTTTTATGAATCCATGTTTTATGATCCATGTGGCACACTTATGCATGAAATGAAATGTTTAAGAAGGGTGTGCCCTTATAACGCTCCAATGCATTGGGTAAAGTATAGTATCATGATACTTCATGTTAAATGAGTGTTGACTCATCCTAATTAAAGTGAAATGATGGTTTACTCGTGCTTTATGTGCAATGAGGATTTACTCATGCTCCATGTACAATGAGCCTTGGCTCATGCTAATTCCATGTTAAGTGTTGTTGCCACATTTCCATGTTATGATTATCATGCTTTATCATGCCTTTATGTTCATGTTTCTCTTATTCTCTATTGATATGCCTATTCTCTAACATGTATTGTACTCCTCATGTTATTCCATGTGTACTCCCTTACTATGCTTTATAGCTAACCCTTTTTTATGCATGTCCTCAGGTTATCCCATGCAATGCTAAGTACGAGGTAATGTAGTGGTCATGTAAAGGAAGTTTTCAATAAAGATATTGTATTTAATGTTTAAACTTTTTATTTAATGATCCTAAGCCCCAAAGACACTAAACCTATCGATCTTCTTTGTTGTATCAAGTTACATTTTATGTAATAAATCATGTTTAAGTTTGTAATAAAAGTAGGGTTGTAATAATTTATACATATACTAATGTATATAAACATATACATATTTAAATACATGTAAATATATATAAAGTTTATATATAAATATATCTATAAATACAAACACGCACAAATATATTAATAAATATATATGTACCTAAGGATATGTATTCTATATGCATGTGTGTGTATATTAAAATAAGTATATATTAAAAAATATATACATATATATAAATATATCATTATATAAAAAGTGAAATAAAGTGAGACTATAATGATTCATAACTTAAACAACCCATAACTACATATTTTATAGCAAGGGCTTCACTTTAAAGCATTTATAATATCTTTAAATTTAGAGTTTTAGATAATTTGGTAAAACATTACATAACAGGTATAAATTTAAACAATGTATCCATATTTATACCAAAACAAGTTCTTTATAAATACACACTTACTTAATTCACGGTAACTTTCATATTTTGAACTCTAACATTATTAACATTTCCACTCATCTTTAAGACCTATGAAAAGTTATTTGAAAATGTGGGATGACTAAAAAAAGCTTTTAAGGGATAAAAAATAAAATAAACCTATTAGTCTATTTTTAAACTTGAAAAATCCATAAGTAACCTTACCTTTTTTTACAATAAACATTTGAACTAAAAAATATATTAATTTTCAATGAAAACAACTTAATTTCTTAATATATTATATAAAAAATCATATGATATCATAAAGAAGAAATCATAATCATAAGGGTTTCTTGTAAAATATGAAAACTCATGAATACCTTTCTATGAAGACAAACCTTTCACCTTTATTTTTTAAAAAAAAGTCATAAAATTTCTTTAAAAACATGATCTCATTTGATTACCTTTTAAAATCAAAATATTTCGTTTATAAACCATTAAAAACATATCATGTAGGAACCTTGGCTCATTATCCTTAAATTAACCCTTAGAAATCCTTAAAATGGAATCAACTCACTGGATAATTCCCATATCTCTTAGTTGTAATCTCTAATCGGTAAACTCAGCCACTTTACCCAATATATTAGAGAGATATATCAAGCTCACTCATAATTAGAGCAATATAATGTTCTCCCTTCATTTATATAAAATTTATCAGAACTATATAATTAATAAAAATCATATATATTTCACATTAATAATAAAACCCATTTGAATTGGAATTCAATAACATAAGCAAAAACACTTTTACATATCTCATAATGTTGAGAAAAATATTTTTTTTCTTAATAAAACTTTTTAAAAATAAAAATTCATAGAATATTGAGAGAAATATTTTATTTTAAAATAAACATGGATACGTTTAAATAAATCTTAAAAATAAAATAAATTTTATAATAATGATAATATCCATTCATCTCATATATATTTAAAGAGAAAATTATTTTCCCACTTTTGTAAAAAGTCAAATATGAGTCATACAGAAAACATTTGAAAAGATTAATTTTTATCATTTATAAAGAAAGTAAAAATTAGATAAAAATTTCCTTTAATAATATTTTAAACATAAATAATAACATTCATAAAAAATTTTGTGAACATTGATATAGAGGAGAAATATTTTGAATGGAAAACTTTAAAATAAGGTTTTAAAGGAAAATATCTCACCTTGTCTCCCAACTTGTCAAATACATTCATTAACTCCTATAATGAACTTATATAAATTATTTAATATCCAAAAAAACCTTTTTCAGGTTTATCCCATTATTATAATCACTTTTATTTTATTTATTACCATTTCTTATATAGTTACTAAATCGATTAAGTTCATATTGGGCCTTTTGAGGATGTTTCGTTCATAATCCCAAAATAGCTTCGGTGGGATGAACATGGTCGAAGGGGTAATTGTTCCATCATCTCCATAATCATAATAATTATATTGTTATAATTTTTATAATTAAATAACACTATATAACCATCCATGAAATGTGTACATGAAAAACATATCACATCACTTTATGAAGGTGGTTGTTCACATGTATGTACGAATGACGTTATCATTTTTGAACATATTGAAATATAAGAAAATAAATAATATATTATCTTTAAATAATTATAATTTTTTCTTTAATATAATATCTATTAATACATCCATCATAATAACCATCCATGTGATGTGATTATGAAAAATGAAACAAATCGCTTCGTGGTGGTGATAATCCAAACATACACACGAGCAATATTTTTATTCCCCATATATTGGAAAATGTGATGAAAAAGGGTTATACCATAATAATAATAATAAAATTTTAGTGTATTTAAGATACTTATTTTATTATTTCATAATTTTTAAATAATATTTTAATAATTTATAATAATAAATAAAATTGAAATAGGTTGGTTAGGAATTATACTTTCTCCACAGATATCACCCTTTGGATTTTACCTTAAGCCTTCTAGGATTGGTCAATCGATAATACCAAGAACTATAAGATGTTTATAGTTATTTTAGTGAGATGTTTGGGTAGGCATTGTCTGAACTAGAGTAATCAAAAGGTGTCAGTAAGAGAGAATAGGAGGTTCTCTTTTATAAGTGAGGGGAGAGGAACCCTTAGAATTACTTAAAGTATTAAATTATTTTTCTTATTCAAGTGGTAAAAAATTTATATAATTTGAATCTAGGATAAGGAACATTTAAAAAAATCTCATTTTATAAAAAAATTTACAAGTTTAGGTAATTTTTTCACCCTTATATCTTATTTTTAACCCCCCCCCCATTAATCATTTTGACAATTACCATGGTATCAAAGTGTTTTACTCTACATAAGTCAAGAAAGTTAATATAAAAAAAATTGACTCATAAGTATAAAATGGTTGATATTATAGACCATATCCAATTAAATTTGAAATAATATAACAATTTTATGAATTTTAAATCATTAAATAAAATATTATTTAACTTAATATACCATTAAAGTCATTTTCAGGACTACTCACATAATTTGACTTTAATGACATCAATATAGTAATGAATTTCGAATTTAAACTTTTAAAAATAACTAATATGTTAGATTTATTTCAAAAAATCTTGTAAAATAATAATTTATTCAAATTTTATTACTTTTAATGTTTTTAAAAATTATTTACTTGATTTTTCTATTACTTGAGTAAGGGTAGTATCATCGTTGTGTAAGCACTTAAGGTGGTTATTTCATCACTAAAAATTAAAAATATATTACAAGGATAAAACTAATTTATTAAAATTTCAAATAAATATTTATAAATGGGTATAACCTCTTTTTATCCCTATGAAAAAATATTAGCGATTTTAAAACAAAGAGTGTGACATTTTGTTTTTATTTATTACTTAAAATCATATTAAGCTCGTTATCTAAGGAAAGAGGAAATAAATTTTCAAATTTTAAAACCACTAATTTTTATGGTCAAAAAAATAATTCAATAAAATAAATACAAGTTTTAGGGATATTTTTAGGCCTTATATCATATTTTAATCATGTTTTACCCATTTTACCCTTATTGAGGTGACAAATATATTTAATATAATTACTATTCATAATGACCAAAAATAAAAGAGAAATGTTTAAAAAAAATTAAACATCCTAATTTAAAATATTGAATCTATTTTTTAAGATTATATTTCTAAAAGTGGAAGAAATAAATTTTAATATAAATATGTAAAACATAATGAAAAATAGTTTTTAAAAAATGTTTTTTTAAGACCAAAAATGAACTTATATCAAAATCAAGAATAATTATGATTCTTATGTAATTAATTATATTATTTATAATTAAATTAGACTTGTATAAATTTAATTTCAAATTAAAATCATAATGGTACTTTTAAATTACATGATTAAATGAAAATAAATGACAATTTTACGAAAATTGATATTTTTTCACTATTCACTCCAAAATCAATATTTATAGAAAAATACCAAAAATTAATTCTAATACTATTATGAAATTATGGTTTCAACAATTATTTAAATTTTTTCAAATACAGTTTCTAAAATTTGTATAAATTAATTATAATATTCACACACAAAATATAATAAAAACTATTTTTGAAGAAAAAGTATTTTTAAAACATAAAATGACTTTATTATTATTCCTTAACTAATAAAAATAATTAAATTAATGTTAATTAATTAAATTGGATATATAATCTACTTGTTTAATTATAATAATTTATCAATAATGATTAATTTAATCTATTAAGATAAAAATACATTGCGCGCATAAAAAAATTTTATGAAAAATATCCCTTTAACCTTCAATAGATTTTATCTTCTTCCAGTAATAATTGATAATAAATGTATTATTTATTATTAATTTAATAGTTTAAAACTTTCTATATATATTTCATAATATATTTATTCTTATTCTTACTGTCCAAACCAATGTCTTGGTCATAATGATCATATTTAAGTAAAATATATTGTGGTTCGTTTAAGATCTATGTTGTATATACCACATGTTTTCAAATATATTATTTAAATAAAATAAATTCTAAAATATAAAAGTTTTTCATTATACCCCCTTAAAAATATTTTATCCTCGTATTTTTTTTTGGGACAAAGATCAAAGCATGTGTTATTGAATAAAAAAAGCAATAAGGTTACTAAAGACAAAAGGAAGGAAGTTTCTTACAATCCTTGTAAAAAAGATGAAATAAATTAGGAGGAAGGTCATTCAACCAAATCAAGTCCTAGTGAACACCTTTTTTGGAAAGTGCATCTACAACCGTGTTTGCTTCATGAAAAGCGTGAGTGGCAATGTAAATAATCTCCAAGAGAAAATCAATACACTTCATTCAAAGGGTGGTAAGAGGCCAAGCTAGATGAATCACACCCTTCCAGATTGCATGGACAATGGTGGTCAAATCACTTTCAATCCAGAACTTCCTCCAGCCTTTTTGAAGGGAAAAGTTGATGGAATGAATTACACCCATCATTTCAGCTTCCAGAGACGAGACAACACTGCATCTGCCAAAGAAACAACTGTGACACTGGCTAGAAGAATATCGAAAAATCGCACTGCATCCTGTAGGACCTGGGTTTCCCTTTGAGGCACCATCAACGTTCACTTTGATCCATCCTAGCATTGGAGTTTTCCTGAATAATTCAAAGGTGCGTTTGGGTTGATGATAGAGTCCATCAACCTGAAGTTTGTGCAGAATCATGAAATCACCAACAAAGTTGTTGCAGTGGGACTTTTGAATTGAAGCAGCCTCTCGGACCGCAATGAGAATTCTGTATTTTTTTGAACTGATATTTAACGAGAATTTATTATGGAGGATATCATTTTTGTCATACCAGATAACATACATAAGTTCAGAAACGTCAGAGAGGAAAATATTTTTGATTTGCTGAGATGCCTCGTGATCAACACATTTCTTTAAGAGAGAGCAAATCGAGTGAGGAATAAACCACCTATAGTCAAAAATGTCAAAAATATAATTCCATAGAGTAGATGTTGTGGCACATGAAATAAAAATATGGTTAGTATCTTCCCTATGTTGATTACATAGGAGACATTTAGAGTAGAGTTGGATACCAAAAGTTTGAAGGCAAACCTCAGTGGGCAACCTATTGTGAGAAATACGCCAAATGAGAGTGAGTCTGGTAGGCTTGATCCAAGACTTATCAAAATTATTCAACCATTGAAAGCTAGATTCAGTTCTAAAGAAATTGTGCTTGTAGAAATTTTTTGAGTCAAGGATGCCATTTGAGGCCAGTTCCCAGACAAGAAAGTCATCAGAGCTAGTGTAGGGGTAGTTATCAAGGATTTAAGAAATATTATCAGGGAGCTCATTCCTGTGAGAGTGAATAACATCTTTAATGGTGTAAGTTGTATTCTCAGGAGGAGAGTTAGGAGGTAGCATGGAAATTAAAGGAGAACCAATCCAATTATCTAGCCATAAATTCAAGTTGGATTCAGCTTTAACCATCCATCTATAATTTTCCAAAATGTGTTGAAAATAAATCCAAATAGAAGGCCAGATTGAAGAAGTAATGTAATTTACATTCCCTTTCTTAAACTTAGTGAGAAATCTTTTCTCGAGGAAGTTAATAGTAATAGAGTTTCTATTAATTATTCTCCAAGTAAATCTGGCCTGAAGAGCATCATTAAATAGTTTTAAATTTTTAATACCAATACCCCCCCTATCTAAAGGTTTGCAATAGGTCATCCAAGGAATGGTGACAAGTTTCCTTTTGAGGATACTTCCTGTCCAGATGAATTTTTTAATGTAGATATTAATTTTCTTAAAAATACTGACCAGCCATTTATAGATGATAAGAGAATAGAAAACTTTTGAGACAATAGTCAATTTGACAAGATAGATTCTACCAGCCATGGAGAGGGATTTACCTTTCCAATTAGAAATCTGATTAATAATTTGATCAATAATTCTGGAAAAGTATTTGGATTTGGGTCTTCCCCAAAAAATGGGAACCCCCAGGTAAGTGAAGGGGAAGATACCTTCTTTAATTCCAAGATAGTTGGTGATACAGCCTTTTCTCTATGGGGAGAAATTTTTTCCAAAGAAAATATGAGACTTGTTTCACAAAATAGCCTGACCAGAAACCGCTTCATAATGGGCAAGAGAATTTTTAAGAGCTTGAATATTCTTTTGATCACCCTGAAGAAATAAGATGATATCATTGGCATATAGAAGATGAGTAGGGACATTGAGATTTCTGGCAGCCTGGATGGGCTTGAGTTCTTTTTGATTGACAAGATGTGCGAGAAATCTGCTGAGATAATCTTCAGTAATGAAAAAAAGGATGGCCAAGAGAGGAAATCCTTGTCTGACTCCTTTGGTGCATTTGAAATAGACTTTGGGGGAGCCATTAACCAAAATGGAAATGGAGGCAGATTTAAAAAAAGTTTTATATTCTCATAACAAAGGTATCATTAAATCCAAAGCTTTTTAGGATATTGAAAATAAAACTCCAATCTATAGTATCAAAATATTTTCTAATATGAATCTTGATAGAAACATTACCTCCCCTAGTAATTTTTTTAGGTTGTTAGTGCATTCATAGGCAAAGAAAATGAAGTCTTGAATAAACCTACCTTTTATAAAATCAAATTGATTCCAAGAAACAATTTTATTGCATATTGGGTTAAGTATATTAGTAATAATCTTAGTAATGATTTTTTAGATAGTTTTTATCAGGGAAATAGGCTGAAATTTTTGGATATAAGAGGCATTTTCCACTTTGGGGATTAAATTAAGAAATTTTGCATTAAGGCCATGAAGGAGAAAACCTTTGGAAAAGAAGGACCTAACAAGTTTGCACACATCCAAGTGAATGATATCCCAGTGTTTTTAGAAGAAAAAATTATTAAATCCATCAGGATCAGGAGCACTATCTGGATTTAGACTAAAAGCAGTGTCTCTAATTTCATGATCCAAAGGAGTGCTTAAGAGAGATGTGTTTTCAATCTCATCAACCATCAATGGGATGATATCAGGACAAAGTTCAATAGAAGTATCCGGACCATTAAAGATTCTATGAAAATAAGAGACAATATGGTTGGAAATGGCCTCTTCTGAGTCAATAAGCAAATCATCATGTAAAATTTTAGTAAGAGGTTTGGTGTCTTTTCTAACTCTTTGAAGCAAGTTATAGAATTTGGTGTTCCTATCACCATCAGAGAGCCATTTTGTTTTGAAAATTTTCTTGTGCATGTTGTCTTTGAAAGTGAGAAGAGAATTGAGTTTCAATGAAGTATTTATTTCCGGTTAAGGATCCAGGTTAAAATCAGAATTGGAATTGTGATTTTTCAAATGAACAAGCTCCTTTTTGAGAGAAGAAATATCTATGTCAATATTTTTACTTTTAGTTCTACACCAGCCATTAAGGGCTTGTTTTAAAGTTTTGAGTTCGAGGATACAGGCAAAAGTATCATTTTGATGATTCATAGTTTCCTAAATATTTTTGATAAAAGAAACACAATCTGGGTCTGTAGACCAATCATTGTTAAATATAAAGGGGGGAGTGGATTTATGTTTCTTGATGAGAAGATTGACCAGAATAGGGTGGTGATCAGAGTTAAACCTCAAGAGGGTGATGCTAGAGATGGTGTACCATTTATCAAGAGTCTTTGTATTAACAAAATCTCTATCCAATTTACTAGCAATAACCTTTTTATAGTGTCTTCGGTACCAGGTGTATTTCACACCAGTGAGGTTAACCTCCACCAGATTTTTGTCTTTAATAGAATCCCTAAACTCTCTTGAAGATATTGATAAGTGAGAGGGACCAATCTTTTCACTATAGGTGATAATGGCATTAAATTCTCCCATCACAACCCAAGGGTCATGAATGTTAATATCCAAAATATAAAGCTCATTCCAGAGGGTTATTCTTTCTTGGTATCTTTTTTTGGAATATATCATCGTGCAAAAAGTGTGTTGACTATCCCAACAGAAATCACAAGTAAACTATTGTTCATAATTGTTGATAATATTATATCCTGGAGAGATGTGTGATAAAAAATCCACATAGCATCAATCGAGGAACCAGACTTACAGTAACCTAAAACAATATAATTGAGAGAGTATAGGTTCAAACATTTAGAAGTGTAATTAAATTTAGGCTCAGAAATAGCAAAAAAATTAGGCTTATGTATAGTCAAAAGTCTCTTAAGAACAATCAGAGTGTCAGAGTTTGCAATACCCTGACAATTCCAAAAGAGAATATTCATTTTGACTTGTGTTTTGGGTTAGAACCCCCTTTTTTAGATTTTCCCAAGCCTTTCCTCCTCTCTAATCTTCTGACCTCTTGAGAAGAGTTGGTTTTGGAATTTTTGTCTTGGGTATTACTCTTAGAGCTAGGAAAAGTAATACTGCCCACTGCACTAACTGATTTTTTTCTTAGGAGCAGGGGAATTATTAGGTGAAGAATGTAGTGTAGGTCTGTTCATTGTGTGTTCAGGTGATTTGTCAATAATATTCAGCTTAGGAATCACTAAACCCAGGCTAAATTTAGGCTCTGAAACTAAATCAGTAGTAGCTTCCAAGGTGATAGGATCAGCTCAAAAATATTCTCCTTGATTAGAAACAAGATAGACCGAAACTTTGGAAGAAACCGTAGGCCCAGAATCTGATTTTTGAGGTGATTCAAGCATATTAACCATAGAAACAGTGGATAACTTTAAATCAGGAACTTGCAGGTCTGAAACATAATTATTATCCAGATCATTAGAAGAAATTTTATAAGGGATATCTTGAAAAGAAACAATAGAATTTGAGCATTGAGGGTTATCTAAAGCAGGAGGAGGGAGAGCGGAGGTACCTGCTACATCATTATTGCATTTGTTACCTTGAGGTTTAGGTAAAGTTGCAGCATCCGAAGAGTAGGTGACATGGGAAGATGTTCTATCTAGATTGAGAAGGACAGGTTTGTGATTTTCCAAAACATTCTCCATGGTTTTATCAGGTAGTAAATTGTAAATCTCCTTCAGAGTGGCCCTATTCTCCAAGCTCGAAGTCATGGGAGAACAAAAAACATGTTTTCTTCAACAGGGGTAGTATAATCAGAAGCTTCCTTATTCCTACACACAGATTTAGTGTGGAATGTTTCATATAAAATAGTTTCCTTTGGGTTCAACATATGAGCAGGTGATATAGTGACTCTATTCTCGCTAATTTCATTGGCATGGTGAGCATGATAGGTCTCAAGGACCATTTCTTCTATTTCTTTATCCAAGTCATTTTCCATGAGGAGATATCCCTCCTCTTCTAATAATTCTCTCCAAGATTTATCTTCTAAGGGGGCAAAGGGATTTGTTTTTTTAACCCAAACTTATTGTTTCTTTCCTGAGGTATCAGGTATATCAGCCTGTGATTTACCTTTCTTATTGTATCAAACCTCTTTCCAATCATTTCCAAGTGGGAGAATCACTTGTTTCTTAACCACTCTAAAATTAGAGAGGTTATGTCCTATGATTTTACAGACCTCACAAAATGATTTTTTTTCATATTCAACCTTAATTTCATTTTTTTAATCAGAAGCACAAAAGTTGATAACATTAGGAAAATTTGAGTCAATGTTTACTTCAAACATGACTCTAGAAAAAAGATCTAACTCAGCTTTTAAGGATCATTGATCAATTTTGATAGGTAGGCCAATACAAGAGACAGTATCATTAAGTATTTTGGGATTCTATAAAAACCAATTTAGTCCATGTAATCTTACCCAAATCTGTGCCATTGAGTTCCTATGTGTGTATGGATTAAAGGAGACATCCCAATTAGAGATTCTAAGAAACCCAGGATGCAATTGTAAATTCTCAGTTCTCCAGACCTATTCTAGTTCCTCTAGCGAGTTGAGTAGGATATGGTAAATATTAAGGTCACTTAGGATAACACATTTTGAGTTCCCAAATAAGAAGATTATCAGAGGGAAGTGGAAATATGGAAATGGAGAAAAAACATGACATCCAAGGAATAATAGAGAGTGATAGAGAACATGATCATGAGAAATTTAATGAAAACAAAACCATAAAAAATTAGGGGATAAATAATACCATGAATTTATCATAAATTAATGTAAAAAGATAAAAAAAATCAAGATCATTTTCATAGAGTTTAGGTATTCTCTTACTAAAAAGATAGAGAACAAGAGAAAAAATACATACTTGATTTATTTCTATTTCATGAGCATTATTTCTTCCATTGGTTGTACTCAAACCAATTTCTACTTCTATCACATCTCTTACTCCAAGATATGAATATTCAAGATGTGACACCCCAAAATTCTAAAGTAAAAACATTGTGTATCACACGCATCACCAAGTGCATAAGGGAATATAATACCCCAAGACTTGACAATATATTTACTATTTTAAATAAATTAAAATTGTGATATATATTTCAATGAATTTGATGTTGATTTATCATGTGCTATATGCAACAACGAGTTTTTTCAATGGTCTGCATTAAACGCAAGACTAAGTTTTACCAAACAATAATATATTATTAAAATATTATTATTTAATATAATAAGATATAACCTAGCCATTAAATTAGTTGTTATGAAAAGGGTTAACTAAACTTTTAAAATATATATTTTACACAAATATAAAATTAATTCATTGGTTATGAATTAATTAGAAATAAATTTGAAAACCAATTGAATATAATGGAAAATATTATTATTTTTATGCTCACAAAGTAGTTTTCCCCTAATAAATTAAATTAATTACAATTGGTGAATGATATTTATTATATATATATATATATATATATATATTATTTAATAAAATATTTTTTATATTCATACAATATATTTGATAGGCATAAGATAAAAAAACTTAATTTTACGCATAAAATATTATATTTTTATTAAGGTGCTTTTATGGCCTTTTAATGGTGAACCTATTTTAAATCCACTTTTTGGAACTTTTATAAATATTATATGTCAAAATAAACTTAATATTTTAAATAGTAACATAAAAATTAGGTTAGTTAGAATTTTTGGTTTTTTGTGAAGTTTCATTTTTTAATGGATGGTGAAAATAATGAATGTTAATTCAAAACTACTTTTTCGTCTAATTTATTTATAAGGTTAACTTATATTTTTAAATTTTTATAAAGTTTAATTAGATAAATTTTTTATCAACTAATCAAATTTATTTCAATTAAATCAATTTCACTTTGAAAATAAATATAAAAACATAGCAAAATTTTGAACATTTTTACTTTAAAAACCCGCATTGTCGTCCCATCTGTGGGATTAAATTTAAATTAATTTCTGCCACTTATTTGATTGGAATCTGTTAAAATTGATTATATATTTGGAATCATCATAATTTATAATTTATAATAATTTCAATATAGTTTTTAAAAAAATATTAGTGAAAGTAATTAAAATTAATTACAATGATTAAGGTGAAATTAAACTTAACAAGGGACCAAACCTTAATCTTAAGGGCCCAAATGACCTATAAAGTTTTCAAAAATACATTATATAGAAATATTTCTACCCTATACTACCTTGGATATAATTTTTACCATTATGGTATCCAATTTAAATCGGAAAACATGGATGGAATTCCCTTTTCCAAAATTTACAAGAGTGTCACTCCTCCTCTGCTATAAAAAGGCAATCAAGCCTCCCATTTCCTTGCACCTATAAATACACTTTGGGTCTACCAATATCTACCCAAATATATCCTCAAAATCCATACCCTCAATCTATAGGACTAATCTTGTGCAGAAATCCATCCAAGTATGCCTTTTGTAACAAACCAGATGGAGTTACCCAGTTAAGAGGTAACATCTTTCCTCAATCTCTTTAGTTTTATTTCCATTATCCACCCCATAAACTATTATTATTCCATGATTATATAAAAAAATATTATTATAAATATACTATTATTATTTTATGTTAAGATTTTTACCTTCACTTATACACACTTCCATTTGATGGGTAACAAACTTATCGTTCTTGTGTACGGCGAACTACCGCCTCACGAAGCGAAGTTGTTCATTTTTCATTTATCGCCTCTCATGGTAGAAATTAGGATGAAAAATATGTTTATATATGTGATTTATATTATATTTACTATGTATTTATGCTTATTTAATCCTTTTATAACAGATACCTTTGTACTTTCCATTTTGTGTAAATACGATAACATCATTTGTGGAAGTGTGGACTACCGCCTCTTCAAAGCGATGTGATTCATTAATGCTATACATGAAACGTATTAATGATGATTTTAATAAAACTATGTGACATATAGGAAATTTATATTATACTTTATTTATAATATAAATATGTATCATATACTTATCACTCTTTTAATATGACAAAGAAATGAAATAATGTTCATGCATACGTACGACCTACCATCTCCAAGAAAAGTTAATTTCATTTCTTATCTTAAAATATTATGGATTATTATAAATACATATGTACTGAATATATATGATAAATAATCATTTTTTATATTATTTATATGATTAAATCATGGTCTAAGTAAAAGTAACAATAAATAAAAAGTAAAAACTCACTCGATAAGTTAGGCAATTAACATCCCAAATAGTAAAAATAATGAATAAATGTTAAAAAATGGGTAATAAGATATTATAAGATGATAATATATGATAAAATAAATATTAATATGGTTCTATAATAAGTTAGTAACACTCTTAAAACCTTTATATAGGAGGTTAAGGTGTGATCACCCAAAAGGAAACTCAAGGTAATGGATTATTATCTCACTTTTCATTTCATGAGGCATACACCATTATTCATCACTTACTTCTTTGTGTGGTGTATATAATTCCCATTTATATATATTATATCATGAATTATTTTATATTAATAGTATATAAATTTTCATTTAATATCATTTCATTTGTGGGGATTATGATCCAATATTTCAAAGTGGTATGGGACACTTTGGAATGTTTAAAGGTTATTTTCCTCAAGAATGTTTTAATAATATTTCAAGGGTATTTTAATTCATCAATGTCAACAACCCTTGTTGTAAATTATCCAACCTTGAGTAATTATTGATAAATAAATACCTTTTATTCAATACAAATACATTTTTATAAGGCACATTGTTTTTGAATTAAATCGATTATGAGGAATGTTTTGGACATGCAATACACAGGTTGGGGACCATTTAAGGCAAGCCCTACAGGTTGAGGACTAGTTAATGCAAGCCCCTCAATTCATCACTAGTCTCATGAGATGAATTAGTTGTCCAAATTAGAATATTTTAAACTATCTCGTGATGGAAAAGGTATCATGTGCCTGGGAAACATGACATCCAATAATTAAGTATCTCCTTTATTGAGAATTCATTTATTATTATTATCCATGATATCATTGAGTCTTCATATATATTGATTCATTATATTCTCTTCTTATTGATTAAATGGAAAGTGTTTCATTTTCTTACATTGATATATTGATTGTGCCTTATCTAGTTTATTTGAATGGAAGGTGTTATCAGATATTTACCTTTCCGTTTGATTTATTCTCATTGATTCATTATTGATTTAGATTTAATTACCCTTACTGAGTATTTGAGCTCACCCTTATTATGTTTTCTTTACCCAGGTTATGAAGATGAATCCTTTGAATGATTTTTAAGTATGTTGTTTATTTCATTTTATTATGTATCATGTTTGTATTTTCTATTTTCCAATGTATTACGGGTATCATGTATGTATTTTAGTTTTCTATGGATTCTAAACTGATCAGTCCTTTGGGGTTTGATTCATTGTAATCATGCTAATGTAATAAATTAATGCGTTGTATCTAGACTTCTGGGGTTGGGGTGTTAAGTTGGTATTAGATAAATTTTATCATCAACTATGGAAACTAGATTTAGAAATTATATATTAAGAAACATAACCCTAAGATAGATTTTGAGGATAAGTACAGAAGAACATCATAGAATTTTGGTAAGGTAGAGATTATGTTGGTATTTCTATAAATTCATCCATTTATAGATACTACAAGTGTAAGTGAATCTAAAACAGATGTTCATAGAATTAAAAACTCTAACAAGGTGTATCGGGCCTGACTCAACATAACCCAGTACATGAAAATGGGCCTTACTTTCACCTGGTTTTACACTCCTTGGGGATATGTTTAGGATAATTCAAATTTTCTTTACAAACCAGTATGAATTATTTGAAATTAAATATATCCCCAAAAAAATGTTTATTATTATGAGTTTATTTATGGAAATCATTTTCAATTTATGATTAGTGTTTCACTATTTTTGGGATTATACATTATGTTACATAATGTTGTGATATAATCTAGTGTATGTCATTATTTATAAATGGAACCTAGAAGGAGGAATGATATCAGTAATCATGGAAAACGTAGATATTTCCCTACTGAGGAAACCAATACAATTGATTTTGGAACTGAGAATGTTATGGAAATATTTGGGCATCTTAATCAGGTTATGACATGTAACCTTTCCCGAATGGAGAAACCTTTTCCATAGTGAGATTCTTCGATGTTGGATCACTCTATGTGACAAAGTCTCCCATCATTTAGTGGGACTATAGACCCAAATCCATCTGAGAAATAGATTAAGTCTTTGGAGAATATATTCATGGCATTGGAATGTGGTGAAAAGTAAAAGGTTACACTTATATTATATTTTCTGAATGGTGATGCGGATCAATGGTGGTATTTTATCCAAAATATTGGGGAGGAAGAAGAAATAGAACTCATGGAATGGAAAACTTTTAAGGAGACAGTCTTTGATAAATACTTCCCTCATGATAAACAAACTAAGATGAAGATAATATTGCATAGTTTAAAAGAAAAGGAAAAATAAATTGTTGCGAATTATAAAAGCTAACTTTACTAGGTTATAAAGGTATGCTATAAATTTCATATTCGAATGAAATATTGACCACTTCTTTGAAGGACTCAAGACAAATATCTAAAGGGTGCTAGTTTCTCAGACTTTTTCATCATACGAAGAGATAGTTTTATGTGCTATCAATATGGAGAAGGAATTTTCTAGAATCAATATATTCAAGGAAAACCTAGACAAGAAGAGAATATATTATCACCATGAAAAATAGAATGATTCAAAGAAGAAGAAGGGAAAGAAGGATTTTACCGCATGTGATAACTATTGAAAGAATCACTCTGGTAAATGCTTGAAAAGACTGGGAGTTTTTTATGAGTGTGGAGAAAATAGTCATCAGTAAAAATAATGTGAATGAAATAAGAAATATTCTACTACTCAATGTTACAATTTCAAGGATATGGGGCACTATGAAAATGAATTCCCCAAGCATCAAGAGAATATACCTCAAATGAAGATAAGGGGTTAAGGTCAAGCATATGTTATTAACACAACCAAAGTGGAATGATTAATGTAATTTTGTATTTGGATCTAATAAATATGTTGTAAAATTGTTTTATTTATAATGTTCTCATCATATGATTTATGAAATATGTAATGATTTTAATGCAATACTTTTTTGTTATGGATTTGAGATCATATACTAAATGGTACCGAGGAACTTTATACAGTAGAAAGTAAAAAAAATTGGAAAAAACATAGTTAAGGGAAAGATAACCCTTAATATATTCCTAATGTTAATATAATGATGTTTGGATAAATAAATGATTGGTTTGGATAATATAAAATCGAATAATTTTAGACTACCTTGGAACTGAGTAATGATTTATTAAATTGGTTTATGCTATCATTGATGGAGTTTGCAAAAATTTTGGATTTATGTAATATATCCAATAACATTTATTTTACTTGAGAAATAAGGAATAATGCATGTTCCCAATAAAGTATTATGGTAATTCAATTTACTACCACATTTCAAGAGAATACATGATGAAGATATTCACACATTCAGTATGTGATGATTAAAGAGTTACCTTATGTTGATTGAAGGCTAATGATAAGTTCATTTTTGAAATTTAGTAACCTCTATTCCAAAGTGTTGGATCATAATATTTTGGAATAGTTAACCATTTATAAAATGGTTTAAGATGGTCTTTGGATGAGGTTTTATATACTGATGTATTACTTCACCCTATAATAAAACATGTGCTAAGAGATGAAGTAGGAGTAGTTCAAGGCATAATGAAATGAAAATATTATGTTTATTGAAATGTATATATTCTTATATTCTTAGAGTGTAGAAGAATTTATTGTCACGACCCGTCCTCGAGGCACGTGCCGTGACTACCCCAAGCCCGCCTTCCATAGGCCAAGGGCTGGCGACTAGCACTAAGGCGTAAATCCCGGTAAAAAGGGAAGGCATTGCCTTTGAAAAATAAACAAGCACCACAGAGTAAGCAAGCGGAATAGTAAACACTAAGTAAAAACAGAGTACAACTGAAAGTGCGGAAAAGTAAATGGGCCAGTATACAAACCCAAACTGAAAGTAAAGTACAACTCAAAAGGCAAAACAGCAACTGTAAAGTAAAAGCCGCTACACTGAGCTATCCACTGGAAATCCCACCTGAAGGGTGGGTACAGATAGCTCCACTGCTCCTCGGGTCCCACCGTCCGCTCCGAGCACGTCTCGCCCAGTGGTCCACCTCCAGGTATCGTCCTACTCTGCGATCCTCAACCACGATCAACGTTGTCCGTCGTCTGCAACCAACACAACGTAGTGCGGGCATAGCCCGTGAAGGGGTGAGTATAAGCTACTCAGTAGGGTCCCCGAGACCCCCGAAGGTCTCCCAAAATCCACAAAGGATAAACCAAAAATGAAAGATACAATCACGAAGTAACAACCGACACTGCTTAGGTATATGCCCATACATATACCTAAGTCGTCAATTCCAATACGCTCCAACCTCCGAGCCCAAGTACAACTCAGTCCACACAGGAAAGTATACGTATTCCACACAGGAAAGCAAAACGTAATCCACACAGGATAGCACAACACAATCCACATAGGAAAGCAACAGGATTCAGCTCACACAGGTATACTTCTTCGAGGATGATAGAGATGATCACTGATCCATCTAAGTCGTCAGACCCACAAAGGATCGATAGGTACTAACCCCCGCAAAGACCCACACAGGATCGGACCCACACAGGATCTGTAGGTGCTGGTTCACACAGGACCGTTGAGCGCAGACCCACACAGGATCAGACCCACACAGGATCGGTAGCACTGATCCACACAGGATCGCTGAGTGCTTTAGTCATCGTCGTCGAATCCACTGAGGATCTCTGCACAGTCGTCGTCGCAGTCACAGTAGCAGTCGCAGCCAGCTCTAGGGTTCCTGCACACAGCAAGCTCGTTCGGGAGGGTCCGCTCCACGAGCCGAGAGGCTGATACATCAACTGTCACAAAGTCCAGAGTTGATGTATCCAAAAGTTCTGTATCGTCAACAGGAACTCAACGCAATAGACGGCACGTCAATCGAACGCTCGGTCTGAGAGTTATTGGCTTTTTCGTCCCAGGGGCCCGGTTGGTTTTTAAGGCAAAACCAACCCGACCGTACTCCACCTGCGTCCAAACCTCAGGCGGAGAGTTCCAAAAGATCCGCCACACTAAGAGGAACTCAACAAAGCTGACGGCACGTCAATCGGACGTCCGTAGCTCAAGATATGAGTGTTTCCGCTCCGAGGGCCCGGTTGGTTTCGTGTACGAACCAACCCGGCTGAACTCAAAGTAAACCAAAACCTTGAATGCGATATACCGAAACGACCGTCTCGATCCAAGGATCTTATCTCCACTGACGGCGCGTCGTTTGGAGGTCTGTAGCCCGAGTTATGGGCATTTGTATCCAAACCATTCGGTAACGGGGGTTTCGAGCCCAGGCCGTCCCGGCCCGAGACCCCCCGGTTGGCTCGAACCGGGTCGACCCGCCCCGGACAGGGTTGACCCGGCTCGGCCTGGCCCGGCCTGGCAGATGGGCCAGGCACCGGTCCGGCGCAGCGCGCTGCCAGCTCGGCCAAAGGCCGAGCTGCTGGAAAACGGGGGGCCGTCTGGCCCCCCTTTGTGAAACCCCCCCCCCTCATTATGGGGGGCCGTTTTAGGGCTGGCCGGGGGAATTAATTCCCCCCGGTTTTGCCTCCCCTTCCGGTCGCCCCGACCTGGCCGGCCGGTTCTTCCTCAACGGGACCGGCAAGGCCGGTCCCCCTTCCGGCTTCCGACACCGGCGGCCCGGCTGGCCGCCGGTTTTCTCGTTCCGCCGCGGCCCGGAACTGGCCGCGGCCTTCGTTGTCCCGCGTGGTGCGATGGCACAGCGTCCCTCCGCCGTGGCCCCACTCCGGCCGCGGCGCCTTCAACTATCATCGACGCAGCGCGACGGCGTCGCGTCCTTGCATTATTTTACGATGCGGCGCGACGGCGCCGCGCGTTCCTTGCCCTATGATCCTGTGCGGTGCGACGGCACCATGCCACACCCGTTTTAATCCACAATAGAATCAACATGAATAGGAGGAGGGTCGGCCGTGTTCGTGCGGTCCGGACCCTCACGTTATTTGCTAACAATTGGACAAATTTCACGAAGAAATAATCACGGGTATAAATCATGAACAAATGAATAAAATTAACCCCTACCTCAGTTTCAAGAACGGAGTTCTTCAAAGACCCGCGGAAGACAAGCGTCGCGGAGGTCGGGCGTCGTTCCATCTAGGTTGGTGGGAGAAGAGCTCGGTGAAGTCGAGCCGAGACGTCACCCTCCGTATACTTCGTAGGTGGCGGTGCTTCCCTTCCTTACTCCGGTTGAATATGGTCGGAGGTGTTGCTTCACGTTCTTCGGAAATGTGGAACATTCTTCCTCGAGAGGTTGGTGATCTTCCAAGAGTTCTTCTCCTCTCCTTAGTTCTCCCCACAAAGATTATGCCAACCCAAAAAGAAGAATATAATCTATCTTTTTAATGTTGGAAAAATGAATTCAAAAGAATTCAAACACTCAAATTAATTAATTAAGTTGGTTCAATTAATTAAATGCAAGGAGTTGGCAAGAAACTCAAAGGTCACATTAAGAGAGGAGTTGTGGGAGTTTTAAGGGGAGTTGAGGAGTTTGGGCTTCGTGTGGGCCCCACCACACTTAATCCTCTCAAGGGAGGTTAAGTGGATGTGGGTCCCACCTATAACTCCCTTTGGGAGGAGTTAACCAACAAGTTAAAAATAAAATTGTGTTCCACAATTTTATTTAACTTCTTCTAATTTTTCCCCAAAACTAACTTTCATTCCGCATAAAACGCAACCTCAGAAAAGGTCTCCTTAAGTGAATATCGGCGCTGCGAGTTCATCGGTGCCCTCGGAATTCAATTTCGGGCACCGGTTCAAAAGTTAGAAATTCCTGCTCTTTCGTTCACTGAACATACCCGAGCCAAACTTTGGAAATTTATTCCGGGCACTCCGGGCCTCGGAATCAGGTGCCGTCAGAAACTGCACTCTTGTAAAATTCCAAAGAAAATTTAGAAAAAATTTCTCTTGAATTTTACGGGTCTTTACATTACTCCCACCTCAGGGCTTTACGTCCCCGTAAAGATACATCAAAACTAGGGATACAAATGAGGGTACTGAGCACACATCTGAGCCTCCCGCTCCCAAGTGCTCTCCTGGAGGTTCCCGTGCTGCCATCTGATGCGTACTAGAGGAATCGACCGTACACGTAGGACCCGCTCCTGTCAATCCTTGATCTCCACTGGAACCTCCGCAAAAGTCGCCCCATCGTCAACGTCAAGCTCCCCATGGTCAATGATGTGCGTCGGGTCATGCACGTATCTCCTCATCTGAGATACGTGGAAGACGTCATGCACCCGGCGCAACTGAGGTGGTAGAGCCAGGCGATAAGCCACCTCGCCAATCCTGCTGAGGACTTGGAAGGGTCCGATGAAGCGCGGAGATAACTTGCCACCGTGGCCAAATCTCCGTATACCATGTCGAGATGAGACCCGCAAGAAGACGTGGTCGCCATCCTCGAACTCTAGTGGCCTCCGCCTCCTGTCATCGTATGACTTCTGCCGGCTCTGAGCTGTCCTCATCCGCTCCTGGATGACCTGGACCTTCTCCGTCGTGGCCTAGACCATCTCCGGTCCCACAAGTGCTGACTCCCCTGGGTCTGTCCAGCACAAAGGAGATCTACAAGGTCGGTCGTACAACGCCTCGTACGGTGTCATCCCGATAGTGGAGTGGAATCTGTTGTTATACGCAAACTCCACCAAGGGAAGGTGGTCCTCCCAGCTACGACCAAAGTCGAGGACACATGCGCGGAGCATGTCCTCGAGAGTCTGAATCGTCCTCTCCGTCTGACCATCCGTCTGAGGGTGAAAGGCTGTGCTCAGACGTAGCTGCGTCCCGAACGCCTCCTGCAATCCCTTCCAAAGCCGGGAAGTAAAGCGAGCATCTCAATCGGAGATGATAGATGATGGCACACCGTGAATCCATACAATCTCCTGAACGTAAAGTCGTCCCAAGCTCTCCACTGAGCCCTGCTCTCGGATGGGTAAGAAGTGAGCCGACTTGGTGAGTCGGTCGACAATCACCCAGATGGAGTCGTGACCTCTGGAAGTGCGTGGAAGTCCAGTCACGAATTCCATAGATATCTCGTCCCACTTCTACTCTGGGACCTCCAAGGGCTGTACCAAGCCTGCTGGTACCTGATGCTCAGCCTTCACCTACTGGAAGGTGAGACATCGAGAAACAAACTCAGCCACAGCCTTCTTCATGCCCAGCCACCAGTGTTGTCGTCTGAGATCCTGGTACATCTTCGCCACTCCGGGATGTACCGCCAAAGGAGAAGTGTGAAACTCTCTCAGCACCTCCTCTCGTAAAGCGACTGGTACCATGGTACGTCCTCTGAAAAGGATGTCATGCTTTGCTCCAAAGGAGAAACCATCCGGTGCCTGTCCTGAGGATATCTGTGCATGCCGCGTCTCACAGTCAGCGTCCCCACGCTGTGCCTCCCTGACCCGCTGTAGAAGTGGAGGAGTGACTATGAGAGACTGAAGGAAGGCTGCTCCATCTCTATCCACGAAGGATATCTGCAAAGAGGCTAGCTGCTCCGTCGCCTCCTCAAGTAGCTGAATGCCCGTCCTCCTGCTGAGGGCATCAGCTACTACGTTCCCCTTCCCAGAAGTATAGACTATCTCAAAGTCATAGTCCTGGAGGAACTCGAGCCATCGCCGCTGTCTCGGATTCAGGTCCTTCTGCGAGAAGATATACCTGAGACTCTGATGATCAGAAAAGGCTGTAAAGCGCTCGCCCATCAGATAGTGTCGCCATGTCTTCAGAGCGAAGACCACTGCTGCTAACTCCAGGTCATGGGTAGCGTAGTTCTGCTCATGCGGCCTTAACTGACGTGATCCATAGGTGATCACTGCCCGCTCCTGCATTAGGACACAACCGAGTCCGGTCCCTGATGCATCGCAGTAGACTACGTACCCTACTCCCTCTTCAGGCAACCTCAAGATAGGTGCGCTGGTCAATCTCTGCCTCAGCTTTTGGAAGCTCTGCTGACATCTGTCTGACCACACAAAGGGTTTCCCCTTATTCATCAAAGCTGAGAGTGGTGCCGCAACTCTGGAGAAGTCTGGCACAAATCTCCGATAGTATCCAGCTAGTCCCAAGAAACTCCGCACCTCCGTCACGCTCCTGGGTGGCTCCCAAGCTAACACTGCCTCGATCTTCGCAGGATCCACTACAACTCCCGCCTCAGAGATGACGTGTCCCAAGAAGTGGACCTCACGTATCCAGAACTGACACTTCGAGAGTTTACCATAAATCTGGTGCTCTCGGAGTGTGTCTAGTACAACTCGCAAGTGGTAGGTGTGCTCCTCCTCAGTCGTCGAGTAAAACAGAATGTCGTCGATGAAGACCACGACAAATCGATCGAGGTATGGCTGAAAGATCCTGTTCAAGAGGTCCATGAACACTACTGGAGCATTGGTCACACCGAAGGGCATAACCAAGAACTCATAGTGGCCATACCGACATCTGAAGGCCATATTCTGCACGTCCTCGTCTCTAACTCTGAGCTAATGATAGCCTGACCTGAGGTCTATCTTCGAGAACCACCGTGCTCCCTTGAGCTGATCAAAGAGGTCATCAATCCTCGGTAGCAGATACTTGTTCCTCACTGTCACCTGGTTCAGGCGACGATAGTCAACACAAAGTCGCAAGCTCCCGTCTGCCTTCTTGGCGAACAAAATCGGGGAAGTCCAGGGTGAAACACTGGGTCAGATGAACCCCTTTCCCTGCAAGTCCTCCAACTGTACCCATAGCTCTCGAAGCTCAGCGGGGGCCATCTGATACGCTGGGGTCGATATCGGGGTTGTCCCGGGGTACAAGTCAATATAAAAGTCTACCTCTCTACGAGGAGGTAGCCCTGGAATGTCTTCGGGGAATACGTCTGCAAACTGATCCACCACTGCAGGAAAACCAGGACTCCGCACGTCAAATGCTCCTAGGATGAGGCTAGCCAATTGATGAGTGATGGGTTGTCCTCTCCTCCGTGGAAGTCCATCCTGTGCTGCTAAGGCTCCCTTCTCGCCGGTGAAGGTGAAACTACTCCCGTCGGTGCGTACACATCGCACCTTGCGCCTAAAACAGTAAATCTGTGCATGGACTGTAGATAACCAATCCATGCCCAAGATGACGTCGTAAGGCCTCGGTGCTGCTACAAGAAGATCCCATCCGAAGCTCTCGCCTCCTAGAGTAAGCTCACACTGCCGGCACTAGTGCTTAATCGTCGAGTCTGCTCCCATAGGAGTCTCTAGCCGTAAGGATCGAGCCAACGGCTCTGTCGGAATCTCCAATCTCTGAACAAGGGCAGCGACTATGAAAGAGTGACTCGCTCCTGTGTCTCTAAGTACTGCAGCAAGGGTGGAATAGACACAGATCGTACCTCGAATCATCTCGGGCGTGCCGTGGTCGTAGTCCTCCGCTGCCTGGAGCTGTGCCTGTCTCTTCCCGCCAGCTCCCTGTGGTCGGGGTGGACCTCATGGTGGTGGTGGTGGCAGAGCCTCAAAGCGTCGCCCACCACCTGCTGCTCGGCCAGCTCCTCTGCCTCATCCACCTCCTCCCTGCGGACCGCCACGGTCGACCCTCTTCCTCTGCCTCGGTGGTCCCTCAACCGTCTGCTGCTCCTCGGCACGGCGGGTCGGGCAGTCACGAGCCATGTGGCCCTTCCCACCGCACGAGTAGCACTGTATGCCTCTCGAAAGACTGGCTCCACGCTGTGTGCCCCGCACTGCTGAGCCAGTGTCCTGAGGTCATCTGCCTGAGGGTCTGGTCTACCTGGACCCCTGAGTCATCCGTCGACTGCCTTCTGCAGATGACCCTGCCATGTGTCGCCCTGCGGTGGGTCGCGGCGCTGGTGTAGACTCAGCAAGAAAGCTCTCGATCAAAAGGGCCCGCTCTAGTACTCCTGTCTGAGTCGGTATGCTGAGGGAGATCAGTGATGCCCTGATCTCGTGTCTCAAACCCTGCTCAAAGGTCCGGGCCCGGAATAATGGGTCTCGTATCATGTCGGTCGAGTAGCGCGAGAGATCGGTAAACCTCGCCGAGTACTGAGCGACCGTCATGCTGCCCTGCCGCAGTTGAAGAAGCTCCTGAATGCGCACCGCATGGACGGTGGCAGGGATAAACTCCGAGCGGAAGAGGCTCTCAAAGTCCATCCAAAGCAGAGATGTCTCATCGTGCACCTGGAGCATCAAGCTCCACCATCGGCCCGCTGCTGCATGCAGTAGGCTCGCAGCGAGGATCACCATGAGGTCTGCTGGTGTCCTCACTATCCTGAAAGCACGTACGACTGCCTCTAGCCAGTCCCCGGCTGCCTGGGGGTCCGTCTCCCCACAAAACCTGGGTGGTCACTGGTGCTGAAACTCATGCAGTACGCTGAGGCGATGTGCATCGTCAGCGGCTGGTGCTGGAAGTATCGGTGGCTCGGCAAGTAGAGCTACCGCCGGTGCCACAGCTGAACAAGGGCCCTACACTGAGGCATCATCGCTCGGTGGGCTGTCATCACGCTCGAATCTCGGAACCCTAGCTGGCTGCCGTCGTGGGGCCATCCTGAAAAGGAAACAGGTGTGCCACGGTCAGAACAGTATACCTGGTGAGCTGATATAAGTAATCACAAAGAAAACTTGAAACACACAGGCAATCAATGTTTTCGTGCATTAAGTCGGAAATCAGAAGTCAGGGTCCTGGTGTACGGATACGTCGGCCGCCGCACCAACACTGGACTCCCTAGACTGATAACCACACTCAATATGCTAAACACTATCGCTTCACATAGAAAAGATCAGAGTTCGCGGTAGAACTGAACTCCTCTGATACAAATTTGTCACGACCCGTCCTTGGGGCCCGTGTCGTGACTACCCCAAGCCCGCCTTCCATAGGCCAGGGGCTGGTGACTAGCACCAAGGCGTAAATCCCAGTAAAAAGGGAAGGCATTGCCTTTGAAAAATAAATAAGCACCACAGAGTAAGCAAGCGGAATAGTAAACACTAAGTAAAAATAGAGTACAACTGAAAGTGCGGAAAAGTAAATGGGCCAGTATACAAACCCAAACTGAAAGTAAAGTACAACTAAAAAGGGAAAACATCAACTGTAAAGTAAAATCCGCTACACCGAGCTGTCCACTGGAAATCCCACCTGAAGGGTGGGTACAGATAGGTCCACTGCTCCTCAGGTCCCGCCGTCCGCTCCGAGCACGTCCCGCCCAGTGGTCCACCTCCAGGTATCGTCCTTCTCTGCGAGCCTCAACCACGATCAACGTTGTCCGTCGTCTGCAACCAACACAACGTAGTGCGGGCATAGCCCGTGCAGGGGTGAGTATAAGCTACTCATTAGGGTCCCCGAGACCCCCAAAGGTCTCCCAAAATCCACAAAGGATAAACCACAAAGGAAAGATACAATCACGAAGTAACAACCGACACTGCTTAGGTATATGCCCATACATATACCTAAGTCATCAATTCCAATACGCTCCAACCTCCGAGCCCAAGTACAACTCAGTCCACACAGGAAAGTATACGTATTCCACACAGGAAAGCAAAACGTAATCCACACAGGATAGCACAACACAATCCATACAGGAAAGCAACAGGATTCATCTCACACAGGTATACTTCTTCGAGGACGATAGAGATGATCACTGGTCCATCTAAGTCGTCGGACCCACAAAGGATCGATAGGTACTAACCCCCGCAAAGACCCACACAGGATCGGACCCACACAGGATCTGTAGGCGCTGGTTCACACAGGACCGCTGAGCGTAGACCCACAGAGGATCGGACCCACATAGGATCGGTAGCACTGATTTACACAGGATCGCTGAGTGATGTAGTCGTCGTCGTCGAATCCACTGAGGATCTCTGCACAGTCGTCGTCGCTGTCACAGTAGCAGTCGCAGCTAGCTCTAGGGTTCCCGCACACAGAAAGCTCGTTCGGGAGGGTCCGCTCCACGAGCCGAGAGGCTGATACATCAACTATCACAAAGTCCAGATTTGATGTATCCAAAAGTTCTGTATCGTCAACAGGAACTCAACACAACAGACGGCGCGTCAATCGGACGCCCGGTCTGAGAGTTATTGGCTTTTTCATCCCAGGGGCCCGGTTGGTTTTTAAGGCAAAACCAACCCGACCGTACTCCACCTGCGTCCAAACCTCGGGCGGATAGTGCCAAAAGATCCGCCTCACTAAGAGGAACTCAACAAAGCTGACGGCACGTCAATCGGACGTCCGTAGCTCAAGATATGAGTGTTTCCGCTCCGAGGGCCCAGTTGGTTTCGTGTACGAACCAACCCGGCCGAACACAAAGTAAACCGAAACCTTGAGTGCGATATAACGAAACGACCGTCTCGATCCAAGGATCTTATCTCCACTGACGGCGCGTCGTTTGGAGGTCCGTATCCCGAGTTATGGGCATTTGAATCCAAACCGTTCAGTAACGGGGGTTTCGGGCCCGGGCCGTCCCGGCCCGAGACCCCCCGGTTGGCCCGAACCGGGTCGACCCGCCCCGGACAGGGTCGACCCGGCCCGGGCCGGCGCAGCGCGCCGCACGCTGCCAGCTCGGCCGAAGGCCGAGCTGCTGGAAAACGGGGGGCCGCCTGCCCCCCCTTTGTGAAACCCCCCCCCCCTCATTATGGGGGGCCGTTTTAGGGCTGGCCGGGGGAATTAATTCCCCCCGGTTTTGCCTCCCCTTCCGGCCAGCCCGACCTGGCCGGCCGATTCTTCCTCAACGGGACCGGCAAGGCCGGTCCCCCTTCCGGCTTCCGACACCGGTGGCCCGGCTGGCCGTCGGTCTTCTCGTTCCGCCGCGGCCTGGAACCGGCTGCAGCCTTCGTTGTCCGGCGCGGTGCGACGGCACTGAGTCCCTCCACCGCGGCCCCGCTCTGGCCGTGGCGCCTTCAACTATCTTCGACGCGGCGCGACGGTGTCGCGTCCTTGCATTATTTTACGACGCGGCGCGACGGCGCCGCGCGTTCCTTGTCGTATGATCCTGCGCGGTGCGACGGCACCGCACCACACCCGTTTTAATCCACAACAGAATCAACATGAATAGGAGGAGGGTCGGCCGTGTTCGTGCGGTCCGGCCCTCTCGCATTATTTGCTAACAATTGGAAAAATTTCACGAAGAAATAATCACGGGTATAAATCATGAACAAAAGAATAAAATAAACCCCTACCTCGGTTTCAAGAACGGAGTTCTTCAAAGACCCGTGAAAGACAAGCGTCGTGGAGGTCGGGCGTCGTTCCGTCTAGGTTGGTGGGAGAAGAGCTCGGTGAAGTCGAGCCGAGACGTCACCCTCTGTATACTTCGTAGGAGGCAGTGCTTCCCTTCCTTACTCCGGTTGAAGATGGTCGGAGGTGTTGCTTCACGTTCTTCGGAAACGTGGAACGTTCTTCCTCGAGAGGTTGGTGATCTTCCAAGAGTTCTTCTCCTCTCCTTAGTTCTCCCCACAAAGATTATGCCAACCCAAAAAGAAGAATATAATCTATCTTTTTAATGTTGTCAAAATGAATTCAAAAGAATTCAAACACTCAAATTAATTAATTAAGTTGGTTCAATTAATTAAATGCAAGGAGTTGGCAAGAAACTCAAAGGTCACATTAATAGGGGAGTTGTGGGAGTTTTAAGGGGAGTTGATTAGTTTCGGCTTCGTGTGGGCCCCACCACACTTAATCCTCTCAAGGGAGGTTAAGTGGATGTGGGTCCCACCTCTAACTCCCTTTGGGAGGAGTTAACCAACAAGTTAAAAATAAAATTGTGTTCCACAATTTTATTTAACTTCTTCTAATTTTTCCCCAAAACTAACTTTCATTCCGCATAAAACGCAACCTCAGAAAAGGTCTCCTTAAGAGAATATCGGCGCTGAGAGTTCATCAGTGCCCTAGGAATTCTATTCCGGGTACCGGTTCAAAAGTTAGAAATTCCCGCTCGTTCTTTCACTGAACGTACCCGAGCCAAACTTCGGAAATTTATTCCGGGCACTCCGGGCCTCGGAATTAGGTGCCGTCAGAAACCGTGCTCTTGTAAAATTCCAAAGAAAATTAAGAAAAAATTTTCCTTGAATTTTACGGGTCTTTACATTTATCAACTCTAGGGAAAATTGGTCTTGAAAAAAATTATCATATTATCATAATTTTTTATGATATTAGTGACCTTTATTCACGCCTGTGGTTTATGGTTTTGTGGTCAAAAACTTTCATCAGAACATGTTCTCTAGAACTCTCCATCAGAACTTGATTGTTGTATTTTTATTCTATATCCATGTTTCTATTTCCGACCTATGTTCTCCTACTAGGTAACCTAGTTACGTGACCATTGTACTTTAATTTTCCTCTTATTAAGAAGATTTTTTATTAACCCTATTTACAATATGGTTTTTTCAATAATAATTTATTTTCAAACATCAAACCCTCGAGTGCCAAGATTAAGTTTAAATTGAAAGTATGCAATTTAATTAAGGTGGGGAGAATTTAACACCCTAAAATAATAAAGTAAAAACATTTTGTATCACATGCATCACCAAGTAGGTAAAGGGATATAATACCCCAAGACTTTATAATATATTTACTATTTAAAATAAATTAAATCTATTATATAACTTTAAATGCATGTGATAGTGAGTTAGCATGCATCGCACACAACAATAATTTTTTTCAATGGATTGTGATACATGTAAGACTGAGTTTTACCAAATAAAAATATGTTACTAAAATATTATTATTTAATATAATAAGACATAACCTAGCTGTTAAACTAGTAGTTATAAAAAGGGTTAACTAACATTTTAAAATCTATGGTTTACACAAATATAAAATTAATTCATTGGTTACAAATTAATTAGAAATAAATATGAAAACCAATTGAATATAAAGGAAAATATTATTATTTGTATGCTCACAAAGGTATTTTTGTAAAGACTCTAACCCCAATAGCCCGGAGCCGGTGCCTTACCTTATTACATTGGTATTATTACAAGGTTGTTGCATCCTGAATGACCAAATAGTTTAGTTTTTTTTTAAATTAGATAAAAATATAATATTATATTACAAATTTAAATGAAATTAAATATATAAATTCCATTGGAAACATCCATAACTCCTAGATTATCCCTGTAAGTCTTTCATAATATTTATCTTCGCATCCTGGAGAAAAATAAAAAATAATAAAAGGGTGAACTCAAATGCTTATTAATGGTAAGTAGTACAATGTAAGTTATCATGAAAATACACATTAGGCATGGTGAATAACTAAAAACATGTTCCTTTAAAAATAAACTTGATCATAATATGGCTGGAATGAAAGCTGAGTAAATAAATCCATATAAATTTTCATAGTAGAATGAAGCTTAATCATGGATATTATACTAGTTTGGAATAACATGGTTCATCAATTAATGGTATCATAATGAGGTAATTCATAATATCATACATCTGAAATATATCATCAAGGCCTCGACCAAGAGGTCTGAAAATACTAGGGTAAGGCCTTGGCCAAAACCCAATTCTGTTTAGTATCATGAGACCTAATGATGCATCAAGAAGCTATAATAGGCCCCACCAATCACTTTCTAAGTCAATTCATTCATTGTATGAATAGTGATAAACATAAACAACATAAACATATGATATATAAATAACTTTCCCCAGTTTGTAATCATAATCGCTAACCAATCTGAGTAGCATAGTGAATGGTATCAAGATAGCACATCCATAGTCAAACCAGTCATAAACCATTTAATAACATATTGTATATGTAAATAATAAGAGATAAATTTCAATAAATCATAAAATTCAACAGAGGAGTTGAAATAGATGAAAATACTCTAATAAATTTATTGAGGAATTCTTGAGAGAAATGCCCTTTTTTACTTTGTAAAGAAGAGTTATTTTGTAAAAATAATTTGTATTTCTTATAATTGTTTTTATAAAACTAGAAATTTAAAAATGTAGTTTTTCATGGCAAAAGTATTTATTTTATAAAAATAATAGTTTCTTCAAACTGGTTATGGATAATACTTGAAAATTGGTAAGAAATCAAGATGTTCCCTTTAATCAGGCTTGCGTATTGGGAAGAATTGAGAAGGGAACCTTGAAAAACATGTATTTATTATATGAAAAGGATGAACTAATCTTGAAAAAAAAGAGTTTTAAATTTATAAACATTATTTATAATAATTATATAAAAATAATGAAGAGTTACATTGGTGTATAGAGGTAGAAAGCATAACCTAGATGAAAATGGAGGTTCGGGAAGAAAACTCTTACCTTATGTCTGAACGTGTTCTAAACTTAAACTTAATTTCCTGGATAATCAAATTAAATCTATTAATTAATTAATTCAAAACCTTTTCTATATTTAATTGATTTTGTATAATTTTATTAAGTTCATTTATGGTCTTTTTGATGAGTTATAAGATACAATTTTATTATTCAGGAGCATTCGTTTCCTTGGTTTTCATGATCGATTTTCTTATTTATAAGTAATAAAGTTCATGTAAAATGAGAAAAATAAGAGGATATAATAATAAAAGAAAATAACTTTAAATTAAATTAAAAGGAAGAGGAAGAGAATTTTACCTCTTAAATTCTCCTCCTTGAGAACCTCCTTAGGAAAATGGTTTTGGTCTTTTGATGATACAAAGAGCTCAAAGATGTGGGAGGGTCTTGGGAAGAGGATTGGTTAGAAATTAGATAAGGCTCAAATCTTGGAAGGTGTGAGGATAAGGGGTGGTGAGGTGTGTTATTTATAGGGTAGGAGAGGAGTGTTTTCTGAATATTTTATTCATTTGTTTATAATTTTGGCTCAAGACTGTGAATAGTTTGAGAATTATCATAAAATATATTAAAATAATGAATGATAGTTTGAGATTATGGGCTTAAATCATCCATACATCACCTATGACTTAATAAATCATGTATTTAGCATTTATCATAAATTATCATATTTTACTATTCACCAAAAATTCAAGTATTTTATAAAAATCCAAAAAATTCACCCTAACCATTTTTCGACATATAGATTTCAAAAATAAACTCCATTTTATGAAAATAATTTTCTAAATACAAGAATTTTAATTTTTAATTAAAATCATCATTTACACACACAAAAATACAACTTTTAAAATTATAACTGATTTTATAACACTCTAAAAAATTAACTAAGGTGTCATTAAATTATCCTAAAATAATAACACAAAAAAATATTGACTTATTAATATGTCTTATGAAAATGAAATTTCTTTTAAATCATTTTATTAATTATAAAATTATAATTAAATATTTATTACTCACAAAAATACCAACACTTAATTAGTAATTTTTAAAATATTCATTTACTTATACTATGATATAAATATACCATACTTCCATTTATGAGATGCCTATATTTTATTTATATTTTCATTGGTGATGATACTATTCACTTCACTAGTTTACTATTCATAAGGGTCATATTACTATTCCTAAGGTCAAGTTAATATTTTTCAGTATAGGTTCTTTAACTTCTATAAATACCTCTTATTTCATTAATTATTCATTTATAAAATTTTATTATCTTCCCTAAGTGATTTAATGTGATTAATACTATATGAAATAATTATGAGAAGAGAAAATTTCATTGATATAATTCTGGGTAGTCACATTCTCTCCTGCTATAAAAATTTCATCCTCAAAATTTCTAGAATGTCACCTCATAAAAATATTTGAGTAGTTCTTCATCATATGTTCCTCAGGATCACATGTCACCTCTTCAAATTTATGATTTTTCCAAAGTAACTCTACTAGAAGAGTTGTCTAATTCCTCAACACATGTTCTTTCATGTCCAGAATCTAGTTAGGCTCTTCATAGTAAGATAAGTCATGTTCCAAATCTATTGCTTCAGAAGTTATGGCACACATTGGGTCTGGCATGTACTTCCTTAACAAAGAGACATGGAACACATTGTGTACTTTAGAAAGTATGGGTTGAATTTCCAAATGATAATACACAACTCTAATTATATCTATAATTTAAAAAGTGCCAATGTACCTAGGGGTTAGTTTTCCTTTCCTTCCAAATCTTATAACAGCCTTCCATGGAGATACCTTCAAGAAAACATGATCTCCCACTTGAAATTCCAAATACTTCCTTCAATTATCAGAATAGCTCTTTTTCCTACTTTGAGATGCTTTAATATGGTTTTGAATGGTCTTTACCTTTTTTGTTGTTTCCACCACAAGTTCTAGTACTACAATATTCCTTTCACCAACTTCATCCCAACAAGTTGGTGTACTACATCTCTTTCCATACAATGCTTCATATGGTGCCATTTGAATACTTGATTGGAAACTATTATTGTAGGAAAACTCTACCAAAGTTATATACTAATCCCACATACCATGGAAGTCAAGTGATCATGATCTCAACATGTCTTCTAAAGTTTGGATCTTACTTTATAACTGCTCGTCAGTTTGAGGGTGATAAGAAGTACTCAAATGAAGCTCAGTATCTAGGTATTTTTGAAAACTTTTCTAGAATTTAGATGTAAATTGTGGATCATGATCAGAAACTGTTGAAATAGGTGCTTCATAAAGTCTTACAACTTTATTAATGTAGATTCTTACAAGGAACTCTAGTGTAAAATCCTCTCTTTATCCAAAAAATGTGTAGATTTGGTAAGTCGATCCATAATTACCTATATTATATCATTATTTCTTAGAGTTTTGGATAATCCAGTGACAAAATTTATAATAATGTCATCCCATTTCCATGTAGGAATAGTAAGAGGTTACATGACTCCCCTAGGATTTTGTCTTTCAGCCTTCACCTCTTGACTGACTAAACATCTTAATACATAATCAGCAATTTTATGCTTCATATTATCCCACCAGAAATGTTCATTTAAATCTCTATAAATCTTAGTGATACCAGGGTGTATAGAGAAATTAGAGATATGGGAATCATCCAATAACTCTCTTTTTAGCTCGGGTATATAGGTAACACATATCCTCCTCCTAAATTTCAGAATTCCATCTTCATGCACAAAGTCTGCCAACTTCCCATCATTCACAGCTTTAATTTTCTTTTGAAGATTCTCATCATCAGGCTAAGAAATTTTCATAATTTCTAATAAATATTGTTGGGAACTCAATTGAAAAGGTATTTATGTTTCACCTTCCTTAATAATTCCTATATACATCTTTTCTATATCCATGTACACAGGATCCTTATCAATCCTCATTTTGTTCAAATCTCGATGATCCTTCCTACTTAATGCATCTACTAACTTATTCACCTTCCCTAGGTGGTAGTGTATTGAACAATCATAATACTTTAGTTTTATAGCCATCATATTTTCCTCATGTTTATCTCTTTCTATGAGAATATATATTTCAATCTCTTGTGATCTGTATATATCTCACATTTTTCACCATAGAGATAGTGTCTCCATATTTTCAGAGCAATGATTATAGATGATATCTCAAGATCATGAGTTAGATAGTTATATTCATGTGTTTTTAATTGCCTTAATGCATAGGTAATAACTCTATCATTCTATATAAGGATATAGAAAAGTCCTTTATTTGACGCATCACTATAAATCACAAACCCACCATTTCCCGATGGTAGAGTCAAGATCAGATCATTCACTAATCTCCTCTTCAATTATTCAAAACATTCTTCATATTATTTTTTCCATACAAAATTAACCCCTTTGTGAGTAATCTTGGTTAACAGGTTAGATAATTGAGTGAAGATATAAATTAAATGTTGATAATAACCTGATAAACCAATAAAACTACATAACTCGGTTGTGTTTTTTGGTGTAGGTCATTTCTGAACTACCTTTATCTTCATAGGATCAACTGATATTCCATCCTTAGAGACAATATATCCAAGAAAATAAACTAATTGAATCCAAAATTCACACTTTATAAATTTCCCATATAATTTATTTCTTCTAAGAGACTTTGGAGTAATTTTCTTGTGATTATCATGGTCTTCATAGATCTTGAAGTATACAAAGATATCATCAATAAATACCACAAAAAAGTTATCAAGATATTCCTTGAAAACCACATTTATTAGATCCATGGAAAATGAGCGTTCATTGATCAATCCAAATAGAATTACTATAAACTCGTAATGTCTACACCTAGATCAAAAGGCTATCTTTGGAATATCTTCATTCCTCACACAAAACTGATGATATCCTGATAGAATGTGAACCTTTGAAAAATATTGAGCTCCATGAAATTGATTAAATAAATCATCAATGAGAGGTAGCGGGTAATTTTTCTTTATTATAATAGCATTGATTTCTCTATAATCAATTCACATCCTCATGGATCCATATTTTTTTGACAAAGAGAATAGAGGCACCCAATAGAGAAACATTAGGGTGGATAAATCCTTTATCACTCAAATCCTCTAGTTTTTTCTTTGGTTCTAATAATTACACAATGGATATTATATAATTATTCTTTGATATAGGTCTTTAACCAAAAATTAAATCAATAGAGAACTCAACTTCCCACTCTGGACGATGTCTAGGTAAATCCTCTAGAAATACATTAATGTATTCTTGCACAATAGGTACATCTTCAATTTCAAGATTCATAGATAATTTTTTCTCTTCCTCTCTAAGTATTTTATTTAGTAGAGATACTATGGGTAGATCTAGATGAGAATCATATAGTGATGTTTCTTCTCTAAATATAAGGGATTCTATACCTTCCTCATAAATCTTAATTTCCTTCTTCTTATAAAAAAATTCACATCATATTTTGAAATCCAATCCATACCGAGGATTATGTCAAAGTCAACCATAGGTATGATGATAAAATCAGTAGATAAAACATGTTTATATTCCATAATGGGAACTACCTGAGACATATTTGTTACAATGAGACTCCCCTCAGGGGTTTTGACTGATAAATCCCTTTTTAATAAGAATTGGAAATATCTAATTTTTAATGCAAACTGGGAAGATATAAAGGAATTCGATGATCCAGAATCAAATAAAGCTTTAGATAAATTTTAGAGTATGATTAATGTACCTACAACTACATCATTAGGAACTTTAACCTTAGATATTGTGAATGCATATTCTTGTCCCTACTCCCATGGCCTTTTTTGAGGAAAGTTACCTTGATGCTTCAGAAAATCATTTTCATGGTGTCTCATATCCCTACAGTTGTAGCATTGAACATTGGTAGCTTATTTATTTACATTATAATCATGATCTTGGTGGCCTTTTACTCTATACTTGTAATGGACTCCTTTTCCTTTTAAACAAGCTCTAGTGTGTTTCCTTCCACAAGTATCACATGATGGAAAACTCTATTTTTTATTCTTCCCTTTATCCATTCTTTCCTCCACTGCTATCTTCTTCTCTTGATTTCCCTTAAAGTCATAATATCTATAAAATTATTTATTTGTATTGATAGCACATAAGGATATATCTGTTGGAACCACTTTGCGTATAAGGTTGTATTTGTTGTCAATAGTCATCAATGACGATCAAAATGAAGGATATCAAGAATTAATCTAATGAAATGGAGGAATGGAAATTCAGATGATTGTTTTACTGATCACAAATTGAAAGAACTTGTGTCAAAGGTGACACATTGTTTACAATAGTGGAGAATGGTGAGGTATAATCCATATAAGGTTGATTGAAGAAGAATGAGAATTTGATGAAGACCATGCAATTCTCCATGATTTCATGATAACCATGCTAGAGCCTACTTAAAGAATTGAATCATATGTTTTGCATGAAGTAGAGAATGACGGTTGAAGAAGAAGAGTTGTTGAAGAATGAAAATCACATAAAAGAAGCATGAAGGTTATGGCCGAAGCATATATTGAAGGTGGCGTTTTTTCCCAGTGTTTTCCAAATTTGTGGGCCCCAAAATCGGAAAATTAAGACACAGGTTATTGGAAAAAGGAAGTGCGTGCAAAGAGGAAGTGGTGTGAAAAATATCAGGAGGCATGTGTGAAAAATCAAGGTCTGCGCAAAAAATAGCAGGTTTCCATGAAAAACAGTGTCGTGTACGAAATAGCGGAGCAAGGTTTTTCACACAAGAGGTGTCTCGGATCAGAAACACTGAAAATCAGAAAAGGCAAGAGGCACACGAAAAATCTGAGATGTTCATGCCATGTGCGCAGAAAATCAAACGTTTGCGCGAAAAATTCTTTGTGTGAAAAATGTGGGTTTGATGTTTTACACGCAAGAGTGGATTCATGATCAGAATGATGAAAAATTGTGAATTCATTAAATGCATGAAAAACCAAGGTGGTGCGCGAGAATAAAAGGACGGTTCGCGTAATTCAAAGAACTGAGAGACGGTTTTACGCGCAGGAAGGGGTTTTACACACAGGATAAAAAATGCGTATAAATATGAGGTGAACCCCTCTCATACAGAGCTGCTTCACACTTTGACAAATCCTGAACTCTGGCGCGTGAAAAAATTGAGCTATAGAGTGGTGTGAAAAAAAAATAAGTATTGCGCGAAAAAGAAGGTGTTGCGCGAAAACGGGAAGTTTTGCACAAAAAATGAGAGTTGTGTGAAAATCCTTTTTCACGCCAAAAGGCATTTTTACGTGCAAGGTTTGAATTTTACGCGCAGCGACACCGGGAAGGGTGCTTTGCACTCTCAAATCTGCTTTGTGAAGATGGAATAATATTGAATTATTTTCTTTTAGGAATATAATTAGTACCACACCCACAAGACGGGTGTTTAACACCCTCGTTGTGCTTTGCGAAGAGAAGAAGAACGATTCGTGAAACTAAACACAGATCTTCACAGAAAGAGGGAAGTATAACAATACACTCAGGTGTCTGTATTGCGAATTACAGGAAGAGAATAAGAAGATTTAGTGCATTCAGTTATTGCATTAAAGTAGAAGATTTAATACAAAAGAGCATCAACTCAGGACTCTGATGCAAGCATTGTCTCATGCTGAATAGGAGGCAAATACTTCAATGCAAATCTATTGAAGAGACCCTCACGTCTATAAACAAACTGGGACTTCTCCAAAGGCAGTGAACCAGGGGGAGTCAACAGGAGTGACCTGAGGGACGTAGTGGGCTATCCCTAAACATTTGTAAAGGCAGTGTGCCTGGGACAGAGTGACTGTTCCTGAGCCATTGTAATCCACAAAAAGTGAAGAATAGTGGAATTAGGTACGGCCGAAAACCTGTCGGCGTATGCTCCTTGGACGTAGCCCTTAGTGGTGAACCAAGTAAAAGTGTTGTGTCGACTCATTGCATGTGAATGTTTGATTTCTGACCATATCCATCATACAGGTTTTACAAGTTCCTACTGACGTGGGGACAATATCTATCACATGTGAAAATAATATCATGACTTCACTCACTAATCAATCACAAGCAGCTAAGAAAGTGATGGTACCATCCATACAAACTTGTACTATTGTTTCTAAATATGTTCCTTCAAAAAGTGCAGGTTGGAAGAAAAATTCTAAGTAGGTATGGATGAGGAAAGATGAGGATAACAAACCTACCACTGTGGATAGGTTGGATGGGAAGAAAAAGGAGGAAGATGGTTACTCAAATAGAGCACAATAAATTAAGAAGAAGGCCCAAAAACCTTATACAGAATATATAAAGAAGAAAAGATTTTTGGGTCAATGTTGGTGTTGAAATAGATTTGGGCATTGCACACTGGATTGTTGGTACAATCCCTTGAATGAAAAAGAACAAATAAATCCTTTATCAAAGGGAAGAAATCCAGAGAAGAAGAAGAAACATCTGCAGGTCCAGTAGCAGCCACCAGATGCAGAGCTAATTGGATTGGAAGAATGAGAGGGTATGACAACCGCCATCGGGACCAGGCATCGTGCAGCTTTGTATGGGGAAATGCTAGCCGATCAGCAATGCAAGGTGGTGAGCTAAGGAGATAAATGATGCAAGACACTGGGGAGGGGCAGCTCTAGTGGTTTGGGCCTACAGGTCATGTAATGGGCATGGTATGCCTTTGGGCCTTCGGGTCGTGTATTTAAAGTCATGCCGGGCCTTGTGCCTTGGGCCTATGGGTCATGTACGAGTTCCCCTTCAACCCTTAAAAGGGGGATTATCTATAATAAAATAAAAAAAGAAGGCCTTCGGGCCATTCGGGCCAGTAGCATCTGTTTACAGTAAACAGATTTGGAATGCTTGATAACATCTGTGATGTATGCAATGGCAGTGGTCATAAGGTAGGCACATGCCCATCTCAAAACGCTTTCACTATTGATAATAAAATAAGACCTCCAATTCCAGCTATGTATGAAGCAAGTACCTTGGGAAGAAATTAGAAGAATATTGTGAACGCACATTTCCCCAAGAAGATCTCAAGTAGGGAAGCTGAGAAGGCTCGGGATTTTAGATCCATGAAATTGAAGGGTCATTCATCCAAAAGAAAAACTAAGTGGGATGAAACTCAGATGAACCCATGTGGAGGATTCAAACCAGCTGCAATAGTTCCAAATGAAATATTTTTCATCTGGTCAGAAGATTTGAAAAGAATGAGGAAACTTGAAGATGAAAAGGCCAAGGATGGTGACAAAGGAAAAGGGAAAATTTTTATGTGATGAAGATAAAAATCATGAGAGAGTGAAAAGAAAAATAAAAACATGTGTTAATTATGTTCTGTGTGAGAGATGTATGAGATCTGGTCACATCGCAAAAGGTCATCTAACCTTAATACCAGAGCAAGAAGCAGTCCTTAAGAAGAGTAAAAATGTATCATTAATGATGGATGTTAAGAAGAACAATTCTTCACACAAAGAAGAAGAGAATGTAAAAAGATCCATTCCAAATCAACACAGATCAGAACATATGTTCAAATGTGCAAGCATGAAGACTGGAGTAAATGGAAGAACTTGGTTGAGAAAAACACCTCAACCATGTAGCTCATATTAATGAATCAAGGAGGAACTACCTTATTCCATTAATCATTTGTGTATTTTATTTATGCTAATAATACAGGGACTTAAAGGTGAAGCATGGTCTCAGGGGGAGAACCTGAGAAGTAGTCAATGCTGTCAACTCTTGATACTTGAGTTGAAGAAGTTTCCATCCTTGGAAGATTATTCAATTGATATTCAAAGATTAAGATGATGAAGGATCACTCTGGATGAAGATGATGAGGTTTGTTTCCCTTGAGGGGGAGAAAAATGAAGAATCTTCCAAAATCATTGTTTCAATCAGTATCAAATCCAGCTGGTATTAAATGCAGTTACTCTATAAATTTCTTGAAGAACAATAATGGAAGTGCCCCAATGCCACTTATCCTACCAATTACACTTGAATGTTTTTTATCTGTTTTCTGATGTGAGTTCAGGAGTTTCAGGTTGATTATTCCCTATCACATTTGATTTCTTTAGCCCGAAATGAAAGTGGAAAACCCTTTAAGAAAAAGTACATGAGTTCTCATCTCATGTGGTATCATGACTAGTGAATAATGGATAGCCTTGTTATTTAAATCAACTCCTCTTGTTTTCTACATTGATCATTGCTTAAGTAGACTTAGAGTGAAATGATTGATGACACATTGCTTAAGTATAGATTGATACCCTCTCTACCATGAACTTTTTATTTCCTTTCAATAAGGGGGAGAGAAATTGAAATGAAAGTTTGAAAAGAAAAGTTGATTGAAGAGAAGATTCTCATTTTTACATTGAAGAATTCATTTCAGAAGATATGTAAGGTATTGACAACAAAATACAAAGGGGGAGATTGTTGGGACCACTTTTTGTATAAGGTTGTATTTGTTTTCAATAGTTGTCAATGATGATCAAAATGAAGGAGATCAAGAATTAATCTAATGAAATTGAGGAATGGAAATTCAAATGATTCTTGTACTGATCACAAATTGAAAGAACTTATGTTAAAGGTGACACATTGTTTATAATAGTAGATAATGGTGAGGTATAATCCATCTAAGGTTGATTGATGAAGAATGAGAATTTGATAAAGACCATGCAATTCTCCATGATTTCTTGAGAACCATGCTAGACCCTACTTGAAGAATTGAATCATATGTTTTGCATGAAGTAGAGAATGATGGTTGAAGAAGAAGAGTTGTTGAAGAAGTAAAATCACAGAAAGGAAGCATGAAGGTTATGGCTGAAGCATATATTGAAGGTGGCGCTGTTTCCTAGTGTTTTCCAAATTTGTGGGCCTCAAAATTAGAAAATGAAGACACAGGTTGTTGGCAAAAGGAAGTCTATGCAAAGAGGAAGTGGTGTGAAAAATATCCGGAGGCATGCACGAAAAATCAAGGGCTACGTGAAAAATAGCTGGTTTCCATGAAAAAAAGTGTGGTGCACGAAATAGCAGAGCAAGGTTTTTCGTGCAAGAGGTGTCTCAGATTAGAAACACTAAAAATCAGTAAAGGCAAGAGGTGCGCAAAAAATCTGAGATGTTCGTGCCATGTGTGCCGAAAATCAAACGTCTATGTGAAAAATTGGTTGTGCGCAAAATGTGGGTTTGAATTTTTACGTGCAAGAGAGGATTCATGATCAGAATGATGAAAAATGGAAAAGTCATAAAATTCACGAAAAACCAAGGCGGTGCGCGAGAATAAAAGGAAAGTGCGCGTAATTCAAATAATTGAGAGACAGCTTTACGCGCAGGAAGGGGTTTTACGCGCAGGATAAAAAATGCCTATAAATATGAGGTGAACCCCTCTCATATGGAGCGTCTCGACACTTTGACAAATCTTGAGCTCTGGTGCGTGGAAAAATTGAGGTATAGAGTGGTGCGCGAAAAGAAGAAGGGTTGTGTGAAACAGAAGGTGTTGCGCGAAAAAGGGAAGTTTTGCGCGAAAAAGAAGAGTTGTGCGAAAATCCTTTTTCGCGCCAAAAGTCTTTTTTACGTGCAAGGTTTGAATTTTACGCATAGGGACACCGAGAAGGGTGCGTGAAAAATTTGGGGGTCCCGAAGGCCTTTGACAGGTGCTTAGCACTCTCAAATCTGCTTTGCGAAGATGGAAGAACAGTGAACCATTTGGTTTTACGAAGATAATTAGTACCGCACACACAAGACTGGTGTTTAACACCCTTGTTGTGCTTTGAAAAGAGAAGAAGAATGATTCATGCAACTAAACTCAGATCTGTATAGAAAGAGCGAATCATAACAATACACTCAGGTGTCTGTATTGGGAATTACAAGAAGAGAAGAAGAAGATTTATTGCATTCAATTATTGCATTAAAGTAGAAGATTGAATACAAAAGAGCATCGACTCAGGACTCTGATGCAAGCATTGTATCATGCTGAATAGGAGACAAAGACTTCAATGCGAATCTGTTGAAGAGACCCTCATGTCTATAAACTGACAGGCACTTCTTCAAAGGCAGTGAGCCAGGGGGGGTCAACGGGAGTGACCCGAGGGACGCAGTGGGCTATCCCTAAACATTTGTAAAGGTAGTGTGCCTGGGACAGAGTGGCTGTTCCCAAACCATTGTAATTCACAACTAATGAAGAATAGTGGAATTAGGTACGACCGGCAACCTGTCGGTGTATACTCCTTGGACGTAGCCCATAGTGGTGAACCAAGTAAAAGTGTTGTGTCGACTAATTCCATGTGAATGTTTGATTGCTGGCCATATCCATCATACAGGTTTTACAAGTTCCTACCAACGTGGGGAAAAGATCCATCACATTAAGAGAAAAAGTTGACACCCCGATTCACCCCTCCCCTCTCAGGGTGTCCCGGGGTCCAACAATATCTTCGTATGATGAGAAAGTTTAGGAAACCAGTGCCCTTAGAATGAATGGTTTTAAACCATCAAACAATCGATCAAGCTTGCAACCTGGATTATGTATGAAGTCTACAACATGCCTTTATTTCCTAGTAAATTAAGGTTCATAATTGGAAACATTCTCATCCTCCTTTAACCTCAAATTCATGAATTGTCTTTCCATATCTACTCATTGTTCGGAAGCAAAATATTTTTCGAGGAAAATTTCCTTAAAATACCTCCATTCAATATGTATAATTTCTTTCTCCTCCTTTGTGTTTTGAATTAGTGTCCACTATTGATCTGCATCTCCCGATATACGATAAAATACCATGACAACCTTCTCTCTTTTATTACTTCCCAAAGAAATAAATATCTCCTCTAAGGAACTTATCCACCGCTCTGATACAAATGGGTATATAGTTTCATTGAATGGTGGAGGTTGTTGTTGCATAAAGTGGTCTAACATTTCTCCTCCAGGTTGTAGCTCAGGACGCTCCATACGGGTAAGTTTATTGTTTATAACCTGTAACACCCTAATCTTCCACGGTATGCTTCTCTTTGAATAATACAATAGTGTGTGTTGTACGCAACTTCAAGTTCTAACACACCACAACCAATCAAACTAGACGTTATGAATAGTAATACCCACTTTTTGAAATTTTATAAATTTTATCTTTCAAAATGTACTTCATTTTTGGATTCGGAATATCGAAATTAGCTTAGGGTGAATTTTTGGTATTTTTCTAAAAACTTTCAATGTTTGATGAATAGTAAAAAACACTAAGTTATAGTTTAAAACCGAATTTTTATTTAAATAATTATTTATTTTATTTAAATTTATTTTAGGTCAAAATAGATACATAATACCTATATAAGTTCAATGTAATTCATTGGAGTCAGTTTATAATAATTTTAGATATATAAAAATTTTATTGAACTTTTTATCGTCTTTTACCCACCTCCAAGGAGCATTTGAAAATTTACATAAAACTTAATTTTACTGCTTCTGTGAGTTGAATTTAAAAAATATAAGAGAAATGGTTGATATCAGTAAGTAAAATGTGGTTCAATAAGTTGAAAATAATTTTTGGTGAATAGTAACTTTTTACTTTTATTTACCACGGTTAAAGTAAATAGGGTAATTAAGGGTAAAAATGATATTATTATTACCCAAACACATGTCCTAATCCTATTTTATAAGTATAATTCGACCAAAAACAACATTAGGAATAAAATATGAACATCTTTGGTCCACTTGGATTAGATTCGGACATTTATTATTATTTAATTCAAAGAAGAGTTAAAAGAGTTAAAATCAAAGTTTAATAACTAAAACATTTTTAATATAGGGTTACACATAAGATAAATTTGACTATAAATATTAATTATAAAGATAAAACTATTTTCTACATAATGGTATTTTATTTATATTTTTTATAAATTAAATAATTTAATTTATTTATGACACAATGATGATTCAGTAATTACCTAATTAATGAAATATTTAAATATTTGATATTATAAATATCTAAATAAATTTAATTTGAGACTTTTTATGAATTACATTAATTTTATAGGTTAATATGACATATTAGGGTTGGTTAGATAAATTTTTTTCTAAGTAATAATGTTGTTATGAATTTAGAAAAAACAAAATACCAAAAAGTGTCAAAATTGACATAAAAGAGTTTTTAAAACAAATATTATATTATTAATTGATATTATATTCCTAAATATCTAAGGTTTGGCCCAAAGACTTATATAATGATAGTTGTATCATTAATGAACCACTTGGGGTTCTATTGGAAGTATATAGTAAGTTTATTAACCATATAATAAAAAAATACAAAGAGGCATGGTATATGTCAAACTATTTAACTAAGAGTTAAATCTAAAAGATAAGGTTAATATAGTGACTCAAACCTATCTAAAACCTATTGGTTGAGTGGTTTTCGACCCATACCCACTTTATCCTTTAAATAATCAACTTTGGAACCATTATAAACCGAAAATGATTTTATTATAAAATAATATTTCTAGCTTTTCCTAAGGTGCCCCTCACCCCTCTTATAAAAGGGAAATACTCCTCTCTAATTCACACCTTAAAAGCCATTTGGCATGGACAAACCCTGCCCAAATACCCTCTAAAATTTACTACCTTCATCCTAGAGGCCTTAATTTAGTCAGAAAGCCAACCTAAGGAGCCCTTTTGATCAAATCAAAAGGAAGAACCCAAAGAAGAGGTAAATATTTCATCACCTCTTTCAAGTTCCTTTCTTCTTCCACTTCCTCTATCTTTGTTGTTTCCATTATAAAATAATAATTCCAGTATTTTCTATATAATGTGGTGTTATTATAAATATGTTACAACCATATTCATTATTCTATCCATCCTTTGAATGACATGTCACTATACGTGCGTACGTACGGATTACCATCTCCACGTCGTGGTGTAATTGTTATTCAATACATTATTATTTGGATGGGTATAATAATGATGTGTAATTGATGTAAATAATAAATATAACATTATAATGATTCTGTGTATACGATATACCATCCAATTATATATTATTTTAATTATATTGTCACTCGTGCGTACGTACGGATTACCATCTCCACGAACGCGATGAGATCCATTCCCCGTCGTAATCCATTCAAGACTAATTTTCATTAGATGATTAAAAGTAATTTTTAAATAATAAATATCATTCTGAATATGAATAAGATACATCTTATCCATAAAAAAATTACTTATGTAATAAATCATATAAATGAAAATGAATCAGTTAACACCCGAAACGACGATAATACTAAGATATTATTAACAAAACAATGTTAAAAGATCATATATGATATCATATTAATGTATATGATTATTTTATAATTTAATAACAATTATTTCACCATTATAAATGAGTTTAAATTACCCTCGACCAAGGAAAATTACAAGTTAAGGGTTAATTCTACAATCTCTTCATTATCCGAGGTTGTTTATACGTAATTATCTACTGGGACCTCTTTATCATCCACATCCATGTTTCTTAAAAATGTATTTCAAAACATTCTTAATATTTTATAGAATATGGGTTAAAGTCATTTATACCCATGTTTGACTTTTATAATATTTTTATAAAGGAATCTTTCCATCATTTTATAAACAAGGTACTTTTGACCTTTTCGAAAAATTTAAGGCAAGAATGTTTTTTTAACTTATACGGCGGGTGCGGCTATTTTCTGCCGTTATAACATCATCAAAGCTTCCCTTACAAGCTTATAAGAATATTTTCAAATATAAATGTTTTATTTTAATTGATTTCAAAATATAAAGATATATTTCTCTAAAAAGGTTTTTATTTCATCTATTTCAATATCCTTTGATGGATTTTAAGTTTGTTTGAAGTAGATTTATTATGATACAAAACTTCCATATTGTGTTGAAGGTTTTGTGATATGTTTGACTGTGGATGTTTTATTTCATATCATTCATGGTTTATGGATAAAGTATTGACATTTTGTATCCTAGTTTTAATAAAAATGTTTATGTTATGTTTAAACCTTTTCATATGAGGAATGCATTGGACTTAGTAAGTGATGGGTGGATCCCACTATAGCTCCTTGATGAATCAGTAGGTCTCATGAGACAAACTAGTGTCTTGGAACAAGGCCTTGACAAAATCTTATTTGTAGTCTTGGCACAAGGCCTTAACTATGTGGTTATGAAAGTCTAGCATTATGTATTTCATCATTATGAAAGTGGCTATTGATATTGCATGTGGTTATTCAACTAGTAGAATATCCATGTGAGTAAGTAAATGGCATTATTTTGATTTATATTTGCCATATTATGATGAATTTTATATTGAAAAGGCTTTTGTTTTAGTTTTATACATTGACTTAAATGTTTATGCTTATTTATGAAATTTTTCGCTATATTGTTATCCTTACTGAGCATATGAGCTCACCCCTTTCTATGTTTTATTTTTTCCAAGATGCGAAGAAGTATATTATAACTGACCTGTAGGGATATTCTATGGGATCTTAGTGTTGTCTATGGAAACAATGTTGTTTTTGTTTTCCATTTTATGATGTAATTTAAACCTTATGAATGTATCTAGTACTTCCAAGGCTACTAAACTAATCAGTCTTTCGAGACTTGATCTTTTGTGATCATACCAAAGATACGTAATAATTCACTGACTCTGGGTAACTAGGGTCGGGGCGTTATATAACCTAAGTCGGTTATCCCAATATAGTTATAAGTTACTCAGTACCAATCGCAACTCTAGTACCAACGTCATTATCTTTTATAGGAGGGAAATCCCTAAATAGAATACGTGTATTGATATGGTTTCCATTCTTTCCACTAGGCACTATTTATAAATAATGGCATACAAAATATTAGGTTATGAATCATAATTTATAATCTCAAAATAGTAAAACACTTAATATATATTGAATTTTTATGCATAGCTAATCTCATAATCATAAGCATGGTTTCCTTGGGGACATATTACTTTTAAATCCTTTATAATGTTTTGTAAAGAAAATGTGACTTATTCTAAGCATATCCCCTATGAGTGTCAAAATAGGTGCATAGTAAGACCCATTGTTGTGTACTAGGTTACTATGAGTCAATCTTGGGACACCTTGTCAGAGTTGTTACCCCTAGGTATATCTATGTCAGAACCACATCCACTTATAGTATCCAAATAGGGATGTATTGTTGGGAAGACTAAAATAATCTCTACTTTACCAAAATGTTAGGATGTTCTTATATACTTATCCTAAAATTTTATCTTAGGGATATGTTCCCTAATTTATGTTTTCTAAATCTAGTTTCCAAGGTTTATAATAAACTTCCTCTAATACTAACTATAATGACCCTGACCCCAGTAGCCTAGAGTCGGTGCCTTACCTTATTACCCTGACCCCAGTAGCCTAGAGTCGGTGTCTTACCTTATTACATTGGTATGATTACAAGAATGTCACGTCCCAAAGGACTGAATAGTTTAGTAGTTTTGGAAAACTAGATACAAATATAAGATTTAAATTACAACTTTAAAGTAAATACAATATAGTAATTCCATTGGAAACATCCATAATTCATATATTATCCCTGTAAGTATTTCATAATATTCATCTTCACATCCTGGGGAAAAATAAAACATAATAAAGGGGGGATATCAAATGCTCAGTAAGGGTAAGTAATAAAATAGAATTCATCATAAACATAAACATTATTCATGGTGAATAACTAAAAAAACATTCCTTTAGAAATAAACTTGAGCATAATATGGCAGGAATGAAAGCTAAGTAAATAAATCCATATAACTGATCATAAGAGAATGAACCTTAATCGTGGATATTATACTCTTACAATATCACATGGTTTATCAATTACTAATATCATAATGAGGTAATTCATAATTCCAGACATCTGAAACATATCGTCAAGGCCTTGGCCATGATGTCTGAAAATACTTGGGTAAGGCCTCGACCAAAACCCAATTTTTTTTTGTCTCATGAGACCTACCGATGCATCGAGGGGTTGTAGAAGGCCCCTATCATCACTTTATAAGTCCACTAAATTCCTCATATGAATGGATCTAAGAATAAATAAAATTAACATATGATATGTAAATAACTTTCCCCAATCTGTAAACATAATCACTAACCAATATGAGTAGCATAGTGAACAGTATTAAGATAGAACATCCATATCAAACCGATCATAAACCATTTAATAACATATGGTAGATGTCAATAATAATATATAAATTTCAATAAATCATAAAATTAAACATAGGTGTTGAAATATATAAAAATACTCTAATAAAATCATTGATGAATTCTTGAGAGAAATTCCCTTTTTTACTTGGCAAAGAAGAGTTATTTGGGAAAAATCGTATGTATTTTTCATAATTGTTTATATAAAACCAAAAATGAACAAATATTTTTTTCCATGAAAAAATTATTGATTTTATAAAAATAATAGTTCCTTAAAAAATATTATGGATGGTACTTTAAAATGGGTAAAAATCAAGATGTTCCCTTTAATTGGGCTTGTGTATCGAGAAGAATTGAGAAGGGAACCTTGAAAAATATGTATTTATTATATATGAAAGATGAACTGATCTAGAAACAATATTTTAAAATGTATAAATAGAATTTAGAATAATTATATAAAAATAATGAAGAGTTACATTGGTTTATATAGGGAGAAATCATAACCCGAATGAAAAAGGAGGTTCAGAAAGAAAACCCCTATACCATGTCTAAAAGTATTCTGCACTTGACCTTAATGTCCTAGATAATCAAATTAAATATATTAATTAATTAATTCAGAACTTTTTCTATATTTAATTTATTTTGTATAATTTTATTAAGCTCATTTATAGTTTATTGATGAGTTATAAGATACAATTTTATCATTCATGAGCGTTTGTTTCCTTGGTTTTCAATATCGGATAACTTATTTATTAGTAATAGAGTTCATGTAAAATGGGTATAATTCTCCAGAATTAGAATTATATGTTATTAAATAACATACATAAGTTTAAATGGTTATATATACCATTTTTTTATATGGTATAAGGATGAATCATTAAATAATACATTTAGTTATAATTGTTTTGATTATTATGGCGGTTATTGATCATAATGAACTCATTTTGTTTTATTGTTTAGTATTATGTAAATATGTTATATCCAGAACATAAAAAGGGTTATAATATAAGTTTTAAAATGTTTCTCAACCATTAAAATGGTTTCATGAACATCCTTGAAGATGGTGAAGGATAATAAAAACTTTTCATCCTTAAAGGAGATTGAACAACACCTCATAGACGACGTTTCCATTTTTTAGAATAAAAGGGAGAGGGGAAGGAGATTGATGATGGATTATTCCATTAGCATAATAAAATTATAGTACATGTTAGGTAATGGAGTTGTAATTCTATTTGGATGAGGGGAGGTGAGGATATAATAATAAAAAAAAGAACTTGAAATGAAATTAAAAGGAAAAGGAAGAGGATTTTACCACTTAAATAATTAATAATTAATAAATATAAATAATAAATAATAAATAATAAATAAATATAAATAATAAATAATAAATAAATATATAATTAATAAATAATAAGTAAATATAAATAATAAATAATAAATAATAAATAATAAATAATAAATAATAAATAATAAATAAATATAAATAATAAAAAATTAATAAATATAAATAATTAATAAATATAAATAATAAATAATAAATAATAAATAAATATAAATAATTAATAATTAATAATAAATAATAAATAAATATAAATAATAAATAATAAATAACCAGTAACAAATATTATTATTAATAATAATATTTTATTTTTAGTACTAATAAATAATTAAAAATAAATAATAAATAATAAATAATAAGTAAATATAAATAATAAATAAATAATAAATAATAAATAATAAATAATAAAGGTAACACATGAAAAAGTATGAAAAGACGTGGTAAGGGATGAAAAATCATGAAAACACATGAAAACGGATGGAGAAGCATATGAAGAATGAGGCATTCGAAAGAATGAGAACGCATGAGAACGCATGAAAACTCATGACAACTCTGGAAAACCCCTTAATAATTCAACATAATCATCATAATAACCCACAAAAACCCATTGATAAAGATAACAAGTCATGGAAACCCAAATAAACAATAATAAATGGAGCAATCGTTAAAACCCGTCAAAACGGTCATAAAGAGATAAAAACATTGGACTCACATTAATGGAGATAACTTATGATCCGAGAGTTCGTTTTAGATCCATGACCTGTCAAATCAAAGATCCTGAAACGATCTTCGACCTGATAGGTGAAACAGTTGAATGGACAGGCGGATCGGAAGTTATGACCATTTAAAAAAAAAGCTGACGGGGAACGGGTGCTAGAAACAAGGCATCGAAAAACATATCAAACCCGATACCCACTAAAAAGGTCATAACATATGATCCAGAAGTGAATATGGGCACCGCGACCAGTCAAACTGAATCTCATGGAACGAGCTATGATCTGGCAGGTGGAGGTGTCCAAACTGACACGCGGATCCAAAGTTAGGTCCGTTTAAAGACAAGTTCGACGGGACACCAGTGACGAAAGTTAGGTCCTTTTGGAGAACTTTTTTCAACATTCTTATAACTCTAATATCTTCTACACCTTAGACCATCTCATGGTTTTGATTATACGTGCCTCTAGATCTCTTCATGAGCTTCAATTAGACTGGTCGTGGCACTCCAACAGACGCCCGGATCAAAAGTTATGGTCATTTTAGTGATTTCGGGGTTTCTCGTGTTTTTTTATATTTTGCTTTCATTTCGCGGCGGTTTTACCGAAACCGCTGCTATTTCGCAGAGGTTTTTTAGAAAACCGCCGCTAATCCTCGAAAAAAATTAAAAAAAATAAAAATAATAAAAATTATGGCATTTCACGGTGGTTTTTTTGCGGCGGTTTGAAAACCGCCGCGAAATGGTGGGCCGAAACGCGTTTAGCGACGGTTTTTAAAACCGCCGTGAAAAAACCGCCGCTCAACGGCAGTTTTATTGTAGTTATTTTAGAAAAAAATCCCAAAAATTCATACTAACTATTTTTTGATGTGCATATTTTAAAAATGAACTCCATTTTATGAAAATAATTTTCTAAATATGATAATTTTAATTTTTAATTAAAATCATCATTTGCACAAAAAATGTAGTTTTTAAAATTATAAATAATTACATAACACTCTGAAAAATTGACTAAGGTCTCATTAAATTATCCTAAAATGATAAAAAAACAAAATATTGATTTATTAATACATTTTATGAAAATTAATTTTCTTTTAGATCATTTTATTAATTATAAAATTGTAATTAAATATTAATTACTCACAAAAATACCAACACTTAATTAAAAAATTTAAATTATTCATTTAATTATACTATGATATAATTATATCATACTTTAATTTATGAGATACCTAAATTTTATTTATACTTTCATGGGTGATGATACTATTCTTTTTGTTGGTTTACTATCCATAAGGATCATATTACTATTCCTAAGGTCAAGTTACTATTTCATCAGTATAGGTTCCTTAACTTATAGAAATACCTATCAGATCATTCATTATTCATTTATAAAGTTTTTATTATGTTCTCTAAGTGATTTAATTTGATTAATACTATATGGCATAATTATGAGAAGAGAAAATTTCATTGATAGAATTCTGGGTCGTTATAGTTTAACCGTAATAAATTAAATTAATTATAATTAGTGAATCATATTGATGAAATATGTATATATTATATTTAATCAAATATTTATTATACTCATCCAGTATATTTTTTAGGTATAAGATAAAAACAAACAAAATTTTACGCATAAAATATTATATTTTTATTAAGGCACTTTTACCGAATTTTAATGGAGAGCCTATTTTAAATACAAATTTTGGCACTTTTATAAATCTTATATGTCAAAATAAACTTAATATTTGAAATAGTAACATAAAAATTAGGTAAGGGTTAATTTTTGGAATTTTTCTGTGAAGTTTTTTTTAAATGAATAGTAAAAATAATGATTTTTAATTCAAAACTACTTTTTCACCAAATTTATTTATAAGTTTAAGTTATATTTTTAAATGGTTTTAAAGTTTAATTACATAATTTTTTTATCAATTAATCAGATTTATGTCATTATAATCAATTTTACTTTGAAATTGAATATAAAAACTTAGCAAACTTTTGAACATTTTTACTTTAAAAATCCACATTGTTGTCCCATCTGTGGGATTAAATTTAAATTAATTTATACCACTTTTGTGATTGAAATATGTTAAAATGGATTAAATATTTGGAATTATAATAATTTATAATGTCTAATAAGTTTAACTAATTTTTTATTAAAAATATTATTAAAAGTAATTAAAATTAATTACAACGATTAAGGTGAAATTAATCTTAACAAGGGACTAAACCTTAAACTTAAGGGACCAAATGACCAATAAACTTAAAAAAATCCATTTTATGGCCATATTTATACCATATACTCCCTTTTATTTAATTTTCGCCATTATTTGATACATTTTCAGTGGAAAAAAATGTGGGTAGAATTTTCTTTTCCAAAATTTACAAGAGTGTCACTCTTCCTCCACTATAAAAATGAACTCAAGCCTCCCACTTCTTCACACCTATCAAGCCACTTTTTCTTGACCAATATCTACCCAAATAGATCTTAATAATTCCTCCCCTAAAACTAGAATCCTTTCCTTGGGAATAAATCCATCCAAGGAATCTTTTTGTTACAAACAAAAAGGAGTTACCCGATTAAGAGGTAACATCTTTCCTCAAGCTCTTTAGTTTTATTTCCATTATCCACCCCATAAAATCTTATTATTACATTATTATATAACAAAAAAACTATCATAAATCTACTATTAGGTTTTTATGTTAATTTTTTACCTTTACTTACACGCACTTCCATCTAATGGGTAATGAACTCACCGTCTTGTGTAAAGTGAACTACCTCCTCACAAAGAAAAGTTGGTCGTTTTTCCTTTACCACCTCTCATTGTGGAAATTATAATGGAAAATTTATTTATATATATTAAATATATGATATTTATTATGTATTTATTCTTCTTTAATTATTTAATAACACATACCTTTATACTTTCCATTTTTTGTAAATACGATAACATCGTTGGTGAAAGTGTGGACTACCACCTCCTCAAAGCGATGTGATTCGTTCACGTTATACATGGAACATATTAAGGAAGATTTTAATAAACCTATGTTATATATAGGAAATTAATATTATACTATAATTAAAATATAAATATGTATCATTTACTTATCACTATTTTAATATGACATATAAATGAAAGTAGTATTCATGCATACGTACGGCCTACCGTCTCCATGAATAGTTCATTTCATTTATTATCTCTAAATATTATGGATTATTATAAATACATATGAACTAAATATATATGATAATTAAATCATTTATTAAATTCTAGAGATTATGAAATCATGATCTAAGTAATAGGAACAACAAATAACAAGTCAAAACTTACTTGAGAAACTATGCAATTAAAACCCGAAATAGTGAAAATAATGAAATAATGTTAACAAACAAGTAACAAGATATTATAAGATCATAATATATGATAAAATAAATATTAATATGGTTCTATAATAATTTATTAACACTCTTAAAACATTCATATAGGATTTTAAGGGATGAAAACCCAAAAGGAAACTCAAGGTAATGGATTCTTGTCTTACTTTTCATTTTGTGAGGCATATGCCATTATTCACCACTTACTTCTTTGTGTGGGGTATCTACTGCCATTTATATATATTGTATCATGAATTATTTTATCTTCATAGTATTTAAAGTTTCATTTTATAACATTTCATTCATGGGGATTATGATTCAAATGTTTCAAAGTGGTGCGGGATACTTTGGAATGTTTAAAGGTTATTTTTCTCGAGAATGATTTAATAATATTTCAAGGTTATTTCCATTAATCAACATCAACAACCCTTGTTTTCACTTATCCTACACTAAGGAATTATTTATAAATATATATCTTCTATTAAATATGGATACATTTTGATAAGGCATGTTTTTTTTAATTAAATCAATTATAAGGAATGCTTTGGACATACAATACATGGGTTGGGGACCATTTAAGGAAAGACCTACAGGTTGGGGACCAGTTAATGAAATCCCCTAGATAAATCGGTAGTCTCATGAGAATAATTAGTTGGACAAATTAGAATAGTTTAAAATATCTCTTGAAGGAAAATGTTTCATGTTTCTAGGAAACATGACGTCCAATAATTAAGCATTGACTTTATTGAGAATTCATTTATTATTATTATCAATGATATTATTGGGTAGGAATATCTATGGATAAATTTAATTATCATTTTATTAATTAAATGGCATGTGTTTTAATTTATAACCTTTCCATATTGATTATAATTTATCTAGTTTATTTTAATGGTAGGTGTTATCATTTAGTTACCTTTCCATGTTGATTTATTATCATTGATACTTTATTGATTCCGCTTTACATACCCTTACTGAGAATTTGAGATCACCATTATTATGTTTTATTTCCCCAATTTATGAATAGTAATCCTTTTAATGAGTTTCAAGGATGTTTTTTATTTCATTTTATTATGTATCATGTTTTTATTTTCAATTTCCCAATGTATTATGGGTATCATGTATGTATTATGGTTTTCCCAGATTATTAAACATATTGGTCCTTTAGGATTTTATTTCTTGTTATCATGAAAATGTAATAAATTAATGCACCGGCTATTGGATTCTAGGGTCAGGGCATTTCACAAGAGGAATTTTTCATGCCTGAAGCACTAAAATTAACTTCCAAGGGATCTCAAGATCTATAAAAGGATAACAAGTTATTTCTCCAATTTCTATCCATTAACCAAAACCAAAAATGGTTAGATCAAGATAAGATAGTATACAATATGAATAAAACTTAATTTTAAGAAATACTACATTAATCTCCAAATCCTCAAAAGTAACATCAAAATTTAAACTTTAAACATTACATAAATAAATAGCCTTAAAAATCTTTAAAATGTGTTTAACAAAGTTCCAAATACAAAAATTAGAAATATTTGATCACATATTCTTCCAAAATGAACTTAAAATTTATCTCTAAATAATATCAATCACTCCTAAAATAAAAATTAATAAAATTATATTTCTTAATCATATAATCTCTAAAATATTCCATTCTTTTCAATAAATATCCTGAATCTCCATAAATATATAGTAAAATTGTAGATAATTTACCCTTTATTCCTTAAATAAATTCCCATCATAGCCAATAAATATTTCCATTTAATTTAATCATATAATATTACCAAAATAGTGAACTTATCATATAATAACTTTATTCAATTAGTCACCAAATCACTTTTCAATCTCAAGGTTATCTATACGGTAAATCATATGTTCCCAAAATATAATAACTATTTTATCCCAATTAACCATAATTAACTCACCATAAAAGATCATATTAACCATAAATTCCATCGATATCATTCAACTTAAGTCCTTAAAATATAAAACAATATCTCTTTAAATAACATTTTCCCTGAAATGAATACAAAACCCAAGGGTTGTATTGTCATAGATGTCTCACAAAATACCCTTAATCATATTAAACTCTCATCACATAAAACCTCAAAAAGGTATCTATTCCTTTTAACTTATGGTAAACCTTATACTTATTAACCCATTTTTCTAACTAAAACTCTTAAAATATCATTATTTTAATCATTATAACCTCTATAATTGTCTAAAACTTTGATATAATAACAATTATAACACCATATACCTTAAAAACCCAAAAAATACATGTTTTATTACAAGGTTTTAACTTTATTGCATTTCTAGGATCTTTTCAATTTAGAGTTTTAATGAATTAGGTAAAAATTACATAATAAATGGAAATTTTCATAATTTATCCATTTTTTCATAAAACAAATTCTTTATAAAGACATAATTTCTTCATTTAAGGTAACTCCCATATTAATAACTCTAAAAATATTAACATTTCTACTCATCCTTAAGTCTTTTGAAAATTAATTTGATAAATTGAAATAAGAAAAAAAATTGCATTAAGGGAAATAAAATAAAATAAACTCGTTAGTCCATTTAAAAACATGAAAAATCATTAAGAAAGTTTTACTTTTTTACAACAAACATTTAATCTTAAAATTCATATACTTTTTCATTAATAAATGAATGTATTAATATATTTCATAAAACATTTAATATATAATTTAAAAATAAAAAACATAATCATAAGGGTTTCTTAGAAAACATGAAAACTCATGAATACCTTTCCATAAAGACAATGCTTTCACCTTTATTTTTAAAAAAATCATAAACATTAATTAAAAACATATTATCATTTTCATGCATTTTGAAATCAAAATATTTTCTTTTTATAACATTTTAATCATATAATGTAGGTAATTTTTAAATTATCCTTGTATTCACCCTTACAAAAATCCTTACAATGGAATCACTTAATCGAATAATTCCCATATATCTTAGGAGTAACTTATAACTGATAAACTTCATCACATTACCCAATGCATTGGATATTATATCATGCTCACCCTTCATCAGAGCTATATCATGCTCACCATCTATTAATATAAAATTTACAATAACCATAGCATTAATAAAATAAATATATATTTAACTTTAATCATAAAACACATTTTAATGGGTATTCAATACCATAAGAAAAAATAATTTCATTTATCTCATAAATATGAGAAAAAAATTGTTTCCTGAGAAAAAAAATAAAACAAAAAAATCACAGGATATCGAGAGAAATATTTTTATTTAAAAATAAACATGGAAACTTTTAAATTAATTTCAAAAAAAAAAGGTAATGACATTGGGAATATGTTTTCCTGCTATATATGTTAAAAGATAACACTATTTTTACACTTTTATAAAAATTCAATTGTGAGTCGTACAAAAAACATTTGAAAAGATTCAATTTTATCATTTGAAAAGAAATTAAGAATTATTTGAAAATTAACTTTAACAATATTTGAAACATAAATAATAAAATTCTTGAAACATTTTATGAACACGTATGTGGAGGAGAAATATTTTTGAAATGAAAACATTAAAAGAAGGTTTTAAAGGAAAATCCCTCACCTCATCTCCCAATTTATCATGATTATTCTTTAACTCATGTAATGAAATAATATTAATTATTTAATTTCTTAAGAAATTTTTTTACATTTATTACATTATCATAAACTCTTTTACTTCATTTATTGACATGTCTTATATAGTTACTAAATTTATTGAGTTCACGTTGTACATTTTGAGAATGTTCAGTTCATAATCCCAAAATAGCTTCAGTAGTATGATTGTGTTTAAAGATTTAATTATTCTATTATATATATATTATTAATCATTACATGATTATAATTTTTATACATTAAACACAATTTTATAAACATCCATGGAAGGCATGCATGATAAACGAATCACATTGCTTCGTGGAGGTGGTAGTCTGCACATAAACATGAATGACCTTGTCATTTTTTAATAGATGGAAAGATAAGAAAATAAATGATATATTATCATTATAGAAATATAATTATTTCATTGGTATCCTATATATTAATTAAATCCTTCATAATAACCATACTTGTGAGGTATTAATGATAAATGAAACACATCGCTTCATAGAGGTGGTAATCCACACATACGTACAAGTAATATTTTCATTTCCTATAGGATGAAAAGGGAGATGAAAAATGTTTTTAACATAATAATAATAACATTTTAGTATATTTAAGATACTGATGTTATTATTTCATTATGGTTGAAGAATATTTGTAGAACGTAGAAGAATAAATAAACTTGAAATAGGCCAACTATGACTTATAACATCTCCTCAGATATCTCCCTTTGGCTTACACCTTAATCCTTCTAGGATTGTTCTATTGGTAAAACCAGGGCCTTTGAGGAATGTGTATTTATATTTAGGAGATATTTGGGTAGTTATTTGAAAAACTAGAGTTCTCAATAGGTGTGGGGAAGAGAGAAGGTTCCCTTTATAAGTGAGGGGAAAGGCACTGAGGGAATAACTTAAAGTATTAAATTAATAAAAATTAATTTTCATGTTAGAGTGGTAAAAATTGATATGTTTTGAATATAGTATGATCATGAATTCAAATAATCTCATAAAATAAAATTTTTATAAGTTTAGGTGCTGTTTTTACCCTTTTATATTATTTTTAAACCATTGTTAACCCTTTTGATGATTATCGTGATATCAAAGTTTTTTTTACTCGATAGGAGTCAAGAAATTTACTATAAAAGGAAAAGTGACTCATAAGTAGAAAATGATTGATATTATAGACCATATCCCATTATACTTTCCAAATATAAGATTTTTCTGAATTTTAAAGTGTTAAATAAATTATTATTTAACATAATATACCATTAAAGTCATTTTCAGGACTATTTACATAGTTTTAATTTAATGAAACTATTATAGTAATGTAATTATAATATAAATTATTAAAACATCCCTAATATGTTATATTTTTATAAAAAATTATTTAAACATAATAATTAACCCAATTTATATTACTTTTAATGTTTTTAAATATCATTTACTCGATTTTTATATTACTTGAACAAGTACTGTGTAAGCTTTTCGTAACCACTTAAGTTAATTATTAATTAAATAAAAATTAAAAATAAATTACCATGATAAAAAATCATTCATATTTCAAATATCCATTTAGAACCAAACATACCCTCTTTATATCCCTATGAAAAAATATCAGAGATATTAAAACAAAGAGAGTGACATTTTATTTTTATTTACTTGAAATCGTATTAAGGTCATTATCAAAGGAAATTGGGAATAAATTGAAACATTTTAGAAATATATATGATTATGTTTGAAAAAACTTATCCAATAAAATAAATACTAGTTTTTTGGAGATTTTTAGGCCTTATCTCATCATTTTAACCCCAGTTTACCCATTTTACCCTTATTGAGGTGATAAAAAATTATCATAATTGTTATTCATAATAACCAAATATAAAAGGGACCTATTAACCAAATTTAACCTCATGATTCAAAATATAGAATAAATTTTTTAAGATTCAATTTCTATAAGTTTCAGAAATCAATTTTAATATAAATGCATAAAACGCAACAAAAACTGTTTTTATAAAAATGTGTTTTTAAGATAAAAAATAAACGTATTCCAAAATCAAGTACAATGATGGTTAATACATAATTAATTAAATAATTTATAATTAAAGGAGACTTTTTTATATTTAAGTTCAAATTCAAAACATAATGGTACTTTTAAATTACTTGATTTAATGAAATGAAATGACAGTTTTATAAAAATTGGTATTTTTCACTATTCATTCCAAAACCAATATTTATAAAAAAATCCAAAATTTTATCCTAAGACTATTATGAAATTATAATTTCAAAAATTATTTCCATTTTTTCAAATACATTTTCTAAAAGTGTTAGAAATTAATTATAATATCAACACACAAAATGTAATAGAAACCATTTTTGAAGAAAATGTATTTTTGAAGCATAAAATCAATTTATTATCATTATTTGACTAATAATCACAATTAAATTGGATATTTTAAGAACCTGTGTTTTTTAAACTGGATGAAATTCCAAGGGAATTTAAAAATTTTGGTAATTAATGGATAAACGGATTCTAAGACCTAGTAACAGAATAAAGTTCCTTGCATGGACTGTTTTAAAGAATTAATGTTGGGTTGCGCATGGTTAGACAAACCATGTGAGTTAGTGATGCGGGATACCCTAGGTATCTATTAGCAAATGCATGGGTTGTGCACGGTTAGTCAAACCATATGGGTGAAGCCGTGTGGTTACTCGATTTTTTAAAATTTGTTATCTATTTACTTTAAATAAATGAAAGTTTTAATAATAATAATAATAATATAATGATATTATTATTATTTATTTTATGTTAACTAATTAAATTCAAGGGAAAGAGAATTTAATTAATTGTGTGAAATAAATTTCTTGATTAATACGAAGTCAAACAGATTCTAATTTAATGAAGAAGCATTTTTATTAAATGGAGATTTTGGATTTTATCAAAGGTTTAAATAATAATAATAAAGTGATTATTATTATTATGATTTTATGAGTATAATAATTATTATTAATTATGGTTGTTGTTATTATTATAAAGAATAATAATAATGGATTTTGTGGGTTTTGGTTGTAAATGAATAAATGAAAAGAGTGGTAATAATAATAATTTTATGACTACTATTATTATTATTATTATTATTACTATGTTAATTGACTAGTTTTAATTTCAATTAAATATTGGGGGTATTTAGGTTTTTGGTGGGATAAAATTATAAGGGAGAAAAATCTCTTCTTCTTCCCCCCTTTGAGGCGCGATGCATAGGAGGTGCCCAAGCCTCCTCCATAGTGCAGTGAGATCCTCCTTTATCCTCTATAGTCGCAAATCCTCCTCTTTGTCACGACCTCCTCACTCGACCGAACCCCCTACAGCAATGTGACGCCCCCTGGGTAGACTCCCCTACGATGCGTGATGCCCCCTTTCTTGGGTCCTCCTTCTGCAAGTGATTTCTTCTAATTCTTCCTTGAATCTAATTTGATTCTTCAAGGTAGGATATCCTATGATGTTCTCCATCATCGCTTTTATGGTTTGATGTTGTTTTGGTACCCATTTAGGTTTGGCCAAATTTAGGGGTTTTGTGGTAACCTGAATTTTTGGTGTTCTTCGGTTCTAGGGTTGTGCAATGAGGTTCTCGAGACTCATTGGTCCATGTTCTGGAAACCTTCACCAAAGGAGAGGTGGTTCAGGCCGATTCGGTTTGTCGACCTTGTTTAAGAGGTAATAATTTATACTTTTGTTAGTTTTTCACCATCTATTTTGGAGCCTGATAATTTATCTGAGTCCCTGATATATAGGTGCAGTTGCGTAAACCTTGATGCATTGGTTTTGGTCTTCCATTATTGATTTAGTAAATTGTGATTATGTTGTAGGGATCACAGGAATGTGTGTGTGTGTGTGTGTGTATATATATAAAGGTGGTGTGTGTGCAACTGTGTACCAATTTCAACTGGTTGCCACCAAGTAAATTAAAGGGATTCGTATTTAATCTAGTTCCACCCTGAGTTAGGGTCCCAAATCTTTCTCTTTATTTAAGAATGCCTATTTTCTTCTTTAAATAAATTGAGAATGTGATTTTCCTTGATTATGAAATTGCTAAGTTTTCTTAAAATGATGAATAAAAAAATTGTTGATTAGTGGTAATGTCATATCATACTGGTTGTGGTTTGGGATTTTCATATGTCTTCTTGCTAGTGTCGATATATGTTATATTGATGAATGAAACCCTTGATGTTATTAAGTGATGTTTTCCATGTGAGATGAATTAGGACTTGACAAGGTGTTTGTTTTAAGCATGTATTGTTGGTTATTTATTTGTTTCCAAGTGAATATGTTGAGTTTATGCCTGGAGCATTAAATGGTTAAACAGGAAGCACCCCATGGGCCTTCTTAGTAAATGAGACTTGAATGTCGATTGGACTTGGACACCCTTAGGTGTGCCTTTTTACCCCATGTCACAAAATGTTAATTACACAATTGATTTTATATCAGTTGGTGAATTAAATGATTTTAATGGGGTATGATGAGTAATGGGGTAATTAATTGAAGAATTAATTATCAAGATGTGAATTAAAAAATCGTGGCATCATTAAATACTGAGAATAATGAATATGGAATAACTACTTAACATGTTATTTATCAAAAGATAAATTGGAAACTCGTAATGATTAATGTATAGATTAATTATTACATGTTAAATGGTGAATGTTTAATCAATTGACTAATTGGTTAAGAGATATGATTTAATTAATTATTTTTTGAATTAATTGATTATCATGCATTGATTTAATTGTGAATTGTTAATGGTTAAGGTTTTTTTACCTTGATGGAGGGATATCCCATGGGATCGTTTTCCTAGAATGAATGTTTATGGTTTTTTGGCTTAGGATTCTTCTTAGGCTCGCCCTGTTTTGTTCCATGACTTGTTTTGTTAGGATGGGGTTGTTGGTTATATGTAATGCATGTGATTGTTCTTTGATTAAAGTTAATCCCTATAATGGTTTGAATTTCATGTAGATACTTTAATGCTGATAATGTTATATGATTAAAGTTGCACCATGTAATATTTATGATTTCATGTAGAGCCTTTAATAAATGTTACATACCATATATTTACAAGGGACTGTGAGAGACCTTGGCTAAGAAAATTGTGTGTATTTCCATGTTATTTCCAAAGGACTATGAGATCCTTGGACCAGGAAAACTGTGGGGGTTTCCATGTATTTACAAGGGACCGTGAGAGCACTTGTCTAGGAAAAATATGGGGGTTTCCAAATATTTCCAAGGTACTATGAGATCCCTTGGACAGGAAACCTATAGGGGTTTCCATATTTATTACATAGGACCGCGAGAGCCTTGGTGTACCTATTGACCTCGGTGGTCATTTATAATTTATTTAATGAAATGTTTTATCCAAAGGGGATTGACTATGAAGGCTCTCTAGGTGATCGTTTATATAAAATTGAATAATTGAATGATTGTGACGCATATGCCAAGCCAAAGCACAAGCTTGGATTTGGTCCTTACTTTTATTGTTTATATGGTCTTCTGATTCATATGTGTGATTACACACATAGGGAATGTCAGGCTTAGGTGGGATCCCGAGAATAGTATAATTGAATGTAACTGAATTGTTAATAAACATGAAATGAATGTGTGACAATTATTATATACGCATGGGAAATGTATGGTGCAGGTTCAGACATCAGCTGAGGGATGAATCAGGTACTTGGGTATTTAGTTACATTGTACTGATTACCATATTTATGCATGCTTTCACACTGTTTAAATTATATATTTAATTTTTGGATTTGGGGTAGACACTGGTGGTTCCGGCCTACTGAGATTCATATCTCCCACCCTACTCGGGTCACCATTGCACTGGGGTACCCGAGTAGATTCTATTTGGTTACAATATTATGTTGTTTTCATATACTTAGGAGATAGGAGTAGAGGATTGAGCGGGAGCTCAGGGTGATCAAGGGGATTTACCTCAGGGATTTTAGTCATTTTTTTATTTATGTCTTTGTTGGTATAAAAATCATGTTTTATTGTTCATCGCTTTCATAGTTGTACCATCATAACATGCATGCATTGTATAACATTGGCATTGGCCATTTTGTTTTATTCAAGTTTTATAAAATTATTTCTTCCACTACTTTATCGTTTATTACACTATTTCTGCTATTTACTACTGTTTTCCACTATTTTTACTCTGATAAGAGGGTATAGTCTCCCCACTGACTATCCTTAAACTCTCTCTGGTAGTCAGAAGCCTCTAGCATATTGGGAGATGCGCTTAAGGTCATGTGACGACCGGTTTAGCCACAGGTTCAGAGGTGAGCCGAGTCGAGACATTACAAAGTGGTATTTGTGGCTTCTTTTCCTTTTTTTCTTTCTATTTTGGGTTAGTAGATAGGATACTAGGAAAGTGTCCGTGCTTGGGTTAATATACGTGCTTGGGACTGATCACCTTATGTACGGGAAATGACCAAGTGGCCAGAGATGGGAATTGTTGTTTATACTGTTTGAGGTTACAATTGATATGATTTCACCTTGAGTGACTGGTGTATTTTACGCTACTTATTGGTTTTGGAATTTTTGAAAATTTACCTTGTCATGATATGGAAAGGAATTTACATTTCATGCATCATATTAGGCACTTATAGATTCACATACTATGAATATATTCCATGCCATATAGTTTCATTAGTAGGATTCTTGCTAATATACATTGTGTGCCTTGAATATATTCCATGTCTTGTAATTATTTAGAATGCATTTTTATATAGCATGTTTCAATGATAAAATTAACATGCTTGGGTGATGATATGCCATGCTTACTATCTTGCTTATGTGCCATGCTTCTATTTTATGGCATGTTTTAGTGGTTTCAACATGTTGCTATGTGTTAGATACTTGTAGTGATATGTTATATTACTGATAAATGATTGGTTGCTTTGGATAAATTTTATTGGTTTTGATTACAATAGAATCAGTTTCAAGTTTTAAGGTGTATGGGTGAATTATAACTAGGAAAAAGAGTAACATGTGTATTTGAACTTATGTAAGAGGGTGCTAAATTAAATCATAAAGTAAATTTATTTTGATTAAATTGGATCCAAATACCAGCAGTAAGGTGTATGGTTTCCTTATTGATTGGTAGGTTTCCACCCATGTGATTGATACTTTTATAACCATAGTGTGTTGAAAATGGATATAAATGTAAAACTGATGAGTTTTGATTGAATTGAATTGTCATGTGGTTTCTTTTTGAAGAACCCGGATTGAATAAGTGGGACCCTTGGAAGTCACCTTTTTGTTAAAAAGAATTTAGATGCTAAATTTCCTATTTATGTTTGAATAACAATGAATGTTACATGTTTAAAAATGAAGTTTGTAATAGCTTTCTCATTTTCCCTATTGGGCATTGATTGAAAACCAAGTGACTTGTTGTGAAAAAGTACCTGTGGGTTTGTTGAAATTCATTCAAATGTTTAAAGGTTAAAATGAATTAAAATTTAATGGAAAAAATGAAAAGGGGATCCTTGAGCCTAGTATTTTATCTATTTTGTGTGACCAAGAGATAGGGTCGATGCATATTCTTTGTAAGGGGATAGCCATGGTAGGTAGCACCCTTAGAGCATGAAATGCCTTGTTCCCACTGTGAACTTTTAACATTGGTACGATTTGGGTTTCATTGTCCCTTGTAGGAGTTTTCAGTTTTAAAGATACATCCTTGTTCGGATGGGTGGTCATTGTACCTTGACTTTTAATTTGTGAATGAGCATCGAGGAATGCTTGGTTCAGCAAGATAGATATGCCTATGGAATGGTCAGCTGCTTGGTTGGTTGTTTGACACTTTCTTCTTATTATAAATGGACGACTAGTTATGGTTTCATCCAGGATAATCGTCGTGTGAGGAAACACGAATCTAATATAAATCTTCTTGTGCTATTGAGTACAGTTTTAGTTCATCTCAATATTAGAGTGACCTAATCATTAAAGAATCAGTTTCATCCCACTGCTTGAGAGTACATTTTATGACTCGGGTGTTTTGAAACATCGATAGGTTTAAATTACCACTTTCATGTGAGATGTTTTGATGTGGTGATTGTGGTTTTAGGGAAGACACCCATGCATTTAAGGTTTTCTAAAACAACATGTTGGTGAGTGGATGATCTTTTCTTACGACAACATGGACAATCCTAAGGTGGGTAACATTGAATCGATTTTCGTAAAAGTGTCGGTGCTTGCTTAATAGTGCAACTTTGATGAGGTTGATAGTGTGATAAACCCTTTAGAAACATATTAGTTTGGAAGAGTTTATGCAGTAATATTTGAAAGAACACATATGTCTTTGGTGGTATAGGAATTGAGGTTTGGTTGATGACGCGTCGAGAGGTGACGCCGAGCTTTTTGAATAAAGTTGACCAGTAGTAATCTGACTTATCTTCTTGGTGACCTGGGTTTTCTCTTAATGATCTATTCTGAATACAACAAGCATTCCCTCTATCTTGAACTCATTCTAGAGGCACTAAGATAGAGTCAGTTATATGTCACGCTAAAGTTTAAAAGTTGTAGGTCTCTTTTGTAATCTCCTTATGGGTGGTGCATGGGATGCGTGGTTTCTTAGGGATATGCCTTTATTCGTGTTAGGGAACAATTTTTTTAAAATATCCTTGTTATGGATTGACTTGGGAATGTCACTAGAGTTCGGGTAAGGACTTTGGTGTACATCTGGTTGGTTTTGGAATAGTTTTAAAGGCATGTCGCCGGTTAAAGGGCGACTGTGGTTTTTGGGTCTGCGGTGTCTTTTGAGGAAAGCATGTGCAACCAGTTTCTATTGGTTTGTTGAGATTCAATCATTTTCATTGAAAAGGTCCCTGTAATGGCCTCATATATAAGTTATTTTTTGGTTTTTAAGCTATAAAGTGTGATTTGGCTCAGTTTTTAAAGTCTTAAAGCCGTTAGGCTTGTGAAATGGTTTAAGGTGCATTTGATGTTTGGGCACGCAACGCGCCACTCAAACGAGACTACATGACCTTGGTAGGTTGGTTGAAATTTTAGTGGTTTTCGATGGCTTCTCGGGGATGAGAAGTTTTAAGGTGGGTAGTTTTTAAGAACTTTTGTTTTTAAAACCAGATGAAATTTCAAGGGAATTTAAAAATTTTGGTAATTAATGGATAAATAGATTTTAAGACCAAACATCAGAATAAAGTTCCATGTGTGGACTATTTTAAATTGTTAATGTTGGGCTATACATGGTTAGTCAAAACATGTGATTCAGCAATGCAGGATACCCCGGGTATCTGTTAGAAAATTCATGGGTTCCACACGGTTAGCCAAACCGTGTGGGTCAAGCCATGCGGTTACCCAAGTTTTTAAAATGTGTTATCTATTTACTTTAAATAAATGAAAGTTTTAATAATAATAATATAAGGATATTATTATTATTTATTTTAGGTTAATTAATTAAATTCAAGGGGAAGAAAATTTAATTAATTGTTGGAAATAAATTTCTTGATTAATATGAAGTCAAAGAGATTTTAATTTAATGAAGAAGAATTTTTATTAAATGAAGATTTTTTGTTTTATCAAAGGTTTGAATAATAGTAATAATAATGCGATTATTATTATTATGGTTTTATGAGTATAATAATTTTTATTAATTATGGTTGTTATTATTATTATGAAGAATAATAATAATGGATTTTGTGGATTTTGGTTGGAAATTAATAAATTAAAAGATTGGTAATAATAAAAACCTTATGACTACTATTATTATTAATATGTTAACTATTTAGTTTTAATTGAAATTAAATATTAGGGGTATTTAGGTAGGTGGGATAAAATTAAAAGGGAGAAAAATCCCCTCTTCTTCCCCCCTTTGAGGCATGACGCACAGGAGGTGCGCAAGCCTCCTCCATGGTGCGGAGAGCTCCTCCCTTCTCCTCCATGGCTGCAGCTCCTCCTCCTTGGTGAGACCTCCTCCCTCGGTCGAACCCCCTGCAGCAGCGCGACACCCCCAGGCAGCTTCCCCTACGACGCGTGACGCCCCCTATCCTGGGTCCTCCTTCCACGAGTGATTTCTTACGATTCTTCCTTATATCTAGTCTGATTCTTCAAGGTTGGATCTCCTATGATGTTCTCCATCAACAATTTTGTAGTTTGATGTTGTTTCAGTACCCATTTAGGTTTGGCCAAATTTAGGGGTTTTGTGGTAACCTGAATTTTTGGTGTTCTTCGGTTCTAGGGTTGTGCAATGAGGTTCTCGTGACTCGTTGGTCCGTGTTCTGGAAACTTCCACTGAAGACAAGATGGTTCAGGCCAGTTCGGTTTGTCGATGTTGTTTAAGAGGTAACAACTTATACTGTTGTTAGTTTTTCACCATCTATTTTGGAGCCTGATAATTTATCTAAGTCCCTTGTATAGAGGTGTAGGTGCGTAAACCTTGATGCACTAGTTTTGGTCTTCCATTATTGATTTAGTAAATTTTTAATTATGTTGTAGGTCACGTGGTCATGTGTATATATATATATATAAAGGTGGTTTGCATGCGACTACATGCCAATTGCAACCGGTTGCTGCCAAGTAAATCAAAGGGTTGTGTATTTAATCTAGTTCCACCCTGAGGTAAGGTCCCAAATATTTATCTCTTTATTTAAGAATTCCTATTTTCTTATTTAAATAAATTGAGAATGTGAGTTTCCTTGATTATGGAACTGTGAAGTTTTCTTAAAATGCTAATTAAAGATAAATTGTTGGTTAGTGGTAATGTCATATCATGATTGTTTTGGTTTCGGATTTTCATATGTCTTCTTGCTAGTGTTGATATATGTTACGTCAATTCATTAAACCCTTGATGTTATTAATTGATGTTGTCCACATGAGATGAATTAAGACTTGACTAGGTGTTGGTTTTAAGCATGTATTTCTTTTTATTTATTTGCTTCCAAGTTAATATGTTGGGTTTATTCCTGTAGCGTTAAATGGTTAAATAGGAATCACCCCATGGGTCTTCTTAGTAAATGAGACTTGAATGTCACTTCGACTTGGACACCCTTAGGTGTTCCTACTTACCCCATGTCATGAAATATTAATTACGTAATTGATTTTATATCAGTTGGTGAATTAAATGATTTCAATGGGGTAGGATGAGTAATGGGGTAATTAATTGAAGAATTAATTATCAAGATGTGAATTGGGAAATTGTGGTATCATTAAATACTAAGAATAATTAATATGGAATAACTAATTAACATGTTATTTATCGAAAGTTAAATTGGAAACTAGTAATGATTAATAGATAGATTAATTATTACATGTTAAATGGTGAATGGTTAATCAATTAAAGAATTGGTTAAGAGATATTAATTAATTAATTAATTTTTGAATTAATTAATTTGCATGAATTGATTTAATTGTTAATTGTTAATGGTTAAGTTTTTGTTACCTTGATTTAGAGACACCCCATGGGTGTGTTTCCCTAGAATGATTGTTTATGGCTGTTTGGCCTAGGATTCCAGTTAGGCTTTCCTTGTTTTGTTCCATGCATTGTTTGTTAGGATAGGGTTGTTGGTTATATGCAATGCATGTGATTATGATTTGATTAAATTTGAGACATGTAATGGTTTTAATTTCATATAGAGATTTTAATGATGATAATGTTTTATGATTAAAGTTGATCCATGCAATAGTTTGGATTTCATGTAGAGCATTTAATGAATTTTACATGTTGTATATTTACAGGGGACTATGAGAAACCTTGGCCCAAAAAACTGTGCGAGTTTCCATGTTATTTACAAAGGATTGTGAGAGCCTTGGACCAGGAAAACTTTGGTGGTTTCTATGTATTTATAAGGGACCGTGAGATCCCTTGGCTAGGAAAATTGTGGGGGTTTCCAAGTATTTCCAAGGGAATGTGATATCCCTTAGCCATGAAAATTGTGGGGGTTTCCATGTTTATTACACAGGTCCGCGGGACCCTTGGTGTAGCTATTGACCCCGGTGGTCATTTATAATTTATTAAATAGCATGTTTGATCCAAGTGGGATTGACTTTGAGAGATCCCTAGGTGATCATTTATATGAAATTGAATAATTGAATGATTGTGATGCATCTTCTAAGACAAAGCACAAGCTTGGATTTGGTCCTTACTTTTATTGTTTAGATGATCTTCTGAGACATCTGTGTGCTTACACAAAGAGGGAATGTCGGGCTTAGGCCAGATCTCGAGACTAGTATAATTCAATGTAATTGAATTGCTAATAAACATGAAATGAATGTGTGAAAATTATTGTTTATTCATGAGAAATGTATGGTGCAGGTTTAGACACCAACTGAGGGCTGAAGCAAGTACTTAGGTATTTAATTACATTGTACTTTTTACCTTAGTTATGAACTCTTTCACACTATTTAAATTATATATTGAATTTCTAGATTTTGGGTAGACACTGCTGGTTCCAGCCTACTGAGATTTATATATCACACCCTACTTAGTCCGCCATTGCACTAGGGTACCATAGTAGATTCTATCTGGTTGTAGAATTATGTTGTTTTCATATACTTGGGAGATAGGAGAAGAGGACTGGGCGGGAGCTTGGGATGATCAAGGAGATCACCCTCGTGGCTTTGAGTCATTTGTTTATTTATGTATTTGTTGATATGAAAAGCATGTTGTATTATTGATCGCTTTCATATTTGTACCATCATAACATGCATACATTGTATAACATTGGCATTGGCCATTTTATTTTATTCAAGTTTTATAAAATTATGTATTCTACTGATTTATCGTTTATTACACTACTTCCTCTATTTACTATTGTTGTCCACTGTTTTTACTCTAATAAGAGGGTATAGTCTCCCCACTGCCTATCCTTACACCCTTGCTTCTAGTCAGCAGCCTTTAGCGTATGGGGAGATGCGCTTGAGGTCATGTGGTGACCAGTCCGGCCACCGGTTCAGGGGTGAGCTGGGTCGGGATATTACATATATATAATCTACTTATTTCATTATAAAAATTTATCAATAATGATAAATTTAATTTATTAAGATAAAAATAAATTACGCACATAAAAAAATTATGAAAAACATCTCTTTTGCCTTTAAAAGATTTTATCTTCATTTCCCACCAATTGATAAAAAATGTATTTCTTATTATTAATTTGTTAATGAAAAACTTTATACATATATTTCATAATACGGTTATTACTATTTATACCCATAAAACCAATGGCTCAGTCATAATGGTCATATTTAAATAATAACATATCACAGTTTGTTTAAGCTTGGTATTGTGTATACCATACACTACAAAATATATTATCTAAAGAAGATAAATTCTAATATCTTGTGGAATTACATTATACCCCCTAAAGAAATGTTTTCCTCAAAATTTTGCCTCATTTTTGATATAAATGGTTTAAAACATATTCAGAATCAATTATAAGGAGTGGAATAAAATATACAATCATAAAATAAAAACCATTTTTAATATTTAAAAATACCTTTTTTGAAAACCCACATCATAAAAAAAGATAATAAAACATCATTTTGAAAATTTAAGAAATTAAATATGAATGTCACTTGTAATAAACATTATCATGTTCCCAAATAAGGATATCATTGGTAAGAAGTGAAAATATAGACATGGATAAAAAAACATGATATCCAAGAAATAATAGATATTGATAGAGAACATAATCATGTTAAAGTTAGTGAACATAAAATCAAAAATCAATAAATAAGACTATCAATTCATGAGAAATGAAGGTAAAAGGATAACAATTTTATTTCAAGATCATTTTCCTATAGTTGAGGAATTATTTTTCTAACAAGATAGAGAACATGAGAAAATATACTTACTTTATTTCTTTCTATTTAATAATCATAATTTCACCCTTTGGTTGTGATTTTATCAATTCCACTTCTATCTCATCTCTTACTCTAAAAAGTGAATTTTCAAGATGAATTTTTCATACGTGAAGCACTCAAATTAACTACTAATGGGTCTCAAGATCTGAAAAAGGATGAAAAGTTATTTATCCTATTTTTATACACTAACCAAAACCAAAAATGGTTAGTATAAGATAATATAATATCCAATATTAATAATGTCATGACCCACCTTCACCAAGATGAGGGAAGGGAAAGTGGGTTTCAAGACCCTTCCTTCCTCAAGTTGAAGGAGATATAATGACCCCGAAAATCCACCATCAATAGATACCAGAGTGGAGACTAACACCAAGGGTACATAATCACACACAAAATGTAAGGCATTGCCCTTTTTATTTAGTAGAATCAGGAGAAAATATGGTACATCCCTAATCAACACCAAAACTGGAAGTAAAAGTAAGGAAAAAACAAACCATTCCCATATGCATGTTCCAAAAGTAAGTGCTACAAAAGTACAAGAAAAATCCAAGGAAAGTACCAAAGAAAAGAAAAACATCAACAGCAACTTTAAATGTCCCAAAGTATGAACTAGTATGGTCCCGCATGATCCTTGAAGTCCCCCTGGAAACCTGAAAACAGTTTTATATACGTAGGGTGAGTATACAGGTATACTCAGTAGGGAAAACCAAATGTTCTCGTGCACAAGTGGGGAGGAATTCTAATGCCCTATGAGAAAAGGAGAAAACTGAAGCACCTATCAAGGATTCTATCCACCCAACCTCACCGAGACATACTCCCAAAATAATGAAAGTCAAGTAAAGTAATAGTAATAGCACATCACCATTTGGGTACCCCACCCCACTTTCCCGCTGATTATTGAAGACATCCTAGGCGTCAGACCTTCCCCGCCATTTTCACAGCAGTCCCACTACTATACCCTGCCCGCACACACCTGGGATACCACAACCACACATCCCACCCGCAAACACCTGGGCCACAACCACACATAACAACGCCTGCAGACACCTCGTCCAGAACAACTACTGCCACGCTCGAAGACACCTAGGCCTCATCTCGAAGATGCTAGGGAACAACCTGCTCGCACACACCTGGGCCAACTACCACAACATACCATGCTCGAAGAATCTAGGGCTATAATGGACCTCAGGCCATCACAGCCTGCCCGAAGAGTCTTGGGCTATTCGGGAAAGGGAGTAGAAAAGGAGATAATAACCATCCACTCACAGAAGTGGTGGGAAAAACATCCTCCCCCATGAAATGGGGGTTTTCATCATGAAGTGCTCAACTTAGATGGGGCACGAATAAGAAACATAAAAACTAAAATTATATATATAGGTAATGAGCACTCATCCCAACATATGGGTTCCAAACAATCCCAACACAAACACCCTCGTTATTATTCATTCATAAAAGTGCAACAGCCATAACCAAGTCACAACTCATTCCCAAAAACCAATTCCTCATTGAAACCATTCTTGTTTTCATATTCAAGTAATTCCATTTAGATAATTCTTCACTATCAGGAAACTAACAGGCATAGCCACAAGTTAAGTAAGGAAAACAACCAAACAGAAATTTAAACATTCACACTCAATTCTCTTGTAAAGTCACAAATGGGATCTGTGAGATCACTCAAAGTAATGGAACCAAATCAAGCCCCAACATATGGCCCCACACGGCCTTAGGTCCACAATTCCATAACTTCTCAATAGGGGATCTCATCCCCATCCATGTCACCTCATAAGCATCAACCGTAAACATCACCAGAATAGAGCAAGGAAGTTTTCAAATTTGAATATTCCATTCATTTAGTTATGTATTTCTGTTTGGTTAACTAGGGTGATCACACAAGGATTATTATTCATTGGGCATCCATTTAGTCAACCTAGTTTACATGATTTACCAGTTTCCATGTTACAACCATTCAATCACATAAATATCCAGAAAAATAGGGGTTCATTAGTGCGCAAGAAAGGGCCACCAACAGTCACGATTTTCACTAGACATAAACCCATTTGATTCACAACATATAGAAAAAGATAAAAGAGTATAACATCATTATCAAACACACCCCTTCATTCTTTAAATCCATTTATCATCTTCATTAAGGTTTGTTTTTATCCATCCCTATAGGAAACATTTTCATACCCATACCACATGATACATAGTAAGAGAGACGAAGGAAAAAACCCTACTTGGATGATCAATGATAAACATTTTTCTTCTCATGCCAACAACAAGGATGTGCAACTTGTAGGGGTCGAAGAATGAGCAGGAAAGGCTCTGGCACGGGCGCACCACTAGCCTTGGGAAAGGGGACACCAAATGTACCAAGGAAAGAAGAAACCAGCCAAGAAGAAGAATGAATGAATTTCTGTGTGATAAAAAGGTGAGATCCTCGAGTTGCAACATAAGAATTGTGAACGGATTTAAAGGTGGAACATGGTTTCACCATGTTGTTGGACGGTTACACACGATGGGATTAATTGTTATTTAATAATTCTCATCGGATGGGTGGAATATAACTATTTTGGGCTAAAGAATTTCATTTAAGAGAGTAAAATGGGTCTCTTGAGGGTCTCCCCACTCTTAGGGATTTAAGACGTTGTTTATGGCATTAAAATGGATTTGAACTACTTTAAAAAGGTTAAAAGACTTAAAAGTGGCGTTACGGGGAAAATGGGGAAAGAAACCATGACACCCTTCTATGGCCGATTTGTGAGAATCATATGTGAAATCGATCGGTGGAGCTGATTGGGTGAAGCTGATCTAGTCAAGCTGATCCTGTGAAGCTGATCCTATGAAGCTGATCAGTGAAGCTGATTGGGTGAAGCTGATCTTGTGTAGCTGATCCTATGAAGCTGATCTGTGAAACCGATTTGGTGAAACCGGACTGTGAAACTGATTTGGTGAAACTGATCTGTGAAACCGATTTGATGAAACCAATCTGTGAAACCGATTTGGTGAAACTATTCTGTGAAACCGATTTAGTGAAACTGATCTATGAAACTCGTTTAGTGAAACCGATCTGTGAAACCGATTTGGTGAAACCAATCTGTGAAACCGATTTGGTGAAACCGATCTGTGAAACCGATTTGGTGAAACCGATCTATGAAATCGATTTGGTTAAACTATTTCTGACACTTTTACACCAGGGTGTGTGCGTGCATCTGTCATGCGGGGGGAGGACGCGTGTCTTGTGGCCCCGCATTCCCGCTTTCCAAAGGCAGGCGGCATTCGTTCCTTATTCAGGGATGTTTGCTCCTTGATCGAAACCGGGATGATGGGATGTTGGTTCTTCCTTCCTTGGATTCCTCCTCGAAGCTCGTCACCTAGTCCGGGTCTCCCTCATAGATTTAAGATGGGTTTGTGAAGCTCATTCCTGGTGCCATATCTTCATGGATGCCAGTTAATTATGCTGCTTCCGTCGAGACGCTCTAAGGGGTATGGTCGGGGAAGCAACCTTCGGTGAGGATAATGGCCACGCTGGGGTGTCGTCGGCATGTCTTGACGCTGGGGATTGGAATGTCTGTCTTCTGTCCCTTATTATAGGGCTTCTCGAGGGCGCAAAAGCCCAAGGCATCCCACATCGAACTCGGGGGGTTGTGTACCATCTGAGGTTTTCCTCAGCTTTCCATGTTTAACACGGGGTATGTCGCGATTTTAACATCTGGCGGAGATGGATTAGACTGATCGAAACACTGATAGTGGATCTGATTGAAGGACCCCCTAGGGGGAACACCGATGTTGGGGCCAGCACGTGGGCAGCTTCCTGGATACTTTGGGGTGGAATGAGGTGGCATGGTCTCACCAGGATGTGGCGGCCTGGGTAAGGATCAGGATGGGTGATGGAGTGATGGGCTTGAACCTCGTGGAGGCTTCCTACGTATTCCCATGGCAGGGAATCAAAGTCAGCGTAGTTCGGTGGTATGGTGGGACACCTGAAGAGGCAGCCCATGAGAATGAACGCATGGACTGGAGCCTGGAGGAAGTAAGATCTCCAGGCTAGGGCATGAGCTTCCCGAGGCACGTGGGCTCGATGGAGAGGTTAGGATGAGATGTGGGTGTTAGGTATGGGTCTTACACTCTAAATCGGCCCATGATGGTGGTTGTGAACCGATGCGAAGGGGTTGGAACAACTGAATGATGGACTTGAACCTCGTGGAGGCTTCCTACGTACCATGCGTTAGCACGGATCAAAGTCCACGTAGTTCGGGGCATACAGTTTAGCGTCATGCAGGACGAGAGCATACAGTTTAACATCATGCGGGATGAGACCATACAGTTTAACATCATGTGGGATGAGGACATATAGTTTAATGTCATGCGGGATGAGGAATCTGGGGATTACGCTCTGAGGCAGCCCAAATTGTTGGCGAACCGACGTGAAGAAGTCGGAACGACCAGGTGGTGGGCTTGAACCTTGTGGAGGCTTCCTACGTACCATGCGTTAGCACGGATCAAAGTCCACATAGTTCGCTGGGATAGGGATTACGCTCTGAGGCTTCCCATAGGAGGATGTCATGGTCGATGCTTACTCTAAGCCCATGTGAGCCATGCTCGGTGTGAGAAACAAGAGACGGAAGGGACCAGACGATCAGGTCGCGAAGGGTGTGTCCGTGAGAAGCGGAAAGGGGCTTACGCATTGAACGACCCAAAGAGGAAACAGGGGCTTACGCGTGGTTAACAGCCCTTGGTGTCGGAGCTTACTCCAGGATGGAGGCCCGTGGTGCGACAAAGCACAGGGGGAAAGGGACTCCACTGGCCTTGGCAGTGGGGAAGTATGGAGGTGCATGGGTGAAACCTTCCGCAAGAGAGGCTAGGGGCTTATGCTCTGAGGCAGCCCTTCCCCCGTGGAAAAACGCCACTCCGACAAGGAGGATCTCATTCCATGTGAGGAAGAATACATTCCTGTGGAGATGAGTGGGTGTAAAGAATGTCCGAGCCAGGGGGACCCTGCGTGTGAGGCACGGGGTCGGACCAAAGTTTAACGTCATGTGTTAAGAACGCAATTCTTGGAAGTTTAACATCCTGCAGCTCGGACGAGGTGGGTTCTCTCCACACCCCTAGGGCTTACATGCCCAATTCCCTCTACCCCTTATGGGAGGGAAGGCATCGGCAAGGCCGTAGTAAAGGGGGGTCGCAAGGCGAACCATCGAGGGGTCCATTTTAGCGTGGTTATATGAAGAAGCAATAGCCGTTAGCGTGCCTATGCGAAGAAGCATAAGGCAAAGAAACGCAATGGGAAACATCGCCCAAGGGACCTTGAGGTTACTTCATACGAGCCTAAAAAGCTGTACGGTAAAACAACGCATGGCGTGCATGCCCAGCATGGGAGACATCGGGCGTCGGCGTAGAGAGGCAACCAAGGGGGCGTCACGGTGAGGGGTCCTGGGTTTTGCGCGCAAAGAGAGGGTTTGCACGCAAAACACTGGAATGGCATGCAATTGGGTCAGAGGATTGCGCGTGGATAGGGTATTGCATGTAACGGGCCTCGATTGCGCACGAGGAAATGGCCGATCCCTGGAGAAATCTATCAGAGAAATTGCACGCAATTTGGAAGGGATTGTGCACAATTGGAAGGGATTGCGTGCAAAGGGAAAGGATTGCGTGCAAAGGAAGAACCCGGTGGAGTTGGAAAATTCACTTAAGCCAGTGGGGTTGCACGTAAAGGTGAACCCCAAGGCAAGGTTGCGTGAAAAAGGGAATTACCTAGAAGTCATCTTGTACGCGTGAGAGTCTGAATTGCGCGCATGGGAGCTAGTCCGAATTCCTAAACCCCGAAATGGTTGAGGTCGCCTTCTATTTATAGGCATTCATTGTCGCGGAATCCAGGCGGCGCTTAAAATATTCTGCGCCAGGACCAGTCACCACGCAAGCCTCACCGCGCGGAACCGAGCGTGCAAAATGGCGCACCATCCTGGTGTTTTTACATGAATCCCAGACTTCCTTCGTGCGGACAACATTCTTTCGCGCAAGTCCTCCCGCACCACTTCCGGGCCATCCAGACCGGGTCTCTGAGTCCGAATATGACTTCGCTCCGTCCGTCCGAAACTTCCTCTAGTAGTTACGGACTTTTTTGGCATCTATAAATGCCCCCCCTCGGAATTGGATTGGCGATAGGTCGCAACGATCAGATTCCGAGGGAAACGCCAAAGCAGTGCATCTCCTGGGCCTTTGTGCGCAAAAAGCCAATGGGGTGCGCAAAACGACGGATCAGCGTGGAATTCGCTTTCCACGTGGCGCGGAACCCTGGCCTCACCTATAAAAGGGGCGCTGGGTCCCAAGTTCCGTACTCAAGCTTTTCCGCGCGATAGGCATACCGCTCTCGTGCACCAAATTGCTTCTGCGGATGCACATAAAAACGCTTTGGCAGCACACAATTCCTTCTAAATTTCAGCCGCATTTGCGCGCCAACTCGGGATACTCCACGCCTAGTGTGCTGATTGCATGCCCAACTCCTGGATTTCGCGCCGCAGCTTCAGATTTCGCGCAAATCTCCCCGATTTCACACGCTTCCTCCTGATTTCGCGCAACTCCCGAAATATTTGAGATGGCTACAAACCAAGTTGATGATGGGGAAGTCGCCACTCGTAGAGCCGAAATAGAGGCGAATGAGGAGGCTTATGGCACCAAGAAGATCGTTTCCAACAACCTAACCTTATTCAACCTGCTAACCCCATCCCAGAAGGAGTATCCCCTATCTGACAACCTCCCGCTCTGGAACTTTGGTATCCTAGAGTAGGTTCCTCTGCCGGGCTTTGAGGTGGACACAAAGCGGTCATGGGTGACCCGGGAGGACGAGCTTCCTCGCAACAACATCACCAAAAATGGCCATCCTGCCAGGGAAACCAAGCATATGGACGTATATGTCCTGAACCTGAGAACCATGACCATTACCGGGGATGAGCCTACCGCGGAGGATTCTCCGGCCCTCTACGCGAGCACGTTCCGTCAGAGCGTCATGGATGACACTAAGGGATGGCTGAAAGACTAGGACCTGCGGTCCGAGGGAAACTTCACCAGTGAGTGGGCCTGGACGTTCTGGGTCTGCCATACTTGCGACCAGTTTGGGGCTGAGCTACGGCATATTGGCCTGTTTGAGGCGGTATAGACGCCGCGGTTCCACTTCCATCGTCAACCGGATCTCGGGCTGGATCTATTCACCCAGTGGTCCCCTGATACCAACACATTCCACCTTCACCATGGGGAAGTTGGCATCAGCCTCTGGGATGTTCACTACATCAGAGGTATCCCACTGGAGGGCTACCAATACGACGAGTTTGTTCCTCCAAAGAACACCTGGTAAGACAGGTCACGGACCCCCATGCTGATGTGGCACCTACTGGAGCTGGCCAAAGAGAGGCTGGGGGTCAATGACTTCCTGAAGGACATTGCCTACAAGGGCTGGTTCAGCCAGTTCCTCGAGAAGGACCTGTCAATCAAGATGTCGGGATGGGGAAAACGGTGCTCGACCGCGGCTCAGAGGAGCAAGGATGGGTCGTATTGGAGGACCCTGGAGGCGGGGAAATACCAATCGTGGGGCTACCGCGTCATTGAGGCCCGGGACCCAAACGTCCATTACGTCGGGTTCCTTTCCGCCTTCCTGAGCGGGTGGCTCTTGCCGGTGCGGGACGCGAGGATGGGCGTCTGTCCAGCAACATTGGTGATGGCTAGTACTATGGCCGCCAACAAAAGGTTCAACTTGGCGTTCCCCGTTCTGGCCAAGCTGTATGCCATCTTGGGATGCATCTCACGAGGGGGGTCACCTCGGAGGGTATGTGGCCCCTTCTAGATCTTCCACGGCTGGGTGGCAGCTCATCTTGGCGGGTACACTTTTCCAAATGCCATCCGTCCTCTGGACAACGACCTGCGACCGTCCCTGCTGAACATCGCCGGAGTGGCGCTGATGACGCTCAATGAGGAGGGTGTGAGGATCTGCATTGGTAACCACACTAACTTTAACTTCATCCCATTCCCCACCCCGATCGGCCAGATGGTGGACAATGGGTGAGGCTCGCTGGAATAGTAGGAGTATTTTCAGAGCATTCGGGGCGGGGTGCTCATGGATCGGATCGACGGGAAGGTGATCTGCGAGCCTTACGTGCCATCCCGATTCACCAGGCAATTTGGGTGACTCCAAAAATGTCGAAGAAGGTATTCATGACTGTCTGGGAGGAGAAGAATCCCTGAGTTCTGCGCCAGATGTGGTTGATGTTCACCACTTTCGGCTCCAGCGATGTCATTACTCTTCCTCCCATCGGGGTCGACGTTGGCCTAACAATTGAGTATGCCGAGCACTGGACCATTGCGTACCCTGAGGGGATTTTACGCAAGTGAGTCCAGTGAGTCGAGATTACCCGTGTGGAAACCGAGCGATGGGGGAGAAGGCAAGGTGTTGTTGGAAGGGGGGAACCAGGGGCTTGCCAGGCAGCGAGGCCTGCGCGGGTCGGGACCTCAGCGGCGGGAACATCACACAGTGTCATCGCGACCTCGTTGCCCATAGGAGGGTCACATGAGGCAGCCAGGGAACTGCCCGGGAAGCAGATAAGGTACTTGGTCGAACCTTCCCAACATTCAAGTTTCCTGACACTATGGTCAGCCTGGATAACCCTGTGGCAATCATTGGGCTTTGAAGCCATCTGGAAAAAGATAATGCAGAACGGGATCCAACTGCCAGAGTTCGGGCTCATTCGAGTTACTGACATAGTGAACTTCCATCATCGGCATGCTTATCTGACGACCATGGACACATACGTGCGCCAAAGGGGTCGGCGTGCGGAGCCACCTTTCCTAGTGAAAGTGATGCTCAGCCAAGAGCATGATCCAGAAGTGATGTCGCTGGGAGAAGGCGACAGTGACGAGTAGTCGGAGGCGTAGGAGGAGATCGGAGAAGACGAAGGCGAAGAAGAAGATGAAGGAGAAGGAGAACCCGAAGGTGAGGGGTCGTAGGGGGCGACCTACCAAGGGAGTCTCCGAGAGAGCGACGAGATTTTCGGCTCTGATCTCGACATAACCGAGATACTCGAGGTTTGTCTCTATCCTTAATCATTTTCCTTCTTCGTCCATTCTCCTTTGAAATTTCCAACCCATCTCTCTACCTCACTCAGGAGTGCCTAAGTTTTGGTTAGGAGTTCCCACTAGAGGAGGGAGGAGGGGAACCGATGGGACAGGATGGGGATCTGACGCCCATCATTGAATTGACAAGCATAGAGGGGTCTCCTGTCATGGCAGCTCCTGTAGCAGCCAGAACACTGGAGGTCGACGCTCTGGGTTCCTGTAAGTCCCATGCTTCAATACTGGCGCTTGCTATCAAGGATCCCAACTAATTGGGGTACATCTTGCACAGTGATCTCGACATTGGAGGCTCGTCAGGCTGCGGAGCCCGGGACGTCCGTGAGCAGACCAGTGGCGGACATACCACCTCGTTAAGAACAGGCTCCCTGCACTGATTCTGCCCCAGCAATTGGTGAGCAGGGGGTGGCGGGCATCAGCGACGCTATCCTTGAGGCGAGGCTGAAAGCTGACGGAGGCACCACTGCTATTGGGGAGAGAGAGGAAGGTTGCCCAGACGTCGAGGATCCTATTCCTCATGAAGACATCCCTAAGGCAGATCCTGCTGTCGACCTGCTGGTTGCCTTTCCTGTGTATTGGCCCTCTAATCCCGAGGAGGTAGAAGACTTGGACTCAGAAACGGCCAAGGAGAGCCGGATGACATAGCGCAAAGGGTGAAAGTGTATCCATATCTTTCTCAGGTAGCCCCAGTAGGATTGGCTGAGGTGGATGGGATCACTCCAAACCTGGCTGCGCTTCCTGTGCGCCGGAGGGGATGACACTCAGTGCCTTCATCTGACAGTCTTTGATTACATGGCCGAGAAGATACGCGAGAGCAACCGGCGCATCGATGTTGCCCAGTGTCAGGAAAGATCGGCGAGCACCCGAGCATTTCTGAGGGCAGAACGAGAGGTCCGACGCCTCGAAGGGAAGGCGGTAGAGAAGGAGGCCTTCATCGCAACATGATCTGAGCTCGTGGAATAACGGACGGCCCAACTGGCTGACACCCAAGAACAACTGACGGAAGCGATTCACCAGATGGTCGTACTTCAAACCGAGCGAGCGCAGGCACAGGCCAGGGTTGGCAGGCTACACTCTACAGCTAATGATGAAGAGAGAGTCTTCAAGGAGCAAGAAGCAGTCCTGGAGGCTACCAGCCAAAGGGTAACAATGTTGGATAGATCGATCCAGCACGCTGATCTATAAGGGATTTGTTTCGGCCATCTCATGAACCTTTTTCTTTTACTGCTCAACATTTTGACCCATGTATGGACCAATCTATTTATCTGTACCTTTGGCCCAATATGCTCACCATAATTCTGAAACAAATAACAACACACCCCTAAGCTCATGTGGGCCGCACCCAACGCGAGAATTAAAGGATGCTCGTGTTATCATTTTGTCCAACTGTGGGTCATTAACCAAGCTTCAGGCATCCGAACTCGGGCCTAGATTTCTGAGGAGAAGAGGGAGGTCCAACTGACGGGAGGGGACCTCATACCGATCAATGTTTCGTCTCCTCCACATGCCCTAACACACAAGCAGGGCAATGTCGGGGGCATTTAAATTGATCTGAACATAGGGAGATGAAAAAGGTGAATCACGTTACCCAAATTCAGAACACAATGGGGTGTGACGATGGAGGATAACTGTTAACCGTGGAGGAAACTCAGCATCCATATCGCATTGGCCTGAAATGGGGACAATAAATGAGGGCTGACCACTGACCATGTTCGCAACACGAGGCCTAACTCAAATATCGCTGATCAGTCTTCCGGAACGTTGGCCCAGGACATCAGGCAGACTATAGGTCTATCATCCATATTGCTACAATAGGCGGACCAACGGTCTATCATCCATATTGCTGCAGCAGGCGGACCAAAGTCTATCATCCATACTGTTAGAGGTTCCCATCAAACATGACCAGTCCTCCGGGACGTTGGCCCATGACAGTAGGCGGACCATGGGTCAATCATCCATATTGCTACAATAGGCGGACTGAGGTCTATCATCCATACTGTTAGGGGGTCCCATCGAACATGAGAGAGGATGAGGATCCGAATAAATGGTCACGCAAATCATGGAAACTGGAGTGGTGGTTTGTTCGAACAGAGTCCAACACTCCCGAAATTGCGCCACCATGGCGGAGGCGCATTAGGCGGACATACCAACCTAGTCACAGATCGTCCCGATTTTCAGACAGGACCTCTATGGCGAGAGAACTATTGATTCCCACCATCATTATGGGGCATCCCGAACTTATTCAGGGTAGATGTCACAACTACACCACTCCCCAAGAAGTCAGGCTGAGGGACCGACAGTAAGGAGGGACGGGATTTGGTAATCCCTAGGGCTGGACCCAAGACGAAATGTCCAGGAATTCCTACGTATCTCATAAGGATGAGAATCAATCCACACGTAGTTCTAGAAGCATAGTTTAACATCATGTAGGACGAAATGACGAGAAGGATAATTCTTTAGAACGGGGTGCGTGGGGTACAGTCGTCGTAAACCCGATGTGAATGAGGACATGATCCCACACTACGCCACACAGTCCCGTGGTTGGGGTCCTGAAGGTGGGACCGAAGAGAAAAATTAGTTGAACTCGAGCTGGACCCAAGGACAGGAGGTCTGGGTGTTCCTACGTATCCCATTAAGATGGGAATCAAGTCAGACATATTTCTTAAGAGATATTAGTATATGGTCTTAGAGATCAGACCGAAGGGGCCCAGATATAAAGCAAAATGCAGTTTAGGGTCATGTAGGACCGCGAAAGGATTTTAGTTTTAGGTCTTAGAACTCGGACCAAAGGATAAGGGGAATGGAAGACACACGGTAAAGCGGTTGCGAAACCCAACATGAATGGGGGCAAGGCCCTGCTTACTATGTGCTTCTGGGGCGTGTTTAGGCCAAGGGACCGAACATGAAAAGTTAGGTTGGGCCCATGGGGAAGTTCCTAGGCACTCCTACATATCTCATAAGGATGATAATCAAGCCATACGTAGTTATTGAAGGGTGGCGTGGCACGACATGGTGCATGCGCAAAGGATGAGGGAGACGTGCGGGTCTAGCCCTCGCACCAAAAGAAACGTCATTTGATATATCTTGTTTGTCCTTGAAGTTGAATGGTTTTTCTTTTTTGGAGTGACCGGATTGGGGCAGGAACTCCTGGCATTGCCACAATAATCAAGCCGTAACAGGCATTGACAAATGGTATGGCAATTAACCAATACCCAACGTGATGTCCCCTATGGGGAGGTCACCACAATGCAGTGCCATTTCTCTTCATGCGTCCAGGATGATATCATCACAGTTTATGGTCATGTGGTGGGACCAAACAGCACAGTTTAAGGTTGTATGGTTTGTACCTGAGCTGCACAGTTTAAGTTTGTATGGTTTGGACCTGAGCGGCACAGTTTAAGTTTGTATGGCTTAGACTTGAGAGGCACAGTTTAAGGTCGTATGGCTTGGACCTGACAGCACTGTTTAAGGTTGTATGGCTTGGACATGAGTGGTACAATTTAAGTTCGTATGGCTTGGACTTGAGCGGCACAGTTTAAGGTCGTATGGATTGGACCTGACAGCACAGTTTAAGGTCGTATGGTTTGGACTTGAGCGGAACATTTTAAGGTTGTATGGTTTGGACCTGACAGTATAGTTTAAGGTCATATGGCTTGGACCTGACAGCACAGTTTAAGTTTGTATGGCTTGGACCTAACAGCATAGTTTAAGGTCGTATGGCTTGGACCTGACAGCATAGTTTAAGGTCGTATGGCTTGGACCTGACAGCACAATTTAAGGTTGTATGGCTTGGACCTGAGGAATATGCTCGATGCGGTGAGGCTTACCCGGTATGGATGAGGGAATATCCTCATATCGTCACTGCGGGCGATTTCGGGAGAGGGGTCTCAGGCCAAAGGGGCCTACGAGGGTTCAACAATCAGGGGGGGTAGGAGATGCTAGCTCCCAGCTACGTTGGGCCCGAAATACAATGTCTAGGCGACTCCTCGTTTCCCATGGGGATGAGGGTCAAGCTGCACGCAATCCTTAAAGAAAAAACCCAATCACATACTCTAGCGCTCAGATCGCGGGAGCCCCGAGGGACGCCGTTACGCAGCTTGGTCCATCTGACGTGTGGGGGTGAACTGAGGGTTAGTGCAAGGAGTGTTGAGATTCCACCTTGACACGGTGGGGTGGAACATAATTTGAATCATGCAACCAACATTTAGGGCCCGAAGAAGCCGGTGTGATGACTGAGGATTACAGCTGACCATGTTCGCAACACAGCATCCTATCTCGTTAGCCTAGAGATAGGGTAAAACAAATTAGCATCAACCATTGACCACATTCGCAACGTGGGATTTGTATCAATTTGTTGCCTGAAACCCTTGGGGGCATTGGCCCGTGATGGTAGGAGAGCCCTTGGGCGTTGTATTCAGGTCGTTCTTGGGGGTCCCTCCGGGTGTGAAAGATAATGGGGCCCGAATGAAGGGGAGCACGAAGCTTGACTAGTGGAAGAAAACTTTCCTAAGTCGAATCTGACACTCCAGGTCCTAGACCAGAGTACTCTGAACACATTAGCAGACCACTGGAAAGGGTCGATGGGCTCAGTCTGAGAGCGGCCAAAAGATGGCGGATTCCCAGAGGGAAGGGGGCGTAGTGCCAACAACCCTGTACCACACCTATATGTCCCCCCATGGGGAGGGACAGGCCAAAAGACCTAGGAGACCGGGAGATCGTGGGATCTCTTAAGAGATGGGGCTGGACCTAAAATCTAGGTGTTCAGGTGGTCCTACATATCCCATAAGGATGGGAATCAAGCCACACGTAGTTCTTGAAGCGTAGTTTAACATCATGCAGGACGATACGGGGCACTTCTTTCAGGGGGTGTGCATGGCGCAGCGGATAAACCGTCGCAAATGGGGACCTAATCCTACACTGCGCCGCACGCTCCGGGTGAAGGCTGGGGCTGAGAGGCCCGAGAAGGCCAAGGGGCCTAAGGTTGGGCCTTGGTCAGGGATGCCGAACCAGCTTGCAGTTTAACATCTTGCAGTGAGGACGAGCACATGGTTTAAGGTCACTCTAGACCATAAGGGTCTTAGTTTAAGGTCTTAGAACTCGGACTAAAGGGGCCCAGATGTAGGTAAAAATGTAGTTTAAGGTCATGTTGGACCATGTAAGGGTCTTAGTTTAAGGTCTTAGAACTCCGACCCAAGGACCTCAGGAAAAATACCATTTTAGGAACCTGGCGTTGGTGGGAGGAGTGACACGCTCACCATCCATAGTCACTAGGGAATACGCGCCATTGGGATAGACCTTATGGACAATGAAAGGCCCCTCCCATTTGGGATCCAACTTGGGTGGTTTCCTATTAGGAATCATTGGCGCTCTGAGAGCCAGCACCAGGTCACCTTGTAGGAAGAAGCGGAGGCAAACCTTTTTGTTGAAAGCTCGAGCCATCCTGCTCTGATGCCTTTCCAAGTTATGTAAAGCACGAAGCCTATTTTCGTCCAGCACTTCCAATTCATCTAGACGGATTTCGGCAACTCTATCCAGTGCTTGCTGGTCATAGACCGCCATGCGCAATGAGGGCAACTGAATCTTGATGGACAGGATGGCCTCAGCTCCGTACACCAGGGAGTATGGAGTCACCTGGGTGGAATTGCGAGTCATCGTCCGATAAGCCCAGAGAGCGTTGGGGAGCCTGTCTGGCCAACTTTTCTTGTTCTCACCAACCATTTTTTGCAGAATGTTAGAGAGGGTTTTGTTAAACGCCTCGATCTGTCCATTCGCCTCTGCATGATATCGGGAGGTGTGGTTAGAGCGAATGTTGTACTTAGCGTACAATTTCTTCAGCTCAGCTGCTCAGAAGTTGGTTCTGTTATCCATGAGGATAGTGTGAGGGACTCCAAATCGATAGATGATATTGGAGCTCACGAAGTCAGCAATAGAACAGGCTCTGACTTCCTTGAGCGGAATTGCCTCTGCCCACTTGGAAAAGAAATCCGTAGCGGTCAGGATGAACCGGCACTGGCGAGCCGTCGCCGGCGGGTAAGGTATTATGACATCCAACCCCCAGACTGCAAAGGGACAAGAATAATTGGTAGTATGGAGAGGCTTCGGTGGCCGATGCAAAAATTTGGCATGAACTTGGCATGCATGACACCTCTTGGAAAACTCGATGCAGTCATGGATCATGGATGGCCAAAAGTACCCCAGCCTCCGAATCTAGTAAGACAACTTCGACCCGGCCTGATGGGCGCCACAGGAACCAGCATGAACTTCTTGCATGACCTATGGGATCTCGACTCCTTGAAGGCAACGGAGGAGAACACCATCGAATTTGCGCCTTTAAAGGAGCTGCTCAAGGCTGGGACCGCTCTGAAGGGTAAACTGCGGCGCGCGGTGTCAGATTCACTCACGCTCGGCTCAGTCCGACAGAAGATTGTCGTGTTATAGGTATTCAACCAAGGGCGTCCTCCATTCAAGAACTATCTCTATTACCGCATCTGAAGTCCCCGGGGATCCTGACGTAGGGGCACCAGCGGTGAGATGGTTCACCCATGGTCCATGATCATCCTCTGAGATGATGGGAGAAATGACCCTCCAGTGTGCTATGTGGATAATCAGGTCATCCTGTTCGGGCTCCGCAAGTGATGTGGCTAGGCTGGCCAAAGCATCTGCTCGACTGTTCTGTGACCGGGGGATATGAACGACCTCTGGCCAAGAGGGGAACTTAGCCATTAGATGGAGGGTGCACTCCATCAATGGCATGAGTTCTGGTTTTCTAACAACATAGTCACCATTGACATGCTTGATGACTAGATCAAAGTCCCCTTTCACATGCAGATGGGGTACATAAATCTCGAGAGCCAACTCGAGGCCAGTGATGAGGGTATGATATTCTGCCTCATTGTTGGTGCAGCCTTTTGACAACAGGAATGAATACGGCAGAACGGCTTGCTCCAGGTTGATGAAGACGACACCCAGGACCACTCTGTTGAGCCTAGGATCAGTGAGCCTTCTACCGGTGGGGATCTGGGAGGCATCGCCATAGTACATATACCAGCATGGGATGGCATGATCAACTGAGAGGATTACCTCATCAGGAAAGCCTAGATCCAGTGGATGATCCGTGGAGGTCGGATGAGCAGCTAAGAAGTCTGCCAACGCTTGTCCTTTGATAGCCTTCTGAGGTACTAACCTGATGTCGAACTGCTGGAGGATCACTGCCCAGCGCGTCAATCGACCGGTCAACATAGGTCAGTTCAGGATGTATTTCAATGGGTCTACCCGAGAGACCAGTTGTACCTCGTGGTGCTGCAAGTAGTGCCACAATTTCTTCATGGCAAATACAAGTGCCAAGCAGTTCTTCTCAATAGTAGAATACCTAATTTTCATATTGAGGAGCATGCGGCTGAGGTATTAGAGGCTATTCTCTGTTCCCTCATTGTTCTTCTGGGTGAGAAGTGCACCGAGGGATTGTTCCAGGGCGGTCACATAAAGGACCAGTGGCTTTCCGGAAATGGGTGGCATCAAGACCGAAGGTTGGAGCAGATACTGCTTGATTTCCTCAAAGGTGGTCTGACACTCTTTATCCCACTCGTAGGTGGTGCCTTTCTTCATGAGCCTGGAAAAGGGATTACACTTGCCGGCTAGATTTGCAATGAATCGGCGTATATAGGATAAGTGGCCTTGGAGACCTCGAAGCTCCCGAATATTGCTCAGGGGAGGCATCTGGCTGATGGCCTTGATCTTCTCTGGGTCGATATCGATGCCTCAGTATCTAACAACGAAGCCAAGAAAATTTCCGTAGGTGACCCCAAAGGCATACTTCAGCGGGTTCATCTTCAAGTGGCGAGAATGAAGGAAGCTAAACACTTTCTCAAGGTCTTTGAGATGGTCCTGGCACTGGCGAGATTTAACCACCAGATCATCCACGTATCACTCCACCAGTGTTCCGAGAATCGGCTTGAATATGCGATGCATGTCCCGTTGATAGGTGGAACCTGCATTCTTCATGCCGAAGGGCATAACCTGGTAGCAAAAAGTACCTTGGGGGCCCTGAAGGCAGTGAACTCTTCATCCTCGGGGGCCATCTGGATCTGGTTGTACCCAGAGTACCCATCCATGAAGGAGAGGGCTCGAAACCCGACCGTGGCATCGATCAACAAATCTTTCACTATAAGGGGAAAATCATCCTTCAGACAGTGGCGATTGAGATCGTGGAAGTCAATACAAACCCTGATCTGTCCGTTCTTCTTCCTGACCGGCACAATGTTGGCTAGCCACTGGGGGTACTGAACTTCTTTGATGAAGTTGGATTTAATGATCTTATCAACTTTGGCCTCAACCATGGCACCGTGAGATGGGTGCATCTTTCTGGGAGGCTGCATGGACCCGCGATGGTTTGCCGGAAGGCCAAGGCAGTGGATAGCTACCTGAGGATCTAATCCTGGCATCTCATCATAACTCCAAGCGAACACATCACGGTGCTGTCTAAGAAAGTCTATGTAATGTTGCCGCTCCTCGGGAGGCATAGCGGCGCTGACCAATGTGGGTCTTCGGTCTGCCTCGCAAACGATGTTCACCTGCACTAACTCATCAACCATGGTGGAGAAGCCCTCCTCAAAGGTAGGGGAGCATCTTCCATGTCCTCCTCTCCACTTATGGAGGGATCATCCATGGGGGGAGCCGTTTCGGGGCTGCCAAACCCTGATGGGAAGCTGGTGTCGGCTCGGGTGGTAGAGGTCATCACGTCAGGAGACTCATGCACTATGAAGACCATGGAGACAAAGGCGGTTGATCCAATCCCATCTGGTCTTCATCCCAAGGGGCCATGCTTTATGACATCAAAGTAGTAGTGGCGTGTCGGCTTGAGTCGATCGATTCCGGCCCGGAGAAACAGACACGTATGACGTACTGTCGTTGACATGAGCTTGACGTCCCAATATCGTACAGGGGTAGGAGGATCAGGGATCACATGAGTCTGGTTGGTGTAGGAGTACGATATGATTTCCCGCCGACACTTGGACCCAGAAATATGCCTTCCTCTAGTACCCGAAACAACAAAGCACTGCCCCATGTTGGGGGTTGTGGCCTCCAACCGATGGATTGGTAAGACATAAGTGTCATCCAAACCTGCCCAGGGATCACTTGTGACAGTGGCGGGCTCAACCTCACCTGCCAGGATCTTCTTTTCCTTTCTCTTGTAATAGTCAGCGTCCAGATAACGGGCTTCACAAGAGGCAAAAGGAGACGCATCTCCTTGGAGCACGCCTACTCAACCCTTAAGGGAGTATTTCAGGCACTGATGATATGATGAGGGGACCGTTGTGTGAAGGTGGAGCCACAGCCTTCCCATCAACGCATTGTAGGCGGTGTCCTGAGAGACAACCATGAATTCGGTGCTGGTAATTAGGCCACCGAACTGGGTCTTCAAGCGAATCATGCCGAGTGGAGTTTTCTCAGTCCTGTCATACCCCTAGATCCTGAGGTTAGAGGGGGTTAAATCATCAACATACAACCCTAGTTTTTACAATGTCTGAGTTGGGATTAGGTTAATCCCGGAACCCATGTCAACAAGAAAGCATCGAACTTCCACGCCATTGAACTGGCTGGTGATGTACAGTGGGTGAATGTGCCCCTGTATGGGAGGGTCTTCATCTTCACCAGAGAATGAGATAACCACCTGACATTCGTCATTCTCAATCACCTCGGTGTGGAAGGCTTCTACAGCCTCTACCTCCATCTCAAACAGGAGGGGGCTCCTTAGGGATTCAGAGAGCGCCTCACGCATTTTAGACGACAGGAGAAGAGCCTCAAGGATAGAGAGCCTTGTTGGAATACCGTCCAGGTGCTTCAGAACATCATACTTTCGAGACAAATGTGAGCTTCTGCTTACAGGAGGCCGCTCTGTGATTGGAGGCATGAAGGGCCCTGTCGGCTGGACCGGTGGCTGACTGGTACTAGGAACGTCTGGCTGTTCACTCGTCGAAGCCGAGAGAGTGGCTGTCAGATTAGGACTGGAAGGCTGGGGTCGACTGGTGGCAGGGCAAAGTTGGTCGTTTCACGGCCGAGGTGGTTCTGCCTGATCCAGCAACACAAATGGTGGTGGAGGTGAACCTGCCAACACCGGATGAAGGGGCCGTGTGCGCTGAGCTCTGTATTGGGCCTGCTTCCTGGTCTCAATGGCATGCACGGCCTGGCTAGAGGTGCCAACTACCATGCCCCAGAAATTAACGTAGCCACGGCTCCGCTGATGTTGGCGATGGCTGGGGACATTGGGAAGTTCCACCTGGCGTTCCTCATCGTCAAAAGTAAAAAAGGGATTTACCAACTCTACGGTGTTAACCAAAGCATACCCCGGGCTTTCACTCGAGGAGTCATCCACTACCGGATGGAGTCTTGGAGGGATCCCCATTTCTGGGGGCATAAAATTGCCAAGAGTGTGGGATGATGATGGCATTGTCAGGGAGTGTTATTTCTTCTTGCGCCACCACTTGCTCTTCTGGGAAGAGGTAAGCTGGGACGACGATGTTGAGGTGGCGCTCGCAGATTCTGAGGGCTCTCGCTGGCTCAGGCGATCACGGATGATGCCATGGGCATGGTCGACCGTCCTGTGGGCCATCCAGTCATTATACTTCCGGGACCCATGGTCGGAAACCTGTTGTCATTCATCCTCGTTGCCACTACTGTCATATGATCTCACGAAGACACCTTCCACTTGCGCTGGGGCTGGGCCCAACCTAACTATGTTGTTGTCAATCTGGTCTTGGAGCCAGTCCTTGAACACATAGCATCGCTAGATGGTGTTCCCCAGGGTCCAGTGATAAGGGCAGTAGTTGGGGTGATCAGTGAGATGTGCCTCTTTCGGCTTCCGGCACTCAGGTAGCTGCACGATCCTCTGCTCTAAGGCACTACGGAAATAACCGGGGACCTGGGCCTTGTCAAATGAGTAAGTCCAATTCCTTCTATCTGGAAAGGGGGTTCTTGGAGGCTGGCCATGACCAGGGGCCAAATGATCATGACGAGGAGGAAAAGCCTGATTATCTCGCCTAGGTGGTGGCGGTGCATTACGCAGAGGCGCCTGCCGATTTTGAGGCGGTCGCTACTGGGCTGGAGGCTATGCCCGTGGGGGTGGACCCCTATGGGGCTGCGGAGATGGCCTCACTGGCAGCAACTCTAGATGCTTGGGGGCCTCTATCTGGGCCACAGTAGCAGGCTTGGCTCTGGCGGCTCTCCTTGCAGGGATTGTAGGAGGTAGCGGGCGTACCTGACTGGCCTGTTTCAGGGCTTCTTCGAGGCGCTAAGCCTTGTCTGAGAAGTCCTGGAACCCTCCGGGGTAATTCTGAGTGATCAGGGAAGGAACTAGCTCTTCCTTGACGTTCCCTACGCACATTTTCAGTAATTGCTATTGAGTTAGTGGCATGTCAAGGGAGTACATGAGCCCCTTCCATCGGGTGATGAAGTCCGTGAATCGCTCATCGGGCCTTTGTTTGCACCTGAAGAGGTATGCGATGTTCTTCTTTTGGGTAGTGGAACTAAACTAGTAGAGGAATTTCCTGTGAAGGTCCTCCCAGCTAGTCATAGATTCGATAGGGAGCTGGTTGTACCAGAAAAATGCTGGTCCTTCTAGCGTCTGAACGAAGCAACGAAGCTTGGCAGCCTCCTACTGTGCTTGAGTCCCTAACATAGGCTTGCACATCAAGTTAAAGTTGGCCAGGTGCTATGGCGGGTCTCTAGTCCCGTTAAAGGGGGATAAAGTGGGGTTCCCAAATCCTGGCAGGGCCGGTATATCATCCACCCATGCTGAGTATGGCTTACCATCCAGTGGGATTGCCACCTGCTGAGTTTCCAGGGCCTCTAAGTGGGTGATGAGTGCTTCCATTAGATCGTCTGGACGTGGGTTCCTATCCTGATGGGGATCTCTAACCACAAGTGCATTTCCGGGCTCTTCAATCCGGTAGTCAAGCTCAGCAACTTGCGGGGCGGCAGGAGGAGCGACTCTTGGGGCAGCAGGAGGAAACTAAGCAGGGTCCCTTAGGTGATCACGCCGCTCAAGAGGGTTCGGAGAAACGTATCACACCCGCTTGCCATGGGCTCCAGCCTCTCCCCTGTCGGTGAACGCGGCATGGTCACAGTTTCCCAGGGGAATCTTGTCAAGGGGTAGGTGCTCCTGCCCCTGCTTTCTTGTCTTATGATTACCGTAGTCAGGTCACCGCTCTGCAATGAGTTCGGCCAAGAGCTCATCAACCAGCCTCTTTTTCTCAGTAAGATGTTGGCATAGCATGGAATTCTCGGGATCTTCCTCTAACTTCTGTACCGAGGCAGATGGGTTGGCAATCTTGACAGCCCCGACATTCTCTTTACCCTTTCTGATGTTTCGGCTCAGTGTTAATGCCTCATTGGGTGTGGGGAGACCTAGGAGGCTCCTCTATTGGTGAGTAATCCTCCCAGATGGGTCCAGTAGCAGCTTTTCCTCAGGGGGTGAGTCCCCATCAAGGATTTACACACCATTTCCCTCACCCGAAAGGTCGGCCATGTTGACCTCCACTGCCCTTGGTGACATTCCCTCAGAGTCGTCCAGTGAGTCGGGTTGTTGGCGAATCACACAGAAAAGAAGGGCAGTGTACTGCCCCCATCCGTGTACGTGCACGTGGGGGATGTCCTCCTTGATAACTTTGTAGAGTACTTGAAAACTCTGGACGCATTATTTCTGGAGGGCCCTGTGGTGGATGAGTGACTCGGGGTGCCGAACCGCGGGGACCACAGCCAGGTCGACCTGACGACACTGCTCGCTGATATCCTCGAGATGTGCTTGACTCCTGGGATAAGGTGCCAGCTAATGGTGAAGACGGGAGTGATTCACCTGGAGAGTCTGGCGGAAACATTCAAACTCTCCCGGGGTGAGCAACTCTGGCATATCAAAATCTGATCCTGCGACTAGCCAAAACTTCTCGCAGAAGTGGCCCGCTGTGAGGATGGTCCAGAAGCTCCACGACTCTGGTTCGGGATCCGGACCTTGCTGCCCCTGCTCATCAACCGAGAATGGCAGGGGAACTGGCAGCAGCACCGAGGCAGGCCACTGGGCCGGTGGGCTGGCCGACAGAGAATACGGCGAGTAGGTCGATTGGCCGCCAAATCCTAAGTCATCCTCCAAGGGTTGCAGTGTCTTGGATGCCACGTCGTGATAGGATGGGCCAGAGAATGGGCCTCCTGTCACAGCATCAGTGCTGGCCGAGGGTGTGTCATGTCGCGACTCTTCCGTCGGTCCCCAGAAAAGTCCCCCCCCCCCTCTCTGACTGAGGTGTAAGGTGCTTCCAGGGAGGCCAGCGGTAACTATAAGTTTGACCCCTCAGAGTACGCTAAGTTCTCGTCTTCCTGGATATACCTCCGGAGGGAGGCGGGGATCTCGCATTCGGGGAGTACGAGGCTGACACGCCGTGTTCCCACCCTTGCCCTTGACTCATAGGACCGGGGGGAGGGCTCCCTCACCGAGTCATACTCCGCCTCAGAGTCCGAGAAACGGACTGGTTTGATTTCTGTCCGAACTTCCCTGACATTCCTCTTACGGAGACGACGTCCCGCCTTCCTGCCCCTAGGTGGATCCTCAGGGCAAGGATGATTTCCTTCATGGAGTTCTCTGGCCGCAATAGTGTTGGGGCAGATAGGACTAAAGGCCAGGGTGTGAGAATCACCGGGACAGATGTCAAAAGGGACATGGGGAGGACCTCCATGTGGGTAAGCGACCGGATACGCAACGGCTCCATACTCGCGGCCAGTGGTAGGGGAAGTGACCTCATATCCAGTGCAGCGAGCGCTGAAAAAAGCCATACCCAGAGCGTAGCTGTCACGAATAAGCCTTCTGCTTTACATATCTGTGGCACGAAACAGGCCTTCATGGTGGGTGGCACTACCGTGGATTGGTCCGCGGTGGCCATTGCTCGTGCTCGCGACTGGGAGAGTCGACCCAACCTTCCTGCAGGGCGGTCGGGGCCTCGATCCGAGTCGGGCATGTAACTGCCCCTAATAAACATGTGCGGGGGTCTGGTAATAGGAGTCAGCAGTGGCTCGGGCCATAGCGGTTGCTGATGTTGGTGCCCTAGGGCGGGCATTCTCTTCCGCTCGTGCCCGACGCTGGCGTCGGGTCAGATGGGTTGGAGCCGGTGGTGCGGGCACAGAGATTGCCTACTCCTCGGTCCGGGGAGTCGGACGACGGCATCGACGCAGCCTGGCGAGGGCTCTTGCCGTAAACCCCTGGGACGGGTCTCCGATCGGGCGGACCCGGACATCCCCCACCTCATCGGCGTATGGGAGGTAGGTGTCAAGGCGCTCCAGGGATAGGCTCCTGAAGTAGTTGAACATCGGAGTGGGGATCGGCGGCTCCAGGCGTGGCCCTCGGGGGCGGCGACAGTGGTGAGGCGCAGTTGCCTCTAGATCCAAACGAGCCATACCCCTGGTGGGGATGACCCCTTCCTCCTCATAATTACAAACCAGGTCATTGATCACCCTTCGCTGGATGATCTCTGATGGGGAGAGGGGGCGTGAGCACCCGATAGTTGCGGCAGTTGGAGTCGGAGCGACTGTAAAAAAGGCAGGACCGCGCGGGGTGGCCGCGTCGGTACTGCCCCTTCCCCTACGCCGGTGGGCAGGTGGCGACCGAGCTCCAGATGCAGCGATCTGATTCCTGGAAGCAGGGAGATGAACCCATTAGTACTAACAGGAAAATAAATCGACAACCAATATCCCAGCATCATTCCGTCTTCCGTGGTCGGCGAGAGGGATCCACGCTGACGACGTCATAGAGCAGAGTGCTCAATATCTGGATTTCCTCAACCCCTGGCGGGTTTCACGTCCCGGTGCTAGGTGCCCGGACCTGGTGACATGCTAATCTTCCAACACCCCGAAAGATACCAGTCCCCATATTGAGGAGAAGAGCTTCACGTTGGTTTCACCATTTTCTGTTTCCGATGCTTTTACATTGGGGCACGCGCGCACGTCTGTCACGCGGGGGGAGGACGCGCGGCTTATGGCCCTGCATTCCTGCTTTCCAAAGGCGGGCGGCATTCATTCCTTGTTCAGGGATGTCTGCTCCTTGATCGAAACTGGGATGATGGGATGTCGGTTCTTCCTTCCATGGATTCCTCCTCGGAGCTCGTCACCTAGTTCGGGTCTCCCTCATAAATTTAAGATGGGTTCGTGAAGATCATTATCGGCACCATATCTTCATGAATGCCATTTAATTACGCTGCTTCCGTCAAGACGCTCCAAGGGGTATGGTCGGGCAGCAACCTTCGGTGAGGAGAATGGTCACGCTGGGGTGTTGTCGGCATGTCTTGACTCTGGGGATTGGCATGTCGGTCATTTGTCCCTTATTATAGGGCTTCTCGAGGGCATAGAAGCCCGAGGCATCCCACATTGAACACGGGGGGATTGTGTACCATCGGAGGTTTTCCTCAGCTTCCCATGTTTAACACGGGGTATGTCGCGAGTTTAACGTCTGGCAGAGACGGATCAGATTGATCGAAACACTGAGAGTGGATTAGATTGAAGGATCCCCTAGGGGGAACACCGATTTTGGGGCCATCACGTGGGCGGCTTCCTGGATACTGTGGGGTAGAATGAGGTGGCATGATCTCACCAGGATGTGGCGGCCTGAGTAAGGATCAGGATGGGTGATGGAGTGATGGGCTTTAACCCTGTGGAGGCTTCCTACATATCCCCATGGCAAGGAATCAATGTCCGCATAGTTTGGTGGTACGGTGGGATGCCTGAAGAGGCGGCCAGTGAGAATGAACGCATGGACTGGAGCCTAGAAGAAGTAAGATCTCCAGGCTAGGGCATGAGCTTCCCGAGGCATGTGGGCTCGAGGGAGAGGTCAGGATGAGACGTGGGTGTTAGGTATGGGTTTACGCTCTAAAGTGTCCCATGATGGTGGTTGTGAACTGACGGGAAGGGGCCGGAACAACTGAGTGATGGGCTTGAACCTCATAGAGTCTTCCTACGTACCATGCGTTAGCACGGATCAAAGTCAACGTAGTTCGGGGCATACAGTTTAGCGTCATGCGGGACGAGAGCATATAGTTTAAGGTCATACAGGACGAGGACATACAGTTTAACGTCATGCGGGACGAGGACATACAGTTTAACGTCATGCGGGATGAGGAATCTGGGGCTTACGCTCTGAGGCAGCCCAAAGTGTTGGCGAACCGACGTAAAGAAGTCGGAACGACCAGGTGGTGGGCTTGAACCTCATGGAGGCTTCCTACGTATCATACGTTAGCACGGATAAAAGTCCACGTAGTTCGCTAGGATGGGGCTTACCCTCCGAGGCGGCCCATAAGAGGATGTCATGGTCGATGCTTACTCTAAGCCCATGTGATCCATGCTCGGTGTGAGAAAACAAGAGACGGCAGGGACTAGACGATCACGTCGCGAAGGGTGCGCCCATGAGAAGTGGAAAGGGGCTTACGTGTTGAGTGGCCCAAAGAAGAAACAGAGGCTTACGGGTGGTTAGAATCCCTTGGTTCCAGGGCTTATTCCATGATGGAGGCCCGTGGTGCGACAAAGCGCAGTGGGAAAGGGACTCCACTAGCCTTGGTAGTGGGGAAGTACGGAGGTGCATGGGTGCAACCTTCCGCAAGAGAGGCTAGGGGATTACGGTCTGAGGCAGCCCTTCCCCCATGGACAAATGCCACTCCGACAAGGAGTATCTCATTTCATGTGAGGAATAATCCATTCCCGTGGAGACGAGTGGGCGTAAAGAATGTCCAAGCCAGGGGGACCCTACGTGCGAGGCACGGGGTCGGACCACAGTTTAACGTCATGTGTTAAGGATGCAATGCTTGGAAGTTTAATGTCCTGCAGCTCGGATAAGGTGGGTTCGCTCCATACCCCTAGGGATTACATTCCCAATGCCCTCTACCCCTTGTGGGAGGGAAGGCATCGGAAAAGCCGTAGTGAAGGGGGTCGCAGGGCGAACCATCGAGGGGTCCATGTTAGCGTGGCTATGCGAAGAAGCAATATCCCTTAGTGTGCCTATGCGAAGAAGCATAAGGCAAATCAATGCAACGGGAAACACCTCCCAAGGTACCTTGAGGTTACTTTGTATGATCCTGGAAGGCCGTATGGGAAAACAACGCATGGCGTGCATGCCCGGCATGGGAGACATCGGGCGCTGGCGCAGAGAGGCAACCATTGGGGTGTCAGGGTGAGGGGTCCTGGGTTTTGAGTGCAAAGAGAGGGTTTGTGTGCAAAACACTAGAATGGAACGCAATTGGGTCATAGGATTTTGCACGGATAGGGGATTTCATGCAACGGGCCTCGATTGCATGCGGGGCAATTGCTGATCCCTGGTGAAACCTATCATAGGAATTGTGCGCAATTTGGAAGGGATTGCGTGCAATTGGAAGGGATTGCGTGCAATTGGAAGGGATTGCATGCAAAGGGAAAGGATTTTGCACAAAGGAAGAACCTGGAGGAGTTGGAAAATTCACTTAATCCAGTGGGGTTGCGCGCAAAGGCGAACCCCGGGGCAAGGTTGCGTGAAAAAGGGAATTACCTGGAAGTCATCTTGCGCGCGCGGGAGTCCGAATTGCGCGCATGGGAGCTGGTCCGAATTCCTTAACCCCGAAACGGTTGAGGTCATCTTCTATTTATAGGCATTCGCCATCGCGGAATCCAGGCAGCATGCGAAATCTTCCGTGCCAGGACCAGTCGACGCGCAAAGCCTCACCGCGCGGAACCGGGCACGCAAAATTGCACGCCATTCCGGTGTTTTTACACAAATCTCGTACTTCCTTCGCATGGAAAACATTCTTTCACGCAAGTCCTCCTTAAGTTCGTGCACCACTTCTGAGCCATCCAGACCGGGTCTCTGAGTTTGAATATGACTTCTCTTCGTCCATCCGAAACTTCCTCTGGGAGTTACGGACTTTTTCAGCGTCTATAGAAACTGATCTGTGAAACTGATTTGGTGAAACCGATATTTGAAACTGATTTGGTGAAACCAATCTGTGAAACTGATCTGTGAAACTGATTTGGTGAAATCGATCTGTAAAACCAATTTGGTGAAACCAATCATTGAAACCGATTTGGTGAAACCGACCTGTGAAACCAATTTGGTGAAACCGATCTGTGAAACAGATTTGGTGAAACCGATCAGTGAAACCGATTTGGTGAAACCGATCTGTGAAACTAATTTGGTGAAACTGATCTGTGAAACGGATTTGGTGAAACCGATCTATGAAACTGATCTGTGAAACTGATTTAGTGAAATCGATCTGTGATACCGATTTGGTGAAACCGATCTGTGAAATCAATGTGGTGAAACCGATCTATGAAATCGATTTGGTGAAACCAATCTTTGAAACCGATTTGGTGAAACTAAACTGTGAAGCCTATCTGTAAAGCTGATCTGTGAAGCTGATCTGTGAAGCTGATCAGTGAAGTTGATCAGTGAAGTTGATCTGTGAAGCTTATGGGTGGGACTGATTGATGAGTCCAGGACACCCCAACACTTAGAATTTGGAAAAGCAGTGGACCAAGAGGGTCTGGACCCTTACATAAGATACCTCTCAAAATTATTCTCACCCTAGAGAATACAAGATTAACCCAAAAACCCCTCTAAAATATACCTCTTGGGGAAAAACCACCCCAAACAGCCATACGAAACCCAAGGATCACATTGTCCCGACACACTGATCAGGGAGTTCTTTTCTCTATGTCAAGATACTATCCACTTTGGGTGGCATTGACTCGCCTGCACGGGTTTAATCACATCCACCTTAATGCATCTTTATTAGGGATCCGGTCCTCCCTTCCCCACATATTAGGACTTTTCATAAACATTCACAAGGTAAGGAAACAAAACATCTCATAAACCAACAAAGTCAACATTACATCACTGCAGGTCACAAAAAAAAGAACAACAAGGAAGGCTCAGAATGGAAACTCAAAATAGCTTTGGGTACTGGGCACGCATTTGAGATTCTCGCTCCCAAGTACTCTTCTCAAGGCCACCGTGCCTCCACAACACACGAACCAAAGGGATGGTTCATCCACAAAGCACTTTCTCCTTTCAATCCTTGATCCTCACTGGTTTCTCCATGAAAGTAGTGTTGTCCCCTATATCCAATTCTCCCCAGTCAATGACATGGGAATCATCATATAGATATCGACGAAGCTGGGAGACGTGGAAAATGTCATGGATCCTTTCCAACTGAGGTGGCAACGCTAGCTGATATGCCACCTCACCAACTCTCCCCAACACTTCAAAAGTCTTGATGAACCTAGGAGAGAGTTTTCTCCCCTTGATGAACCTTCATCGCCCACGTCAAGCAGAAACCTTCAAGAACACATGGTCACCAACCTCAAACTCCAAGGTCCTCCTCCTATGATTGACACATATGACTTCTCTTGATCCTGGGATGCCTTCATCCTCTCACACACAAGTTAAACCTTATCTATTATTATATGCACTACCTTTGATCCAAGAACACCTGCTTCTCTAACCTCGGTCCAGCACATGGGAGAACAACACGGCCTCCCGTACAAGGCTTCAAATTGTTTCATTCCAATAGTAGAGTGATAGTTATTATTATAGGAAAACTCTATTAAGGTAAAATTTATTTCCCATGATCCCTTGAAGTCCAAAACACATGCTCATAGCATATCCTCCAATGTTTGGATGGTTCACTTTGTCTACCCATCTGTCTGGGGGTGGAAAGCAGTGCTAAGACGTAGATGGGTGCCAAAATCATACTGCAATCCCCTCCAGACTCGTGAGGTAAACCGTGCATCCCTATCCAAAAATATGGACCTCGTAACTCCATGAAACCGCACCACCTCACCCACATGTCTCCATGTTAAGGTATCCATCACACTTGAATCCTTAATAGCTAGGAAGTGGGCTGATTTCGTCAACCAGTCTACCACTACCCAGATAGCATCACAGCCTCCTTGAACCCTGGGTAGTCATGTGAAGAAATCCATCGAGATGTCATCCCACTTCCACTCAGGGACATCTAAAGGCTTCAAAAAACCTCCTGGTATGTGGTGTTTAGCCTTCACCTGCTAACACACTAAACACCTTTCCACGAACTCTACCACTGCCCGTTTCACCCTAGGCCACAAAAACTATTCCCTCAGGCCTTGATACATCTTGTAAACTCAAGGGTGTACAGTTATGAGTGAGTTATGGAACTCATGGAGAACTCCCTCGCACATCGCCTCTAGGACATAAAACTTCCCTCAGAAAAGCATCTGATTCTGACCATCCTCTGACCATCCTTCTGGAGTATTTCCTTAATTAACCCAATCGCGCATCACTTCACTCTCTAAGTCTCCCAACTGAGACTCCTCCACCTACCGCAACAGAGAGGACTGAACTGTCATCTAAAATAGGAAACCTCTACCACCATCCACCCTTGCATCCAAGTGTAGGGCATCCAACTCCTCCATTGCCTTCCAAGCATCCACAGATTCCTGAATAGCTTCCCTCCATGACATCCTGCTCAAGGCATCAGCCACAACGTTCCCCTTACCTTCAATGTAAGAGATCTCAAAGTTGTAGTTCTGAAGAAACTCCACCCAATTTCTTTGTCGCAAGTTCAGGTCCCACTGGGTAAAGATATGCCTCAAACTCTTGTTATCCTTGAATACCACAAAGTGCTCCCCAATGAGGTAATTTTTTCACAACTTCAATGCGAACACTACCGCTGTAATCTCTAGGTCATGGGTGGCATAGTTACGCTCATGAGGACGTAATTGCCTAGACCCATAAGATATCACTCCCCACTGCTGCATCAGAACACACCCCAGGACAAGTCCAGAAACATCAAAAAATACCTCATACAACACCCCTTCCTCTGGAAACCTGAGCACTAGAGCACTGGCCAACCTTTCCTTTAGATAGCTGAATGATGCCTAACACTTATCACTCCATACGAAGGCCTGGTCCTTTCTGGTCAAAGCTGTCAAAGGAGATGCAACTCGAGAGAAGTTAGGTACGAACCTCTGGTAATAGCCTGGAAGACCTAGAAAACTACGAACCTCATTCACATTCTTGGGTTCTTCCCACGAAACAACTGCTTCAACCTTTGACAGATCAATAGCTACTCCTTGCTGAGACACCACGTGTCTAAGGAAATGCACTTATCATGTCATGAACTTAAACTTGGACAATTTCCCATAGATATGGTAATGTCAAAGGATTACCAAGACCATCCTAAGGTGGTTAATATGTTCCTCCTCTAATCTTGAGTAGATCAAAATGACGTCGATGAACACAATAATGAACCGGTCCAGAAACTCATGGAAAACAGAGTTCATGAGCCCCATGAACACAACAGATGCGTTCGTAACACCGAACGGCATGACTATGAACTCAAAGTTCCCATACCTACACCTAAAAGCAGTCTTCGGAATATCACTATCCTTCAGCCTTAACTGGTTATACCCAGACCGCAGATCGATCTTAGATAACCAACCTACTCCCCTCAGCTGGTTAAAGAGATCGCCTATCCTCAGGAGAGGGTAACGGTTCTTGACTATTACCTGATTCAGTATTCGGTAGTCTATGGACAGCCTAAGACCACCATCTTCCTTCTTTTCGAACAATACCGGAGCACCCCATGGTGACGCGCTAGGTCAAACAAATACCTTATTCATTAGATCGTCAATATGAATCTGCAACTCCCACAACTCAGAAGGCGCCATTTGATAAGGAGCCATGGAAATCAGATGGGCACTGGGTTGTAAGTCCATCTCGAACTCAATGTCACGTCGAGGGGGTAAATTCATAACCTCCTCAAGAAAAACATCCAGGAACTCTCTACAAACTCTCGAAACATCCATCATCTTGGCATCCACTGATTCTTCTAGAATCTCGGCCAACTTAGAAATAAGTGGCTCCACACTCCGTCTCCCCACCTGACAACTCCGTTCACAAACAAAAGCCACACACTGGCCATCCTCATTAGAGAACATGACTCTTCTTCAGAAGTAATATATAACAGCATGCACAGAAAAAATCCATTTGATGCCTAGGATGACGCAATATGGATGCATTTTCTACAGAAGGAGATCCCCACTAGACTAATGCAGCCCCAACATCAGTCTACATCGTCGAAAAAAATCAAACACACTGGTATGACCCCCAACTGGTGTACTCAGCACTAGGTCCATGGAGAGTCTCTCTATGTCTAGCCCCAAGGCATGGGCTAAACCGGGTGTAACGAAAGAGTGAGAATCTCCTGAATCAAACAAGGCACGGTCAAGAGTGCTAAACAAGCTGATCGTACCTCGAATGACTTCTGGGCCTGCTGGAACTGTTGCCTCTGCGGCGTGCAACTGCCCACGCCGAGCTCCTCTACCTCTTGGGTGTCGGTCGCCTCCCCGACCATGCCCTGGTTGAGGTCCTTGAGGAGCACCCTAGGGTCAGCCTCCTACTGCCACGTCTGCTCTCGGAGGAGTGGGAGCTCACTGTCCCTGTTGTTGCTGCTGAAAGGGCCTGGCTGGAAACTACTGCTGCTGAGGCGGGCATTGAACCTGTCCACCCCCACTGTACAACACTCTGTTCAGGCACTGATTTTGAAGGTGCCCATGACTTCCACAGATGAATCACCTCGGTCCTGGGCCTGCGAGGAAAGGGTGAGGACCAAGAGATCAAAGCTAGAACTATTGGGGACTACTCCCCACTGGTCGAAACCTAGAAGGCCCTAATGTTGGAGGCCTGCTGCTGACGGACTTCCCCTTTGACGAGCCCAATTGGATCCCCTCTCACAGCATACCTCTCATCGTGTGTATCCTTTCTACCACTTCATCCTTCTTCTGGACCTCCAAGTACGTTGGTTGGGTAAAGGGAGTAATAGGATACTGAAGAGAAGGATGGAGTGCCTCCTCTAAACGTCTCACCCGAGACTCCTCATCCAGAAAAAGGTCTAGAGAAAAATTAAGGAGATCCTTGAACTTGATTCCTATCCCCCTTACTAACATGATCCCCTACTGAAGGGAGAGTATATTCTACCTCTTTTCCACCTTTATCTTGGAAGAGAGGAATTCTGCTCAGAATTCCCTCTCGAATTCATTCCACGAAACTTCAGCCTCCCTCCTCTCCCCAAGATAGAGAGTCCACCACTGACGTGTCACTCCAAGCATTTGGATTACAGCTAGAGGAACCCAGTACTCTGTCGGTGCCCAGATCAAGCTGAAAGCTATCACAAGCTCTTTGAGCTAGCACTCTGTCTCCATGTTCAAGACGCTGCCCTCTTACTTCCCAAGGGTCTGTCACTAAAAGACACAAAGCGTCATCTGCCACTGGTCATCCTCCTCCTCTCGGTCATCCCTCTGTTGATCATCCAAATCAGCCTCTTGGGTCTCAATCTCCCGTACTACTTGTGGTCGTCGTCCGGGTGTCATACCTGTAAGGTAAACAAGGAATGCCAAATCCCAAGTAGTTTAGAAGATTGCTTTTAAAAATTGTTTAAACTTTTTATTCATTAAAATTCCCAGACCACCCAGAACACACAAGAACACAAGTCATTATGATGCATGTACCTTTCTTAGGGTCTCTACCCTACAATCAGTATAGCCTCACTTGGTCGTTTAGTAGGTCCAGAGTCCTTGTATCGGATCATGGGGGGGCCTAAAATCTTGTGTCCTAGCCAGTCTTATCTGGCCTATTTCACACACCAAGATTACCTAACACTGTTATCCTACCATCCCAGGCAATCCTCACTTTGCCTAAGCCCAGGCTCCATCCTATCTCTCAACCTCCCTATAATACCATTCTGTCATGACCCGCCTTCACCAAGATGAGGGAAGGTACAGCGAGTTTCCAAACCCTTCCTTCCTCAAGTTGAAGGAGAGATAATGATCCCCAAAACCAGCCTTCAATAGGTCCCGGAGTGGTGACTAGCACCAAGGGTATAGAATCACACACAAAATGGAAGGCATTACCCATTTTATTTAGTAGAATCAAAAGATAAGATGGTGCATCCCTGATCAAAACCAAAAATGGAAGTAAAATTAAGGAAAAAACAAACCATTCCCATATGCATGTTCCAAAATTAAGTGCTACAAAAGTATAAGAAAATTCCATGGAAAGTACCGAAGAAAAGAAAAACAACAACAAAAACTGCAACTGTCCTAAATTACAAACTAGTATGGTCCCTCATGATCCTCTAAGTCCTCCTGGACACCTTAAAATAGTTTTATATACATAGGTTGATTATATAGGTATACTCAGTAGGGAAAACCAAAAGCTCTCGTGCACAAGTGGGGATGCATTCTAATGCCCTGTGAGAAAAGGAGACAACTGAAGCACCTAGAAAGGATTCTATCCACCCAAACTCACTGAGTCATACTCCCCAAATAACTCAAGTCAAGTAAAGTAATAGTAATAGCACATCAACATTTGGGTACCCCGCACCACTTTCCCACTTGTTATTGAAGACATCCTATGTGTCAGACCTTCCCCGCCATTTTCATCGCAGTCCCACTGCCATACCCCGCCCGCACACGCCTGGGCTACCACAACCACACATCCCTCCCACAAACACCTAGGCCACAACCACGCATAACCACGCCACAAATACCTGGGCCAGAACAACTACCGCCATGCCCGAAGACACTTGGGCCTCATCTCGAAGACGCTTGGGAACAACCTGCTCGCACACACCTGGTCCAACTACCACAACATACCATGATTGAATAATCTAGGGTTATAATGGACCATAGGCCATCACATCCTACCCAAAGAGTCTTGGGATATTCGGGAAAGGGAGAAAAAATGAGCTAATAACCATCCACTCATAGAAGTGTTGGGAAAAACACCCTCCCCCGTGAAATGGGGGTGTTCGGCATGAAGTGATCAACTTGGATGGGGCACGAATAAGAAAAATAAAAACTAAAATTATATATATAGGTAATGAGCACTCATCCCAACCTAGGGGTTCCAAACCATCCCAACACAAACACCCTCATTACTATTCATTCATAAAAGCACAACAGCCACAACCAAGTCACAACTCATTCCCAGAAACCAATTACCCATTAAACCCATTCTTGTTTTTATATTCAAGTGATTCCATTTAGATAATTCTTCACTACCGGTCTACTAACAGGCATATCCACAATTCAAGTAAGGAAAACAACCAAACAGAAATTTAAACATTCACACCCAGTTCTCATGTAAAGTCACAACTGGGATCCGTGAGATCCCTCAAAGTAATGGAACCAAACCAAGCCCCAATATACAACCCCACACGACCTTAGGTCCAAGATCCCACAACTTCTCAATAGGGGATCCCATCCCCATCCATGTCACCTTATAAGCATCAACCGTAAACATCACCAGAACATAGTAAGGAAGTTTTCAAATTTGAATATGCCATTCATTTAGTTATGTATTTCTATTTGGTTAACCGGGGTGATCAAACAAGGATTATTATTCACTAGGAATCCATTTAGTCAACCGAGTTTACATGATTTACCAGTTTCCATGTTACAGTCATTCAATCACATAAATATCCAGAAAAACCAGGGTTCATTAGTGCGCAAGAAAGGATGACCAACGACCACAATTTTCAGTGGACATAAACCCATTCAATTCACAACATATAGGAAAATATAAAAGAGTATAACTCATTATCAAACACACACCTTCATTCTTTAAATCCATTTATCATCTTCGTTAAGGTTTGGTTTCATCCATCCCCATAGGAAAATTTTTCATACCCACCCAACATGATACACAGTAAGAGAGATAAAGGGAAAAACCCTACTTGTATGATCAACGATCGATGTTTTTATTATCATTCCAACAATAGGGATGAGTGACTTGAAAGGGTCCAAGAATGAGCAGGAAAGTCTCCAACATAGGTGCACCACTAGCCTCGGGAAAGGGGCCACCAAATGTACCAAGGAAAGAAAGAAACCAGCCAAGAAGAAGAATGAAGGAATTTCTGTGTGATAAAAAGGTGAGATCCTCAAGTTACAGCATAAGAATTTTGAATGTATTTAAAGGAAGAATGTGGTATCACCATGCTGTTGGACAGTTACACATGAAGGTATTAATTCCTATTTAATAATTCCCATTGGAGGGGTGGACATAACTATTGTGCACAAAAGGATTTCATTTAAGAGAGGAAAACTAGTCTCTTGAGTATTTCCCCACTCCTAGGGATTTAAGACATTGTTTATGGCGTTAAAAATGACTTTGAACCACTTAAAAATGTTAAAAGACTTAAAAGTGGTGTTACAAAAAAATGGGGAAAGAAACCCCGACACCCCTTTGTGGCCGATTTGTGAGACTCATAGGTGAAACCGATCGATGGAGCTGATTGGGTAAAGTTGGTCTAGTGAAGCTGATCCTTTGAAGCTGATCGGTGAAGCTGATTGGGTGAAGCTGATCCTGTGAAGCAGATCCTATGAAGCTGATATGTGAAACTGATTTGGTGAAATCGATCTATGAAACCAATTTGGTGAAACCAATATGTGAAACCTACTTGGTGAAACCGATCTGTGAAACTGATTTGGTGAAACCAATCTGTGAAACCAATTTGGGGAAACTGATCTGTGAAACCGATTTGGTGAAACCGATCTGTGAACCGATTTGGTAAAATCGATCTGTGAAACCGATTTGGTGAAACCGATCTGTGAAACCGATTTGGTGAAACCGATCTGTGAAACGGATTTGGTGAAACCGATCTGTGAAACTGATTTGGTGAAACTGATCTGTGAAACTGATCTGTGAAACCGATTTGGTAAACCCGGTCTGTGAAACTGATTTGGTGAAACTGATCTGTGAAACTGATTTGGTGAAACCAATCTATGAAACCAATTTGGTGAAACCAATATGTGAAACTGATTTTGTCACAAACCAACCCAGGTCGACCCTGAACCGGTCACCCAAGCTGGCCTGCGACATGGCTCAAGGGGTGTTTCCGATCCCCACGGGCTAGCAACCAGTGTCGGGCATCAAAATTAAACAGGTGGGAACGATTTGTTCCAATAGAAAATAAACTAAGCAGCGGAAAATAAATAGAAAAAAATCATACAAATAAAGAACAACCAACAATGCTACTAACCTGACTATGAACAAAATTCCACGTGACCCTGTGGGTCACTCTCCAATACCACAACCAACGTCGCTCAAGGAGAACAACTAAAGCTGGAACCCACAACAGAAATAAAAATATGAAAACACTATAGGCATGAGTATTAAAACTCAGTAGGCTAGCCCGATAAATCTATTCCCAATGCACTACCTTTAAATTAAAAGAAACACCATTTTAAGTTTGAACTACAATTTATAAAAGTAAGGTTTTATACATGTTACTCAAAAACAAAGTACGAGTCATTGCCCCTATCCATTTCTCAAAAACCCAAGTCATTATTTTAGTGAGACATTAGCATTTTTCAAAGGGGAAGTGATGTTTACATTTTCAATTTGCACAAAAAGTATAAAACACCTTTATTTGAAAATAGTTTTCATAAACCACTTTAAAACCACACATCACTTTATAGTAAAAACACTACACATGAAAACACTACAGTAGTCACACAGTAAGGGCAATGAAAAAAAATATATACAAGTACCATATTCATCACAGCAAGTAACTGAAAGCCAACAGACATGGGTGAACCTAGGAGATCAAGAATAAACCAGAAGACACCAATACATGAGAAATCATCCTCGTTGACATGTCACACACGATGAAATCAAAACGCCCAATACGCTGGACCATCCTTTCTCAGGCAGGATGAGGGAAAATCCCATAGTAATAAACCCAATATATCCACCTATTATGGGCCACTGGTCAGTACCATAACCTACCAGTGCAGCAATCATTCTCAGAATATTCTCTCAATATTCCAGATTCCCGTGTCTTGAGTGTTTGGAAAGGGGGTGAGCCAACGGATTCCAATCGAGCATCCAATAATATATATATATATATAAATCACAACAGGTATCACCCTGACCCACTCCAAGGGACAACCTCTTGCCTTTAAACTACTCAAGTACCTAGGAGCCTCTAAGCGCGGCCTCCCAAACAATCAATTGCAACCAAGGTAGGAGAGTTATCCTAGGATGTTTTTTATCAAAACATTTTCATTGTTTTCAATAAATTTCCAAACGGGTATTAAATACATTTCACAGTCACCACTTTAAAAAGAATCAAAACACTTGTTCAAGCTTCAGAAGAAATCATTTATCATTAAAACCAGAACTATAATTGAAATTCTGTGAATTATGTTAAAAATCCAATCTGGCATTCTTTCACTATTGGGTGTCCTCTCATCATGAAAATATTTCAAGTGTCCTATATAAAATAAACGGCTCTTTTTACACCAAATAATCATTTAAAAATTTATTGTCTTATATTATCTCACATTTAATAAAATTAATAAAATATTTAATCTGAACAAATAGTGTGCGCAAACAGTAGGAAATAATGTAACTTAAATTTTAAAAAGCAGTGCAATGGGAACCTACCTCGACTCGCAGCTCGAACGCGACAACGCGACCATGTGACACGCCTCGCACAGGCGCACAAGAATGCACAAACCGATGACCGCGGTAACACGGGGTTACCTCGCCAATGCGCTGCAACCGCAAAGATAAATAAAATACATGAACATGGACTTAAAATAATCCAAACAAACAAACAATGCAAAATAACTGGCTCAACATGTTTTGAAAATGTCACATCAAAACACGTATCAAAACACAACCAATATCTATATTACAATCCAATCACGACCTTTAGACACACCAACCACTTTACAAACATCATATGCACCACATGATTAAAGTAATAAAACATTTGAATAATTTATAAAACATACGCAAATGGTGAAACCAAGGTTCACATCAAAACATACTCAGTTTCACATAAGAAAACACTTTAAAATAAAATACACAACATCATTACACCAAAACATGTCTCGCACCTAACAACCAACCCATAAAACATTTTATAAAATAACGCACCCATTTTCACACACAAAACATTGCCTCTTTCCATTAAAAATTATGTTCCCAACCCTTAAACATGTTCACCACCTAAAAAAATATAATTCACACCTAATAAACAATTGATTAAAGACTTCTATAAAATAACCAAAACAAAACCAATATGAAAAACACACCATTTTTTAAAAGAAAATACAATTTCATCACGCATGCATGTCAATACATTTGTAAAATTCATTTTGAACCTTCCAAACACTATTAAAACCCATTTCTTTGAAATATTGCATCAAGGTACACAAAAAAATAGAAATTTCCTTTACCAGAAGTCCATTCTCAAACAATGAGCACCCAAACAACTTCAGAACATCTAACACACTGCACAATAAAAACAAAAAACACATTTATAAAGCCACACTAGCATATTAAGAACATCTAAATAAAATAAACCATAGAAACAATTACCGATTGAGTGAAAATGCAACAAAACCTCACCAAAAGGGAGGACAACACCCCACAACGATCCGAAATCCCTAAAACCCCAAGAAAACGAGTCACACACCAACCATGGATTTAGGGTCCGTCCAAAATGAGGAAAAACATAAAAATTAATAAAACAAACCCTACGGTTGGAGCGGGGAGGATGCCGGCAAGGTAGGGGGGTCGGCTGTCCAAGTTGTGTGCGCCGGAAGGTGTGTCGGAGGGCCATTCGTCGATGGAGGGGAGGCCGAAGGCCGGTTACTGGCTCGACAAAACTGGCATGAGGTAGGGGCGAGGGAGGTGGTGTGTGAGTGGTAGCCGGCAGAGGAGGTCCAGTTCACGGTAGGGAGAGGCGGCCAGAGTGGGAGAGGGCTAGCGCAGGACATGGGACGCGGGAAGCGGTGAGCACCGGAGGCGGCACGGGGAGCTGGGGTGCGGGGTCGACGGCGCTGCTCATGCCTGAGGATGAAGCGGGAGGCTGGGCAGCGAGGCAACAACGAGGGAGGTCTGGCGAGGGCCTGCGGGGTGTTGCGTGTATGGCGCGCGGGATGGGCGAAAGGAGTGTCGGCTGGTCGCTGGGTGCCGAATTGCGGCAGGCGGAGGAGGCGGGTTGCGGGGTAAGGGGAGCATCGCAGCGCAGGGGGTGAAGGGGAAGGGCAACAGGATTTGGGGTACTAGGGTTTGGGTTATTTTTTTTCTTCTTATAACAATATTATTATTACAATATTAATAATAATAATAAACATAAGAACAATAATAATAATAATAATATAATATTAATAATATTAATAATATTAATAATAATAATAGTAGCACAAGAATAAAAATAATAAATACAACGAAATAAAGATTAATAAAAATAAAAAAAATATTTAATTACACCATATTATCAAAAATAATAAAGAATTGGAAAATACCCGACACCTGGGCCGACTGCGCGGCGACCGCCAACCGCGCGGTGGCCGTGCAAGGGTCCGAAACCCAGTAAAGGCGTTAAACGACAATAAATTTTAATCTGGGGCTCAGCCCGGACCTCGACGCGTACGCTCCGAACCAAGAAATAAAAAAAAAAATATAAAGGGAGGATGTAACAATTCTCCCCACCACAGACACTTTCTACCCCCAGAAAAATCACCCAGCCGAACGATGGACCAAACAAGAATCCATGCCCAAATAAAACTAGAAGAAAGCACAACATAAGAGAATGGTAGAACACGAGAGGGTTCTCCCCACCATAAGAAATCAACTAGCGTGGAAATTTAACACCTAAACATACCACCTCAGGAAGGGGGGCGACACAGGAACTCCCAACCGATCCAGACTAACCTCCATACCACGAGCGAAACAACACCTCCGCCAAACTTGGAGCTCTCGACTCAGACCAAAGAAGGCCCGAACACTAGAGAAAAACTCCGAGCAGAACTTAACCCAAGTGGTAAACCTGAGCATAACTGCAAACCTGGACTCCTCTGCGAGCACTTATATCTTCAAACAAACACCTCTAATCCAAGATTAACCCACTCAAGGTCCAAACATACTTTTAAGAAAAATGCATGATCTAGAACACCATAATCAGACAAACAAGACTGTTTAGATTACAAACAAACATGTTCATCCCAACCTCATGATGACACAATGAACCTACAATAACGCAAAAACTTTAACAGTGGAAGGATGAGAATGGAAGGACTTTAAATTTTTTGTTGCCAACACGGAACATGAAACCTGAACTGAGGTGTCACACCCCCGACAACTCCAGACTGCTTGCAAGCTTCACCCCAAGACCTATGGCTGGGGCTCGATGGTTGAAGCATCTTCTGCCTCACAGTCAGTCACTGGGATCTTCTAGTCACAGTGTCTTCCTTAGGTGACGCTCCCTGAAAAGCTTCTCTAGATGATCTAGACACCTACAATGATGGCACGTCTTCGGAGGGGTGTGACATGACGGCTTGTATGCCCTAAGCATCCATACTAACGGTACACCATTATACGGTTTGACAAATTGGAAGTTAGAGCCACTGCAGAGAACCCTTTAGAAACAAATTCACCTGACACACTCTGCTCGTCAGATGGGGGACCTTCACGAGCAACTGGATATGGTGGATTGCCAACCGTTTGCGCTCCGAAGACCAACTCAGCTAAGAACACCTCATGCACCAACTTCTCAAAAGTGATGCTCCCAAAAGGGGGGGAGTCGCCCCTTGATCTCTGGACGAAGACCCCTGATGAAGGGAGAAGTCTTCATCCAGTCCTACGACACTACCCCCAGAAAAATAGACACAAGATCCTTGAAATGGTCAACATACGCTTTCACCGTCTATTGGCCTTGTTGAATACGCGTGAGCTCTTCCCTTTTTCTTCATCTTCACCTCTTTAGGTATAATCCATCAGACAAAGATGACTTTAAAGAAAACCCACGTTATCCCAACTTGCAGTGATGGCGGGGCGAACAAATCCTACTTGTCCAGAGCTAGACCTTCGAACATACCCAAAATGGCATGCACTCTAACAGCTTCGGGAGTTCCCAATACCCTGAAGACGCGCTCAACCTCTTCAAGCCACTGCACTGTCTCTAACAGACTCCAATCACCATGAAGGACAGACAACGTCTAAGAAGGACCAAAAAATGGGCATGACTCATCAAAACTATGGGGACCTTTCTAGGCTGCATATCTGAGCAACATATAAAACACCAATCCAAAACCGATATCATTCGAAGCAACATCAAAGAAAGCACCTTCATCCAAAACAACCAGCTCAAAAGAAACAAGCAAATGCAAACACAAACCAAAATTCCTTTTTTTCAAAACCCCCTCTTTTTTTATTTTAAATTTCAAAACCGCCTTCTTTCAAGGCCATTTTCCAAATACTAAACCCACTTTTCAAACCAAATTCAATTTTTCAGAAGTCATTTTCCTCTTTATAATCCAATTTAGAAAACAAGGTTAAGCCTTTAATTTCAAACACACCCAGGTAATCCCATGAACCGCTACACATGTCTTCATCCACTTTCATTCATACGCACCAACACACACTTTCCACGCATCCTCTCACATGTGAAAATGTTCATAAGGAGTACCTGAGGTTTCATATCAAACCATTCTCGACCAATTTCCAAGAAAACACCAATTTTCCAAACCAAAATATTTCAGTTTTAAAACCCATTTCATAAATTTAAAGTCATTTAAAAGAAATCAGTCCCATTTTCAAAAACCCTTTTTCATTTCCAAAAATGCACTTACACCAACCATAACAAAAATGACACTCAACTAGCATCAAACCACTAGAGTGAGGGACTAATGGTCACACTTAACCTGGCGACATGGTAGTGGGCCATTCCCCAAGTAAGCGTCAACAACTAGGAGGAATTTAAACCATTTACCCGGACTCCACATGGGTCACTACTCCATGTGATATCACGATGTAACATCAATTTTTCCTCCGTTTTCATCCCTCAATCCAAAACTAACCAGAACAAAACAAAGAATCAATTCCCGAACTATCCCTGGCGACTCGAGGTTCAAAATGGTGAGGGTTCATGACATTCTTCTTGTACCTACCTCTCGAGTACCGATATCCCTAATCTCCATCTACCGGACACCCAAATCACAAGGGCCTGCCTCTGATACCATTTTGTCATGAACCAACCCGGGTTGACCCTGAACCGGTCACCCAATCCGGCCCGCGACATGACCCGAGGGGTGTTCCCGATCCCCACGGGCTGGCAACAAGTGTCGGGCATCAAAATTAAATAGTTGGGAATGATTTGTCCCAAAATAAAATAAACTAAGCAGTGGAAAATAAATAGAACAAAAGAAGATAAATAAAGAACAACCAACAATGATACTAACCTGACTACGACCAAAACTCCATGTGACCCTATGGGTCACTCTCCAATACCACAACCAACGTCGCTTAAGGCGAAAAACTAAAGCTGGAATCTGCAACAAAACTAAAAACAATAAAACACTATAGGCGTGAGTATTAAAACTCAGTAGGCTAGCCCAATAAATCTATTCCCAATGAAATACCTTTAAAATAAAAGAAACACCATTTCAAGTTTGAACTACAATTTATAAAAGTAATGTTTTCTACATGTTACTCAAAAACAAAGTATGAGTCATTTCCCCTATCCATTTCTCAAAAACCCAAGTCATTATTTTAGTGAGACATTAGCATTATTAAAAGGGGAAGTGATGTTTACATTTTCAATTTTCACAAAAATTATAAAACACCTTTCATTGAAAACAGTTTTCATAAACCACTTTAAAACCACACATCACTTTCTATTAAAAACACTACACATGAAAATGCTACAGTAGTCACACAGTAAGGGCAATGAAAAGAAAATATATACAAGTACCATATTCATCACAGCAAGTAACTGAAAGCCAACAAACATGGGTGAACCTAGGAGATCAATAATAAACCAGAATACACCAATACATGAGAAATCATCCTCGTTGACATGTCACTCACGATGAAATCAAAACGCCCAATACGCTCGACCATCCTTTCTCAGGCTGGCCAAGGGAAAATCCCATAGTAATAAACCGAATATATCCACCTACTATGGGCCACTGGTCAGTACCATAACCTACCAGTGCTGAAATCATTCTTAGAATATTCTCTCAATATGCCAGATTCCCATGTCTCAAGTGTTTGGAAAGGGGGTGATCCAACCGATGCCAACCGATCATCCAATCATATATATATATATATAAATCACAACAGGCATCACCCCGAGCCACTCCAAGGGATAACCTCTTGCCTTTAAACTACTCAAGTACCTGGGAGCCTCTAAGCGCGGCCTCCTAAACAATTAATTGCAACCAAGGCAAGAGAGTTATCCTAGGAGGGTTTTTATCAAAACATTTTAATCGTTTTCTATAAAGTGCCAAAGGGGAATTAAATACATTTCACAATTACCACTTTAAAAAGAACCAAAATGCTTGTTAAAGATTCAGAAGAAATCATTTATCATTAAAACCAGAACTATAATTGAAATTCTGTGAATTATGTTTAAAATCTAAACTGGAATTCTTTCACTACTGGGTGTCCGCTCATCATGAAAATATTTCAAGTGTCCTGTATAAAATAAACAGCTCTTTTTACACCAAATAATCATTTAAAAAATTATTGTCTTATATTATCTCACATTTATTAAAATTAATAAAATATTTAATCTGAACAAATAGTGTGCGCAAATGGCAAGAAATAATATAACTTAAATTTTAAAAAGCAGTGCAATGGGAACCTACCTCGACTCACAGCTCGAACGCAACAACGCGACCATGCGACATGCCTCGCATAGGCGCACAAGCACGCACAACCCGATGACCGTGGTAACGTGGGGTTACCCCGCTAATGCGCTACAACTGCAAAGATAAATAAAATACATGAACACGGACTTAAAACAATCCAAATGAACAAACAACGCAAAATAACTAGCTCGACATGTTTTGAAAATGTCACATCAAAACACGTATCAAAACACAACCAATCTCAATATTAGAATCCAATCACGACCTTTAGACACACCAACCGCTTTACAAACATCATACGCACCACATGATTAAAGTAATAAACCATTTGAATAATTTATAAAAAATCCGAAAATGGTGAAACCAAGGTTCACATCAAAACATACTCAGTTTCACATAAGAAAACACTTTAAAATAAAATACACTACATCATCACACCAAAACATGTCTCACACCTAACAACCAACCCATAAAACATTTTATAAAATAACGCGCCTATTTGCACACACAAAACATCACTACTTTCCACTAAAAATTATGTTCCCAACCCTTAAACATGTTCACCACCTAAAAAAATATAATTCACACCTAATAAATAATTGATTAAACACTTCTATAAAATAACCAAAACAAAACCAATATAAAAAACACACCATTTTTTAAAATAAAATACAATTTCATCATGCACGCATGTCAAGACATTTGTAAAATGCATTTCGTGCCTTCCAAACACTCTTAAAACCCATTTCTTTGAAATATTGCATCAAGGTACACAAAAAAAATAGCAATTTCCTTTACCAGAAATCCATTCTCAAACAATGAGAACCCAAACAACTTCAGAACATTTAACGCACCACATAATAAAAACAACAAACAAATTTATAAATCCACACTATCATATTAAGAATATATAAATAAAATAATCCACGGAAACAATTAATGATTGAGTACAAATGCAACAAAACCTCGTCGGAAGGGAGGACAACACCTCACAATGATCCGAAATCCCTAAAACCCCAAGAAAATGAGTCACACACCAACCATGGATTTAGGTTCCATCCAAAATGAAGAAAACCATAAAAATTAATAAAAAAACCCTACGGCTGGAGCGGGGAGGATGCCAGCAAGGTGGGGGGTCAGCTGTCCAAGTTGTGCGTGTCGGAAGGTGTGCCGGAGGGCCGCTCGTCGATAGAGGGGAGGCCGGAGGCCGGCTTCTAGCTCGGAAAAACTGGCATGAGGCAAGGGGCGAGGGAGGTGGTGTGTGAGCGGGAGCCGAAAGCGAAGGGTCGGTTCACAGCAGGGAGAGGCGACTGGAGTGGGAGAGGGCTGGCGCAGGACGTGGGATGTGGGAAGCGGTGAGCGCCAGAGGTGGCACAGGGAGCTGGGGTGTGGGGTCGATGGCGCTGGCCGGGCCTGGGGGTGAAGCGGGAGGCCAGGTAGCGCGGTAGCGGTGAGGGAGGGCCGACGAGGGCCTACGGGGTGTTGTGTGGACAGCGCGCGGGATGGGCGAAGGGAGCGTTGGCTGTTCGTTGGGTGCCGAATCGCGGCAGGCGAAGGAGGCAGGTTGCTGGGTAAGGGGAGCATCGTAGCACAGGGGGTGAAGGGGAAGGGTGACGGGATTTGGGGTACTAGGGTTTGGGTTCTTTTTTTTCTTCTTATAACAATATTATTATTACAATATTATTAATAATAATAATAATAAACATAATAATAATACTATAATAATATTAATAATATTAATAATATTAATAATAGTATCACAAGAATAAAAATAATAAATACAACAAAATTAAGATTAATAAAAAAATGATGTTAATTACACTATATTATCAAAAATAATAAAAATAATAAAGAAGAAGAAAATGCCCGACACCTGGGCCGACTGCGCGGAGACCGCCAACCGCGCGGCGGTCACGCACGAGTCTGAAACCCAGTAAAGGCGTTAAATGAAAACAAATTTTAATCTGGGGCTCAGCCCGGACCTCGGCGCGAATGCTCGAAACCAAGAAATAATAAAAATAAAATAAATAGAAATGGCAGTTGTGACAGATTTGGTGAAACTGATTTGTGAAACCGATTTGGTAAAACCGATCTGTGAAACTGTTTTGGTGAAACCGATCTATGAAACTGATTTGGTGAAACTGATCTATGAAACTGATTTGGTGAAACCGATCTATGAAACCAATTTGGTGAAACCGATCTATGAAACCGGTCTCTGAAACTGATCTGTGAAACTGATTTGGTGAAACTGATCTGTGAAACGGATTTGGTGAAACCGATCTGTGAAACCGATTTGGTGAAACCAATCTATGAAACCGATTTGGTGAAACCAATCTATGAAACCGATTTGGTGAAACCAATTTGTGAAACCGATTTGGTGAAAATGATATGTGAAACCAATTTGGTGAAACCAATTTGTGAAACCGATATGGTGAAACCGATATGTGAAGTCGATCCGTGAATCCGATCTGTAAAGCTGGTCAGTGAAGCTGATCTATGAAGCTGATTAGTGAAGCTGATCAGTGAAGCTGCTCTGTGAAGCTAATCTGTGAAGCTGGTCTGTGAAGCTGATCTCTGAAGCGGATCAGTGAAGCTGATCTGTGAAACCAATCTATGAAACCAATTTGGTGAAACCAATCTGTGAAACCGATTTGGGGAAACCAATCTTTGAAAACGATTTGGTGAAACCGATCTGTGAAACCGATTTGGTGAAACCGATGTGTGAAACCGATTTGGTGAAACCGATCTGTGAAACCGATCTGTGAATCCGATCTGTGAAGCTGATCTGTGAATCTTATCAGTGAAGCTGATCTGTGAAGCTGGTCAGTGAAGCTGATCTATGAAGCTGATCACTGAAGCTGATCAGTGAAACTGATCTGTGAAGCTGGTGGGTGGGACTGATTGATGAGTCCAAGACACCCCAACACTTAGAATTTGGCAAAGAAATGGACCAGGAGGGTCTGGGCCATTACAAATAATCTGTTATTTTAATAAATACTAAATCAATCTCTAAAGCCTCAACAATAATACCCAAAGTTAAAATTTAAACATTTTAAAAATAACTAACCTTAAAACTCTTTAAAATATTCCTAACTAAGTTCAAAACCCAAAAATTAGATAGATTTGATCACAAATTCTTCCAATATAAACTTAACATTTGATTGTAAATAAAACCAATTACTTCTAAAATCAAAAACCAAAAATGTATATGATTAATCATATGATCTCCAAAATATTGCAATCTTTCCCACAAGTATCCTAAATCAACATAAAGACACAAAAAAATCATATATAATTCACCCTTTATTCCTCAAATAAACTCCCATCATAGCCAAAAAATATATTTCTATTTACGATAATCATACAATGTTCTCAAAATAGTGAAATTCTCTAAAAATAACTTTAATCACTTTGTTACAAAATCACTTTTCAATGCCATTGTTATCTATATAATAAATCATATAATCCCAAAATATAATAACCCTTTTATCCCAATTAACCATAATTACCTCAACATCAAAAATCATTTTAACCCTAAAGGTCATCAGTGCCTTTCAAATTATGTACACAAAATATAAAGTGATTCCTCCTCAAATAAATTTTTCACTAAAACACATACAAAAACCAAGGGTTTTATTTCCATAAATGTCTCCCCAAATACCCTTAATTATCTTAAACACCCATCACATAAAACTTCAAAAAGGTATTTATGCCTTTAAACTTATGGTCAACCTTAGACTTATTAACCCACGATGTTATCTAGAACTTTTAAAATATCCTCATCTAAATCATTCTAACCTCTAAAGTTATCTAAACCTTTGATCCAATACCAACAATAATTCCATGTACCATAAACAACCCATAATTACATGTTTTATAACAAGGGTTTCATTTTCTTACATATACATGATATTTTTAGTTTATAGTTTTATATGATTAGGTAAAAAAATTACATAATAAGTAGATATTTCCATAATTTATCCATTTTTTCCACAAAACAAGTTATTTATAAATACACACTTGCTTCGTTCATGGTAAATCCCATATCTGGAACTCTGACATTATTAGTGTTTCTACTCATCCTTAATCCCAATGAAAATAAAATGTTTTCATTGGTTTTTATTTTTATTCTAATTATTTTAATATGTTTCAATTCAATTCATATTGGTTTTTTTTCTAATTGAATTGTTTCTATTTTATTTTGGTTTGTTAGGTTATAGTTCAATTCAATATTAGAGAATACAACTCAAAGAAAACTAAAACTGATATATATTGAAAATTCACATGAAGGACAAGTTGGATACAAAATATTTGTAATAAACATTAAATAAATTTAAATAGTACCAACAAAAACAACCCAAGTCAAGATAAACCAAAATAACTGGGAACACAAATGGATGATTCTATATATTACCCACTACAACTTTAAGTTCTCAATCAACTCTAAAAATTGAACAATTGGAGTCATCATAAGTAATAAATTGATCGAGTGCAATGAGGGCAGCGATGGTATCAATTTTATCCCCACCATCATTAAACATATGTCTTGGTATTACTTTAATAATGACACCAAATTTAGGTATCAAATGATGTTTCACATAAAAAATTGTTTCATTATTGATGCCAATATATATGGCTCATCAGTAGCAAGAATATTATTCATGTCAATAACTCAAAATCTATAATCTTTAATAAATTTTTCATGTATCTTCATCAAATCAAACCAATTTAATTTTATCATGGTGTCTCGACCATGAGATTAATAATCCAATATTAGTATTTTCTCAACAACTCCATAATAAGATACATTTTCAAATCAAGTTATACTATTTAATACACTGGTATAACAATCTATTATGGCAGTTACCACAATACCATCATGTTGTGTTATCATTTCCATTACTCATTCAGTGATAATAAATGTGTACCTATTGATCATAATTGAATTTCATTCACGAACCATCGAATTAGGACCAAAAGACAAAGCTGTTATTTCCTCAAAGACAAAGTCAGCAGGTAAAATAAATACCTAAAATATAAATAAATATTAAAATTAACTGAATGTCAATTTTTTTTATTTTATTGTAGTAATACTTATACCTTCAATTTCAACCAAGAAGAAAACTATTTTCTATGAAATGTATCTCTCCTTCTCAAAGATAAAGAACAGTGATTTCTATTTATAATTTTTTTAAGTTACCTATGCAAAAATTTAGAAATATTTTAAAACATATGTACAATTACATGGGATGAGATAACATATACATGTTCAATTTACTTACTTGATGTAGTCATCGAACAAATCACAGTTAAAAAAATTGTATGATGTGTCATGTCCCGCTCTTCAAGTATTAATGTAATAGATGTATATAATTTAAGAATTCACCCAGTTTAGGGAGGTGATGGAGAACTAGGTTTAATTTTATCATATTTCACTTCTTCATTTCTCATTGATAGGTTCCATATCGTGGTCACATCATGAAAATACATTGAATAGAAATCCCTGAATTCTTGAGTCAAGTAAACTTTCACAATGGAACCTTTAGTATGACTTCTATTCAAGACATAAGAATTCAATGTGTACATATTTCTTTCAGTTGGATACATCCAAAGAAAATAAAATAGGTCCTCTGAGAATTATTTTATTTGGAATATGGACAGTTAGATGCAGTAGGCATGTGAAAAATAATGGAGGAAATAGTCTCTCTAACTCGTGCAAAATTAGTGGTGTCACTTCCTGTATCTTTTGAAAGAAATAATTGTACAACTTTTTATCACAATGATATTTATAAAAGTTTCATAATTGAATAAATTCTAGACTTAAATTATTGGTCAGTGGATGAAAGATTGTTATTAGAATCAACTCATAGATAAGGATGTGATAATCATGAGTCTTCAAAGATTTCATCTTAAACTCTATTCTATTGACCCATTTTGATATGTTTCTTGAATAGCCATCATAATATTTGATAGTATCTAGTACTTCTAGAGATTGATTTTTTTCTATAGGTTTTATCACATAAGAAGAATAAGGAACTTTCCATTTATTTTCCCTAATACACACAGGATGCAATTCTAGTCTGATACCTCAATCCACCAAGTCATGTTGAGATCATAAATCACCTTTTTTCTTCCCCTTGACATTCATAAGAATTAAAATCACATTTCACGTATATATTTTTCAATGTTCATTATGTCTAAGAAATGATGTAAAAAATTGGTTGGCCAATAAGGTAGTTTGAAGAAGATAATTTTCTTCTTCCAATGGTAATTAGATTCAGTGGAAACATTCTTCCTCTTTCATGATTTCATCTAACCTATCCCAAATGAAAAACAAACATCTTGAAATTCATTAATCACATCAGTTGCATACATACACTGAGGTGGAATTTTGGTCACTATGGTATTATAAAACCTTTGATGATTATTTCTATATGGATTATCCATTAACAAGAATCGTCAATACCTCATTAAACTAAAACTGCAACTATATTTAAGTATTCTAGATATTTTATTATTCATACAAATAGGATAGGAAAGTTTTCCCTTTATACTCTAGCCAGACATCATTGCATAGGTAGGAAAATCATTTATCATTCACATAAGCGCAGCATGCATATGAAATAGGTCTTTTGAATAGGCATCGTATGTGCATATACCCAAATTCTAAAGATGCTTCAAATATTTTATTAAAGTTTTCATGTATACATCTATCTCATTGCCTAGATCAAAAGTTCTAGATATGAGTATACCCATGAAAGTGAAAGGTTCTTTCATACACATCCATGGAGGAAGGTTATAAATGTGTACAAAAATTATCCATGTGTTGTGTGAAGTAAGCATCTGACTAAACAGATTAAAACCATCACATGATATATCCAACCTTACATTACACACATTAGATACAAAATCAGGATATTGAGAATCAAATGTCCACCATGCTAATCCATATACAGGATAAATGAACTCATCATTATCATTCTTTCTCTTGGCATTATGCCATCACATATTTATTGATATTTCATCATACATGAAAATATTTTGGATTCTAAGAATCAATAGAAAGTTCCAAATTAATTTCTGTGGCATATTAGATGATGTTCCATTAGTATTTGGATTCAATCGAGACATTCCGTATTTTATATAATCATGTTGGCTAGTGGTTTCCTCTGAGAATATGTTCCAATCTTTCAGGAAGGCATGTATTTTGTTTTTAGAAAATCCAAGTTCATCAACTAACTTACATGCCATATAATGGTTTGAGGGAATATCTGCATCATATGGAAGTAAGTCCTTTAAAAAGTTAATAATATAATTGATGGAGGTATTAGAAGTCTCATACATGGTTTTCCCATGAAACAACCACATTAAAATATCCAAATTTTTCATTTTACCACATTGCCATATACTGGAGTCATGGAAGAATCATTTAATCTTTCAACCCACTACCACAAAACTAGGTTTCCGTAGCACCACCCTTTAAAAGTGCTAAAAAAAGCATTGTTAAAAGTGACCCTTAATCATTGCTTTTTTTAGCGCTGATAAAGGAACCCCCATTATCAGTGTTTTTTTAGCACTGTTAAAGGGGGGCCCCTTTATCAACGCTTTTTTTAGTAGCGCTGATAAAGGGGGGGATTTATTAGTGCTTTTTCCTAGTGCTGATAAAGTGTATATTTGAAAAAATATATATAGTATATTTATATTGATATAAATATAATCAATATTTTTTAAATATGTTTTAGATAAGGATAAATGGAAATCTAAAATTAATGTATAAGATATTTAGTAAAATAGACTTATAAAATATTTTTAAAAATATTTTTAATTAATAATTTTGTAATTTTTATCGAGTAATAGTCATTTAATAATAGTTTGAATAGAAAAAATATTAAAAAAATTAATAAAAGATCAAAAATAAGCTGAAAATGAAACTCAAACTTCAAATTGCCATAACTTTTGATTCGGGTGTCTGTTTGAGCTCTACAGTATATCAAATCGAATCCTGCGATGAGCTCTACGTGATAATTATTTAAGAGAACCTTTTGTCACATATTTTGAGGGTAAAAAAGGCCCATAAGGCCTCCAAAACTGAGTTTTTAGTCGGGATACCCTAATTTTTTAAAATTCAAATAGATATAACTTCTGATCTGGAGGTCCATTAGGCATGTACCACATATCATATTGAATATCATTTCATGTTATTCGATTTTACTAGTTGTGGAGTTGAAACAGACTTTTGGATTAGAATTTATGGTCTTTTTAACATTATATGGCTTTTCAGATACACATATATATGTATTTATTTGTAAGTGTGTGTGTGTGTGTGTTGTATATATGTATGTATTTATTTATTTATTTATTTATTTATTTATTTATAAACACACATAAGAAAACATATTTTATAAATTTATTTAAAACTAATCTTATAAATATATATTAATATGCTAATAAATATACGGATAAAAAATTATAACTATATATATATATATTAATATATGAATATATATATATATATATTAATATATTAATAAATATATATATATTAATATAACTAAATATATTTATATTTATATATGAATAAATATTAATATATGAATAAATATATTAATATATAAATATAACTATATATATATTAATATATGGATATATATATATATTAATATATGGATATATATATGTATATTAATATATGGATATATATATATTAATATAACTATATATATATTAATATAACTAAATATATATATTAATATAACTATATATATATATATTAATATAACTATATATATATATTAATATAACTATATATATATTAATATAAATATATATTAATATATGAGTAAATATAACTAAATATATATAAAAATAAATAGATATATTAATAAATGAAAAGCAAAGCAATATGGTGGAGTGGTAAAGTCTTAGGTGCGTAGGCAACAGGTCCCGAGTTCGAATCCAGGGAAAAACAGGTCACGCGCGCGGGTGGGGAATTATGGCTAGCGCTATTAAAAGGGGTTGGGGAACTATTAAAGGCTTTGGGGGGTCACTGGGGCGTGCGGGCTGGGATGGGGTGGGGGCACTATTAAAGAGGGCTTCAAGCGCTGTTGAAGCCCCTGCCCAAATTGAAGAAATATTTTTTTATTTTTTTAAAAAAAAATTAACTTTTATCAGTGCTTTTTTAAAAGCGTTGATAAAATAACCCTTTTATCAGCGCTTTTGTTTAGCGCTAATAAATGACCCCTCTTATCAGTGCTTTTTTTAGCACTGATAAAAGGGGTCTTTATCGGCACTTGTTTTAGCGATGTTATAGGGGACCCCCTATCTTCCCCTTTATTAACAGTGCTTTTTTAGCGCTGTTAATGCCCTTTTCTAGCGCTAATAAAGGCTATATTTACAGTAGTGGCCTTTCAACATCATCATTTTCATTACATGTATCATGTGTACTCGTATCGTTTTCTTCTTGGATTGGAATCCTTTATTTCCCATGATGATGAATAAATGAAAACTGGTTATCTAATAAATTATCCAATCTAATCATCTCATTCAGATCATGAACATTTTGAGATTGTCTTTTCTCCCCATTGGGATACCAGAAAAAAGTGGTTTTTTTGAAAATCATATTTGGTGATATGTTAGTTAACTTCATCATGAATTAACCAATTACAACACAATTATAACATGGTATGTGTATAAGACCTCTATATGAAGTATTGTTAAATGGAAAATTTAAAAAACTCTCCAACTTGTTTTGAATTATTCTCAAGACCAATTAGTTTCATACATCCAACCTCTATCCATTCTGTAAAAAAATGTTATATTTCATGTTGTAAAAATAATAAAATAATATTAAATTCAAATCAAAAATATATTTAAGGAAATGAGAATTTTTCACTTTATATAAAACCTTAACTAACAAAGTAGTATATATGTGGATAATAATATTAAATACAACAAAATACTATATACATAAAAAATACTATATATATAAAACCATGATATTGAATTACATTATATCAATTAGTGATAACTATACATAATACTACACAAATTTTTGTATATAATTGTTGTTTTTATTTTTTCCCTTATTCTATTCACTTTTTGAACTTATGTTATTATTATTTTATATATTCATGTATAAAATATTACTATTTATAGGTAGTAATATTTGACAACACACATAAATTATGAATTTTGGTTAGATAAAGTCATAATTAGTGGTTTCTCATATTGAGGGATGTTAAATTGATTCCTTCTGAGATTTACTAATCATCACCCATGATTGTAGTTTTGGCTATCTATAATTTGGTATAGACCTCCTTTATGTTGAATTTAGTATCATTTTTCATTCTTTCTAGTGGTTCTATGGTATTTTTAACAACCAATTTATGTACAAAATAAATTTTCAGTTATTTTATAGTTTAATAAAACTAATATGTAATTTGAATATGTAGTTTCAATATGCTTACATCATTATAGTATGCAATCAGTGGGATTTTTAATTTTTAGTTTGAATATGATTACATTTAAAAATGAAGTTTTACAATGTAGTATGGTGTGCTTCTATATAACATACATTGAAATTTTCCAAGTGGAAGTGGGATTCATGATAAGTATGATAACATAAAAAATTGGTGGGAGTGTGTGCAATGATGAGTGAAAGTGAAATAGAGGTGGTAAAATAGATTAAGAGTAAAAAAAAGTGGAAAAACTAAATAAAAATTATGTGTGATGAAAAGCATGGGAAGCAATGGGAAAGTGTAAACAATGGGTGAATGTGATAAAATAGTGAGCAATTGAAAGCAGTAATGACAACATGATTGAAATTAATGGAATTATTCTAAGGGGGATACATTTGATTTGGTTGCTTGAAATGTTTTTCTAGGCATATGTTTTTATTATAGGATAATCGATACTCTTCTAAAGTGTTATGGATCTTCATAAAGAGTTGTTAACCAATCACTAACTATCCAAGATATTTTCCAAAAAACAAGACCAATTAGTAATAATAATTTAATTGATTTGAAAAGGCCAACACAATCCTATATTGTCACATGAAATTACTGTAGTTCAGTTCACTAGTGAACTTTTGGTCAATTTGTCAATTTATTACTTAGGAAGAAAAAAATTTATTGTTTTAAATATTTATTTTCTCACACTGTGCATGTCGGTGAAAAACTAAAAATAAAAAATGATGAGTGAAAAAACTTCCCAATAGAGTCAAATTTCGTTCCACATATCAAAAATGAAAGGGTGATAATTAGAGTAAGCAATCCATCATTAAAGAAGTATTATAGAGGGATTAATCTAATAAAATAATAAATTGAAAAAATAAAATTAAATAGATAGCAGTATTCCATATAGAGAACAGGAGAAACAAAGAGAGTAAACAACCAGAAAATTAGAAAATTATCCTTTAATAAAAATATGGACAACCCTTGTTTCAATAGCACACAAGCATATTTATAAGTATAAAAAGAAAGTAAATTTTGAAAAAAAAAATATATGGTGGAGTTTTAGAACTATAAAAAATGAAATTAATGGTTGATAGAAGAGATGAATGATTTGGAAGTCACTTATTTAATATTCAAGAAGAATGGAATTAAAACAAAAATTGAGAATAGAATGTCATAGGTAGGGAAGAAAATTGAACATTGATCACTGTGAAGGTTTAATGTTGATGAAAATGATATGGGAGGAGGGGGATCCTACATACTGGGTAGATTAAAGAAGGTTATACCAATGGTTTTTTAAAACCGTTGGGATAGTCATATCTATAAAAATGGTTTTTTAAAACCGTTGGTATAACCATATCTATACCAATGGTTTTGAAAAACCATTATTATAGTCATTATATAAATAGTTTATACCAATATCTATGTTGAACTATTGTAATAGGGGGCATATACCAATGGTTTTTGAAATCTGTTAGTATAGGTCTGGGTATATATTACTTTCCCACTGGTGATATTCAAAGTCAATTCCAAGGAATGGAATAAAATATACAATCTTGAAAGGAAATTACTTTTTTAATATTTAAAAATATATTTTTTGAAACCCCACATCGTAAAAAAGGATAATAAAATTTCCTTTTGAAAATAGAATAAAATAAATATGAAGTTCACTTGGAATAAAACATTATCAAGTTCTCAAATAAGGAGATCATTGGTGGGCAGTGAAAATATGGTCATAGAGAAAAAAAACATAATGTCTAAGGAATAATAGGGAATGATAGAGAACATGATCATGATAAAGATAATGAACAAAAAACTATAAATTAGTAGGGGATAAATAAGAACATTAATTTATCATAAATGAAGCTAAAAGAATGTCATTTTTATTTCAATATATTTTTCCTAGAGTTGAAGGATTGTTTTACTAACAAGATAGAGAACATGAGAAAATATACTTGATTTTTTTCCATTTCATAAGTACAATTTCATTCTTTAGTTATGATTTGATCTATTTCAACTTCTATATCATCTCTTACTCCAAGAAATGAATATTCAAGATAATTTTTTCATGCCTAAAGTACTAAAAATAACTTTCAAGGGATCTCAAGATCCACAAAATGATGACAAGTTATTTATCCTATTTCTATTCATTAACCAAAACCAAAAATGGTTAGCACAAGATAATATAATGTCTAGCATGAATAAACCTTCATTTGAAGAAATACTATATTAACCTTCAAATCCTTAACAATAGCACTCAAAGTTAAAATTTAAACATTCCATAAATAACTAACCTTAAAAATCTTCATGATATTCCTGACCAAGTTCAAAACTCAAAAATTAGAAAGTTTTGATCACATATTCTTCCAAGATAAACTTAACATTTATCTTCAAATAAAATAAATCACTCCTAAAATTACAAACCAAAAATGTATATGACCTAGTCATATAATCTTGAAAATATGCCAATATTGTCCATAAATATCATGAATCACCATACAAACATAATAAAATCATAGATAATTTACCCTTTATTCCTCAAATAAACTCCCATCACAACCAAAAAATGTATATTTTCATTTACCTTAATCATATAATGTTCCAAAAATAGTGAACTTATCTAAAAATAACTTTAATCGCTTATTCACCAAATTACCTTTCGATCCCATGGTTATGTATCTGATAAACCACATGATTCCAAAATTTTATAACCCTTTTATCCCAGTTAACAATAATTACCTCAACATAAAAGATCAACTTAACCATAAAGTTCATCAATACCTTTCAACTTATGTCCATAAAATATAAAAACATTCCTCCTAAAATAACCTTTCCATTAAAATATATACAAAACCCAAGGGTTTTGTTCCCATAAATTTCCCCCAATATCCCCTTAATCATCTTAATCTCCCATCACATAAAACCTCAAAAATGTATATATGCCTTTAAACTTATTGAAAATATATACTTATTAACCCATGATTTTATCAAAAACTATTAATATGCTCTCATTTGAATCATCCTAACCTCTAAAGTTATCCAAACCTTTGATTTAATGCCAACTATAAAGTCTCGTATCTTAAACAACCCATAATTACATGTTTTATAATAAGGGTTTTACTTTATTACATTTATACAGTTACAATTTTATAGAATTAAGTAAAACATTAAATAAAAATTTGGTATTTTCACAAAGTATCCTTTTTTCATAAAACAAGTTCGTTATAAAGACACACTTTCTTCGTTCAAGGTAACTCCCATATCTAGAACCCTGATATTATTAATGTTACTGCTCATCCTTGAGCTTAGTAAAAAATATTTAAAAACATGGGATAAGAAAAAAAAAGCTCAGTAAGGTACATAAAATAAAATAAACTTGTTATTCTATATATAAACATAAAAAATCCATAAGAAATTTTTCCTTTATTATAGTAAACATTTGATCTTAAAAATCTATTTACTTTTTCATGAAAATAAATTAATTCCTTGATATCTTTCTTAAAAAATTTCATATGAAATCATAATGTAAAAAATCATAATCATAAGTTTTTCTTGTAAAAAATGAAAAATCATGAACACCTTTCCATGAAGACGCCCCTTTCACCTTTATTTAAAAAAAGTCATAGACTTTCCTTAAAAACTTAAACTCATTTAGTTACCTTTTGAAATCAAAATATTTCCTTTATAAACAATTGAAATCATATCATGTAGTTACCTTGGTACATTATCCTTCCATTCACCCTTACAAGAATCCTTAAAATAGAATCACCTAACCGGATAATTCTCATATCTCTTAGGAGTAACCTATAATCGGTAAACTTTGTTGCTTTACCCAATGCATTGAAAACTTATATCGGGCTCACCCATCATCGGAGATATATCAGAATCACCAGTTGTAAGAACCCGGATCTTCGTTCAGGTATGTTTTCCCTTTTTTCTGGAGTTTTTAAGGAAAATAAATTTTCTGGAAATTTTAGAAGTACACCCTATGTACTTTCTGAGTACACGCCGTGTACTCTTCCCCGGCTCGAAGCCGTGTACTGGCTGTGTCCGGGCCACACACACGGTGTGTAAGGCTGAGGTGGAGGCCGGTTATTTCGGAGTACGACAAATTGAAGTACAAGCCGTGTACTCAAGAAGTACACATCGTGTACTTTCTTTTTTTTCATTAAACGGATCGGGGTCGCGTCTAACCCCCAGATTCATCTTCTTCTTCAGTTTTCGTCCGTCCAAGAGCGACCGTATGGCCAGATCTTCGACGAACTCCCGCCTCGCCGTCTGTTCTCTTATTCGAGCACGGTCAGTTGCGTTGGAAGCGCAGTGGTGAGTTCTTCCTTCTGTTTGAGCCTTGTTTCTTGATTCCTCCTTGTTTCCAAGTTATCGTGGAATGAAATTTTTGTGCGTTTTCTCAGATCTACATTGTTCAAAGAGTAATCTATCGTCGAGGTTCACGTATATCGATTTCCTCGGATCGAGGTAGGTGGTTTGTGCCTTTCTGTAGAAAGTTGATGAATATTATGTGCAAATTCCACCAATACCCTTGAACGGGATATTGCGTGTTTCTTATTTTTCCCTTGTTGTTTGCCTGCTTTGCTTGATTATTTTAGTAGAGGCTATTGTTTGTGAGTAGTGTAATTTATTTTGTGCTCAGGTTGCTTTTCCATGCTTGTTTTTCCTGTTGGGCGTTTTTCCAGGTGTCATACCTTGTATTAGGATAGTGGAACTGTCTCTTTTGATATGCTATTGAGCCTTAGTTGATAGCCAAGTAGTTCTTGAGGTTTACTTGGATGATGAATGCACGCTGAGCATGTTTAGTTATACTCAGGACTGTGAGAACCTAGAGTAGTAGACCAAAGGAAGAATTGACGGAAGGGCTTCTCCAGAGTGTCTTTTAATTATGATGCGAGACTATAGGGGGAATTGATATTGAGTGCTTCCCCAGAGAGTCTGTAGATCCATGACGCGGGCTACAGGGGGAATTGACATTGAGTGATTTCCCAGATATCCTTTAGCACGATACGAGACTATAGGGGGAATTGATGCTGAGTGCTTCCCCAGAGAGTCTACTTAATTACGTAGCTGAACCAAAGGGGTGAGACTGTGTGTGCCTCCCAGAGGGTTGATAGTACTATAGGTTGAACCATAGGGGTTAGGCTGTGAGAGATACCCAGAGGGTTACCTGTTTTCTTCTTGTTGCTGGTAACTTGCTTGTGTACTTTACTTATTAGAACTGTGGATTGTAGTTGCTTGTGCTTTCCTGTTTACTGCTTCTTGTTCATTTACTGTCATGTATTCATTGACTGTTAGTCACAAATATTTGGGTGATTGCCTACTGGGATTGTATCTCACACCCTCTTTTGGCCATGCTTTTGGGCCCAAGTAGACTATGTTGCTGCAGGTATAGACAAGGGAAAGCGCCCTTCTACTTCAGGATCTTGACTACACCAAGAGCTGGAGAGCATGGGACCGAGTCGTGGCTCGCGATGCTGAGGAGATTACTTTGTTTTCTTTTACACTTGGTTTCAGTTGTATTTCAGCACATTGTTGTGTTTTCTGTTTTCCTTATATACTTTTACCTGCTGCATCATTGTCATCATTGTTATATATCTACATTGCTTCTGCTATTTGGTTTCTTTTGTTATGCATGTTGTTTACTACTTCCGTTGTTTATTGTTGTTTTCTTACCTTGTATACCTTACCGAATGAGGGCATAGTTTCCCCATCGACTCACCGAGGCCCTCGTTGCTTGTCGGTAGCCTCTGACGTTCGGGGAAACGTGCTTGAGGTCATGTGGCGAACCGGGTACGGGGCACCAGTGGAGGGGCTCCAGACTCAGGACGTTACAAAGTGGTATCAAAGGGAGGTTCTTTTCTCTTGCCTTACTATTTGGAGACTTTAGCCAGGGATAGGACGGATTCGGTACTTGGTATTAAGCTGTGCCCGGGAGTAGCTAACCCGTGTACAGGGAAAAGCCATACTACCTCGTTAAATGCAGTTTTATGGTTTTGAGATTTTATGGTTGGTATGTTTTCACCTAGAGTGATTCGTATGACTTGTGCGGTTATTGTTTTGATATTTCGGTTCTATTGTTGTCGCAGCCCGATGAGATGAGGGTATGCCATCTCGTGCATCATATAGACACTTGTAGAAATCACATGTCATGCATTCTTGCCATGCTATCTAGGGTGCATTAGCGATTGCATGCTGTTGTGATAGACTTTGTGTAGATTATGCATGCTGTTGTGATAGATTCTTGATAGATTCTCTGCTGATATGCTAGAAAATTGTTTTCTTTGTTCCTTACTTAAAATGAATGCCAAATTTTGGTTTTTTAGGTGTTATGGGCCCTCATGGATCGTAATTTGGCACCTTTTTCCTTTGTTTTTAGTGTTTCTGGAATTCTATGCAGTTTCTGAGCTACTGCCTAGAAAAACCCAAAATACAAGGCGTGTACTTTTGGATACACGCCGTGTAGTTTTCAGGCCGTGTCACTGACCGTGTGAGCAGAACACGGTGTCGTGGGAGTAACTTCGGGAACACGCCGTGTACCATTGGTACACGCCGTGTGAGTTCGGAGCCGTGTACCCGGCCGTGTCACTAACAACACAGGCCGGGGAAGCTCAGGTAGAACACGTCGTGTCCATAGGGAACACGCCGTGTAGTCCTGTCCAGGTACCCGGCCGTGTCACGAACAACACAGGCCAGCGTGACCTTCTTTTCCACACACCGTGTTTGTTCGGAACACTCCGTGTAGTCTTGTCCAGGTACCTAGCCGTGTCACAAACAACACGGGACAGTGTCACCTTCGCCTATACACGCCGTGTTTATTTGGAGCACGCCGTGTAAGGTTCATCCGTGTAGACGGTCGTGTACTCAACAACACGGACCGCCGAAGCCTTGCCTAGTGCACGCCGTGTTTGTTTCAAACATGCCGTGTAGTCTCGGGTTGAGTCGGATCATGTGGGCTAGCCGTGTAAGGAGACTCGAACAGGGTAATAGTTTTAAAGTACACACCGTGTGTTGGGGTCAAAATGCCGTGTAGTTTGAAGTGTACATGACTTGTAGGGCAGGAGTATACACCCATGTCAGTGGCTTAAAAAGACACGTCGTGTGGTCATGTTTTGCAATCTTCTGTGTTTTCTTCCCCTGTTTCTGTTTAGTACTCTTGTGTTCTATGTCCTTGTTTTCCTGATCTAAGGTGTGTTTTTGATCTTTCAGAGCTATGCCTCCGAGACATCCTCCGGTCGTACGTCTGTCGTCAGGTAGTGATCAGACGCCAGACAGGGCTGATCAGGGACTTCCTATCGATCCCCCAGCCGAGCCAGCCTTGGCACCGGTTGTTATACCAGTCGCGGGCGATGATGCGCAGTTCAGGGAGGGTTTTATGAGGATGATGCAGGCCTTTCAGGGAGCACCGCCTCCTGCCTCGTCTATGGAAGACTTGACATGGGTCTTTCAGCAGCAACAACCTCCCACGTTCTCGGGGGAGGGAGGACCTCAGGCTGCAGAATCATGGCTGGAAGTCATGCTGACTATCTTCGAGCATCTGGAGATGCCTCTAGAGAGGCGGGTCAAGCTCACCACCTATATGCTCCGAGACTCTTCCAAGAGGTGGTGGGACGTGATCTCACAGGTGGGTCAGCAGCAGGCTATGACTTGGGAGGAGTTCCAGCGCGTGTTCTATGACTACTTCTACCCGGAGACCCTGAGGGCTGATCGATCCCGGAAGTTCATGAGCTTAGAGCAAGGTACTCTATCTGTCATGGATTATTCCTCTCGTTTCACTGAGTTGTAGCATTTTACACCCCTTCGGGATGGGAGTGGGGTGTTTTTGGCAAGGAAGTTTGAGGATGGACTCAGGCGGGAGATCCGCTCGCAGGTGAACATCTTCCAGCTGACTTCCATTACTTCCATCATCAACCAGGCACTGATTGCGGAGCGCAATCTGAGAGACTCTGAAGCTGCGAGCTAGGTCGGTTCTGATTCCAGAGTTAGTCTTCCTCCAGATGACAGCAAGAAGCGTCGTAGGGAGCCTACACGCGGTGATTCGAGGAAGTGAGACACACCATCAGGCAGCCAGATTACGTGCTACCAGTGTGGCCGGACAGGGCACATGAGGCCGTAGTGCCAGAGGGACCCCATGGAGTGCCGATCTTGCGGCGAGATGGGTCACCTTCAGCATTTCTGCTAGGTTTTCTCACCAGCAGCTGGTGACCGGGGTTCTTCCATGACTCCTCGTTCAGGAGCAGCACCGCCATTCTCTCACCAGTCAGGGAATTGGAGTTCTTCCGGTCGTTCGGGCCGAGGTGGAGGTCAAGGCCGTGGCGGTCAGCCTCCAGTCCCTCATCACCAGCAGGGAGGTTCATCTCATAGTGGTCAGTCAGGGGCGCAGGGCCGCAGTGCAGGCCAGTCTTTCGCCGTGGAGCAGACTTATCATGAGCAGGATCCCGACCCTTCTACTGTTTGGGGTACGATTTTAGTAGCCTTGGTTTTATCTTCAACTCTTTTCAATACTGGTGTTATGCATAACTTTATCTCTATTGTTGTTGTGGAAAGCCTTGGACTCTGCATCTTTTCTTCTGCCGACTCATTGACACTAGACACACCTTTGGGAACGATGACATCTAGTGTACGCCAGTGTAGAGAGTGCCCTCTCGAGATTGCAGGGTATCGCTTCTTATGGGATCTCTATGTCCTAGAGATGACAGGCTATGATGTCATCCTTGGAATGGACTGGTTGATTCCCTTCCGGGAATTCGTTGACTGCTATCATCGTAGAGTGAGTTTCGTCTCACCAGAGGGTGGATCTTTTCTTCATAGAGGCGAATGGGATGTTCGAGCGATTCAGGCGGGACTCGAGCATCTTGGGCTAGGAGGATGGACATCCCAGATTGCTATTATTTATTTGGATGATCAGGGGACTCCACAGTTGGAATTTCCTCCAGTGGTGGATCGCTTCAGGGATGTCTTTACATAGGACTTTTCAGGTTTGCCTCCAGAGCGTGAGGTAGACTTCTCTATTGAGATTGTGTCAGGAGCGGCACCGGTGTCCATTCTTCCCTATAGGATGACCACACCTGAGCTGTAGGAGCTTAAGAAGTAGTTGGAGGAGCTACAGGCTAAGGGTTTCATCCGACCCAGTACTTCTCCTTGGGGTTCGCCTGTTCTGTTTGCGAAGAAGGCAGACGGTACCCTTTGTCTTTGTGTGGATTATCGGAAGTTGAACCAGTTGACGGTCAAGAACCGATATCCCTTACCGCATATTGATGAACTCTTTGATCAGCTTCGAGGAGCCTGGGTGTTCTCGAAGATTTACTTGAGGTCCGGTTATCATCAGTTGCGCGTTAGACCATTAGATATACCTCTGACAGCCTTCAGGAGCAGGTATGGTCTATAAGAGTATACAGTCATGTCGTTCGGTCTCACAAACGCACCTGTAGTTTTCATGGCACAGATGAACCGAGTGTTCCATCCTTACTTGGATTCCTTCATCATGGTCTTTTTGGACGATATCTTGGTGTACTCTCACACTCGACATGACCATGCCACGCATCTTGAGATCGTTCTGAGTACACTGAGAGAGCATTGTCTTTATGATAAACTCTCGAAGTTCCACTTCTGGATGGATCAGATTCACTTCTTGGGTCACGTCATCTCAGAGGCAGGAGTATCTGTGGATCCAGAGAAAGTGAGAGTTGTAGTTTCCTGGGAGCAGCCGAAGAACGTCTTTGAGGTACGGAGTTTCCTAGGGCTGGCTGGATACTACAGACACTTCATTCAGGACTTTTCTCATCTAGCAGCACCTTTGACAGGTCTGACCAAGAAGGGGGATAAGTTCTTATGGTCAGATTCTTGTGAGTCAGCCTTTTAGGAGCTAAAAGGGAGGTTGACGTTAGCACCGATACTAGTCTTTCCAGAGCTAGGTAAGAGCTACACTGTTTACTGTGATGCTTCGGGTATCGGGCTGGGATCTGTGCTTATGTAGGGATATGGAGTCGTTGCATATGGATCTTGGCATTTGAGGTCACATGAGAGGAACTACCCTACACACAATCTGGATTTGGCAGCTGTTGTTCATGCCTTGCGCTGTTGGAGACACTATCTCCTGGGAGAGCACTTTGTGGTCTTCACTGACCACAAGAGTCTCAAGTATATCTTCACTCAGCGTGATCTGAATCTGAGGCAGTGCAGGTGGGTCGAGTATCTTCAGTCTTTTGATTTTGAGCTTGCCTATATGCTGAGAAAGGGCAACACCATGGTAGATGCGTTGAGCAGGAGAACTCAGATTCAGGAAGTTCAGGAGGCTAGTAGTGAGTGGCAGCTTATGGCTCTATTCTCTGAGATGCATCTAGTGGTTCACGACAGATGGGGACAGACTTTCCTATCTTCTGTAGCTGTTACCTCAATGCTACTTGATCGGGTACGGATGAGGCAACTATCAGACTCTTAAGGTTTAGTCCTGCGGGAGAGTGTGTCAGGGGAGGACCCTCTTCCTGGATGGACAGTGGGTGAGGATGAGATCTTGTGTTTCCAAGGACGTGTATGGGTTCCATCAGACATACGCGAGGAGCTGATGTGGGATTTTCATTCCTCGGTTTGGGCATTTCATCCTAGCGTCACCAAGATGTATCAGGACCTTCATCGCCAATACTGGTGGCCTGGTATGAAGAAGGATGTTGCTGGTTTTTTCATGAGATGTTCTACTTTTCAGCAGGTGAAAGCAGAGCATCAGCGACCATCAGGCCTCTTACAGTAGTTACTCGTCCCGGAGTGGAAGTGGAACGATGTCGCGATGGACTTCGTGACCGGGATGCCGAGATCACCTCGATGGAACGATACTGTTTGGGTTGTCGTCGACAGACTTACGAAGGTTGCTCACTTCTTTCCGATCAAGGAGACCTTCAGTGTCGATGATCTGTGATGACTTTACATCAGAGAGATCGTTCATCTGCATGGAGTTCCGTGCTCTATTGTTTTAGACAGAGATGCGCACTTTACCTCTCAGTTCTGGCAGGGACTTCAGAAGGCCTTGGGTACACAGGTACTTTTGAGTACAGCTTACCATCCCCAGACTGATGTCCAGTCCGAGCGCACGATCTAGGTGCTTGAGGATATGCTCCGAGCTTGCATCCTTGACTTTGGTGGTTCTTGGGAGAAGCATATCCCTCTGGTGGATTTTTCCTACAACAAAAGTTTCCAGGTGACCATTCAGATGGCGCCATATGAGGCCTTGTACGGTAGGCCATGGCGATCACCCTTATGCTGGCTGGAGGCAGGAGAGGCAGCTTTCCTGGGACCTCGTCTTGTTCAGGAGACTTCAGAGCAGATAGAGCTGATTCAAAAGAGGATGGCTACAACTCAGTCTCGACAGAAGTCTTATGCTGATCAGCGGATATGACCTCTGGAGTTCGAGGTCGGTGATCAGGTTTTTCTACGTGTCACACCGAGGTTGGGACACAAAAGGATTTGGATACAGGGTAAGCTTTCACCACGGTACGTCGAGCCGTTTGAGGTCTTGGAGAGAGTGGGGCTGGTCACCTATCGGTTGCAGCTACCTCAGAGGTATCGGGCCATGCATGATATCTTCCACGTCTCTCAGCTCCGACGTTATTTTTCAGACCCATCTCACGTCTTTCAACCCGAGGAAGTCAAGCTTGAAGCAAATGCGTCGTTCGAGGAGCATCCTATCCGGATTGTCGATCGTAATACGAAGGTTCTCCATGGGCGGTCTGTTCCTCTGGTATGAGTGCTATGGAAGCCCGAGCGAGTACAGGACGAGACCTGGGAGAAGGAGGTTGATGTACGATCACAGTGGCCGGAGCTGTTCGGGGTTTCTTCTTCTCCGCCTCGTTAGGGAAATTCGAGGACGAATTTTTTTAAGGGGGGAAGTTTATAAGAACCTGGATCTTCGTTCAGGTATGTTTTCCCTTTTTTCTGGAGTTTTTAAGGAAAATAAATTTTCTGGAAATTTTAGAGGTACACACTGTGTACTTTCTGAGTACACGTCGTGTACTCTTCCACGACTCAAAGCTGTGTGCTGGCTGTGTCCGGGCCATACACACGGTGCGTAAGGCTGAGGTGGAGGCCGGTTATTTCGGAGTACGGAAAATTGAAGTACATTCCGTGTACTTTCTTTTTTTCATTAAACGGATCGGGGTCGCGTCTAACCCCCAAATTCATCTTCTTCTTCAGTTTTCGTCCGTCTAAGAGTGACCGTATGGCTGGATCTTCGACGAACTCCCACCTCGCCGTCTGTTCTCTTATTCGAGCACGGTCAGTTGCGTTGAAAGCGCAGCGCTGAGTTATTCCTTCTACTTGAGCCTTGTTTCTTGATTCCTCCTTGTTTCCAAGTTATCGTGGAATGAACGTTTTGTGCATTTTCTCAGATCTACATTGTTCAAAGAGTAATCTGTCGTCGAGGTTCACGTATATCAATTTCCTCGGATCGAGGTAGGTGGTTTGTGCCTTTCTGTAGAAAGTTGATGAATATTATGTGCAAATTCCACCAATACCCTTGAACGGGATATTGCGTGTTTCTTATTTTTCCCTTGTTGTTTTCCTGCTTTGCTTTATTGTTTTAGTAGAGGCTATTTTTTGTGTGTATTGTAATTTATTTTGTGCTCAGGTTGCTTTTCCATGCTTGTTTTTCCTGTTGGGCGTTTTTCCAGTTGCCATACCTTGTAGTAGGATAGTGGAACTGTCTCTTTTGATATGTCGTTGAGCCTTAGTTGATAGCCAAGTAGTTCTTGAGGTTTACTTGGACGATTCACGCGTGCTGAGCATGTTTAGTTATACTCAGGACTATGCGAACCTAGAGTAGTAGACCAAAGGGAGAATTGACGGAAGGGCTTCTCCAAAGTGTCTTTTAATTACGATGTGACACTATAGGGGGAATTGACGTTAAATGCTTCCCCAGAGAGTCTGTAGATCCACGACGCGGGCCACAGGGGGAATTGACGTTGAGTGCTTTCCCAGAGATCCTTTAGCACGATACGAGACTATAGGGGGAATTGACAGTGAGTGCTTCCCCAGAGAGTCTGCTTAATTAAGTAGCTGAACCAGAGGGGTGAGACTGTGTGTGCCTCCCAGAGGGTTGCTAGTACTATAAGTTGAACCATAGGGGTTAGGCTGTGAGAGCTACCCAGAGGGTTACCTGTTTTCTTCTTGTTGCTGGTTGCTTGCTTGTGTACTTTACTTGTTAGAACTGTGGATTGTAGATGCTTGTGCTTTCCTGTTTACTACTTCTTGTTTATTTACTGCCATGTATTCATTGACTGTTAGGCACAAATCTTTGGGTGATTGCCTACTGGGATTGTATCTCACACCCTGTTTGGGCCATGCTTTTGGGCCCAAGTAGACTATGTTGCTGCAGGTATAGACAAGGGAAAGCGCCCTTCTACTTCAGGATCTTGACTGCACCAGGAGCTGGGGAGCATGGGACCGAGCCATGGCTCGTGATGCTGAGGAGCTTACTTTGTTTTCTTTTGCACTTGGTTTCAGTTGTATTTCAGCACGTTGTTGTGTTTGCTGTTTTCCTTAGATACTTGTACCTGTTGCATCATTGTCATCATTGTTATATATCTACATTGCTTCTGTTGTTTGGTTTAGGTTGTTATGCATGTTGTTTACTGATTCCGTTGTTTATTGTTGTTTTCTTACCTTGTATACCTTACCGAATGAGGGCATAGTTTCCCCACCAACTCACCGAGGCCCTCGCTGCTAGTCGGCAGCCTCTGGCGTTCGGGGAAACGCGCTTGAGGTCATGTGGCAAACTGGGTACGGGTCACCAGTGGAGGGGCTCCGGACTCGGGACGTTACACCAATCATTCATAAAAAAAATTACAAGTACCATATCATGAATAAAAAACATATAGATTTCACTTTAATCATAAAACCCATTTTAATTGGCATTCAATCCCATAAGCAAAAGCACTTCTAGTTTTCACATAAAGATGATAAAAAGTTTATATTTCCTTAGAAAAGCTTTTTAAAACTAAAAATTCACAGAATATTGAGAAAAATATTTTATTTTAAAATTAACATGTAAATTTTTAAAGGAATTATAAAATAAAATAAAGTTCATTATGGAGGTAAAATCTATTCACGCCCTATACGGTAAAAGAGATCATTCTTTTAACACTTTTATAAAAATTCAAATGTGAATCATATGAAAAACATTTGAAATGATTAATTTCATAATTTGTAATGAAATTAAAAAGTAGTTAAAAATTTCCTTAAAAAATATTTGAAACATAAATATGAACATTCTTGAATCATTTTATGAACATGGATATATAGGATAAATATTTTGAAAAGAAAACTTTTAAACAAAGTTTTAAAGGAAAATCTCTAACCACATCTCCTGCCTTATCACGTACATTATTTAACTCATGTAATGAACTTATATTAATTATTTAATTGACTAAGATACTTTTTCAGGTTTATTACCTTATCATAATATCTTTTATTTCATTTATTACCATGCCTTATATAGTTACTACATTGATTAAGTTGACCTTTTGAGGATGTTTTGTTCATAATCTCAAAACAGCTTCGGTAGGATAACCATGGTCAAAGTGGAAATTATTCCATTATCTAAAGAATATTAATCATGACATGATTATAATTTTTATATATTAAATACAATTTTAGAACCATCCATGAAATTCATACATGAAAAATGAATCACATAACTTCGTGGAGATTGTAGTGCACACTTACCCATGAACTATGTTATCATTTTTCAATGGAATAAAAAGTAAAAAAATAGATGATATATTATATTTCTAGAGAGATAATTATTTTATTAATATCATATATATTAAGTAAATACATCACAATAACCTTCTATGTGAGGTGGTGATGAAAAAGAAACGCATCGCTTCATAGAGGTGGTAATCAACATATATGCATAAGTGATATTTTCATTTCTTGTTGGATGAAAAAGGGGATAAAAAAGGTTGTCCCATAATCATAATAACATTTCAGTATATTTAAAATACTTATTTTATTATTTTATAATGATTAAAGAATATTTGAATAAGTTAGAAGAAGAAATAAACTTGAAATAGGTCAATTAGGACGTATACCTTCTCTTCAGATACCTCCCTTTGGATTACACCTTAAGCCTTATAGGATTGGTATTTTGGAAAGAAAGAAAACCTATAGGAAGTGGGTGGAGATTTTGTGGAGATATTTGGGTAGGTTTTGGACAAACTAGAGTGCTCAAAAGGTGTGATGAAAGGATGAGAGGAGGTTCCCTTTTATAAGTGGGAGGAGGGGCATCTTTCGAATTACTTAAAGTATTAAATTAATATAGATTAATTTTCATTTTCAAGTGGTACCAAATTGACATATTTCAAATATAGGATTACTATGAGTTGAAATATTCTCATCTGATAAAATTTGGATAAGTTTAGGTGATATTTTTACCCTTATCTCTTATTTTTAACCCCTCTAATGACCCTTTTGATGATTATCATGATATCAAAGTTTTTTACTGTATAGGATTCAAGAAAATTAATATAAAAGGAAAAGTGACTCATAAGTGGAAAATGGTTTATATGATCAGCCATATATCATTCACTTGTCTAAAGATAAGATTTTTGTGAATTTAAAATGATTAAATAAAATATTATTTAACATAATATACCATTAGTCATTCTCAGGACTTTACGTAGTTTTACTTTAATGACATCAAGATAGTGATGTAATTTGAATATAAATTTTTAATACATCACTAATATGTTATATTTATCTAAAAAATTCTTGGAACACAATAATTAATCCAATTTTTTTTACTTTTAATGTCTTTAGAAAACATTTACTTGATTTTTATATTACTTGATCAAGCATTGTGTCGGCATTGCGTAAGCACTTAAAATAATTATTTCATCACTAAAAATAAATCACTATGATAAAAAATTCATTTATATTTCAAATAACCATTTATAACCTAACATAACCTCTTTTAATCCTATTAAAAAATATTAGAGATATTAAAATAAAGAGTGGCATTTTGTTATTAAGGTCATTATCAAAGGCAGGTGGTAAGAAATTGCCACATTTTAAAACCATGGATGGTTATGGTAGAAACACACTTATATAATAAAATAATGAGTGTTGGGGAGATTTTTAGTTTTTGTCTCGTAGTTTTAACCATGTTTTACCTATTTTACCCTTATCAGAGTGATGAATATTTACTACAATTACTTTTCATAATGACCAAAAATAAAAGGGGACTATTTATCAAATTTGAATCTCCTCATTCTAAATATGAAATCCATTTTTCAAGATTCAATTTCTATAACTGATAGAAATCATTTTTAATATAATTCATGAAATGCAGTGAATTTTTTTTAAAAAAAATGCGTTTTTAATCTCAAAAATGAACTTATACCAAAATCAAGTATAATATGGATTCCTATGTAATTAATTAAATTATGTATAATTAAAGAAGAATTTTATATGTTTAAGGTCAAATTAAAAACATAATAAGACTTTTAAATTACTTAATTTAATGAAAATAAATGACAATTTTATAAAAATCGGTATTTTTTCAATATTCACTCCAAAATCAATCTTTACAGAAAAATCTCAAAAATTCATCCTAAGTCTATTATGAAATGAAAATTTCAAAATTAATTTGAATTTTTTAAATAAATTTTTTAAAATTGGTAGAAATTAATTATAATATTCACACAGAAAAAGCAATAAAAAATATTTTCGAATAAAATGTATTTTTGAAGCATAAAATGACTTTATTCTCATTGTATGCTCAATAACCATAATCAAATGAATGGTAATTCATTAAATTGGGTATATAATCTAATTATTTTGTTATAGTTGTCTACTAATAATGATAAATTTAATCTATAAGATGAAAATACACTACGCACATAAAAATGGTTTTTTATAAAAAACATCTCTTTTACCTTTAGAAGGTTTTATCTTCATTTCTTGTGAATTGATAGTAAATTTATTATTTATTATTCATTTATTAAGGAAAAAAATTCTTCATATATTTCATAATATGATTATTTTTAATCATACCCATAAAACAAATAGTTTGGTCATAATAGTTATATTTAAATAATAATATATCGAGATTCATTTAAACTCGCTATTGTGTATACACATGCTATGATATTTATCATTTAAAAAATCTAAAATCTTGAGATGTTATAGAGGGAGTTCATATCATTCCAACTTTGAATTAATTCAAAATTTTGGATGCGATAAAAGACATGTATAAAAAAGTGTGTTTTACAGTAGTGTTACCTTTACCCCATAAGCAACATCAAGAGATAGTGGAGAGGAAAGGAACTAATGGGGATGAAAACAACCTTGAACGAAATTGGGAGGTACTGGTTCCAGAGGGAATGACATGAAAAGTTGACTATTATATCAACTGACATGAAAAATAAACTAACATGAAAAATTAACCATACAAAAAATAGACTTATATCAACTGACATGAAAAATCTACCATGAACAATTTTTTGCATTGGTTATATAAACAAGGGATATGAAAATTATTAGGGTTTTATAAATATACTAGATATAGGATAATTAGTTGGTACTGCAGGATCCCTAGGCTTTGAATGATCGTTGACCTATATAGTATCAGTGGAGTCCAATGCCTTCTTATGAGGCTCAAAATATGTCTTAGTAGAAGTCGAATGAGTATGAATATAGAATTTTAGGGAGAATGAAGTAGAATGAAAAGAATCTAGCATAGAAATTTTTGGAAAAGTATAATATGGATGGATATTAGGATCCATCATTGGATAATGGGAAAATTGATGAGGAGGATCAGATGTAAATGGTGGGAAAAGTATAGGAAGCCTAAAAATCCCAGGTGCCTCTAATGACACTATAGGATAAGAAAGTGTGATAGATGGTATATATTATGAAGGGATAGGGTGTGATCGGGTATGATGAGTGGTACAAGTAGCTCTAGTACCACCCCCTACATTATATGGTTGAGCATCACTACTACTAGGTTCATTGGAGAATAATTGTATCCTAAGTGGTGGATCTTGATTAAAAGATAAAAAAATAATCACATGACATTATATGTTATTGATATATATATATTTGAAATAAAATACTCACAATAGGAACCAAAGGAGTAATTATAATCTCTCTCATATAGTTATTATTGTTTGAAATCCTCTTCCTTCATACCTCTTCAATGTTTTTCATTTCCTTCACTTGAAAACAAATATTCATTTAATTATAAATTCATAACTAATGTATAATCCAAAAAATAAAGAAGATGTGACATGAATTAATTGAGGAATATCAATTGTCAAACCAAATAAAGGATATATAGTGAAATAACAAAATCATATTATATTTAGTGGGAATAATATCAAAACATAAAATATGTTTCATAGAAAAATTAACATGTTAAAATTATCATGTTTAGCATGGGTATGATATAGTTTTCTTCTTCTAATTTTAATTTGATCCAATTAAGTTTTGGTTAAGTAATTTAGTTCATTTTGGTCAATTAGTTTGGTCCTTTTTTTATTTTTTTGGTTAGGTCATTTGGTTCATATTTTGGGTTTGGTTATTTTTCCATTTTTTTGGTTATGTCATTCTTTTCATTGGTTTTGATTTTCATTCTAATTAGTTTAATTTGTTTCCATTAAATTCATCTTGGTTTTTTTTCTAATTGAATTGTTTCAGTTTTTTTGGTTTGTTAGGTTATAGTTCAATTCAATATTAGAAAATACAACTCAAAGAAAACTGAAACCAGTATATATTGAAAATTTTCATAAAGGACAAGTTGGATACAAAATATTTGTAATAAAAATTAAATAAATTTAAATGGTACCAATCTAAACAACCCAAGTCAAGCTTAACCAAAAGAACTGAGAACACAGATGGATGATTTTATGAATTACTCACCACAGCTTCATGTTAACAATCAACTCTAACAATTGAACAATTAGAGTCATCATAAGTAATAAAGTGGTCGATACTAATGGGGGGAGTGATGGTTTCAATTTCATCCCCACCATCATTAAACATATTTTTGGGGATTACAATAATAATAACACCAAATTCATGTATCAGATGATCTTTCACATAAAAACTTGTTTTACGGATGATTCTAATATATACAGCCCATTAGTTCAATAATATGATTTATATCAATAAATCAAAATCCATAATCATCAATAAATGATCCATGTCTCATAATCAAATCAAACCAGTTTAATTTTATCATAGTGACTCAACCATGAGAGTAATAATCCAATATTAATATTTTTCAACAACTCTATAATAAGATATATTTTCAAATTGACATCTTCTATTTAATGCATTGGTATAATAGTCTATTATGGTAGTTACCATAACGTCATCATTTTGTGTTTTCGTGTTCATTTCTCATTCAATGATAATAATTTTTACCCATTGATCATAATTGAATCGCATTTATGAACCACCAAATTAGGACCAAAATCCAAAGCTCTTATTTCCTCATAGACACATTCAGCAGTTAAACTAAATACTTGAAATATAATTAAATTTTAAAATTAACTAAATATTTTTTTTGTAATACTTCTACCTTCAATTTCAACCAAGAAGCAAACTCTTTGCTATGAAAAGTCTATATCCTTCTCAAAGATAAAGAATGATTATTTCAATTTATAATTTTTTATGTTCCCTACACAAAAAAGATACAAACAGTTTAACACATATTTACAATTACATGGTATGAGATAACATATACATGTTCAATTTACTTACTTGTTGTAGTAATCGAACAAATCACAGTTAAACAAAACTATGTGATGTGTCATCTCCTGCTCTTCAAGGCTTAATGTAGTCAATATATATGATCCAAAAATTCACCCTATTTAGGGAGGTGATGGAAAACTAGGTTAAATTTTATCATATTGCACTTATTTATTTCTCATTGATCGGTTCCATCTTGTGGTGACATCATAAAAATAAATTGAATTGAAATCCATAAATTCTTGATCCAAGTAACATTTTATAATGGAACCTTTAGTATGAATCCTATTCTAAACATAAGACTTTAATGTGTACATATTTATTTTGGTTAGATACATCCAATGAAAAGAAATAGGTCCTCCAAGTATTATTTTATTTAGAATATGTACAGTTAGATGAAGAATGCATGTGAAAAATTATATAGAAAATAGTTCTTATAACTCACACAAAATTAGTGGTGTTACTTCCTGCTTTTTTTATAAGAAAGACTTGGAAAAAATGTATCATAAATATATCTATAAAAATAGTATAATTGAATAAATTTCATCCTTATATTATTGGGAATTAGATGAAGTATTGTTATCAGAATCAAATCATAAAGAAGGATGTGATAATCATGAGTCTTTAAAGATTTCATCTTCAATTATCTTATATTAACCTATTTTGATTTATTGCTTGAATAGCCATTGGGAAATTTGATATTATCTATTACTTCTAGAGATTTATTTTTTTTCTATAGGTTTCATCACATAAGAAGAACATGGAACTTTTTATTTATTTTTATTGATAAACACAGGATGAAATTCTAATATGATACCCCAATCCACCAAGTCACATTGAGATCATAAATCATATTTTTTATTCCCCTTAACATTTATAAGAATTGAAATCATGTTTCATGTATATTTTTTTCAATGTCCATTATGTCTAAACAATGACGTAACAAATTTTTTGGACAATAAGGAAACTCGAAGAAGATATTTTTTCTTCCAATTAAAATTAGATTCAGTGGAAACATTCTTCCTCTTTCTATATTTCATATGACCTTTCCTGAATTAAAAACTAACATCTTGAAATTCATTAATCATATCAGGTTCATATATACACTGAGGTAGAATTTTGTTCTTTATGGTATTGTCAAACCTTCGATGATTATTTCTATATGGATTATCCATTGACAATAATTATCAATGCCTCATTAAACTAAAACTATGACTATATTTAAGTCTTCTATCATATATTCTTCATACAAATATGAAATGAAAGTTTTCCCTTTATGATCCATCCAAACATCATTGCATAAGTAGGAAAATAATTTATCTTCCACATAAGCACAACATGTATATGAAATATGTCTTTTGAATAGGCATCATATGTGCACACACCCACATTATAAAGATGATTCAAATATTTTATTAAAGGTTTCATGTATACATCTATATCATTTCCAAGATTAGAAGGTACAAATATGAGTATAATCATGAAAGTGAAAGGTTTTTTCATACAAATCCATAGAGGAAGGCTATAAATGTGTACTAATATTGGCCATGTGTTGTGTGAAGTAGGAATATGACAAAATGGATTAAAACTGTCACATGATAGACTCGGCCTTACATTACACATGTCAGCTACAAAATCAGGATATTGAGCATCAAATTTCCATCATAATAATCCATCTGTAAGATAAATGAACTCATCATTATCTTTATTTTTCTTAGTATCATTCCACCACATATTTATTGATATTTCATCATACATGAAAAAAAAATTGGAGTTTTGGAATAAATGGAAGGTTCCAAATTAATTTTTGTGGCACATGATGTTCCATCATAATTTAGATTCAATAGAGGCATTCCACATTTTATATAATCATTTTATTCAGTGGTTTCCTCCCAAAATATGCTATAATATTTTAGGCATGCATGTATTTTGTTTTTAGAAAATCCAAATTCATCAACTAACTTCCATGCCATATAATGGTTTGAGGGAATATTTGTTTCATCTAGAAGAAAGTCCTTCTAAAAGTTAAGAATATAATCGATGGTGGTGTTAAATTCACATACATGGTTTTACTATAAAACAACCATATTAAAATCTCCAACTTTTTCATTTTACCATATTGCCAATATACTAGAGTCATGGCAGGATCATTCAATTTTTTCAACCTGACAACATCATCATTTTCATTACATGAATCATGTGTACTCATATCATTGTCTTCTTGGATTGGAATCCTTTATTTCTCATGATTATGAATAAATGAAAACTGTTCATCTAATAAATTATCCAATCTGGTCCTCTCATTTAGATCATGAACATTTTGAGATGGTCTTTTCTCCCCATTGGAATACCATATAGTAGTTTTTTTTAGAACCCTATTTGGTGATATGGTAGCTAACTTCTTCATGACATAACCAAGGTCTTCCAACAAAATCATAACATGGGAAGTGTATAAGACCTCTATCTTAATCATTATTAAATGAAAAATCTAAAAATCTATCTAACTTTTTTTGAATTCTTATTGAGATCCAATTAGTTTCGTACATACAACCTCTATCCATTTTGTAAAAAAATGTCATGTTATAAAAGTAATGAAATAAGATTAAAGTCAAATCAAAAATATATTTAAAAAATGATAATTTTTCACTTTATATAAAACCATAACTGAAAAGGTAGTATATATGTGGATAATAATATAAAAGACAACAAAATATTATATATATATATAATACTATATATATATAACCATGATATTGAATTCCATTATATCAATGAGTAATAACTATACATAATACTATACAAAATTTTGTTTATAATTGTTTTTTTTTATTTTTTCCCTTATTCTATTCACTTTTGAACTTATGTTATTCTTATTCTATATATTCATGTATAAAATATTACTATTTCTAGGTAAGAATCTTTTGTAGAACACATAAATTATGAATTTAGGTTGGATAAATCCATAATTATTGGTTTCTCATATTGAGGTATGTTAAAGTGATTCCTTATGAGATTTATTAATCATCACCCATGACTGTAGTTTTGGATATCTATAATTTGGTATAGACCCCCTTTATATTGAATTTGGTAGCCTTTGTCATTATTTCCAATGGTTCTATGGAATTTTTAACAACCAATTTATGTACAAAATGAATTTTCAGTTATGTTATATTTTAATAAAACTAATATGTAGTTTGAATATGCAGTTTCAATATACTTACATCATTATAGTATGAAATCAGTAGGCTTTGTAATTTTTAGTTTAAATATGCTTACATTTAACAATTAATTTTTACAATGAAGTATCGAATGCTTTTATATAAAATACATTGAAAAATTCAAAGTGGGAGTGGGATTCAGGATAATTATGTTAACACAAAAAATCAGTGGAAGTGTGTGCGATGATGAGTGAAAGTATAATATAGGTGATAAAATATATGAAGAGTACAAAACAGTGGAAAAACTAAATAAAAATTTTGTGTGATGAAAATCATGGGAAGTAATGGGAAAGTGTGAAAAATGGGTGTATAAGATAAAATAATGAGAAAGTGAAAGAATTAATAACAACATGATTGAAATCAATGAAATTATTCTAAGGGGGCTACATTTGATTTGGGTTTCTTTAAATGTTTTTTCAAGCATAAGTTTTTATTATAGGATAGTTGGTACTCTTATAAAGTGTTATAGATCTCCATAAAGAGTCATCAACCAACCACTTACTAGCCAATATCTTTTCTAAAAAATAATACCAACTAGTAATAATAATTTAATTGATTTGAAAAGGCCAACACAATAATATATTGTCGCATGAAATTACTATAGTTCAACTCACTAGTGCACTATTTTTCAATTTTTAAATTTATTACTTAGGAAGAAAACATTTGGACTATTTGAAATATTGATTTTATCACACTAAACATGTTAGTTCAAAACTAAAAATAAAAAATGATGAGTTAAAAAACATCCCAAGAGAGTCAAATTGGGTTCTACATATAAAAAATGAAAGGGTGATAATTAGAGTAATAAACCCATCACTAAATAAGTCCTATATAGGGATTAATATAAGAAAATAATCCATTGAAAAAACTAAAATTAAATACATGTCAGTATTCCATGTAAATAATAAGAGAAATAAAGAGATTAAACAACTAAAAAATATCAAATTATTCTTTAATATAAGTATGGACAACCCTTATTTCAATATCACACAAGAATATTTAAACATATCAAAAGAAAATAAATGAATACAAAAAAAAGAATATATGGTGGAGTTTTAGAACTATAAAAAATTAAAATAATGATTGATAGAAGAGATGAATGATTTGGAAGCCATTGATTTAATATTCAAGAATAATGGAATTAAAACATGAATTGAGAAGACATTATCATGGGTAGGTAAGAAAATTGAATGTTGAGCACTAAAAAGGTTGAATGTTGATGAAAATGAGATGAGAGGAGGGGAGCTCATGTTCTAGGTAGATTAAGGAAGGCTATATCAATGGTTTTTTAAAACTGTTGGGATAGTCATATCTATAATAATTGTTTTTTAAAACCATTGGTATAGCCATTATATAAATAGGTTATACCAATAGTTATGTTGAACTGTTGGAATAAGGGGACATATACCAACAGTTTTTTAAATATGTTGGTATAGGTCTATGGGTATATATCACTTTTCCACTAGTGATATTTAGAATCAATTCCAAGGAGTGGAATAAAATATACGAACTTGAAAGGAAAGTCCTTTTTAAATATTTAAAAGTAACTTTTTGAAAACCCAAATCGTAAGAAAGGATAATAAAATTTCCTTTTGAAAATAGGATAAAATAAATAATAAGTTCACCTAGAATAAAACATGATCAAGTTCTCAAATCAGGAGATCATTGGTGGGAATTAAAAATATGGATATGGAGAAAAAACATAATGTACAAGGAATAATAGGATGTGATAGAGAACATGGTCATGATAAAGATAATAAACAAAAAACCATAAATTGGTAGGGGATAAATATGACCATTAATTCATTATAAATGAAGGTAAAAAGGATGAAATTTTTATTTCAAGATCCTTTTCCTAGAGTTGAGGGATTATTTTACTAAAAATATATATAACATTAGAAAATATACTTACTTGATTTGTTTTCTATTTCATAAGTATAATCTCATCCTTTCATTGTGATTTGATTTATTTCCACTTCTATCTCATCTCTTACTCCAAGAAATGAATATTTGAGATAATTTTTTCATGCCTAAAGCACTAAAATTAACTTTTAAGGGATCTCAAGATCCACAAAAGGATGAAAAGTTATTTATCCTATTTTTATCCATTAACCAAAACCAAAAATGGTTAGCACAAGATAAGATAATATCCCATATGGATAAACCTTCATTTGAAGAAATAATATATTAATATTTAAAGCCTCAACAATAGCTCCCAAAGTTAAAATTTAAACATTTCATAGATGACTAACCTTAAAACTCTTCATGATATTCCTTTCCAAGTTTAAAACCCAAAAATTAGAAATATTTGATCACATATTCTTCCATGATAAACTTAAAATTTATCTCCAAATGAAATTAATCACTCCTAAAATCACAAACCAAAAATGTATATGACCTAATCATATAATCTCAAAAATATGCCAATATTTTCCATCAACATAAATACATAATAAAATCATAGATAATTCACCCTTTATTCCTCAAATAAACTCCTATCACAGCTAAAATATATATTTTTCATTTACCTTAGTCATATAATGTTCCCAAAATAGTGAACTTATCTAAAAATAACTTTAATCACTTATTCACCAAATCAAGTTTCAATCCCATGGTTATCTATATGATAAGCCACATTCTCCCAAAATTTTATAACCCTTTTATCTTAATTAACCATAATTACCTCAACATCAAATATCATCTTAACCCTAAAGGTTATCAATACCTTTCAACTTATGTCCAAAAAATATAAAATTATTCCTTCTAAAATAACCTTTTCACTAAAAGGCATGAAAAACCCATGGGTTTTATTACCATAAATGTCTCCCAATGTACCCTTAACCATCTTAATCTCCCATCACATAAAACATAAAAAAGGTATATATTCCTTGAAACTTATGGTCAAGCTAGAATTATTAACATATGATGTTATCAAAAACTCTTAATACATCCTCATCTGAATCATTCTAACCTCTAAAGTTATCCAAACATTTTATTTAATACCAGCTATAACGTCGCATACCTTAAACAACCCATAATTACATGTTTTATAACAAGGGCTTCACTTTCTTACATTTTCAGAAACTTTTTAGTTTAGAGTTTTAGATAATTAGATAAAACATTAAATAAAAATTGGATATTTCCACAAAGTATCCATTTTTTCATAAAACAAGTTCTTTATAAAGACACACTTGCTTCGTTCAGGGTAACTCTCATATCTGGAATCTTGATATTATTAACCTTACTACTCATCCTTAATCCTTATAAAAAAACATTTGAAAATATGGGATAAGAAAAATAATCTCTGTAAGGGACATAATAGAAAAGAAACTTGTTAGTCCATTTTTAAACATGAAAAATCCATAAGAAAGTTTTCCTTTTTTATAGTAAACATTTAATTTGAAAAATCTGCTTACTTTTTCATGAGAACAACTTAATTGCTTAATATTTTTATAAAAAAATTCATATAAAATCATAAAGGAAAAAATCATAATCATAAGGGTTTCTTGGAAAACATGAAAACTCATTAATACCTTTTTATGAAGACATCCCTTTCACCTTTATTTAAAAAAATTCATAAAAATTCCTTAAAAACTAAAACTCGTTTTCTTACCTTTTAGAATCAAAATATTTCATTTATAAAAAATTGCAATCATATCATGTAGGTACCTTGGGACATTATCCTTACATTAACCATTACAATATTCCATACAATGGAATCACCTAACCAGATAATTCTCATATCTCTTAGGAGTAACCTATAACTGGTAAAAAATTTCGCTTTACCCAATGCATTGAGGAGCTATATCGGGCTAACCCATCGTCAGAGATATATCAGGATCACCAATCATTTATAAAAAAATTCCAAGGACTATATCATGAATAAAACACATTTATATTTCACTTTAATCATAAAACCCATTCGAATTGGAATTCAATCCCATAAGCAAAAACACTTTTAGTTATCTCATAAAGATGAGAAAAAGTTTATGTTTCCTTAGAAAAACTTTTTAAAACTAAAAATTCATAGAATATTGATAAATATGTTTTATTTTAAAATTAACATGGAAATTTTTAAATAATTCATAAAATAAAATAAATTTCATGAGGGAGGGAAAATTTGTCTATGTCATATATGGTAAAAGAGATCATTCTTTTAACACTTTTATAAAAATTCAATTGTGAGTCGTATGAAAAGCATTTAAAAAAGATTCTTTTTTATCATTTGTAATGAAAGTAAAAAGTAGTTAAAAATGACCTTAAAAAATCTTTGAAACATAAATAAGATCATTCTTGAAACATTTTATGCACATATATATATAGGAGAAATATTTTGAAAGGAAAACTTTAAAACAAGGTTTTAAAGGAAAATCTCTAACCTCATCTCCTGACTTATCACAAAAATTATTTAACTCATGTAATGAAATTATATTAATTATTGAATTTAATAAGATAATTTTTAAGTTTTGTTACCTTATCGTGGTCTCTTTTATTTCATTTATTACCATGTCTTATATAGTTACTAAATTGATTAAGTTCATGTTGGACGTTTTGAGGATAATCTGTTAATAATCCCAAAACAGCTTCAGTAGGATGATCATGGTTAAAGTGGTCATTGTTAAATTATCTAAATAATATTAATCATGAAATGATTATAATTTTTATTTATTAAATAAAATTTTAGATCCATCCATGAAATGCGTATGTGAAAAATGAATCACATCACTTCATGGAGGTCGTAGTCCACACGTACCCACGAACGATGTTATCATTTTTTAATGGAATGAAAGGTAAAAAAATAGATGATATATTATATTTATAGAGTGATAATTATTTCATTAATATCATATATATTAATTAAATCCATCATAATAACCTTCCATGTGAGGTAGTGATGAAAAAGAAACGCATCGCTTCATGGAGGTGGTAATCAACATATATGCATGAGTGGTATTTACATTTATCATTTGATGGAAAATGAGATAAAAAGGGGTTGTTACATAATCATAATAACATTTCACTATATTGAATATGTTGATGTTATTATTTCAAAATAGTTAAAGAATATTTGAAGAAGCTGGAAGAAGAAATAAACTTGAAATATGTCAATTATTATACATTCTCTTTAAATATATCTCTTTGTCTTACACCTTAAGACTTCTAGGATTGGTCTTTTGGTAAGACCAAAACCTCTAGGAAGTGGGTGGAGATGTTGGGGAGATATTTGGGTAGGGTTTGGATGAACTAGAGTGCTCAAAAGGTGTGATGGAGGGAGGAGAGGAGGTTCCCTTTTATAAGTGGGAGGAGGGACGTATTTCGAATTACTTGAAGTATTAAATTAATATAGATTAATTTTTATGTTCAAGTGGTATAAAATTGACATATTTAAAATCTATTATTACGATGAGTTTAAATATTCTCATTTAATAAAATTTGAATGAGTTTAGGCGATATTTTCACCCTTATCTCTTAGTTTTAACCCTCATGATAACCCTTTTGATGATTACCATGATATCAAAGTTTTTTACTGTATAGGAGTCAAGAAAATTATTATAAAAAGAAAAGTGACTCATAAGTGGAAAATGGTTTATATTCTCGACCATATCTCATTAACTTGGTCAAAGATAATATTTTTATGAATTTAAAATGATTAAATAAAGTATTATTTAACATAATATATCATTAAAGTCATTTTCAGGACTATTTACTTAGTTTTACTTTAATGACATCAAGATAGTAATGGAATTCGAATCTAAATTATTAACACATCACTAATATGTTATATTTATCTACAAAATTCTTATAATGCAATAATCAATCCAAATTTTATTAATTTTAATGTATTTAAAATCATTTTCTTGATTTTTATATTACTTGAACAAACATTGTGTCGGTGTTGCGTAAGTACTTAAAATAGTTATTCAATCACTAAAAATTAAAAAAAAATTACCATAATAAAAAAATATATTCATATTTAAAATAACCATTTAGAACTTAACATAACCTCTTTTAAACCCTATGAAAAAATATTAAAGATATTAAAATATAGTGACATTTTGTTATTAAGGTCATTATCAAATTGAGAAAAAATCTAAGGCTGGACTCCGAAAATATTTTCTAAAGTGGGTAAGGAAAATCTCATCAAGGCAGCTCTTCAGTCTATCCCCAGCTATATCATGTCCCTATTCAAGCTTCCTGGTGTGATTGTTGACCAAATACACTCCTTCATCGCCAACTTCTGGTGGGTTCATGATAATGGAAGGAATAAAATTCATTGGATTGCTTGGAAATCTCTCTGTGCCCCTAAAACAGGTGGTGGAATGGGTTTTCGAAACCTTCGTCTTTTTAACAATGACCTTTTGGCCAAACAGAGGTGGTGCCTCATGATTCACCATTCTTCTCTCTATGCGTGGATCCTTCGTGAAAAATATTTTCCCCACTCGGATTTTCAGAACTCCTCTCTTGGCACTCATCCCATATTTCTATGGAGAAGTATTTGGGGAGCACAAAAATTACTTGATGAGGGTTTGGGTTGTAGGATCGGGGATGGATTGAAAGTCAGCATTTGGAATGATCCCTGGTTAATTGGTAAAGATAGTCTATTAGCTACTTCCCTACCCGTTTTGGGATTTGAGAATGCCATTGTCCTTTGCCACTTTGATGACTCTGGGAGTGGTTGTTGTTTGGAAAAAATTAATTCACGGTTCAACGAAAGGGACCCAAGAATTATTCTTAACATCCCCTGTGTGATGGATGCAGGACCAGACTGTCTTTATTGGTGTAATGACATTTCTGGATCCTATACGGTGAAATCAGGTTATAGGCTCGCTCTTGATGCTCACTTTGAGGAAAGGGAAGGAATTTGAAAAACACTATGAAATCTGAAGGTCCCCCCTGAAAATCTGCTATTTCTGGTGGCAGGTATGCACCGATATTCTTCTCACTCAGGACTTCCTCTCTTTTCACCATGTTACGAATGACAAGCAATGTCCTCTTTGTTTGGGTATCCTGGAATCTCTCATGCATGCTATCATCCGGTGCCCTGGGGTGGAGGAGATCTGGCAAGCTTGGGGATCTCCTACAGAACTTTTGCTGGATACGACGTTGGACCTCCCAGTACTGCTGATGATGTGGTCTTCTTCATTCACCACTGATAAAGTTGCTTCATTGCGCGTCGTGGCTTGGATCATCTGGATTCGATGAAATGAATTCATCTGTAACCACACTTTGAAGCCTTCTGGATTCTGGATTGAACGAGCAACCTCCTGGATTGAGGGGTGGAATCGGGACCCTGATCAGAATGGGATTTTTGGCACTCACACAGCTGTTACAAGATGGTGTCCCCCCCGGAAGGAATCCTTAATATCAATGTTGATACGTCTCTCTCCAATGATGGAATTGTTGGAATTAGATTGATAGTTTGGAACCATTGAGACCAAGTCATTGGTGTTAAACATGAGTCTTATCACGCTCTTTAGGAGCCCACTGTTGCTGAGTCCTACGTTGTCCTTGCTAGGTTGACTTTCACTAAAGATTTTGGATGGGATGTTATTCACATTGAATCATATTGTCTCACTATCATCAATGATATCAGGTTTGATGATAGGCCTTCAATCTTTTGGCTTCCTCATCAGGAAAATTCAGTCTCTCAGTCAAAGTTTCACAGTCTGCTCTTTCTCCTTCATTAAACGGAAAGGAAACGAAGCAGCCCATCATTTAGCTTCTTCTGGTCTTTCTGGCATGAACCATCTCTGGCTCGATCATTTCACTTCATGGGTGCATGACTTTGTAACTGAAGATCTACGAGATTAATGTATCATCTTTAGGCTTTATGATGTAGTTTTAACTCTGTTTTACCTGTTTTACCCTTATTTGAGTGATAAATATTTACTACAGTTACTCTTCATAATGACAAAAAATAAAAGGAGACCATTTACCAAATTTGAACCTCTATAAGTGAAAGAAATCAATTTTAATATAAATGCGTGAAACACAACGAAAAACACAGTTCTCAGAAAAATGAGTTTTTAAGCTAAAAAATGAACTTTTACCAAAATCAAATATAATATGAATTCCTATGTAATTAATTAAATTATGTCTAATTAAAGGAGACTTATATACGTTAAGGTCAAATTCAAAACATAATGAGACTTAAATTACTTGATTTAATGAAAAGAAATGACAATTTTATAAAAATCGGTATTTTTTCAATATTCACTCCAAAATCAATATTTACAGAAAAATTCCAAAATTTCATAAAGTCTATTATGAAATGAAAATTTCAAAAATGATTTCCAGTTTTTCAAATACATTTTTTAAGTGGTAGAAATTAATTACAATATTCACGTACAAAAAGCAATAAAAACTATTTTTGAATAAAATGTATTTTTAAAGCATAAAATGACTTTATTCTCATTTGTTGCTGAATAACCATAATTAAATGAATGTTAATTCATTCAATTAGGTATATAATCTACTTATTTCATTAGAATAATCTATTAATAATGATAAATTTAATTTATAAGATGAAAATACATTGCACACATAAAAACAGATTTTTTTATAATAAAAAAACATCACTTTTACCTTTAGAAGATTTTATCTTCCTTTCCTGTGAATATGAATTGATAGTAAATGAATTATTGATTATTCATTTATCAAGAAAAAACTTTCTACATATATTTCATAGTATGATTATTTTTATTCATACCCGTCAAACAAATAGTTAGTCATAAGCAAGAGAGGGAAGGGACCAATGGGGGTGACTACGAGAGGGAAGGGACTAATGGGGGTGACAACGACCTTGAATGTTGGTGTTAGAGGGAATGACATGAAAATTTGACTATTATGTCAAATGACATGAGACATGAAAAATCAACCATACGAAAAAAGACTTATATCAACTAACATGAAAAATCTACCATGAACAATTTTTACATTGATTATATAAACAAGGGATATGAAAATTATTCATGATTTAGTATTTCATGTTTGTTACAAACATGAAACATATCAAATAAACGACATGGAAGACTTTATATGAAAAACATTTTTTCTGTAGATGGCAGATATATTGAAGTATTTCATTTATCATTATGATTATAGTTATAATTCATATTTTCTTTCATAATAATGTTATGTGACCATACATATTGTATCCATGAATAGAACATGTTATGTAACTAGTATATGTGATTAAGCATGTTATATGTTTTTATATCCAAACATTCTTTTGTTTTCTTTTGTTGATATGTCTTTTATAAAATAAATTTAATTTGATAACAATTATATTTTTTAAATGGCGTTATAATGTTTTTTTTTATTCTTAATTTTCTAAACCATTAAATAATTGTGTGTGTGTCTGTGGGGGGCAGCCGTTCCCGCGGAGGCACACCTTCCCGGGCCCGGGGGCGATCGCAGAGGACAACGACCCTCCCGTCTCGTTCTGGATTTTACGCCATCCCTAACATGACCGCACCAAAATCTGGCACCCTCCTCACCCTGCAAACCAGAGAAGCCCTAACCTAACTACTCGGGGGGAGGGAGGCAGTGCGGGGATTCCCACAGAATGCACAGATAGATACATAGTAGTAGCTTGCATGGCTAGAACATACAATATTCACAGAATCAGAAAAATCCCGACACCAAGAATCAGAACATATATATGGATCTTCACCACCTGATCATGGGTTCCACGTTACCCCGTGTCCACGAGCTCGGAGACCCACCCGACGTCGGGGCCCTGTGCCTCCCCGCCATCTCCGCCCAGCGAGTTTTCCTTCCGGAGCTTGGCGTAGATCTCAGCACGAAGGTCTCTACCAGACTGCGCTCTTTCCATTGCAGGATCTCCCTCGCCGCACCAGAGATCATCCTCGCGGGATGCTTCAGAACGGTCTCGGGTAGCGGGCGGGCTGCGGCAAACACGCCGGATGGAGGATCGCCTCGGAGACCCGAAACCGGAGAACGCGCCAGCGGGAGCATTCAACTCGCCGCCGTATGCGTGCTGGATTTGAAAACTCCCCAAGAGCGAAACCAGCGCGCCAATGGAGTTCAGATTCTGCAGGCCACTGCGAAGGGAGCAGTCCTGAGGAGACATCGGAGGGGACTCGGAAGGCGGAGACACCGGCGGCGAGTCCAGGGTGGAGGTGGGAGACGAGACGGAGCCCTTCGAGAGATACGGATTAAAGGCGTGACGAAGCGGAGATCCATCGTAAGAGTCCCTCGGGCTATGCTGCGAAAGGACGCGCAACTGCTCCGGCGTGTGAGCGAAGAAGCAGACCCGCCGGCGGCAACCGGTTCCGTCCTTGCACATCTGGGTCCGGTACCGCGCGGGGTGGAGCCAGCACTCGAACACGCCGTGGGCGAACTCGCAGGCGTCCCCCTTCCTGCACGCCCCCTTTCGGAACTCCTGGCACGCGGTGCCGGAGTAATGGAACTTCCGGGGATCCCTCCGGCGAGCTTTCTCTCCGGGATGCGCGTACGGACACTCCGTCCAGTCGTGCGACCTCCCGCGCGAGCACCGCAGCACCTTGAAATCGTACATCCTGAAGTCGTCGCAGGAGTACGGGTCCAGCGGGACCTCTCCGCCGGTCGGCGGGAACAGCGAGTTGGAATCTGCCGCCCCGAATCCGTTCGACGGCAGGTAGCACTGCAGTGCCGCCACGGCGGCGCCGAGCATTTTAGAAGAGTACTCGCCGCTGGTCAGGTCAGCCAGAGTTTCGACGGGGACGCTGTTGAGGTGAAGCGGAGGCGATGCCTCGGGTGTCGGAATGGACGGAACCGATTCTCCGATCATCATCTCCGGCCTTCCTTCTCCCCTCCCCGGATCGCCTTGTCGGGTTGTCTGCGGACACCAGTCATGTCTCCACATTATAAAGAGGGGGTTTAACCACGGTTAACTTAACCACCCCAATGATGCCGTGACCGTGATCCCCGCAAGGGACATTATAAAGAGGGTTAACCACGGTTAACTTACCATAACCTTTATCCCCGGCGGATACGACCATTACGGAAACGCCACGTCGGTCATCAAAGGAGCTTTGACAGATCCCATGCAGCCGCACCGTCACGATAACAATCCCATCACCAGGGCGGTTAAAATATCGCGATAAAAGCGGGGTGAATTTCGGTATTTTATACGTGGGGGCGAATCGGTGAGTGGAGGGGTGAGGTGGTGGGACACGTGGAGGGATGAGAGGCGAGGTTTGGGCGCCTGCACACGCGGCGTACGCATGGAAGCGAGGCCCGGACACGTTCACCTAATTTCAGGTTTTAATCTGAAGGGTTCAATAAATGCAGGTGACGGCCGCGGTATACGAAACCAGAGTGATAGTACACGTGGCGGTTGGGAATTTGCGGACATTCGAGGCGCGCCGGTGACCGTCCACGTCACTGTAACCGGGGGTTGCCATTCTGAAGTATCATATGAGACAACGGACGACGTCGTTCTATCTTCGCCAATAGTCATAATCTGATACCATATTTTTTTAATACCCAAATTTAATAACTGTTATACTGTTATTCTTATTTCAGTTTTTAAATTGATCATTTTGTAAAAAAAAAAAACCTAATCACATTAGACAAAACATCAAATTGGAAATGAATCATTAAATTTTATATTTTAACCAAAGCATAAATTTGTAAACTAAAACATTTTGTCTTTTGATTGGTTATGATCAATCTCATAATTCATTTAGAATATTAAAGTAATGAAAAATTTAAAAATTTAAAAATTATAAATTCAGTTTTTCGATTTTTGGTTATTAAAATGAATAATTGAATCCGGTTAAAATTTTTCAGTTATTAACGATAGAAAATTTTTATAAACCGAAACTTGTTGTGAAATTCGTCGTTTGAAGGTGAAGCGAAGCGAAAACGTATGACGATGTCGATTGCTCGGGATAATGATGACGAAATAAAACGTCTCAATCACAATAGAACAAGAAAGACAAAACACAAGTATATGGTCACACAAAATCACACAATTTCCATCATCATACCACCATATTTATAGATTACAAAAGGTTGATCCAACGGTCAATATCAATTACAACAAACCAAACCTACGGTGGGAATACCAAAGGGTTGGTCAAATGAAGAGGCTTGTTGGGAAATGAAAAAGGCCTCATTTATTATGATTGATGACATCCACATAATTTAATAATTCACAACACTCCCCCTTGGATGTCGTATTTGCGTATGACGATGACAACGACGACGACAAATGAAAATACAAATACAAGATAAATACAAGAAGTAGAGAACACAAATGTAGAGCCAACAATCCATCATCCTTTCATTAATCATATCTATGTATTTATAGTGTACAAAGTATACCAAAGTTGGCATATGAAAGGTTGGGCACATGAAGGGGCTCATTGGGAATGAGAGTTAACATAATTATGGCATTCATATTTAATGTTTCATAACACTCCCCCTTGAATGCCATAATTTCATGGAATCTTATATAATCTTCACTTAAAAAAACCATGTGGGAAAAATAAGTGAAGCCAAAGTAATTGATTTCCATGTCATGCCGCCTCATTAAAAACCTTACCAGGAAAACCCAGTGGGAAAAACCTGATGAAGGGAAAAAGAGTGCAGCAATCTCAACTCCCCCTGACTATATCATTTAATTATGTCTTCAGGACATCAATTAATATTATTATTAAATTACGTCTTCAGGACATGGGAGGAAGACCAAAAATAATGAATGGTCTCATTGAAGATTATAACTCTTGGAGAAGGCCAACAATTGCTATTAATAAAAGATATCCATAATAATTTATAACATTCATTTGGATATCTTTTATGATGTATGATTGCCTCATTAAAAACCTCATCAAGGAAAAACCCTTCAGGGGAAAACACTTTATTAGGAAAAAGAGTACAATAACATCAAGTCCCCTGAGTGTTGCCTCATTAAAAACCTTATCAAGAAAACCCAGTGGGAAAAACTTGACTCAAGGAAAAAGAGTACAACAGTTACATCTCCCACTCATAATGATCATCATTTCACTCATAGAATGTCCATGATCAATTCAGAACTAAAACATTCAGTTTTGAATTTTGGAATAATAATAATCTATACCCTTTTGATTCCAATGAATAGGGAAGAACATTACCTTGCATCATAATATGATTCATTGCCATTTGCAAGGTACATACGCACATGTACATGTATATCCTTCACGGATTAATAAAATGTGCATTTATATTTAATCCTTCCGGGATAAGTATGTTCTTTATCAACCCCTTATGTATAAAATCTATCACTTTAATTATTCATTAAGGGTAAAACCATTCCAAAAATTTAATATTTCATCTTTAGGATGATTAATTCAAGATACAAGAACATTCCATGTAATTTCATGATCAAATAATTCATTGATTTCAGAAAACTCTTCAAGAGTGTAGATGTTTTTCAGAACACCTTAATAATACAATGATTCATACAAACCATGGGATGATAAATTTAACTCATATTCTTCCTTAACTTAATATGGATAAATCTTATTCAATTCACCGCATAATTTATCAAATTGGGTGAAACTTCCATAATTTTGAATACGCTTCAGGCATTTCAAATCCTTCTGGGATTCATATAAATATCCAAATAAGGAAGAATATAAGATCATTGATATTCAATAGTCTTTATAGTTTGGATAATCAATCCAGAACTTTATATGTTGAACATTTCATAAGTTCCTTCAATAATTTTGGCCAATTATTATGATGTCGACATCTATAAAAATCCATAGTCAATGAGTTTTAAAAATATATCATCAACAACATTTGATTGAGATCTCATAATTTTTTCTGGTACTAGTGTCACTTTCGGAACAATATCTAAAAAGATATAATGTTGTCGATATATTAATTTTCCTCTTCAAGGGAAAATATATTTATTGATTTCTACTCATGATGACCAATGATTTTATATAATCAGTTCAACCACACTTCAGGTGTGTATAATCAGACTATTGATTTTCAACACTTTACATTCATGTAAGTGTTGTGAGCATCTTGTCCATGGTTCTGCAGGACCATATAATATATGATACTCAATATTTCATTTAATCAACATGCATATCATGCAATGTATACTCACCAGCAACAAATAACACATGTGATCACTTAGTGGATGCATCTTTCATATAGATGGATCACATGGTAGGTGGGCGCGCCCATATATACTTCTTCATAAGTATATGGGAAATTTATTTCCATAAAAGCTGCTAATGATATAAATAATTTACCTCAAAAATGGGTACCTCAGGGTAAATTATTATACAGGGGGGATTCATAATGACTTAATGATAATAAATTTATTGATAATTTTGTAGACATGAATCCATTAAATAAATTCATCATTCTCCCCCTGATGGATGTCTACTATGTTATCAATAAATTGATGCCCGTGTATACTTGAATCAATATCTTTCATTATAATTAATCTCAGATGACCTAAATCATCATGTCATATATTTGAAGTGCCAGGATCAGTAAACTTCTGGTTTACCATTATTGATTCGATTGTACATAACAAATTCTTTATAATCACTTTTATGAATTCTTGTTACATATCGAGGTACCTCTTTTGTCTCCATATGATATTCATTTTCAAGAATACCATTCATATATCTCATTGAGACTTAACAAAGCATTAAGAATTTGTACTACCAGGTAGAAATATATTCACTCTTCTGGAGTCGTTTATTAATTTTCACTACTAGTAAATGTACTTATATGAGCATATACTAATGCATATATGAGTTCTTTTGAAGCATTTAATCAAAATAATATTTTGCTTCAAGATCAACACATATAAGATCTTCAGGATCTTTCATTGTGAAAACTCATATTTGTCGTTATAATTTCCACTTATGGTGGTTGATGAATTCATAATATAATCATAACGGGTTAGGCCCATCACCAAGCGGATTATTGCATAATTTAGAACTCCTGGCCAAAATATTTTGGAACTTCAGGTCCAAATATTATTTTACAATACATCTACCTGGGATAGGAGCCCCCACATCTTTTAAAGCTGGTGAATGTGGTAGCGAGAACCAATGTGGAAGAATCTTCTGGATTCACGACACACTTTATAACCATCTAAAATTATAATTCATAAACAACATTCACTTTATCAAATGAAAGATAAATCATTTGATCAAACCTCATCAACTCTCAAATATTCATGATATCATAAATCATAAAAAAAAATCATGAATAATTTCATTCGCTTCAAGGAATGAGATATAGTAGTTAAAACTACATTCACATCGGGGAATGAATTCATTCATTGGATTTCATGATCCATGAATGATAATTTATTATTTATCAATAATGATCATCTTGCATAAAATATAAATTTTATTGATTATGATGATCATTGTTTTAACCACTTCAGGTGGTAAAATCATTTTCATAATATATATCGGATTATCAAAACTATGTAATTCAATCATTTCATTTATGAATTATATGAACAACAACATCCACTTCAGGGGATAGATGAATTACATGAGATGATATTGATAAACCATAAGAATATGATAAATAATAATGTTTCTCTTGATATTGTTGCTGCGGGAACAATAAATGATAAATGAAGATATTCTTCAATATAATGTCAAAGGACATTATTTTCATATCATCCTTTAGGGATGCAATATTTTATAAATATCAATAAAATTCATTGTGCTATGTAAATATTTACTATCATCAAACCACTTCTAGTGGTTATATTTTTATTATTTATTATAAACAAATACAACACAATGATCATTCGCAAAACATCATATTCACCTCGAACATGATTTATAATAAAATGAGGTATATTTGCATTCACTTTGGGGAATGAAATAAATCATTTTCAATAAATATTCTCATTCACTCCAGGGAATAGAATAAAATTGTTTGTTCCAGTTTTATAGTGTCTTCAAGACAATTACATGAATATTCAAATCAATTTCATCCACTACGAGGGATGGGTTTTATAGTGTCTTAAAGACAATAGCATGGATATTCAACTCATCAATTTCATCAATTTCATCCACTTCGGGGGATGGATATATATAAAATATATTTGCGCTTGTTCATCAAGAATATTTAATTTCTCTAAAACATTTTATAAGAAATAAAATAAAGAGAAAAAATAAAACAAATATTTACAAATATTCAAAGTAAATATCATCTCCATCATGAACATTTATATAGCATAATCAAACTTGACACCTTCAGGGTGAACAAGAAATAAGAGATATGAAATTTCATGGTTCATGGAATGATTAGCGAATTTCAGATCGACATACGACAGGTACGCGATGATCATCAAACTTTGGCTCAACGTACGATGGGTACGTGATGTTCATCAAACTTCATCTCGACGTACGATGGGTACGCGATGTTCATCGAACTTCATCTCTACGTACTACGGGTACGCGATGTTCATCGAACTTCCTCTTGACATACAACGGGTACGCGATGTCCATCATTCAACGGCTCGACGTACAACGGGTACGTGATGTTCATTGTTCAACGGCTCGACGTACGACGGGTACGCGATGTTCATCCTTCAACGTCTCGACGTACTACGGGTACGCGATGTTCATCCTTCAACGGCTCGACGTACGACGGGTACGCGATGTTCATCATTCAACGGCTCGACGTACGACGGGTACGCGATGTTCATCATTCAACCACTTCTGGTAGTGTAGTTTTTTTTTTCATTTGATGAATGATGTTTGTCTCGACATCGACCACATCAGTTATTAATCAAATACATTCTCTCTAGGGAATGAAGTGAAATTTGTCAACCGTGAGTCATTACAGCTCTTCAGGAGCTCATTATTTTTCCCGCAACAAAAGATTAAGGAAATCATATATTATTTTCAGATTTATCAAGAGGGGAAAAATAAATGTAACAATATCTTAAATATAAAATAAGACTCACCCTTTTGATGTATCACTTCGAACGAGTGGAGCCGATGCGCATGCAAAAGAGTATGTCAAAAGAATAATGTTTATAAAAACATGTGACATACCTTTTTCCCACAAATTTTTTCTTATGCCGATGATGGGGATGAAGGTAGCGACGTCACGATGTGCAATGCGAAGAAGACGATCGTGCTGATAACGTGTTATGAAATTGACCGAACGCCGATTGAAACCGCGAAGCATTTCGAAACTGGAAATGTAAGATCGATCGCAGGCGAAGCGCATCGTTGAGAAAGCGGATGTCGTATTTGCGTATGACGATGACGATGCCAAATGGAAATACAAATACAAGATAAATACAAGAAGTAGAGAACACAAATGTAGAGCCAACACTCCATCATCCTTTCATTAATCATATCCATGTATTTATAGTGTACAAAGTATACCAAAGTTGGCATATGAAAGGTTGGGCACATGAATGGGCTCATTGGGAATGAGAGTTAACATAATTATGACATTCATATTTAATGTTTCATAACAAAATTCAGTTTTTCGATTTTTGGTTATTAAAATAAATAATTGAATCTGGTTAAAAATTTTCAGTTATTAACGATAGAAAATTTTTATAAACTGAAACTTGTTGTGAAATTCGTCGTTTGAAGGTGAAGCGAAGCGAAAACATATGACGATGTCGATTGCTCGGGACAATGATGGCGAAGTAAAACGTCTCAATCACAATAGAACAAGAAAGATAGAACACAAGTATATGGCCACACAAAATCACACAATTTCCATTATCATACCACCATATTTATAGATTACAAAAGGTTGATCCAACGGTCAATATCAATTACAACAAACCAAATCTAACGGCGGGAATACCAAAGGGTTGGCCAAATGAAGAGGCTTGTTGGGAAATGAAAAAGGCCCCATTTATTATGATTGATGACATCCACATAATTTAATAATTCACAACACTCCCCCTTGGATGTCATAATCCAATGGAATCTAATATAAATCTTCACTTAAAAAAAACCCTGTGGGAAAAACAAGTGAAGCCAAATTAAAATGATTCCATGCTATGCTGCCTCATTAAAAACCTTATCAGAAAACCCAGTGGAAAAAACTGATTAAGGGAAAAAGAGTACAACGTTCCCAACTCCCCCTCACAAAATCATGATAGACTTTTCAGTCTTCGCATTCCAATTTTATAAATCAATTTCTCAAATGTTGAAGTTGGCAATGCCTTTGTGAACAAATCAGCGAGATTGTCACAAGACCTTATTTGCTGGACATCAATCTCACTATTCTTTTGAATGTCATGGGTGAAAAAGAATTTTGGTGAGATATGTTTTGTTCTGTCACCTTTAATAAACCCACCTTGCAACTGTGCTATGAAAGCAGTATTATCTTCATATAATATGGTGGGAATATTATTATTCATATCTAATCCACAACAATTTCGAATATAATTAATCACTGATCTCAACCAAACACATTCTCGACTTGCTTCATGAATAGCAATCAACTCAGCATGGTTGGAAGAAGTCGTAGTAATTTTTTGTTTTGTAGAACGCCAAGAAATAGCAGTTCCACCATATGTAAACACATATCCAGTTTGAGATCTTGCTTTATGTGGATCAGAAAAGTATCCAGCATCAGCATAACCGACCAACTTCGGTTCTGAGGATTTGGAATAAATTATCCCTCGATCCTTTGACCCTTGAAGGTATCTTAATACATGCTTGATACCATTCCAATGCCGACGAGTAGGAGAAGAACTATATCTTGCCAATAAATTCATAGAAAATGATATATCAGGTCTTGTATTATTTGCAAGGTACATCAGTTCTCCTATAACACTCAGATATGGTACTTCAGGACCTATTAGTTCTTCATCATCCACTCGTGGTTTAAAAGGATCATTATCACGATCAATAGATCGTACAACCATTGGTGTACTTAATGGATGCGATTCATTCATGTTAAATCTTTGTAGGACTTTAGCAGTATAACGCGATTGATGAACAAAAATGCCATCCTTAAGATGCTCAATTTGTAATCCAAGGCAGAACTTTGTCTTTCCAAAGTCTTTCATTTCAAATTCTTTCTTCAGATATTCCACTGATTTGGAAAGTTCATCATTAGTCCCAATCATATTTAAATCATCAACGTATACTGCAATGATCACAAATTCAGATCCAATCTTCTTAATGAAGACACATGGACAAATTGGATCATTTTTATAACCTTCATCAAATATTTACTCAGACGGTTATACCACATACGCCCTGACTGCTTTAATCCATATAATGATTTATTCACCTTAACTGAATAAAGATCTCGAGATCCAGGATATTTTTCCAGAAAATTGAATCCTTCAGGGATTTTCATGTAAACATAATTATCAATATCACCATAAAGATATGCAGTCACTACGTCCATCAGGCGTAATTCAAGTTGCTCATGTACAACAAACGTCATGAGGTACCAAAAGGTTATTGCATCCATTACAGGAGAGTATGTTTCATCATAATCAATCCCAGGTTTTTGTGAGAAGCCTTGAGAAACCAGTCGTGCTTTATATCTCACGACTTCATTATTTTCATTTCTTTTTCTCACAAATACCCATCTGTATCCAACAGGCTTAATCCCTTCAGGGGTTTTCATGATCGACCCAAAAACCTCATGTTTAGCAAGTGAGTCTAGCTCAGATTGGATTGCAACTTTCCATTGATCCCAATCTGGCCTTTCATGACATTAATTAACAGTTTTAGGTTCTTGATCCTTATCCATAATTTCAAGGGCTACATTGTATGAAAATGTGTTATCAACAATGGTCTCCACTCGGTTCCAACATCTTCCAGTGTTTGTGAAATTTATTGAAATTTCCTCTTGATCATGTTCATGTACTTCTGGTACATTTACATTATCTTCAAATTCATTCATATCTTCAACCAACATAGGTTGTTTCCCCTTTCTTTGACGGGGATTTTTATCTTTTGAACCAAGTGGTCTTCCACGCTTCAGGCGTGGGTAGGAAGCATTGTTGGCAATACCATCAGATTGTCCTTCTAGGACATCAATTCTTACCAGTGCATTTACAGCAGGTATATAAGATTTTGTAACCCGTTTTGAATCATTGAATGCATCAAGAAATTGATTTTATAAATTTTTCAAATTAATGATCTTTTGAACTTCAAGTTCACTCGTATTTGTATGAGGATCAAGGTGTAATAATGAAGTTGATTTCCATGATATTTCTTTTGAAGTCGATTGATTTCCCCCTTTGAGTGTTGGAAATAATTTTTCATCAAAATGACAATCATCGAATCTTGCTGTGAATACATCTCCTGTCATAATCTCAAGATATTTAATGATCGAGGGAGATTCAAAACCAACATATATCCCCAATCTCCTTTGGGGTCCCATTTTTGTTCGTTGCGGGGGTGCTACAGGCACATATACAGCACAACCAAATATCCTTAAGTGTGAAATATTTGGTTCATGATCACAAGCTAATTGCAAAGGGGAATAATCATGATAGCTTGATGGCCTTATTTGAAGCAGTGCTGTTGCATACAAAATTGCATGTCCCCATGCTGAAATGGGCAATTTAGTTTTCATAAGTAATGGTCTAGCGATAAGTTGTAATCGCTTTATAAATGATTCAGCTAGACCATTTTGTGTATGAACATGAGCTACAGGATGTTCAACACTTATTCCCAATGACATGCAATAATTATTAAAAGCATGTGATAAATATTCACCAGCATTGTCAACCCTAATATGCTTGATTGAATAATCAGGGAATTGCGCCCTTAACCTTATTATTTGGGAAAATAATTTTGCAAACACCTGGTTGCGAGTGGACAATAAACACACATGGGACCATCGAGTTGACGTATCAATCATGATCATAAAATATCTGAATGGTCCACATGGTGAATGAATTGGTCCACATATATCACCATGAATTCGGTCCATGAACATCAGGGATTCAATCCCGATCTTTGATGGTGATGGTCTTATGATTAATTTGCCTTGAGAACAAGCAGCACACGAGAAATCATGGGGCGTAAGAACCCTTTTATCAACCAATGGATGACCATGAGTACATTTAATTATTTTACTCATCATTATTGATCCAGGATGACCCAAACGGTCATTCCATACAATAAATGTACCATGGTTGGTAAACTTATGGTTTACCATGTTTGATTCAATTGTACAAATATTGACAAAGTACAATCCGGACAGAAGTCTCAAAATCTTTTCTTGAATCAATTTGTGCTCATTTTTAATGCTTGTTATGTAGAGGTATTCAGAACCTCCTTCATCCATTGTCTCGATGTGATATCCATTATTACGAATATCTTTAAAACATAGCAAATTGCGTTGAGACTTGGGAGAGAAGAAAGCATTGTTTATCATAATTTGGGTACCACCAGGTAGACATATTTTTGCTCTTTCGGAGCCTTCAATTAATTGCGCACTACCAGTTAAAGTACACACATGAGCACTACCCATTTTAATGATGATAAAATATTTCTCATGTTTAAGAATTGTGTGCGTCGTTGCGTAGTCAACGAGACAAATATCTTCATCATGGAAATTATTCCCAACGGACCGATTTATATCACCAATTTCTAGTAAAGAAAATAAACATGCATATAAGTAATAAAATAAAAGAAACCAAAATCAAACATGCAATATTTAAAAATATTACAAAACCATAAAATCATTGTTCATTTCAACCAAAAACATACAAAAACCAAAAATCAAACTTTGATTCCATCATGAGCATTCATGCTTGATCAATATGCTCATCACCTTCAGGGTGTGCAAAATAGTCGGAAATATCAAAGTTTGTAATATCATCATCATATTTCAAAGCCTGGTCAGCAAAATTCGCTTCAGCATTCTTTTCCTTTCCTTTGATAGATTTTTGATAGAGATCAACAAAATGTTTTGGCGTACGTCAGGTACACGGCCAATTCCCTTTCATTCCACATCGAAAGAAGTTACTTTCATCACTCTTAGATTTCTTCATTTGTAGTTGTCCGTCATTGGACCACTTCTGGTGGTGCCCCTTCCTCCTCTCATTTGGTGTATGACCACCTCAAGCAAATGACTTTCCTCGGCCTCGATTACATCGGTTCTTCCCACGACCTTGATTAAAAGCAGTCGCATTCGCTTCAGGGAATGGAGTCACACCAATAGGCCGGGATTCATGATTTCTCATCAGGAGTTCATTATTTTGTTCAGCAACAAGAAGGCAAGAAAGTAATTTAGAGTATTTTGTAAAACCTTTCTCACGATATTGTTGTTGCAGAATGACATTTGAGGCATGGAAAGTAGAATATGTTCTTTCCAACATATCGATATCAGTGATAGTATCTCCGCATAATTTGAGTTGCGATGTTATTTTAAACATTGCGGAATTGTACTCACTTACCGATTTATAATCTTGGAATCGCAAATGGCTCCATTCAAACCTTGCTCTTGGTAGTATTAAAATTCGAAGGTGATCATACCTCTCCTTGAGATTCTGCCACAACACCAAAGGAACTTTCACCGTGAGGTACTCATTTTTCAGATCCTCATGGAGGTGATAGCGGAGGAATATTAGGGCTCGGGCACGGACTTGAGCGGAAGCATGATTGCCTACTTTAATTGCTTCACCAAGGCCGTTTGCATCAAGGTTCATATCCGCATCCAGAATCCACGACAAGTAATTCTTCCCAGAAATGTCTAGAGGGAGAAATCCATGCTTTGCAATATTTTCCATGGGAAAATTTATCTTACCGATATGACTAACCTTTTTACTTCGCAGAGCAGTCGTGCTGATAACGTGTTGTGAAATTCATCGTTTGAAGGTGAAGCGAAGCGAAAACGTATGACGATGTCGATTGCTCGGGACAATGATGGATAAGTAAAACGTCTCAATCACAATAGAACAAGAAAGATAGAACACACGTATATGGCCACACAAAATCACACAATTTCAATTATCATACCACCATATTTATAGATTACAAAAGGTTGATCTAACGGTCAATATCAATTACAACAAACCAAATCTAACGGTGGGAATACCAAAGGGTTGGCCAAATGAAGAGGCTTGTTGGGAAATGAAAAAGGCCCCATTTATTATGATTGATGACATCCACATAATTTAATAATTCACAACAAAACTCATTTTAGTAGAACCGTTCGGTTATTTTTTATTCGGGCAGTTAAATGTTTGGTTAGACACCCATTTTCCCACCCTAGTTTTATTGACTAAAATGTTTATCATGTTAAAGAGAGGCCAATAAGGGATTGTTGTTATCAATTATCGTGAATGTCATCTTTCCTATACATTAAATTATTATTATGACATTAATTCTCAACTCTAATAATTCATTACTTGAAAAACTACTAATATGATAAAATATTCATTTCATTTATGCATGAGTAAATATTAATCATTGTATTTGATATGAGAATAGGAATTAATCTATATTTACATATAGTCTCTATTGTTATAAAACGGAAACAACTGGAAGCGTGCGAGTTTCAAAATCAGTATGATGATCGTAGGCGATGCAGTGGTGAATGAAATTTTCTAAAGAATGTTCACGGTGATAACGACAAAATAAAACAAATCAATGATGAGGAGAAAATGATTCCAAAAAAGTATCATTTGTTATGAAACATTATTAATGGATGACATAATTATGACAATAATGATGTCTCATCAATTCCCAATTAATTTCCCTCTTAATGATCAACCTTACATATTCTCAAACCATGGGTATTGTAAATGTTGGATTAAATATTATGGGGATTAATATTAACTGTTGGATCAGATCTCATGTACTCAATAAATATGGTGATATGTTAATGAAATAGATGGACTTTTAGCTCCACATCGTGTTCTTTACTTTTTGTATTTCTCTTGTATTTGTATTTCCATTTGTCATTATTATCGGCATACGCAAATTAGACACTTGCTTTCTCAACGATGCGCTTCGCCTATGATCGATCTTACATTTCCAATTTTGAAATGTTTTGCAGTTTCAATCGGCATTCGATCAATTTCACAACACGTTATCAACACGATCATCCCCTCCGCATTGCGCATCATGATAACGCTTTCTTCATCCCCATCATCGGCATAAGAAAATTTTTTGTGAAAAAAAGATATGTCACATGTTTTTATAAAAATTATTTTTTTGACATGCTCTTTCGCATGCGCATCGACTCCACTCATTTGAAGTGCCATTTCAAAAATACGAGTATTATTTTACATGTAAGATATTGTTACATTCATTTTTCCCCTCTTGATAAATCTGAAAATAATATATGATTTTATTAATCTTTTGTTGCGGAAAAAATAATGAACTCTTGAAGAGCTGTAATGAATCTCGAATGAAAAATTTCACTCCATTCCCTGAAGAGAATGTGTTTGATTAATAACTGATGTGGTCGATTTTGTGACAAACATCATTCATCAAATGAAAAAAATGACACCACCAAAAGTGGTTGAATGATGCACATCGCGTACCTGTCGTACATCGGGCTGAAATTTGTTAATCAGCGATGAACATCGTGTACATGTCGTACGTCGAGCTGAAATTTTCTAATCAGTGAGGAACATCACGTACCTGTCGTACATCAAGTCGAGATTCACTGATCATGTCTTGAACTATGAAATTTCATTTCTTATTCATTTGTTACCCCTGAAGGTGTTAATTTTGATTATGATGTATAAAAGTTCATGAAGGAGACGATATTTACATAGAATGTTTTTTTTAATACCGTATTGCTTTATTTCTTTTCCCTTTCTTTTTATTTCTTATAAAATGTTTGAGAAAAATTAAATGTTCATGATGAAAAAGCTCAAATATATTTTATATATATCCATCCCCCAAAGTGGATGAAATTGATGAAATTGATTTGAATATTCATGCAATTATCTTGAAGACACTATAAAACTAAAACAAATAATATTATTTCGTTCTCTGGAGTGAATGAGAATATTTATTGAAAATGATTTATTCCATTCCTCAAAGTGAAGGCCAATATAAATGATTTTATTTTAAATCAAGTTCAATGTTTTACAAATGATCATTTTGTTGTATTTGTTTATAATAAATAATAATAATACAACCACCAGAAGTGGTTTGATGGTAGTAAATATTTAAAGAGTATAATGAATTTTATTAACATTTATAAAATAATGCATCCCTGAAGGATGATATGAAAATAATGTCCTCTGACATTATATTGAAGAATATATTCATTTATCAATTATTGTTCCTAAAGCAGAAATATCAATATAAAAATTATTTTCATGTGTTTATAGATTATCAATATCATCTCATGTCATTCATGTATCCCCTGTTGCTATTCATATAGTTCATAAATGAGATGATTGGATTACAGAGTTTTGATAATCTGATATATATTATGAAAATGATTTTACCACCTAAAGTGATTAAAGTAATGATCATCATAATCAATAAAATTTATATTTTATGCAAGATGGTCATTATTGATAAATAATAAATTATCATTAATGGATCATGAAATCTGATGAATGAATTCATTCCTTGATGTGAATATAATATCAATTATTATATCTCATTCATTGAAGCGAATAAAATTATTCATGAAATTTTTGATATGATTTGTGATATCATGAATATTTGAGAGTTGATGAGGTTTGATCAAATGATTTATCCTTCATTTGATAAAGTGAATGTTGTTTATGAATTATAATTTTGGATGACGTTAAAGTGTGTGCTGTGAATCTAGAAGATTCTTCCACATTGGTTCTCACTACTACATTCACAAGCTTCAAAAGACGTGGGGGCTCCTATCCCAAGTAAATGTATTGTAAAATAATATTTGGGCATGAAGTTCCAAAATATTTTGGCCAGAAGTTCTAAATTATTCAATAATCCACTTGGTGATGAGCCTAACCTATTATGATTATATTATGAATTCATCAACCACCATAAGTGGAAATTATAACGACAAATATGAGTTTGCACAATGAAAGATCCTGTAGATCTTATATGCGTCGATCTTGAAGCAAAATATTTGCAAATATTATTTTAATTAAATGCTTCAAAAGAACTCATATATGCGTTAGTATATGCTCATATAAGTACATTTACCGATAGAGAAAATTAATTAACGACTCCAGAAGAGCGAATATATTCCTACTTGGTAGTACAAATTCTTAATGCTTTGTTATATCTGAATTCTCAATGAGATATATGAATGATATTATTGAAAATGAATATTATATGGAGACACTGGATAAAAGAGGTACCTCGACATGTAACAAGCATTCATAAAAATGATTATAAAGAAATTGTTATATACAATCAAATTAATAATGGTAAACTAGAATTTTACTGATCCTGACACTTCAAATATATGACATGATGATTTAGGCCATCTGGGATCAATTATAATGAAAGATATTGATTCATGTATACACGAGCATCGATTTGTTGATAACATAGTAGACATCCATCAGGGGGAGAATGATGAATTTATTTAATCGATGCATGTCTACTAAATTATCAATGAATTCATTCTCATTATGTTATTATGAATGCCCCTGTATAATAATTTACCCTGAGGTACCTATTTTTTGAGGTAAATTATTTATATCATTAGGAGCTATTATGAAAATAACTTTCCCATATACTTATGAAGAATTATATATGGGGCGCGCCCACCATGTGATCCATCTATATGAAAGATGAATCCACTAAATGATAACATGTGTTATTTGTTGTTGGTGAGTATACATTTCATGCTATGCATGTTGATTAATATAAATATTGAGTATCATATATTATATGGTCCTACAGAACCATTGATAAGATGATCACAACACTTACATGAATGTAAAGTGTTGAAAATCAATAGTCTGATTATACATACCTGAAGTGTGGTTGAACTGATTATATAAAATCATTGTTCATCATGAGTAGAAAGAAATAAATATATTTTCCCTTGAAGAGGAAAATAAATATATCGACAATATCTTTTTAGATGTTGTCCCTGAAGTGACACTGGTACCAGAGAAATTATGAGATCTCAATCAAATGTTGTTGATGATATATTTTCTCTGAATGATTTTAAAACTCATTGACGATGATGGATTTTTATAGATGTCGACATCATAATAATTGGCCAAAATTATTAAAGTAACTTATGAAATGTTCAACATATAAAGTTCTGGATTGATTATCCAAACTACCAAGACTATTGAATATCGATGATCTTATTATAAGAAATATTCTTCCTTGTATATTTGGATATTTATATATGAATCCCAGAAGGTTTCGAAATGCCTAAAGTATTTTAAAAATTTTGAAATTTTCACCCAATATGATAAATTATGGGGTGAAATAAATAAGATGTATCCATATTAAGTTAAAGAATAATGTAAATTGAATTTATCATCTCATGGTTTGTATGAATCATTTTATTCATCATATTATTAAGGTGTTTTGAAAAACATCCAAACTCTTGAAGAGTTTTCTAAAATCAATGAATTATTTGATTATGAAATTACATGGAATGTCATTGTATTTTGAATTAATCACCCTGAATATGAAATATTAAATTTTGGAATGGGTTTACCCTTAATGAATAATTAAATCTCTTGCTTCCAAGAGTGATAGATTTCATACATAAGGGGTTGATGAAGAACATACTTATCCCAAAAGGATTAAATATAAATTCATATTTTATTAATCCCTGAAGGATATAAATGTACATGTGAATATGTACCTTTAAAATGGAAATAAATCACATTATGATTCAAGTTAATGTCATTACCTATTTGTTGAAATCTAAAGGGTATGAATTTTTATTATTCCAAAATTCAAAACTGAATGTTTTGGTTATGAATTGATCATGGATATTATATGAGTTAAGTGACGATCATTATGAATGGGAGATTTAACTGTTGTACTTTTTTCCCTTAGTCAAGTTTTTCCCATTGGGTTTTCTTGATAAGATTTTTAACAAGGCAACACTTCAGGGACTTGATGTTATTGTACTCTTTTTCCCTAATCAAGATTTTTCCCTTGAAGGGTTTTTCCTTGATGAGGTTTTTAATGAGGCAATAATAAATCATAACATATATCCAAGATAATGTTATAAATTATTATGGATATCTATAATTAATGGAAATTGTTTCCCTTCCCCATGAGTCATAATTTTCAATGAGACCATTCATTATTTGTTGGGAAAAAATCCCTCAAGGTATCATTGAATCATTTCTGAGGTGATTGTGTTTGTTGACAAAGTGGACATCTGTGTTGTGATTGTTGACAAAGCAAACCATGATGTACAAATTTGTTGAAAAAGGGGATTTAATGGTGGCATGTCGAGTTCAAGAGCTGTGGTTAACGATCAATGTTTGATTCAAGAACATCGACAAAGGAATGGATGATCTGGAGGCGGTACAAAAAGAGCAGATATAAGGTGGCACCGTTTTCTAGTGTTTGCCAAATTTTTGGGCCTAAAAATCGACAAATGGAGAAAAGTGGTTTTGGAAAAGGGACTTGCATTCCGTGTACTTGAAGGAGAGGAAAATTGCGCGCCTAATGTTTTTCAAGATCAGAACATCAAAATATGGCAAAGGGATAAGGGGCGCCCAAGTTCTAGTGTTGGTCGCGCAAGTGATTTGCACAACAGAGACTTGCACGCTGAAACCTGCGCACCGAGGGGAGACTTGCTCTCCATCGCGCAGGGTGTCAAAATGCTTATAAATACAGGTCAAACCCTCATCATTCTATGAAGAGTTCAACACTTAGAAAAATCAGAGCTCCCGTCGCATAGGTGTGGTGGTCATGCAAGTGGTGTGTGGTCGCGCAAGTATAAGTTGCGCGCCAGGTGATAGTTGCGTGCCTAAGGTGGTTTGGGAGAGAAAGGAAGTGAATTACGCAAGTTTTAAGTTGAAGAAGAAGGTGTCGCGCAAGTGGTTGAGGTGGACTTGCGTGCTAGATTTGAAGAAGCGCAAAAGTTGTTGGTTGTGCACCAAAATTGGTTTGGGCGTAAAAGGGTGTGTGTCGCGCAAGTTTAGAGTTGTAGAAGCTTGTGTCGCACAAGTGGTTGAAGTGGATTTGCGCTCTAGTTTTGAATTGCGTGCCAAGACTTGCACACTGGCTTAGAGAAGGGAGCCAAGTAAGGTTGTTTCACGGCAGTGGTTCAGGGCTGCATAGAAGCTGGAAGATTGCTCGATACCCTCGGTGCAAATAGAGATTCATCTACGGGTGAAAGTTGGACTTCAACAGAGCATCTACATACAACAGAGGATGCATTCATTAGTGACAATGAAGAGACCTACATGTCTATAAACTGTGAGTGGATCCTTTCCAGAGCAGTGATCAAAGGAAGAGGAAGAAGGTGATCCTCTCCACCGGCAGTGAGCCAGAGAGAGAGAAATAGGGAGTGACCCTTAGGAAAGCAGTGAGCTGACCCTAAACCTTGTAAAGACAGTGATCCCGAGAATAGAAGTGATCTATCCCGAACCTTGTAAACAACAGTGTGCTTATAGTGAATTTGGTACATCAGCACATTTCCGATGTATGTTCCTTGGATGTAACAATTGGTATCAGAGGGAAAGGTTGATATTAGTTTTTCTCTCAATGGAGGTCATCAATCATAAAGGGATTCTGATCTTCAACGGGAACAATTTTAAGCTATGGAAGAATCAGATGCAAAACTACTTCCTATCTTTGAGAATGGATGTATTCACAGTAGCAATGCATGACATAACATCTGATATTAATAGTGGTGCATTATCAGAAGCTGAGAGTAGAGAGTTAGATGCTGATGCCAAAGCAATCAATGCCTTAGGGGGAGCCCTATTCAATCCTATATATACAAAGGTGATGTCTTGCAAATCTTCACATTCCATGTGGGAAAAGTTATTGAATATATATGAAGGGGATACAAAGGTCAGAGAGGCAAAGATGCAAGTGTTGTGGAACAAGTATGAAGATCTGAAAATGAACCCAAATGAATCCATTGATGCATTCTTTGACAGGGTAAATATTTTAGTGGAGGACATGATAGGTCTTGGAGAAGTTATTGAGGATATAAAAATTGTGAAGTGCATCTTGAGAAAACTTCCACCTCGATTCAATCTGAAAGTTTCTGTTTTGGAAGATAAAGACCCGAAAGAGCTGACATTGGATAATATGCATAACACCCTTGTTGCATATGAAATGAGAAATGATGATAAAGACGCTGTGGAAAAGGGGAAATCCAAAGAGGTGTCATTTAAGGCCATGAAGAAGCCCACCATTGAAGATTCTCAGGAGGATGAAGAAATAGATGAGGTAATGTCATTCCTCTCCTCAAATCTTCAAAGAGGAAAAGGAAAGTTCAAAGGGAAACTTTCACTTGCTTGCTTTGGATGTGGAAAAGTTGGTTATCTTGCCGCAAGGTGCCCCAAAAAGTTTCAAGAAGAAAATGATGAAGATGAAGTTGAAATTCCCAAGAATAGATCTTCAGCCTATGTGAAAGTGAAGAAATAGTTCAAGAGAAATTTCTTCAAGAAGAAGAATCTTTTTTCACAAGAAATAGACAGTTCAGATGAGTCTGAGGTTGAAGAGGTAGAGGAGATTGAAAATTAAAAAGATCTTGGAGAAAATGCTATGGTGGTAGTCGTCAGTAGTTCTCAAGAGAAGAATGAAACCGAAGGTGATGATGATGAAGAAGAAGAAGTTGAAGGAAGAATAGATATACAAGCTGATTTAGAGGCTGCTCTTGAGGAGAGAGATGTTTGGAGAGCTAAAACAAAGAAAGCTAACAAAGTTGTTCGTGATGCCAAAATCTATATGCAACAGCAGGAAGAAGAGAAGTCTAAGTTGATGGAAGAAATTGAGAAACTCAAGTTATCAACACCAGAGAACTCAAAATCAGTTAGTGAGTATAAGCTCAAGATTGAAGAATAGAAAAGATAGATCGATGGATTGAATAGAAAAGTGAAAGATCAAGTCAAGTGTATCAAAGATCTTGAAGAATAAGTGGTCAGTCTGCGATGAAAAATGAAGGACCAAGAAAAACTATTGACTACCAATATGATGTCAGGAAATCTGGTCATTCAGAAGACATAAAAGATGATAGAGGAGGCTAGTAGTTCAGTAGGAAAGAAGCAGTAATCGAGCTCAGATGCTAAGACTGAATTGGGGTCTGATCAAAAACAAAAAACTGTAAATATTGATGTTAGACCGCAATCACCCATTCTGAGAGTGAAGGTAGATTTGGGTACAAAATAGAATATTAGCAGATCCCATGGGAAAACCAACAGTGCAAAAGTGACACACATGAATGCTCCTTACATTAGGTGCTATTGTTATGGAAATATGGGACACTCACAAAATGTGTGTTCTATAGCTAAGAGATACCGAAGGGCACACGAACAACAATTACAGCCAAAAAGAGATCAATATTATAGAACATCCTTTGAAGGTCATTGTTTTTGGTGTGGAGGATTTGGGAACATGGCTAGATATTTCACATTAATCATTCAAAGAAATGTGCTGAAACAAAACTCGAGCAGTCATAAGCAGCAAGTTATGGAATTGACAAGTGATATGAAAACACAAAATCGATTTGCAGCTCTACAGGATGAAGCTGGTCTGTCACACTCTAAGGAAGATCAACTTCTTCAAACCACACCGAGTATGAATTCAAAGACATGGATCAAAAAGAAAAAGGATGAGAAGGTAGTAGTTGTGGAAATTTCCCTTAAAGATCCAGATTGTTTAGGAGTATGGATCCTTGATAGTGGTTGCAGATCCCATATGGTAGGTAATAAGGATCTCATTACAGGCATTAAATATGACAAAGAAGGTGTTTTCAAGTTTGGGAACGATGAAGGGCTGAAGATTATTGGTTCCGGAAAGGCTAAATTTGGGGGAAAAGAAATGATACGTGCTAATATCTTGGTAGTAGAGGGCCTCAGTCATAACTTGTTTAGTGTCAATCAACTATGTGACTCTGGGCACTCTATCTGATTTACCAAGAAGATGTGTGTTGTGAAAGGAAAATATGGAGCAGTTGTTCTATAGGGAAAAAGGAAAAAGGGAAATATTTACCTTGTAAGTGGGGAAGAAGATATGTATCTTTTATCTAGAGAGGAAGAAAACAAGCTGTGGAATAAGCGACTTGGTCATCTATGTCAACCATCTATGGATGATCTTGTAAAGTGTGATGCTGCTAGAGACCTTCCCAAATTATCACATGATCATACTCATACATGTGATTCTTGACAACAAGGGAATATCATCATAAAGTTATACAATCCAAAGGAACAGAAATCAACCGGAGTGCTCGAATTGGTGCATGATGATGTTTGTGGACCTATCTCACCACGATCCATAAATGGGAAAAGGTACTATGTCTTTTTCACTGATGATTGTAGCAGAATGGATTGGGTATTTGTCATTACCCATAAGATAGAAGTGCTCAGTTGTATCAAGCAGTATAGGAGGGAATCAGAAAGGATGCTTGGGCAGAAAGTTCTAAAGTTTCGTACTGATAATGGTCCAGAATTCAGAAACAGTCAAGTGGAAGACTATCTTGAGAAACATGGGATAAGGCATCAAGTTTCATCAGTAATAACTACCCAACAGAATAGAGTAGTTGAAAGAAGAAATCTAATCGTCAACAACATGGCCAAAACAATGCTTATTGAAAAGGACCTACCAGAGAAATTTTGGAAGGAAGCAGTTTTGACATCGGTCTATATTTTGAACAGGGCTCTGTTGTGTCAGAAGGAAGGAAAGACTCTGTATGAAATGTGGTATGGAAAGAAGCCAACATTAAAATATTTTCGAATCTTTGGAAGTAAGTGTTTCATTCTCAACAAAGAAAATCACAGGAAGTTTGAGTCAAGAGGAGATGAGGGAATATTCCTTGGCTACTCAAGTAAAAGCAAAGCATATAAATGATTCAACAAAAGGCTGGGAAAAATTGTTGAGAGCAATGATGTCACTATAGTAGAAGATAAACATAATACTCAATGACTCAGTGAACAATTTTTGGATGAAAGTGATGAGGAGGTAAGTAAAACAGGAGGAGCAGAAGTGGCTGATGCTGATTCAAAAGAAGACACTGATGATGAACAAGAAAGTATCAAGTCTGTGTCTGCAAGGAGGCCAAAGAGCCGAGCTGAAATTGATAGACATAATATCATTGGTGATCAGGCAGCTCCAGTTCAGACAAGAAGAATGAAGTCACTACAGTAGACATCTTTCCTATCTCAGGTAGAGCCGAAATGCTTTGCTGATGCAGATGAAGATGAAAACTAGGTTCAAGCTATGAATGAAGAGCTTGATCAGATTGAGAAGAACCAGACGTGAGAGTTTGTTTCGAGGCCAGCAGATAAGAATGTCATCGGGAATAAATGGGTCTATTGCAACAAGATGAATGAAGATGACACAGTGATTCGGAAAAAAGCACGATTAGTTTGCAAGGGGTACTCCCAAATAGAGGGTATTGATGTTGATGAGACATTTGTACCTATTGCAAGGCTAGAGAAAATCAGATTATTTTTAGCCATAATAGTGCAAATAAAGTTCAAAGTGTTCCAGAAGGACATCAAATCTACATTTCTAAATGGGGTTCTAGAAGAAGAGGTGTACATTGAGCATCCAGATGATTTTCTCATTCATGAAGATGAGAATAAAGTTTGTCGATTAAATAAATCACTATATGGGTTGAAGAAAGCACCAAGAGCATGGTACTCAAGGCTGGATCAATATTTGAAAAAGCTTGGCTTTCAATGTGGTGGAGTTGATTACAATCTCTATTTCAGCAATGATAGTAATCAAAGGATGATGGTGTTGGTTTATGTCGATGACATAATATTTGGTGGATCATATGAAGCTCAGTGTAGATAGTTTTCTGAATTCATGAAAAATGAGTTTGAAATGTCAATGATTGGAGAGCTAACGTTTTTCCTTGGTCTACATGTGACACAAGGAAGGAATGGAACATTCATTTCTCAATCCAAATATTCCAAGGAGGTTTTAAGAAGGTTTGGAATTAATAATTCTAAGGAGATAAAGACTTCGGTTGCTACCCAAATGAAATTATTAAAATATGAGGATGGAAAGGCAGTTAATATCACAGAATATGGGCAAATTATTGGAAGTTTGTTGTACTTGACCACAACAAGGCCTGTCATTATTTTCACCACATGTCAAGAAGCGAGATATCAGAGTAATACCAAGGAAATCCACATGCTTGCAGTGAAAATAATACTTCGGTATATCAAGGGCAAAGTGGATTTCGGCTTGACATATAATGAAAAATCTCAGACAGAGTTATTGGGATATAATGATGCAGACTGGGCCGGTTCAGCGGATGACAGTAAATCAACGTCAGGAGGTGCATTCTATCTTGGTGGACTATGTATTGCTTGGTTAAGCAATAAGCATGATTTCATTTCATTAAGCACTATAGAAACTGAGTATATTGCAACCACTCAAGCTTGCACACAGTTATGATGGATGAAGCAGCAGTTTGAAGATATGAGAGTTGAAGTGAAGTCTCTGATCGGAATCCAGTGCGATAACTCAAGTGCTATCAATCTTAGTAAAAATCCCATCCATCATTCAAGGACAAAGAACATTGAGATAAAGTATCATTTTATTAAGGAGAAGGTTGAGCAGAGAATTGTGAAGTTGGAGTATGTTCCTACAGAGCTACAGGTTGCAGACATTTTGACAAAGGCTTTACCCAAGAAAGATTTTGAGAGACATTGACTGGCTCTGGGAGTTCAGTCAACTCCCCACACTTGAAATAGTGTGGATGTGGAACCCCCCTCTCCCCGAGGTATGATGTGTTTTTCCCTAATGTGCTGATATGAGTTATCTACTCTGTTACAGACTACAAAGGAGTGACCTTTGGGTTCGTTGACAAAGGGGGAGAAAATAGTGATTGTTCAAGGGGGAGACAGCGTGGAAATTTGATAAATCATGATTGATATGGGGAGAAGCTGACAGGTGGAGCAGCCAAATAGGGGGAGTTGAAGGAGAATCCATATAAGGGGAGTTGAAGCTGGTTCAAAGTGCTTAGCCATAGGTTAGCTTGGACAACATAGACAATAGTGATGAAGAGGATTTGTAGCTGACAAGATTTAAAGCTATGAGCAGATAGGGGAAGCATTTTAAATCTGACGATGCTAGAAGTGATTGATCAAAGAATAGATATCACAACAGATGAGGATCATGATAAAAGCAGAAGAGTGGTTTGGGAATGCGGTAATAATATTTCCAAAAATTGGTATCAGTTTGGTGTCAAAAGTGGATGTCAGAGTTGAAGTGATTCATTGATGAAATTTTCATTTACTCTTATTTCTCACGTTGATCATTACTCATGTGGGCTTAGAGTATGTGTAGAGTAAATCCTTGATTGCTATTGGAATCACAATAGGCGAATGGTGGATGAAAAATTAACGATGTATCTTTTTGTGTAAGAGTTTTCAACAAACCCAAAGAGAAAGATTGTTGGTAAAAAATCTCTCAAGGTATCATTGAAGCATTTCTGAGGTGATTGTGTTTGTTGAAAAAGTGGATATTTGTGTTGTGATTGTTGACAAATCAAACCATGACGTACAAATTTGTTGAAAAAGGGAATTTCATGGTGGAATGTTGAGTTCAAGAGATGTGTTTAATGATCAATGTTTGATTCAAGAACATCGAAAAAGGAATATATAATCTAGAGGCAGTACAAAAAGAGTAGATACAAGGTGGCGCTGTTTTCCAGTGTTTGCCAAATTTTTGAGCCTGAAAATCGACAAATGGAGAAAAGTGATTTTGGAAAAGGGACTTGTGTGCCGTGTACTTGAAGGAGAGGAAACATGCACGCCTAGTTTTTTTCAAGATCAGAACATCAAAATATGGAAAAGGGATAAGGGGTTCCCAAGTTCTAGGGTTGGTCGCGCAAGTGATTTGCGTGGCAGAGACTTGCGTACCGAAACTTTCATACTGAGGGGAGACTTGCGTGCCATCACGCAGGGTGTCCAAATGCCTATAAATACAGGTCGACCCCTCATCATTCTATAAAGAGTTCAACACTTAGAAAAATCAGAGCTCCTGTCACGCAGGTGTAGTGGTCGTGCAAGTGGTGTGTGGTCGCGCAAGTATAATTTGCGCGCCAGGTGATAGTTGCGCGCCTAAGGTGGTTTGGGCGAGAAAGGAAGTGATTTGTGAAAGTTTTAAGTTGATGAAGAAGGCATCGTGCAAGTGGTTGAGGTGGACTTGCATGCCAGATTTGAAGAAGCATAAAAGTTGTTGGTTTCATGCCAAAATTGGTTTGGGCGTAAAAGGCTGTGCGTCGCACAAGTTTGGAGTTGCAGAAGCTTGTGTCGCGCAAGTGGTTGAGGTGGAATTGCGCACCAGTTTTGACTTGTGCGTCGAGGCATGCGTGCCGACTTAGAGAAGGGCGCCAAGTAAGGTTGTTTCACGGCAGTGGTTCAGGGCTGTGTGGAAGCTGGAAGATTGCTCAATACCCTCGGTGCAAAGAGAGATTCATCTATGGGTGAAATTTAGACTTTAACATAGCATCTACATACAATGGAGGATGAATTCATTAGTGATAATGAAGAGACCTATAGGTCTATAAACTGTGAGTGGATCCTTTCCAGAGCAGTGATCAAAGGAAGAAGAAGAAGGTGATCCTCTCCACTGGCAGTGAGATAGAGAGAGAGAGAAACATGGAGTGACCCTTGGGAAAGCAGTGAGCTAACCCTAAACATTGTAAAGGCAGTGATCCTGAGAATAGAAGTGATCTATCCTAAACCTTGTAAATAGCAGTGTGCTTATAGTAAATTTGGTACATTGGCACATTGCCGGTGTATGCTCCTTGGACGTAGCCCAGTGAGGGTGAACCAAGTAAAAATTTCTGTGTACTGTGCATGCTTTACTTTCTGTTTATATTGTGCAACAGGAAAGAGAGAGAATAGTGTTTTTCTTAAAAGCAAAACAAGATCAGAACGGGCGTTAATTTTAAATTAGTCATACCTTGATTCACCCCCCTCTTAGGGTATTCAGCCTTGTGGACCTAACATTATTACCTTTGGTATTCTTCCCATGTCACAAACACATAATTAAATAATAATATTAATTGATGTCCTAAAGATGCAACTAAATGATATAATCAGGGGGAGTTGGGAACACTGCACTCTTTTCCCTTCATCAGGATTTTTCCCCCTGGGTTTTCCTGATAAGGTTTTTAATGAGGCAGCATGACGTGGAATTCTTTTATTTTGGATTCACTTATTTTTCCTACAAGGTTTTTTAAGTAATGATTAAATAAGGTTCCATGAAATTATGACATCCAAGGGAGAGTGTTATGAAACATTATTAATGGATGTCATAATTATGACAATAATGACGACTCATCGATTCCCAATTAATTTCCCTCTTAATGACCAACCTTACATATTCTCAAACCATTGGTACTCTAGCTGTTGGATTAAATATTATGGGGATTAATCTCAACTGTTGGATCATATCTCATGTAATCTATAAATATGGTGATATGTTAATGAAATAGATGGACTTTTAGCTCTACATCGTGTTCTTTAATTTTTTTATTTCTCTTGTATTTGTATTTCTATTTTTCATTATCATCAGCATATACAAATTCGACACTTGCTTTCTCAAATATGAGATTCTCCTATGATCGATCTTACATTTTCAGTTTCGAAATGCTTCGTGGTTTCAATCAGCGTTCGATCAATTTCAATGAATGAAATTTTCCAATGAATGTTCACGGTGATAACGACAAAACAAAACAAATCAATGACAAGAGAAGAAAATGATTCCAAAAAAAGTATCATTCCATTATAAGCATTACATATTTATAGGCTTCACAAAAATCCAAAGAGGGTAAGGGATGAATGTTAGAATCACTACTATAAACTGGGTTTATCCAGTGCTAGGATTTTAAGCTAAAAGTGTTGTTAAAGACCCCATTTGTCAACGTTGTTAATGGGGTTCTTTAACAACACTTTTTTAGTGCTATTAAAGGGAGTCTTTAACATTGATAAAAATAAGAATTGTTAAATGGTGTCCTTTATCAGAGATTCTAAAAAAATGCCTATAAAGACCCCCTATTATTTGTGCTAAAAAACACTGATAAAGGGTGAAAATTTATGAGCGCTTTTAAAAAAGCGTTGATAAAGGGGGGTCTTTATTAGTGCTAGAAAAAAAAGCGCTAATAAAAGTCACCCTTTATCAGTGATTTTTTAAAAGCGCTAATAAATGCACATCCTTTATCACCATTTTTTAGCGTTAATAAAAGATATATTTCATAAAATAAATATTTCATTAAAAATAATATATTAATATATAAATGTATTTATATTGATATAAATATAATATATATTTTTAAATATGTTTTAGATAATGCTAAATATACATTTACAAATAATATATAAGATATTTAGTGAAAATGACTTATAAAATAAATTAAAAACATTATTAATTATTAATTTGCTAATTATTATTGATTAATAGTCATTTAATAACAATTTGAAGATAACAAAAATCAAAAAATTAATAAAAGATTTAAAATAAGTTGAAAATGTAACTCGAACATCAAACAGCTATAACTTTTGATTCGGATGTTCGTTTGGGTTATACCACATATCAAATAAAATCTTGGAACGAGCATTATACCTTGATGATTGGGGAGGAACACCAGTCACATTTTTTAGGCCAAAAGGCCCAGAAGGCCACCAAAACTGAGTTTTTAGTCGGGGTATCCCAAATTTTTAACATTAAATGGAATTTAAGTCTCATTTAAGGGGGGTCTTTTTGCCCATTTTCTGCGGGGGATAAATTTATTTTTAGGGATTACATTCATATTGATATTATGGTTTTGAAATTTTATCATTTTTCACAATGTAGTTTTATTTATAATTAAATATGTGCATATTTTCTTATATTTACTTATAATAAATCACTTGTATTAATACACATATCAACATATTTATGTAAAAAAGTATTTTTAAATATATAAAATAAATATTTATTATTCATTTTATTTAAAGTAAAAATGTAAACATTTTATTTACCTTATAAAAATACGATAATATATATATATAATTCTTATATATGCATATGTGTGTGTTAATAAACACACACAAACACACATATAAATATATATATTTATATTCTAATATATATAAATGAATATTAATATTTAATATATTTAAATAAATATAATTATATATATATGTGTGTGTGTGTGTGTGTGTGTCACACATTTCTAAATATATACAAATAAATAGAAAAGTCATCAAATATAAAACAATGCACACACGACATAGTGGTAAAGAACTCTTATAGTTCCAAGTAAGGAGGGTGGGGTGCGTGATGGTGGATGAGGAGTGGAAAGTTCCAAGAAAGAGGGGTGTTGATTTTTTTTCAAATTTTTTAACAGCGCTAAAAAAACATTGATAAAAGGTGTCTTTATCAGTGTTTTTCTTTAGTGATGTTAAATAGTGCCTGTAACAATTATTTTTTAGTGACGCTAAATATAGGCTTTTAACAGCACTAAAAGCTGTTAAATGGTGTCTTTAATAGCGTTTATTTTATGCTATTAAAGGTCGATTTTTAATATCGCTTGTAATATCAATGCTTTTTAAGCACTGATAAACCCCTTTTATTAGCGTTGTTAACGAATGACTTTTAACAATGCTATAAGATATTAAATGGTGCCTTTAACATTGTTTTTTACACTATTAAAGGTCGACTTTTAACATCGCTCGCAATATCAGTGCTTTTGAAGTGCTGATAAAACTCTTTTACTAGCGTTGTTAAAGGCCCAATTTGAAGTAGTGAATACCAAAGGGTTTGGAATGTGGAGAGTTTATTGGGAATAAATGGTCTTTATTATGACATCCACAATTAATATTTCATAAAAAATCCTCCATGGATGTCTTTAAAGGGTGCCTTTAACAATGCTTTTTTAGCGCCATTAAAGGTCAGATTTTAACAGTGCTAAAAGATATTAAAGGGTGCCTTTAACATTGTTTCATTTGAATTGTTAAAGGAAAACTTTTAACATCGCTCGCAATATCAGCGCTGATAAAACCCTTTTACTAGCGCTGTTAAAGGTCGGCTTTTAATAGTGCTAAAAATTGTTAAAGAGTTCCTTTAACAACATTTTTTTGTGCTGTTAAAGGTTGAATTTTAACATTGCTTGCAATATCAGCGCTTTTGAAGCATTGATAAAACCATTTCACCAACACTTTTAAAGGCCCAATTTTCTGTAGTGAATAACAAAGGGTATGGAATGTGGAGAGTTTGTTGGGAATAAATATACTTTATTAGGATATCCATAATTTATATTTCATAACATCCCACCATGGATGTCATAGTTTCATGGAATCTCATATAATCTTCACTTAAAAAAACCTTATGGGAAAAAACACGTGAAGTCAATATGATTTAATTCCATGCCCATTTAGGCTGTCTCATTAAAAAATTTATTAGGAAAACCAAGTGGGAAAAAAACCTAATAAAGGGAAAGAGGGGTGTTGGGGTTGCTTGAACAATTGTTTTTTTTCAAAATTTTTAACATCATTTTCTTTAACGTTGTTAAATTTTGGATTTTAACATCGCTTGCAATATCAACACTTTTGAAGCGCTAATAAAACCCTTTTACTAGCGCTTTTAAAGGCCTAATTTGCAATAATTAATACCAAAGGGTTTGACATGTGGAAAGTTTTTTGGGAATAAATAGACTTTATTATGACATCCACAATTAATATTTTATAACATCCCCCCATGGATGTCATAATTTCATGGAATCTCATATAATCTCCACTTAAAAAAACCTTATGGGAAAAAACACGTGAAGAAAACATTATTCAATTCCATGCCCATTTAGGGTGTCTTGTTAAAAACTTTATTTGGAAAACCCAGTGGGAAAATACTTAATGAAAGAAAAGAGGGGTGTAGGGGTTGTGTGAAAAATTATTATTTTTCAAATTTTTTAAAAATGCTTTTTTTAGTGCTATTAAAAGCCAGATATTAACAACACTAAAAAATGCTGATAAAGAGTGCATTTATCAGTGATTTTTTTAAAATTGTTAAAGGGTTCCTTTAACATCAATTTTTTAGCATTTTTAAAGGTTGGATTTTATCATGGATCGCAACATTAACACTTTTTAAATGTTGATAAAACCTTTTGATTGAAATAGAATCGTCATGTGAAAAGCCTTCTATCCTTATGGTGAATAATAGGAAAGGGAAAGAGAATAGCTTTAAGCCCAAAGCTTCTTCACACCCTTCCAAGAAAAGTAATATCAAAGGGGAGGCAAGGGAACAAGAATTTGTTTGTTTCACATGTGTTATCAGAGCGGTTATATCATAGTTTATAATTATTTAAATAATTCGTTGATGATTTACAATTTAATAATTTAGTTTGTTAATTCAAGTTAATAGTTCTACAAATCTAAATCTTGAGATCTGTTCCTCCTCTTTCGTTTCTCGTTCACCTTACAAAAACGATTTTGTTTAATTTTGATTAAAATAAAATAAAGGATATCATTTGGAGGTGCAAAAGGTTTTTGGCTGTACAACACAAGAATACACGGCGTGTAGTTGGATTCACACACTGTGTATCAAGGTTCAATGCATCGGGACTAGTCCGCTAAACCAAACTGTGTCATTGGAGTTTATCTAAGTCTTAAAGACTCCATGTGTTGACCAGGAACAGGTGGAACACGGTTTTTGAATTACACGCCATGTGGTCTACTGGACACGATGTGTAGTCCCTTTGGGTTAGGGTTGGACCGTGTACCCCGTACACAACTTTCCTGGTTGGAGACCATTTAACACAAATACTACACGGCGTGTGCCCCACTGGACACACCATGTACTCCGAGTATTTATGAAGTACATATACACGTTGTATCCCTGATTGTGTACTTTATATGGATGGTGAATGAAAGTACATGCCATGTAGTAGGAACTACACGCTGTGTACTCATAAAAATTATGAATATTTATTAAAATTTATTATTATATTATTCAAAACCTTGATATATGTACCATGTTGCAGGCATAAAGCTGAGACACGACACGTGATAGGTGTTATATATATATATGTTTAATTTAACATCATTGTAATTTTCATTCCTACTCATTGGGTAGTTATGAATGGGAATTCACCGGGTTGCCTCTAAGGTACAAGTTATGTAAAAATATAATTTTAAATGAATTTATTTGTTTAAAATTATGATGTATTTTAATCTCAAGGAAATTTAGAAAAAGGGTTTAAGATAAAAGGACTGGTTAATTAAAGATGATAATTAATTGATTCGAGTGTGATTTATCTTAAACAAGAATGATTAAAGAATTGAATACCAGTTTTATTAAATACGTAACTCGTTGCATGTATGTGGGTGATCATGAGCTAGAGCAAGACCTTTGTATGTGATTGGTTTCATTTTAATTTATTTATTAAATTAATTATTGGCCTACAAGTCATATCTCCTCATTAATATGTAGGGCCTGCGTGCCCAAGGTTTCTTTTATGTAAACCCCCTTTTTACCCTTCACCTGTATGTGAGTTAAAAAAAGGAATATGTAATGGATGGAACTCTCAAGCTAGTGGAGATGGTTCAAGCTAGAGTCGAGATGAAACCAATCCCAAGAGATACAGAGGTGGACAGGTGGAAATTTGTAAACACGAACCCAAAAGGTTCAAGGTGTTTCTCCCCTATGTTAGGGTTATTTTATCAACTAATAGATAAACTAACCATTATAAAAGATCATGATCATGTCCTTTACTTTATTTTATTTCTATCATATGCATGCACTACTGGAATGTGGGTTTTCCCCAACACTTACATACCAACGGTTTCATAAAACCATTGGTAAAGAAGGGTTTTACCAACAATTTATTAAAACCGTTGGTAAATCACCTCCTAAGCAACCTTTACCAATAGTTTAAATAAAACCGTTGGTAAAAGGATGGCTTAGTGGACCTTTTACCAATGGTTCTAAGGAACCGTTGGTATCAGTGTGGTCTGAACATTTTTACCAATGGTTTTTAAAAACCGTTGGTAAAAGTTTACCCAAAATTAACAGCATCCCCTCCTCTTCCCCATTCGCGAGACAGAACCCTAAACCGGAGCACTTCCCCCAAATTTTTAGTATCCCCCTCTCTCTCGATGATCTAGGTTCTCCTTCGGCTTCCTCTTCCTCCATCCCATCCAAGCTGCTGAATCTCCTACTAAATCTCTATCCGACCCATCCTAAATTAGGTATTTTCTTAAGTGGTACCTTATTTTTATTGAAAATTTTCTAATATTTCAGTTTTTAGTTTTGATTTTGATGTGTATATGTTTTTTTTTGTTTTGATTTAACCTAGAATTTATTCATTCAAATCCATTTAATTAATTAAATATTTAACCCTCCATCGAAGATGAAGGGATTTTTTCTCCAGAACCATAGAAAACCCTTTTAGATTTTTTATTTGTCACTTTAATTTATCATATCATTATATTAAAATGTTATATAAATAGAATGGATAGTTATATACCTCTCAGTGGTCACCTACATGAATTGTATCTCACACATTGTTCGAGATGCCATTTGGGTACCTGGATATACTACATGATTATATGTTTAGATAAGGGAAATCACCATCTTACAGATGCATGACTACTCCCATGACATAAGATGAAGCATGTAGCAGATGATTGGGTTTTAGATCAAGAAGCTAGGTCTAATTTTAGTATTTATTGATCCTCTTGTATAGTACTACTCCCTACTAGTTGTAACTATGTTTTTCTTCTTGATACATGACATACATTACCATCATTCGATTTATGATTTTGTTATTAGTTGGTATTACTGATTTGGTTATTTTCATCCATTTTAAATATTTTCCCATTGTTATCTTTCTTCCAATTTTTAACTGATAATATTAAAATTTTGAAACTTAGGTAATTAGGGAGTAGTCTCCCCCCAGACACACCAAAGGTTCTCACTATTAGTCAATAAAATTTTGAATTTTGGTAGATGTACTTCAGGCCACGTGGCCATCTGGGTTTGGGTCACTAATGAGTGGCATCCTGGTTTGGGACATCATAATTCCTGGATATCCTTTTTATAGGTGTTTCTAAATAAGAAATTTACTGAATGAACCAGCCAATATGATCAGAAACATTGAAACTGAATCATGTTTCTAGGTTATACCCAAGACATAAGTGCCTCCCCATTCTTATAACCACACCTACCATCTATGCCATAATTGACCCAATCATGGCTAGGCATGGACATGCTCTACATACCTCTAGGTTTCAATCCCAAGTAATAATGTACTCCAAGTCATTAGGGGTGGTAAAATAAATCCACTTATTATAAAAATCAATGTGATATTTATAATATGTAAAATGTCTCTTACCAAAAATAACATCAACGTTCTTAATATATTGGATCATGATATACCATTGATGTTTATAACATACAACCACTATAGGAAACATTGGTCATTTCTAATAATGATCCATCCTCTTTTAAAGGCTTGTATTAAGGCCCTAAAAATAGGGGGAAAATCTATCAAGAACCACAAAAAAGAAAAAATGAGATCAGAAATAAATGAATGTGAAGACCGAGTAGTACATTAGGGAACTAATAGTATTAATATAATCAAATCCATACCTATAACTATTGAAGGTACCTCTCCAAAATCAATTGGGACATGATTCAATTAATACACCCTACCAACCTATGATCAATGGACCCAAAACTAGGATCCTTTAATCCATGGTTAAGGTGAAACTTAATGAGGCCATAACTACTTTTGATGTGATCCTCATCCTACTCCTCATCCTGATCTCCCTAAAGAAGTTAAAGTATAAAACTCATGTACTCCCAACAAGGCCCTTAAGGATTATGTATTCCTTGATCCACTTCCAATATCTTACTGGGAAATCCTTGAATATAGGCATTAGAAATTCTGTATCTTATTTTCTTATATACACTGTATTTTATTGTGTTTCTTAATATGATTATCATATAGAGTAATGTGTTAGTTATTATTTTATATAAAGTAAACAATTGTCATTTACATAAATATTTTTTTGATTGAACTTCAATATTATTGAATTTCTTTGAAATGAATTATTTCAATTTTTTACAGAATGGATAGAAGTTGGATGTACGAAAATGATTGGATTTCAATCGATTTCTAAAATAATTTGAACAAATTTTTAGATTTTTCATTTGACAATGCTTAAGATAGTGGTCGCATACACTGCCCATGTTCTAATTATGTTGGAAGACCTTGGTTGAGTTGTGAAGTAGTTAGCTATCATATAACCAAATATGGTTTCCAAACAAACTATTATGTGTGGTATCACAATGGAGAGAAAATGGAATCTCAAAATGTTAATGATCCAAATGATAGGACTTAATTGGAGAGTTTGATATATGATCGATTTCCATTTATTTGGAATCATGAGAAGGAAAGGATGTCCAGCCAACAATATTTCGATACAAGCACACATGATGCATCCAATGAAAATGATGATGTTGATAGAGTGAAAAAATTGAATGATGCTGCGACTACTCCAGTATATCGGGAATGTGGTAAAATGAAAAAGTTGTAATTTTTAATCCGATTGTTTCATGGGAAAACTATGTATGGGATTTCAAATACTATAATCAATTACATTCTTACCTTCTTTAAGGACTTACTTCCAGATGATGAAGATATTCCCTCAAACCACTATATGGCATGGAAGTTAGTTGATGAACATGGATTCTCAAAAAAAAAATTCATGCTTGCCCGAATGATTGCAGCTTATTTTGGGTGGAAACTGCTGAAATAAATGATTATATCAAATGTGGAACCTCCCAATGGAAGCCAAAAGATGATAGAACACCATCTCGTGTTCCAAAAAAAGTAATGTGGCACTTTCCATTGATCCCCATATTACAGAACCTTTTCATGTCTGATGAAATATCAGTAAAAATGTGATGGCATGACACCGAGAGAAAAAAGAATAATGAAGAGTTGGTTCACCCTGCAGATGGATTTTCATGGCAGATATTTGATGCTCGATATCCTGAATTTGTAGCCTACATGTGTAATGTGAGACTGGATGTTTCATGTGATGGTTTTAATCCATTTGGGTATATGCTTACTTCGCACAGCACATGGCCGATTTTCATACACATTTATAACCTTCCCCCATGGTTGTGTATGAAAAAGCCTTACACTTTCTTGAGTATACTAATATCTGTCCCTTATGATCCCGACAATGATATAGATGTATACATGTAACCTTTAATAAAAGAGTTGAAACTTATTTGAGATGTGGGTGTGCCCACATACGATGCATGTTTGAAAGACATATTTCAGATGCGTGTTGTGATTATGTGGATGATCAATGATTTTCCTGCTTATGCAATGATGTCTGGATGGAGCACAAAAGGAAAATTGTCATGTCCTATTTGTATGAAGAATACTTGATCGAGAAGACTAAAATATCATCGTAGTTTTAGTTTTATGGGACATCAATGATTCTTACCAATGAACCATCCATATAAAAACAATCGTCGAAGATTTGACAATACCATGGTGACTGACGATCCACCTCAGTGTATGTCTGGAACTGATGTTCTTAATGAATTGAAAGATTTCAGTTATTCATTTGGGAAGGGTGTAATGAAATCTAGAAAGAGGAAAAATGTTTCCAATGATACCTATTACAATTGTAAGAAGAAGAGTATATTCTTTGAGTTGTCGTATTGGTCAACCAACTTGTTACGTCATTTCCTAGACGTAATGCACATTGAAAAGAATATATATGAAATGTTGCTTTCAATTCTTCTAAATGTCAAGGGGAAGAACAAAAATGATTTACGATCTCAGCGTGACTTGGTAGATTGGGGGATCAGACCAGAATTGCATCCTGTCAGTATCAGTGAAAATAAATGGAAAGTTCCATGTGCTTCTTATGTGATGACACCTGCTGAAAAAAATAAATTTCTGGAAGTTCTAGAGACTATTAAAGTTTTAGATGGCTATTTAAGCAATATATCAAAACGGATCAATAGAAAAGATTTGAAGCTGAAATATTTGAAGACTCATTATTATCACGTCCTTTTACATGATTTGATTCCAGTAGCAATCCTTCATCTATTATTAAATAATGTAAGAGTCTCAGTTATTCAGTTGTGCTATTTGTTTAGAGATATTTGTGCTAATAATTTGTCCAAATCCTTCTAGAAAAAACTGTTGGCAGAGACACCATTAATTTTGTGTGAGTTATAGAAAATATTCCCTCCATAATTTTTTACATGCATGTTGCATCTGACAGTCCATCTTATGACCAAAATACTTCTTGGAGTACCCATTACTTTCCTTTGGATGTATCCAACTAAAAGAAACATGTACACATTGAAATCATATGTTTAGAACATGAATTATTTCGAAGGTTCTATTGTGAACGGTTACTTGGCTCAAGAATGTATGGATTTCTGTTCAATGTATTTGTTTGATCTTACTATGAGAATAAATAGACCAATGAGAAATGAAGAAGGATAACATGATCAAATTGAACCCAGTTTTCCATCACTTCCTCAGACAGGAGGAATTTCGGGATCATATACATTGACGACATTAATCCTTGAAGAGCGAGAGATGGCACATCACATAGTGTTGTTCAATTGTGATTTGTTCGATGAGTATATCAAGTAAATTGTACATGTATCTATTATCTTATCTCTTGTAATTTTAAATGTTTGTTAAACTATTATTATTTTTATCTACAGAAAACATAAAGAATTGATATATAGAAAGCATCGTTCTTTATCTTTTAGAAGTAAAGAGACTTTTCATAGCAAAGGGTTTTCTACTTGGTTGAAATTTAAGGTAAAAATATTTTTGTAATAACTAAATAAAAATAATATTTAATTAATTTTACTATTTTTTTATATTTCAGGTATCGAGTTTGCCTGCAGACTATGTTTCTGAGAAAATAAGAGCTTTGGATTTTGGTCCTAATACCACGGTCCGTGCTTGTAAATCACTTGTGATCAATGGATACAAATTTATTATCACTGAATGAGAAAGGAACATGAGAACACAACATGATGGTGTTATGATAACTGCCACAATAGACTGTTATGCCAGTTCATCAGATAATAGACCTCATTCTGAAAATGTAGCTTATTATGGAGTCGTGGAGAAAATAATAATTTTGGATTATTACTCGCATGGTCGAGTCACGATGATGAAATTTAAATGGTTTGATTCAATGAATAGGTAAGGAACCTTTATTGATGATTGTGGATTTCGAGTTATTGACATGACTCACACTCTTGCCACTGATGAACCATATGTATTGGCATCAATGGTGAAATAAGTTTTTTATGTCAAAGATCATCGTCATCCTAAATTCTGTGTAATTATTTAAGTAAATCCCAGACATGTTTTTGATAATGGTGATGATGAAGTTGACACTATCCCTACTGAAATTGTAATCAATCTGTTTATTACTTATGATGACTCCAATATCTCAATTGGCATAGTTGATTGTGAACCCGAAATTATGGTGGGAAATATATATAATCACATAGTTGTGTTCTCACCTATATGTTTCACCTATATCATTCAGAGTGTGTATCCTAGTACTTACCTTCAAACCACCATAAATCTTCTGTTTCTTTATGTTTTTTTATCAGAATTGTTTTTCTATATTTTGTTTTTTGGGTTACACATTAATTATCTGTTTCTAATTACTTCCATATTTGTTTTCATTGCAGGAAATGACACCCATTGAAGAGATGCGGTGGAAAAAGATGACAGAAAATAATCGTCGCATAACACAGATGGGAGTTCCTCCACTCATCCCTATTGTGAGTATTTTATTTAAAATATATATATTTCAATAACTTCTAATACCGTGTGTTTACTTTTTTATTAAACTTATTTTCAGGATCCACCCCCTAGATGAGAGATATCCGACGAGGAACCTGATATTGCTCCTAATACAGAGGATGGTGGTAGGAGGGGGTTGGTGTTAGAGTTAGACGATCATATGGTGGTCTCGGTTCTGAGGCCGGTGGTATGAGTGCTCATGGTGTGAGAGTTAGAAAATCCACTGGTCGTACCCGATTGGACTATGCCCCTACCACAGACATATCTTCTATGCCCCATTTTGATCTTGGTGTGTCTTTAGGGACACACTGAATATTTAGGCCTATGATGTTTACACTACCAGTTGGCTAGATGTTTGTGCCATCATCTTTTGCTTATAGTTCATTATCTCCGAGCTATTATATTCCACCTTTTCGACTCCTGATCCGACATAGTATGTGGCTGAGGAGCATACACTGAAAGACACTCCACCCATATAGGATATTCCTTCATCTTCTGCACATCCAGTGACGCCCATTGATCCAACTACCATAGGTATATTTATATAACTCTAACAAATTTTTATACCAAAATTTATTTTTATTATAACTTGTACTGATATTTTTTTTCTTTAATATCAGATTCATCTACTGATAAGAGGCGAGGGAGGGGGCATACTCGCTTGCATGTGGTATGGAACAGCCAGACACAGTTGATGGTTGAATAAAATGATGATGGACAGATGATTGATAAACCTGGGCAGGAATGTCGGCGTTTTTTGGCGATGCTAGCCAAATACTCTGACATCATTCCGGTCAGCCCTCTCTCTTGGAGACATCTGCCACACGAAGTCAAGGATAATGCATGGGCAAAAATATGGGTAAAAAATCTATTGGATTTAATGTAGTATTTTTTTATATTTATATGAATTAATATATTGGGTGTTAGCTTCAGTTTAACTTCCCTGATGGTGAGGGTGCATGACCAGCACATTTAAAGGAGTTAGGAGAGATTTGGAGAGCTTATAAGCATGAGTTGTATGTTGGTTGGTGTGATAGAGTGAGAACGAAGTTGGAGACATTACCTATCGTGGATGACTTCCCGATAGAGCAATATCGCCAAATGATTACTCATTGGGCGACTGCCAAATTTAAGGTATTAATCCCATTTGAGGTATTTAAATGACAGTTTTCATATTTTTCATTAATATTATCTTATTTATTATTAAACATTAATTATGAATCTTCTGAAAAAACAAAAAAAAAAAACATTGATTCAAAGCAATACCTCCACACTTTGGGGTGCACTACTATGTCAGATCATGAGAGGCAGCTGGTACAATATAGTTGTTTATAATTTTTCTTTAGGACCTGCCCTTTTTATTGTTTCCTACTTAAATTATGTGATTTATTGAATATTCAATATATGATTATACTTTCACTTTATATTGTTTCAATGTCATTATAGAAGCACAAATTTAATATTGAAGGACGTATCCCTTGAGCAAAATTATTTTGCTCGAGTAGAAGGAAAAAATACGGAACTGCGGTTAATGAACCGACACAAGAAAAGATTGTAAGTTTTAATTTGTTTATTTCAAAGTTTAATATCTATTTTGAAATTTAAAAATATATTAATATTTTTAATAGGATGATTTAGAGGCCCTTGATGCCCAAGAGCCTAACAATTTAGGGCCATGCGATCATTTATATCAGGTTTTGAGAGATGAGCACTCTGGTCGAGTACGCTACCAACTTGGTAAGAATATATTCCCAACGAGTTATTGGTCCTCTCAAGGTATCCATTCTAGTACCACCAAGTTGGAACAGGTCAAGGATCATGCAAGACAGTCTGATAAAAGGGTCACAGAGTTGGAAGAACAGGTTCAAACGAGGGAGAAAGAATTTATGAAGCTGATCAAAGCTTTATCTTCATCACTTCCACCAGAAACCAGTGAGGATTTTCAGTCATATATGTTGTTAATGGGTGCATTATCCAATGAACCAGGCGACAGTTATAGTGGTGGTTGAGATGATGACATTCCTAGTGATGATGAGGATGCTGAAGAGGAAGATGTTGGGGATGATGATGATGCTGAGATCGAGGGCGAGGATGAAGGCAAGGGCGAGGGCAAGGATGAGGATGAGGACGAGGGAGAGGATGGTTCCGAGGATGAGCATGGGGATGATGATGAGGACAACGATGAGGACAAAGATGGTGATGAAGATGATGCTGATGATGATAGTGGTGATGGTGATGGTGATCAGGGGAAGATTGATCCATTACATTTTCACTGATATTTATGAAATTTGATTTTTGATTTAATATGGATGTTTCATTCTACTTTAAAACCTAGAACACCTTGAACACACCCATCACAGCCCCCCAGCCTCCTCCTTGGATCCCAGACAGCCCCCCAAATAGCCCCCCAGACAGCCCCCCACCTTCTGCCCTGGACCTTGGACAGCCCCCGGACAACCCCCACCTCCTCCCTAGACCCTGGACAGCCCCCCGGACAACCCCCCGGACAGCCCCCCACCCTCCTCCCTGGACCCCAGATGACCCCCAGACAGCCCCCCAGACAGCCCCCTGGACCCTAGACAACTCCCCAGACAGAATTGTTCTCAAATAAATTTTTACCACCCATCGAAGGTGAACTTCAGAATGAGTTCCTTTAAATGAGAAGACTATAAGAACTTGTTTTTTCACTCAGGTATTTATATTTTTGAATTCAGTATAACTCTTTATTTTTGACCAAATATGGAAGCCTAATGATGTTATAATGGTTTATGGGGCTTCTGGGGCTTGTTCGGAGCTCAGAACCCCGGTCGGCGTAGAAAAACACTATGCCTCACGGTTAGTAAAAAAATTAATTCCATACCACAAGGTATCTACCAACCATATAGGGATATATATTAGAAGAAATTTTCATGATTTTATCTAACCATGCATCAGGGGATGCACATCATGCACAATGTCTATAGTTTTAGTATAAGATATTATCACTGTTGCTGCACGATTTTCCTAACTGGCATACGGAAAACCGACCAAATGAATTCGGATTGTGTTGATACTTTAGGAAAATGATCCATGAGTCATATGTGATGTGTATGAGTCAACCCCATCTCAATTAGGGGCACGGTGTAGATTGTATCACTCAAAGTGTCTCTCTTTTGTTTAAAATGGACACCCTTTTAAGTAAAAACAACTGGCATACGGAAAAGCAACCAAACGTATTTGGATTGTGTTTATACTTTAGGAAAAAGATACATGGGTAATATGTGATGTGTAAGACTCAACTAAGTCTCAATATAAGGCACGTTGTGGCCGGTACTACTTAAAGTGTCTCACTTTTATTTGAAATGGACAACATTTTAAGTGAAAACAACAACTGACATACAGAAAATGGACCAAACATATTCGGATTATATTGATACTTTAGTAAAATGATCCATGGGAAATTTTTGACATGTAGGAGTTAACACCGCATCAATTCAAGGAACGGTGTGGCCGGTACCACTGAAAGTGTCTCACCTTTATTTGAAATGATCAACATTTTAAGTGAAAACAACTGGCATATGGAAAACCAACCAAATGCATTCGGATTGTGTTGATACTTTAGGAAAAATATCCATGGGAAATTTGTGATGTGTAAGAGTCAATCACACATCAATCCAAGGCACAGTATGGCTGGTACCACTCTAGGTGTCTCTTTTTTTTAAACGGACAATGTTTTAAGTAAAAAAAACTGGCATACTGAAAACCAACCAAATGTATTTATATTGTGTTGATACTTTAAAAAAATGATAAATGGGACATTTTTGACATTTATAAGTCAACTCCACATTAATCTGAGGCATAGTGTGTCCGGTACCACTCTAAATGTATCTCTTTTGTTTAAAATGGACATCATTTTAAGTGAAAACAATAACTGGCATATGAAAAACCAACCAAATGAATTTGTATTATGTTGATAATTTAGGAAAATGATCCATGGGACATTTTTGACATGTAAGAGTCAACCTCACATCAATCCAAGGCACGATGTGTCTGGTACCACTCTAAATGTCTCTCTTTTGTTTAAAATGGACATCATTTTAAGTGAAAACAACAACTGGCATATGGAAAACCAACCAAATGCATTCAGATTGTGTTTATACTTTAGGAAAACAATCCATGAGTCATATGTGATGTGTATGAGTCAACCCCGCCTCAATCCGAGGCATGGTGTGTCTGGTATCACTCAAAGTGTCTCTCTTTTGTTTAAAATGGACATTGTTTTAAGTAAAAACAACTAGAATACGGAAACCAAATGTATTCATATTGTGTTGATACTTTATTAAAATGATCCATTGGTCATATTTGATGTGTAAGACTCAATCCTGCATCAATAAAAGGCACGGTGTGGCCGGTACCACTCAAAGTGTCTCACTTTTATTTGGAATGAACAACATTTTAAGTGAAAACAACAACTTACATATGTAAAACCAACCAAACGCATTCAGATTGTGTTGATACTTTAGGAAAACGATCCATGGGACATTTTTGATGTGTACGTGTAACACCCCAAGATTTCATAGTGTGTTATTTCTTCAAAATAATTCAATAACTTGTACTACACGCAACACCGAGTTCAATCACACCATGAATTACAAAAAAAAATCCATTCAAAAGAGGTTATGAATAGTATTATCTAAATTTTAAACTTTATATAATTCTTATAATTTTAGAATCCATATTATGAGTTTCTTAGATATAATGCAAGAACAAATTCATTTTCAGTATTGCACTTTTATCAACTTTTAATAGTGAACCCTTTTTAAATAAAATATATTAAACTTTTTGACTAAATGGGGACATCAAAAATTTAAAATGAAACATCCCAAGCTTCTACGGTACGTTTCCCTTCGAATAATGCGATAGCCTGTGTTGTACGCAACCTCGAGTTCTAACACACACCACAACTAATTAAACTAGCCGTTATGAATAGTAATACCTACTTTTTGAAATTAAATATATTTTATATTTTAATATGGACTTCATTTTTGGATTCGGAATATCGAATTTAGCCTAAGGTGAAATTTTGGTACATTTCGGATAACTTTCATATTTTGATGAATAGTGAAAATTACTAAGTTTTAATTAAAAACAACTTTTTTAATCAAAATAATTAATAGTGATAAATTATGAATTTGAGTGGTTTTAAAGTATATTTAGAATATATTTTTACCATTTAATGTAATGTTGGTCATTGGACATAATTTTACAATTAAACCGAACATAAACGAGTGTCAATCTTTTGATAGTTATTATCTTTTAAAAACACGCTTTTTGTTTTGACAGCGGGAATTAATTTTAAATTAATTTCTGCCACTTCTGTGTTTTGAATTTAGGAAAATGGATTCCATATTTGGAATCAGGATGTTCAAATTGTGTAAATAGGTAACTTTTATTTTTAGACATTTTGAATAGTTACTGTGGTAAATATTTTATTTACCATGGTTAAAGGGTAAATCCGGTAAATAAGGGTTAAAAAATAATATTATAATAATACAAAATTACCCTAAAACGTGTCCTAACCTTATTGGTGGACACATACCCGACCATGGGCATCCTTGGGTCAATTTGGGGACCCCTTGGAGCCACTTGTATGTGGTAGGGACACTTTATATTAATAAAGTTAAAATAAAAATAAAAATGGCATAAGCTTACATCTTTTAGAAGAACAATTTTTACATAGGGTTATACATGTTGGATTTTCGATTATAAATATTCATTAGAAATCTAAAAAGATTTCCTACATAATGATATTTTATTTATAATTTTTAGACATCAAATAAGTTAAATTATTAATGACACAATAATGATGCAATGTTTACCTCATTAATAAATCATTTAAATAAATAAGATTATAATGATTAAAATATTATCTAAAACCTGTCCAATTCTTATTGGTTGATGTTATTTAGAATATGAGTCATCTTATCTTCGACCTCAATGATTTTTGGACCATTATAAACCGAATATAATTATATTATAAAGTAATACTTTCACTCTTTCCTAAAGAGCCCCTCCTCTCCCTTATAAAAGGAGACCACTTCTACTCATTCCTCACACCTCTCAAGCCACTTGGCTCGTCCAAACTCTACCCAAATAAGCTCCCCACATCCCTCTCCTCCTCCTTGAAGTTTCCCCTTAGGCAGAAAGCATTTCAAGAAGTCCTTTGGTTCCAACCAAAGTGAGTTACCTAAATTAAAGGTAACGATTTCTCTTAAATTATTTTCATTTATTTTGCTTCTTTAACCCCCAAACTCTTTTTATTTCCTTTATTTTGTAACAACACCAGTATCCTCAATATACTAGGATGTTTTTATAAGAAGGATTCAAACTACACATACACACAACTCCATCTAATGGATGATGAACATAATGTTTCTGTGGATGGAAAACTAACGCCTCACGAAACGATGATTGTTCAAATACATCTTACCGCCTCTCATGGTGGCCATTATGATGGCACTGTAATTAAATATGATATTAATGATATATATTTTATATATAAGCTTCTGTAATTCCATTTTATTTCATACCATTATTCGTTTCATGTTGTATATACATACGATAATTTCATTTGAGGAAGTGCGGACTACCGCCCCCTTAAAATGATATGACTCGTTCATACCACACATGGAACGTATAAAGGATGGTGTTAATGAACTTAAGTAACATATATAAAATATTATATTATACTGGAATAGTAATATACCTATGTATCATTTGGATTCGATTCTTTTAAAATAAAAATTAAATGGAAATAGCGTTCGTGCGTACGTACGGACTACCGTCTCCACGAACGCGATGAGATTCATTCTCCATCGTATCCATTCAAGTATAATTATCATTTAATGATTTAAAAATGATGTTTAAGGACTTGATACCATTCTGGATTTGAATAATATACAACCTATCCATTACAAACATGTCTTACGTAACCAAACATTTAAAAAGAACGAATCGGTTATCACCCGAAACGACGATAATACTAAGATATTATTATCAAATCAATATTAAAAGATCATATATGATATCATATTAATGTATATGATTCTTGTATAATTTAGTAACAATTATTTCACTATTATACAGGAGGTTAACCTACCCCAACCAAGGAAAAGTACAAGGTAAGGGTTATTTCACAATCTCTTCATTATCCGAGGTTGTATTATACGTAATAATCTACTGGGATCTCTTTATCATCCACATCCATGTTTCTTCGAAATGTATTTCAAAACATTTTTACTATTTACAAGAATATGGTTTAAAGACATTTATACCCTTGTTTGACTTTTTATAAGAGGTTTATAAAGGAATCTTTCCGTCGTTTTCAAAACAAGGTCCTTTTTAACCTTTTCGACAGAATTCAAGTAAGAATGTTTTTTTTAACTTATACGGCGGGTGCGGTTATTTTCCGCTGTTATAAAATCGTCGAAGCCTTCCATACAAGATTATAAGAATATTTTCAAAGAAAATGTTTTATTTTATATGGACCTTAAATGATTTCAAAATAAAAGGAGATACTTCTTTAAAAAGAATTTTGATTTCATCTATGTCAACATCCTTTGATGGATTTTAAGATTATTTGAAGTTGATTCATTATGATACAAAACTTCTATATTGTATTGAAGGTTTTGTGATATGTTTGACTGTGGATGTGCTATTTTTATACCATTCATAGTTTATGGTGAAATTATTGACATTTCGTATGCTAGTTTTAATACGAATGTTTATGTTATGTTTAAACCTTTTCATATGGGAATGCATTGGACTTAATAAGTGACGGGTGGAGCCCGCTATAGCTCCTCGATGCATCGGTAGGTCTCATGAGACAAACTAGTGTCTTGGCACAAGGCCTTGACAAAATCTTATTTGTAGTCTTGGCACGAGGCCTTGGCTATGTGGTTATGATAGTCTGGCATTATGCATTCCAACATTATGAAAGTGGTTATTGATTTTTGCATGTGATTATTCGATTAGTAGAATATCCATGTGAATAAGTAAATGGCATTATTTCATTTTATTTATACCATACCATGTTGAAAGTTCATGTTTAAAAGGCTTTTGTTTTAGTTATACATTGCCTTAAATGTTTATTCTTATTTATGAAAGTTTCCGCTATATTGTTATCCTTACTGGGCATTTGAGCTCACCCCTTTTCTATGTTTTATTTTTCCCAGGAAGTGAAGATGTAAGTTATGAATGACCTGCAGGGATATTATGAGGGGATTATAGTGTGGACTGTGGAAACATTATGTTGTTGTAGTAGTTTTTCATTTTATGATGTAATGTAAAACTTATGAATATATCTAGTGTTTCCAAGGCTACTAAACCAATCGGTCTTTCGAGATTTGATCTTTCTTGTGATCATGCCAATGTTACGAAGTAATGCACCGACTCTGGGTAGCTGGGGTCGGGGCGTTACAGTACGAGTCAACCCTGCATCAATATGAGGCACGGTGTGGCCGGTACCACTCTAAATGTCTCTCTTTTGTTTAAAATGGACATCATTTTAAGTGAAAACAACAAATGGCATACGGAAAACGGACCAAAAGTATTATTATTCTATTGATACTTTAGGAAAATGATCCATGATTCATTTGTGATGTGTAAAAGTCAACCCCATCTCAATCCGAGGCACGGTGTGGCCGGTACCACTCAAAGTGTCTCACCTTTATTTGAAATTATCAACATTTTAAATGAAAACAACAACTAGCATACGGAAAACCAACCAAACGCATTCGGATTGTGTTGATACATTAGGAAAATGATACATTTGTCATTTGTGATGTGTACGAGTCAACCCAGCCTCAATCTGAGGCACGGTGTGGCCGGTAGAACTCTAAGTGTCTCTCTTTTGTTTAAAATGGACACTATTTTAAGTAAAAACAACTGACATACGGAAAACAGACCAAACGTATTCGGATTGTGTTGATACTTTAGAAAAACAATCCATGGGTCATTTATGATGTTTAAAAGTCAACAGATCCTTAATCTGAGGCCTAGTGTGGCTAGTACCACTCAATATGTCTCACTTTTATTTGAAATGGACAACATTTTAAGTGAAAACAACAACTAGCATACGGAAAACCAACCAAACACATTAATATTATATTGATACTTTAGGAAAATGATCCAGGGGTCATATGTGATGTGTACGATTCAACCCCGCCTCAATTTGAGGCATGGTGTGTCCGGTAGCACTCTAACTATCTCTATTTTGTTTAAAATGAACATCATTTTAAGTAAAAACAACTAGCATACGGAAAACCGACCAAACGTATTCAGATTGTGTTGATACTTTAGCACAATGATCCATGTTCTAGCCTCACACAATTCACTTCTCATGTGAGGAACTCCTACCCATATTCTAAAACACATGACATTTAATATTCCAAGGACAACTATATTCCCTAAGTTACACAAGCTCATTGATACACACCCATTATCATCATCACTAAGTTCAAAGACACCTGCCCCAAACCATGACATTATATTTGTTTTTGGTTGAATTCATTTATTCATTTCCTTATTTTGTATTATTAGGTTCTAATTTCTGAATTCAATCATGTATGTGTTATGAAAAATACAATTTTGTATGTACTCTTAATTCTATATCACATATAATTACATATTTAGTTTTAATGTATTGTATTCATAATTAATTATTAAATTATGTATCCTTCTAATTATTAGTTTTTAATTATGTATCCTTATTATGTATTTTATTATATGTATTCTGTATAATTCACACAGCAGCACACAGAGCAGGCTACTGTGTGAATTGTAAAACAAATCCTATACCAACGGTTTTAAACCCTTGGTATAGGTTCAGTATGTATTTTTTTACCAATGATTCTGAACCATTGGTAAAAAACCTTTACCAATGGTTTAAACCATTAGTATAGGGATTAATGGAAGACTAAAAAAGATATGCCAATGGTTTTGAAACCGTTGGCATATGTGTTGTATAATAACTCTATGCCAACGGTTTTATAAAACCGTTGGTATAGAGTAGATTTCTTCACATATACCAACAGTTTATCTCAAACCATTGGTATATGTCTATTGTCATGGATTACTGGGCTACAGATTCTAAAACTGTTGGTATAATTTATACCAATGGTTCTCCACCCTATACCAATGGTTTTCAACCATTGATATACCTTTAGTTTCCAATAGTGATGGTTTATCATTACAGATGTGTTGTCACGATCACATAATTAATGAATTTAACAAGCATGCAAGATAGAACTAAAATAAACTAGACTTATGCGTAAATATTATCAAGACATGTTTAATCACTTAAGTAAGTTCCACTTAGTATTAACAAGCATGTTATAATGATAATAAGAAATTCACACATTTGATATAAAAATCCATCAAATAAAATATTAAGTCAGACCAAGCCTTCTGTTACTTGCCCAAATGGCCTGAAGGCCTTCTTTTTTATTTTTATTATAGATAATCCCCCTTTTAAGGGTTGAAGGGGAACTCGTACATGACCCTTAGTCCAAAGGCACAAGGCCCGACATGACCCGTAATACATGTCCTGAAGGCCCAGAGGCATACCATGCCCAATACATGACCCGTAGGCCCAGCCCACTAGAACTGTCCCTCCCCAGCTTCTGCATCATTGATTTCCTTTAGCTCCCCAAATACATTGATGATCGGCTAGCATTGCCCCGTACAAAGCTGCACGGTGCGTGGTCCCGATGGTGGTTTCCATACCCTCTCATTCTTCCAATCCGGTTAGCTCTGCTTATGGTGACTGCTACTGGTGCTCTGATCCTCATCTGGGGCCTGATCTGTGTGAACTAGGCTACTTCATGGTCTTCAATGGTCCGAAGGCCCTATGGCCCGAAGGCCTTTGATGGATCGAAGGCCCCGAGACCCGTAGGCCCAAACCAGTGGCCCGATAGCCCAAATCAGGTGAATAGTCCGGCTGCTACAACACTGAATAGTGCCTGCTATAGTACTGCTACAGTGCCTGCTACAGTGCCTACTACAGTACCTGGAAATTCGCCTCCACCTGGTTTTGAACCTAGGTCTCTTGGATGCCAAGAAGGAGCCCTTACCACTTGGGTATGGACTCATTGGCCTTCTGTTACGTGATTAAGGGAAAAACCCAATAAAACTATGTGTTTTACCAACCCTTTTTGGGACACTTAATTTTATACAGGAATCCCTTACAAAATATTTTGGGTTGACTTAACCATATTACATTAAGAGGAGTATACCTTATTAGACTTGGAGTAATATTGGAGGCAAGAGTTGAGGAAATCCAAAATTCATGATTTCAGGATTGGGGAGTCCACTCAACAGATCAAGGAGCTATAAGCCCATAATTGGAAAAGACCTTCCTACCTAAATAACTTCTAATAGCTTGACCAGCCCTTATTGGGGTTATGTGAAGGGGAATATGGATCCTTTCCACTAGAATGTCTTGGAAACTAGACATTCTGAGTTTAATGGTGAGGGACATTGAGACTTAATAAAATAGTGGGAGACTTAATAAAATTTATTATTTCTCATAAAATATAATCAAGAAAGTACTAATGACCTTCTCTTTTAATTGTAGAATTAAAATTACAAGCTCATCAACCACACTATTCCTACAATCAATTCTGGATAAAGACAACATCCTCACCGGCAGTAACTTCTAGGAATGGTTTAGATGACTTTGGGTTATCCTACACCATTAATGGAAGTCTTACATGCTGGAGTCAGCATTACCTGATCCTCCTACCAAAGCAGTGAATGATGAGGATTTCTTGGTCTATGAGAAACATATAAACGACACAGTCGACATTCAATGTTTGATGCTATCATCAATTTCTAGTGAGCTCATGAAGTCTCATAAAAACATGGATGCTTATAGAATGCTCGAGCACCTTCGTGGCCTTTACCAGGAGAGATAAAGTCAATAAAGGTTTGAGATCTCTAAGGCACTCTTTTAGAGTAAGCTTAGAGAAGGTTCCCCAGCTAGGCCTCATGTAGTCTAGATCATTGGCTGCATTGATCACCTAGAGGTTCTAGGGTTTAATCTACTCGAAGAACTGGGAACCAATATCATTCTCACATCACTCCCTAGCTTGTTTAAATTTGTTGCCAATTTCATTATAAACAACATTGATAAGTCTCTATCTGATCTTCTTATTCTCATTCGCCAAGTGGAAAAAGATATGAAGTGTGAAAAGCCTTCCGTCCTTATGGTGAATAAGAGGAAAAGGAAGGTGAAGAGATTTAAGCCCAAAGATTCTTCATAGCTTTCCAAGAAAAGGAAGATCAAAGGGAAGGTAAAGGAATAAGAGGCTGTTTATTTCACATGTGGCAAGAAGGGCCACTGGAAGAAGAACTGCACCCAGCCTAAGAAGCAAGGGGAAGCTTCAGGTGCATTTTTTATCAAATGAAATCTATCTGTTTATACAAATTGGGTATTATATATAGCTTGTGGTACTCATATATGTATCCAAATACAGGAACCAAGTAGATTCAGGAAGATTGACCTAGGGGAGGTAGATCTATGAGCATCCAATGGAGCCAGACTTGCTGCTGTAGCTGTCAGGGAATACCACCTCACATTGCCAACTGGGATGATATTAGTGTTAAAGGGTTGTTATTATGTGTCGTCTGTTACTAAAAACATTATTTCTATATCCAGATTTGATACATATGGATTTTTTTTCAAGTTTTGAAATGAATGTTGCTTCTTTTACAAAGATATCATTTGTTTGGTAGGGAACATTTATACAACGGTATTTACGTGTTAGATTACACAAACCAAGTAATGACAATAGATAACATAGATACTTCACATGAATCATACCACACCCAACTTTGGAATCACCGGCTAGGTTATGTAAACGAGAAACACTTGACAAAGTTACATCAAGATGGATATTTATATTCTTTTGAACTAAAACCACTTGGCGTATGTCATGAATGTTTACAAGGAAAAATGACCAGAGCCCCATTTAGCAGGAAATGTGAAAGGGCTAAAGAACTTCTTGAATTAGTTCATACCGATGTGTGTGGACCATTTCCAGTTGAAGCAAGGGGAGGGTACTCATACTTCATAACTTTTACTAATTATTTTAGTAGATATGGATATATCTATTTAATGAGGTATAAGTCAGATTCTTTTGATAAGTTCAAAGAATACAAGAATGAAGTTGATAACCAGCTTGGTAAGAACATTAAGAAACTCCGCTCAGAATGAGGTGGAGAATATCTTAATCAAGACTTCATTGATTACTTATAGGAGTTTACGATCCTGTCCCAACTCACTCCTTTATACACTCCCTAGTGGAATGGTGTAAGCGAAAGGAGGAACCGAACCCTATTGGACATGGTGAGATCAATAATGAGTCATGAAAGTCTTCCATTATCCTTTTGGGGATATGTGTTACAAATAACGACACACATACTAAACCAAGTACCAACTAAATCGATAAATGGTATTCCATACAATTTTTGGAGTGGAAGAAAAGCCATGTTATCAAATTTACATGTGTGGGGTAGCAAATCATTTTTTAAGGCCTCTTCAGGTAATAAACTCGCACCCTAAGGCACAAAGTGTACCTTTATAGGATACCCCAAGGAAATAAGAGGATATTACCTATACAACACTTCAGACAAAAATAGTTATTGTGTCAAGACATGCCATATTACTTAAGAGGGATCATATATACAGAAGATATAGTGGGAGTGAGATAGACTTCGATGAAGTCGAAGCTCAAGGTACACAAGAGTTGGTATAGGAACAGATTCCACAAAGCCCCATGGAAGAAGAATCTGTTCCAGAGACACAAGTACTATATAGGAGTACAAGAGAGGTTAGAGAACTGGAAAGGTATGATTTTCTAGTTACCGAGGATGATGAATCATTATTAGTTGATAATAATGATCCTATAACCTATAAGGAAGCAGTTCGTGGCACAGACATTGCCAAGTGATAAGAAGCCATGAATTCTGAAATGGATTCCACATACCAAAACCAAGTATGGATTTTGGTATATCCTCTAGTTGATGTAAAGCCTATTTTTTGTAAATTGGTATTCAAGAAGAAACTGGACATGGAAGGAAAAGTCAGTCCCTATAAGGCACAACTAGTTGCAAAAGGGTTTAAATAGCGTTAAGGAATTGACTAGGATGAATCATTTTCACCAGTTACAATGCTGAAATCCATCAGAATTATACTTTCCATTGTGGCTTACCATGACTATGAGATTTGTAAAATTTATGTCAAAAAATCCTTCCTTAATGGGAACCTTTAGGAAGATGTCTACATGACACAACCTGAAGGGTTTTTGACTCCAAAGGATGCCAATGAGGTATGAAAGTTTCAGAAATCTATTTATGGATTAAAGTAAGCATCCAGGTCATGGAACATTCGTTTTGATGAAGCTATAAAAGAATTTGGTTTTATCAAGAATGAATGTGAGCCTTGTGTCTACAATCGATTTAGTGGGAGTGAAATTGTTTTCCTAATAGTATATATTGATGACATATTACTTATTGGAAATGAGATACCATTCTTACAGTTAGTTAAGGCATAATTGAATCAATTCTTCTCTACGAAGGACTTAGGCGAGGCAACATATATTCTTGGGATCAAGACCTATTGTAATAGATCCAAGAGATTGTTGGGCCTACGTCAAAGTACATACATTGATAAGATACTGAAGAGATTCAGTATGAAACAATCTAAGAGGGGATTGTTTCCAGCATCACATGACATTCATCTTTACAATAAAATGTGTCCTCAAACACCTGAGGAAAGAAAGATAATGAAAAGGAATCTATACATGTAAGAGATTGGGTCAGTCATGTATTCCATGATTAGTACTAGGCTGGATGTTGCCTACGCATTGAGTGCGGTAGGCATATATCAAGATGACCCAGGTGACCATCATTGGATGGTAGTCAAGACTATCCTAAAGTATCTGAGGCATACTAAGGATATGTTCTTGGTTTATAGAGTAAATGAGTAACTAGTCATCAGAGGATATGAAAATTCTAGTTTCCAAACTGATCAATATGACATGAAGTTGCAAACGGGATACATCTTTGCTTTGAATAGAGGTGCAGTAAGCTGGAAGATCTCAAAGCAGAGTGTGGTTGCAGATTCTACAGTAGAGTTGGAGTATATCGCAGCTTCTAAGGAAGCTAAATAAGTAGTGTGGATGTGAATCTTTGTCTAAGAGCTAGATGTGATACCTATCAGTAAAGATCCCATCACACTATACTGTGATAATACTACAATGGTGGCTCTCATAAAAGAGCCAAGATCACATCAACAGATGAAACACATACTTTGGAAGTATCATCTCTTGAGGGATTTTTCTCATAGAGGTGAAATTGCAGTGAGAAGTATTTCCACGGAAGACAACATGGTGGACCCCTTGACTAAAGCCTTGACTTAGTAGAACCATGATCACTATGTAAGGTCTAGAAGATTGAAAGTCGTAGGCAGTTCGCTCTAGTCCAAGTGGGAGTTTGTAAAATTTGGTGTGCTAGAACCAATTGGTTTTAATTTTATTACAATGATATTAAATGTATTTAAATATTAAACATCTTATTACATATTGTTCATTGTTCTGCAAGACCATGATGTAATAATGTTCTAGAGTATTTGTTGCATTGATAAGATCATGGAAGTTCCCCGCCATGATAAGAACCTTGAAATGATATAACAATATTATTAAATATAGATCTATGGTTGGATGACATAATATTATGGGATACATAGCATGCATACTGCCGGGTGTGAGTACTCGTAAGTAGATAAGACTTCCTCTCATGAAGTTCGCACTTGGTAATCTCCAAGATAGGAGATTATGATAACAGACCCACCAATAGGAATTCCGCATGTTTTGGTGTCATTAGATATTTCTATCTACGAGCATGTGTAATGATCCTTAGACTTTAATATTATCATTAATACCTATCACGACTCACGCACTTTGATTTACTAACAAAAACTGTCATGTATATAGTTGGTGGGAAGTAGGGTACGTTGGGTGTATCATGAGTGGCATGTTATTAATGGATAAGTTGAGGAAGGATTTTACCCTTCCATTTATGGAAGTTGATATCTTGGCCCTTTGATTGAAATATAACCATAATGAGAAATTCCATGGCCATGGTGTAACGATGAGTTTATTTCAGGTAGTCAAAGAACGACACATCAAGCATAAAAAGTTGATGACACTATCATGAAAACTGCTTGATGTGATATTGTGACAAAGGGATTATATTACACAATGAGCATTCGTATGCGGATGTCGTTGTTGAGACTTTATGTTCTTTCTCTTGGGTTCCTTGACCCATTTCTAGATAGTACTCTTGGAATTTAGGCAAGACCGCGTAATGCTAATGAGAAAGAATCCTAGAGGGTCACACACTAAGTGTTTTTGGTGGTCTTAGTTAAATTCTATTTGAATTTAATTAATAAATATTATTCTCAAGAAAATGGAATAATTTTATTCAAGTTAAAATGATTGCATAAATTAAATAAATATTTATTCACCAGATTGTGGGTAAAATATATTTATTTATTTTATTGAACATTTGATAAATATTTATTTACTAGTTTGTAAATAAAATATTTATTTAAGGGAATAAATTGTTTATTTATTTATTCAGATGTTCAATAAATAAAAGTTGAGTTCGAGAGGACCAAGGCCGATTGGGTAGTGAAATAATTATTTTCAAGATGATAAATAATTATTTAACTAGTTGACACAAATTGAAATAACACTGATATTATTTTGTGATGCGGAATTTTATTAATAATTCTGTTTGGTGCAAGTTGGCGCACCATAAATAATGACGCAATATTATTATTATTAATATCATGGGTTTTATCTAAGGTTATGAATGTATTTAATTGATGTTACACAATTAAATATTGTAACTGAAGCCCCATGTTAATAAATAGACACATACATCTATTGTGCCAAGTACCGAACCACACACCTGGTGAATTGAGAATTGTTGAGCTAAAAAATTTCTCTCTTGAATCCTATTCCCGTCCCTCTCAAGAACGAGATACGTTCTTCAAGTAAAAAGAACAAGTGATCAAGAATGACTGACACAAGACACTCGCTTTGCCGCACTAGCACCTAGAGAACGAGTAGTGTCAATCGGAGGCCATTAGAGCACGTGTGGATCACCGTTATATGGATTCTAGTTTGAATCCTTGCAAGCACAACAAGATAATCTGGAAGGATCATTCTAGATGATCAACATCATCAATGAATAAAATACCAAAGATCCAGGTATTATTTTCTTTATTAAATTAATTAAATTAATTATAAACATGATGTGCAAGATCTTATCTAAAGGTTTTGGGCCTCTTACTTCTTTATCTAAATATTTGATTCTATTCCATGGATATTAGTGTTCATCGTCGTATTGATCCTAGAATAATCATTGATCATGGTAAAAATAAAAGTTAGGTGCCAGACCAACCACGCTTCCACTGCTCCTAGAACCTTCAATATTCACTTAAAAAAATGTTATGGAAAAAAACACGTGAAGTCAATATGATTCAATTCCATACCCATTTAGTCTGTCTCATTAGAAACATTATCAGGAAAACCAAGTGAAAAAAACTAATAAAGATAAATATGGGTGTTGGGGTTGTGTAAGCAATTATTTTTTTTTCAAATTTTTTAACAGCGTTTTCCTTAACACTGTCAAAGGTTGGATTTTAATAGCGCTTCCAATATCAACACTTTTTAAGCGCTGATAAAACCCTTTTACTAGAACTTTTAAAGGCCCGATTTGAAATAATGAATGCCTAAGGGTTTAACATGTGGAAAGTTTTTTGGGAATAAAAACCCTTTATTATGACAACCATAATTAATATTTTATAACATCCCCCTATGGATTTAATAATTTCATGGAATATCTTATAATCTCTACTTAAAAAAACCTTATGGAAAAAAACATGTGAAGCCAACATGATCAATTCCATTGCAATTTAGGGTGCCTCATTAAAAAATTTATTAGGAAAACTCAGTGGGAAAAAACATAATAAAGAAAATATGGGTGTTGGGGTTGTGTAAAAAATTATTTTTTTTCAAATTTTTTAACAATGCATTTTTTAGCACTATTAAAAGTCAGATTTTAACAACGCTAAAAAAAACTGATAAAGAGTGCATTTATCCAGGATTTTTTTAACACTGTTAAAGGGTGCCTGTAACATCTCTCTTTTTAGCATTGTTAATGGTTTGATTTTATCATGGATTGAAACATTAGCGCTTTTAAAGTGTTGATAAAACCCTTTGATTGAAATAGAACCATCGCGTGAAAATCCTTCTGTCCTTATGGTGAATAAGAGGAAATGAAAGACAAAGATATTTAAGCCCAAAGCTTCTTCACACCCTTCCAAGAAAATGAAGATCAAAGGGGAGTAAAGGGAAAATGAATTTGTTTATTTCACATGTGGTATCAGAGCAGTTACATCATAGTTATAATTATTTAAATAATTTTTTGATGATTTATGGTTTAATAATTTAGTTTGTCAATTCAAGTTAATAGTTCTACAAATCTAAATCTCAAGATATGTTCCTCCTCATTCGTTTCTCATTCACCTTATAGAAACTATCTTTTCTTTTAATTTTGATTAAAATAAAACAGAGGATCTCATTTGGAGGTGCCAAATGTTCCTGGCCATACAACACCAAAATACATGATGTGTAGTTGGATTCACACACCATGTATCAAGGTTCAATACATCGATACTAGTCCACCAAACCAAGTTGTGTCATTTGAGTTTATCTATATCTTAAATACTCCATGTGTTGACCAAGAAAAGGTGTCACACAGTTTCCAGATTACACACCGTGTGGCCCACTGGACACGGAGTGTTGTCCCTTCAGGTTAGGGTTGGACCTTGTACCCCATACATGGCTTGACCAGCTGGAGACCGTGTAATGCAGATACTACACGATGTGTGGCCCATTGGACATGTTGTGTACTCTGAGTATTTCTGAAGTACATATACACACCGTATCCCCGAGTGCGTACTTTAGATGGACAGTGAATGAAAGTACACACCATGTAGTGAGAACTGCACATCGTGTACTCATCCAAATTATGAAGATTTTTTAAAATTTATTATTATATTATACAAACCCTTGAGATGTGTACCATGATGCAGGCATAAAATTGGGGCACAACATGTGGTAGGTGTTTTATATATATATGTGTGTTTATTTTAACATCTGCATAATGTTCATTTCTACTCATTAGGTAGTTATAAACAGGAATTCACCGAGTTTCTTCCAAGGTACAAGTTACGTACAATGATAATTTTAAATTAATTCATTTGTTTAAAATTATAATGGATGAGAATCTTAAAGAAATTTAGAAAAAGGGTTTAAGATAAAAGAATTGATTAATTAAAGATGATAATTAATTGATTCAAGTGTGATTTATCTTAAACAATAACAATTAAAGAATTGAATAATAGTTTTATTAAATACGTAACTCATTGCATGTATGTGGGTGATCATGATCTAGACCAAGACCTTTGTATGTGATTGGTTTCCTTTTAATTTATTTATTAAATTAATTTTTTTCCTGCGAGCCATATCTCCTCATTAATATATAGGGCTTGCATGCCCATGATTTCTTTTATGCAACCCCCCCATTTAACCCCTCACCTGCACATGAGTTAAAAAAGGCATATGTAATGGATGGAACTACTAATCTAGAGGAGGTGGTTCAAGCTGGAGCCAAGACGAAACCAATCCCAGAAGATACAAAGGTGGACTTGTGGAAAGATGTAAACACAAACCCAAAAGGTTCAAGGTGTTTCTCCCCTAGGTCAGGGTCAACTGCTAGATAAATTAACCATTATAAAATCTCATGATCATGCCATTTTATTTATTTTATTTCTGTCAGTTTCATGGTTTATCATTATGTATTTGTTGTCATGATCACATAATTAATGAATTAAAAAAGCATTCAAGATGGAACTAAAATAAACCAGGATTATTCATAAATATTATCAAGACATTGTTAATCACTTAAGTAAGTTCAACTTAATATTAAAAAACATGTGATAATGATAATAATCAATTCACGCATAAGAGATAAAAATCCCTCAAATAAAATATTAAGTCAGACCAAGCCTTCCATTAGTTGATTAAGGGAAACAATCAATAAAATTATGTGTTTGACCAACCCTTGTTGGGACAATTAATTTTATAAAGGAATCACTTATTAAAGGTTTCGGGTTGACTTAACCATATTACATCAAGAGGAGTATCCCTTGCTAGACATGGTGTAATATTAGAGGAAAGAGTTGAGAAAATCCAAAGTCAGGATTTCAGGATTAGGGAGTCCACTCAAAAGATCAAGGAGCTATATGCCCGCAGTTGGGAAAGACCTTCCTACCTAAATACCTTCAAATAACTTGACCAACCCTTGTTGGGGTTATGCAAAGGGGAATATGGATCCTTGACACTAGAATGTCATGGAAACTGGACATTTTGAGTTCAATGGTGGGGGCCATTAGGACTTGATAAAATAGTGGGAGACTTAATAAAATTAATTTATTATTTATCATAAAATGTAATCAAGAAGGTACTAATTATCTACTCTTTTAATTATAGAATAAAATGAAAAACTCTTCAACCACAATATCCCTATGATCAATTCTGGATAAAGACAACATCCTCACCGACAGTAACTTCCAGAAATGGTTTAGATTCCTTCAGGTTATTTTACACCATGAACGGAAGTCTTACGTACTGGAGTCAACATTACCTAATCCGCCTGCCCAAGAGGAAAGTGATGAAGAGTTTTTGGTCTATGAGAAACATATGAATGACGTGGTTGGAATTCAATATTTTATGATATCATTAATGTCTAGTGAGCTCAGGAAGTCTCATGAAAACATTAATGCCTATAGCATGCTCAAGAACCTCCATGGTCTTTTCGAGGAGAGAGAAAGACAAGAAGAGTTTGAGATCTCCAAGGCACTCTTTTAGAGTAAGTTTGGATAGGGTTCCCTAGGTGAGCCTCATGCAGTCAAGATCATTGGATACATTGAGCTCTTGGAGGTTCTAGGGTTTAAAATCCTTGAAGATCTGGGTAACGATCTCATTCTTACATCACTCCCTCATAGCTTCTCCAACTTTTTTGTTAATTTCAATATGAACAACATTGAAAAGTCTCTATCTGATCTTCTTATCCTCATTCACCAAGTGGACAAATATTTGAAGCGTGAAAATCCTTTTGTCCTTATGGTGAATAAGAGGAAAGGGAAGGAGAAGAGCTTTAAGCCCAAATATTCTTCACACCCTTCCAAGAAAAGGAAGATCAAATGGGAGGCAAGGGAATAAGAAGCTGTTTGTTTCGCATGTGGTAAGAAGGGCCACTGGAAGAAGAACTGCACCCAGCATAAGAAGCAAAAGGAATCTTTAGGTGCATTTTTTATCAAATGTAATCTATCTGTTTCTACAAATTGGGTATTAGATACAACTTGTGGTGATCACATATGTATCCAAATATAGGAACCAAGTAGATTCAAGAAGATTGACCGAGGGAAGGTTGATCTACGAGAAGCCAACAGAGCCAGAATCACTAATGTAGCTATCAGGGACTACCACCTGACATTGCCAACTAGGATGATCTTGGTGTTAAAGGGTTGTTATTATGTGTTGTTTGTTACTAAAAACATTATTTATGTATCCATATTAGATACATATGGATTTTTTTTCAAGTTTGGAAATGAATTTTTCTTCTTTTATAAAGATATCATTTGTTTTGGTAGGGTGCATTTATACAACAGTATTTATGTGTTGGATTACAAAAACCAAGTAATGGAAATTGATAACTAAGAAACTTCACATGACTCATACCACACCCAAATTTGGCATCATCGGCTAGGTCATGTAAATGAAAAACACTTGATAAAGTTACATCAAGATGGATATTTATATTCTTTCAAACTAAAACCACTTGGCATATGTCATTCATGTTTACATGAAAAAATGACCAAAGACTGATGAGCCTGTAAGGGGCGCAACACTGATTAAGGTTTCCCTGTATCCACCATCTCCCCTATTTCTCGTGTTGGAGGCAGCTCTCCTCCTTGGCGCCTCATCTCGAAAGGTCTGTAGTGTTCATTTCCTCTTCCAGTGGTAGCATCGTGTCATGGTGTGATTTACTATGGCGGCGTCGTAGGTTCTCGGTGTTGTGACGACGCTTCGGGTTCGCAGTGTGCTTCCTGTGGAGGTTATCCTTCCAACCATCTCTCTGGTGGCACTGCGGATTTGTGGTGTGCTGTTGTGGTGTCGTGAGTCCGTGTTGGTTCGTCACGGCATGGTCCCCCTGCCTTCTCTGCAGCATTCTTCCAATGGCCGGTGGAGGTTTGAGGTCGACCCCTGCTGTCTCTCACTGTGGTGAAGATCCCCGGTCTTCTTGGATTGGGTTCGGGGTTGTGGTGCATTTTTATGTGACGATATTTTGGGTTCGTGGCTGTTGTGGCCGTGTAGCGGGTTCGTGGTTTGCTGCAGCGGAGCAGCAGTTTCATAGAGTTCATCGCGGTGTTTTCTGTGGAGGCTTCGTGGGTTTGTGATCTGCTGTGGCAGAGATCTGGGTTCGTGATTTGGTGTGGCGGAGCAGCGGGTTTGTGGAGTTCGTCACGGTGAGGCCCATCCGACCTTTTCTCCACGGCGTCCAGCATCGGCAGTGGGGTCATTATGTCCTTTAGTTTGAGGGTGTCGCTGTTTTGATCTGCCGCTAGTGAGTGTTTTGGGTGGTTGTTGTGGTCCTCCTGAGGGGTATGGTGGAAACGGGATTTGTGGGTCTGATATGGTGTTTATTTATTCATTTGGAATGTAGGAAAGTGAAAATGGGGTGTGTTCATTGTCAGTGTGATGTTGAAGGTTTGGTTAGGATGATTTGGTCTACTGCGGTTTCTTGGATTTGGTTTTTCACGTATTCAGAGATGCAGGAAAGGGATTTGCGGAGTGGCATCTGTCCGAGGGTGCACTGCGGTTGCCAATAGAGTAGGGGGAAACATCGGGATGGCTTGATCTTCCTCGCTCTGGTCTGTTCATCGTCCTTTGTGGATGTGCTCTTTTAAGGGCCCATCTCACTTTGCTGGAGGGTTGGGCGGATTCTGACAGGAGTTCGCCGGCGGGTTGTGGATTTGGGCTGGTGTCAACGGTCGCATCGGTGGGTGGTCGAGGAGACCGATTATGAGGATTGTCTAGTTCTCTTGATGTTTGTTTCCCCTAGTTCGTGGTAACTCGACCATTTATTGGTGATTTTGGCTCTAGCTTTGATGATTTATCAGTTTGAAGGCTTGAATTGGTTTTTGTGGTGAAGTGGTGATCTAGTGAACTGGTGATGTGGTGAGGTTATGTTCGGTTTCTCACTTTTTCCTTTAAAGTGTTTGCATAATAATAAGAAAACAATTTTCAGTCAAACCAAAGACCCATTTAGAGTAAAAGGTGAAAGGGATAAAGAGATTCTTGAATTGGTTCATACCGATGTGTGTGGACCATTTACAGTTGAAGCAAGAGGAGGGTAATCATACTTCATAACTTTTACTAATGATTTTAGTAGATATGGATATATCTACTTAATGAGGTATAAGTCAGATTCTTTTGATAAGTTTGAAGAATACAAGAATGAAGTTGAGAACTAGCTTGGTAAGAAGATTAAGAAACTTCACTCTGAATGAGGTGGAGAATATCTTAATCAAAACTTCATTGATTACTTACAAGAGTTTGGGATCCTATCCCAACTCACTGCTCCTTACATGTCCCAGTAGAATGGTGTGAGTTAAAGGAGGAACCACACATTATTGGACATGGTGAGATCAATGATGAGTCATGCGAGTCTTCCATTATCATTTTGGGGATATGCGTTACAAATAGCGACACACATACTAAACCAAGTACCAACTAAATCAATAAATGGTATTCTATATGAGTTCTAGAGTGGAAAGAAAGCCATGTTATCGAATTTACATGTGTGGGGAAGTGATGTGTTTGTTAATTCCTCTTCAGGTAACAAACTTTCACCCCAAGGTACAAAGTGTACCTTTATAGGATACCCCAAGGAAACAAGAGTATATTACCTATACAACCCCTCATACAAAAGGGTTATAGTGAAAAGACACAACATATTCTTTGACAGGGATCACATCTCCAAAAGAGATAGTGGGAACAAGATAGAATTAGATGAAGTCAAGGCTCAAGGTACACAAGAATTGGTATAGGAATAGATTCCACAAAGCCCCATGGAAGAAATTTTTTTTCCAGAGACACAAGAACTGAGTATGAGTACGACAGAGGTTAGAGAACTAGAATGGTATAGTTTTCTAGTTATTGAGGACAATGACTCATTATTAGTTGATAATAATGATCCTATAACCTACAAGGAAGTAGTAAGTGGAACAAATGTTTCCAAGTGGCAAGAATTCATGAATTCTAAAATGGATTCCATGTACCAAAACCAAGTCTGGATTTTGGTACATCCTCGAGTTAATGTAAAGCCTGTTGGTTTTAAATGGGTATTCAAGAAGAAACTGGACATGGAAGGACAAGTCAGTACCTATAAGGCATGACTGGTTGCAAAAGGGTACAATCAGCATCAAGTCATTGACTACGACGAAACCTTTTCACCAGTTGAAATCCATCACAATTCTATTGTCCATTGAAGCTTACCATGACTATGAGATTTGGAAAATAGATGTCAAAATAAAATTCCTTAATAGGAACCTTCAGGAAGATGTCTACATGACACAATCTGAAGGGTTTATGACTCCAAAGGATGCCAATAAGGTATGAAAGTTACAGAAATCCATTTATGGATTAAAGAAATCATCCAGGTCATGGAACACTCATTTTGATAAATCTATAATGAAATTTAGTTTTATCAAGAACTAATTTGATCATTGTGTCTACAAATGGTTTTGTGGGAGTGCAGTCATTTTCCTAGTAGTATATGTTGATGACATATTACTTATTGGAAACGAGATACCAGACTTACAGTCTATTAATTCATAATCGAATCAATGCTTCTATATAAAGGACTTGGGTGTGGTAACATATATTATTGGGATCAAGATCTATCACGATAGATCCAAGAGATTGTTGGGCCTAAGTCAAAGTACATACATTGATAAGATACTGAAGAGATTCAATATGGAATAATCCAAGAGGGGATTGTTTCTAAAGTCACATGGCATTCATCTTTCCAAGAAAATGTGTCCTAAAAAACATGAGGAAAGAAAGATAATGGAAAGGAATCCATACACATCTGCGATTGGGTCAGTCATGTATGCCATGCTATGTACTAGGCTGGATGTCGCCTACACATTGAGTGCAGTAGGTAGATATCAATCTAACTTAGGTGACCACCATTGGATGGCAGTCAAGACTATCCTAAAGTATCTGAAGTGTACTAAGGATATGTTTATGGTTTATGGAGGATATTAGGAACTAGTCATTAGAGGATATGAAAATTCTAGTTTCTATACTGATCATGATGACATGAAGTCACAAACGGGATACATCTTCACCTTGAATGGAGGTGCAGTGAGCAGAAAGAGCTCAAAGTAGAGTGTGGCCACAAATTATATAGAAGAGTCCAAGTATATTGCAGCTTCTGAGGAAGCTAAAGAAGCAGTTTGGATGCAAAGCTTCGTCCAGGAGCTAGATGTGATACTTAGAAGTAAATATCCCATCACACTGTACTGTGATAATATTGCAGTAGTGGTTCTCGCAAAAGAGACAAGGTCACATCAGTAGACAAAGCACATACTTTGGAAGTATCATTTCTTGAGGGATTTTTCTCAGAGAGGTGAAGTTTTAGTGAGTAGTATTTTCATGGAAGACAACACGGTGGACTCCTTTACTAAATCCTTGACTCATAAGAAACATGATCATCATGTGTGGTTTAGTAGACTAAAAGTTGTAGGTAGTTGTCTCTATTCCAAGTGGGAGTTTGTAAGAGTTGGTGTCCTAGAACCAAATGGTTGTACTTTGATTGCATGAATATTTAATATATTTAAATATTAAAAATATAATTATATATTTTTCATTGTTCTGCATGAATATAGTGTAATAATGTCCTGGAGTATTTTTCACATCGACAAGGTCATAACAGTTCCCCACTATGATGAGAACCTTGAAGTGCTATGAAAATATTCTTAAATATAGTTCTGTGGTTGGATGACATACTATAATGGGACATATAGTATACAGACCATCAGGTGGGAGTACTCATAAGAAGATGAGACTTCCTCTCATGAAGTTTGTACTTGGTAATCTCTAAGATGGGAGATTATGATAACAAACCTACCAGTATGAATTATGCATGTTTTAGTGTCATCAGATATTTCTATCTGCGAGTTTATGTAATGATCTTTAGACTTTAAGATTATCATTAATATGCGTCATGACTCGCACACTTTGATTTAATGATGAAAATCGTCACACAGATAGTTGGAAGAAAGTAGGGTACGTTGGGTGTGTCACAAGTGGCATGTTATTAATGGATAAGTCGAGGAAGGATTTGTCCTTTCTATTTATGGAATTTGATATCTCAGACCTTTGATTGAAATATAACCATCACGAAAAATTCTATGGCCATGGTGTAACGATGAGTTTATTTTAGGTATTCAAAGAACCACATATCAAGCACAAAGGTTGATGACACTATCATAAAACCTTCTTGATGAGATATTGAGACAAAGGGATTATATCACACAACGAGAATTCATATATGGATGTAGTTTTTGTGAATTTAAGTTATTTCTCTTGGGTTCCTTGACCCATTTCTAGATAACACTCTTGGACTTTAGGCAATCCTGCTTAATGCCAACGTGAAAGAATCCTAGAGGGTCACACACTAAGTGTTTCTGGTGGTATCAGTTAAATTCTATTTGAATTTAATTAATAGATATTATTCTCAAGACAGTGGAATAATTTTATTCAAGTTACAGTGATTGAATAAATTAAATAAATATTTATTCACTAAATTGTGGGTAAAATATATTTATTTATTTTATTGAACATTTAATAAATATTTATTTACTAGTTTTCAAATAAAAAATTTATTTAATATAATAATTTATTTATTTATTTATTTGGGTGTTCAATAAATGGAAGTGGAGTTCGAGCCGACCAAGGCCAGTCCAGTAGTAAAATAATTATTTGCAAGATGATAAATAATTATTTAACTAGTTGGCACAAATTAAAATAATGCTGCTATTACTTTTTGACATGGAATTTTATTTATAATTCCATTTTTGCGCAAGTTGGCGTACCCTAAATAATGACGTGGTATTATTAATAAAAGCATGGGTTTTATCTAAGATTATGAATGAATTTAATTGTTGTTACATAATTAAATATTCTAACTGAAGCCCCATGTTGATAAATAGACACGTACGTCTATTATGCCATGTACCGAACTACACGTCTGATGAATTGAGAATTGTTGAGCTAAACGATTTCTCTCTTGAATCTTCTTCCCACCCCTTTCAAGAATGAGAGACGTTCTTAAAGACCGAAGAACAAGCGATCAAGAATGACCAACACAAGACACCTACTTCACCATGCTAGCACCCAGAGAACGAGTGGTGTCGATCAGAGTCCATTAGAGCACAAGTGGATCACCGCTACAAGGATTCTAGTTTGGATCCTTACAAGTGCAATGAGATAATCTAGAAGGGTTATTCCGGACGATCAAAATCACCAACAAAGAAAGTACAGAAGATCCATGTACTCTTTTCTTTATGAAATTAATTACATTAATTATAAACATGATGTGAAAGATCCTCTCTGAAGGTTTCATACCTATTACTTATTTATCTAAATCTTTGATTTTGTTCCATAGAGACTGGAATTCATCATCGTATTGATACCAGAATAATCATTGATCATGGTAAAAATTAAAGTTAGGTACTGCCCCAACCGCACTTGATAAACATCGTGTGAATCCAACTACATGCTGTGTATTCTAGTGTTGTACAGAGAAGAACATTTGGAACCTCTGGATGAGATCCTCTACTTTATTTTAATCAAAATTAAAAGAAAATATCATTTCTGTAAGGTGAACAAGAAATGAAAGAGGAGGAATAGATCTCAAGATTCAGATTTGCAGAATGATTAACTTGAATTAACAAACTAAATTATTAAACCTTATATCATCAATGAATTATTTAAAAAATTATAAACTATGATGTAACTCTCCAAATGTCAAAATCCCACTTGAATACCAAAGGGTTTGACATATGGAGAGTTTGTTGGGAATAAATAGCCTTTATTATGACATCCACAATTATCATAATGGAAGAAGCTGATTCTATGATCAGGTCAGCCATAGTTTTTATAGAGATGCTGCTGAGGGGAAGTAGAGGAAATGCCTTAGGTATGAGAATGGACAGAGCCGATTCTACGATCATCATCTCCATCCTTCCTTCTCCCCTACTGAGATCATTGTGCTGGGTTATCTGCAGACACCGGTCATGTATCCTCCTACTAGTAACATTATAAAGAGGGGGGTTATCCACATTAGATTAACCACCCCAATAATCTTGTGATGTTATTATTGCAAAGTGACATTATCAAGAGGAGGTTTAACCATAGTTAACTTACCATAACCTTTATCTCCAGTGGATAATGACCATTATGGAAATGCCACGTCGATCATCAAAGGAACTTTGAAAAATCCCATGCAGCCACACCATTACGATAATAATCCCATCACCGGGGTGATTAAAATATCACGATAAAAGCGGGGTGAATTTCAGTATTTTATATGTGGAGGTGAATTGGTGGGTGGAGGGGTGAGGTGGCAGGACATGTGGAAGGGTGAGAGGTGAGGTGTGGGCGCCTGCACACTTGACGTACCCATGGAAGCGAGGCCCGAACACATTCACCAATCATTTTAATTTCTAGTTTTAATATGAAGGGTTAAATAAATGTAGGTGATAACTGTGGTATACTAAACCAGAGTGATAGCACATGTGCCAGTTGGGAATTCACAGACATTTGAGGCGCACTGGTGACCATACATGTCACTCTAACTAGGGGTTTCCATTATGAAGGATCACATTAAACAACAAACAACACCATTATATCTTCCCAAATAGACATAACCTGATACCATATATTTTTAATTACCCAATTTAATAACGATTATACTTATTGTAAAATTGATCAAATACTGATTGAAACCATAAAATATTTTGAAACTGGAAATGTAACACCGATCGTAGGGGAAGCACATCATTGACAAAGTGAGTGTTTAATTTTAAAATGATTATGTCAACGACAAATAAATATAAAAATATATGAGAGATAAGAACTAGAAGAAATAATACACTATAGATTTCAAAAAATATCAACTTTCATTAACATTTTCATGTATTTATAGTGTACAAAGAATACCAAAAGTTTAAATATGAAAAGTTAGGTAGAAGAAGGGTTGCATTGGGTAATGAGGAGTCATGACCATTATTATCATAATTTTTACATCCATTAAATAATGTTCCATAATAATACCATTTTATAGAATATCACATAAGTTTAACTTAAAAAAAGCCCATGGAAAAAATAATTGAAATGAAAGTAATTGAATTTCATGTAATGTTGCCTCATTAAAAATCTTACTAGGAAAACCCAGTGGAAAAAACCTAATGAAGAGAAAAATAGTGCAACATTTTCAACCCCCTGGTTATATCATTTAATTGTGTCTTCAGAACAACAATTAATATTATTATTTAATTATGTCTTTGGGACATGGGAGGAAGATCACTGGTAATAATGAATTGTCTCATTGAAAATTATAACTCATGGGGAAGACCAACAATGACCATTAGTTATAGATATCCATAATAATTTATAACATTCCCTTGGACATTGCCTCATTAAAAACTTCATCATGGAAAACCATTAAGTGGAAAAACTTTTGATTTGGGAGAAAGAGTACAATAACATCAAGTCCACAGAGTGTTGTCTCATTAAAAACCTTATCAAGAAAACACAATGAGAAAAACATGACTAAAGGAAAAAAGTACGACAATTGCATATATCACTCATAATTATCATCACTTCATCATTTAACTCATAGAATGCCCATGATTAATTCACAACCAAAACATTCAGTTTTGAATTTTGGAATAATAATAATTTATACCCTATAGATTTCAATGAATAGGGAATAAAATTACTTTGTAGTGTAATATGATTTCTTATTATTTACAAGGTACATATGCACATGTTCATGTATATCCTTTAGGGATCCATGACTCCAAAATTTATTAAATAAAGGTAAAAGTACAATATAAAATAGGGGAAATGTTTAACTGTGATACCACCATACCAAAGAAAAACACAACACAAAAACACACAACAACATCACTTCTTGTACCGACCCTGACCTCAAGAGACTCCTCAAGAAGCCGGGTGACAAAATCTTCTCCATTGCACTATCTTTATTGGTGCTTCATCCATCGTAAATAATGTATCCTCCTCCTAAATTATTTCTAGTGTGGAAAGACCACCCTCTGCATGACCTGGAGCAGCCTCCTCCTGTACAGTAGAAAAACCCTGGGCAACCTCCTCCTGCACAGCCGCAACACCCTTGTCCTCTTGCACAGCCGCAACACCCAGTGCATCATCCTCCTGCATAGCCGCAACACCCTGGTCCTCCTGCATAGCCGCAACACCCAGGTAATCCACCTCCTACACAACACCCTAGGCAGCCACCTCCTACACAACCACAATAGTAGCCTCCACCTGGGTTTAGTCCTGTATAGAAAAACCAACATATACAATCGCATCCTTCAATACAAACTTCTTCTATCTGGGGTCCTGTATAGTAGAACCACCTTGAGAAACCTCAATACCAAGAGTGACAACATTCTCACCCTCCACCCCTTGAGGCAGATACTTCAAAGATTCTAAACCTTTCCTAGTATTAGAGCTAGTTATTAGGGGTAAATACTTTGGTTACTACAACCTACACTGTCAAGTCCTTTAAGAATAAAAAAAATAAAATTAAAGAGTATTAACATATTCCAAAATAGAGAAAAAATTTATTTTATTTTTATCATACCCTAATAATTTCACATGAGAAGGGGTCTTCCTTGAAGTAGAATCATCCCTAAGGAAATCCGTCTGAGCCTCAACTAGTGAGGTGAGCTGTTTGGAGTCCTGGACAACACCAAGATAAGTGGAAGCATCACTGAACAAGCTATCCTACTGCAAATAATAATCAGATCCAGAAATAGGGTCAACCCCATCCAAGTTACCCACCAAAGAGGTAGAATGCTCAATAATCTGAATAACAGGACTAATGAACCCATGATCAGTCACAGTGTGTTGCATTGGATGCTCAATATAAGCATCCATTTTTCTCACAAGCACCACTTCACTCTGAGTAGAGGGGGCCCTCATTTTTTTGGAAAAACCATTTTAAAACCTTCAGCATCAATCAAATTCCCCTTACCCTTACTTCGATTAGTAGCCACTGCAACCTGATTCATTTACAAGTTGACTTCCTCTTGAATAGCTACCTCACACTCAGATTAAATCACCTCATCATCATCAGCCAAATCATCACATGTTTTCTTTACACCACCTGAACCCCCAAATAATCCAACATCCTTGGGGGCCATAAAACCACCATCGATGACCACATTAATATTTGCTTCATTCATAGTAGAATCATCAACCATGATGCCTTTTTTAATAAACACAACAAAGGATGATCCTCTAACATTGTTACCATCTTACTTATTGAATACCTACCTGTTCTCTACATGGAAATTCCCAGGCCGTTTCCTCTTACACTGATCAAAGGAGTGTTCTAAATACTTACAGATAGAACACTAAAGATTGATTCTACATTGCTCAAATGAATGACCAATGTTGTGACAAGAATCACAAAATTTAGGCAAACACTCATATTGAATAGACAATTCAAGTTTAAAATCACCCACAACTAAAAATACAGTTTCAATTAGCTCATGATCCAAATAAACATCTACTAGCACATGAGAAAAATGGCCATGCCTAGAGCACCCAATTTCCATATCAACCTCTACAACAAAAGAAAATTCTCACAGAACCACCGAATTCCAAAAAAACCAACTAAGACCCCAAATTTGAATCCATGTTTGCATGGAGGAACTCCTAATTGCAAATGTATTTGAAAGAGGATCCCATTGTTGCAGCACAATGAAACCAGGTTTCAGAGGAATAAGTCCAAAACCCTAGGCAAAATTTTGAAAATCTTTTAAAGGAAATATAATGTGAAACATACCTTTCCTGATTGATATCAAGTGCGAGTCACTAAATCCCCAACAATGAATCAATAGACCAATCAAGATTCACCCTAGGATTTTTCTCATCATGCTTTTCCACACCAATGGGATCAATCTAAGCTGTACCACCCTTAACAGCCTTCGAGGGAAGAATAAAAATGTCTTTGGGATCAAAGTAGCAGTTCAGTAGGTTGGCCATGGATCAATTCAACGTCAAGCTGCAATGAGTCATCAGAAGGGGTTATATTTTAGTTTAGAAGGAGTTATAATCCCCTATAAATACATTAGTGGCGATTATGAGGAACCACTGCTAAGGTTTCCACCTACTCTTATTAGAGAATATTTTGAAGAATGACTGGTAAAATGAAGCCTAATTTAGCAAAAATTGGATTAGAGGTGGTTAAAACCCCCTCTATGTTCACAAGAGAATATTAGTTTAAAGGGGGTTTTAACCCCTGCTAATTCATTTGTAAAATTAGTGGTGGTTCAAAATCGACGCTATTTGAGTTATAAGAAACATATTAGAGGTGGTTTTTGAAGGACCCTAGGACACCCTGAGAGGGGAGGGGTGAATCAGGGTGACCACTTTTTCTTTTAAAGTAATGGATCTTGTTCCTACGTTGGTAGGAACTTGTTGAACCTGTATGATGAATATGATTAGAAAGAAAACATACACATGCACAGAGAAGACACCGCCATTTTTACTTGGTTCACCACTAAGGGCTACGTCCAAGGAGCATACGCCAATAGGTTGTCGGTCGTACCACAATCCACTATGCTTCACTAGCTGGAGATTACAAAAGTTTGGGAACAGTCACTCTGTCCCAGGCCTACTGCCTTTACAAAGGTTCAGGGATAGCTCACTACTTCCCTCGTGTCACACCCGTTGACTCCCACTGGCTCACTGCCATTGGGTGAAGTCTCACTCAGTTTATAGACGTGAAGGTCTCTTCAATTGATAGTCATGAAGTTCACTGTCTCTTGTTCAGCATGAGACTTTGCTTGCATCGGAATCCTTAGTTAATGCTCTGTTAGATCCAAATTCCAACCACTGACGAATACTCCTCTTGCCCCTGTCCACTGGGTGAACAAACTCTGAAAGGGTCTTCACAAAGTACCCTACTTTGCACGACTCCCTATTTTGGAAAGCTCAAGCAATTCTGAGCAGAGCCCCTGCCTTTTCACGAAGCTCAATCGCGAAGCACTCTCGCGATGCTCAAGCCTTCGCAATGCTTGGCTATCGCGAAGCTCCTGCCACTTCGCGAAGCTCACTGAGCCAACGCGGGGCGAACTCTTTTCGTGGAGCTGGGAAAGTCGCCGCGAAGCTCCTGCCTCTTCGCGAAGCTCGATGAGCCAACACGGGGCGCAACCTTTTCGCGGAGCAAGGATAGCCGCCGCGAAGCTCAAATCTCACGAAGCACAATTGGCTTCGCGAGTGACCTTTGCGAACCGAGAGCAAAGGAATTTCTCTAAGATTCTCTCTACTTCTCTTGAAGGGGTCGGCCTCTATTTATAGGCGATTCCACCGACCCTCGAACTTTCCGCGCGAAGTCAACGCCACATCAGCACCTATCGCGAAGCTCTGAAGTTCCTCCGGAATTCTGTCCAAATCGTGAACCACCACGGCACTTTGTCATTCGCGAAGCTTGACGTAGTCGCGAAGAAACACCGTCAACATAACTTCGCGCCTTCGCTGCGAAGCTCCCTCGCGAAGCCCTTCTTCGCCGCGAAGCTCGCCAGCCTCTGCCGTTCGCGAAGCTTGACATAATCACGAAGCCTCACCGCCTCCATTCTTATGGTCTTCGCGAAATCCAGTCCATTCATCCCATCTTCGCGAAACTCATTCCCTTGCCATATTAAATGATGATCTTCCTGGAAATCCACTTTTTGCGATGCTCAGCAACATCCAGATTTTGGACCCCCAAAATTTGGCAAACACTGGGAAACGACGCCACCTTCAAAACTGTTGTCTACTTGAACGGTATGATCTCTTTGCTGGTACACGATCCAAACTTCCATTGATGATTAACAACAAACACGAACCACACTCCAAATCATGCATAGAAGACCATGGTTCCAACAATCCCCCCCTTTGGGTTTGTTGGCAATCAGAAGAAAAATTCAATAGATCTCCATCAATGTGAAAACCAAGAAACGCAGGAATCAACCCAGCCAACACTCTAAGTCTACGTGAGCAATGCTCGGTGTAGAAAACAAGAGAGGGGGCTTGAATTGGGTTCCACTGTCTTGAATTGGGTTCCACTGTTTTCCTTCTCATTATTCTTATCACAGAAGTTGCCTGAATTTATTCCTTCTCCTTTCTCCCCCATTGACAATAAACCCAAAGACCAGTAAATTTTTCACGTTCAGCTCAAACCATACTCCCCCTGGATAGTATCTCCCCCATAAACCTGCATCATATCCATAAACAGTTGAACACATTTATAAAAAATAGGGAGAGGGGAATTCCGTAACCTTCTTATGCACTGGGAGGTGGTCGAACACCGAGGTTCAACCGATGCTTCTCAAACACAGCCGCTGACAGTGGCTTTGTCAGGATATCAGCCACTTGCTCATCTGTTCCCACATGATCCAATCTAATCATGCTTTGCTCAAATTTCTCTTTGATAAAGTGATACCTGATTTCAATGTGTTTTGTATGAGAATGCTGAACATGATTCTTCATGAGATCAATTGCGCTCTTATTTTCACAGTAAATCACCATTGGTTGCGTCACCTCATCGCCAATATCAGTTAATTGTTGCTTCATCCATAACAGTTGAGTGCATGCCATTGTGGTGGAGATATACTCAGCTTCAGTAGTACTAAGATAAGTACTTTCTTGTTTCTTGCTCAACCAGCCAACACATTTCTTCCCAATATAGAAAGCTCCACCACTAGTGGACTTTCTGTCTACTACATCACCAGCCCAGTCAGCATCAGAAAATGCTGATAATTCACTATCCCTACCTGCAGCAAAAAATAACCCAAAGTTATGTGTACCTTGAATGTACCTCATGATTCTTTTTATTGCTCCCATATGTTCCTCCTTTGGATTACTCTGAAAGCGAGCCGCAAGGCATATTGCCAAGACAATATCTAGCCTTGTCGCTGTCAGGTACAGTAGGCTTCCAATGATCCTCCTGTACATGGTGGGATCAACCGAGTTTCCATCCTCATTCTTTCCAAGTTTAGTTCCAACTGCAATCAGAGTTGACATTGGTTTGGAGTCTTGCATATTGAACTTCTTCAGCAACTCTCTTGCATATTTTTCTTGAGAAATGAAAGTGTATTCCTTCTTTTGAATCACTTGCATCCCCAAGAAATATGTGATCTCACCAATCATAGACATTTCAAATTCTGATTTCATGTGGTTGGCAAATTCATCCACTGATGTAAAGACCCAAAACCTGACGTACATGGACATTACATTACTTTTGCGGAATACTTATTACATAACAAAAACACACACACAAGGACCGTAATAGTTTAGTGTCTTTGGAAACTCGGAACGTAATATTCTAATCGTGGTGAAAGATCTTCAATATCTCCCATAAAGATCTTACCTTTTTTTTACCTAAAACATTTCTTTATATCCTGGGGAAAAGAAAACATAAAAGGGTGAGCTCAAATTCTCAGTAAGGGTAAACAAAAGAAAAATCAATCACATCATATTCATAAGAACTTAACTTTTGGAAATCTTAACCTGCAAAAGAGAGCATAATTTCATAACATGGGATAAATCATAGTAGTGAAATGAAATCCCAATAATCATAAATTAAAACATGAAACTTTGTGGCATACACATAATCATAGAGAATCATTTCTTGTTAGTCAAGACTCATTGCCAAGACTATCTTAGTGGACAAAATCCCTTTCTGAACCGAGTCACCCTCGTTTCAGTCCTGTTTCACTGAACCGGTATAACCTACAATTCCAGCCATGTCTATCTCATGAGATATAAAATCTTTACCCAATGCATTGGAGGGAGATATAGGTCCCACCCATCTCATAATGATACCATTCTTATGTGTGCCACAAAATCATAAACCATACATCATAGCATAACCCATGTAAAAAAAATGGGACTCTTAAACAACATGACATCATAAAACAATTCATATAAGATAAAGAAATTCATAAAAATAATTCCATCACAACATAATCAAATCAATGTAATAATAGGGATAAAAACAGAACCCTATATTATCTTAGATGGAAAATAATTTTGATAAAACTCTTGAACTCCATTCTTGAGGAAAATATACTTTCTACTTCAAAAACACTTTTCCTTTCTTAATATGTCATACAATTTTAAACTAAAAGAAGTTGATTAAAAATAAACTTGAAAACTTGTAAAGTATGCTTCTTGGAAATAATGTTTTAAAAATCCATTCATGTCGTATAAGTTAAAAAAAACATTCTTCTCGTACTTTTGTCGGAAAAGTCAAAAAGTACCTTATATGGTAACCAAACGAAAGATTTCATTCATACAATGTGGTAAAAAGTAAATAAAGGGTAAAAATGACTTTAGAAATCCATGGAAGAATGGTAAACATTTTATGAAATCATTTTTAGAAATCATGGTCATGGATGATAAACGTAACCCCAATAAATACTTACGTATAAGCAATCTCGGATAAAAATGAGATTGAAAATTTATCCCTTACCTTAGGTCTGACTTGCTTTGTAAGTGTCCCAACCTCCTGTATAATGATTTAAATCATGTTATTGACTTATTACAGAATCATATTCATTGTTATTATATCATATATGGTCCACTTATGACTTTATATTACCCGTTCTTTTGTAAATTCATGTTAAAGTAGCGTTTTGGGTAAAATCGTCTCATTTGTCGTTCGTGTTTTTAACTTGTAATTATTCATATGATTACTTAGATCATGATTACTTAATTCCAGAATATAAAACATGATTTATATATATATATTCAGAATATACTTATATAATAAATCAGTAAATGGAAATAAATACACCGTTCATGGAGACGGTAGTCCATACGTACGCATGAACGCTGTTTTCGTTTCCTTATTGAATTGAATGGAATTAAGTAGATGAAATACATATAAATATAAATAATTACAGTATAATTATTATGTTATATATTTCATTATTACTTATTATATATACTTTATAATCATTCATGAATGGTTAATCATTGAGAATGAATCTCATCGCGTCGTGGAGACGGTAGTCCGTACGTACGCACGAGCGATGATATCGTTCCCATGGTCATGGAATTGTGTTGAAGTGTATGTATACTATTTCAGTATCAATATCACTTTATAATAATCATATATAGTTACTCATTAAACCATTATACCCATCCAATTAAGGTGGTGCTGGAAAATAGATTACACCACGGCGTGGAGACGGTATTCCGTACGTACGCACGCGCGGTGATTTCCTTTTTCCGTAGGATGGATAGAAGGTTAATTAGAGTTGTTTCATATTTATAATAACATATCAGTATATAATAAATACTGATGTTATTACTTTATCATGAAACAACTAAAGAAGAAGAATTTGAAGAAGAAAGAAATTGAAAAAGATCGGTAATGGATATTACCTCTTTTTGACGCGCCTTTTCTTAACCTCCACTTAAAGAACTAAGGATGGTCTTTAAAGAAGACCAGGACCTCTAGGATGATACTAGGGAAGTGGAGAAGAGATTTTGGCAGGGTTTGGCCGAGCTTGAAGGCTCAAAGTTGTGTGAGGAAGAGAGGGAGGAGGAGGTTCCCTTTTATAAGGGAGGAGAGGGGCACCTTAGGAATATCTCAAAATATTATTTTATATTAAAGTCAAAATCGGTTTATAATGGTTCCAAAGGGTCTTATTTAGAATCTAAAGTGGGGATGGGTCAAAATCCTATCATTCAATAGGATTTAGACAAGTTTAGGTTATTATTTTAACCTTATCAATTAGATTTAACTCTAAGTTAAATAATTTAACTTTTACCCTGTCTTTTTGTTTTCTTACACTATATGGTTAATACACTTACTATAACATGCCAAACTAACCCCAAATTGTTTATTATTAATATATATATCCTTATCTAAGTCATTTGGCCGAACATTAGATTTTTAGGAATAAAATAACAATTAATAATATAATATTTGACCTAAAAACTATTTTGTGTCAATTTTGACACTATTTGATATATGATTTTTGTGAAAGTCATAACAGAATTATATGTTCGAACCAAGTTGATTAAATCAACACTAATATATAATAGTAACCTAGAAAATTAGTGGGATTCATAAAAAGTCTCAAATTACATTTATTTTGGTGTTTATAACATCAATTATGTCAATATTTCATTAATAAGATAATTACTGCATCATCATTGTGTCATAAATAAATTAAATTATTTAATGTCTAAAAATTATAAATAAAATACCATTATGTAGGAAATCATTTTATCTTTCTAATTAATATTTATAGTTGAATTTATCTTATGTATAACCCCATATTAAAAATGATTTACTTATTAAACTTTGATTTTAACTATTTTAACCCTTCTTTAAATAAATTAATAATAAATGTCCTAATCTAATCCAAGTGGGCCTAAATGATAATATTTTACACTTAAGGTTGTTTTTGGTTGAGATACACTTGTCCAATAGAATTAGGACATGTGTTAGGGTAATATTAATATCATTCTTACCCTTAATTACCCTATTTACTTTTAACCGTGGTAAATAAAAGTAAAAAGTTACTATTCACCAAAAATTATTTTCATCTCATTGAACCAAATTTTACTTACTGACATCAACCGTGTCTCTTGGATTTTTAAAATTCCATTCACAGAAGCGGTAAAATTAAGTTTTATGAAAAATTCAGTTTTTTTTAACTACCACTTAGTAGTTTCACTATTCATAAAAAATTGATGTTTTTCAGAACAATGCCAAAACTTCATCCTAAGCTATATTTCATATTCCGAATTCAAAAATGAAGTCTATTTTACCAAATTCATAACATAGAAGTTGCATTAATTAATTCTATAATTAAATCCCGTTGTTAAAACAAATAGCGTGTTTTTAAGAAACAATATCTATCAAAAGATTGACACTTGTTTATGTCTGGTTTAAATGTGAAATTACATCCAATGACCAACATTGTATTAAATTGTAAAAATATATTATAAATATACTTTAAAACCACTCAAATTAATAATTTATCACTATTAATTATTTTGATTAAAAAAGTTGTTTTTAATTATAATTTAGTAATTTTCACTATTCATCAGAATATGAAAGTTATCCGAAAAGTACCAAAATTTCACCTTAGGCTAAATTCGATACTCCGAATCCAAAAATGAATTCCATTTTGAAAAATAAAATTATAAAATTTCAAAAAGTGGTTATTACTATTCATAACGGCTAGTTTTAATAATATTTTAATAGCGTATTGTTGTTTAGTGAAACTCGTTATTGCGTACTACATACGCTATCGAGGAAGGTCGCGATTGCGTGTAATGCAAGGAAAATCAAGGATGCATGTTGTGCAAGCTCATTTTGGTGTAGCGTACAACACAAGACATTAGTGAAATTAAAAAGAATATTTTTCATAAAATCTCGGGGTGTTACATTCTACCCCCCTTAAAATGAATTTCGCCCTCGAAATTCGTCGGGGTTATAAATAGTTTACTATTCAAAAGTTTCTTTAATAGAAACCCACATCGTAAAAAGGAATACCAAAACTTGGCTTTAAAAACTAAAGTATGAAATGTAACGATTACCCAAATAAACTAATCACTGGGTTTCCACATAGGTGAAAATATGGATATGGAAGAGAAATCTAACCATCATGTTCTGATGGAGAGTGGTAGAGAACATGGATATGGAAAATCCAGTAATCACAAATCCATAGATTTGTGATGATATAAGGTACCATCTGATTCATCAGGTATAAGATCACTAGGACAACATTTTTGGTTTTCAAGATCATTTCTCTAAAGTTAAAATTTGAATTAGAATAAATACTTACTTTATTTTGGTACAATCTCACTATTGTTCATGCCTTGAACAATTTCCACTTCATCTTTTAAATAAATGAAGTTGAATTTGTTATTCGTGAAGTGTTAGATCATGTGATAGAATGACGGGTCATTCCATCTGTCTCAAACAAAAGGTTACCAAAAATTATATACATAAGTCGATCTATAGTGAGATTAATCATATATGGTTCCTAAAATGGACTTATACTTCATATATCATACTGCTTAATATAATAAAACTAGTTTCTACTAAACAGGGACTTCCTGTAGGCCAGTGGAAGGCGATAAAGGCCAGTCGCACTTCGGTTGTGGGTTCGATTCCCACAGCCTTGTCCGACGCGATGGGCTATCGCCCGTCCTGCAGGTTGTCCTTTTTCTAAAACTATATTACTATAACATCCCATCAATAATATCAAAAAAACTTCTATCCTTAAACAATACTAACTTATGTCCAACACAATCCATTTCAATCTTTAGGCTTATCCATAATACTGCAGTCCACTCTCATAACATAGTGAAAATGATTACCAGAGATTTAATACCATCGTTGATCCCCATATATCATAAGATATGTTTTGTTGGTCACATTCCAAACATTCAAAGGCCTTAATCATGTATTCTCTTGAATACCCATCAAACCTTAGTGAAAACATGAATGTAGTTAAAAGTTAACACTTTCCACATACCAAAATCCTCAGAATTCTATATACTCAAACCATGATATCACTTAGTCCTTATATCAATCATGAGCTCATGAATACTATCAAATATTTAATTTTCTCGTTTTCCCTTCATTATGCGCATATCATTCTTTTTCCAAAAATATCTCAATCACTTTCCATGGTTACTGGTACCATAAAATTATTGAAAACCACAATAGACCAATACATAAATATTCCAATATTCCACGATACTATATACAACACTATTTTGGAATCCCATTACATAAACACTTAATCATTCCACCACATCGTTGTCATATTCAACATCGCCAATAGTGATCGCATGTGACTTCCCTTTGTCCTTTGTCTTAATTGGTTGCTCATGTTGATCATCACTAACCCTTGGATTAGGGCATTTATTTGCATAATGTCCCATCTCCTTGCACATGAAACATTGAAGTGTTGGTGGTGCGTTCTCTGCAGTGTTTGCTTTGTTCACATCATTAGAAGCCCTTTTTCCATTACTTCAACACTCAGCTGCTCGATGACCTTCTTTTCCACTCTTAAAACATTTTCTAGTCCCTTTAAGACAATCTCCACCATGCTTCTTTCCACACTTTGTGCATAAGGAAACATTCATCTTCTTTTCACCATTATTCTGAGTTTTTTCCTTGAACTCCATATTTCGTTTCTTGTCAAAACCATGAGACGGATATGGAACACCAACTTCCATTTCTACCTTGATAGCACAACGCACAATCTCTTCATAGCTACTGAAGTCTCTTATAGCTAATGACCTTCGAAGACTTGGTTTTAAGCCACTGAAAAATCGATCAACTTTACTTTCAGGTTGGATGATAATGCCAGATGCATACCTTGCAAGTCTTGTAAAATTTGCTTCGTATATACCAACAGATTCATCATCCTTCTGCTTCAGCTCAAGAAACTCCTTTTCCATCTTTGTTCGAAGAATACGAGGGAAGTACTTACTGAAAAACAAGTTCTTGAACTCGTCCCATTCCATGGACTCAATTTCATCTCTTTGCCTCGTATTCTTGATAAGATTCCACCATTGATCAGCTTCACCTTCCAAACGATATACTGCTAAGATGAATTTATCATGTTCAGAACATTGAAGAACTGAAAATATCTTTTCAGTGGTACTGATCCATTGTTCAGCAACAAGTGGATCAGAAGACCCACTGAAAGAAGGTGGACGTTGCCTCATGAAGGACTCAATAGAATATTGTTCCCTTCTCTGCTCATTTGGAAGTCCAGAATGATTCATAGCTTGTGTATGTATAGCAATAAGATTTTTCACTCCATCTCCCATAACATTTGTTTGTTCAGGAGGACAATCATTGCATTTTCCATTGCATTGATCAACACGGTTCCTTCGGGTTCCAGCCATCGTCTAAAACCCAAAAAGAATAGTGTGAGAGGCAAAAATCATGCTAGGGAAAACAACATAATAAAGGGGGAGTACCTTAAATATCTAACATCTTAGGTTTAATTCTATGATCGTTAGCATAGTTCTAGTACTATAACCTATATGTATACTTAACCTTAGGGACATCCCTAGACATACCTTAGAAATATCTCTAGAGATCTCACTAAAGTTCTCGCATCCTAGTTTCCATAGGTTGACTAAACCTTTCCTCTGATACCAACTGTAAAGACCCAAAACCTGACATACATGGACATTACATTACTTTTGCGGAATAATTAGTACATAACAAAAACACACACACAAGGAACATAATAGTTTAGTGTCTTTGGAAACTCGGAACGTAATCTTCTAATCGTGGTGAAAGATCTTCAATATCTCCCATAAAGATTTTCCCTTTTTTTTTACCTAAAACCTTTCTTTATATCCTGGGGAAAATAAAACATAAAAGGGTGAGCTCAAATGCTCAGTAAGGCTGAACAAAAGAAAAATCAATCACATCATATTCATAAGAACTTAACTTTTTGAAATCTTAACCTGCAAAAGAGAGAATAATTTCATAAATGGGATAAATCATAGTAGTGAAATGAAATCCCAATAATCATAACTTAAAACATGAAACTTTGTGGCATACACACATAATCATAGAGAATCATTTCTTGTTAGTCAAGACTCATTTCCAAGACTATCTTAGTGGACAAAGTCCCTTTCTGAACCGAGTCACCCTCGTTTCAGTCCTGTTTCACTGAACCGGTATAACCTACCATTCCAGCCATGTCTATCTCATGAGATATAAAATCTTTACCCAATGAATTGGAGGGAGATATAGGTCCCACCCATCTCATAATGATACCATTCTTATGTGTGCCACAAAATCATAAACCATACATCATAGCATAACCCATGTAAAAAAAATGGGATTCTTAAACAACATGACATCATAAAACAATTCATATAAGATAAAGGAATTCATAAAAATAATTCCATCACAACATAATCAAATCAATGTAATAATAGGGATAAAAATAGAACCCTATATTATCTTAGATGGAAAATAATTTTAATAAAACACTTGAACTCCATTCTTGAGGAAAATATCCTTTCTACTTCAAAAACACTTTTCCTTTCTTAATATGTCATACAATTTTAAACTAAAAGAAGTTGATTAAAAATAAACTTGAAAACTTTTAAAGGATGATTCTTGGAAATAATGTTTTAAAAATCCATTCATGTCGTATAAGTTAAAAAACATTCTTCTCGTACTTTTGTCGGAAAAGTAAAAAAGTACCTTATATGGTAACCAAACGAAAGATTTCATTCATACAATGTGGTAAAAAGTAAATAAAGGGTAAAAATGAATTTAAAAATCCATGGAAGAATGGTAAACATTTTATGAAATCATTTTTAGAAATCATGGTCATGGATGATAAACGTAACCCCAATAAATACTTACGTATAAGCAATCTCGGATAAAAATGAGATTGAAAATTTATCCCTTACCTTAGGTTTGACTTGCTTTGTAAGTGTCCCAACCTCCTGTATAATGATTTAAATCATGTTATTGACTTATTACAGAATCATATTCATTGTTATTATATCATATATGGTCCACTTATGACTTTATATTACCCGTTCTTTTGTAAATTCATGTTAAAGTAGCGTTTTGGGTAAAATCGTCTCATTTGTCGTTTGTGTTTTTAACTTGTAATTATTCATATGATTACTTAGATCATGATTACTTAATTCCAGAATATAAAACATGATTTATATATATATATATTCAGAATATACTTATATAATAAATCAGTAAAGGAAAATAAATACACCGTTCATGGAGACGGTAGTCCGTACGTACGCATGAACGCTGTTTTTGTTTCCTTATTGAATTGAATGGAATTAAGTAGATGGCATACATATAAATATAAATAATTACAGTATAATTATTATGTCATATATTTCATTAGTACTTATTATATATACTTTATAATCATTCATGAATGGTTTATCATTGAGAATGAATCTCATCGCGTCGTGGAGACAGTAGTCCGTATGTACGCACGAGCGATGATATCGTTCCCATGGTCATGGAATTGTGTTGAAGTGTATGTATACTATTTTAGTATCAATATCACTTTATAATAATCATATATAGTTACTCATTAAACCATTATACCCATCCAATTAAGGTGGTGGCAGAAGATAGATTACACCACGGCGTGGAGACGGTATTCCGTACGTACGCACGCGCGGTGATTTCCTTTTTCCGTAGGATGGATAGAAGGTTAATTAGAGTTGTTTCATATTTATAATAACATATCAATATATAAGAAATACTTATGTTATTACTTTATCATGAAACAACTAAAGAAGAAGAAGTTGAAGAAGAAAGAAATTGAAAAAGATCGATAATGGATATTACCTTTTTTTGACGCGCCTTTTCTTAACCTCAACTTAAAGAACTAAGGATGGTCTTTAAAGAAGACCAAGACCTCTAGGATGATACTAGGGAAGTGGAGAAGAGATTTTGGCAGGGGTTGGCCGAGCTTGAAGGCTCAAAGTTGTGTGAGGAAGAGAGGGAGGAGGAGGTGCCCTTTTATAAGGGAGGAGAGGGGCACCTTAGGAATATCTCAAAATATTATTTTATATTAAAGTCAAAATCGGTTTATAATGGTTCCAAAGGGTCTTATTTCGAAGCTAAAGTGGGGATGGGTCGAAAGCCTATCATCCAATAGGATTTAGACAAGTTTAGGTTATTATTTTAACCTTATCAATTAGATTTAACTCTAAGTTAAATAATTTAACTTTTACCGTGTCTTTTTGTTTTCTTACACTATATGGTTAATACACTTAATATAACATGCCAAACGAACCCCAAATTGTTTATTATTAATATATATATCCTTATCTAAGTCATTTGGCTGAACCTTAGATTTTTAGGAATAAAATAACAATTAATAATATAATATTTGATTAAAAAACTATTTTGTGTCAATTTTGACACTATTTGATATATGATTTTTGTGAAAGTCATAACAGAATTATATGTTCGAACCAAGTTTATTAAATCAACACTCATATATCATAGTAACCTATAAAATTAGTGGGATTCATAAAAAGTCTCAAATTACATTTATTTTGGTGTTTATAACATCAATTATGTCAATATTTCATTAATAAGATAATTACTGCATCATCATTGTGTCATAAATAAATTAAATTATTTAATGTCTAAAAATTATAAATAAAATACCATTATGTAGGAAATCATTTTATCTTTCTAATGAATATTTATAGTCGAATTTATCTTATGTATAACCCCATATTAAAAATTATTTACTTATTAAACTTTGATTTTAACTATTTTTACCCTTCTTTAAATAAATTAATAATAAATGTCCTAATCTAATCCAAGTGGGCCTAAATGATAATATTTTACACTTAAGGTTGTTTTTGGTCGAGATACACTTGTCCAATAGAATTAGGACATGTGTTAGGGTAATATTAATATCATTCTTACCCTTAATTACCCTATTTACTTTTAACCGTGGTAAATAAAAGTAAAAAGTTACTATTCACCAAAAAATATTTTCATCTCATTGAACCAAATTTTACTTACTGACATCAACCATGTCTCTCGGATTTTTGAAATTCCATTCACAGAAGTGGTAAAATTAAGTTTTATGAAAAATTCAGTTTTTTTAACTACCACTTAGTAGTTTCACTATTCATCAAAAATTGATGTTTTTCAGAACAATGCCAAAACTTCATCCTAAGCTATATTTCATATTCCGAATTCAAAAATGAAGTCTATTTTACCAAATTCATAACATAGAAGTTGCATTAATTAATTTTATAATTAAATCTCGCTGTTAAAACAAATAGCGTGTTTTTAAGAAACAATATCTATCAAAAGATTGACACTTGTTTATGTCTGGTTTAAATGTGAAATTACATCCAATGACCAACATTGTATTAAATTGTAAAAATATATTCTAAATATACTTTAAAACCACTCAAATTAATAATTTATCACTATTAATTATTTTGATTAAAAAAGTTGTTTTTAATTATAATTTAGTAATTTTCACTATTCATCAGAATATGAAAGTTATCTGAAAAGTACCAAAATTTCACCTTAGGCTAAATTCGATACTCCGAATCCAAAAATGAATTCCATTTTGAAAAATAAAATTATAAAATTTCAAAAAGTGGTTATTACTATTCATAACGGCTAGTTTTAATAATATTTTAATAGCGTATTGTTGTTTAGTGAAACTCATTATTGCGTACTACATACGCTATCGAGGAAGGTCGCGATTGCGTGTAATACAAGGCAAATCAAGGATGCATGTTGTGAAAGCTCCTTTTGGTGTAGCGTACAACACAAGACATTAGTAAAATTAAAAAGAATATTTTTCATAAAATCTCGGGGTGTTACATTCTACCCCCCTTAAAATGAATTTCGCCCTCGAAATTCGTCGGAATTATAAATAGTTTACTATTCAAAAGTTTCTTTAATAGAAACCCACATCGTAAAAAGGAATACCAAAACTTGGCTTTAAAAACTAAAGTATGAAATGTAACGATTACCCAAATAAACTAATCACTGGGTTTCCACATAGGTGAAAATATGGATATGGAAGAGAAATCTAACCATCATGTTCTGATGGAGAGTGGTAGAGAACATGGCTATGGAAAAGCCAGTAATCACAAATCCATAGATTTGTGATGATATAAGGTACCATCTGATTCATCAGGTATAAGATCACTAGGACAACATTTTTGGTTTTCAAGATCATTTCCCTAAAGTTGAAAATTTGAATTAGAATAAATAATTACTTTATTTTGGTACAATCTCACTATTGTTCGTGCCTTGAACAATTTCCACTTCATCTTTTAAATAAATGAAGTTGAATTTGTTATTCGTGAAGTGTTAGATCATGTGATAGAATGACGGGTCATTCCATCTGTCTCAAACAAAAGGTTACCAAAAATTATATACATAAGTCGATCTATAGTGAGATTAATCATATATGGTTCCTAAAATGGACTTATACTTCATATATCATACTGCTTAATATAATAAAACTAGTTTCTACTAAACAGGGACTTCCTGTAGGCCAGTGGCAGGCGATAAAGGCCAGTCGCACTTCGGTTGTGGGTTCGATTCCCACAGCCTTGTCCGACGCGATGGGCTATCGCCCGTCCTGCAGGTTGTTCTTTTTCTAAAACTATATTACTATAACATCCCATCAATAATATCAAAAAAACTTCTATCCTTAAACAATACTAACTTATGTCCAACATAATCCATTTCAATCTTTAGGCTTATCCATAATACTGCAGTCCACTCTCATAACATAGTGAAAACGATTACCAGAGATTTAATACCATCGTTGATCCCCATATATCATAAGATATGTTTTGTTGGTCACATTCCAAACATTCAAAGGCCTTAATCATGTATTCTCTTGAATACCCATCGAACCTTAGTGAAAACATGAATGTAGTTAAAAGTTAACACTTTCCACATACCAAAATCCTCAGAATTCTATATACTCAAACCATGATATCACTTAGTCCTTATATCAATCATGAGCTCATGAATAATATCAAATATTTAATTTTCTCGTTTTCCCTTCATTATGCGCATATCATTCTTTTTCCAAAAATATCTCAATCACTTTCCATGGTTACTGGTACCATAAAATTATTGAAAACCACAATAGACCAATACATAAATATTCCAATATTCCACGATACTATATACAACACTATTTTGGAATCCCATTACATAAACACTTAATCATTCCACCACATCGTTGTCATATTCAACATCGCCAATAGTGATCGCATGTGACTTCCCTTTGTCCTTTGTCTTAATTGGTTGCTCATGTTGATCATCACTAACCCTTGGATTAGGGCATTTATTTGCATAATGTCCCATCTTCTTGCACTTGAAACATTGAAGTGTTGGTGGTGCGTTCTCTGCAGTGTTTGCTTTGTTCACATCATTAGAAGCCCTTTTTCCATTACTTCGACACTCAGCTGCTTGATGACCTTCTTTTCCACACTTAAAACATTTTCTAGTCCCTTTAAGACAATCTCCACCATGCTTCTTTCCACACTTTGTGCATAAGGAAACATTCATCTTCTTTTCACCATTATTCTGAGATTTTTCCTTGAACTTCATCTTTCGTTTCTTGTCAAAACCATGAGATGGATATGGAACACCAACTTCCATTTCTACCTTGATAGCACAACGCACAATCTCTTCATAGCTACTGAAGTCTCTTATAGCTAATGACCTTCGAAGACTTGGTTTTAAGCCACTGAAAAATCGATCAACTTTACTTTCAGGTTGGGTGATAATGCCAGATGCATACCTTGCAAATCTTGTAAAATTTGCTTTGTATATACCAACAGATTCATCATCCTTCTGCTTCAGCTCAAGAAACTCCTTTTCCATCTTTGTTCGAAGAATACGAGGGAAGTACTTACTGAAAAACAAGTTCTTGAACTCGTCCCATTCCATGGACTCAATTTCATCTCTTTGCCTCGTATTCTTGATAAGATTCCACCATTGATCAGCTTCACCTTCCAAACGATATACTGCTAAGATGACTTTATCATGTTCAGAACATTGAAGAACTGAAAATATCTTTTCAGTGGTACTGATCCATTGTTCAGCAACAAGTGGATCAGAAGACCCACTGAAAGAAGGTGGACGTTGCCTCATGAAGGACTCAATAGAATATTGTTCCCTTCTTTGCTCATTTGGAAGCCCAGAATGATTCATAGCTTGTGTAAGTATAGCAATAAGATTTTTCACTCCATCTCCCATAACATTTGTTTGTTCAGGAGGACAATCATTGCATTGTCCATTGCATTGATCAACACGGTTCCTTCGGGTTCCAGCCATCGTCTAAAACCCAAAAAGAATAGTGTGAGAGGCAAAAATCATGCTAGGGAAAACAACATAATAAAGGGGGAGTACCTTAAATATCTAACATCTTAGGTTTAATTCTATGATCGTTAGCGTAGTTCTAGTACTATAACCTATACGTATACTTAACCTTAGGGACATCCCTAGACATACCTTAGAAATATCTCTAGGGATCTCACTAAAGTTCTCGCATCCTAGTTTCCAAAGGTTGACTAAACCTTTCCTCTGATACCAACTGTAAAGACCCAAAACCTGATGTACATGGACATTAAATTACTTTTGCGGAATACTTAGTACATAACAAAAACACACACACAAGGACCGTAATAGTTTAGTGTCTTTGGAAACTCGGAACGTAATCTTCTAATCGTGGTGAAAGATCTTAAATATCTCCCATAAATATCTTCATTTTTTTTTACCTAAAACCTTTCTTTATATCCTGGGGAAAAGAAAACATAAAAGGGTGAGCTCAAATGCTCAGTAAGGGTAAACAAAAGAAAAATCAATCACATCATATTCATAAGAACTTAACTTTTTGAAATCTTAACCTGCAAAAGAGAGCATAATTTCATAACATGGGATAAATCATAGTAGTGAAATGAAATCCCAATAATCATAACTTAAAACATGAAACTTTGTGGCATACACACATAATCATAGAGAATCATTTTTTGTTAGTCAAGACTCATTTCCAAGACTATCTTAGTGGACAAAGTCTTTTTCTGAACCGAGTCACCCTCGTTTCAGTCCTGTTTCACTGAACCGGTATAACCTACCATTCCAGCCATGTCTATCTCATGAGATATAAAATCTTTACCCAATGCATTGGAGGGAGATATAGGTCCCACCCATCTCATAATGATACCATTCTTATGTGTGCCACAAAATCATAAACCATACATCATAGCATAACCCATGTAAAAAAATGGGATTCTTAAACAACATGACATCATAAAACAATTCATATAAGATAAAGGAATTCATAAAAATAATTCCATCACAACATAATCAAATCAATGTAATAATAGGGATAAAAACAGAACCCTATATTATCTTAGATGGAAAATAATTTTGATAAAACACTTGAACTCCATTCTTGAGGAAAATATACTTTCTACTTCAAAAACACTTTTCCTTTCTTAATATGTCATACAATTTTAAACTAAAAGAAGTTGATTAAAAATAAACTTGAAAACTTGTAAAGGATGCTTCTTGGAAATAATGTTTTAAAAATCCATTCATGTCGTATAAGTTAAAAAAAACATTCTTCTCGTACTTTTGTCGGAAAAGTCAAAAAGTACCTTATATGGTAACCAAAACAAAAGATTTCATTCATACAATGTGGTAAAAAGTAAATAAAGGGTAAAAATGACTTTAAAAATCCATGGAAGAATGGTAAACATTTTATGAAATCATTTTTAGAAATCATGGTCATGGATGATAAACGTAACCCCAATAAATACTTACGTATAAGCAATCTCGGATAAAAATGAGTTTGAAAATTTATCCCTTACCTTAGGTCTGACTTGCTTTGTAAGTGTCCCAACCTCCTGTATAATGATTTAAATCATGTTATTGAATTATTACAGAATCATATTCATTGTTATTATATCATATATGGTCCACTTATGACTTTATATTACCCGTTCTTTTGTAAATTCATGTTAAAGTAGCGTTTTGGGTAAAATCGTCTCATTTGTCGTTCATGTTTTTAACTTGTAATTATTCATATGATTAATTAGATCATGATTAATTAATTCCAGAATATAAAACATGATTTATATATATATATATATATTCAGAATATACTTATATAATAAATCAGTAAATGGAAAGAAATACACCGTTCATGGAGACAGTAGTCCGTACGTACGCATGAACGCTGTTTTCGTTTCCTTATTGAATTGAATGGAATTAAGTAAATGACATACATATAAATATAAATAATTCCAGTATAATTATTATGTCATATATTTCATTAGTAATTATTATATATACTTTATAATCATTCATGAATGGTTAATCATTGAGAATGAATCTCATCGTGTCGTGGAGACGGTAGTCCGTACGTACGCACGAGCGATGATATCGTTCCCATGGTCATGGAATTGTGTTGAAGTGTATGTATACTATTTAAGTATCAATATAACTTTATAATAATCATATATAGTTACTCATTAAACCATTATACCCATCCAATTAAGGTGGTGGCGGAAAATAGATTACACCACGGCGTGGAGACGGTATTCCGTACGTACGCACGCACGGTGATTTCCTTTTTCCGTAGGATGGATAGAAGGTTAATTAGAGTTGTTTCATATTTATAATAACATATCCGTATATAATAAATACTGATGTTATTACTTTATCATGAAACAACTAAAGAAGAAGAAGTTTAAGAAGAAAGAAATTGAAAAAGATCGGTAATGGATATTACCTCTTTTTGACGCGCCTTTTCTTAACCTCCACTTAAAGAACTAAGGATGGTCTTTAAAGAAGACCAGGACCTCTAGGATGATACTAGGGAAGTGGAGAAGAGATTTTGGCAGGGGTTGGCCGAGCTTGAAGGCTCAAAGTTGTGTGAGGAAGAGAGGGAGGAGGAGGTGCCCTTTTATAAGGGAGGAGAGGGGCACCTTAGGAATATCTCAAAATATTATTTTATATTAAAGTCAAAATCGGTTTATAATGGTTCCAAAGGGTCTTATTTCGAAGCTAAAGTGGGGATGGGTCTAAATCCTATCATCCAATAGGATTTAGACAAGTTTAGTTTATTATTTTAACCTTATAAATTAGATTTAACTCTAAGATAAATAATTTAACTTTTACCCTGTCTTTTTGTTTTCTTACACTATATGGTTAATACACTTACTATAACATGCCAAACGAACCCAAAATTGTTTATTATTAATATATATATCCTTATCTAAGTCATTTGGCCGAACCTTAGATTTTTAGGAATAAAATAACAATTAATAAAATAATATTTGATTTAAAACCTATTTTGTGTCAATTTTGACACTATTTGATATATGATTTTTGTGAAAGTCATAACAGAATTATATGTTCGAACCAAGTTGATTAAATCAACACTAATATATCATAGTAACCTAGAAAATTAGTGGGATTCATAAAAAGTCTCAAATTACATTTATTTTGGTGTTTATAACATCAATTATGTCAATATTTCATTAATAAGATAATTAATGCATCATCATTGTGTCATAAATAAATTAAATTATTTAATGTCTAAAAATTATAAATAAAATACCATTATGTAGGAAATCATTTTATCTTTCTAATGAATATTTATAGTCGAATTTATCTTATGTTTAACCAGATATTAAAAATAATTTACTTATTAAACTTTGATTTTAACTATTTTAACCCTTCTTTAAATAAATTAATAATAAATGTCCTAATCTAATCCAAGTGGGCCTAAATGATAATATTTTACACTTAATGTTGTTTTTGGTCGAGATACACTTGTCCAATAGAATTAGGACATGTGTTAGGGTAATATTAATATCATTCTTACCCTTAATTACCCTATTTACTTTTAACCGTGGTAAATAAAAGTAAAAAGTTACTATTCACCAACAATTATTTTCATCTCATTGAACCACATTTTACTTACTGACATCAACCGTGTCTCTCGGATTTTTGAAATTCCATTCACAGAAGCGGTAAAATTAAGTTTTATGAAAAATTCAGTTTTTTTTAACTACCACTTAGTAGTTTCACTATTCATCAAAAATTGATGTTTTTCAGAACAATGCCAAAACTTCATCCTAAGCTATATTTCATATTCCGAATTCAAAAATGAAGTCTATTTTACCAAATTCATAACATAGAAGTTTCATTAATTAATTTTATAATTAAATCCCGCTGTTAAAACAAATAGCGTGTTTTTAAGAAACAATATCTATCAAAAGATTGACACTTGTTTATGTCTGGTTTAAATGTAAAATTACATCCAATGACCAACATTGTATTAAATTGTAAAAATATATTCTAAATATACTTTAAAACCACTCAAATTAATAATTTATCACTATTAATTATTTTGATTAAAAAAGTTGTTTTTAATTATAATTTAGTAATTTTCACTATTCATCAGAATATGAAAGTTATCCGAAAAGTACCAAAATTTCATCTTAGGCTAAATTCGATACTCCGAATCCAAAAATGAATTCCATTTTGAAAAATAAAATTATAAAATTTCGAAAAGTGGTTATTACTATTCATAACGGCTAGTTTTAATAATATTTTAATAGCGTATTGTTGTTTAGTGAAACTCGTTATTGCGTACTACATACGCTATCGAGGAAGGTCGCGATTGCGTGTAATGCAAGGCAAATCAAGGATGCATGTTGTGCAAGCTCCTTTTGGTGTAGCGTACAACACAAGACATTAGTGAAATTAAAAAGAATATTTTTCATAAAATCTCGGGGTGTTACATTCTACCCCCCTTAAAATGAATTTCGCCCTCGAAATTCGTCGGGGTTATAAATAGTTTACTATTCAAAAGTTTCTTTAATAGAAACCCACATCGTAAAAAGGAATACCAAAACTTGGCTTTAAAAACTAAAGTATGAAATGTAACGATTACCCAAATAAACTAATCACTGGGTTTCCACATAGGTGAAAATATGGATATGGAAGAGAAATCTAACCATCATGTTCTGATGGAGAGTGGTAGAGAACATGGATATGGAAAAGCCAGTAATCACAAATCCATAGATTTGTGATGATATAAGGTACCATCTGATTCATCAGGTATAAGATCACTAGGACAACATTTTTGGTTTTTAAGATCATTTCCCTAAAGTTGAAAATTTGAATTAGAATAAATACTAACTTTATTTTGGTACAATCTCACTGTTGTTCGTGCCTTGAACAATTTCCACTTCATCTTTTAAATAAATGAAGTTGAATTTGTTATTCGTGAAGTGTTAGATCATGTGATAGAATGACGGGTCATTCCATCTGTCTCAAACAAAAGGTTACCAAAAATTATATACATAAGTCGATCTATAGTGAGATTAATCATATATGGTTCCTAAAATGGACTTATACTTCATATATCATACTGCTTAATATAATAAAACTAGTTTCTACTAAACAAGGACTTCCTGTAGGCCAGTGGCAGGCGATAAAGGCCAGTCGCACTTCGGTTGTGGGTTCGATTCCCACAGCCTTGTCCGACGCGATGGGCTATCGCCCGTCCTACAGGTTGTCGTTTTTCTAAAACTATATTACTATAACATCCCATCAATAATATCGAAAAAACTTCTATCCTTAAACAATACTAACTTATGTCCAACATAATCCATTTCAATCTTTAGGCTTATCCATAATACTGCAGTCCACTCTCATAACATAGTGAAAACGATTACTAGAGATTTAATACCATCGTTGATCCCCATATATCATAAGATATGTTTTGTTGGTCACATTCCAAACATTCAAAGGCCTTAATCATGTATTCTCTTGAATACCCATCGAACCTTAGTGAAAACATGAATGCAGTTAAAAGTTAACACTTTCCACATACCAAAATCCTCAGAATTCTATATACTCAAACCATGATATCACTTAGTCCTTATATCAATCATGAGATCATGAATACTGTCAAATATTTAATTTTCTCGTTTTCCCTTCATTATGCGCATATCATTCTTTTTCCAAAAATATCTCAATCACTTTCCATGGTTACTGGTACCATAAAATTATTGAAAACCACAATAGACCAATACATAAATATTCCAATATTCCACGATACTATATACAACACTATTTTGGAATCCCATTACATAAACACTTAATCATTCCACCACATCGTTGTCATATTCAACATCGCCAATAGTGATCGCATGTGACTTCCCTTTGTCCTTTGCCTTAATTGGTTGCTCATGTTGATCATCACTAACCCTTGGATTAGGGCATTTATTTGCATAATGTCCCATCTCCTTGCACTTGAAACATTGAAGTGTTGGTGGTGCGTTCTCTGCAGTGTTTGCTTTGTTCACATCATTAGAAGCCCTTTTTCCATTACTTCGACACTCAGCTGCTCGATGACCTTCTTTTCCACACTTAAAACATTTTCTAGTCCCTTTAAGACAATCTCCACCATGCTTCTTTCCACACTTTGTGCATAAGGAAACATTCATCTTCTTTTCACCATTATTCTGAGATTTTTCCTTGAACTCCATCTTTCGTTTCTTGTCAAAACCATGAGATGGATATGGAACACCAACTTCCATTTCTACCTTGATAGCACAACGCACAATCTCTTCATAGCTACTGAAGTCTCTTATAGCTAATGACCTTCGAAGACTTGGTTTTAAGCCACTGAAAAATCGATCAACTTTACTTTCAGGTTGGATGATAATGCCAGATGCATACCTTGCAAGTCTTGTAAAATTTGCTTCGTATATACCAACAGATTCATTATCCTTCTGCTTCAGCTCAAGAAACTCCTTTTCCATCTTTATTCGAAGAATACGTGGGAAGTACTTACTGAAAAACAAGTTCTTGAACTCGTCCCATTCCATGGACTCAATTTCATCTCTTTGCCTCGTATTCTTGATAAGATTCCACCATCGATCAGCTTCACCTTCCAAAAGATATACTGCTAAGATGACTTTATCATGTTCAGAACATTGAAGAACTGAAAATATCTTTTCAGTGGTACTGATCCATTGTTCAGCAACAAGTGGTTCAGAAGACCCACTAAAAGAAGGTGGATGTTGCCTCATGAAGGACTCAATAGAATATTGTTCCCTTCTCTGCTCATTTGGAAGTCCAGAATGATTCATAGCTTGTGTAAGTATAGCAATAAGATTTTTCACTCCATCTCCCATAACATTTGTTTGTTCAGGAGGACAATCATTGCATTGTCCATTGCATTGATCAACACGGTTCCTTCGGGTTCCAGCCATCGTCTAAAACCCAAAAAGAATAGTGTGAGAGGCCAAAATCATGCTAGGGAAAACAACATAATAAAGGGGGAGTACCTTCAATATCTATCATCTTAGGTTTAATTCTATGATCGTTAGCGTAGTTCTAGTACTATAACCTATACGTATACTTAACCTTAGGGACATCCCTAGACATACCTTAGAAATATCTCTAGGGATCTCACTAAAGTTCTCGCATCCTAGTTTCCAAAGGTTGAATAAACCTTTCCTCTGATACCAACTGTAAAGACCCAAAACCTGATGTACATGGACATTACATTACTTTTGCGGAATACTTAGTACATAACAAAAACACACACACAAGGACCGTAATAGTTTAGTGTCTTTGGAAACTCGGAACGTAATCTTCTAATCGTGGTGAAAGATCTTCAATATCTCCCATAAAGATCTTCCCTTTTTTTTATACCTAAAACCTTTCTTTATATCCTGGGGAAAAGAAAACATAAAAGGGTGAGCTCAAATGCTCAGTAAGGGTAAACAAAAGAAAAATCAATCACATCATATTCATAAGAACTTAACTTTTTGAAATCTTAACCTGCAAAAGAGAGCATAATTTCATAACATGGGATAAATCATAGTAGTGAAATGAAATCCCAATAATCATAACTTAAAACATGAAACTTTGTGGCATACACACATAATCATAGAGAATCATTTCTTGTTAGTCAAGACTCATTGCCAAGACTATCTTAGTGGACAAAGTCCCTTTCTGAACCGAGTCACCCTCGTTTCAGTCCTGTTTCACTGAACCGATATAACCTACCATTCCAGCCATGTCTATCTCATGAGATATAAAATATTTACCCAATGAATTGGAGGGAGATATAGGTCCCACCCATCTCATAATGATACCATTATTATGTGTGCCACAAAATCATAAACCATACATCATAGCATAACCCATGTAAAAAAATGGGATTCTTAAACAACATGACATCATAAAACAATTCATATAAGATAAAGGAATTCATAAAAATAATTCCATCACAAAATAATCAAATCAATGTAATAATAGGGATAAAAATAGAACCCTATATTATCTTAGATGGAAAATAATTTTGATAAAACACTTGAACTCCATTCTTGAGGAAAATATCCTTTCTACTTCAAAAACACTTTTCCTTTCTTAATATGTCATACAATTTTAATCTAAAAGAAGTTGATTAAAAATAAAATTGAAAACTTTTAAAGGATGCTTCTTGTAAATAAAGTTTTAAAAATCCATTCATGTCGTATAAGTTAAAAAAAACATTCTTCTCGTACTTTTGTCGGAAAAGTCAAAAAGTACCTTATATGGTAACCAAACGAAATATTTCATTCATACAATGTGGTAAAAAGTAAATAAAGGGTAAAAATGACTTTAAAAATCCATGGAATAATGGTAAACATTTTATGAAATCATTTTTAAAAATCATGGTCATGGATGATAAACGTAACCCCAATAAATACTTACGTATAAGCAATCTCGGATAAAAATGAGATTGAAAATTTATCCCTTACCTTAGGTCTGACTTGCTTTGTAAGTGTTCCAACCTCCTGTATAATGATTTAAATCATGTTATTGAATTATTACAGAATCATATTCATTTTTATTATATCATATATGGTCCACTTATGACTTTATATTACCCGTTCTTTTGTAAATTCATGTTAAAGTAGCGTTTTGGGTAAAATCGTCTCATTTGTCGTTCGTGTTTTTAACTTGTAATTATTCATATGATTACTTAGATCATGATTACTTAATTCTAGAATATAAAACATGATTTATATATATATATATTCAGAATATACTTATATAATAAATCAGTAAATGGAAAGAAATACACCGTTCATGGAGACGGTAGTCCGTACGTACGCATGAACGCTGTTTTCGTTTCCTTATTGAATTGAATGGAATTAAGTAGATGACATACATATAAATATAAATAATTCCAGTATAATTATTATGTCATATATTTCATTAGTACTTATTATATATACTTTATAATCATTCATGAATGGTTAATCATTGAGAATGAATCTCATCGCGTCGTGGAGACGGTAGTCCGTACGTACGCACGAGCGATGATATCGTTCCCATGGTCATGGAATTGTGTTGAAGTGTATGTATACTATTTCAGTATCAATATCACTTTATAATAATCATATATAGTTACTCATTAAACCATTATACCCATCCAATTAAGGTGGTGGCGGAAAATAGATTACACCACGGCGTGGAGACGGTATTCCGTACGTACGCACGCGCGGTGATTTCCTTTTTTCGTAGGATGGATAGAAGGTTAATTAGAGTTGTTTCATATTTATAATAACATATCAGTATATAAGAAATACTGATGTTATTACTTTATCATGAAACAACTAAAGAAGAAGAAGTTGAAGAAGAAAGAAATTGAAAAAGATCGGTAATGGATATTACCTCTTTTTGACGCGCCTTTTCTTAACCTCCACTTAAAGAACTAAGGATGGTCTTTAAAGAAGACCAAGACCTCTAGGATGATACTAGGGAAGTGCAGAAGATATTTTGGCAGGGGTTGGCCGAGCTTGAAGGCTCAAAGTTGTGTGAGGAAGAGAGGGAGGAGGAGGTGCCCTTTTATAAGGGAGGAGAGGGGCACCTTAGGAATATCTCAAAATATTATTTTATATTAAAGTCAAAATCAATTTATAATGGTTCCAAAGGGTATTATTTCTAAGATAAAGTGGGGATGGGTCGAAATCCTATCATCCAATAGGATTTAGACAAGTTTAGGTTATTATTTTAACCTTATCAATTAGATTTAACTCTAAGTTAAATAATTTAACTTTTTCCGTGTCTTTTTGTTTTCTTACACTATATGGTTAATACACTTACTATAACATGCCAAACGAACCCCAAATTGTTTATTATTAATATATATATCCTTATCTAAGTAATTTGGCCGAACCTTAGATTTTTAGGAATAAAATAACAATTAATAATATAATATTTGATTTAAAAACTATTTTGTGTCAATTTTGACACTATTTGATATATGATTTTTGTGAAAGTCATAACAGAATTATATGTTCGAACCAAGTTGATTAAATAAACACTAATATATCATAGTAACCTATAAAATTAGTGTGATTCATAAAAAGTCTCAAATTACATTTATTTTGGTGTTTATAACATCAATTATGTCAATATTTCATTAATAAGATAATTACTGCATCATCATTGTGTCATAAATAAATTAAATTATTTAATGTCTAAAAATTATAAATAAAATACCATTATGTAGGAAATCATTTTATCTTTCTAATGAATATTTATAGTCGAATTTATCTTATGTATAACCCCATATTAAAAATGATTTACTTATTAAACTTTGATTTTAACTATTTTAACCCTTCTTTAAATAAATTAATAATAAATGTCCTAATCTAATGAAAGTGGGCCTAAATGATAATATTTTACACTTAAGGTTGTTTTTGGTCGAGATACAATTGTCCAATAGAATTAGGACATGTGTTAGGGTAATATTAATATCATTCTTACCCTTAATTACCCTATTTACTTTTAACCGTGGTAAATAAAAGTAAAAAGTTACTATTCACCAAAAATTATTTTCATCTCATTGAACCACATTTTACTTACTGACATCAACCGTGTCTCTCGGATTTTTGAAATTCCATTCACAGAAGCGGTAAAATTAAGTTTTATGAAAAATTCAGTTTTTTTTAACTACCACTTAGTAGTTTCACTATTCATCAAAAAATTGATGTTTTTCAGAACAATGCCAAAACTTCATCCTAAGCTATATTTCATATTCCGAATTCGAAAATGAAGTCTATTTTACCAAATTCATAACATAGAAGTTACATTAATTAATTTTATAATTAAATCCCGCTGTTAAAACAAATAGCGTGTTTTTAAGAAACAATATCTATCAAAAGATTGACACTTGTTTATGTCTGGTTTAAATGTGAAATTACATCCAATGACCAACATTGTATTAAATTGTAAAAATATATTCTAAATATACTTTAAAACCACTCAAATTAATAATTTATCACTATTAATTATTTTGATTAAAAAATTTGTTTTTAATTATAATTTAGTAATTTCACTATTCATCAGAATATGAAAGTTATCCGAAAAGTACCAAAATTTCACCTTAGGCTAAATTCGATACTCCGAATCCAAAAATGAATTCCATTTTGAAAAATAAAATTATAAAATTTCAAAAAGTGGTTATTACTATTCATAACGGCTAGTTTTAATAATATTTTAATAGCGTATTGTTGTTTAGTGAAACTCGTTATTGCGTACTACATACGCTATCGAGGAAGGTCGCGATTGCGTGTAATGCAAGGAAAATCAAGGATGCGTGTTGTGCAAGCTCCTTTTGGTGTAGCGTACAACACAAGACATTAGTGAAATTAAAATGAATATTTTTCATAAAATCTCGGGGTGTTATAACTGATTTCTGTCTGCTGCCACCAAATATGATATCATCAACGTAGACAAGAACCATGAATTGATCTTTTGGAGAATTCTTCACATAGAGATTGTGATCAACCCTCCTCTTTTGAATTCCAACTTCTTGAGATATGAGTCCAGCCTTGAGTACCATGCCCGTGGTGCCTGCTTCAAACCATATAGAGCTTTCTTCAGTTTGCAGACCTTTGTTTCATCAGTACCCAAAAAAAGCCCACTGGTTTTTCAATGTAGACTTCTTCTTTGAGTACACCATTCAAGAATGCTGTCTTGACATCCATTTGATATACTTTATATCCTCTTTGGAGTGCCATGGCAAGGAAAAGCCTGATTGACTCCAGTCTAGCCACTGGAGCAAAGGTTTCTTCAACATCAATGCCTTCAATCTGGGAATATCCTTTACATACAAGTCGTGCCTTGTTCCTGATGACACTTCCATGATCATCAAACTTATTTTTGAAGATCCATTTGGTACTAATCACATTGTGACCTTCAGGTCTCTGGACAAGATCCTATGTCTGATTCTTGTCAATCTGATCTAATTCATCATTCATGGATTTCACCCAAGATTTATCTTTTGCATCTTTTTCGAATGAGGATGGCTCTACAACTGATAGAAATGCTGATTGCGTGGTATTCCTAATCCTTATTGTTTGAGTGGGTGCACTCCTGTCCCCAATTATGTTGAATGGATCAATCTCAGCTCTTCGATTTCTCCTGCGAGGTTCAGTAGTATTCTCTTCATCCATAGTTTCTGCTTCAGATTCTTCTTCTGAGTCAACATCATGATGTGACTGCTGAGTGTTTTGAACAGCTTCCTCTATTTCTGCATTTGTATTTTCTTCACATTCACATTCTTCCTGACTTTCTATCACATCAGCATATGACGTCTTTGAAGAATTTGTGGTTTTCTCTTCAATTATCTTCACATCACTGCTTTCCACAATCCTTCCCAAACGCTTGTTGAATCATTTGTAGGCTTTGCTATTCATTGATTAACTGAGGAAAATTCCTTCATCTTCATTGTCACCGTACTTCCCTTGATTTCCTTCTTTGTTCCTGATGAAGCATTTACTTCCAAAGACACGAAAGTATTTTAGAGAAGGCTTCCGTCCATGCCACAATTCATATGGTGTCTTCGTCTCACCCATATAGAGTCCTGTTCGATTCTGAATGTACACTGCTGCTTGAACAGCCTCTTTCCAGTAATTCCGTGGAATATGACTCTCAATCAGCATTGTTCGTGTCATGTTGTTCACCTGTCGATTCCTACGTTCAACAACTCCATTTTGTTGTGGAGTTCTCACAGCAGCTACCTCATGCTGTATCCCATGCTTCTCCAGATAATTCTCAAATTCAATGGATGTGTATTCTCCTCCATTGTCAGATCGCAACACTTTGATTGTTCATCCAGTATCATTCTCGGCGATTTGCCAATATGTTTTCATGCAGTCAAGGACTTGTCGTTTCCTGTGAATGACCATCACACATGACATTCTACTGTAATCATCTATGAAAAGGACAAAGTACCTTTCTCCATGAGTTCCGACAACATTTATTGGCCCACAAACATCTGTATGAATCAGATCAAGAAGGTGAGACGCTCTTTTCTTCTTTGGCCGATATGAACTGCAGACCAGCTTCCCACGAATACAAGCATCACAAGATTTTTCACGTTCATGCTTCAGGTTGGGAATGTCCATGACAATTCTCAATTTTGATATTTTCTCCATGTCTTGTTGATTGATGTGTCCCAATCTTCGATGCCACAAATTGTTTTCTTCTTCAACAGTCATGTAACACACATTTTCTTCACTATCAACCTGATACAAGTTGCCTTCTGTTCTGCATCCCTTCATAAGTGAATTTCCAGTCTTTCCCTTGATAGTGCAACCTTTCTGATTAAAAGTAACTATAAGTCCTGAGTCACAGAGTTGACTCATGCTGAGGAGATTATGACGTAGGCCATATACGTAAAGGACTTCAGTCTTCTTTAGTTCTCCATTAGCTAATTTGGTACTTCCACTCCCTTTGATTTTCAGAGCCCCATCATTACCAAATCTTACAGTACCATCAAAATTCTTTATGATGTTCGTTAGTAGGCCGACATTACCTATCATATGAGATGAACAACCACTATCCAGAATCCAGGTAATGTTGTTCTTTGTAGCTTTGAGGGCCACCTCTGCAAGGTTGGATTTCTCAATCTTCTTCCTTTCCTTCCATGAGACATTAGATTGAGTATATAGAACTGATGGCCTTTCAACTATCTCTTCCGCATATCTAGGTTCTTCATAGTCAAAGTCTTCTTTTAGAGGTGAGAACCTGTTTGAAAGAGAAACATTGTCTTGCTGGCGAGACTTGACTTGTCTTGAACTTCGGTATGAGGTGTCCATTTCCCTTCTCTGCCTGCAATTAGCGGCCTTATGACCAAAGTTAGAACAACGAAAACAATATTCATAGAAATTATTTCTTCTATACGTATTAGGATATAAAATTGTTCTCCTTTTTTGAGCATCTATATATTATCCATTCAGATAGCTTCTTGCCTCTTCACAATAAGACATGGTATGGCCTAGATAGCCACAGAACTGACACTTCATGAGAGGAAATGTCTTCTCACTTGAATTTCTTCTTATACCTTTTTCCTTGGGAGAATAGCAAGACTGTCTGTCATTTCTGAATGTTTGAGGATAATTTTCAGGTCTTCTTTTAGTTTGGATTGAGGATTCCCTTTTTGGAACTCTAGATAACGTTTCAACATGTTCAACTTTCATCTTATCTTTCTTTTGGATGTTTTCACTTCCAGCAATTGATGTCTCAGCCTCACAACCAATTCCACTCTTTCCCATGCAAGCGGGTCTTTGATCACTCAAGATTTTTTCAACCCCATCAGAACCACACTTGGCTCTTGCAAGTAATTCTACATCTGAGAATCTTCCAAACTGTATTTTCTTCCTCGATTCTTTTGGAACTGATTCAGTCTTCAGTTTACACCTTAGAGTAACTACTTCCTCCTCAAGACCCTCAGCAGTCTTGGATTTTTCATCCAGTCTGGATGTGAGGTCATTGATGACCTTTGCCTGCTCTTCAATTCTCAGCTTCAGATCAACTACATCATCATTACCTTCAATTATTTTAGACTGTACCTTCACAAATTTTTCCAGTCGTTCAATTTCATCTTCAAGTTGATCAACGTATTCAGTTGATTCTTCTACAATTGATTTCCACTTATTGCAGCTCTTGCATTTAATCTTAAGCTTACTAACCGCATCCTTGAGTTGCACCTCAGGATCTACACAAGTTCTCAATTGTCTTTCTCCACCAGTATCTTCTGGCTTTTCAATAGTGGCCATCATAGAAGCATGGTTCCCAGTTTTGAATTCTGGTTCTTCTTCATCACAGAATTCATTATCATCTTCTTCCTCTTCACAGACAAAACTATTCCTTTGCATTTTCTTACCGGATTTGAAGTCTCCCTTTTTGAAGAACCTTATCTGAGGCTTCTTGAAGTTTTCATCTTCACTGTCATCATCATTGGTATTCCTCAAGCACTGAGAGGCAATGTGCCCAACTTTTCCACAACGGAAACATGCGAGAGGTAACTTCCCTTTGAATTTCCCTTTCCCCTTTTGGAACTTCTTTGCAATGAGAGAAAGAATTTCTTTTTCTTCGTCATCTTCACCGCTACTATCCTTTGAGATTTTCAGTTTATCCATGGCCTTGAATGCCATTTACTTGCTCACTCGAGTCGTAGCATCTTCAGGTTTGACTCTCATTTCATATGCTACCAAACTGCTTAGTAGATCATCTAGAGAAAGTTTGGAAAGATCTCTTTCCTCAAGGGCTGACACCTTTGCATTATACAGAGGTGGAAGTCTTCTTAGTATATTCTTTATAATATCAATTTCTTTGATTTCTTCGCCTAGACCCCGAATAGCTCCAACCACTTCAGTAATTCGATTGAAGAAAGAGTCTTCATTCTTGTCTGGATGCATCTTCAGATCATCAAACCGATTGTGCAGCACTTGTAGTTTCGCCTCCTTCACTTTGCTATCACCTTCATAAATATTTTCAAGTTTATCCCACATGGATTTTGCTGAGGTGCAATTCATCACCTTTAGCTAGATCTGATTAGAAAGGGATGCAGTGAGTGCATTATGTGCCTTAGCATCTGCATCAAGAAGTTTCCTGTCTGTTTCAGTCATAGCAAGGCCTGTTGGATCAGTGACTTGTATTCCTTGCATAGTAGAAAAGAGATCTTCCATTCCAAGTGATCTCAGACGAGATATCATTCTGTTCTTCCAGATCTGGAAATTGCTTCCATCGAATTGAGGAACTCCCCTGACATTGACTGCGTTTTCCATGACGAAAAAGTCAGATTCAACACGAGCAACCTCCCTCTGATACCACTTGAAGGACCCCGGGACACCCTGAGAGGGGAGGGGTGAATCAGGGTGACCACTTTTTCTTTTAAAGTAATGGATCTTGTTCCCACGTTGGTAGGAACTTATTGAACCTGTATGATGAATATGATTAGAAAACAAACATACACATGAACAGAGAAGACACCGCCCTTTTTACTTGGTTCACCACTAAGGGCTACGTCCAAGGAGCATACGCCGACAGGTTGTCGGTCATACCACAATCCACTATGCTTCACTAGCTGGTGATTACAAAAGTTCGGGCACCATCACTCTGTCCCAGGCTTACTGCCTTTACAAAGGTTCAGGGATAGCTCACTGCTTCCCTCGGGTCACACCCGTTGACTCCCACTGGCTCACTGCCGTTGGATGAAGTCTCACTCAGTTTATAGATGTGAAGGTCTCTTCAATTGATAGTCATGAAGTTCACTGTCTCCTGTTCAGCATGAGACTTTGCTTGCATCAGAATCCTTAGTTAATGCTCTGTTAGATCCAAATTCCAACCACTGACGAATACTCCTCTTGCCCCTGTCCACTGGGTGAACAACCTCTGAAAGGGTCTTCACAAAGTACCCTACTTTTCACGGCTAACTATTTTGGAAAGCTCAAGCAATTCTGAGCAGAGCCCCTGCCTTTTCGCGAAGCTCAATCGCGAAGCACTCTCGCGATGCTCAAGCCTTCTCAATGCTTGGCTATCGCGAATCTCCTGCCACTTCGTGAAGCTCACTGAGCCAACGCGGGGCGAACTCTTTTCGTGGAGCTGGGAAAGTCGCCGCGAAGCTCCTGCCTCTTCGCGAAGCTCGATGAGCCAACGCGGGGCGCAACCTTTTCGTGGAGCAAGGATAGCTGCCGCGAAGCTCAAATCTCGCGAAGCACAATTGCCTTCGCGAGTGACCTTTGCGAACCAAGAGCAAAGGAATTTCTCTGAGATTATCTCTACTTCTCTTGAAGGGGTTGGCCTCTATTTATAGACGATTCCACCGACCCTCGAACTTTCCACGCGAAGTCAACGCCACGTCAGCACCTATCGCGAAGCTCCGAAGTTCCGTCGGAATTCTGTCCAAATCGCGAAGCACCACGGCACTTTGTCGTTCGCGAAGCTTGACGTAGTCGCGAAGAAACACCGTCAACATACCTTCGCTCCTTCGCCACGAAGCTCCCTCGCGAAGCTCCCTCGCGAAGACCTTCTTTGCCGCGAAGCTCGCCAGCCTCTGCCGTTCGCGAAGCTTGACGTAATCGCAAAGCCTCACCGCCTCCATTCTTCTGGTCTTCGCAAAATCCAGTCCATGCATCCCATCTTTGCGAAACTCATGCCCTTTCCATATTAAATGATGATCTTCCTGGAAATCCACTTTTCGCGATGCTCAGCAACATCCAGATTTTGGACCCCCAAAATTTGGCAAACACTGGGAAACGACGCCACCTTTAAAACTGTTGTCTGCTTGAACGGTATGATCTCTTTGCTGTTACATGATCCAAACTTCCATTGATGATTGAAAACAAACACAAACCACACTCCAAATCATGCATAGAAGACCATGGTTCCAACAGTTTTAACCCCCTCTAACTCAGCATATTAGAGGCAGTTCAATAAAACTGCCTCTAATTATTTATGTGGATTTTTAAAATATGATAACCACACACTCCCCTCTCTTGTTCCACTTATAGCTCCCGTCCCTCCCTTTCTTAGTCTGGTTCTACCACCCCCGCCTTGCCCACACCCACCCCATCTTATGGTCTGGTTCCCGCCACATGCCCCTTCCTCTCAGGTTCTACTATATCGCAGTTTGGTTTCCTCCTCCCGCCCACTCCCTTATCCTAGGTCCAGTGCACACCTTCCATCCAATTCCACCACATGCTTTGTAAAATTAACTAGCATGTGTTTCAAACCCCATACCTCTTGTGTGGATCACTAGCACCCCTACCACTTTGCTGATATAATTTTGATAACATATATAGACATTATTATATTTAAATATATTATAAATATAATTCATATAAATATTATTTGAATAAATATGTAAATAAATATATATTTATATAAATTAATATATACATTTTTATATTATGTATTTTTGTATTTATATTATAATACATTTATATTATATACAATTTATACCTTTATATAAACTATATATTTTATATGCGTATTTACATACATATGAGTAAATATATTTTATAATTATATTTGTGTTATGTATATACACATATATTTATTTATTATGTACATATTTATTTATAATATATATATATATATATATAAGTATTTATTTAATATATTTATGTAATTTATTTAAAAATATATTTATATAATTTCTTTAAAAATATATTTATATAATTTATTTAAAAATATATTTATATAATTTCTTTAAAAATATATTTATATAATTTCTTTCAAAATATATTTATATAGCTTCTTTAAAAATATATTTATATAATTTATTTAAAAATATATCTATATAATGTATTTCAATACTTATATTTATTATTGTATACATTAATATATATTTATTTGTATAAATTTTATAATATTATATATAATTAATATATAATTAATATTATATGAAATTCATATATATTAGATACAATTTATACAAATATTTATATAATATTATATGAAATAAAATTTATACGAATATTTACATAATGTATTTCAATGCATAAATTCATTATTATGCACATTAATATATATGTATTTATAAAAATCATGATGATAGATGTTCACGGTGAGGTAAGATACGTTGGATGCGTCATGAGTAATATTGTATTAATGAATAATGCGAGAAAGGATTTATCCCTTATGTTATTTAACAGAAGTTAATATCTTAGGCCCTTTGATGGGAATGATCCAACCTAAATAAATCAATGATCATGGTGTTATATAGGCAAGTTCTATTTTCAGAAATTCAAAGAAAGTGATAATCGATCATATAGGTTGATGGAACCAGCATGCAACCTAATAGATTTGAGATGTTGTGATAAAGAGATTATATTACACAGTAATCATTTGTATGCGGTAACATGTCGTTGCGACATTAACTTATTTCTCTATGGGTGGCTTGGTGTGTTCTTAGATGCTAACCTTGGACTTTAGGATGGTTTACCTAATGTGACTGAGAAAGAGGCCTAGAGGGTCACACACTAAGTGTATCCTGAATCTCATTTAAATGACATATTATTATTTATTATTTAACAAGTTGAATAAATATTATCCCCGCATGTAGTTTAATAATTATTCATGTATTCTTGATCTCATTTATTATGTCACTAGTTATTTGAGAGAATATATTATGAGCAGAATATTTAATAGATATTTATTTTCTATTTAGTGAATATAATATTTATTTATTTATTGGAGAATAATGCAGTGATATTTATTTAATAAAAAAATAGACATTATTCAAGGTCTGATAAATATTGCAGAGGAATGATAGAATGAGTTTAATGGTCCAGTGATAAATAATAAATATTTAATATTATTTAATTAAATAATATTTAATTATAATTCACAAGTTAAGTGCATGTCGAATAATAATAATAATAATAATAATAATATTTGACATGGGGTTTTTCTAGGATTAAATAAAATAATCAAGGGCACTTGTGTAACTATTTTATTTTAACCCTAGAAATATAGATACCCAATTATGTTATTTTCTCAAGTAGATCCAATTCATTTCTTTGGTTGTGCACAATGGATTTGGAGAATCCTCTCAAGCCTAGAGAGCTCCCTTCTCCAAGAATGCTCCCTGGAATAGAGAGCAATCATCCTCCACCAGATTAAGCAGAATGCTTTGGAAGTGGTTCTTGAAGTGATCAGAGACGGATGATGCAAGCACAATGATTTTCCATTCTAGTAGCCAAATATTCCTTCGGTGATGTCTGTAGATTCGTGGAACATGTTTGGATCACCGCTAAAGGAAATATACAATTGGTTTCTACAAAACAATGACGGTGGACCATAGATCTATCACTGGATTCATCAATGAAGAATGAATTTCAAAAAAGGTAATTATTTATTTAATTAAATTAATTAAAAATAATATTTTATAATCCTCTCTCTCAGTTCTGACATAATTACCCATTTTCTATTTCTTTGATTCAATTTCGTTGATCATAATGTTCATCATTGCATAGATCTTGGATTGATCATCGATTATGAAAAAAATCCAAGTCGGGCACCTCCCATCGCATACTTCCACTGCACCTGGAACCTAAAAGTGGTATCAAAGGGGTCACATAATTATTTATAATTATTTAATATCACTGGTGATTTATATATTTTAATTTAGTTTTTTAATTCAAGTTTAATTGTTATTTTAATCCAAATTGAGAGATCTGTTTCTTCCTCCATTTCTCATATATCCAATCGAGACATTTAATTTTATGATTAAAATAAAACTGATGAAGTCATCTAATGGTACCAAGGTTTCTGGATGAAGAACACCAGACTAGACATCGTGTAACTAGAGTTACACATCGTGTAGTCACGTTCAATGCATCAGATTTGATTCAGAAATCAATTCAAGATCATGCATTGATTATTTAATCAATTACACACTTAATGCACAATGTGTTGAACATAATTTAATGGCACACGACTAGTTAGACTACACATCATGTATCCCATGAACACAACATGTAGTCCCTTTGAGTCACAGATGGGCCGTGTATTGTATACACGACCTACCTGACCGGTGACCGTATAACTCGGAGTTCACATGATGTGTGGACCATTGGACATGTCATGTACTCCAAATTTTACAAGGCATAGACTACACACTGATTCCCTAGGCATGTTGCTCAGATAGACGCTGATATATGTACACACCGTTAGATCAAATCTACACACTGTGAACTTTTACTAGTTACACAAATTTAAAATTTATTTATTTTACTATGTAAACCTTGAGAAATGTAATTGTGTGTAGTCGTAAATATAGGAAACACCATGTGATAGGTTTTAATATACATAAATATTGAAATTTTTAATTAATATCTACATAATTATTAGATATGTAGATCATGTATGAGTCATATTACAAGTTGTTGCTCTACGTGCATTTAAGCATAACACATGGCCGAAAAATCATGTAATTCGTGTAATCATCTATGAATTACACATCATGAAAGTACATGATAAGTAGTGTATTATATATGTCACAAGAAAAAAATAGTATACAAGTACAATACATGTTGGGAAAAATCAGATGGGTATTCACCATTTTACCTCCAAGTTACATTTATGTACAAGGTTAATTTTTAATGAATTTATTTATTTATTTTAAAATTATATTGGATGAGTATATCAAATAAATTGAGATGAGAATTAAGATAAAAATATTGATTAATTAAATACAATAAGTAATTGATTTGAGTGATATTTATCATAAATAATAATGATTAAGAATTGAATGATAGTTTTATTAAATTCACAATTCGTTGCATACATGTGGATGATCATGAGCTATACCAGACCTTTTTTACGTGATTGGTTTTATTTAATTTATTATTAAATTAAATTGTTGGTCTACATTCCTTCTCTCCTTTCATTATGTAGGTCCTGCGTGCCCATGGTTTCTTTTATATAAACCCCATTTTCCCCTCACCCATGTGTGAGTAAAAGGCATATGTAATGGATGGAGCTCCCAAGCTAGTGGAGGTGGTTCAAGTTTGGAGTCGTGGTGAAACCAATCCAAGGAGATATATAGGTGGATAGGTGGAAATCAACAACAAAAAACTAAATTGGTTTAAGGTGTTTTTACCCAAGGTCAATGATTAGTTTATCAACCACTAGATAAAATAACCACTAGTAAGAGATCTTGATCTTACCACTTTATTATTTTATTTCTGTTAGTTACAAGGTTATTTCATTATGGATGTCTTGTTGTGATTGCACAATTAATGAATTAATAAGAATGAAAGATAGAACTAAAATAAACCAGCTTAAGTGTAAATATTATCTAAGACATGGTTAATCACTTAAGTAATCCCACTTAATATTAACAAGCATGTGATAAATATAATAATTGGAAATTTATACATGTAAAGATAAAATCCATAAATAAAATATTAAGTTGGTATAACCTTCCATTACTTCGGTTAAAATCGAACCATAGTTCAAAGTGCTTGACCAACCAATGTTGGAATGCTTTCAATTATCAGGGAATTAAAACATGAGGTTTTGGGTTAACTTAAATTGGTTCACATCAAGGGTTGACTTCCAAAACATGAATTAGTGTAACTGAGAGGAAAAGGTTTAGGAAATATAAAATTAATGATTTCAGGATTGGGGAGTCCACTCAACAGATCAAGGAACTGTGAGTTAATTCAATTTCCATTTGGAATTTCTATACAAAAACCATTCGAGTTGCTTGACCAACCAAAGTCAACGTAATGAGAAGGGGAATATGGATCCTTGCCCCTAGAATATCCAAGAAACAGGATATTCCAAATCCAATGGTGTGGCATATTGGGTTTCAATAAAATAGGGTGAGACTAATAAATATAATATTTATTTGTCTAAATTTATCAGATAAAGTACTAAAAATATGCTCATCTTATTTTTTAGAAACAATAATAAAATGAAATCAAACATATCATTGCAATCCATACTTGACATGGAAAACCTTCTCACCCATAAAAATTTCCAATAGTGGAAAATGTACCTATATGTCATCCTTCTCCATGAAAGGAAATTATATATATGGGAAGAACCTTTACCACTTGTCCCTGGCAATGAGACAAGTGATAAAGAGTTATCTCTCTATGAGAAACATTTTAATGATGCTAAAAATGTTCAGTTCTTTATGATATCATCCATTTTCAATGATATTTTTAAGCAACATGAGGATATGGATGCCTATAGCATGGTGTATCACCATTGGGATCTCTATCAATAGAAGATGAGATAAGAGAGGTATGAGATCTCCAATTCTTTTTTTATAAATAATCTTGGAGAGTTTGTGCCAACCGGCCCTCATATAGTCAATCTTATCATCTACATTGAATGCCTAGACATCTTAGAGATTAAATACCTAGATGATTTTCGTAAAGATATCATAATTTCATCACTTCTCAAGACCTTATCCAACTTTATTGTTAATTACAATATGAGAAATATTAAGAAGAGACTTTTAGAACTTACTACTTTAATTCACCAAGTGGATAAGGACATGGTGTGTGATAAACTTGCAATACTTATGGTGAATAAGAAAAGTAAGTACAAGGAAAAGGGGACCAAGACTTATAAACCATCTAATGCTCTTGAGAACTGTCCTACCAAGAAGAAGAAGATCCAGAGGCTGGGTAGGGAAAATGAGGTAGTATGTTTTGCATATGGTAAGTCAGACCACTAGAAGAGTAACTGCACCCCAAATTAAGGGGAAGGTAAAGGTGAATTATTTATCAACTATAATATTTCAATATCTACACATTGGGTATTAGATATAGCTTATGGGGCTCATATCTATATCAAAATATAGGAACCAAGTAGATTCTAAAAGATTACCAGAGGAGAGGTGGATCTAAGAGCTGACAATAGAGTGAGGTTGGATGCCCTAGCCATTGATGAATACCACCTTTCATTTCCAACAATAATGATTTTGGTTTTAAAATATTTTTATTATGTACCTACAGTTACCAAAAACATAATTTCTGTATCATACCTAGATACATATATGTTTATTTTCAAATTTGGAAATAAAAGTTGTTTCTTTTATAAGTACAACATATGTTATAGTGTGATACATTTAAATAACAGTCCTCATATATTAAATTATTAAAACCAAGTGTTGAAAATTGATAAAAAATTATGTTCACACAAATCATATAATACCCAGCTGTGGAATCACCATCTTGGTAATGTAAATGAGAAGCGTTTGACAAAGCTCTGTCAAGATGGTTATTTAGACTCTTCTAAGATAAAACCACTTGATAGATGTCATTATTTTTTACAATAGAAAATGACCAAACCATAATTTTGTGGATAGGGGGAAGGGGCCACAAAACTTCTAGGATTGGTACACACTAATGTGTGTGGACCATTTCTAGTAGAATCTAGAGGTGGATATTCTTACTTCATAACTTTTACTAATGACTTGAGTATATATGGCTATATTTACTTGATGAGGTATAAATATGAGTCCCTTGATAAATTCAAAGAATTCAAGAATGAAGTAGAGAGTCATCTTGGTAATAAGATAAAAAATATTTAATCATATTGAGGTGGTGAATATATTAACCAAGAGTTCATTGAATTTTTATGGGATTTTGGGATTCTATCTCAACTCACTCCACCTTATATACCATAGTGGAATGGAGTTAGTGAAAGGATAAACCATACCTTATTGGACATGGTAAGTTTGATGATGATTTATATAGATCTTCCATTATCCTTTTGGGGATATAATTTAAAAACTACGACATACAAATTAAATCGAGTACCAACTAAAGGGGAAAATGGAATTCCCTTTGAGCTATGGAGTGGAAAGAAACCCATTTTATTGCATACACATGTATGGGATTGTGAGGAAAATTTTAAGGCCTTTTCAGGAAACAAACTAGTACCCAGGGAGATACACAGAAGGAAACTCGGCTCTTCTTCTCCATGGTGGCGTCACCTTAAGCGGTGATGGCCACAACTCTAGTCCCTCCCCCTCCAGAGGGGGAGGGACTCCATCCTCACACAGGCTCCCATCCTGCCTTCTTTCCGTTCTCAAACCCGGATTCCCTTCCCCCTTTCCCTTCTATTGATCTTAGCCCTAAAGTGCCGGATCTGTATGGCGGATGCCCAAACCTCACTCTATCTTCTTCAGAATTCTTTGAAGCTTCTGCGTGCTTGCATTTGACCCTGGTGGCCCGCTTTAGGAATCTTCGTCCTTCGGTCGATGACTTTGATAGTTTCGTGTATGCCTCTTGGGGCTTAAAGGACGTAGCGGTTGTGGGGCTTCTCGACAGGCGGAACATGATGGTCTGGTTCGTATCGGAGGAAGATTTAATCCTTGCGTGGTCCAGAGCTCCTCGAATCTACAATGGATATCACTTCTTCCTCTTCCACTGGTCCTACGATTTCTACATGAAACGGGATTCTCCTTTGACAGCAATCTAGGTCAGTTTTCCCGAACTTCCTCTTCCCTTCCAAAATCCGGCTATTCTTCGTATGCTTGGAAACTTGGTGGGTCGTTATCTGTGTTCGGATAGTAGAACTGAATCGATCTTCCATCCTATTGCCCCGCGGATCTATGTGGAGGTTTATGTTTTGAAACCTTCTGTTGACTATGTCTGGATCATAGTTGGCGAGGAATTCTGGTGCAAACAACCTGTGTTATTCGAAACATGGTTTGACTTCTGTGCTACGTGCCGCCGGTTGGGGCATTTAGCTGAGTCTTGTCGCCGCGCTTCACTGGGTGGTTTGGCCCCATTGAAGGAAGGTCACCAACTTTATGGGAAGGTTTATTGTTCTGCTGCGGCTCAGGATGAATGCCCCTAGGAGGCGCTTGCTAAGGTCTCTTCTGGTTCAAGAAAGGGTTCTTTGCCGAAGGAGTCAGGGCCGAAGGTTGCTGATGTCTTAGAACGCCTAAAGAAGGACCTGGGTAGCTCTGGGTCTCAGGGTCAGTTGGGGGAGTTAGTGCAGGTGGTGGATTTGGAGAATTGCGCGCCGATGGATGTGAACCAGCGGGGGTCTGTGGATTCATCCTTGGGGATTCCAAAATTAGAGGCTCAAGAGGCCCCTGTCAAACCAGTAGAGGAGGTTTTGGTTCCAATCAGCTTTAGCCAAGGACCCGAGGGCCTTAAGGGTCGGGGCTGGGAGGATACCTACCAGGAGATCTTCATGGGATGCAACTACTCTCAAAAGGAGAATGAGTCACCTACTGTGCCACTTCAGGGGGAGCCTGGATTGTCTTCAGGTGTCACTTGTGGTCAATGTGGCCAGGAGGGGGCGGGTGTCTTGGATCCATTTGATCCAAACATTCCCTTACCTTCCCAGAAAGGCAATTCAGAAGCTCCGAGCAGGTCAAAAGAGGAATCAGGGGTGACTCTGAGAAATCGCTTTGATAGTCTGGCAATGCAGGATGAGGAGCATGTGGATGATGACTCTGGCAATGATGGTCACAATCATCCCCTCTCGGACAGCTTGAACCTCGCCTATGGCAATGGACCCCATAGCCTTAGAAGGAAGAAAGGGAACAAAGTTAAACGTGATGCAGGGAAATGAATTGTTGTCCAGGGGAAAAAGCCCAAGGGACGTAAAGACTACTCTCATTTTCCAAAACCGATGGAAACCAGGTCGGCCAAGAAGGATAGAATTAAAGCGAACAAAAGCTCAGTTGACAGGGATAGTGGTGTCTCAAGCCGAGACATAGGAGTGATAGAGGAAGAGGTAAGGGACTGTTTGAAACTCATCATTCACTCTAAGGAAGAAATGTTTGAAAAATTCCTTAGACCGAATGCCTCAATGGAGGATATTTTAAAAATTTATGAAAGACAGGTGCAGGGGGAGATTTCTGATGATATTTATGAGTGGATTGACAAACAAGACCGGATTGTTTCTCAGGGTTTCAACCGCGGTATAATCACCATGGAAGAGTTTATCCTGATAATGGACAGGATGGTGTCCCACCTCGAAGTCCTTATCAGATAGGATCTAGAAACTCAGGCAGGTAACTTGCACTGGGAATTATATAAAGTGGATAACTCAAGCCATCTTAGTCTTGTTTTTTGTAATTCTGTGAGCTCTTTTAGAACATAGTGCTTTTCCATGTGAACTTGGTTCCCACTTCCCATTAAAGTTGCCTTTTAATAAAAATTTATATTTGGAGCCAACTAGTACCTAGGGGCATGAAGTGTATCTTCTTAGGGTATCCCAAGGAAATAAAGAGATACTACCTATACAACCCCTCATACAAGAAAGTGACTATCTTTAAAAAAGTTTTATTTCTTGAGAATGAGAATATCCTAAAAAAGGATAGTGGGATCAATATTAAATTTAATGAAGTTGATTCTCAATATACACAATATTTGTCACATGAATAGATTCCATAGGTCCCTATAAAAGAAGTAGTTCCTAAAACACAGGTATTGTATAGGAGTGTAAGATAGGTAAGAGAACCATAGATATATGGTTTTCCAGCCACTAAAGATGGATATTCCTTATTAGTTGAAAATGATGAACCTATATTCCACAAGGCGACAATAGATAGCTCAGAAGCAGTAATATGGAAAGAAGCCATGAATTTTGAAATGGATTCCATGTATCAGAACCAAGTTTGGGTTCTAGTCAATGCACCCGTTGATATAAATCCTATTAGATGAAAATGGGTATTCAAGAGAAAAATAGACATGAAAGGTAAAGTAAATGCACATAAAGAAATGATAGTGTATAGAGGATTTAAACAATGTCAAATAATTGACTATGATGGAACCTTTCCACCAGTTTCCATGTTTAAATCCATTAGAATTCTAATTTCTATAGCATCTTATCATGGCTATGATATTTGGAAGATGGATGTAAAAACTGAATTCCTTAATGGGAACCTTTAGGGGGATGTTTATATGACACAACCAGAATGGTTTTTAACTTTAGGTAATGCCAAAAATATTTGAAAGTTGTAGAGACCCATTTATGGATTGAAGTAAGAATCCAGGTCATAGAACATTCGATTTGATGAATCCATAAAAGAATTTTATTTCATTATGAATGAATGTGAGCCATGTGTTTAAAATAGGTTTAGTGGGAATGTAATTGTTATCCTAGTAGTATATGTTGATGACATATTACTTATTGGAAATGACATACCATTCTTAAAATCTTCTAAGGACTAGTTAAAAAAGTGTTTCTCTATGAAGGACTTCGGTGAAGCATCCTACATTCTAGGGATTAATATCATTCATGATAGATCCAAGAGGCTTCTTTGACTAATTAAAAGTATATATATTGACCAGATACTAAAAATATTTAGTATAGAACAATCCCATAGGGGATTAGTTCTAGTGTCACATGGTTTACATCTTTCTAAGAAAATGTGTCCTCAGACACAACATGAGAAAGATAGAATGAGTAAGATCTCATACACTTCTACGATAGGATCAATCATATATACCATGTTATGTACTAGACTTGATGTTTCCTATACGTTGAACATGGTAGGTAGATATCAAGAATATCCAAGAGAACAATATTTAATTTCTATTAAGACTATCCTTATATATCTGAGAAGAACTAAGGATATGTTCTTGGTGTATAGAGGAGATGAGGAGTTGGTCATAAAGGTTTATACTGATGTTATTTTTCAGACATATCAGAATGATATGAAGTCACAATCATGATATGTTTTTCGTCTCAAAGGAGGAGCTATGAGTTGGAGGAGTTGAAATTAGAACGTTTTTACTGATTCTATAGCAAAGTACGGGTATATAACAGCTTCTGATGCAGCCAAATAAGTTTTTTAAATTCAGAACATTGTTTAGGATCTTGATGTGGTACCTAGTAGTAAATAACCTATCACATTATATTGTGATAATAGTGGAGTGGTGGCTCTTGTAAAAGAGATAAGGTCACACCAACAGACAATGCATATACTCTGAAAGTATCACCTCTTGAGGGATTTCTATTAGAGGGGTGAAGTTTTAGTAAGCAGAGTACCCATGAAAGAGAATGTGGAAGACCCCTTGACTAAAGGCATATCTTAGTAGAATCATGAGTATCATGTGAGAGTTAGAGGGATAAGAGTTGTTAGCAGATGGCTCTAGTGTAAGTGAGAGTTTGTTGGAGTTAGTTCCCTAGAACCAAATTCTTTTTTACTTTATGATAAACATGTATTCATTGTCTCGAATATTAATAAACTACTTATCACATCATGATTTTTCTTCTATGTGACATAATATGTGATAATCTCTTAAGAGTATTTGTTCCACTAAAAGCTCACAACAGTTTCCCGCTATGATGAGAACCCAGAGGCACTATGACAATATTATTGAATAAATGTTATATAGCCAGATTATATCATTTGAGGAAAAAAAATGATACAAGATATCATTGGTTGAGACTTATAGGAATTTGAGGCACCTTCTCATGGTGTACGCCCTTGGTAATATCTCATAGGATATTATTAGAATGGAACTCACCAGTAGGAAATCCACATTTATACATGTCATTAGATGTTCCTATCTATGGATGTGTTTATTTTTCCTTAAACTTTAAGATTAATATTAATGAATATTATGAGTCGTGTACTTTGATGTATTTATGAAAACCATGATGATAGATGTTTGCGATGAGTTAGGAAATGTTGGGTGCATCATGATTAATATATCATTAATGAATAATTTGAGAAAGGATTTATCCATTCTGTTCTTTAATAGAAGTTAATATCTCAGGTCCTTTGATTGAAATGATATATCGTAAATAAATCCATGTCCACAGTGTTCTATAAGCAAGTTCTATTTCTATAAAGTCAAAGAGAGATATAATCAAGCATATAGATTGATGGCACTGGATTTCAACCAACTCGATTTGATATATTATGATAAAGGGATTATATTACATAGTAAGTATCTGTATGAGGTAACATATCATTGTGAAATTAAATTATTTCTCTATGGGTGCCTTAGTGTATTGCTAGATGCTAACCTTGGACTTTAGGATAGTTCGCCTAATTCCCCTAAAAAAGTGGCCTAGAGGGTCACACACTAAGTGTATCTAGAATCTTAGTTAAATGATATATTATTATTTATTATTTAATAGGTTGAATAAATATTATTTCTCTATGTGGTTTAATAATTATTCATGTATTACTAATCACATTTATTCCATCACTAGTTATTCGAGAGAATATATTGTGATTGAAATATTTAATAAATATTTAATTTCTATTTAGTGAATATAATATTTATTTATTTATTGGAGAATAATGAAGTGATATTTATTTAATAAATAAATAGACATTATTCAAGCCCTGATAAATATTGTGGAGGAATGACGAACTGAGTTTAATGGTGCTATGATAAATAATAAATATTGAATATTATTTAATTATAATTCACAAGTTAAGTGAATTTCAAGAAATAATAATAATAACATTATTATTTGATATGGGGTTTTTCTAGGATTAAATAAAATAATCAAGGGCACTTGTGCAATTATTTTATTTTAACCCTCGCAATATAAATACCCAATTATGTTATTTTCTCAAGTAAGGAAAATTCTTTTTTTTGGTTGTGCACAATGGATTTGGAGAATCTTATTAATCCTAGAGAGATCCCTTCTCTAAGAACACTCCCAAGAATGAAGAGAAATCCTCCTCCACCAGATCAAGGAGAACAATTTGAAAGCGGTTCTCAAAGCGATCAATGGTGGAGGATGCAAGCGCAAGGATCTGCTATACTAGAACCTAGAAATTTCTTCGGAGACATCTAGGGATTTTTGGAACACATGTGGATCACCATTAGAATAAATATACACTTGGTTTCTACAGCATAATGATGGGGAACCACAGATCTGTCACCGGATTCATCAACAAAGAAATAATTCCAACAATGACAATTCTTTATTTAATTAAATTAATTATAAATAATATGTGATGATCCTCTCCCTAGGTTATATAATAATTACCCATTTTATATTTCTTTGATTAAATTCCATTGATCATGACGTTTATCATCTCATAGATCTCAGATTTATCATTGATTATGGAAAAAATCCAAGTTGGGCACTGCCCATCGCACGCTTCTACTGCACCCAAAAACTACAACTACACAGTGCCCAGTATTGATAATGGTTTCCATACCCACTCTTTAATTGTGATATAAAAGAAATATTCATATAATATAGTGAGAATATTATTATTCACATCTAATCTACAATTAATTCATATATGATAAATAATATATCTCAGCTAAACCCATTCTCAACTTTCTTCATGAATCACAATCAACTCGATATGATTGGAGGAAGTTTCATAAACTATTTATTATATAGAATAACAAGAAATAGAAGTTCCTCCAAATTTAAATAAATATCCAGTCTGAGATCTCTCTTTATGAATAGTAGAAAAGTATCCAAAATAATCATAACCAACTAATTTTGGTTCTGATCTTTTAAAATAGATTAACCCTCTATCTAGAGATCCTTGAAAGTATCTTAACATATATTTGATTCCATTCCAATACTAAAGAGTAGAAGAATAATTGTACCTGAACAGTAATTTCACAGAAAATGATATATCTGACATTTTATTATTTTCAAGTTATATTAGTGCTCAAATAACACTTAGATATGGTACTTCAAGAAAAAAAGTTTTTCATTGTCATCTCATGGTTTAAAATGATCTTTATCTCGATCAAGATATTTTTCAAACATTGGTGTACTTAATGGATGTGATTTTTCCATATTAAACCTTTGTAGGACTTAAGTAGTATATCATGATTGATGAGCAAAAACTCCATCTTAAACATGCTTAATTTGTGATCCAAGGTATAAGTTTGTCCTTCTTATGTATTTCATTTAAAATTCTTTCTTCAAATATTCCACTACCTTGGAAAGTTTATCATAAATACCAATAATATTTAAATCATTAACATATACCATGATGATAGAAAATTTATATCCAGTCTTATTAATGAAGATACATGAAAAAATTAGATCATTTTTATAACCATCTTTCATCAAATTTTCAATCAGACAATTATACCACATACGTCCTGACTACTTTAATCCATATGATGATTTATTCTTCTTAACTGAATAAAGATCTTGATATCCATGATATTTTCCCATCATTTTGAATCATTATAGGATTTTAATTTAAACAAATCTATCAATATCATCATAAATGTATGAAGTCAGAACGACCATCAAGCATAATTCTAGTTTCTCATGTATAACAAACATCATGGGATACCGAAAGATTATCACATGAATTACATGAGAGTATGTTTCATCATAGTCAATCTTGAGTTTTTGTGAGAATCCTTGAGAAAATAATTGTGATTTATATCCCACGACTTCATTATTTTCATTTTATTTTCTCACAAACACACATCTATAACCAACAGGTTTAATCCCTTCAAAATATTTCAAAATAAACCCAAAAACCTCATTTTTAGAAAATAAGTCTGATTCAAATTGGATCACATCTTTCCATTGATCCCAATCTGGTTTATCATGAAATTTATTTTCTATTTTTGGTTCTTGATCCTCAAAAATTATTTCAAGTTACACATTAAATGAAAATTTGTGATCATCAATAGACTCTACTTGGTTCTAACAGCTTCTAGTGTTAGTAAAATTTATTGAAATTTCATATCGATCATGATTAAGTACTACTAGTACATCTATTTCCTAAGGAATTTCATAATAAAGTGAATTTACATTATCCTCAGGTTAATTTATTTCTTAAATGAACATATAGTTTCCCCTTTTCTTTGATGGTAATTTTTATCTTTTGAACCAAGTGGTCTCTGATGCTTCACGTTGGAAGCATTGTTGGTAACATCATCAAATTTTCCATTAGGAAAATTTATTCTTAATGTTTCATTCACAATAGGCATATATGATTTTGTCAACCATTTTGAATCGATGAATGCATTGAGAAATTGATTTGTTAAATTTTGAAAATTAATGATATTTTGAACTTCAATTTCACTCATATTTGTATAAGGAACAAGATGTGACAATGAATTCATTTTCTATGATATTTTTTTGATGTTGATTGATTTCCACCTTTAATGTTGGAAATAAATTTTCATCAAAATGGTAATAAAAAAATCTTATTGTGAATACATCCCTATAATAATCTCAATATACTTAATGACCATGGGAGACTAAAAATCAACATAAATACCCAATATTCTTGGGGGTCCCATCCTTGTTTATTACGGGGGTGCTACAAGCACATATACAATACAACCAAATATCCTTAAGTGTGAAATATTTGGTTTACGACCACAAGCTAACTTAAAAAGGGAATAATCATGATAGCTTGATGGCCTTATTTGATGTAATTTTATTGAATAAAAAACTACATGTCCCCATGCTAAACTAAAAAATTTAGTTTTCATGAGAAGTGGTCAAGTGATAAGTAGTAACCTCTTTATAAATGATCAAGCTAGACCATTTAAGTGTGAACATAAAATACAGTATGATCAAATATTATTCCAGTAATCATGCAATAATTATTAAATGTAGGCAATGAATATTCACTACCATTATCATGCCTAATATTATTGATTGAATAATATAATAATTTCACCCTTATCTTATTATTTAGGTAAGAAATTTTAAAAAATTCAGGTTTCAAGTTGATAATAAACACACATGAGTCCATTTAGTTTCCACATCAATCATGATCATAAAATATCTAAACGGTCCACATGGTGGGTGAATTAGACCACACATATCACCATGAATTCACTCCAAGAACATTGGGGATTTAGTCTTATTTCTAATGATGATGGTATTATAATCAATTTTCCTTGAGAATAAGCAACATATGAGAAATAGTTAGGTGTAAGAAACCTTTTATCAACCAAGGAATGTCCATAAATACATTTAATAATTTTTATCATCATTATTGATCATGCATTACCCAAATGGTCATGCCATTCAGTAAATGTATCATGTTCAGTAAAATTCTGGTTTACCATATGTACATATACTCACATAATACAATTTGGATGGAAATCTAGATATATTCTCTCAAATCAATTTGTGATCATTATTAATACTTGTTATATAGTGGCATTCGGTACCTCCCTCATCCATAGTCTCAGTATGATATCCATTTTTACAAATATATTTAAAACTTGACAAATTTAATTGACACTTGGGAGAGAATAAATCATTATTTATCATAATCTTTATACCACCAGGTAGGCATATTTTTACTCTTTTGGATATTTTAATTTAATACTATTGGTTAATGTATTTACATGATTACTTCCCATTTTAAAACCAATAAAATAATTCTCAAATTTTAGAATCATGTGTGCCACAGTGCTATCAATGAGGAAAATATCTTTATCATGGAGGTTATTCATGATGGATTTATTTATATAATCCATTTCTATTGAAGAGAATAAAACATATATATATTAGAAATAAAATAAAATAATCAAAATGAAAACATGTAAGATTTATTTTAAAATATATCAAAATAAAAATTTCATTTCCACCATGAGAATTCTTACATGATCCATATACTCAACACCTTTAGGTTGTGAAAAATAATTATAAATACCAAAGATAATAATATCATCATCATATTTTATATCTTGGTTAGTAAAGTTTGATTCAATGATATTTTATTACCCTTCAATAAATTATTGATAAAAACCAATAAAATGTTTTGGTGTATAATAGGTATGAAACCAATTCCTCTTAATGAAACATCAAAAAAATTTACCATCATCATTCTTTATTTTCTTCAGTTGTGGATGTTCATTATTTGACCACTTCTGGTGGTGCACTTTCCACTTCTCATTTGATATATGACCACCTCGAGTAGATTATTTTCCTCATACTCAGTTGATTATTTCACGGACTTGATTATCAGCAGTCACATTCACTTTAGGAAATAGATCAGTGATGGTAGGTCAAGATTCATGTTTACTCATCAGGATTTCATTATTTTCTTTGAAACAATAAGGCAAGAAAATAGTTTAAAGTATTTTTTAAAACCTTTATCATGATATTATTTTTGTAGAATGATGCTCAATGTAAGGAATATAGAATATAATCTTTCTAGTATTTCAATATTAGTGATCTTGTCTCCACATAATTTTAATTGTGATTTTATTTTAAACATGGTGGAGTTGTATTCACTTACCGATTTAAAACCTTAGAATCATAGATGACTCCATGAAAATATCTCTCTTGGTAATATTACCAATTGAAAGTGATCATACCACTCATTTATATTTTTCCATAACATAAGAGGATTCATCACCTTTAGGTATCCATTCTTCAAATCTTCATAGAGGTGGTGTGGAATGAATATTAAGGCTTGATCACGGTCTCAAGTGGAAGTGTGATTTCTAGTTTTGATTATCTCAATAAGGGAGTTTTCATCGAGATTCATCTCAACATCCATAGTTCAAGAAAATTAGTAACTTATAGAAATTTCAAGAGGGATAAAGCTATGCTTTGCAATATTATCCAAAAAAAATTTTCCTTACCAATCTGACTAACCTTTAGACCTAAAAGAATAATCATTCTAATAACATGTTATAAAATGGATCAAGTGATGATTTAAAGCATGTGAGTTTTAGAATCGGTATGATGATCGTATGCGATGTGAAGGTGAATGAAATTTATCGATGAATGTTCATGGTGTTGATGAGAAAATAAATAAAGTAAATTAAAAGAGAAGAAAATAGAGAACAATAAATGATTCCAAAAATATTAATAACATTAAATATTTATAGGCTTCAAGAGAATCCAAAATAGTAAGAGATGTCAGGTTTGAATACCAAAGGTTTTGGCATGCGAATAGTTTTTTTTGGGAATAAATAGCCTTTATTATGACAACCATAATTAATATTTCATAACATATATTTTTTCATAATAAATTCAAACCAATCATTCAATATATTTTTCATAATAAATGTAAACCAATCATTATTTTATAATTATATTATTTATTTGATAACACTAAAATAAAAAAAACTATATGAAAGGTTAAAAAAATAATATAAGGAAGCTGGTAGATGAAAACATGAAGAAAGTACCGAGGAAAAAAATTTATTAAGAAATCATGCCCATGATTACTCTATCGTAAACCATTAAATCCAAATTTTAATAATAGTATGAATCCTAATTCGTAAAATTAGAATTACAACCAATGGATCTAATTTGAGCTCTACTCCACACATTCACCATTATTTTCTCAGTGAATAATTCTGGTGTGATTATGAGGTTGGAAATTTCCCTTGACTTAAATTTATTCATGGTTTTACTTTTTTGTGGCTCATGATTTGAGAACTGATCAGGGTAAAAAAGGAAAGGATAAGATACAAGGGAATCCTCACCACATTCACTATCTAATCTCACAACAACATTTAAAGGTACACCCTACAATAGAGTCCCTGACATTACATACATAATTTTTACATATTATTAGATGAATATTCATTAAATATTATTATAATCTATTTCATAACCATAAATGTTTAGTGCATTTGGAAACTTGGATACATAAACAACTGTTACATAAAATATCTACATCATCTACCACTAAGTTCTTCAAAAATAGTACCATTCTTAAACATATCATAATTAGAACTCCACTTAATATCCTAGAGTAAATGAAATATAATAAAAGTTGATATTAGAGACTAGTAAGGGTACATAAGGGATATATAAATAGATAATCATTTTTAATCATAAAATGATCATAAGGGCATGAGAAAATGAGAATAACATTTGGAAAACCATACTAAAAAATTCATATATCATAATCACGAGTCATGACATAAATCTTGGAAATTAATAAAACATGAATCATAAAGGAATAAAATTACATAATCCATGAGACAATAAAATTGGTATAAGATCATGTCATAAAAGAGTAGCATAAAGTGTGGCATAATCATAATGATAGAAATATTATATCAAGGTTATCCACTAAGACATTCATCACATGTTAGGTATGAGATAACCACTCATGTACCTACTTCAGGCTAGAGATACCCTCCCATGTACCTATTTTGGGATCACGATAATATCCCATGTACCCTTTGAGCCCATAAAACATTAATATTTACCCAATTAATTTGATGGAAATAACATACCCACCCATAAAATAATCATAATCTATTTATATATATTCCATATGATCATGAAAACGTTTATCATTTTATCATATATTAACTTGTGAAAAAAGGTTTCATTAATATTTCATCATTGTAATCATAAACCATATAGATAAATAATAAGGATAGTTTCATAGGATCATATCCCCATTGAATCATAAGTAACATCAAAGGATATTATCATTGATGAAAAATGTCTTTAAAAAATCACTAAAATATTCATTAAGGAAAATAATCTTTTCATTTTAAAATCACATATTTTAAATATTTTTTTTAAAAATATTAAGGAAAAAAATTTATTTAAAAAGAAACAAGTAAATTTTTTAATTAATCTTGAAAGAAAACAATATAAACGAGTATGAGAAAATTTGTTTGTGGGATGTATGTTAAAATTAAGATTTTGTTCACACCTTTGGTAAAAAGTACCACATTATGAAAATGACAAGAAGACTCCTTTTGAAAATTTTCATAGAAATTAAAACTTGGGTAAAATTGAATTTAAAAAATATTCAAAGAATATTAAAAAAAATTACTCAAATTTTTTTAAATAAAATATAGATCATGAAGAAAAATATTCTTGGAAAAATAAAAAAACAGAGTCTCTTTTCCTTAAAAACACACTTTTGGTCTCTTGAGTAATTAAAGGGAAGAAAATGAAAGGAAAACATGTAATATCTAGAAATAACTATATTAGAAGAAATTTTATTTGGTTTATGAGATATTCATAATATAATTTCATCATAAAAAATTTAAGCATAAACAATCCTGGTAAAAATGAGATTGTAACATAAAACCCTTTACCGCTTTGGTAAATTTTGAATCATAACCCCCATGAAATAAGTAACATAAAATGAAAATTTAAATACCATGAACATAAATGGATTCATGATATAGCATATTAAATTGGCAGTATATACACCTCATAAAATAAGTAGCGTATAACATAACATATGTCCTAAAGAAGACAAATTGAGATGATAACCCCTTACCACCTTGGTAACTTTTGAATCAAAACCCCTTAGATAAAATAATTTTAATTATAAATTTAAATAGAATAATTAATAAGGATAAATTTTAAAAAATTTCAATGGAGTAGTATATAAACCTCATGAACATAAATAGGTGGATAACATCAAATATGTCTCAATGAAAATATATGGAGACAAAGAACCCTCACTTTATGTTTGACTTGATTCGTAAGCACTCTAACCCCCTGTATAATAAATTTATATTTATTATAATTATATAAAATAACCATTTACACTCCTATAATATCATATATTATCTAATTATAACATTTAAAAACCTATTTATCAATAATTCTATATTAAAATCCCTATTTCCAGGTGATAATTGTTTCATTGTTCATGTATGTTTCGATTCAATAGTTATAGTCCATACACTTTGATCATGATTGAATCACCTCTGGAATTTTAATCATTTCATAAGTATCATATTTAATAATTATATATAATTTTATAACCATTCATATAAAGTGATTATGAAAAATGAATTAAATCACTTTGTAGAGATGGTAGTCTGTATGTATGCACAAGTGATGTTTCCACTTTTCAATGAATGAAATGAAAGTATGATAAATAAATATTTAACCTTTTAGAATCATTATTATATCATAAATATCATATATATTCATTACATATATAAAAAAATAGTTAATTATAGAATAAACCACTTTCATAATTTTATTCATTATAAAAATTTTAAGTAATTTTTTTAAATAAAAATGAAATAGTTTTAATTAAACAATTTTATTATAAGGTTTTATTAAAAAGTTTAATTTATAAATTTTATAATTTTAATTTTAAAAATAAATATAATTTTGAAATCATAATATAAAAATTTAATTAGGGTTAGTTTTTTTATTTTCTGAAAAATATTGATTCTTTAGTGGATAATTAAAATACCGATTTTTGTAAAAAAATTATTTTATTTTTAATAATTTAAGTAATTTAAAAGTATAAATATGTTTTAAATATAATTTAAATTAAAATATGTATTATTTAATTATATTTAATCTACTTAATTACTTAAAAGTTACCTTTATATTGGATTTTAGTATAAGTTTGTTTCTAGGTTTAAAAATAGGTTTTTTATGAAACTATTTTAAAGTGCACAGTGTTTATTCTTTTTAATTAATTAAAATAATACAAAACGAGAAAGGTTTTAAATTAAATTTATAGATTATATATCAGTAAATATTAATTTATATTCATATAATGATAATTATTATCTATATAGTTAATATAAATTCATCTTTTTCTTGAAAAATACACCTCTTGAAAACTCACTTTTTCATCGCATCTATGAGTTTTATTTTGAATTAAATTTTACCAATTATGTGAATTTAATTTAGTAAAATGGATTAAATATTTTCAATAAGAATATTTTACATTATCAAATAATGTAAAATTATTTTTTGACTAAAATTAATAGTGAAAACAATAAAAATTAATTAGCACAGTTAAGGTAAAAATGGGTTTATCGTGGGGTTAAAATAAAAATATAAGGGTTAAAATGACCTAATTTTTTTTATAAAATATATTTTATTGAAATATTTAGACATTATAATATCTAAGTCTTTATAATACTTTATTTTGGAACCCTTTTTCATGTAAAAAACATGGGTACACCTTTTTCTTTTGAAAAATTACTAGTGTTCCCCTCACCTTACTTTTAAAAGGCCAGCCCGATCCTCTATTCCTCACACCTTCAATATTTTTTGGTTAGGCCAAGAAATAAAAAAATAAAATTTTAACTTACATACATTAATCCTATAATCCTTTGTTTTTTTTATAAATCCATTCTAGGAATACTTTAGGTATAATCCTAAAAAAGTGGCTTGAAAAGAGGTAAAATTCCTAACTATGTGTTTTTGTTTTATTTATTCTTTCACCTCTTTAAAATATTATTCATTTATTATTATATAATAAAATTATCTCCTATATACTAAGATATTATTATGTCAATTTCATGACCTATATCCATATCCTCTTCCCTCAAATGGGAAATGATAATGTCGCTTATGTGTACGGTAGACTACAACCTCACGAAATGATATGACATTTTTTCCATAAACACTTCTCATGGATGATTATGATGAGATATATAAATTATATATATGATATTAATAAAATAAATACACCTATGTATTAATTATATTATATATACCTTTTTAATTTCTATTTCATAGGGGACATCATAATGTCACTTGTGTGTACGGCGAACTACCGCCTCGAGAAGTGATGAGATTTGTTTTTCACTAACACTTTACATGAAATGTAATAAGGATAAATTTAATGAATATATATGATATAAATGAAATAATTATGATATTAATGACTTATTTATCATTTTTAAGAGATAATATACAACTTTATTTCTTATACTGAAAAATGATAACATCGTTCGTGTATGTGTGGACTACCATCTTCACAAAACGATTCGATTTTATTTCAATCACCACACCACATAGATGATATATATAAGTATGTTTAAAGAAATAATATTTTATTTATGATATAATTACCATTCTTTAAATATATGATAATATTTATCTTCTTTTTATAATGATCATTGAAAAATGGAAATGTTACTCATGCGTATATACGACCTACCATCTCCATGATTGTAAAGTAGTTCATTTTTTCATAACCATATTTCATGAAAGGTTTTAAAAGTATAATTTATGAATTGAATTTATAATTATTTCATGATTATTATTATTTATATGTTTAAATAATGACCACTTTGACCATAGTCAACATACTAATGTCATTTTTGACACATAAGTCAAATATAGTCAAAAAAATTGATGTAAAGAAAATTGATTAAGTAATCATGTATAAAATAGTAATAAGTGAAATAGAAGTAAGAATAGACTTGAAAATGTTCTTTAGAAATTAAATAATTAGAATAAGTTTATTATTCAGAAATATAAATAACAAATGTGATGAATCAAACTCGAGGAAAAGGATTTCATATCAATCTCCTTTCATTGAGGGATATTTTGATATTATGCACCTATCTTATTTTATGAGGTGTCTATATAGTCCCTTTGAAATTTTATATAATGAATTATCTATTATCATAGTATTTATTGTTTTTTTTAATGTTATTATTTTATGGGGATTTTGATTCAAATTTTTCCAAATTTATAAGGGAATTTTCTTTAAAAAATTATCTTTTAATGTTTTACTTATAAATATATTTTTCATCCATGTCCATGTTTTTAAAATGATTTTATTATATAAATCAGAGTTCTATAAAGGGAATTTTGGTCTTTAATTTTTTTTTCAAAAAAAGTGAATCTTTTTATGAAATGTATGACTTTATTTACTGACTGCACAAGGAATATTCTATTTTAGCATATACATAAAAAACAAATTTTCCACCATTATAACCATTATTTGATGTTTGGATTCCTTTACAAGCATAATGTTTTATTCAAATAAAACCCTCATTCATTTTTTGGTTATTTTTGTATTGAAAAATGGGTTTTAAAAAGGTATGGATATTTTAATATATGAAAATGTTTTCTTATGTGTGAAGATAATATTTTAATGAGTGTGATGATGAAAATTAAAATATTTTATGTGTTATGATTGTGTTATGGTTTTTGGACATTATTTATGTTAATGGGTGGTTATGTTATAAACCAAGGATGAGTGGTTACATTATAAACCAAGTATGGATGGTTACATTATAAATCAAAGATAATTGGTAATGTTATAAACCAAGGATGGGTGAGTTTATGATAGCCCTCCAATACATTGGGTATGGAAGTCGACCGTATGGTTATTCGATTTGTAAGAGTGATACAAGTAATGATGTGATGAGATATCTATATGACTTATCTATACTTGATATGATATTTAATGATTTTCTTTGATAAAAAATATTTTATTTTTCATGTGAAAATGATTTATTTATTTTTTCTCAAAGAATATTGATATAAAGTCATGAATATTTTTCATGAAAGGAAATCGTGTTTTATCTTAAAAGTTTCATATTGTAAAAAAATAGATACTGATCAGAAGTGTCCAATTCATATTTTATAGTTATGTTATGTTTGATTTATGGATTAATTATCTAAAACTATAAACTAAAAAAGATCCTAAAATGTAAGATAATGGATTCTTGACATAAAACTAGAGATTATGTAATGTTTAAGGCCAATTCCTTATAGTTTCTATCAGAGGTCAATTTAGATAACTTTAGAGTTTATAATAGTAATAATAACATACCCTTGAAATATTTTACTTTAGGGTTAATTTGAAATAATATATAATTTAAATATTAACATGTTGTTTCATCTAAAATATGTTTTTTTGAAATGGTTTTCTATAAAGAAAACATGAAAGATGTAGTGGGAAGGCACCAAGAGGAAAATATCCTTCCAAATCAGCATCCTGAGATGATTTGAATTAGAATAATTTTTTTTGTAGTGTTGGATCAATTGAAATAAGATATAAATAGTGGTGGCATCCATGCTAGGGATAAACCAGATCTACCATATTAGAACATGTAAATAATAGAGAATTTTATAAGACAACATCTACCATCATTAAGTGGGTAATCTGACACCATGATAGCTGAAGGATGGATTAAATCCCTATAAAATATATTTGATGTCTTGAGATGTTTTGATCATAAAAAGCCAAGTCTTTATATTTACCATTTTGAAGGTGAAGCTGATTAGTGGTGGTCAATGATTAAGAATATCAGGTTAAGGGAAGATATTTATTCCTTATAATGAGATGAATTTAAGAATATTTTCCTTGAGAAATATTTTCCTAAGACTTTTCAACTAAGGATGGGAAAAAATTATTAAAATTTAGACAAAAGGAAGAAGATTCTAAAATTTTATAATTTTTTTACCTGATTGGAAAGGTACATCCCAATTTTTTTCTGGGATCATTATAGTAAGATTAATCGATTTTACTTATTATTAAAGACAAGTTATCTAAGGTAATTAGCTTCTCATGAATTTAAAATCTGTAATAAATTTTTATAATGTGATGAGAAGGTATAAATAGAGTTTTCTGATGATCATGTACTCCATGAAAACAAGTATAAGAAGAGGTATAGTTGGATAGAAATGGGGAATAATTCATTAAATAATTCTAGAGATAAGAAAACTGGGTTCCCATCTTGTGAGAATTGTGGTAAAAAATAATCCTGGAGAATTTCTTATGAAGTTTGGGAAGGGCTTATGATGTGGTAAGTTTTTTCATATGGCTTGTGACTATAAGGAAAATGATTATACAAGTAATGAAAATCCAACAATATGATGTTTTAATTTCAATTAGTTGGTTAGTTATGTTAATGTGTGTCCAAATTTGATTAATAAGTGTGGAAATCAGCAAGATCGATAGAAAAAGGGTGTGAAAAAATCTTTTGCTACTACTATGGTTAATGTTGGGCCACCAAATGAAGTGGTAACATAAATATTACTAGTTTATTCAAATTATGAAAATACCCTATTTGACTCTAGATATTTTCATTCTTTCATTTATTAGAAAATTTCAAGTAAAATGGAAATAACAACACATTAAAACAAGACATAACTTTTGGTGAAAGCTTTGGGTGGAAATATTAAATCAACCATAATTTATATGAATCTTATTTTTGTTATTAGTGGGATGGGATTTCCTATAAATCTTATTAAACTAGCCATAATATAGTTTGATATCATTATTGTTATGGATTAGATTTTATTTTATCATGCTAATATAGATTACAAATCTAAGAAAGTTATGTTAAATTATTCCATCCCTTTGATAACATACCAAAAAGGTGAGAAATTTATTAGAGATAGTAGTGAAAGTTACCCAACTCATATTAATTAAAATAAATAAATCATTTAAATTGGTGATGTTTTAGGAGTGAATGAATACTAGGATGTATTTATTGATGATTTTCCTGGTGTTATTCCTAACCAGGAGGTTGATTTAAATGTTTAATCAGTACCTGATGCAAGCCTATTTCTAAACCCCCTTGTCAAATGGATTAAGTGGAAACTTTATAATTTAAAAGGTAATTATAGGATTTATTATATAAAGGTTTCCCTTAACCTAGTACTTTACCATGGGGTGCTCTTATTTTGTTTGTTAAAAATAAATATGATTAAATGAAACTTTTCATTGATTATAGATCCTTGAATAACATCACTGTTAAGAACAAGTATCCTTTACCTCATATTGATGATTTGTTTAATAAAATCTAGGGAGAATAGTATTTTTCAAAGGTTGATATTAGGTCGTGGTACCACTAGCTTAAAGTGAAGGAAGAAAATAATCCAAATATTGCATTTCTAGACTAGATATGGGCACTATGAGTTTATAGTTATGCCGTTTGGATTATCTAATATACCTGCTATATTTATGGAACTTATGAATAAATTTTTTCATCAGTTATTAGATAAGGTTTTGGTTGTGTTTATTGATGAAATTTTTCCATATTATAAAAGTTAGGAGGAACATGAAATACACCTAAGTGTTGTTTTGAAAATCTTAAATAAAAAGAAACTATGAGGGAAATTTAGAAAGTACGAATTTTGGTTGCATAAAATTTCTTTACTTGGAAATATTGTTTCTAAATATGGAATAACTATTTAACATACTAAAGAAAATATTATTGAAGAATGTTCAGGACCCAAAAATATCATAGAGATCCATAATTTTCTTGGATTAGCGGGTTACTATGGATGGTTTGTTGAAAACTTTTCTCGGTTGTTTAGCCCACTAACTAAGTAAACTAAAAAAGAAGTTAAATTAATCTAGAGAAAAGAATGTGATGATTGTTTTTAGGAACTATAAAGAATATTTTTGAATGATTCAGTTTTGGGCTTGACTTATAGAAATAGATAATTGTTCATCTACAATGACACTTCTTTGAAAGGATTTAGTTGTATCTTGATGCAGAATGAAAAGGTAATTGTTTTTTGATTCATTTTAGTTGAAAACTCATGAGTTAAATTACCCTACACATGATCTGGAATTAGCTACTGTGAGTTTTTCTATAAAATTTTGAGGCATCATTTTTACATAGTAAATTTGGAAATATATATTGATCACAAAATCTTGAAGTATACATTCACTCATAAATAATTAAACACGAGATAGAGAATATGACTAGAACTAATTAAGGATTATGATTGCATGATTCATTAACATCTTGGAAAATAAAACAAAGTGGAAGATACTTTGGGTTAGAAAAATAATGATACCTTAACCATGTTATGTTTGTAACATAACCCTTTGGATAATGATTTGATGATTTTTTCCAAGAATTTATGGATGCAAGGATATTCTCTATTTTTTTTCAGGTTTCTCTGTTGTTGAATTTTTCACAAAGAATTAAGAAAGATCAAAAGGAGGATTAATATTTCAAGAAAATTTTGCTAAGAAGATAAATTTTACATATTTTAATATTGAAGAAGAAGGTGTTTATTGATTTAGAAAAATATTATGTATTCCTTATGATTACCAGTTGAGGAAAGAGTTGTTGAGTGAAGCTCACAATTATCTCTTTTCTATTCATCTAGAAAACACTAAGATATACAGAGACCTTTAGGAGTATTACTGGTGGGATGGTATGAAAAGAGATATTAATAACTTTACTAATAAGTGTTTTTATTTTTAGCTAGAATGAAAATTACTAAAGGGAATGATTTATCCCTTTCCAGTGTCGGAGTGGAAATGATAAAATATATCTAAGATTTTGTAGTGGGATTACCAAAGACTCTACAAGGTAACAATGCGATTTGAGTTAATGTTAATCAATTAACTAAATCTATATATTTTCTTCCCATTTGTGGTATAATATTTAGATCAGATTTATTAAATTTATCTAAATTATATAGTTAGGTTACATGGAGTTCCTCTCTCCATTTTATCAAACTGTGATCCCAAGTTCACATCTAATTTTTGAAAATGACTTCAAAAGCCATTGGGTACTGAATTAAATTTCTGAACAAATTTTTTATCCTAAAACTGATGGTCAATCCAAGTGAATTATTCATACCATGGAAGATATGCTTCATTCTTGTTCAATGAATTACTATGGAATTTAGTATCAACATCTTTCTTTGGTTGAGTTTTCTTATAATAATAATTTTCATTCTAGTATAAAGATGTCACCATTTGAGGAATTATATAGAAATAGGTGTTGGACACTTGATTTTTATGATGAAGCAGGAGAAATGAAGTCGATGGGAATAGAGTTGGTAAAGGAAATGATTGAGACAGTACCGTTGATTTAGTAACATATGAGGAAGGTTCGAAGTGGGAAGAAAAGTTATACAGACATTTGGAGGAAGGATCTTTCTTTTGAGGTAAGTGATCATGTTTTTATTAAACTATATCCATGGAAAAGTGTTAAGAATTTTGGCAAAAAGGTAAATACAATTCAATAGTTCATTATACCATATGAAATACTAGAGAAAGTTGGATTAGTTTCCCACCAAGTGTTCTTACCTCCAAGTTTATCTCAAGTACCCAATGTTTTTCATGTCTTGATGTTAAGAAAATATGTACCAGATTCATCTTATGTTTTGATCTCAAAATTAGTTAATTTGAAAGATAAAATTTATTAGGAGGAAAAACTATATATATTCTTGAACATAGATAGAAAGTGTCTCGAAATAATGTGATTCATCAAGTTAAAGTTTTATAGAAAGACCACATGGTTGAAGAGGCAACATGAGAATATGAAAATGCTATGAGGAAAGATATCCCAACTTGTCTAATAAGTGAATAAAATTATAAGGAAAAAATTTAAAAAATGTGGGAAGAAACTAATTACCCAATTAATTATAGAATAAGTCACTTATATGATTTTATCCATTATAAGAACAATAAGTGAATTTTTTAAATAAAAAAATAGTTTTAATTAAACAATTTTATTATAAGGTTTTATTTAAAAGTTTGATTTCTAAATTTTAGAATTTTAATTTTAAAAAGATAATATCATTTTTGATATCATAATACCAAAATTTAATTAGTCTAAATATTGTTATTTTTTAAAAAACATTGATTTTTTCAGTGAATAGTGAGAAATACCTATTTTTGTAAAAAAGTATTTTATTTTCAATAAATTAAGTAATTTAAAAGTACCAATATGTTTTTAATATAATTTCAAGAAACATAAGTATTATCTAGTTATATATAATCCTATTAATTAATTTTTAATCAAATTTATATTGGATCTCAGTATAAGTTTTTTTAGGTTTAAAAACAGGATTTTCTGAAATCTGTTTTAAAGTGGAAAATTTTTCTTATTTTTAATTAATTAAGATAATATCTAATGAAAAATGTTTTAAATTAAATTCATATATTATATATTAATAATTATTAATTTATATTAACATAATAATTATTATTAACCATAGAGTTAATATACAATCATATTTTGTTTGAAAGATACACTTCTTGAAAACCCATTTTTTCACCGTGTCTACATGTTTTATTTTAAATTAAAATTTTACACTTATGTGAATTGAATTTGGTAAAATAGATTCAATATTTCAAATTATAAAAATTTATATTATATAATAAGTTCAACATATTTTTTGACCAAAATTAATAGTGAAAATAATAAAAATTAATTATCACAGTTAATGTGAAAATGGGTTGACTGGGGGTTACAATAAAAATATCAAGCTTAAAATAACCTAAAAACTTGTCTAAAATATATTTTATGGACATATATAGATCTTATAATGTATAAGTCTCTATAATAATTAATTTTTTACCCTTTTGGAATGTGAAAACAAGGTTACACCTTTTTAGTTTTTAAAATTACAAGAGTGCCACTAACCTCACTTATAAAAGGCCACCCCCTATACTCTTTTATTCATTCATTAAAACCCTTTTTTTAGATGATAACTAATCAAATAAATTCCCAAATTTTATAACCTAATAATATAATCATTTTTTAGTTATAAATCCATTCTAGTAATACTTTAGGTATAATTCTAAAGAGGTTGTCCGAGAAGAGGTAAAATTCATAACTATGTATTTTTTATTTATTCTTCCACCTCCTTAAAATATTATTAATTTATGATTATATAATAAAAAATTTATCTACCATATAATAATATTTTATTATGTTAAGGTAATAACATATATCCTTCTCCTCTTCCCTCAAATGGGAAGTGATAACGTCGCTTGTGTGTACATAAGACTTCTACCTCATGAACCGATGTGACACATTTTCCATCAAAACCTCTCATGGTTAGTTAATATTATGGATATAAAGTGTATATATATATATGATATTGATAACATAATTATACCCATATATTAATTATATAATATATAACTTTTTTACATTCCATTCTATAGGGGATACGATAACGTCGTTTGTGTGTACGACGGACTACCGCCCTGAGAAGCGATGTGATTCATTTTTCACTATTGCTTTACATGGAATTTAAAAAGGATAAGGTTAATTAATATATGTTATGTAAATGAAATAATTATTATATTCATGATATATTTATTATTCTGAAAAGATAATATATCATTTTCTTTCTTACACTGAAAAATGAGAACGTCGTTCATGTACGTGGGGACTATCGCCTTAACGAAGCAATGTGAATCTATTTTCATCACCACACCAGATGGATGATATATATAAGTATGTTTAAATAAATAATATTTTATTTATTATGTAATAAAATTATTTAAATATATTATAATATTTACCTTCTTTCCATAATGACCATTGAAAAATAGAAACATCACTCATACGTATGTGTGACCTACCTTCTCCTTGATTTCAATGTAGTTTATTTTTCATAACCATATTTCATGATTGTTTTTTAAAATTATAATTTATGTATTAAATTGATAATTATTTAATGATTATTATTATTTATATGATTAAATAACGACCTCTTTGACCATAGTAAACATACCAAAGTTTTTTTGACACTTAAAATAAATATGGTCAAAACATCCAATGTAAACCTAATTGATTAAGTAATCATGCATAACATGGTAATAATAGAAATAAAAGGAATAATAAACTTGAAAAAGGTTCTTAAGAAATTAAATAATTAACATAATTTTATTATTTATGAAGATAAAGAAGGAACATGATGAATCGAACTCAAGCCAAGGGACTTCATCTCAATCTCCTTTCATTAAGGAATATTTTGATTTTATGAATATATATTATTTTATGAGGTGCATATACAGTCTCTTTTAAATTTTATATCATGAATTTATATAATATCATGATATTTAATGTTTTTTAAATGTTATTATTTTATGGGTCTTTTATTAAAATGTTTCCAAAGTGATAAGGGACTTTTCTTTTAAAATATATCTTTTATTATTTTCCTTCCAACTCTATTTTTATTCCATATCCATTTTTTTAAAATAATTTTATTATGGATATGAGAGTTTTATAAAGGGAATTTTGGTATTTCTTTCAAATTTTTTCAAAAAAGGAAATATTTTTATGGAATGTGTGATTTTTTTATAAATGATAAAAGTAACGTTCTATTTTAACATACACGATAAAAACTTTTCCACCACTATAATTTTTTTTATATTTTGAATTCCTTTACAATCTTTCATGTTTTATTCAAATAAAAAACCACATTGACTTTTTTGGGTATTTTGGTATTGAAAAATGGGGTTTTAAAAGGGAGGTATATTTTAATATATGAAAATGTTCTCTTATGAGTGAAGAGAATATTTTATGAGTGTGGTGATGAAAATTAAAAGCTTTTATGTGTTATGATTATGTTATGGTACATGGAAATTATTATGTTGATATTTGGTTATGTTATAAACCAAGTATGAGTGGTTACATTATAAACCAAGGATGGTTGGTTATGTTATAAACCAGGGATGGGTTGTTTTATTATAAACCAAGGATGGGTGGGTCTGTGATATCCCTCAAATGCATTGGGTATAGAAGTCGACTGTATGATTATTCCATTTGTAAGAGTTATATGGATAATTATGTCCTAAGATAACTATATGATTTATCTATTTTTTATGAAATTTAATGATTTTATTTGAGAAAAAAGTGCATGTTTTTCATGTGAAAATGATTTATTTTTTTCACTCAAAGAACATTGATATAAAGGTAAATGTTTCATGGGTTTTTATGTTTTCACTGGACTAACATTTTTATTTATTTTATATCCATTATTGAGTTTTTTGTGCTCATCCCACATTTTTAAAATTTTTTTCATAGGGTTTAAGGATGGGCAAGGGAAAGTAAAAAATTCAAGTTGAAAGTCATGAAGATTTTTTATAAAAAAAAACTGGTTTTTATCTTAAAATTTTCATATTGTGAAAAAATAGATACTGGACAGAAGTGTCCACTTTGTATTTTATAGTTATGAACTAATTTTCTTAAACTCTAAACCTGAAAAGATACTTAAATAAAAGATAATATATTCTTGACTTAAAAATCAATATTATGCAATATTTAAGGCTGGGCATTATAGCAGGTAAGGGCGCCTGCTTGGCATCCAAGAGACCCAGGTTAGAAACCTAGTGTAGGGGAATTTCTGGGCTACTATAGAAGTACTGTAGCAGTACTATAGTAGTACTGTAGTAGGTACTGTAGTAGTACTGTAGCAGGTACTGTTCGGTACTATTCGGTACTGTAGCAGCCAAAAATATTCACCCAATTTGGGCCTTCGGGCCAATGGTTTGGGCCTACGGGTCTCAAGGGCCTTCGGGCCATAGGGCCTTTAGGCTATTGAGACCATGAAGTAGCCCAATTCACATAGAACAGGCCCCAGAAGAGGATCAGAGCAACAAGAATAGTAGTCACCAGAAGAAGAACTAACCGGATTTGAAGAATGAGAGGGTATGACAACTGCTATCAGGACCAGGCACCATGCAACTTTGCACAGGGAAATGCTAGCTGATCAGTAATGCAATGTGGGGAGCTAGGAAATCAATGATGTAGAAGATGGGGAGGGTAAGTTCTAGTGGGTTGGGCCTATAGGTCATGTATTTGGCATGGTATGCCTCTAGGCCTTCAGGTCATGTTTTGCAAGTCATGTCAGGCCTTATGCCTTGGGCCTACGGGTCATCTACGGGTTCCCCTTCAACCCTTAAAAAAAAGATTATCCATAATAAAATAAAAATGAAGGCCTTCGTGCCATTCAGAGTAAGGTTGGGTCCTTATAGTTGGTATCATTGGTCAGGTTAAATAATTTTAGAGCTTAGGATAATGTTAATAGCATTCCCTTGAAAGATTTTACTTTATGTTTAAGTTGAAATGATATATCATTTAAATTTTAGCATGTTGATTCATCTAAACCATGTCTTTTCAGAAAGGTTTTTTGTAGAGTAAACAAGGAAGCTGTAGTGGGAAGGCTATAAAAGGAAAATATCCTTACAAATTAGTATCTCGAGATGGTTGGAATTTCAACTGAACAATTTGTTACGGTGATGGATCATTTGAGACATGCTATAAATTATGGTCTAATACATTCTAGGGAGTATCTGAATTTACCATAGTAGAACATGCCAATAGTGGATCATTTTTGAGACAACAACCCCATAATTTAATGGATCATATAACCCCGTGAAACCTGAAGGATGGATTACAGCCCTAGAAAAGATATTAAATGTCATGGGATGTTTAGATCATGAAAAGGTAAGTCATTCTATTTACCATTTTGAAGGTGAATCTGACCAGTAGTGGTCAATGATTAAGAATATCAGAGAAAGGGAAGAGGATGATGCCTTGGAATGGGATGAATTTAAGAATATTTTCCTCGAGAAATATTTTCCTAAGACCATTCAAATTAGGATAGAAAAACAATTCTTAGAATTGAGATAAAATGAGTAATATTATGTAGCTATATATGAATAAAAATTCACCTGATTTTCAAGCTACATCACAAATTTTATCTAGGATATTGATAGTATGATTAATCGATTTTACTTAGGATTGGTGCCAAGATATCAAAGGGAATTGGATCCTCATGAATTAAAAAATCTACGAGAAAATTTATTGATGTGTTAAGAAGGTAGAAATGGAGTTTTTTTTGATGATCATGTATTACATGAAAAAAAGAAGAAGAAGAGGTCCAGTTGGCAGACAATGGGGAATCATTCATCAAATAAGTATAGAGGTAAGAAAACCAAGTTCCCATCTTGTGAGAAGTGTGGTAAAATGCATCCTGGAGAATGTTTTACGAAGTCTATTAAGTGATTCCTATGTGGTAACTTTGGTTATATGAATCATGAATGTAAGGAAAATGACCAAAAAAGAAATGAAAATCTTAAAGTAAGATGTTTTAATTGAAATGATTTGGGGAATTATGCCAACATGTGTCCAAAGTTGGCAACTCAGGGTGGAAATAAGAAATATTAAAAGAAAAAGGGTGTGGAAAATTATTTTTCTAATACTATAGCTAATGTTGGTCCATTAAATGAAGTGGTGATAGGTATGTTACTTGTTTATTAAAATTATGGCAATACCCTTTTTGACTATGGATCTTCACATTCTTTCATTTCTAAGAAAATTTCAAGTAAAATGTGAATATAACCACATAAAAAGAAGATAGAACATTTGGTGAAAACTCTAGTAGAAAATATTAAAGAAACCAATATTTATAGGAATATTCTTATTGTTATCAGTGGGATGGTATTTATTAAAAATCTTGTTGAACTAGATATAATAGAGGTTTATATCATTCTTGGTATGGATTGGATTTCAGTTTATCATTATAAGATAGATTAAAGAGATAATAAAGTTATGTTTAATGATTCCATGCCTTTGATAATGTACCAATAAACTGATAAATTTATTAGATATGGTAGTTAAAGTTACCTAGATCATATTATTAAAAATAAAGAAACTGTTCAAATTAGTGATGTGCAAGTAATGAATAAATGCATGGATGTATTTCTTGATGATTTTTAGGGGTCATTCTTGATTGGGAGGTTGAGTTAATTGTTGACTTAGTGCTTGATGATAAGCCTATTTCTAAAATCCATTATTGAATAGATCTAGTGGAACTTTTGGAATTAAAAATTAAATTTCAGGAGTTGTTAGATAAAGGTTTCATTCACCCCATAACTTCACCAGGGGGATCTTCTATTTTTTTTAAAAACAAATATGGTTCAATGAGACTTTTCATTTATTATATATCCTTGAATAATATCAATTTTAAGAAAAACTATCCTTTTTCCTTATATTGATGATTTTTTTATCATCTCTAGGGAGTTTAATATTTTTCAAAGTTAATCTCAGGTTAAGGTACCATCAGTTGAAAGTGAAGGAAGCATATATTCAAATGACTACATTTTGAACTATATATGGACACTATGAGTTTGTAGTTATTCCATTTGGGTTATCTAATGAACCTACTATATTTATGGAACTTATGAATAGTGTTTTTCATGAGTTCTTGGATAAGTTTTTGTTCACATTTATTGATGAAATTTTGGTATATTCTAAAATCTAGGAGGAAAATTTAAGACACCTAAGGATTATTTTTCCAACCTTAAAATAAACTAAACTATATAGGAAATTTAGTAGGTGTGAATTTTGGTTGAAATACATTTATTTCCATGGACATATTATTTCTAAATATGTAATAATCATTAACCCTACTAAAATAAAATTTGTTGAAGAATGGAAATGACCCAAAAATATCATAGAGATTCTTAGTTTTCTTGGATTAGTGGGTTACTTCTAGTGGTTTTTTGAAAAATTTTCTCATTTTTCTAGCCCAATGAGTATATTAACTCAAAAAGTATTTAAATTAATCTGGAAAAAATAATGTTATAATTATTTTCAAGAACTAAAAATAAGATTGGTGAATGATCTAGTTTTGGAATTACCTTACAGAAATAGTTAATTTATCATTTATAGTGATGCTTATTTGAAAGTAATTTGTTGTTTCTTGATACAGAATGATAAGTTAATTGATTATGATTCAAATCAATTGTAACATCATGAGTTAAATTACCCTACAAATGATCTATAATTAGTTTCTCTAGTTTTATATTTAAAAATATAGAGGCTTCATTTTTAGGGAGTAAAGTATGAAATATATATTGATCACAAAAGCTTGAAGTATATATTCACTAAAAAAGAATTAAACATGAGATAGTGAATTTGGTTGGAACTAATCAAGGATTATGATTACATTATTGATTACCATATTGGAAAGGAAAAAAAGTGGTCAATTCTTTGAGTCTGAAAAATATAGCTACCTTAACCTTTATACATTTAAAACATGAAACTTTGGATAATGATTTGATGAATTTTGGCCTAGAATTTGTGGATGCCAGGATACCATCTATTTTGTTTTAGGTTTCAATGCAGTCAACTTTGATAGAAACAATCAAGAATTCTAAAAATGAGGATCAATATTTGAAGTAAAAGGTAGAATCTATTAAGAAGGATAAGTTTCCAGATTTTAATATCGACGAATAATGTGTTTTAAAATTTGGAAAAAGATTATGTGCGCCTTGTGATTCCAAGTTGAAGAAATAGTTGTTGAGTGAAGCTAATAGTTCTCCATTTTCCATTCATCCAGGTAGTAATAAGATATATAGAGACCTTAAAGAGCATTAATAGTGGGATGGTATGAAAAGAGAAATTTCTTATTTTACCATGAATTGTTTGAAATTTTATCAGGTTAAAGAAGAATGAACATTACTCAAGGTAATTCTTAAACATTTTCTAGTTCCAAAGTAGAAGTGGAAAAAAACATATCGATGGATTTTGTGGTGGGATTACCAAATACTCAATGAGGTAACAATGAAATTTTGGTTATTTTTGATAAATTAACTAAATATTCACATTTCCTTCCAATTTGAGATACAATGTATTTATATTATATTTTTTGAATTTATTTAAAGGATATAGTTATATCAAACTACCACATATAAGGCCTTTAACAACACTGAAATAGAACATTTTTAGTATAAAAAATTAATGAAAATCAGAGCACGATTAAAATACCTAGGCCTTTATCAGTCCTAGAAAACCACTGATAAAGGGATACTTTATCATCGCTTCTTTAAGATATGATAAAGTAACCCCTTTATCATCATTTTATTTAGCACTGATAAAGGGGAATACTGTTGTAGTGTGCTATTAAAATTATAGAACACTACAACAAAAAATCCAAAAATTCAAGAGTAAATACAAGAGAAAATATAGAATTTAATTGAAAGAAAATTAAAAAAAAAATAAAATAAAAAAACTATACTATAAACATTTTAAACATTGGGTTTTACAATTAAATGATTAAGTATAAATTATCATAGAAATTAAAAAATATCAATGTTTTTTTGTCTTTGTCCCCAACCTCCATTCATTCTATTAGTTGCCGAAAAAAATACCCTATCTCAAGAAAAATAATTCACCTATATAAGAAAATAATTATTATGTTATTAATACTATAAATAAATAATTTAAACACAAAATGTCAATATAAAACTAAAAATATATACTTTAAGTCATACCTGGTACACTGTGTATCATATTGAGTTATAGTTCATTCTTACACATAACACAATTTCTTATTGTTTTCAAAAGTAGGTCATCTTGAATTGGCTCTCATATGTGGTGATAAAAAGCTCACTATGGATGAGATCCAATTTAAGTGGACTTTATTTTTGAGAACAAGCCTTTAAAAGTCAAACCATTTCTTATTTGTATTCATGCATTATCTCTGTGAAAATGAAATAAATAAGTATCAGATAAAAATGATAAGGAAATTAATTAATTAATAGAATATTGTAATGGCCCGGGGTTTTGGGGTCCATTACATGGTGAAAATCTGACGTTTGGGGTGTTCTGGGTGGTCTGGAAGGCATCCCAGCTTCTCGGTGAAGCTTAAGACTCCTAACGGTAGATCAGCATACCGGTGGCCTCGGCTAACTGGTGGCCTCGGCCTACCGGTCGCCTCGGCCTACTGGTGGCCTTGGCCTACTGGTGGCCTTGGCCTACCGGTAGCCTCGGCCTACCGGTAGCTCAACCTAACGGTGGCCTCGGCCTACCAGTAGCTCAGCCTACCAGTGGCCTCGGCCTATCGGTAGCTCGGCCTACCGGTAGCCTCGACCAACTGGTAGCTTGGTCTACCAGTAGACTTAGCCTACCGGTGACCTCTCCATGGGTTTTCCAGTAGTGCCTCCTTTTTGCGTGAATTTGTTTTTAAACCATGATTTGACCCCATTTAAGCCTGTTTTAAAGCCAATTATTGGCATTTAATTAAATGATTGGTGAGGTACCCTCCTTAAATTAAAAACCATGAGTTTTGGTCATGCCTTTAAAGGCATTTTCAGAAACGCCTCTACCGCATCCTGTGAGGAGTCCTTCCTTGGTTAAGGAGGTGTGTGTCGGTTTTAACTGCCCCGAAGGGCGGGGACCTTTTAAGTTGGACGTGTGGGGTGGCCCAGCCCCGTGTTCAACCCACGATCCTGCTTCTTCTATGGTTTCGAGTTTTTCTCCATATCTTATCCATCTCGGGGATGCTGTATCTCAGTCTTTATAACCTAATGGCTTCTCTTCTCCCTAGTTTCTTTTTCTCTATCACCCTACGCTCGGAATACCCTTCCTCCAGACGAGTTTTACCCCCACGAATTTTTCCTTGATCACGTTCCGTGGAGTCCCTGCTACTCCTGATTTCTAGTTTCCACATGTGGACTTAACTTCGATCCTTGATCAATCAAGTTGGGATTTTTATTCTTCTTCATCTCTCCTTTCTGTGAATCATGGGGGGTGGGTATGCTTTTGTCTCTGTAGAAATTGATGAAACCAAACTTAATGAAGATAATGAACGGACCTCTAAAGAAGGGGGGAGGGGGTGTGATCGATGTTCTGCTGTATTCTTTTATGTTGATATGTGTGTGAATTATATGGGCCTACTCTCACTGAAAATCATGACCATTGGTGGTCTTTCTCTGTGCACTAATGAACCCAAGTGCTCTTGGATGTTTAAATAAACGCAACATGGAATTGGTTAATTACAAATACTCGGTTAAATAAATTGAAAGCACCAGGATCAACCCTTTTCTGTGATAACTATGGTTAAATCCCAATAAAATTGAAACCATGGAGTGTGTTAAATCATTTAAATCTGAAAATACCTGTAAGGGACTAGTTTTCAAGGGCCTTCCCTGTTGTTATACTTTCACTGGTTGTGAATCTGAGGCTGTGTGGTTGCTCTGATGTGACACGAATTCGGGTGGGATCCTCTATTGTTGAGAAACCGTTGGCTCCTGGTTTTTGGGGACATGGGGTTGTGTCTCGGGGGTTGTTTTGTTTCCATTACTTTGAGGGATCTCACTTTATCCCTAGTTTTTGTGACTTTATAAGAGAACCGGATGTGAATGATTAATTTTCCCAATGGTTTTCCTTCTTGCTTTATTTTTGTTTCATCTGTGTTTGGGCCTTTTAGTTGCCCAGTAGTGAAGGGATTAACTCATAGCGAACTGTTATGAAATGATAACTTGAATAGGGAAACTGAGAACTATTTGTTGTGTGCCTGTTTTCTGAGGCAGCAGTGCTTGAGAACCTGCTTGTATCTGTTTGAGGAGCCATAGGTTGGGCTATGTGTTGGTATATATATGTGTAACTATATGTTTTATATTTAGTTGCACCCCACCCGCGTTGGACACTTAGTGTCGGACACCCCATCTCACGAGGAAGAGTGTTTCCCCCTAGTTACTCTCCTTCCTGATCCCTCTTCCCTAGGCTATGATGGCTGGAGGCGACCTTACACCCAATACTCTTCGGGTAGGTTTTGTTTGGTGTGTTGTTAGCCCAGGACTCTTCGGGCAGGTTGTTTTCCCAAGAATCTTCGGGATAAGGCCCAGGTGTTTTCGGGCAGGGGTTTTGGTTACAGTTTGTTTTCCTAGGTGTCTTCAGGATGAGTCCCATGTGTATGCGGGCAGGGATGTGTGGTTGTGAGGCCCAGGTGTATGCGGGCAGGGATGTGTGGTTGTGAGGCCTAGGTGTGTGCAGGCAGGGATGTGGATAGTTGTGAATCATAGGTGTGTGCGGGAAGGAAGAGTGTGGTAGCATCAAGACGTTTGTCATTAGGGAGGAGCAGCTAGCTAGTGGGGGGAAATAGTGGTGTGGGGTACCCAAATGTTTTTTTATTTACTATTATCTTACTGCTTGTGTTATTTGGTGAGCATGGCTGGTGAGGTGGGATGAATAGATTCCTTAATAGATGATGTTTCTTCTGCTTATCACAGGAATTTAGGACGTCTCCCCACTTGTGCACAAGAGATTTAGGTTTTCCTACTGAGTATACTTTTTATGCTCACCCTACATTTACTTTTAGGTTTCTCGGAGGGCTTCAAAAGCCGTGCGGGACCTTACTAGTCTGGATGTTGGAGTTTCTGTTGGTCGATGTTTGATTCTGCTTAGCCTTTTTTTTTCTTGTTGGGTATTGTACTTTGGAGTCCTTGTACTTTGTTCAGTTTTATTATTAAAACATGCATGTAGTTTGATTTTTACTTTGAGTTTTCTATACATGGTGGTGGTTGGTGTTGACTCATTCTTTCTCAAAATATTTTTTAACTAAAAAGGGTAATGCCTCCCATATTGTGAAAATGTTATAACCTCGGTGTTAGTCACCAACCCGGGGCCTACTGGAGGCAAGACTCGGGGGGTCATTATCTCATCTTCGACTATAGGAAGTAAGGGTGGGGACCCTTGCTGCCCCTTCCATCGTCTTGCCGAAGGCAGGTCATGACTGAATGGTATCAGAGGCAGGTTGAGGGATAGTATGGAGTCTGGAGTTAGGCGCATTGAGGATTGCATGGGATGGGAGGGAAACAATGTAAGGTGATCTTGGTTCATGAAATAGACTAGGGAGGACCGGCTAGGACACGAGATTTTAGGGCCCCCCGTGATCCGATGCAAGGACTCTGAGCCTATCAAACAGCCAAGTGAGACTACATTTATTGTAGGGTAGAGACCCTAGGGAAGGTACATGCATCATACTTATTGTGTTTTTAATTGATTTGGGGCACCTTGGAGAATTTTTTTTAATAATAATAATAATAATTCTATTGCTACTCGGGCTTAGGCATTCTTTGTTTACCTTGCAGCTATGGCACCCGGACGTTACCCACGAGTGAATCTAATGTTTGAGGCCCAGTGGATCGAGGCAGTTGACCAGCAGAGGGTTGAACGAGATGAGTAGGACGACTTATGGAAGAGGACTCTGTGCTCCTTCCAGTGACAAACCCTCAAGAAGTACGAGGGCAGTGTTTCTGACTCAGTAATGAAGGGATGGATTGAGGAGCTAGCCATCACCTTATCTTTGATCCGTGCTCCAAGGGAGTACTATGTTTCATTGGCCGTCAGTCAGCTGAGAGGAGAAGCACGTTAGTGGTGGACACTTTTCCTGGGAGAGAAGACAGAGGCAGAGGTTTCATGGGCCGGTTTCGAGAAGGAATTTCGTAAGGAGTTCCTCTCCTCTATGGTGAAGGTTGAGAAGAGACAGAAGTTGATCTCCCTTCAGCAGGGAAGCATTCCAGTGAGGGAGATGTGTATCAAGTTCAAAGATCTCTTGCGCTTTTCCCCAGATCTCTTTCTGGATGAGGATTCTCGGGCAAGATGGTTAGAGGAGGCACTTCGTCCTTGTCTTCAGTACGTTGTCACTCCCTTCACTCTTCCGACGTATCTAGCAGTAAATAAGAAGGTCAATATAGTAGAGAGGATGCACTCGAAGGGAGGCAAACCACAAGAAGGGAACCATATGAGTTCATCAAAGGGGAAGGCGGTCAACAACAGGTCTCTAATGACAGGGCCTTTCAGGTTTTGACAAGCAGGGATTAGGCCTCATCAATTCCAGTTCTGAGCTTCTGGACCTCGCCCCTTTTCTGCAGGGCCAGAACCAAAGTGTTTATCTTGCAGAATTTTTGGGCACATCTAGAGTAGGTGTCCTAATCGAGCTCCACATGGTGGAGGTGGGTAGTTTCAGCACCCACCTTAGTAGCCACCTATGCCGGCGAGGCCTTTCCAACAGCAGCAGCAGGCCCCTGGCCCTCCGATGGACGACCTTGCGGGAGGAGACCGACACCAGGGTGCTTCTCAGGGACCTTGACCAAGGCGTGGTTGGGGAGGTGGTCGACAGCAGCGAGGCAGAGGAGCTGGGTGTGGATAGTTGCAAGTCGCAGAGTTAGTAGCTCCAGCAGGACCAGAGGTCATTCGAGGTACGATCAGTTTATTCAGCGCTCTTGTTTTTGCCTTGTTTGATTCGGGAGCTTCACACTCCTTTGTTATTCCCGAATTAGCCCATGCTCTGAGTCTGGATGCTGAGAGACTTTTTGTGCCCCTAGTGTTGATAACACCAGTTGGGGGTCAGGTCAAGGTATCTTACTTTTTTAAGGGATGTAGACTGATTTTGGGACTGCATCAGTCCAGTGGATACCTTCTTTCATTGTAGATGTAGCAATACGATGTCATTCTAGGCATCGACTGGTTATTCTCCGTGTATTCCATCATCGACTGCTATCAGAGAAGGATCGAATTCTCCAATGAGGTTGGACGACATGTGGCTTTTGTTGAGGAGAAGAGTTATCAGGTGGGGAGTCGACATGTGGAGCCACTCTTTTCTATGCTGGACTGGGTGTCAGTGGAGTCGACGGACGTAGGAATGATGGACGTTCCAGAGGTCGTAAGAGAATTCCCTGATGTCTTTCCCGACGAGGTTGTGACTCTACCCCCTCGACGTGACGTTGAGTTTGGGATAGAATTACAACCTGGTGCCTGTCCGATCTTGATGGCTACTTATTGGATGAAACCTTCTGAGTTGTGGGAGTTGCGGATTCAGATTGATGATCTAATGGAGAAGGGCTTTGTTTGACCCAGCGTTTTGCTGTGGGGTGCTCCAGTTTTGTTCGTAAAGAAGGCAGATGGTAGTATACGAATGTGCATAGAATACCGGAGGCTGAATCAGGTGACATTCAAGAATCATTACCCCCTCCCGAGGATAGACGATCTTTTCGACAAGCTGAGGGGAGAATGTTGGTTCTCTAAGATCGATCTTCAGTTTGGACACCACCAGTTGAGAGTGAAGGAAGGTGATACCTCGAAGACGGGTTTTAGGTGCAGATATGGCCTCTTTGAGTTTGTGGTCATGTCGTTTGGAGTTACGAACGCACCGGCTATGTTCATAAACCTCATGAACTCTGTCTTCCAAGAGTTTCTGGACCAGTTCGTTGTGGTGTTCATCGACAACATCCTTATCTACTCAAGATCATAGGAAGCACATTTTGAGCATCTTAGGGAAGTTTTAGGAGTCCTTCGACACCACCATCTTTATGGGAAACTGTCTAAGTGAAAGTTCTTAATGCGAGAAGTACATTTACTTGGGCATGTAGTGTCTCAGAAGGGAATAGAAGTAGACCTGTCGAAGGTTGAGGCAGTCGTTTCATGGGAAGCACCCAAGAATGTGGCAGAAGTTTGTAGTTTCCTATGTTTGGAAGTCTATTACCGAAGGTTTATGCCTGACTTCTCTCGAGTTGTAGCTCCGTTGAAAGCTTTGACTAGGAAGGACCAGGCCTTCGTGTGGAGCGACCAGTGCCAGACATCTTTTGGCTACCTAAAAGGGAAGCTGGTTAGTGCTACAGTGCTCAGATTACCCGAGGAAGGGGTGTTGTTTGAAGTGTTATGTGATGCTTCTATCCTTGGTTTGGGATGTGTGCTGATGCAGCAGCTTGGTGTGATCTCTTATGGGTTTAGGCAGTTACGTCCTCATGAACGTAACTATGCCACCCACGATCTAGAGATTTCGGCCGTGGTGTTCGCATTGTAGTTGTGGCGGCATTATCTCATCAGAGAGCACTTTGTGGTCTTCTCAGATCACAAGAGCTTGCGTTATGTCTTTTCCCAGCAGGATTTGAACTTGCAGCATCAGAGATGGGTTGAGTTCCTTCAAGACTACAACTTCGAGATCTCTTATACTAAGGGAAAGGGTAATGTTGTGGCTGATTCCCTAAGCAGTAAATAACAGATGGAAGTAGTTCGGGAATATGAAGATTCTTAGAGAGTGATGGAAGAGTTAGCAGCCTTGCATTTGGATGCAAGGGTGGAAGGTGGAAGAGGATGTATATTTCAGATGACTGTAGTTTCCTCTTTAGTGGTGTAGGTGGAAGAGTCTCAGTGGGGGGAATCAGAGGTAGAAGTGATGCAAGATCATGTTTATTAGGGAAATGCTCCTGAGGGATGGTCGGAGGATGGTCAACATCAGATGTTTTTCCGTGGAAGTCTTTTTGTTCTGGAGATGATGCGTAAAGGTGTTCTCCGTGAGTTCCATGGCTTGCCTTTACCGGTACATCCTGGGGTCTCAAAGATGTAACAAGGCCTGAGGGGACAGTTTTGGTGGCCTGGGGTAAAGCGGCCGGTGGCAGAGTTTGTGGCTAAGTGCCTAGTGTGTCAGCAAGTGAAGGCTGAACACTGTTTTCCTGGAGGGTTGTTTCAGCCTTTGGATGTTCCCAAGTGGAAGTGGGATGAAATCTCGATGGACTTTTTCACAGGGCTACCCAAGGATTAGGGAGGCTATGATGCCATCTGGGTAGTGGTGGATCTGTTGACAAAATCAGCTCACTTTTTGGAGATTAAGGAATCGAGCCCAGTGAGCACCTTAGCCCAGAGGTACGATGGTGAGGTGGTGCAGTTTCATGGGATTCCAAGATCTATTGTCTCTGATCGAGACACGCGGTTTACCTCACAATCCTGGAGGGGATTACGACATGATTTTGGCACCAAGCTACGCCTTAGCACTGCTTTCCACCCTCAGACAGATGGGAAGACAAAACGAACAATCCATACATTGGAGGACATGTTACAGGCATGTGTTCTGGATTTTGGGGGATCATGGGTATGACACTTGCCTCTAGTGGAGTCTGCTTATAACAATAGCTTCCACTCCACTATCAGCATGACACCGTTTGAGGCCTTGTATGGAAGGCCGTGTCATTCACTTGTTTGCTGGACAGAGATTGGGGAAGCAGCTATTCTTGGGCCAGAAGTGGTGCAGGGAACCACTGAGAAGATTCATCTCGTGCGTGAGAGGATGAAGGCAGCCTAGGACCTGCAGAAGTCTTCTGCTGATCGTAGGAGGAGTCCCTTGGAGTTCGAGGTTGGAAATCATGTGTTATTAAAGGTTTCCCCTCGACATGGGAAACAAAGGTTTGGGAAGGGGAGTAAGCACTCCCCTTGGTTCATCAGACCTTTTGAGGTGCTGGGACGAGTTGGTAAGGTGGCGTATTAGCTGGTGTTGCCACCTCAGTTGGAGAAAGTTCACAACGTCTTTCACGTCTCCCAACTACATCGATATCTACACGACGACTCCCATGCCATCGATTGGGTAGAGTTAGATGTCTAAAATGATGCAAACTTCATAGAAAGACCGATCAAGATTGAGGATAATAAAGATAAAGTGCTTCGTGGACGAACCATTCCCTTGGTTCATGTGTTGTGGAGGCATGGTGGCCTCAAGGAGAGCACTTGGGAGCGGGAGGCCTAGTTACGCGTTTAGTACCTAGAGCTGTTTTGACTTCCTTGTTGTTTTTGTTCTAAGTTTTGTTGAGATGTTTTACCTTGTGCTTTAATATATGAAATTATTTTTCTTTTTGTTTTGTGTCAGAATGTGTGATGATGGGAAACCTGACTGCTAATCAAGGCGCATTAATGTGGATGCAATTAAACCCATTTGGGCGAGTCAGTGCCGCCCAAAGCGGATAATACCCTGACATGTAGGAAGGGACTCCCTGACTCAGGTGTTGGACAATGTAATCCTTGTTCTTGTTGTGAATGTTTGTGGTTGATAACTATTGGGGGAGTATTCTTGGATGTAGGGGGGGTTCTGTTCCAGATTTTGAACAACTCAGGGGTTTTCCCCTGAGAAGTATATTTAGAGGGTGGTTGTTTGGACCCCACTTTTTTCCTTTCTGGGTTGTTCTTATATTCTCAGGGATGAGAATAGTTTGATAAGTATCTAATGTAATGGCCTGGGGTTTTGGGGTCCATTACATGGTGAAAATCTGACGTTTGGGGTGTTCTAGGTGGTCTGGAAGGCCATCCCAGCTTCTCGGTGAAGCTTAAGACTATAACGGTAGCTCAGCCTACCAGTTGCCTTGGCCTACAGGTAGCCTCGGACTACCGATATCTTGGCCTACCGGTGGCTCGGCCTACCGGTGGCCTCGACCTATCAGTAGCTCGGTCTACCGGTAGCCTCAGCCTACCGGTAGCTCGGCCTACCGGTGACCTCGGCCTACTGGTAGCTTAGCCTACAGGTAGCCTCGGTCTTCCAGTGACCTCAGCCTACCGGTAGCTCGGCCTAGCGGTAGCTCGACCTACCGGTGGCCTTGGCCTAGTAGTAGCTCAGCCTAGCAGTAGCCTTAGCCTACCGGTGGCCTCGGCTTACTGGTATCCCCAGCCTACCGGTAGCTCGGGCCTACCGGTAGCCCGACCTACCGGTGGCCGCGACCTACCGGTGGCCGCGACCTACCAGTAGCCTCGGTCTACCGTTAGCCTCGGCCTACCGGTAGCTCGGCCTATTAGAGGCCTCGACCTAGCGGTGGCCTCAGCCTACCGGTAGCTCGGCCTACCGGTAGCTCGGCCTACTGGTGGCCTCGGCCTATCGGTAGATCAGCCTACCGATAGCCTCGTCCAATTGGTATCTTGGTCTACCAGTAGACCTAGCCAACCGATGACCTCTCCACGGGTTTTCAAGTAGCGCCTCCTTTTTGTGCGAATTGGTTTTTAAACCATGTTTTGACCCCATTTAAGCTTGTTTTAAAGACAATTAATGGCATTTAATTAAATGATTGGTGAGGTACCCTCCTTAAATGAAAATCCATGCGTTTTGGTCATACCTTTAACCACGTTTTTAGAAACGCCTCTAACGCATCCTGTGAGGAGTCCTTCCTTGGTTAAGGAGGTGTGAGTCAGTTTTAACTGCCCCAAAGGGTGGGGACCTTTTAAGTTGGACTTGTGGGGTGGCCCAACTGCGTGGTCAACCCACGATCCCGCTTCTTCCACAGTTTCGAGTTTTTCTCCATATCTTAACCTTCCCGGGGATGCTGTATCTCAGCCTTTATAACCTAAAGGCTTCTCTTCTCCCTAGTTTCTTTTCCTTTATCACCCCACGCTCGGAATACCCTTCCTCCAGACGAGTTGTACCCCCGTGAAGTTTTCCTTGATCACGTTCCGTGGAGTCCCTGCTAATCCTGATTTCCAGTTTCCACGCGAGGACTTAATGTTGATCCTTGATCAGTCAAGTAGGGATTTTTTTCTCCTTCCTCTCTCCTTTCTGTTCATCATGGGGGGTGGGTATGATTTTGTCTCTGTGGAAGTTGATGAAACCAAACTTAATGAAGATAATGAACAGACCTCTAAATAAGGGGAGGGGGTGTGATTGATGTTCTGCTGTATTCTTTTATGTTGATTTGTGTATGAATTATACAGGCCTATGCTCATTGAAAATCATGGTAGTTGGTGGTCTTTCTCTGTGCACCAATGAACCTTGGTGCTCCTGGATTTTTAAATAAATGCAACATGGAATTGGTTAATTACGTTTACTCGGTTAAATAAATTGAAAGCACTAGGATCAACCCTTTTCTATGATAACTCCGGTTAAAGACCAGTGGAATTGAAACCATGGAGTGAGTTAAATCTTTTAAATCTGAAAATACCTGGAAGGGATTAGTTTGCAAGGGCCTGCCATGTTGTTATACTTTCACTGGTTGTGAATCTGAGGCTATGTGGTTGCTCTGCTGTGACATGAATTTGGGTGGGATCCCCTGTTATTGAGAAATTGTTGGCTCCTGGTTTTTGGGGATATGGGGCTGTGTCTCGGGGGTTGTTTTGTTTCCAGTACTTCTAGGGATCTCACTTGATCCCTAGTTGTTTTGACTTTACAAGAGAACCGGGTGTGAATGCTTAATTTTCCCGATGGTTTTCCTTCCTGCTTTATTGTTGTTTCATCTGTGTTTGTGCCTGTTAGTTGCCCAGCATTAAAGGGATTAACTCATACCAAACTGTTATGAAATGATAACTTGAATAGGGAAACTGGGAACTGTTTTTTGTGTGCCTGTTTTCTAAGGCAGCAGTGCTTGGGCACCTGCTTTTATCTATTTTAGGAGCCATAGGTTGGGCTGTGTGTTGGTATATATATGTGTAACTGTATATTTTATGTTTAGTCACACCCCACCCGCATTGGAAACTTAGTGTCGGACACCCCATCTCATGGGGAAGGGTGTTTCCCCCTAGTTACTCTCCTTCCTGCTCCCTCTTCCCTAGGTTGTGATGGTTGGAGGCAACCCTACACCCAATACTCTTCAAGTAGGTTTCGTTTGGTGTGTTGTTAGCCCAGGACTCTTCGGGAAGGTTGTTTTCCCAAGAATCTTCGAGATGAGGCCCAAGTGTTTTTGGGCAGGGGTTTTGGTTACGGTTTGTTTTCCCAGGTGTCTTTGGGATGAGGCCTAGGTGTATGCAGGCATGGATGTGTGGTTGTGAGGCCCAAGTGTATGCGGGCAGGGATGTGTGGTTGTGAGGCCCAGGTGTGTGCGGGCAGGGATGTGGATGGTTGTGAGGCTCAGGTGTGTGCGGGTAGGAAGAGCGTGTGGTAGTATCAGGACGTTTTTCATTAGGGAGGAGTAGCTAGCTAGGGGGGGAATAGTGGTGCGGGGTACCCAAATGTTTTGTTCTTTGCTATTATCTTACTGCTTGTGTTATTTGGTGAGCGTGTCCTATGAGGTGGGATAGATAGATTCCTTAATAGATGATGTTTCTTCTGCTTCTCACGGGACTTTAAGACGTCTCCCCACTTGTGCACGAGAGCATTAGGTTTTCCTACTGAGTATACTTAGTATTATCACCCTACACTTACTTTTAGTTTTCCAGGAGGGCTTCTGAGGCCGTGCGGGACCTTACTAGTCTGGACGTTGGAGTTGTTGTTGGTCACTATTAGATTCTGCTTATCCTTTTTCCTTTCTTGTTGGGTATTGTACTTTGGAGCCCTTGTACTTTGTTCAATTTTATTATTAAAACATGCATGTAGTCTGGTTTTTACTTTGAGTTTTCTATACTTGGTGGTGGTTGGTGTTGACTCATTCTTTCTCCCAATCTTGGTTAACAAAAAAGGGTAATGCCTCCCATATTGTGAAAATGTTATACCCTTGGTTCTAGTCACCAACCTGGGGCCTACTGAAGGTGGGACTCGGGGGTCATTATCTCATCTTCGACTAGAGGAAGGAAGGGCGAGGACCCTTGCCACCCCTTCTATCGTATTTTCGAAGGTGGGTCGTGACAAATATTAAATGATAATTAAAAAATCTCATCTTGTTTACTTAGTTTTGTCATTTTGATGAACATTTTAAACTAAAATGGCACTTATATACTGAAAACATACACTCTATGTCATACCGATTGCATCATCTGTCAGATTGATGTGCAATCAATTTATATATGGCACAAATTCATTATGCATAATTTTCTTAAAGTTCAAAAACAATTCGATATCATTTGCCCAGTTTTGGTTAGTGGCATGCATTTTGAACTAAAATGAAACCTTTAGATTGAAAATACATACTTTGAGTCATATCAATCACATCATGTGTCAGATTGATGTGTAGCTGATTCTTACACATCACAAACGAATTATGAACCTTTTTACTAAATTTGTAAACCACCTAATATTTTTTTCTCAGTTTTGGATATTTGATGTGTGTTTCAAACTAAAATGACAGTTTTATTTTGAAAACATGTACTTCAAGTCATATTGAACATATCATATATCAGATTGGTATTTGTTCAATTTCTAAATGTGAAAAATTAATTATGGATCATTTCCCTAAATATTGAAAATAATCTGATCTCATTTTCCTAGTTTTGGTGATGTGACACACGTTTTAAACTAAAATGACACATTTCTACTGAGAACAGAAACTTTGAGTCATATTAGTCACATTATGTGTCAGATTGATGTGTGGTAAATTCTTATAGATGAAAAATAGATTATGGACTATTTTCCTAGAGTTTGAAAATAATTCGAGATAGTTTTCTTGATTTTGGATATTTGATGGGTGTTTTAAACTAAAATGAAACTTTTGTATTGAAAATACACAATTTGAGTCATACTGACCACATCAGGTTTTAGATTGATTTGTAGTCAATTCATTTAGGTCAAAAATTAATTATTGACCTTTATACTAAAGTTTGAAAAAAATTCAATCTCATTTTCGTGGTTTTGGATATGTGATGCGTTTTAAACTAAAATGACACTTTTATATTGAAAACACATACTTTGAGTAATATCGACCACATCGTGTGTCAGATTGGTGTGAAGTTAATTCTTATATATGAAAAATGAATTATAGATTTATTCCCTAAGGTTTGAAAATAATATGAGCTTGTTTACTAAGTTTTGGTGTTGTGACAGGCATTTTAAACTAAAATGTCACATTTCTATTGAAAAGACACACTTTGAGTCATATTCGTCATATCATGTGTCAGATTAATGTGTAGTTGATTATTACAAATAAAAAATGAATTATGGACCATTTTCCTAAGGTTTGAAAACAATAAAATATTTTTTTCTCTATTTTGGCTATTTTATGCATGTTTTAAACTAAAATGACACTTTTTCATTGAAAAAACACACTTTGAGTTATAACGAAAGCATCAGGTGTTAGATTTATTTTTGGTCTATTGTTAAAGGTCATAAATGAATTATATACCATTTTTATAATGTTTGAAAACAATCTAATCTTTTTTGTCTCAGTTTTGTCTATGTGATGTGTTTTAAACTAAAATGAAACTTTTTTATTAGAAACACATACTTTGACTCATATCGAACACATTGTGTGTCAAATTGGCATGCAGTAAATTCCTACATGAGAAAAATGAATTATGTATTATTTTTCTAAACCTTGAAAATAATCTGATTTCTTTTTCTGAGTTTTGGTGATGTGACATGAATTTTAAACTAAAATAGCACCTTTTTATAGAAAACACACACTTCATGTAATATCTGTCACATCATATCTCGGATTGATTTGTAGTAAATTTTTACATGTCAAAAAATGAATTATGGAACATTTTACTAAATTTTGAAAACCATAAAAGCTCTTTTTCTTAGTTTTGGTTATTTGATGCATGTTCTAAACTAAAATGACACTTTTGTATTGAAAACATGCACTTAGATTCATATAGACCACATCGGGTGTCATATTAACATGAAATCGATTCATATAGGTCATAAATAAATTGTGGACCATTTTCCTAAATTTTTAGAATAATGGGAGCTCATTTTATTGGTTTTAGCTATGTGATGCATTTTAAACTAAAATGACACTTTTATTTTGAGAACACGTACCACATCGTGTGTCGGATTGGTGTGCGGTCAATTTCTAAACCTGAAAAATGAATTACGGATCATTTTACTAAAGTTTTAAAACAATTAAATATGATTTTATTAGTTTTGGTTATTTGACATTAATTTTTAACTAAAATGATACTTTTATATTTAGAACACACACTTTGTGTCATATCGACCACATCAGGTGTCAGATTTACGTGCGATAAATTCCAACATGTCACAAATGAATTATAGATAATATTGATTATTTTTTAAAACAATATGATCTCATTTTCTAGGTTTTGGTGATGCAAAAATTGTTTTAAACTAAAATAACACTTTTATATTAAAAACACGCACTTTGAGTCATACTAGTCACATCATGTGTCAAATTGACATGTGATCAATTCCTACACATAAAAAATGAATTATATATAGTTTAAATAAAGTTTGAAAATAAATTGATCTTATTTTATCAGTTTTGGATATGTTACATGCATTTTAAACTAAAATGAAACTTATTTTGAAAGCACATACTTTGAGTCATACTAATCACATCATGTATCAGATTGGTGTGTGGTAAATATCTACACATGAAAAATAAATTATGTATTATTTTCCTAATTTTTGAAAACAATATGAGATTATTTTATTGATTTTGATCTTGTGATGTTCATTTTAAACTAAAATAAAACTTTTATATTGAAAACACATTCTTTGAGGAATAATGACCACATTAGATGTCAAATTGATGGGCAATCTATTCCTACATATCAAAAATTAATTATTGATCATTTTCTGAAATTTTTAAATCAATTTGAGTCTATGTTCTCAGTTTTGGTGATGTGAAATTCATTTTAAACTAAAATGACACTTATATTAAAAACACACACTTTGATTCATACTAACCACATTGTGTGTCGGATTGGCATGCAGTCAATTCCTACATGTGAAAAATAAATTATGGATTTTTTACTAAAATTTTAAAACAATATAAGCTTATTTTCTATGTTTTCAGCATGTGATGAACATTTTAAATATAAATGACACTTTTATATTGAAATCATGCACTTCAAATCATATCGACCACATCGAGTTTCATATTTATATGTGGTCAATTACTACACATCAAAAATAAATTATATATTTTTTCCTAAAGTTTGAAAACAATCTGATATCATTTTCTCATTTTTAGTGACATGACATGCATTTTAAACTAAAATGGCACTTTTGTATTAAAAACATGAAATTCAATTCATACCAAACACATCGGGTGTCATATTGATGTGATTTAAATTACTACATGTCAAAAATGACTTATGAATCATTTCCCTAAATTATCAAAATAATCTTAATTTCTTTACTTATTTTTGATCATGTGATTTGTGTTTTAAACTAATGTGAAAATTTAACAAAAAAAGTATCAGATAAAAATTATAAGGAAATTAAATAAAAAATTAGAGAAATTTATGATAAAACTAACTAAATAAGTAGTATGAAGTCACCTTTTCATGATGTCAATATATATTTTGACACCATGTATTATGTCTATTCGTTTCTAAAAAATCGATTTCCTCCATTATAATTTTCCTCGAGAAATTGATAAAAAAATAGGCATTATGATACCAATGATTCACATACCAAGTGTGTCTATATGTTCATAGCACATAATAGATCATAAAAATAGTAGGTAATCACCTATATTTGATGTTGGGAAACATTCTGACACCATGTATACTGCCCACTCATCTCTAAAAAAATTTACCTTTTATTTTGAGTATGTAGATTATTATAAATCTTGGTAGTACTGAAAAATACTTACAAAAAAGTGATTAAGAAATATTTTTATTAAAATTATAACTACCTTTAAAAAATTACACGTTTGGGGATGCTAGTATTTTGATAATATATGATATCTTTCATAAATTTTTAAACATAATACCCAAAATCGTTATTGTTATCTTTCTCCAGAAACTACATAATCATTGACCAAAATAAGTAAATTTTTTGAAATATGTTTTTATAGTAAACTATTTCTAAATATAACTTAACTGGTTTCCATTTAAAGTAATCTACAGGATTATTATTTTTAGTCACCGAACACATACCATGATTTTTCCTATATTTATAGATCGCCCTATCATAATAAAATTCTTGTTAAAACACAAACAGAAACATATAATTCAATGTTTATCTATAAAATGTTGATTGAAGTGCATTAAAAATTCACAATACACATCATGTGTGGTCAGTTTTATGAAAATAAATGTATTTAATCCAAAGAATAAATATTTTTGGGTATCTAAATTGATTGTGTTCAATATTTAGTGCTTCCTAGAAAAAAACAAATAAGTAATGAAAGAATTAAAAAATATTTTATATAAATCAATTTTAGAGTTTTACCAGTACATTGTAGGTATCAAAAATAGTATATCATCTATTATTTTCTTCTCAAATTCCTGTTTATCTCATCTTTTTTTTATCAATTTATTTAAACTCCAAAGTAATTTTATCTATATAAAAAATATAGGGATTAATGAAACCAAATCATGATTCACAGGGTTTTCCCTTTACTTAGTTTTAATATATATGACTGTAGATAATATGAATAGTTATTAATTTTAATGAACATATCAGATCATTTTTTGGATATATGTATTATAAAAATTTACATTATGTATGTCTTCATAACCAAGATTCCCAACCATTACAACTTGAGAATGTCATTTATAATCTCGAGACCAACCATGTCTGTAATGACAGTTCCAACATATTAATTCTTCATATTGAATTCAATATATGTATCTATATTTTAATGTGGTACCTACATGGATTTACAAATATAATATATGTTTGAGTGGAAATATTGGGGATATTGTACTCCTAAAAGGTATTTTTGTTTCCTTGGTTGATTCACTATATTTTCTTGATCCGACCTTCCATTTCCCTCTCATTTTATCCATCTGTAATACCATACCTCACTTTATCCCTTTTTTTATCAACTATTGCAGGTTTTTCATTTGATTTTTTTAAGGACATACCTCATGTATCTTTATAATATTAGATGATCATTCTATGAAAGTTCCAATAGCATCATTGACTGTTGTAATATCTGAATCATCAAGTGGAATAGGAAACTCAATGCTCGACTCTTGAGATACTTCAATTACAACTATCATGAGATCTTTTGGGAGTTATTTTTTGTGTATCATGTCTCCTGGGATATTATAAACCATACCCCTCACAACAAGGTGGCGAGTGGGTTTTGATAGATAAAAATCACAAAAAAAATTACCCTATAGAATTTTAGTAATTTAAAGTTATCGAAAGTTATTTGATTCACATTTAGGAGAAGTAGTAATGAAAAATTTGATTACCTCAGGTAAGGTATGCAGTTGAGGAGAATGACTAGCCTCAAAGCTAACAGGGTCATTTTGTTATTCATGTGATGATCTTTGTTCTACTGGTGTCTCTCTTTGATCCTTTCACATATATTGGTCTTCTAAACCATCCCAGAAAATAATATCTTGAAAAAAATATATTTTCACCTACAACCCCTTATAATATGATATTTATCTTCTTGAGGTTTTATATTCTTGAAATATTTCCAAGGAGAAACTCCAAAACCCACACCTCTAATGTGGAAATATTGTTATGACTACTTCAAAGATACTGAAAATAGTTTTTCTTTCAATATGGTCACTGCTGATTCTTATGTCTAAACCAGATAAAAAAAATATGAACATAAATATATTTTTTTATAATACTATTATAAAGCACAATGGATTAAAATTAGTTAATACTTACACATGTTTCCCATATTTCTTTTTTATTTTCTTCAACTAGTTTACCCTCCTTATTTATGCAGGCATCATTCTATAGCACATGACATGGTATGAAAGTTGATTCAAATTTTGATTCATAAATATACTTATAAAAAAAGGAACAAATGTTTCTTCATATCACATAAAATTTTATTGTTCATTTAAAATACATACCATTTTCTTCTCTAGTGAAGCGTACCTATCCTAGATTTGTGATAGGGGTACATTGGTTGTGATGCATGTTGTTTATTTTCAGAAATCATTTACTGTTTCATAAATTAACAATTTTGAATCAAATTGGATAAAATAAATAATGTAAAATAATATATTATCAACTAAAATTCACCTAAAATGATTTATCATCATGACAACTAATGAAATAATTCCATGTTTACTGCTCTTTAATGTTTGCATAAGTAACTGGTGGGTAGGTCTTTAATTTATCCTCAGCATCCCTAAGATAAAACTGGTAAGAAGAGTCTAGAAGACTCTATGGTATTTTCTAGTACCCATTAAGAAATATTTATTATGGAAATCATCTAAAATAAATTAAATCTACAAGGGGTAATGAAAATTTAATCAATGTTTCATTATAAAATTTTTCATTAAGATATATAATGTATATCGTAATATTACAATAATATCTTCATAAAGGGATTCCATTGTTATAGGATGGACATAGTGTAACATCCCAGGTATTTATAGAATAATAAATTTTCATATCTATTAATATTCTTGAATTAAATATTAATTTTAGTTTAAAGGGGACACTATGTACGATAGCATACCCGACATGCAACAACAAGTTTCTCCAAAATCTTACGTTTCACAGAACAATGTGTTATACTGAAAATAATACAATAATAATAATATTATTTTAAATGGTAGTTAATGCATAGCCGTAATATTGGTGGGAATTAAAATAATTAACTATATTATGATTTTACATATTTGTTAAATGTTTTTACATTTATCCAATGAATTTTAGAGGATTAAAATGAGAATGAATCCAATTTTAAACATAAAATACTCTAATATTTTTAAAAGGTCATTTTACTGAATTTTTATGGTGAGTGGTTTCGCCCAAATTTACCCAAGTTCTAAGGGTTAAGCGGTCGCTTGCAGTGTAGCTTGGGTTTTCGAATCCTCAGAGACCTAAGAAGATCCTTAGACACACAATAAAAAGAGATGGGTTTTTGTCTATGAAGTGTCTAGCTTGGGTTGATTTTATATGGTTAAAAAACACTAAGAGATCTACGTGAATTCAAATTATGAGAAAATGAGTTGATCTTAGGTTATTGCTTGGGGTGGATTGGATGAATTATTTTTTACAATTTCAATTTCATTAACTTGAGAATGGTTCATGCAATTAATTCAAACTAACCTCATAACTTACTAATTAAACACCTTCAAAAACACATTATAATAACCTATACACTTAAAGGATAATTTTCATGATCACTCCAAGGTAAAGGATCTAATTATCTCATAAAAGTGGGGTGAATAACTTCAATAAGGAAGAGGAAGAGAGAAAATCTTTGAATGAAAGAAACTCAAATAAAATAAATTAATAACATTTAGTGAGTGATAAATAACATCCAATACAGCCCCTTTATACTCCCTTGGATCAACCCATAAAATAGTTAGACCTACATTGATGACATTTTTTCAACGGAAGCGGGAAGTAAACTTACGAGGGTGGAATTGAAGAAGCAAAAACAAAAAAATAACGACCACTCCATCATTGTATGAAAAAAAAATCACAAGGTTTGGTGTGAAAAAGTTAACACCTTGAGGCAATAGTATCAAGGTGATATGAAGAAGAACATAATAAGAGAAGAAGAAGAACTTTTATTGAAAACTAAGGTGATTCAAACAACTTACACGAGAAAGAAGAATGTTTTAAGACAAATTGGAATAATAACATTATAATGAAAACAAAGCTCCAAGATCCTCCAAATACTCTACCACCACTGCCTTAAATAGTCATTTTGGAAGCCTTTGGACAAGACCCCATCATCCCATGTTCCTTTAATTAATTGTGGTGGGGAAAGGTAGGTGGACAATAAATGGAGATGATACTTTTCCACTCTTCCCTCGAAATGACTTCCAGATTGCATCCACTGGAAAGACGTGCCGAAAGGACCTTCTAGATTAACTAATTATAGTGGGAAATACAAGGATAAAATGTATCCCCATATGTCCTATAAATTCCTATAAAACATAAGCCCCAAATAATATTCGGTTCGTGAGATATAATTTAAATATTGGACTGTTTTTCTGGGCCTCAGAATATGGCCCAGAATTTCATCATCAACTTGGGCCACCTAGAACACCATTCAAAAATCCTAATTAGCTCGGTCCACTATTAAATGAAATGTTTCCAATAATATCATCTATCTTAATTTAAAATTTCAAAATCATTGGGCTTAAATTATGTCCTCTACTGTACTTTTATTGGGCTGCTATCTAAATAACTTCGCCTAGAATGTGGTTGGTTCAAAGCCCACTTTGGTGGTCTTCCAAATTGAATCTCCCAGTGCTCCAAAAGAATGAATTGTTCCTTATATCGTGGAAGACCTAAAAATAAAATATAAACATAAAATGAAGACCATTATGAGTTTTATGAGATGTTCAAGAAGGTACCATGTAATAGTGAATTTTAAGAAGGAATTACAATCATAATGTGAAATAATGTTCAAAGTGTAAAATGCACTAATAATGATGTCTATGATTAATAAAGCACATGAATATTATATTATAAAAAATTATTATTAGCCTCTTTTAGGGGCTAATTAGCGATCCCTTTTTAAAAATATTTTTTGTAATTTTTATATATTCTATTTGATAAAATAAACTTCTTATTTGTAATAGGGACATCAAAATTTACCTTGGTTGAAATTTTGGTATTTTTCTGATGAAATTCATATTTTAATGAATAGTGAAAAATACTGCATTTTAATTCACAACTGCCTTTTTTTACTAATTTATTTATATAGTTATGTTATCCTTTTAATTGGTTTTAAATTGTAATAGGATTATGTTTTTATCATTTAATTCAATTTTTTTCATTAGAAGTAATTTCACATTTAAATTGGACATAAACACTTGTCAATCTTATGATAGTTTTGAATTCTTAAAAACCTTTTTTTTGGTTTTGACAACAGGAATTAATTTTAAATTAATTTTTACCAATTTTATGTTTTGAATTTGGAAAACTGGATTCCATATTTGGAATTAGAAGGTCCAAAATTTTTAAATATGTACCTTTTATTTTTGAACATTATGAATAGTAATTTCAGTAATTATTTTTATTTACTGTGGCTAAAGGGTAAATCAAGTAAATAAGGGTAAAAAAATAATTTTATAATGATATAAAACGATTATAAAATGTATAATAATCCTATTGGATGATATATGGATGAACATGAGCATCCTTGGGTCGATTTTAGGACCCCATAGATCCACTTGGGTGTGATAATGACATGTTATAATAATTAATTTAATATAAAGAGAAATATAACATAAACATGTATATTTTTACTAATTTTTTTAATATAGGGTTATATAATTGATATTTCTAACTATAAATAGTAATTATAAATCTAAAAATATTTCCTACCTCATATTATTTTATTTATAAATTTTAGACCTTAAATGAATAAATTTATTTATGACATAATGATGATGTTGTGATTATCTTATTAATGAAAGATTCAAATAAATGATATTATAAATATTAAAATAAATTTAATTTGAATATTTTTATACCATAAAAGAATTTTATTGATGATTATAAAATTTTATATTTGAGTTAATGTAGTTTGTTTTAACGAATCAAGTTTTTATGAATTTAATAAAAATCAATTTCTAAATAGTGTCAAAATTGATATAAATGAGTTTTGAAAACAAATACTATTTTATTAAATGATATAATAGTCATAAAAATATTTTATTCTTCCAATTGATTTATATAATTCTAAAAATGTAATTAATTATCCACTTGAGGCTTTCTTTACATTTTATAGTAACCATATAAACCATATAGTGTAAAAATACAAGAAGACATGGTAAGAGTTAGTTTATTTAACTAAGGGTTAAAGTCAAAAGATAAAGTTCAATTTGTGACCTAAACTTTTCTAAAACTTATTGGTTGAGAGGATTTAGAAACATACTCATATTATCCTTGAAATATATCACTTTGGATCCATTATAATTTGAAAATAAATTTATAATAAAATAATATTTCAAGACTTTCCTAAAGTGCCCTTCCTGATTGTAAAAGGCCACTACCTCCACCAACTTACTCACACCTCTCAAGTCGATTGGATCATCCAAATTATGATAAAATAAACTCCCAACACCCTTCCCTTATTCCTATAAGCCTTATTTGGGTAGAAGGAAATTCAAGAAATCCTTTTGGCTAAAATCAAAAGGAGTTATCTGATTTAGAGGTAACATCTTCTCTGAAGCTCCTTTCATTTATTTTATTTCTACAAATACCTAACCTATATTTACTACATTATTTTAAAAAATAAAGTATCATTAATATACTAAGATTTTTTTATGCCAGGGTTTTTACTTACACTTACACGCACCTCCATCTAATGGATATAGAACATACTGTTTCTGTGTACGGTGAACTACTACCTCACGAAATGATGATTGTTCAATTTTTTCATGACACCTATCATGTTGTCTATTATGATGAAAATATATTTATATATGATATATATTATATTTATATTGCCTCTATTATTCTATAATTTTTATTTACAATATACCTTTATTCTTTCCATAATGTGTAAATACAATAATTTCATTTGAGGAAGTGTGGACTACCGCCCCCTCAAAGTGATATGACTCGTTAATGCCATACATGGAACACATAAAGGATGGTGTTAATAAATTATTTGACATATATAACATAGATATTATACTGTAATTATAATATACTTATTTATCATTTATTTTTCATTCCATTAATATGACAAAGAAATGAAAGTAGCGTTCATGCGTACGTACGACCTACCATCTCTATGAATAGTGAATTTCATTTATTATCTACAAATGTTATGGAATATTATAAATAAATATATACTGGATATATATATGATATTTAAATCATTAATATAATTCTGGATATGATAGAATTATGACCATATTGATAATTTGCAATCATAACAAGTTCATTTTTTACTCAAGTACCAAATATCGACTAAACATCCGATATGAAATTAAATCATTAAGTAATTTATATAACATGGTAATAAGTTATATAAATGGAATAAAAAAAATGAAAAATGTTCTCAAAAAATTATAAATTAACTTAAGTTTATTGTTTAGGAAGATAAAGAATGAACGAGACAAGTCAGACTCAAGGTAAGGGAACTTCTTAACTAAATTTCCATTATTTGGGTTAATCTTCTTGATTATATCATGATATGATTATGTGAGAAATAGATTTTGATATACCATATTTTATTTATACTTTATTTATGTTTATTTATAGTGAATACACATAATAAATATATTTTATTAACAAAATGATCTTTGAAAGGAAATCTTAACTCAATCTCCATTCATTGAGTTAAATATCCACATCATTGGTTTTGTTTTTCAAAGAATATGTGTGAATGACCTCTATTTGTTTTAAAATGAATATCCACTTATATTGGGTTTATTTTTATTTTCACACATAATAATTTCATTGATTTATCCTTAATATGAAGATATGATCTTTATAAGGGACTTCATCTCAATCTCACTTCTTTGGGGAATATCTTGATGTTATGCACCTTTATTTTCCTATAAGGTTTATATACAACCCTTTGAATAATTATATCATTAATTAGTATATTATAATGATATTTAAAGTTTTGTATAATGTAATTCCTTAATGATATGTATTCAAGTGTTTCTTATGTGGTAAGGGAATTTTCAAGTTCTTTTTTTTTCATTCAAGTTCTCTTTTATGTGGTATGTATTTCAAGTTTCTATACCATGTTATTATTTTAATTTTATTTTGTCCTATTATAAGTATTTTATGAATGGGTGACACTTTTCCCAACTCTTTTTAATGTTTTTTAAAACCATATTGCATAGTTATTATGCTGCAGAATTTTTATATCAAATTTTCACTCTTTTTCTCAAGAAATTCTCTTAGTTTATTTATATAAATACCCAAAACTATTTCATTTATAGAGGTATTAATCAAGACATAGAAATGATATATTTATTTTTGGAATTTACATACATAAAACCCTCATTTCTTTTCTGTGGGTTATAAATGACATAATGATCATGTTTTTAAGCACTTTTTAAAATGTCACGATTTTGATATGAAACCCATTTCTCTTATTCGATTTGGGTTATTTATGAAATGTTTGATTATTATCTATGTGTATCACATGAAAATAAAGACATATTAAGGTTTCTCCTTGATAGTTCCCCAATACATTGGGTAAATAAATTAATCTATAGAGATGAAAAGTTTTACGACACCTTAGTGAATAACCTTGGAAATTTTGATGACACCTTGGGGATAGACCTTGGTGATATGAAACCTTGGGGATGGACCTTGGTGATATAAAACCTTGGAGATGGAACTTGGTGATATTATTATAAATGTATAAATTAAATGTTGTGGCCACATTTTCAAGATATGATCCAAGTTCTTATTGTTATGATATTCCTATTTCCCATAACTTTATGAAAGTCGTCATGTTCTTATTTATATATCTCAATATCACATGTAAAAAATTTCCCTTATTTTTCTTTACTGATATTTTTGTGCTCATCACAAGTTTTTAAATGTTTTTCATAGGTCTTAAAATTGGTAAGGACAAAAAAGATGCTATGATCAAAATATTTTAATATTAGTCTTGAAACAAAACCATGTTCTTTTTAAAAGTTTTTTTTTTGTTTTAAAAAAAATGGATAATTAGTATAAGTGTCTACTTTGTAAAAAAGTTATTATATATAAGTTATGTACTAATTATATAAAGATCGAAACCTGAAAATATCCTCAATGTTATTGAAAGTAAAATTATTGTCTTAACTCAAGAATTAAGGGTGGGTCCTTATAGTTGGTATCAAAGGAAAAGTTTAGTCAACTTTAGGGATTATGATTTTTGGATAACCACTTGGTAAGTCTCTACATCTATTGTTTCAATTAAATCCTTGTTTTATAACTTTTTCAGATCAAGGAAATTTGGTTACAAATGGAAGGAGGAGGATCTCAAATAACATTCTTATCTCTTCCTAATGACTTGCTTGCAATAATTATTACAAATTCATGTCTAGATGATTGTGAAACTTTTTCTAACACACAACTCACTTGACAGAAGTTTTTTGAGATATAAAACACATCCACTATACCTCGATACCATCATGGATCATGGGTTGTATTTAATCAAATCCTATTTTCTCAATATTCTCATATTTTCAAGAAAGGTAAATATTATCAAGGTATTTTCAAATATTTTTCATTATCACAATATTTTGAAGTATATTTTTATTATTATAAAAAAGGTAATAAAGAAGGAGACCCTTGCACAACCAATTTATATTTTCTTTTAAAATATAGCCTTTCAATACATACTTATGGTATTTTAAAAGGACCATTGATTGAAAGTTTCAATTCAAACTCGGCTCGAATGTTTTATAAAAATCAGGTTTTATCAGATGTTTTGAAATTATTTGTCATCCAGGATTATTTTCTAAAACTATTTTTTCTATAAACACCCATATGACCCAAGTTGTAAAAGGTGAATTTGGATAAAGGAAGAAAATGACTTTTAAGAATCTATAAATAATTTTTTCAATGCATGTATCTTCTATCTATGTAAATAAGATGACGATGAAACCATGTTGACACCATGATTAAGGTATGATGTTCTTTCTATTGGTAATAGTTTTATTTTATTATATGGAGGTGAAATAAAAAAATTTCAATATATATAAGACTTCACGAATTAAGATGTTGAGGTAGTTATGATTTGGGATGAAAATGATAGGTATAATAAAACCATTTAGGTTAAAACTTGTTAGAGTTATTTTTGAGTTTTATAAAAAGGGACAACCTGCAAGATGAGTGACAACTTTTTGTATCTGACAAGGCTGCACGAATCAAACCCAAAACTGAAGTGTGCATCACCTACCACTGGCCTATATTAAGTTCTTAATTAGTATTCATTATTATATTTAGTTAAATGATTTTATGGATTAAGAATAAGTTGATTTTTGGAACTTATGTTTTATCAAATGGATATCCTTATTATAGGAACATGATTTGGTGATTAAGTGATAAATTTTATTTTGGAAGATGTTCTCTCTTTTGGGAACATTGTATGCCTAATGAAAATAGAATACTATGAGATTTTATTTGAGGAGTAATGGTTGAATTTTTATTTTTGAAGAATCTATGTTTTTATTGTGGTCATATGATGATTTGGGTTATTTATGGAAATTATCAACCTATCATAGAGACTATGTGATTAGGTTAATTATTTTTCAGTATGATACTTTAAGAGTTGTCTATGTTATTTGGAGATAAAGGTTAGGATTTATTGTGGAAGACTATGTGATCAAACCCTTCTGAATTTTGGGTTTCAATCATAGTTTGTATTATTTTGTGGAATTTTAAGAACATTTTGTTTTTAATATTCTAAGTAGAAATTGGGTATTACTATTGAATTTTGGAGATTAAAAGTAGTTATTCTACTTATAAAGGATTATTCTTCTTGGAGGATTATATGATCTTGTACTAACCATTTTGGTTTTGGTTAATGTATAAAGATAGGGAAAATAACAGTTCATCTTTTTTGGGTTATGTTATTCTCTAGAAGTTTGTTTTAGTGTTTCAAGTGTGACCAAGTTATCTTGAATACTCATTATTTGAAGAAAATATGAGTTTGTGGTAGATATTTATTAAAGGATAAAACTCTACTTGATAGGTAAGTATGTTTCCTTATATTATTAGTTAAGCTTATAAATAAATTCCTTAACTTTATGAAAACGATATTAAAACAAAAACATTTTCTGTTTACTTTTCCTACTAGGAAATCAAATACCGTTTAACCCATTACAAGTTTATGGTTTTCTAGTTTTTAACTTTCTCCTGATCATGTTTTATATAACTCTCCATCAGAAAAAGATGGTTAGTTTTTCTTCCATATCCATGTTTTCCTACATGGAATAATATTATTATTTTAAATGGTAGTTAACTTCCATCCATTGTATTGAAGGGAATGAACATAACTAACAACAATATGAATTTCACATGTATTTTAAATGTTTTTACATTTATCCAATAAATTTTAGAGGCATAAAATGAGAATGAATCCAATTTTAAGCATAAAATACTCTAATATCTATAAAAGGTTATTTTACCACCTCTTGATGGAGAACCATTTTTAAATCTAGTTATTGTCACTTTTATATTTTCTATTTGAAAAAATAAACTTCTTATTTAAAATTGAGACATAAAATTTTACTTTGGTTGAAATTTTAGTATTTTTATGATAAATCCATATTTTAATGAATAGTAAAAATACTGTATTTTAACTCACAAATGCCTTTTCATATAATTTATTTATATAGTTAGATTGTCCTTATAATTGGTTTTAAAGTATAATGTGATTTTTTTTATCATTTAATACAATTTTGTTTATTGGAAGTAATTTCACTTTGAAATAAGACATAAACACATGTTAATATTTTGATAGTTTTTTACTTCTTTAAAAATCTCTTTATGGTTTTGACAAAGGGAATTTTTTTAAATTAATTTCTGCCAATTCTGTATTTTTATTTTGAAAAAATGGATTCCATATTTGAAATAATAAGGCCCAAATTGTCTAAATAGGTCCCCTTTATTTTTGGATATTATGAATAGTAACTTTGGTAATTATTATTATTTACCATGGTTAAAGGGTAAATCTGGTAAATAAGTGTAAAAAATAATATTATAATAATATAAAACTACCCTAACACATGTAATAATCCTATTGGATGATATATTTATGACCATGATCATCCTTGGGTAAATTTAGGACCCCATGAAGCCACTTGGGTGTGATAATGACCTTTTATAATATTTATTTAAAAAAGGGAAATATAACATAAACATGTATCTCCTAACTAAAACAATTTTAATTTGGTTTATATAAATGATATATTCAAATATAAAAAGTAATTATAAAGATAAAAAGATTTTCTACATCATGGTATTTTATTTATAAATTTTAGACATTAAATAAATATATTTATTTATGACATAATGATGATGCATTGATTAACTTATAAATGAAAGATTCAAATAAATGATATTATAAATATTAAAATAAATGTAATTTGAACATTTTTATGCTATCCACGATTTTGTTGGATGACATTGACATGTGAGGGATGAGTTAATGCCTTTGGTTTGAAATAATAAAGTTGTTATGACTTTAACAAAAATAAATTACTAAATAGTGTCAAAATTGACATAAATGAGTTATTAAAACAAACACTATTTTATAAAATAATAAAATAGTAATAAAAATATAATATTTGGCAAAATTACTTATATAATGAAAACAAATTCATTAATTATACACTTGTGGTTTGATTGGCATTTTATAGTAACTATAGTACCGATATATTATGAAAATACAAGAAGACATGGTAAGAGTTAATGTTTTTAACTAAGGGTTAAATCTAAAATAAAAGGTTAATTTTGTGACCAAAACTCATCTAAAACCTATTGGTTGAATTTAATGTTGACTTGGTTCCTGATGCTAAGAAAATTTCAAAACCACCTTATCAAATGGACCAAATTGAACTTTTAGAGTTAAAGAAGAAATTTCATGAGTGATTAGATAAAGGTTTCATTCGACCTGGCACATCACCACGGGGTGTTCCTATCTTGTTTTTTAAAAATAAAGATGGTTTAATGAGACTTTGCATTGATTATAGATCCTTTAATAAAATCACTCTTAAGAACAAGTATCATTTTCCACATATCAATGATTTGTTTGATCAGCTCTAGGGAGCTCAGTATTTTTCAAATATTGACTTGAGTTCAGGGTAGCATCAGTTAAAAGTAAAGAAAGAGGACATTATAAAGACTACATTTTAAACTAGAAATAGAAATTATGATTTTTTATTTATTCCTTTTGGGTTAACCAATTCACATTCTATATTCATGGATCTTATGAATATAATTTTATGTGAGTTCTTGGAAAAGTTTTTGGTTGTGTTTATTGATGATATTTTGGTATATTCTAAAATTAAAGAGGATAATGAAATTAATTTAAGGGTTGTCTTGAAAACCTTAAAAGAAAATAAAATGTATGGGAAATTCCTCAAGTGTGAGTTTTGGTTACAAAAATTTAATTCCTTGTTCACATTGTTTATAAATATTGAATAACTATTGATCTTACTAAAACAAAAGTTGTTGAAGAATGGACAAGACCCATAAATATAATCTAGATTCATAGTTTTATTGGTTTAGCTGGTTATTACAAGAGGTTTGTTGAAAAAATTTCATGGTTATCTAGTCCACTGACTAATTTAACTCAAAAATGTGTTAAGTTCATCTGGACAAAAGAATGTGTTAAATGTTTTCATGAATTGAAAAGAAGATTGGTGAATGATCTAGTTTTGGAACTGCCTTATAGAAATGGTGAATTTTTTATCAATAGTGTTGCTTTGTTGAAAGGATTTGGCTATGTCCTAATGCAGAATGATCAGGTAATTTCTTATGCTTCATGTCAGTTGAAAACTCATGAGTTATATTACCCTACGCATGATTTGTAATTAGCTCATGTTGTTTTTTCTTTAAAAATATCGTGGCATCATCTCTATGGAGTAAAATGTGAAATATTCACTGACTATAAAATTTTAAAGTAAATATTTAATCAGAAATAATTGAACATGAGATTGAGAAGATGGATATAATTAATGAAGGATTATGATTTCACATTTCATTACCATCCTAGAAAAGCGAACAAAGTGGATGATTCTTTTAGTCGGAAAAGTAATGCCACATTAGCCATGTTATATTTGGAATGTTACCCTTTGATAAATGATTTGATGAAATTTGGCATGTAAGTTATTAGTGTATGAAATTCCTCTGTTTTGTTTTAGGTTTTAGTGAAATCATCTCTAGCATATAGAATAAAGCATGTGCAAAAGGAATACAATGAGTTGTAAAAAATGGTAGAATTGGTTCAGAAGGATAGGTTACTTGAATTTAACATTGATAAAGACTATGTTTTGAGGTTTGGAAAGATATTATGTGTGTGTTTTGATTCATAGTTGGAGAAAGAGTTGTTATGTGAAGCTCATAGTTCTTCGTTTTCAGTTCATCCTGACATTACTAAGATGCACAAATATCTTCAAGAGTATTACTGGTGGGATGTAATGAAAAGAGATATTGCTGACTTTACCCTAAGATGATGGATTTGTCAATAGGTTAAAGCAGAGTGGCAGGTACTGAGAGGGATGATTCATCCTTTTACAGTTCCATAGTGGAAATGGGAAAATGTGTCCATGTATTTAGTAGTGGGATTAATGAAGAAATCTCAAGGTAATAATGCAATCTAATATATTGTTGATTGATTGAATAAATCTGGCAATTTTCTTCCTATTCAGGATATACAGTCTCTAGATCAACTTTATCTATTGTATCTTAAAGAAATATTAAGGTTACATGGAGTTCCTATCTCGATTGTATCTAATCGTGATCTGAGGTTCACTTCTAACTTTTGGAAAGGCCTTCAGAAGTCATTGGGAACTGAATTAAATTTCAGTACAACTTTTCATCCTTAATCTGATGGGTAGTCATAATGAACATTTCAGACCATAGAGGATATGATGCATGCTTGTTCAATGAATTACTAAGAAATTTGGGATCAATATCTTTCTTTGATTGAGTTTTCATAAAATAAAATTTTCCATTCCAGTAAACAGATGGCACCATTTGAGGAATCATATAGAAAGAAATTTCGAACTCTAGTTTTGGGATAAAGTAGGTGAAAGAAATTTGATGGGACCAAAATTGGTATAAGAGATGGTAAAAAATGTTCAGTTGATTCAGAAGCACATGAAGATAGCTCAGAAAAGGTAGAAAAGTTATTCGGATAACCAGAGGAAGGATCTTTCTTTCGAGGTAGGTGATAATGTCTTTCTCAAAATTTATCCATGTAAAAGTGTGATGCATTTTTCTAAGAAGGGAAAGCTGAGTCCATGGTTCATTGGAACCTATTAAATCCTAGATAAAGTTGGATTAGTTTCCTATAGATGGGATTTACCTCTAATTTTATCCTAGGTACACAAAATTTTTCATGTTTTAATGTTGAAAAATCATTTTTGGGATCCATCTCATGTTTTGAGTCTAGAGGTAGTTTGGTTTGAAGAGAGTCTTTATTACAAGGAACAACCAATACAGATTCTTGACTGTAGAGAGAAAGTACTATGAAATAAGGTGATTCATCAGGTTAAGGTTTTGTAAAAAAACCATATAATTGAAGAAGCAACATGAGAATCTGAAAATAATACAAGGTATAAATTCCCCCACTTATTTGATAAGTGAATAAAATTGTGAGGGTGCAATTTCCAAAAGGGGGAAAGATGTAACATCTGAGGTATTTATAAAATAATAAAATTTCATATCTATAAATATTTTGGAATTAAATATTAATTCTAGTTTAAAGGGGAAATTATGTACGATAGCGTACTCGAAACGCAACAATGGATTTCTCCTAAATCTTATGTTGCACACAACATTAAGTTATACTAAAAAATAATACAACAATAATATTATTATTTTAAATGGTATTGAATGCTTGGACGTTGTATTGGTGTGAATGAATACAATTAACTATATTATGATTTTACACATTTTTTAAATGTTTTTAAATTTATCCAATGAATTTTAGAGGCTTAAAATGAGAATGAATCCAATTTTAAGCATAAAATACTTTAATATTTTAAAAGGTTGTTTTACTGCCTTTTGATAGAGAACCTTTTTTAAAAATATTTTTGTCACTTTTATATGTTATATTTGATAAAATAAACTTATTCTTTTAAAGTGGGGCAACAAAATTTACCTTGGTTGAAATTTTGGTATTTTTCTGATGAAATTTATATTTTAATGAATAATGAAAAATACTGCATTTTAATTCAAAACTACCTTTTCATCTAATTTATTTATATAGTTATGTTATACTTTTAATTAGTTTTAAAGTTTAATTAGTTATTTTTTTATCATTTAATCCAATGTTATTCATTTGAATAAATTTCACATTTAAATTGGACATAAACACATGTCAATCTTTTGATAGTTTTTACTTCCTAAAAACCCGTTTTCTAGTTTTGACAACGAGAATTAATTTTAAATTAATTTCTGTCAATTCTGTGTTTTGAATTTGGAAAAATAGATTAAATATTTGGAATCATAAGTTACAAATTTTTTAAATATGTACCTTTTATTTTGGGACATTATGAATAATAACTTCAGTAATTATTTTTATTTACCACGGTTAATGGGTAAATCTAGTAAATAATGATAAAAAATAATAATATAATAATATAAAATTATCCTAACATGTTTATTAATCATATTAGATGAGATATGGACAATCATTATCATACTTCGGTTGATTTTTGGACCCCATTGAGCCACTTGGGTGTGATAATGACATGATATAATAATTAATTTAAAGTAAGGCGAAATATAACATAAACACATATCTTTTTACTAAAAAAATTTTAATATAGGGCTATATAACTGATATATCTAACTATAAATAATCATTATAAATCTAAAAATATTTACTACATCGTGTTATTTTATTTATAATTTTTTGATATTAAATAAATAAATTTATTTATGATACAATGATGATTCAATGATTACCTTATTAATGAAAGATTCAAATAAATGATATTATAAATATTAAAATAAATATTATTTGAACATTTTGATGCCATAAAATAATTTTATGAATGATTATGAAATTTTATATTTTAGTTAATGTAGTTTTTTCTAATGAATAAATTTGTGATGAATTTAACAAAAATCAATTACTAAAGAGTGTCAAAATGGACATAAATGAGTTTTTAAAACAAATAAATTTCTATTAAATGATATAATAGTCATAAAAATATTAGATTCAGACAAATAAATTATATAATGTTACAAATATCATTAATTATCCACTTTAAGTTCTATTGTCATTTTATAGTAACTATATTAACCATATAGTGTAAAAATACAAGAAGACGTGGTAAGAGTTAATTTATTTAACTAAGGGTTAAAGCCAAAAGATAAGGTTAAATTTTTAACATAAAATTGTAAAAAACCTATTGGTTGATAGGATTGTGACCCATAATCATCTTATTCTATAAATATATCACTTTTGAGCTATTATAATTCTAAAATCAATTTATAATAAAATAATATTTCAAGATTTTCCTAAAGTGCTCGTCCCCCCTCTTATAAAAGGCCACCACCTCTACGCACTTACTCACACCTCATAAGCCCCTTGTATCATCTAAATTCCACTAAAATAAGCTTAAAACACCCCTAGCATACTAATATAATCCCTAAATTGGGTAGAATTCAATTCAAGAAAGCCTGTTGGCTCTAATAAAAAGGAGTTACCCGATTTAGAGGTAACGTCTTCTCTCAAGATCCTTTCAATTATTTTCTTTCTCCAACCCCATAACCTCTATTTATTCCATTATTTAATAAAAAAACCTATATAGTAAATATATTAGGATGTTTTTATTCTAATATTTCTACCTACACTTAAACACAATTCCATCTAATGGATATAGAACATACTGTTTCTCTGTGCGGAAAACTACTACCTCCCGAAATGATGATTGTTCAATTTTATCCCACCACCTATATTGGTGGAAATTATGATGGAAATATATTTATATGTATTATATATTATATTTATATTGTATCTATTCTTAAATAATTTTTATTCACAACATACCTTTATACTTTCCATAATGTGTAAATACGATAACTTCATTTGAGGAAGTGTGGACTACCACACCCTCAAAGTGATATGACTCATTCATGCCATACATAGAATGTATAAAGGATGAATTTGATGAAATTATGTAATATATGTAACATATATATTATATTTTAATAATAATATACCTATTTACAATTAATTTTTCATTCCTTTAATACAACAAAGAAATGAAACTAGTGTTCATCCGTACGTACGACCTAATGTCTCCATGAACGATGCATTTCATTTCTTATATCCAAATGTCATGGAATATTATAAATAAATATATAATGGATATATATTATATTTAAATCATGAATAATACTCTTGAGATAATGGACTTATGACCACATGGATAATTTGCATCAAAATAAGTTCATTTTTGACACACGTACCGAACATCGGAAAAATTTCTGATATGAACTCAAATAATTAAATAATTGTTATAACATGGTAATAAGTGATATAAAATGAATAATAAAATTTAAAAAGGTTCTAAATCAAGTATAAATTAACCTAAGTTTATTATTCCGGAAATTAAAGAACGAACAAGACAAGTCGAACTCAAGGTAAGGGACTTCGTCTCAATCTACTTTCACTGATGCATATTTGGATTTATATATGACCTTATTTTATACGATGTATAATCAAACCATTTGACTTATAATTTCATTTAATGGTATTCAAAAGGAATCTTTTTTATGAAGTTTTTTACTAAATAAAAAAAGGAATGTTTCTTTTTTACGTATGCGGCAACAACGATCTTTCCGCCTCTGCAAGCATTATTTGATATATGGATTTCTCTAAAAGCAGTAAAAGTTTTTAAAAATAAAAGTAAATACCATATTATTTTTTTATGTAATTTGGTATTGAAAAAGGTTTTGATAATGGGTTAATTATATCAATATATTGAAATGATGTCTTATGATTTGAATGTGGAAATTTTATTTTTCCTTTATGCTTGGTCATGTGTTAGGATTATGTTATCGATCTTAGGAATTGCTTATGTATACAGGTGGTTCTGTGATAAACTGAGGGAAGGTGAGCCCATGATAGCTCTATAATACATTGGGTAACATGATAGAGGTTAAAGTCAAGGTTTCTACTCAGAAATTTAAGGAATATACTATGATGGGTATTCCAAATATAACTATGAATGTTACTCTTTATGTGGCTGTAGAAGATACAACGTAAGTATGATATGGATTACACACATTACTTTTATGATTTATGATTTCTATAAAGTTTTCATGATTCTTATGAATTAATGGGTTTATAAATTTTGATAGACTAATTTTTTATTTCCTTATTTTATCCCTTACTGAGTTTTTATGCTCATCCCATGTTTTTTAAATACTTTCACAAGGTATAAGGATGAGTAAAATAAGGAATAAGTAAAGAATATTTTTATCAAGAAAAGAAATCATGTTTTTTAAAGGGTTTTCTTTGGTGGAAAAGATGGGTACTATTTTTATAGTATCCTATCGTATGATTATGGAATGTTATGTATTAATAATGGCATAATTATTTAAAACTATAGACCTAGGAAGATCCTCTATGTGAATTAAAGTCAAATTATTAGCTCATCTCAAGATTAAGTATTGTTTTAAGGCTGGGGCCTTATAGTTGGTATCATAGGTTATTTTAGATAACTTTAAGGGTTTGGATTTTTTTAATAGAATATCCATATATTTTTTACTTTATGGTCAAATTGAAAAAGAATTTTAGGATTACCATGTTTCTTCATCTAAGATATGTTTGTTCAAAATGGTTTTCTATAGAGAAAATAAGGCAGTTGTGCTAGGATGACATCCAGTGGAAAACAACCGTACAAATCAGCAACCTGAGATGGGTGTAATTGGAACTGAATGGTTTGTTGTAGTAATGGAGAAATTGACTTAGGCTATAAATGGAGGTGATATCCATGCATGATATCAACCAGATCAACCAAAGAAGAACATGTCGATAGTGGAGCATTTCATGAGGCAACATCCTCCATCATTCAGAGGATCATATGACCTTGTGCTAGATAAATATTAAATTAAATCTCTAGAAAAGATTTTTAATTTCATGGGGTGTTTATAACATCAAAATTTTAGTCTTTTTGTTTATCAATTTGAAGTTGAATTCGATCATTGGTGGTTAATGGTTAAAAATATTAGGGATAGTGAGTAGATTGATGATCTTGATTGGGATGAATTCAAAGGTATGTTTCTTAAGAAATATTTTCCTAAGGTGGTTCGACTTAGGATGGAAAAATAATTCTTATATTTGAGGCAAGAGGATGACTTAGTGGCTGCTTGTGAAGAAAAATTCCATCGACTAGCAAGGTATGCTGCAAATTTCATATGAGTTCTTGATAGTAAAATAAATCATTTTTAGTCAGTATTAATGACAAAGTATTGAATGGAATTAACATCTCATGAGTTTAAAATTTATGAAAAACTTGTTCAATGTGTGGAGAATGTGAAAATAGAGTTTGATTATGATCAGGTGTTGTTTGAAAAAACGCAGAATAAGAGTTTGAGGTAGAATAAGAAAGGGAAGAACACTTCAAAAAAAGTTTAATGGTAAGAAACTTAAGTTTACAATTTGTGAAAATTGTGGTAAAAAGAACACTGGGGAATGACTTTTGAATTATGGTAATTTCTTCAAATGTAGTAAAATAGGATATAAGGCTTATAATTACACCGAAAAAGATCAAGGTAGTGGTAAGAAAAAAAATATGATTTACAGTCATTAAAATGTTTTAAGTGCAATGAAATGGTTCTTATACAAATTAGTGTCTGAAAAGGAACTCAAATGATGGGAAGCAGCTGGAATACAAGAAGAAAGGGGTGGTTAAATCCTTTGAAACTAATTTAACAGAAGTTGGTCCATCAAATAAATTATTATCAAGTTCATTTTTTGTTTGTTTAGATTATGACAATGTGTTGTTTGATTATGAGTCTACACTTTCTTTAATTTTTGATAAATTTTCTAATAAATTAGGAATCCCATCTCAAGAAATGAATATAGAACTTATGGTAAAAACACCTGGGGTAAGTTTTGAGACAAAAATAAATTATGAGAACCATAATTTCCTTATCTATGGAAAGAATCTACCTACAAATCTTATTGTTGTTCCTCTAGTAGAGTTTGATATTATTTTTGGTTTGGATTGGATTTCTGTTTATCATGCTAATATTGAATGTAGAGATAAAGAGGTTTATTTTATGAAATAATTTTAGTTTTTGTACAAGAATGAACCCTTACTATTGATAACATATCAGGAAGATAAGAAACTAGTAAAATATAGAAATGAATGTTACCTTGCACATATTATTGAAAATAAAGGAACTGTTCAGATTAATGACGTGCTAGTGGTAAATGAGTATCTTGATGTTTTTCCTGATGAGTTTCCAAGTATAATACCTGATTGAGAAGTTGAATTTACTATTGATTTGGTTCTTGATGCTAAGTTAATTTCAAAACCCCCTTATCAAATGGTGTAAATTGAACTTTTAGAGTTAAAGAATAAATTAAAGGAATTATTAGATAAAGGTTTCATTCAACCTAGAAAACCACCATTGGGTGCTCCTATCTTGTTTCTTAAAAAGAAATATGATTAAATGAGACTTTTCATTAATTATAGATCCTTGAATAACATTACTGTTATGAACAAGTATCCTTTGTGTAATATCGATGATTTGTTTGATCAACTCTAGGGAGATCAGTATTTTTCAAAGATTGACTTGATGTCTGGGTACTATCAGTTGAAAGTAAAGGAAGAATACATTCCGAAGATTTCATTTTGTACTATATATGACCATTATGAATTTTTAGTTATGCCTTTTGGGTTAACCAAGTCACCTACTGTATTGATGGATCTTACGAATTGATTTTTTTGTGAGTTTTTAGATAAGTTTGTGGTTGTGTTTATTGATGATATTTTGGTATATTATAAAATTAAATAGGATTATTAAAGTCATTTAAGGTTTTTCCCACAAACCTTAAAATAAAAGAAAATTTATGGGAAATTCCGAAAGTGTGAGTTTAGGTTACAAAAAATTTCATTCCTTGGTCACATTGTTTCTAAAGATGGAATAACCATTGATCTTAATAAAACATAAGTTATCTAAGAATGACCAAGACCCACAAATAAAATTGAGATTTTTAGTTTTATTGGTTTACTAAGTTATTACCAGAGGTTTTTGAAAAATTTTCATGGTTATCTAGTCCACTGACTAAGTTAACTTGAAAATGTGTTAAGTTTATCTGGGCAAAATAATGTGATGAATGTTTTCAGAAATTGAAAAAAATATTAGTGAATGCTCCAGTTATGAAACTTAATTCCAAAAATGGTGAATTTTTAATCTACAGTGATGATTTGTTGAAAGGAATTGGCTGTGTCCTAATGCAGAATGATAAAGTAATTTCTTATCATTCATGTTAGTTGAAAAATCATGAGTTAAATTACCCTACACATGATTTGGAATTAGGTGATGTTGTTTATGATTTAATAATTTAGAGGCATCATATGTATGGATTAAAATGTGAAATATATACTGAACATAAAAGTTTTAAGTATATATTTACTCCAAAATAATTTAACATGAGACAGAGAAGATGGATGGAATTAATCAAGGATTATGATTTCACAATTCATTACTATCCTAGAAAAGTGAACAAAGTTGCTGATGTTTTGAGTTGAAAAAATAATGCTATATTAACCATGTTACATTTGGAATGTGACCCTTTGATTAATGATTTAATGATATTTATCAAGGAATTTTTTGGTGTAGGAAATTCCACTATTTTGTTTCAGGTTTTAGTATAATCATCTCTAGCATATAGAATAAATCAGGCATAGGAGGAAGACAATGAACTGAAAAAAGGTAGAATTGGTTTATAAGGGTAATTTAACTAAATTTAAGATTTATAAAGACTGTGTTTTGAGGTTTGAAAAGAGATTATGTGTGCCTTTTGTTTTATATTTGGAGAAATATTTGTTATGTGAAGCTTGTAGTTCTCAGTTTTCAGTTCATCCTGATAGTACTAAGGTGTACAAAGATCTTCAGGGGTATTACTGGTGAGATGGAATGAAAAGAGTTATTGCTCACTTTACCTTGATATGTTTGATTTTTCAACAGGTTGAAGTGGAGAAAAAATTACCAAAAGGGATGTTTCATCCATTTCTAGTACCAGAGTGGAAATGAGAAAATGTTTCCATGGATTTTGTAGTGGGATTACAGAAGACATCTCCAAGAAATAATGCAATCTGGGTTATTGTTGATTGATTAAATAAATCTACTCATTTTATTCCTATTCAACATACACAGTCTCTAGATTAACTTTATAGGTTGTATCTTAAATAAATATTCAGGTTACATGGATTTCCTCTCTCCATTGTATCTGATCGTGATCCCAGGTTCACTTATAACTTTTGTAAAGGCCTTCAGAAGTCATTGGGAACTGAATTAAATTTTAGTACACCTTTTCATCCTCAATCATATAGGCAGTCAGAATGAATAATTTAGACCTTATAGGATATACTACATGCTTGTTCAATGGATTAGTAGGTATGTTTGGATCAAAATCTTTCTTTGGTTGAGTTTTCTTATAATTGCAGTTTTCATTCCAGTATATAGATGGAACCATTTGAGGAATTATATAGAAAGGTGTGTCAAAATCTATTTTTTTGGGATAAAGTAGGTGAAATAAAGTTTATGGGACCAGAATTATTAGAATAGATGGAAGAAAAAGTTCAGTTTATTCATAAGCACATGAGGATATCTCAGAGGAGGCCGAAAAGTTATGCAGATAACCAGAGGAAGGATCTTTCTTTCGACGTAGGTGATCATGTTTTTCTCAAAATTTCTCCATGTAAATGTGTCATTAATTTTAGTAAGAAGGGAAAGCTGAGTCTGTGGTTCATTGGACCCTATGAAATCCTGGATAATGTTAGATCAGTTTCCTATAGAGTGGATTTTCCTCCAAGTTTATCCCAAGTACACAATGTTTTTCATGTTTCAATATTGAGAAAGTATTTTTCAGATCTATCTCATGTTTTGAGTCTAGAGGTAGTTTAGTTGGAAGAGAATATTTCTTATGAGGAACAACCAATACAGATTCTTGCCCGTAGAGACAAAGTGTTATAGAATAAGGTGATTCATTAGGTTAAGGTTTTATAAAAAAACTATATGGGTGAAAAAGCAACATGGGAATCTGAAAATTCTATGAGGGATAAATTTCCCCACTTATTTGATAAGTGAATAAAATTGTGAGGATGTGATTTCCAAAAGGGGGAAAGGATGTAACATCCCACATATTTATAGAATAATACATTTTCATATCTATTAATATTTTTGAATTAAATATTAATTTTAGTTTAAAGAGGACCCTATGTATGATATCATACATGACATGAAACAATGGGTTTATCCAAAATCTTACATTGCACACAACAATGAGTTATACTGAAAAATAATACAAAAACAATATTATTTTTTTAAATGGTAGTTAATGCTTGACTATTGTATTGGAAAGAGTGAAAAAAATTAACAAAATTATGATTTTACATATTTTTTAAATGTTTTTACATTTATCCAATGAATTTTAGAGGCTTAAAATGAGAATGAATCCAATTTTAAGCATAAAATACTCTAATATTTTTAAAAGGTCATTTTACCACCTTTTGATGGAGAACACCTTTTAAAAATAGTTTTTGTCACTTTTATATATTATATTTGATAAAATAAACTTCTTATTTGGAATTAGGGCATCAAAATTTACCTTGTTTTAAATTTTAGTATTTTTCTAATGAAATTCATATTTTAATGAATAGTGAAAAATTCATCATTTTAATTCAAAACTACCTTTTCATCTAATTTATTTATATAGAGTTATGTTATCCTTTTAATTGGTTTTAAAGTAAAATTGGATTATTTTTTTTATCATTTCATCTAATGTTGGTTATTGGAAATAATTTCACATTTAAATTGGACATAAACACATGTCAATCTTTTGATTGTTTTTACTTCTTAAAAACCTGCTTTCTAGTTTTGACAACGGGAATTAAATTTAAATTAATTTCTGAAATTTTTTTGTTTTGAATTTGGAAAAATTTATTCCATATTTGGAGTCATAAGTTCTAAATTTTGTAAATATGTACCTTTTATTTTTGGACATTATGAATAGTAACTTCAGTAATTATTTTTATTTACCATGGTTAAAGGGTAAATCAGGTAAATAAGGGTAAAAAAATAATATTATAATAATATAAAACTATCCTAACAAGTGTATTAATACTATTGTATGAGATATGTCTGAACATGATCATCCTTGGGTCGATATTAGGACCCCATAGTGCCACTTGGGTGTGATAATGACGTGCGATAATAATTAATTTAAAGTAAAGAGAAATATTACATAAACATGTATCTTTTTACTAAAACAATTTTAATATAGGGTTATATAACTGATCTCTCTAATGATAAATAGTAATTAGAAATATAAAAATATTTCCTACATCATGTTATTTTATTTATAATTTTTATATATTAAATAAATAAATTTATTTATGACACAATGATGATGAAATGATTACCTAATTAAGGAAAGATTCAAATAAATGATAATATAAATATTAAAATGAATGTAATTTGAACATTTTTATTCCATCCAAGAATTTTATTGATGATTATGAAATTTTATATTTGATTTAATGTAGTTTTTTTGAATTAAACATGTTGTTATGACTTTAACAAAAATCAATTACTAAATAAAGTCAAAATTGACATAAACGAGTTTTTAAAACAATTACTATTCTCTTAAATGATATATTAATCATAAAAATATTATATTCAGCCAAATTACTTAAATAATGTTCTAAATGTAATTAATTATTCACTTGATCTTCTCTTGTCATTTTTTAGTAACCATATTAACCATATAGTATAAAAATACAAGAAGATATGGTAAGATTTAATTTATTTAACTAAGGGTTAAAGCCAAAATATAAGGTTAAATTTGTGACCTAAACTTTTCTAAAACCTATTAGTTGAGATGATTTATACCCATACTTATCTTATCCTAGAAATATATCAATTTTGAGCCATTAGAATTCGAAAATCAATTTATAATAAAATAATATTTCAATAATTTTTTAAAGTGCCACTCCATCCTCTTATAAAAGGCTAACATCTGTATACACTTACTCACACCTATAAAGCCCCTTGTCTAGTCCAAATTATGCTTAAATAAGCTTCAAAAACCCCTAAATTCTTCCTATAATCCTTACCTTTGGAATAAAGAAATTCAAGAAAGCCTTTTGGCTCAAATCAAAAGGTGTTACCCGATTTAGAGGTAACGTCTTCTCTCAAGCTCCTTTCAATTATTTTATTTTTCCTCCCCTAACCAATATTTAGTCCATTATTTTATATAAAAAAATTATCCTAAATATACTAGGATTAATTTATTCTAAGGTTTCTACCTACAATTACACACACCGCCATCTATTTGATATAGAAAATATTGTTTCGGTGTACGACGAACTACTGCCTCACGAAACAATGATTGTTCAATTTTCTACTACCACATATAATGGTGGAAATTATGATGGAACTATATTTATATATGATATATATTATATTTATATTGTCTCTATGCTTCCATAATTTTTTTACAACATACCTTTATGTTTTCTTTAATGTGTAAATGCGATAATTTCATTTGAGGAAGTGTGGACAACCGCCGCATTAAAGTGATATGACTCGTTCATGCTATACATGGAACGTATAAAGGACGTAGTTAATGAAAATTTGTAACATATATAACATATATATTATATTGGAATTATAATATACCTATGTATCATTTAGTTTTCATTTATTTAATATGAAAAATAAATGAAAGTAGCATTCATGCGTATGTACGACCTACCATCTCCATAAACGGTGCATTTAATTTATTGTCTATAAATGTTATAGAATATTATAAATACATATATACTAGATATATACGATATTTAAATCATGAATAATACTCTTAATATTATGGACTTATGACAACCTGGATAGTTTTCATCAAAACAATTTCATTTTTGAGTCAAGTATCGAACACCGACAAAACGTCCGATATGAACTCAAATAATTAAGTAATTGTTATAAAATGGTAATAAGTGATATAAAATGAATAATAAAATTTAAAAAGGTTATAAATAAAGTATAAATTAACTTAAATTTATTATTTAGGAAATTAAAGAATGAATGAGACAAGTTAGACTCAAGGTAAGGGACTTCATCTCAATCTCCTTTCATTGATGCATATTTTGATTTATATACGACCTTATTTTATACGTTGTATAATCAAAAAATTTGACTATTAATTTCATTAAATGGTTTTCAAAAAGAATATTTTTTTATGAAGAGTTTTACTAAATTAAAAAAGGAATGTTTCTTTTTAACATACGCGTCGACAGTGACCTTTTCACCACCACGAGCATTATTTGATGTTTGACTTCCTCTAAAAAATGTAATGTTTTTAAAATCAAAATTAAATACCATATTACCTTTTTAGGTATTTTAGTATTGAAAATGGTTTTGAGAATGGATTTATTATATCAATATCTTGAAATGATGTCTTATTATTGTAATGTGGAAATTTTATTTTTCCTTTATGCTTATTCATGTGTTATGATTATGTTATGGTTATTTGAAATTACTTATGTATACAGGTGGTTCTGTGATAAACTGAGGGTGGGTGAGCCCATGATATCTCTTCAATGCATTGGGTATCATGAAAGAGGTAAATGTTATGGTTTCTCCTAAGATATTTATGGATTATAATGTGATGGGTATTCAAAACATTACCATAAAGGTTACTCCTTATGTGGCTGTGGAATCTAAAAAGTAAGTATGATATGGATTTCATAATTTACCTTTATTATTTATGATTTCTATGATTTTTTCATGATTCTTATGAATTTATGGGTTTATAAATATTCATAGACTAATGTTTTATTTTATTATTTTATCCCTTACTAAGTTTTTATGCCCATACCAAGTTTTTTTGAAATGTTTTCACAGGTTATAATGATGAGTAAGACAAAGGAAGAATTCAAGAAGGTTTTTATGAAGAAAATAAATATTGTGTTTTTTAAATGGTTTTATTTTGTGAAAACATGGATGCTATTTGGATAGTATCCTCTTGTATGATTATGGGATGATATATATTAATAATGGCCTAATTATTTAAAACTATAGACTTGAAAGGATATTAAATGTGAATTAAATTCAAATCATTGACTTATCTCAAGATTAAGTAATGTTTTAAGGATTGGGCCTTATAGTTGGTATAAGAGGTTGGTTTAGATAAATTTAGGGGTTAATATATTGTTAATAGAATATACATAAATTATTTTTACTTTATGTTCAAGTTGAAATAGAATTTTAGGATTACCATGTTTATTTATCTAAGATATGTCTCTTCAGAATGGTTTTCTATAGAGGATACAGGCCAGCTATGCTAGGAAAACATCCAAAGGAAAAAAACATTCCAAATCAACAACTTGAGATGGTTGGAATTGGAATTGAACAATTTGTTGCAGTAATGGCACAATTGAATTAGAATATTAATGGAGGTGGTATCTATACATGTGATCAGCTAGATCAACCATAGAGGAACATGTTGGTAGTGGAGAATTTAATGAGGCAACTTCCTCCATCATTCAGAGGATCATCTAGACCTATGCTAGCTTAAGAGTGGATTAAATCCCTATAAAATATTTTTGATGTCATGGGGTGTTCATAATATCAAAAGGTTAGTCTTTTTGTTTACCATTTTGAAGGTGAAGCCGATCAATGGTGGTTGATGGTTAAAAATATTAGGGATAGTAATGATATTGATGCTCTTTATTGGGATGAATTCAAAGGTATATTTATTGAGAAATATTTTTCTAAGGTGGTTTGAATTAGGATGGAAAAATAATTCTTGGAATTGAGGCAGAAGGATGACTCAGTGGCTATTTATAAAGAAAAATTCACTCGACTGGCAAGGTATACTCTAAATTTCAAATGGGATCTTGATAGTAAAATTAATGTTGTTTCCTCAGGATTAAATCCAAAGTATCAAAGGGAATTAGCTTCTCGTGAGTTAAAAAGTTATGAATTTTTTTGATGTGTGAAGAAGGGGGAAATGGAGTTTGTAAATAATCAGGTGTTCTTAGAAAAACTACAGAATAAGAGGTCATGGTGGCAGATGAAAGGGAATAAATCTTCAATAAAGTCTGACGGTAAGAAACTTAAGTTTACTTTTTGTAAAAATTGTGGTAAAAAACACACAGGGGAATGCCTTTTTAACTCTGGTAAGTGCTTTTGATGTGGTAAAATGGGACATGGGGCTCATAATTTCACTAAAAAAGATTAGGTAAGTGGTGAGAAAAAATCTTATTTATAGTCAGTAAAATGTTTTAACTACAATGAAATGGATAATTATGAAAATGAGTGTCTCACAAAGAACTAAAATGATCGGAAGAATCCAGACTACAAGTATAAAGGGGTGGTGACATTATTTGTAACTACTTCAATAGGTGTTGGTCCATAAAATGAAGTAGTATCATGTACATTATTTTTTTTATTCAGATTATGCCAATGTGTTGTTTGATTCTGGGTTTAAACATTATTTCATTTCAGAGAAGTTTTCTTGTAAATTGGGAATCCCATCTCAAGAAATGAATCTAGAACTTATGGTAAAAACACCTGGGGGAAATGCTGAGACAAAAATAAATTATGAGAACCTTAATGTTCTTATCTGTGGAAAGAATCTACCTGAAAACCATATTGTTTTTCCTCTAGTTGAGTTTGATGTTATTTTGGGAATGGATTGGATTTATGTTTATCATGCTAAGATTGATTGCAGAGATAAAGAGGTTTCTTTTCAGAAATAATTTTAGTTTGAGTACAAGAATGAACCCTTACTATTTCTAATATATCTGGAAGCTGAGAAACTAGTTAAAGATATAAATGTATGTTACCATTCACATATTGTTGAAAATAAATGAATTGTTTAGATTAATGATGTGCCAGAGGTAAATGAGTATCTTTATTTTTTCTTGATGAGTTTCCAGGTATAATACCTAACCAAGAAGTTGAATTTTCTATTTTCTTGGTTCTTAATTCAAAGACAATTTCAAAACCACTCATCAAATGGCTCAAATTGAAATTTTAGAGTTAAATAATAAATTACCGGAGTTATTAAATAAAGGTTTCATTCAACCTAGCACATCACCATGGGGTTATCTTGTCTTGTTTGTTAAAAGTAAAGATGGTTCAATGAGACTTTTCATTGATTATAGAGCCTTGAATAACATCACTGTTAAGAATAAGTATCCTTTGCCTCATATTGATGCTTTGTTTGATCAGCTCTAGAGAGATCAGTATTTTTCGAAGATTTACTTGTGTTCGGGGTACCATCAATTGAAAGTAAAGTAAGAATACATTCCAAAGACCACATTTTGTACTAAATATGGGAATTATTAATTTTTATTCATGCCTTTTGGGTTAACCCATGCACCTACTGTATTCATGGATCTTATGAATGTAATTTTCCATGAGTTCTTGGATAATTTTATGGTTTTGTTTATTGATGATATTTTGGTATATTCGAAAATTAAAGAGGATCATGAAAGTCATTTAAGGGTTGTATTGCAAACCTTAAAAGAAAAGAAAATGTATGTTAAATTCATAAAGTGTGTGTTTTGGTTATAATAAATTTCATTCCTTGTTCTCATTGTTTCTAAATATGGCATAACTATTGATCCTACTAAAAAAGTTATTTAAGAATTGATAAGACCCACAAATACAACCGAGATTTGTAGTTTTCTTGGTTTAATAGGTTATTACTAGAGGTCTGTTGAAAATTTTTCATGGTTATCTAGTCCACTAACTAATTCAACTTGAAAATGTGTTAAGTTCATCTTGACAAAAGAATGTGATGAATGTTTTCAGAAATTGAAAATAATATTAGTGAATGCTCCAGTTGTGGAACTACCTTCCAAAAATGGTGAATTTGTAATATATAGTGATGATTCGTTGAAAGGAATTCATTGTGTTCTAATGCAGAATGATCGGGTAATTTCTTATGCTTCATGTCAGTTGAAAAATCATGAGTTAAATTAACCTACACATGATTTGGAATTAGCTGCTGTTGTTTTTTGCTTTAAAAATTTAGATTTATCATCTATATAGAGTAGAATGTGAAATATATGTTGACCATAAAATTTTGAAGTATATATTTACTCTAAAATAATTGAGAATGAGAAAAATAAGATGGATGGAATTAATCAAGTATTATGATTGTATGATTCATTACCATCCTGGAAAAGAGAACAAAATTGTTGATGTTTTGAGTCGGAAAAGTAATACTAATTTAACCATGTTACATTTGGAACATGGACCATTTATTAATGATTTGATGAACTTTGGCATAGAAGTTGTTGGTGTAGGAAATTTCTCTATTTTTTTTTCAGGTTTCAGTGCAATCATCTCTAGCAGGTAGAATAAAGAAAGCACTAAAGGAAGAAAGTGTGTTTCCAGAAAAGGTAGAATTGGTTCAGAAGGGTAAGTTACCTGAATTTAACACTGATAAAGACTGTGTTCTAAGGTTTTTAAATAGATTATGCATGCCTTGTGATTCATAATTTAAGAAAAATTTGTTATTTAAAGACCTTAGTTCTTTATTTTTTGTTCATCTTTGCAATACTAAGATGTATAAATATCTTTAGGAGTATTACTGATAGGATAGAATTGAAAGAGATATTGTTGACTTTAACCTAAGATGTTTGATTTGTCCACATGTTAAAGGAGAGTGGTAGTTACCGAAAGGGTTTCTTCATCCTTTTCCAGTGCAAGAGTGGAAATAGAAAAATGTGTCCATGGATTTCGTAGTGGGATTATTGAAGACATCTTGAGGTAATAATGCAATAAGGGTTATTATTGATCAATTGACTAAATATGCTTATTTTCTTAATATTCAAGATACACAATATCTAGACAAACTTTCTCATTTTATCTTAAAGAAATAGTTAGGTTACATGGAGTTCGTCACTCTATTGTATCTGATCGTGATCCCAGTTTCACTTCTAGCTCTTTAAAAGGCCTTCAGAATTCATTGCAAATTGAATTAAATTTCAGTAAAGAATTTCAAGCTCAATTATATGGGAAGTCAGAATGAAAAATTCAGACCTTATAGGATATGATGCGTGCTCATTCAATGGATTAACAGGGAAGTTGGGATCAACATCTTTCTTTGGTTGAGTTTTCTTATAATAACAGTTTTCATTTTAGTATAAAGATGACACCATTTGAAGCATTATATGGAAAGTAGTGCCGAACTCTAGATTTTTGGGATGAAGTAGGTGAAAGGAAGTTGATGAGACCAGAATTGGTAGAAGAGATGGTAGAAAATGTTCAGTTAGTTTAGAAGCATATAAGGACATCTCAGAGCAGTTAGAAAAGTTATGAAGATAATCAAATGAAGGATCTTTCATTTGAAGTTGGTTATCATGAATTTTCCAAAATTTCTCTATGTAAAAGTTTATGTGTTTTGGTAAGAAGAGAAAGATGAGCCCATTGTTAATTGAACCCTATGAAATATTGGAGAAAGTTGGATCAGTTTCCTAGAGAGTGGATTTACCTCAAAGTTTATCCCAGGTACACAATACTTTTCATGTTTCAACGTGGAGAAAGTATTTGTCAGATCCATCTCACATTTTGAGTTTAGAGGTAGTTCAGTTGGAAGAGAATCTTTCTTATGAGGAAAAACCAATACTAATTCTTGACCACAGAGAGAAAGTGTTATAGAATAAGGTGATTCATCAGGTTAAGGTGTTGTAAAAAAAACCATATGGTTGAAGAAGCAATATGGAAATATGAAAATGCTATGAGGGATAAATCCTCTCACTTATTTTATAAGTGAATAAAATTGTGAGGACGTAATTTCCAAAAGGGGGAAGGATGTAATATCCGATGTATTTATAGAATAATACATTTTCATATCTATTAATATTTTTGAATTAAATATTAATTTCAGTTTAAAGGGGACACTATGTACGATAGTTTACCTGACATGCAACAACATGTTTCTCCAAAATCTTACGTTTCACACAATATTGAGTTATATCGAAATAATAATACAATAACAATATTATTATTTTAAATGGTAGTTAACACATAACCTTTGTACTGGTGGGAATGAAAAAAATTATCTATATTATGATTTTACATTTTTTAAAATGTTTTTACATTTATCCAATTAATTTTAGAGTCTTAAAATGAGAATGAATCCAATTTTAAGCATAAACTACTCTAATATTTTTAAATGGTCGTTTTACCACCTTTTGATGGAAAACCCTTTTTAAAAAAAGTTTTTGTCACTTTTATATGTTATATTTGATAAAATAAACTTCTTATTTGGACGCAGGGCATCAAAATTTACCTTGTTTGATATTTTGGTATTTTTTGAGGAAATTCATATTTTAATGAATAGTGAAAAATACTGTATTTTAATTCAAAACTGCAATTTCATCTAATTTATTTATATAATTATGTTAATATTTTAATTTGTTTTAAAGTTTAATTATATTATGTTTTTATAATTTAATCAAATATTGGCCATTATAAGTAATTTCATATTTAAATTGGACATAAACAAATGTCAATCTTTTGATAGTTTTTACTTCTTAAAAACCCGCTTTCTAATTTTGACAACGAGAATTAATTTTAAATTAATTTCTGATAATTATAGGTTTTGAATTTGGAAAAATGGATTCTATATTTGGAATAATAAGGTTCAAATTGTGTAAATAGATACCTTTAATTTTTATATATTATGAATAGTAACTTCAGTAATTTTTTTATTTACCATGGTTAAATGGGATATCAGGTAAATAAGGGTAAAAAATAATATTATAATAATATAAAACTATCCTAACTTGTATTTTAATCCAATTTTATGAGATATATATGGCCATGAGAATACTTGGGTCTATTTTATGACCCCATATTACCACTTGGGTGTGATGATGACATGTTATAATAATTAATTTAAAGTAAAGAGAAGTATAACATAAACATGTATGTTTTTACTAAAACAATTTTTATACAGGGTTATATAACTGATATATATGACTATAAATAGTAATTAGAAAGATAAAAATATTTCCTACATCATGTTTTTTTATTTATAATTTTTATATTTTAAATAAATAAATTTATTTATGACACAATGATGATGCATTGATTACCTTATTAATGAATGATTTAGATAAATGATATTATAAATATTAAAATAAATGTAATTTGAACATTTTTATGTGATAAATGATTTTTATGGATTATTATAACATGTTATAATTTATTTAATTTAGTTTTTTCAAATGAATAATGTTGTTATGACTTAAAAAAAACCAATTACTAAATAGTTTTAAAATTGACAAAAACGAGTTTTTAAAACAAATACTATTCTATTAAATGATACAGTAGTCATAAAAATATTATCTTTTTCTAACTTAATTATATAATGTTAAAATTTTCATTAATGATCTACTTTATGTTATCTTGGCATTTTATAATAACCATATGACCCATATAGTGTAAAAATACAAGAAGACATTGTGAGAGTTAATTTATTTAACAAAGGGTTAAATTCAAAAGATAAGGTTAAAATTGTGACCTAAAATGTTCTAAAACCTATTGGTTGATAGGAATTATACCCATAATCATCTTATACTCGAATTATATCACTTTTTATCCATTCTAATTTGAAAATCAATTTATAATAAAATAATATTTCAAGACTTTCCTAAAGTTCCCTCCTCCCTCTTATAAAAGGCTACCACCTCTACGCACTTACCTACACCTCTAAAACCCCTTATCAAATAAATATTATCATCAAATAGGCTTCAAACACCCATAAATTTCTCCTATAATACTTACCTTTGGTATAATGCAATTCAATAAAGCGTTTTGGCTCAAATCCAAAGGAGTTACATGATTTTGATGTAACGTCTTCTCTCAAACTCCTTTCAATTATTTTCTTTCTCCAACCCCCTAAACTCTCTTTATTACATTATTTTATAAAAAAAATAGTATCCTAAATATACTAGGATTTTTTTCTGCTAATGTTTCAATTTAAACTTACACACACCTCCATCTAATGGACATAAAACATACTGTTTCTTGTAAGGTGAAATACTGCCACACGAAACGATGATTGTTCAATTTTCTTCTACCACCTATCATGGTGTTCATTATGATGGAACTATGTTTATATATGATATATATTATATTTATTTTGTCTTTATTCTTCTATAATTTTTATTTACAACATACCTTATTCTTTCTATAATGTGTAAATACGATAATTTCATTTGAGGAAGTGTGGACCACCGCCCCCTAAAAGTGATATGACTCATTAATTCCATAAATGGAATGTATAAAGGATGGATTTAATGAACTTATGTAACATAAATAACATAGATATTATACGGGGATTATAATATACCTATGTATAATTTAGTTTTAATTCCATTAATACAACAAAAAAATAAAAGTAGCGTTCATGTGTACGTACGACCTACCGTCTCCATGAACAATGAATTTCATTTCTTATCTCCAAATGTTATGGACTATTATAAATAATTATATACTGGATATATATTATGTTTAAATCATGAATAATATGATGAAGATAAGGGACTTACAACCACATGGATAATTTGCATCAAAACAAGGTTATTTTTGAATCAAGTACCTAACATCGATAAAATGTCTGATATTGACTAAAATAATTAAATCATTGTTAAAAAATGGTAACAAGTGATATAAAATGAATAATAAAATTTAAAAATTTTCTAAATCAAGTATAAATTAACCTAATATTATTATTTAGGAAATTAAAGAATGAATGTGATAAGTCGGACTCAAGGTAAGGGACTTCGTCTCAATCTCTTTTCATTGAGGCGTATTTTGATTTATATACAAACTTATTTTATACATTGTATAATCAATACCTTTAAATTTTAAATTAATTCAACGGGTTTCAAAAGAAATCATTTATTAGGAAGCATTTTACTAAATAAAAAAAGGAATGTTTCTTTTTAACGTACGTGGTGACAACAACATTTTCGCCACCGTAAGCATTATTTGATATTTGGATTCCTATAAAAGTTGTAATGTTTTTAAAAAGAAAAGTAAGTACTATATTCCTTTTTAGGTATTTTCGTATTGAAAATGGTTTTGAGAATAGATTTATTATATCAATATATTGAAATGATGTCTTATGATTTCAATGTGGAAATGATATTTTTCTTTTATGCTTGTTCATGTGTTATGATTATGTTATGGTTCTTGGGAATTGATTATGTATACGGGTGGTTCCATGATAAACCAAGGGTGGATGAGCCCGTGATAGCTCTGAAATGAATTGGTTAATGTAATAAAGGTAATTGTTCTGGTTTATCCTAGGAGATTTAGAAAATATACTATGATGGTTATTCCAAATATAACCATGAAGGTTACTCCCTATGTGGTTGTGGAAGCTACAAATTAAGTATGATATAGATTCCACAAGTTACCTTTATGATTTATGATTGCTATAAAGTTTTCATGATTTTTATTAATTCATGGGTTTATAAATATTCATGGACTAATGTTTTATTTCATTATTTTATCCCTTACTGAGTTTTTATGCACATCCCATGTTTTTTTGAAATATTTTCATAGGGTATAAGGATGTTGAAGATAAAGGAAAAAGTCAAGAATATTTTTATTGAGAAAATAAATCATGTTTTTTAAAGGGGTTTTTTGGTGAAAAAATGGATAATATTTTGATAGTATCCTCTTATATGATTATGGCATGATATGTATTAATAATAGCCCAATTCTTTAATACTCCAGACCTAAAAAGATCCTCGATGTGAATTAAAGTAAAATTATTGACTTATCTCAATATTAAGTAATCTTTTAAGGTTGAGGCCTTATAGTTGAGATCATAGTTTGGTTTAGATAAATTTATGGTCTAGTATATTTTTAATATAATATCCATAAATTATTTTTACTTTATGGTCAAATTGAAATATCATTTGAGGATTACCATGTTGCTTCATCTAAGATATATATGTTCATAATCGTTTTCTACAGAGGAAACAAGGAAGTTGTGTGGGGATGACTTCCATAGGAAAACAACCTTCCAAATTAGCAACCTGAGATGGTTAGAATTGAAACTAAAGATTTTGTTGTAGTAATGGAATATTTGAATCAAGCTATAAAAGTAGGTGGTATCCATGCATGAGATCAGCTAAAATAACCATAGAGGAACATATCGGTAGTGGAGCATTTAATAATGCACCATCCTTCATCATTTAGAGGACCATATGATGCTATTCTATCTAAAGAGTGGATTAAATCCCTAGAAAATATTTTTGATGTCATGGGGTGTTCAGAACATCAAAAGGTTAGTCTTGTTATTTACCGTTTTAAAGGTGAAGTCGATCAGTGGTGGTCGATGGTTAAAAATATTAGGGATTGTGAGGAGATTTATGCACTTTATTGGGATGAATTCAAAGGTAGGTTTCTTTATAAATACTTTCCTAAGGTGGTTTGACTTAGGATAGAAAAATAAATATTGGAGTTGAGATAAGAGGATGAATCAGTGGCTGCTTATGAAGAAAAATTCACTATACTGGAAATGTATAATCCAAATTTCATAATGGATCTTGATAGTAAAATCAATTATTTTTACTCAGGATTAAAGCCAAATTTATGAAGGTCATTAGAATCTCGTGAGTTCAAAAGTTATGAAAAACATGTTTGATGTGCGTCGTACGTGGAAATAGAGTTTTCCAATTATTAGGTGTTCTTTGAAAAACAACATAATAAGAATTAGAGGTGGCAGACGAAAGGGAAGAACTCTTCAAAAAAATTTAATGGTAAGAAACTTATGTTTACAGTTTGTGAAAATTGTGGTAAAAAACACACTGGGGAATGGCTTTTTAATTCTAGTAAGTTCTTTAGATGTAGTAAAATGAAACATAAGGCTCATAATTTCACTGAAAAACATTAGGGTAGTGGTAAGAAAAAATACGATTTACAGTCAATAAAATGTTTTTAGTGTAATGAATTGGGTCATTATGAAAATGAGTGTTTGATGAAGAACTCAAATGATGGGAATCAGCTAGACTACAAGTAGAAAGGGGTGGTGAAATCCTTTGCAACCACTTCAAGAGATGTTGGGACATCAAATAAAGTATTATCAGACACATTGTTTGTTTATTCATATTATTACAATGTGTTTTTTGATTCTGGGTCTAGACATTCTTTCATTTCTAAGAAATATTTTAGTAAATTGGGAATCCCATCTTAATAAATGAATCCAAAACTTATTTTAAAAACACTTAGGGGAAATGTTGAGACAAAAAGAAATTATGAGAACCTTAATATCCTTATCTGTATAAATAATCTACCTACAAACCTTATTGTTTTTCCTCTAGTAGAGTTTGATGTTATTTTTGGTATGGATTGGATTTTAGTTTATCATGATAAGGTTGACTACATAGATTAAGAGGTTTATTTTCAAAAAGAATTTTAGTTTGCATACAATAATGATCCCTTAATATTGATAATATATCTAGAAGCTAGGAAACTAGTAAAATATATAAATGAATATTATCTTGCACATATTGTTGAAAATAAAGAAACTATTCAGATTAATGATGTGTGAGTGGTAAATGAGTATCTTGATGCTTTTATTGATGAGTTTCTTGGTATAATACATAATCGAGAAGTTGAATTTACTACTAAATTGATTACTGATGCTAATCCAATTTCAAAACTCCCTTATCTAATGTCTCAAATTGAACTTTTAGAGTTAAAGAAGCAATTGCAGGAGTTATTAGATAAAGGTTTCATTTGACCTAGCACATCACCATGGGGTGCTCCTGTCTTGTTTGTTAAAAATTAATATGGTTCAATGATACTTTACATTGATTATAGAGTCTTGAATAACATCAGAATTAATAACAAGTATCCTTTACCTCATAACGATGATCTATTTGATCAGCTCTAGGGAGGTCAGTATTTTTTGAAGATTGACTTGAGGTCGGTGTACCATCATTTGAAAGTAAAGGTAGCTGACCTTCTGAAGACCACGTTTCATACTAGATACATCCATTATGAATTTTTAGTTATGCCCGTTGGGTTAACCAATGCACTTTCTGTATTCATGGATCTTATGAATAAAATTTTATATGAGTTTTTGATAAGTTTATGGTTGTGTTTATTAACGATATTTTGGTATATTATAAATGTAAAGAGGAGCATTAAAGTCTTTTAAGGGTTGTCTTGCAAACATTAAAAGAAAAGAAAATGTATGGTACATTCAGAAAGTCTGAGTTTTGGTTACAAAAAATTTCATTCCTTGGTCACATTATTTCTAAAGATGGAATACATGTTGATCCAACTAAAACAAAAGTTATTGAAGAATGGCCAAGACCCCAAATATAACCAAGATTTGTATTTTTCTTGGTTTAAGAGGTTATTACTGGAGGTTTGTTGAATTTTTTTCATTGTAATCTAGTCCAATAAATAAGTTAACTCAAAAGGTGTTAAGTTCATCTGGACAAAAGAATGTGATGAATGTTTTTAGGAATTGAAAAGAATGTTATTGAATGCTCTAGTTTTGGAACTCACTACTGGAAATACACTATTTCCCAACGGCTGTGAACCGTTGGGAAAGCCACTCAAACCGTTGGTATATAATATACCAACGGTTCTCTCAACCGTGGGGAAGTAGGCCGTGGGGAAAGATCTTTCCCAACGGTTTACTGCAAACCGTTGGGGTAGGGTGGCAAAAGGCACTCTATCCCAACGGTTCGGATGAACCGTTGGGAAAAACCACATGGGTGACCTCTTTCCCAACGGTTCTAAACCGTTGGTAAAAACTTATTTAGAATTATATTCCAACGGTTTAAAACCGTTGGCATACCCTATGCTGCAAATTGCAGCTCCCTGCAATTTGGTAGCCCCTCTCCCCTGTACATGAGGCACCTCTCATCTCATCAGGCCTCATTTTCACCTCATTTTCGATCCAACTATTGTACCTGTAATAAAATAAAACATACATATACAATTACGAACAAATTCATACACATTTAACATATAATGGATCCTGAAACTATACACATCCATAATTAAATTACAATTCATAAACATACATAATTCATATAGAATTCAATTTAAAATTTAGATGACAATTATATCTGGAATCCGATTGAGACGGGGATGATTGGTACATGTCACATATGACCCATGGATCGTTCTCCTAAAGTTTCAATGGAAACCGAATGCGTTTGGTCGGTTTTGCGTATGCCAGTTCTTTTCACTTATAATCCTACCCATTTTAAACAAAACAGACACAGTTAGAGTGGTGTTGGCCACACTGTGCCTCGGATTGAGGCGGGGATGATTCGTACACCTCACATATGACCCATGGATCGTTCTTCTAAAGTTTCAACGGAAACCGAATGCGTTTGGTCGGTTTTCCGTATGTACTTAAAATGATGTCCATTTTAATCAAAAGAGAGCCACTTAGACTGATCCCGGCCACACCGCGACTCGGATTGAGCCCGAGTGGGCTCGTACATGTCACATATGACTGATGGATCGTTGTGATAAATTATCAACAGATTCGGAATGCGTTTGGTCGGTTTTGCGTATGTCAGTTGTTCTTTTCACTTATAATCCTGTCCATTTTAAACAAAAGATACACAGTTAGAACGGTGTCGGCCACACCGCTCCTCAGATTGAGGCGGGATTGACTCGTACACGTCACATACGACCCATGGATCCTTGTGCTAAAGTATCGACATAGTCCGAATGCCTTTGGTCGGTTTTTCGTATGTCACTTGATGATTTTCACTTAAAATGACATCTTTTTGAAACGAAAGACCGACGCTTTGAGTGGTGTTGGCCACACCGCGTCTCCGATTGTGGCGGGGTTGATTCGTACACGTCAAATATGACCCATGGATCGTTCTCCTAAAGTTTCAACGGAAACCGAATCCGTTTGGTCGTTTTTCCGTATGTACTTAAAATGGTGTTCATTTTAAACAAAAGAGAGCCACTTAGACTTATCGCGGCCACACCGCGACTCGGATTCATCCCGGGTTGGCTCGTATACGTCACATATGACCCATTTATTGTTGGGACAAATTATCAACAGATTCGGAATGCGTTTGGTCGGTTTTCCGTATGCCAGTTGATGCTTTTCACTTAAAATGACGTCCTTTTGAAACAAAAGACGGACACTTTGAGTGGTGCCGGCCACACCGCGTCTCCGGATTGAGCTGAAACCACCGAGAAACATTCTAATTATTATTCGTGACGTGTACGTGCAGACGGCACATCAAGCGGACGTGCGGTTTGCGCGGTACGGCTCAATATTCGTGTTTTAAGTGATGCGCACGCTTCGTAAACGCGCGTGAGGGGGGTCCAAACGGGCCGAACGAAGTCGGAATGGCCTGAAATCAGACGACAAATACGGGACAGTGATTTATGAAGTGTTCGAGTAGACGGCGCATCAATCGGACGTGCCGTGCGCCCGCGGTGACCGACAACACAGTTCTGGTGTCATAAACGGCCAAAACGGGCGTCCAACGGTCAAATTCATAGCGGACGACCTCGGATTGAGCTGAAACCACCGAGAAACATTCTAATTATTATTCGTGACGTGTACGCGCAGACGGCACGTCAATCGGACGTGCGGTTTACGCGGTACGGCTCAATATTTGTGTTTTAAGTGATGCGCGCGCTTCGTAAACGCGCGTGAGGGGGGTCCAAACGGGCCGAACGAAGTCGGAATGGCCTGAAATCAGACGACAAATACGGGACAGTTATTTCTGAAGTGTTCGAGCAGACGGCGCATCAATCAGACGTGCCGTGTGCCCGCGGTGACCGACAACGCAGTTCTGGTGTCATAAACGGCCAAAACGGGCGTCCAACGGTCAAATTCATAGCGGCCGACCTCGGATTGACCTGAAACCACCGGGAAACATTCTAATTATTATTCGTGACGTGTACGAGCAGACGGCACGTCAATCGGACGTGCGGTTTGCGCGGTACGGCTCAATATTCGTGTTTTAAGTGATGCGCGCGCTTCGTAAACGCGCGTGAGGGGGGTCCAAATGGGACGAACGATTTCAGAATGGCCTGAAATCAGACGAAAAATACGGGACAATGATTTCTGAAGTGTTCGAGTAGACGGCGCATCAATCGGACGTGCCGTGTGCCCGCAGTGACCGACAACGCAGTTCTGGTGTCATAAACGGCCAAAACGGGCGTCCAACGGTCAAATTCATAGCGGCCGACCTCGGATTGACCTGAAACCACCGGGAAACATTCTAATTATTATTCGTGACATGTACGCACAGACGGCACGTCAATCGGACGTGCGGTTTGCGCGGTACGGCTCAATATTCGTGTTTTAAGTGATGCGCGCGCTTCGTAAACGCGCGTGAGGGGGGTCCAAACGGGCCGAACGAAGTCGAAATGGCCTTAAATAAGACGAAAAATACGGGACAGTGATTTCTGAAGTGTTCGAGCAGACGGCGCATCAATCGGACGTGCCGTGTGCCCGCGGTGACCGACAACGCAGTTCTGGTGTCATAAACGGCCAAAACGGGCGTCCAACGGTCAAATTCATAGCGGCCGACCTCGTATTGAGCTGAAACCACCGAGAAACATTCTAATTATTATTCGTGACGTGTACGCGCAGACGGCACGTCAATCGGACGTGCGGTTTGCGCGGTACGGCTCAATATTCTGGTTTTAAGTGATGCACGCGCTTCGTAAACGCGCGTGAGGGGGGTCCAAACGGGCCGAACGATTTCAGAATGGCCTGAAATCAGACGACAAATACGGGTGAGTGCTTTATGAAGTGGTCGAGCAGACGGCACGTCAATCGGACGTGCCGTGTGCGCGCGGTGACCGACAACGCAGTTCTGGTGTCATAAACGGCCAAAACGGGTGTCAAACGGTCAAATTCATAGCGGACGACCTCGGATTGAGGCGGGGTTGACTCGTACACGTCTCAAATGACCCATGGATCGTTGTCTTAAAGTATCAACACAATCCGAATGCGGTTGGCCGGTTTTCCGTATGCCAGTTGATGCTTTTCACTTAAAATGACGTCTTTTTGAAACAAAAGACATACACTTTGAGTTGTTCTGACCACACCGCGCCTCGGATTGAGGCGGGGATGATTGGTACACGTCACATATGACCCATGGATCGTTCTCCTAAAGTTTCAATGGAAACCGAATGCGTTTGGTCGGTTTTGCGTATGCCAGTTCTTTTCACTTATAATCCTACCCATTTTAAACAAAACAGACACAGTTAGAGCGGTGTTGGCCACACCGCGCCTCGGATTGAGGCGGGGATGATTCGTACACCTCACATATGACCCATGGATCGTTCTTCTAAAGTTTCAACGGAAACCGAATGCGTTTGGTCGGTTTTCCGTATATACTTAAAATGATGTCCATTTTAATCAAAAGAGAGCCACTTAGACTGATCCCGGCCACACCGCGACTCGGATTGAGCCCGAGTGGGCTCGTACATGTCACATATGACTGATGGATCGTTGTGATAAATTATCAACAGATTCGGAATGCGTTTGGTCGGTTTTGCGTATGTCAGTTGTTCTTTTCACTTATAATCCTGTCCATTTTAAACAAAAGATACACAGTTAGAACGGTGTCGGCCACACCGCTCCTCGGATTGAGGCGGGATTGACTCGTACACGTCACATACGACCCATGGATCCTTGTTCTAAAGTATCGACACAGTCCGAATGCCTTTGGTCAGTTTTTCGTATGTCACTTGATGATTTTCACTTAAAATGACGTCTTTTTGAAACAAAAGACCGACGCTTTGAGTGGTGTCGGCCACACCGCGTCTCCGATTGTGGCGGGGTTGATTCGTACACGTCACATATGACCCATGGATCGTTCTCCTAAAGTTTCAACGGAAACCGAATCCGTTTGGTCGTTTTTCCGTATGTACTTAAAATGGTGTTCATTTAAAACAAAAGAGAGCCACTTAGACTTATCGCGGCCACACCGCGACTCGGATTCATCCCGGGTTGGCTCGTATACGTCACATATGAACCATAGATTGTTGGGAAAAATTATCAATAGATGCGGAATGCGTTTGGTCGGTTTTCCGTATGCCAGTTGATGCTTTTCACTTAAAATGACGTCCTTTTGAAACAAAAGACGGACACTTTGAGTGGTGCCGGCCACACCGCGTCTCCGGATTGAGCTGAAACCACCGAGAAACATTCTAATTATTATTCGTGACGTGTACGCACAGACGACACATCAAGCGGACGTGCGGTTTGCGCGGTACGGCTCAATATTCGTGTTTTAAGTGATGCGTGCGCTTCGTAAACGCGCGTGAGGGGGGGTCCAAACGGGCCGAACAAAGTCGGAATGGCCTGAAATCAGACGACAAATACGGGACAGTGATTTCTGAAGTGTTCGAGCAGACGGCGCCTCAATCGGACGTGCCGTGTGCCCGTGGTGACCGACAACGCAGTTCTGGTGTCATAAACGGCCAAAACGGACGTCCAACGGTCAAATTCATAGCGGACGACCTCGGATTGAGCTGAAACCACCGAGAAACATTCTAATTATTATTCGTGACGTGTACGCGCAGATGGCATGTCAATCGGACGTGCGGTTTGCGCGGTACGGCTCAATATTCGTGTTTTAAGTGATGCGCGCGCTTCGTAAACGCGTGTGAGGGGGGTCCAAATGGGCCGAACGAAGTCGGAATGGCCTGAAATCAGACGACAAATATGGGACAGTGATTTATGAAGTGTTCGAGCAGACGGCGCATCAATCGGACGTGCCGTGTGCCCGCGGTGACCGACAACGCAGTTCTGGTGTCATAAACGGCCAAAACGGGCGTCCAACGGTCAAATTCATAGCGGCCGACCTCGGATTGACCTGAAACCACCGGGAAACATTCTAATTATTATTCGTGACGTGTACGCACAGACGGAACGTCAATCGGACGTGCGGTTTGCGCGGTACGGCTCAATATTCGTGTTTTAAGTGATGCGCGCGCTTCGTAAACGCGCGTGAGGGGGGTCCAAATGGGCCGAACGATTTCAGAATGACCTGAAATCAGACGACAAATACGGGACAGTGATTTATGAAGTGTTCGAGCAGACGGCGCATCAATCGGACGTGCCGTGTGCCCGCGGTGACCGACAACGCAGTTCTGGTGTCATAAACGGCCAAAACGGGCGTCCAACGGTCAAATTCATAGCGGCCGACCTCGGATTGACCTGAAACCACCGGGAAACATTCTAATTATTATTCGTGACGTGTACGCGCAGACGGCACGTCAATCGGACGTGTGGTTTGCGCGGTACGGCTCAATATTCGTGTTTTAAGTGATGCGCGCGCTTCGTAAACGCGCGTGAGGGGGGTCCAAACGGGCCGAACGAAGTCGGAATGGCCTGAAATCAGACGACAAATACGGGACAGTGATTTCTGAAGTGTTCGAGCAGACGGCGCATCAATCGGACGTGCCGTGTGCCCGCGGTGACCGACAACGCAGTTCTGGTGTCATAAACGGCCAAAACGGGCGTCCAACGGTCAAATTCATAGCGGCCGACCTCGGATTGACCTGAAACCACCAGGAAACATTCTAATTATTATTTGTGACGTGTACGCGCAGACGGCACGTCAATCGGACGTGCGGTTTGCGCGGTACGGCTCAATATTCGTGTTTTAAGTGATGCGCGCGCTTCGTAAACGCGCGTGAGGGGGGTCCAAATGGGCCGAACGATTTCAGAATGGCCTGAAATCAGACGACAAATACGGGACAGTGATTTCTAAAGTGTTCGAGCAGACGGCGCATCAATCGGACGTGCCGTGTGCCCGCGGTGACCGACAACGTAGTTCTGGTGTCATAAACGGCCAAAACGGGCGTCCAACGGTCAAATTCATAGCGGCCGACCTCTGATTGACCTGAAACCACCGGGAAACATTCTAATTATTATTCTTGACGTGTACGCGCAGATGGCACGTCAATCGGACGTGCGGTTTGCGCGGTACGGCTCAATATTCGTGTTTTAAGTGATGCGCGCGCTTCGTAAACGCGCGTGAGGGGGGTCCAAACGGGCCGAACGAAGTCGGAATGGCCTGAAATCAGACGACAAATACGGGACAGTGATTTCTGAAGTGTTCGAGCAAACGGCGCATCAATCGGACGTGCCGTGTGCCCGCGGTGACCGACAACGCAGTTCTGGTGTCATAAACGGCCAAAACCGGCGTCCAACGGTCAAATTCATAGCGGACGACCTCGGATTGAGGCGGGGTTGACTCGTACACGTCTCAAATGACCCATGGAACATTGTCTTAAAGTATCAACACAATCCGAATGCGTTTGGCCGGTTTTCCGTATGCCAGTTGATGTTTTTCACTTAAAATGATGTCCTTTTGAAACAAAAGACATACACTTTGAGTTTTTCCGACCACACCGCGCCTCAGATTGAGGTGGGGATGACTCGTACACGTCACATATGACCCATGGATCGTTGTCCTAAAGCATCAACACATTTTGAATGCGTTTGGTCAGTTTTTCGTATGTCACTTTTTGTTTTCACTTAAAATCTTATGGAAATTCATATAGAATATTTTTATATCATATTTAGTATGGATTAGATTTTAGTTGATCGTGCTATGAAACATTTCGGAGCTAATGAAATTAAGGAAGGTGGAGGGGCTGTCCGGGGGGGCTGTCCGGGGACCAAGGAGGAGGGTGGGGGGGCTGTGCGGGGTCTGTCCGGGGGGTGTTTGGGGGTTGTTCAGGGGGTTGTCCGGGGTTGTTCAGGGGGCTGTCCGGGGGTTGTTCAGGGGGTTGTTCAGGGGGTTGTCCGGGGGTGTTCAGGGGGCTGTCCGGGGGGTGTTTGGGGGGTTGTCTGGGGTCCAAGGGGGGGTGGGGGGGTTGTCCGGGGTCCAGGGGGGGGGGGGGGGGTTGTCCGGGGGGCTGTCCGAGGGGCTATCCGGGGTCCAGGGTGGAGGGTTGGGGGCTGTACGGGGGGCTGTCCAGGGGGCTGTCCGCGGGGGCTGTCCGGGGGGGCTGTCCGGTGGGTGTCCGGGGGGCTGTTCGGGGACCAAGGAGGAGGGTGGGGGGGCTGTGCGGGGTCTGTCCGGGGTTGTTTAGGGGGCTGTCCGGTGGTTGTTCAGGGGGTTGTCCGGGGTTGTTCAGGGGGTTGTACGGGGGGTGTTTGGGGGGTTGTCCGGGGTCTAAGGGGGAGGGTGGGGGGTTGTCCGGGGGGCTGTCCGGGGGGCTATCTGGGGTCCAGGGTGGAGGGTTGGGGGCTGTACGGGGGGCTGTCCAGGGGGCTGTCCAGGGGGCTGTCCGCGGGGCTGTCCGGGGGGTGTTTGGGGGGTGTTCGGGGTCCAAGGGGGAGGGGGGGTTGTCCAGGGTCCAAGAATGAGGGGGGTTGTCCAGGGAGTTCTCAAACACACAACCACTAAAAGACAACAACATCCATAAAAACAGAAAATATATAAAAATAACTCAACTCCAATACTATACTACGAGTCTAGATAAAACCAACAACTAGAATAGATTAAACATCAAATCTCAAGTCAAAAATGTAACGGATCAATATGTCCCACATCAGATTCACCATCTCCATCATCATCATCATCATCGCCCTCGTCATCGTCCTCGTCATCGTCCTCACCCTCCACAGCGCCTTCCTCCTCGCCTTCGCCCTCCTCCTCGCCCTCCTCATCTCCCTCCTCTTCCGCATCAGACTGCTCGCCATCATCATCTTCAAGCTGGACATCGGCCTGACCACCACTGGAACTGCCACCTGGTGCACCATATATAGAATGTATCGACGACATGTATTCATCAATCGCTGGGCTGGCCTCTGCTGGAAGTGTTGGACGTAGAACTTCAATAAATTTCATAAATGCACTGTTTGCCCTAGCAGACTGTTCTGCCGTCTCTGTGGCCCCTTTCTCAGCCTGTTCTGCCTGTGCCCTAACTTTCTGCAGCTCGGTGGCATTACAACTCGTACCTGAGGCAGGCCAATACCTCGTCGGGGATATCCTAGGTCGGCAACGTACTCTGCCAGAATGATCCTCTCCCAACACCTGATGTAAGTGATCAGATGGCCCAAAATTGTCTGCTTCTTGGGCATCGAGGGCCTCTAAAGCATCCTGTTACAAATATAAATATAATATTAAGTTACGAAATAGATATTAAAATATAAAATCAACAGATTAAAACTTACAATCTTCTGCTGAGTCGCTTCATTGACAGCACGTCCATCCTTTTTTCGTCTACTCGAGCAAAACAGTTTTGCTCGAGGCACACGTCCTTCAATATTTTGTACTTGCCTCTACAATGACATTGAAAACAAAATTTATATAAAGACTTCAGCAAATAATTAAATAATTGAGGAAACAAAAGAAAATGTAAGTCGTAAAGAAAACTTATAAACAATTTTCATACCTGCTGCCTCTCATGATCCGGCATCGTCGTGCGTCCTAGTGTATGGAGGTATTTTTTTGCATCAATGTTTTTTTTATTTTTTCCAGATGATTCCTAAATAAAATTCGATAATGCAAAGGATAATATTAATGCAAAACTTGAAAGTTATTATTTAAATACCTCAAATGTAATTCATACCTTAAACTGGGTACTCATCCAATGAGTAATCATCTGACGATACTGCTCTATAGGACAATCATCCATGACTGGTACCGCCTCTAACTCAGTGCCAACTCTAGCACGCCAGCCAATATACAGCTCATGCTTGTAGGCTCTCCAAAGCTCACCTAAATCCTTTAGACGTTCCAGTCATACACCCTCACCATCAGGAAAATTAAATCGAAGCTGAAATGAAAATATTAATTTATATAAATACAAAAAAAATTCATGGCATTAAATACAACAGATTTTTTACCCATATCTCTGCCCAAGCTCTATCTTTGACCTCATGTGGCAAATGTCTCCACGACAGCGGGCTGACGGGAATGATGTCGGAGTATTTGGCAAGCGTCGCCATAAAACTCCGACATTGCTGCCCTATTTTCTCAACCATCTGATTGTCTTCATTATATTCCACCATAACCTGTGTGCGACGGTTCCACACCGAACGCATGCGTGTACGGCCCCGCCCCCGCCTCCTGTCAGTAGATGTATCTGTCATGAAAGAAAAACAAATATTTTATCAAAACATGTTATAATGAAAATAAATATTGCTATAAAAATTTGATAGGGTTTTATAAATATACCTGTGCTAGTCTGATCAATGAGTGGCGCCGGATCCACAGAACCTGATGGAACACCCTCTGGTGGAACAGGAGTCGAAGACGATGGAATATAAAAGCTCGGAGAGACAGAAGTAGAAGGAAAAGAAGATGGAACAACTGTATGACCTGATGCTGACTGAGGAGTGGGAATCATCATGGGATGTGAAAATGATGGGGCAGAAGATGCAGAAGGTAGCGAAAACATGGGAGGTCTAAATATCCCGTGTGTCCCTAACGACACACCGGGATCAGAATGTGGGAAGGCTGAAATGTCAGTGGGAGGGGCAGGGTCTAGTCGGGCACGCGCAGCTCTATGTCCACCTCTGGTACGAACCCTCCTCGTACCACCGGCCTGAGTACTAGGACCAGTACTAGGATCCTCGTCGAATAAATGTCGACGTAATGGTGGATCCTACAAAAAAGTTTACAAAAAAAATTAATCACATGACATTATTTATTCTGTAAATATATATATATATATATTTGAAATAAAGTACTCACTGTAGGCACTAATGGTGGAATGCCCATCTCCTCCATCCGACGATTGTTCTCCGCCATTTTTTTTCTTCGTCTCTCTTCAATTGGCTTCATTTCCTGCATTGGAAAACAAATATGTAATTAATTAGAAAAATAAAATTAATGTTTAAACCAAAAAACTAAATATATGAGGGAATGAGGGGATTCATTGGTAATTTAGCTATCAATTGTTTTAGAAGAGCTTGAATGAATTTAATAAAACATACAAGTTGTAATGTTCACCAAGTTAGAAATATTGTTTGATTTGGTTTGAATACAGTTCAATTCCAAATTAGAAAATGCAATTCAAATAAAAAAGCAACCAATAAACATTGAAAATTCACATAACGGTCAAGTCAGCTAAAACATATTTGTGATCAATACTAAATAAATATGAATATTACCAACCTTAACAACCCAACTCGAGGTAAACCAAAAGAATTGAGAACATGGATGAATGATTCTATATATTTCCAACCACAACTTCAGGTTCACAATCAACTCTGACAATTGAGCTATTGGAGTCATCAAAAGAAATAAATGGATTGGTTCCAATGGCAATAGGGACAGTGTCAATTCCATCATCAGCATCATCAAAAATATGTCTTGGAATTACTTCAACTACGACACCAAATTCTGGTTGAAGTTTATCTTTGACATAAAAAACTTGTTTAGCCATTGATGCCAACACATATGGTTCTTCAGTTGCAAGAGTGCGGGTCATATTAATTACTCGAAATCCACAATCATCAATAAATGTGCCATTTCTCGTCATCGAATCAAACCAATGGCATTTCATCATTGTGACTCTTCCATGAGAGTAATAATCCAATATTATTATTTTCTCAACGACTCCATAATAACCCACATTTTCAAGTCGCGGTCTACTATCTGATGCACCGGCATAACAATCTGTTGTGGCAGTAACCATAATACCATCATGTTGTGTTCTCATGTTTTTGGCTCGTTCAGTGACAATAAATCTGTACCCATTGATAACAATTGATTTACAGTCACGAACCACGGTATTAGGACCAAAAGCCAAAGCTCTTATTTCCTCAGATACAGAGTCAGCAGACAAACTCAATACCTGCAATATAAATGACAGTTAAACTTAAGTAAATATTGAAATAATTAATTTAAACAGTAATATTTTTACCTTCAATTTTAACCAAGAAGAAAACTCTTTGCTATGCAAAGTCTCTCTCCTTCTCAAAGATAAAGAACGATGCTTCCTATTTATCATTGTTTTATGTTCCCTGTAGATAAAAAAATATGAATAGTTTAATAGATATATATGTAAGATATACATATTCAATTTTGTTACCTGATATAGTCATCGAACAAATCACAGTTGAACAAAACTGTGCGATGTGCCATCTCCCGCTCTTCATGGCTTAATGTCTTCAATGTATATGATCTAGGAATTCCTCCTGTTTGAGGAAGTGATGGAAAACTGGGTTCAATTTGCTCATACTGTTCTTCTTCATTTCTCATTGGTCTGTTCATTCTTGTAGTAAGATCAGACAAATACATTGAACAGAAATCCATACATTCTTGAGCTAAGTAACCGTTCACGATAGAACCTTCGGGATGATTCTTGTTTCGAACATAAGACTTTAATGTGAACATATTTCTTTCAGTTGGATACATCCAACGAAAAGAAACAGGTCCTCCGAGAAGTATTTCAGTTGGAATATGGACAGTCAGATGCAGCATGCATGTGAAAAATGATGGGGGAAATATTTTCTCCAACTCACACAAAATTAATGGGGCATCTGTCAACATTTTTTGCAAGAAAGACTTGGACAACTTCTTAGCACAAAGATCTCTAAACAAATGGCACAACCGAATAACACCCACCCTTACATTATTGGACAAAAGATGACAAATTTCTATTGGAAGCAACTCATGCAGTAGAACGTGATAATCATGAGTCTTCAAAGATTTTAGCTTCAACTCTCTTCTGTTGACCCGTTTAGATATGTTGCTTGAATAGCCATCAGGAACTCTAATAGTCTCTAATACTTCCAAAAATTGTTTTTTTTTCAGTAGGTGTCATCACATAAGAAGCACATGGAAGTTGCCATTTATTTTCACTGATACGCACAGGATGCAATTCTGGTCTGATGCCCCAATCCACCAAGTCACGTCGAGATCGTAAATCATCTTTTGTCTTCCCCTTGACATTTAGAAGAACTGAAAGCAACATTTCACATATATTCTTTTCAATATGCATTACGTCTAAGCAATGACGTAGCAAATTGGTTGACCAATAAGGCAAATCAAAAAAGATACTCCTCTTCCTCCAATTGTAACAGGTTTCTGTGGAAACATTCTTTCTCTTTCCAGATTTCATTTGACCCTTCCCGAATGAAAAACTGAAATCTTTCAATTCATTAAGCACATCAGTTCCAGACATACGCTGAGGTGGATCATCGGTCTCTATAGTATTATCAAATCTTCGACGATTCATTCTATATGGATGATCCTTTGGCAAAAATCGTCGATGTCCCATAAAACTGAAACTACAACGATGTTTCAGTCTTCTGGATCGTGTATTCTTCATACAAACTGGACATGACAGTTTCCCCTTCGTGCTCCATCCAGACATCATTGCATAAGCCGGAAAATCATTGATTGTCCACATAAGCGCAGCGCGCATCTGAAATATGTCTTTCGAACATGCATCGTATGTGCGCACACCCACATCCCAAAGAAGCTTCAACTCTTTTATTAAAGGTTGCATGTATACATCAATATCAATGCCGGGATCAGAAGGACCAGATATGAGTATACTCATGAAAGTGAAAGATTTTTTCATACACAACCATGGGGGAAGATTATAAATGTGCATAAAAACGGGCCATGTGCTGTGCGAAGTAAGCATCTGCCCAAACGGATTAAAACCATCGCATGAAAGACCCAGCCTCACATTACGCACGTCAGCTGCAAAATCAGGATGTCGAGCATCAAATCTCTTCCATGAAAATCCATCTGCAGGATGAACCAACTCATCATCAGTCTTCTTTCTCTCGGTATCATGCCATCTCATTTTTATTGATATGTCATCAGACATAAAAAGATTCTGGAGTCTGGGGATCAATGGAAAGTGCCAAATTACTTTCTGTGGAACGCGGGATGGTGTTCCATCAGATTTTGACTTCCAGCGGGATGTGCCACATTTTATACATTCATTTCGTTCAGCGGTTTCCTCCCAGAATAAACTGCAATATTTCGGGCAAGCATGAATTTTGTTTCTTGAAAATCCAAGTTCCTCAACTAACTTCCATGCCATATAGTGGTTTGAGGGAATATCTGCATCATCTGGAAGTAAATCCTTCAAGAGGGTAAGAATGTAATCGATTGCTGTATTAGAAATCCCATACATAGTTTTCCCATGAAATAATCGGATTAAAAATTCCAGCTTTTTCATTTTATCGCATTGTCGATATACTGGAGTCGTGGCAGCATCATTCAATTTTTTCACCCTATCAATATCATCATTTTCACTAGATGCATCAGCTGTCCTCATATCGAAGTCTTCTTGAGTCTAAATCCTTTCTTTTTCATGATGACGAATAAAAGGAAACCGATCATCTAACAAATTCTCCATTCCAGTCTTTTCATTTCGATCATCACCAATTTGAGATTTCGTTTTCTCCCCATTGTGATACCACAGAAAGTAGTTTGCTTGAAACCCATTTTTGGTTATGTGGTAGCTGACTTCTTCACGGCTCAACCAAGGTCTACCAACACAATTGGAACATGGGCAGTGTATGCGACCACTATCTGAAGCATTGTGAAATGCAAAATCTATAAAGCTCTCCAAATTGTTTTGAAAATCGTCTGAGATCCGATCGGTTTCATACATCCAACTTCTGTCCATTCTGTAAAAAGAATTTATATAAGTCATTTTGTCATAAACAATTCAATAGGCATTAACTATAATAGAAAATACATTTAAGTAAACGATAAAGGATAATCAAGGTATCAACTACACATGTCAAAAAAACATACAAATGTGTTATTGAAAAAATGTAAAACCAACAAGAACTTAATGTGTAATATCACATAACAGCATGACTCATCCCATAACCATATTAGTAGGGTATCATGAACATGAATAACATCAACCTTGTGCCATCCTCCTACCCTACATGACCCCAACCACATGCCACATCTTATTATAGCCTTATCACATCACACCTCACCGAAAAACACTAGGGAAATCATAGTACATCTCACCTGAAGACACATGGACAATCACATCGCATCTTGCCTAAAAACACATGGTCAATAACTTTTGAAGGAAGAGTAGGGAAGACATGGTAGCTATCCAAACATATAACCACCATCCTAGATATTAGAAAAAATACTCATAACTCAAAACCTCTGATCGTTGGTAAGTTTATCCAACTCTGGTTGGGAATGTGTAGAAATAACATAAAAATACATGATATATAGATAGCACAAAATACTCAACCTATGGGTTCACATTAACTACATAATCACACACTTCACTACTACCATAAAACACATAAACCACACCACCACCACACAAGACGCATAGCATTGGAATATAATTCTACATTCAATAAGTCTATCTATGGAATTATCATAAGAATCCATGTATCAATTGGAATATAATTCTACATTCAATAAGTCTATCTATGGAATTATCATAAGAATCCATGTATCAATTGGAATATAATTCTACATTCAATAAGTCTATCTATGGAATCCCTCCCTTGGATCCATGTATCACCCATGGCTTAATCAATATTCAAAGAAATGAGTCTATCCGTGGAATTCCACTGTGAATCCATTTATCACATAAAGCGTATAAGTTAATAGAAACAAGATTATATACCTGGCATCCTAATAGAATCCATGTATCACTATTTACTATTAATCATTTAATGAATTCCATTTCATTTAAACAATTCATTAAACATACCATGGTCAAAAACAAAGGTATTTAATACAACTCACCTCAAAATGGCGACTCAATCAAATAATAACCTGAAAAGAATGAAGCTTCATTTACTCATGTTGTAATGACAAGATAATGAGATTCCCTTGCTTAATCAATCAATTCCATATCATGGTCTCAACATAACTCATAATGGCTAGCAATTCAATGAAAATTCAAGCACTCACATGGGAATTTTTAATAGAACACTCCTAACAAGACTATAAAGATATCACATGCATTAGTTATAATATATCTAACATGGTAACATAAAATATAAGATAAATTCAATCCAATTTCATAGATTCATAGCATAGTCTCTACTTTACTCACATTGGCAAGGCAATACAATTAAAACATGTGTTAAAAAATAATTGGCATTCATGTGTTAAAAGGGGAATGCAAACCATGTTCAAGGGGTAAAATCCAAAAAGGAATTTTCAAGAAAACTCACCCTTAGGCTGGTCCGGCGGGCAGTAGCTCCAAAATCACCTAAACTGATGGGAAAAAATAAATAGGTTTAAATACTATCCAAACATTTGAATACGTTTTCAGATAAAGAAGAAGAATAACCTGAAGAAGACCTGGAAGATTCAAGGCCGGCAGTACCTCCAAAATCGCCTAAATCGGCTGCTGCTCCCATTTTAGGGTTGTGTATCGCGAATGGGGGAGAGAACAGGCGGCTGGGAATTTGGGGAGAACCTTTGCCAACGGTTCTTAAAAACCGTTGGCATATGTTGTTCTATCCCAACGGTTCTAGAGAACCTTTGGGAAAGACCTTATCTATACCAATGGTTCTCATGAACCGTTGGCAAAAACCTCCCCCAAAGCCATCTATCCCAACGGTTCATGAGAACCATTGGGAAAAAACCTCCCAGAGACATCTATGCCAACGGTTCTAATGAACCGTTGGGAAAAACCTCCATCAAACCGTTGGTATGTAACTGTTGGGAAAAACCAGCATTCCAGTAGTGACTGCCATCCAGAAATGGTTTATTTGTTATCAATAGTGATGATTTGTTGAAAGGACTTGGTTGTGTCCTAATGAAGAATGATCATGTAATTTCTTATACTACATGTCAGTTGAAAACTCATGAGTTAGATTAACCTACACATGATTTGGAATTAACTACTTTTGTTTTTGATTTAAAATTTGGAGGCATCTTCTCTATGGAGTAAAATGTAAAATATATTCTGAACATAAAAGTTTGAAGTATATATTTAATTAGAATTAACTGAACATGAGACAGAGAATATGGATGGAGTTAATCAAGGAATATGATTGCACGATTCATTTCAATCGTAGAAAAGTGAACAAAGTGGTTGATGCTTTGAGTTAGAAAAGTAATGCTATATTAACCATGTTAAGTTTTGAACTTGACCCTTTGATAAATGATTTGATGAAATTTGGTATGGAAGTTGCTGGTGCAAGAAAATTCCTCTGTTTTATCGTAGGTTTCAGTACAATCATCTCTATTAGATAGAATAAATAAAGAATATAAGGAAGAAAATTAGTTTCCAAAAAAGGTAAAATTGGTTCAAAAGGGTAGGTTACCTAAATTTAACATTCATAAAGACTGTGTTTTGAGGTTTCGAAAGAGATTATGTGTGCCTTGTGATTCACAGTTGAATAAAGTGTTGTTATGTGAATCTTATAATTTTCTATTTTCAGTTCATCCTGGAAGTACTAAGATGTATAGAGATCTTCAAGAGTATAACTGGTGTGATGGAATAAAAAGCGATATTTCTAAATTTACCATAAGATGTTTGATTTTTAAATAGGTTAAATCAGATTGGAAACTACTGAAAGGGATGCTTTGGCCTTTTCCAGTGCCAAAGTGGAAATAGGAAAATGTGTCCATGGATTTTTTAGTGGGATTACCGAAGACATCTCCAAGTAATAATAAAATCTAGTTCATTGTTGATCAATTCACTAAATTTGCTCATTTTATTCCTATTAAAGATACACAGTCTCTAGATCAACTTAATCGGTTGTATCTTAAAGAAATAGTCAGGTTACATGGAGTTCCTCTATCCATTGTATCTGATCGTGATCCCATGTTCACTTATAACTTTTGGAAAGGCCTTCAGAAGTAATTAAGAAGTGAATTAAATTTCAGTACAACTTTTCATCCTCAATTAGATGGGTATTCTGAATGAAAAATTCATATCTTAGAGGACATGATACGTGCTTGTTTAATGGATTACCAGGGAAGTTGGGATCAACATCTTTCTTTGGTTGAGTTTTTTTTATAATAACAGTTTTCATTCCAGTATACAGATGGAACCATTTGAGGTATTATATAAAAATCAGTATCGAACTCTAGCTTTTTGGGATGAAGTAGGTGATGGGAATTTTATGGGATGAGAATCTGTAAAAGAGATGGAATAAAAAATTGATTTTATTCAGAAGCACATAATGATAGATCAAAGCAGGTAGAAAAGTTATGTGGATGACTGAAGGAAGGATCTTTCTTTTGATGTAGGTGATCATGTCTTTCTAAAAATTTTTCCATGTAAAAGTGTTATATACTTTTGTAATAAGGGAAAGTTGAGTCCACGGTTCGTTGGACCCTATGAAATCCTAGAGAAAGTTGGATAAGTTGCCTACAAAGTGAACTTACCTCCAAGTTTATCCTAGGTACACATTTTTTTTCATGTTTCAATGTTGAGAAAGTATTTTTTGGATCTATTTCATGTTTTGAGTCCAAAGGTAGTTTAGTTGGAAGAGGATATTTCTTTTTAGCAACAACTAATACAGATTCTTGACAATTGATAGAAAGTGTTACGAAATAAGGTGATTCATTAGGTTAAGGTTTTTCAAAAAAACCATATGGTTGAAGAATCAACATGTTAATCTAAAAACGAAATGAGGGATAAATTCCCCCCACTTATTTGATAAGTGAATGAAATTGTGAGGATGCAATTTCCAAAAAATGGAAAGATGTAACATCCCAGGTATTTATAGAATAATACATTTTAATATCTATTAACATTTTTGAATTAAATATAAATTTTAGTTTAAAGGGTACACTATGTATGATAGTGTTCCTAACACGCATCAATGGGTTTCTCTAAAATCTTATGTTGCACACAACACTGAGTTATACCAAAAAATAATACAACAATAATATTATTATTTTAAATGGAAGTTAATGCATAGCCTTTGTATTGGCGGAAATAAACAGAATTAACTATATTATGATTTTACATATTTGTTAAATGTTTTTAAATTCATCTAATGAATTTTAGAGGCTTAAAATGAGAATGAATCCAATTTTAAGCATAAAATACTCTAATATAGTTAAAAGGTCATTTTACCGCCTTTTGATGGTGAAACCTATTTAAAAATAGTTTTTGTCAAATTTATATGTTTTATTTGATAAAATAAACTTATTATTTGGAAGTGGGGCATCAAAATTTACCTTTTTTGAAATTCTGGCATTTTTTTGATGAAATTCATATTTTAATTAATAGTTAAAAATAATACATTTTAATTCAAAAATTCATTTTTGTCTAATTTATTTATATATTTATGTTATCATTTTATTAGGTTTTAAAGTATAATTAGATTATGTTTTTATCATTTAATCTAATTTTGGTAATTGGAAGTAATACACATTTAAATTGGACATAAAAACATGTCAATCTTTTGAAAGTTTTTACTTCTTCAAAACCCGATTTCTAGTTTTGACAACGAAAATTAATTTTAAATTAATTTCTACTAATTATATGTTTTTTATTTGAAAAAATGGATTCCATATTTGGAATTATAAGTTCCAAATTGTGTAAATTGATACCTTTTATTTTTGGACATTATGAATAGCAACTTCAATAATTATTTTTATTTACCGTGGTTAAAGGGTAAATTAGGTAAATAAGGGTAAAAAATAATATTATAATAATATAAAACTACCCTAACATGTTTATTAGTCCAATTTTATGAGATATTACCAACCATTAGAATCCTTGGGTCAATTTTAGGACCTCATAGAGCCACTTTGGTGTGATAAGAACATGTTATAATAATTAATTTAAAGTGAAGAGAAATATATCATAAACATGTATCTTTTTAATAAAACAATTTTAATATGGGGTTATATAAATGATATATATAAATATTAATATAAATCATAAATATAAAAAATTTTCCAACATAATGTTATTTTATTTATATTTTCTAGATATTAACTAAATAAATTTATTTATGACAGAATGATGATGCAATGATTAGCTTATTAATGAAAGGTTCAAATAAATGATATTATAAATATTAAAATAAATGTAATTTGAACATTTTGATGCCATAAATTAATTTTATGGATGATTATGATATTCTATATTTGAGTTAATTTAGTTTGTTTTAATGTATCAAGTTTTTATGACTAAAAATGATCAATTACTAAATAGTGTCAAAATTGACATAAATGAGTTTTTAAGACAAATACTATTATATTAAATGATATATTAGTCATAAAAAACTTAGATTCGTCCAAGTAACTTATATAATGTTAAAAACGTAATTAATTATCCACTTGATGTTCTTTTGGCATTTTATAGTAACCATATTTATTATATAGTGTAAAAATACAAGAAGACATGGTAAGAGTTAAGTTATTTAACTAAGGATTAAGGCCAAAAGATAAGGTTAAATTTGTAACATAAACATGTCTAAAACCTATTTTTTGAGAGGATTTAGACCCACACTCATATTATCCATGAAATATATCACTTTGGAGCCATTATAATTTGAAGATAAATTCATAATGAAATAATATTTCAAGACTTTTCTAAAGTTCCCCTCCTCCCTTTTATAAAAGGACACCACCTTTACGCACTTACTCATACCTATCAAGCCCCTTGTATTGTCTAAATTATACTCAAATAATCTTAAAAACCCCCTAACTTACTATTATAAGCCTTATATTTGGTATAAGGAAATTCAAGAAATCATTTTGGATCAAATCAAAAGTAGTTACCCAATTTATAGGTAACGTCTTCTCTCAAGATCCTTTCAAATATTTTCATTTTCCAACCCCCTAACCTCTATTTATTCCACTATTTTATAACAAAACCAGTATCCAAAATATACTAGGATATTTTTATGATAAGGGTTTGTCCTATAATTACACACACCTCTATCTAATGGATATAGAACATATTGTTTCTGTGTATGACGAACTACAACCTCATGAAATGATAATTGTTCAGTTTTCTCCTACCACCTATCATGGTGGCCATTATGATGAAACTCTATTTTTATATGATATATATTATATTTATATTGTCTCTATTCTTCTATAAAATTTATTTACAGCATAAATTTATGCTTTCCATAATGTGTAAATACAATAATTTCATTTGAGGAAGTGTGGACTACCGCCCCCTCAAAGTGATATAACCCGTTCATGCCATACATAGATTTCGTCACATACCACTATAGGAAAATAGGCATTTCAGGGCGGTTTTAAAAACCGCCACGAAATAGCTTTCAGGCCGGTATTTCACGACGGTTTTTAAAACCGCCGCAAAATGTGTAATTTATTATTTTTTTTGAGGATTAGCGGCAGTTTTTTAAAAAACCGCTGCAAAATTGCAGTGGTTTGGGTAAAACCACTGCGAAATGAAAAGAAAAAAAATAAAAAAACACGAGAAACCCCAAAATCACTAAAATGACTATAACTTTTGATCTGGGTGTCTGTTAGAACGCCACAAATAGTCAAATCGAAGCTCATGAAGGGATATAGATTCACGTGTAATAAAAATTGTGAGACGATTTAAGATGTGAAAGATATGAGAGTTATAAGAAAGTTGAAAAAAGTTATCCAACTTCAAACGACCATAACATTCACTCCGGGTGTCCGTTTGGGCTCTACCACATATCAAATCAAAGCCAGCGAAGAAAGCTACGCACTAGTTTGACACAAGAAAGCTTCTATCGTACTTTTCAACCCCAAAAACCCCTCCGAAGGCCTTTGAAACCCCGTTTTCGTCACCGGTGTCCCATCGAACTTGTCTTCAAACAGACCTAACTTTAGACTCGTGTGTCAGTTCAGACTCTTCCACCTACCAGATCGTAGTTCGTTCCATAAGTATCAGTTTGACTGGTCGTGGTGCCCACATGGACTCTTTGATCATAAGTTATGGCCTTTCTAGTGGGTATCGGGTTTGTTATGTTTTTCAATGCCTCGTTTCTAGCACCCGTTCCACGTTAGTTTTTTTTAAATGGTCGTAACTTCGGATCCGCCAGTCCATTCGGCCTCTTTCACCTATCAGCTCAAAGATCGTTTTAGGATCTTTGATTTGACTGGTCGCGGATCTAGAACGGACTCTCGGATCATAAGTTATCTCCGTTATTGTGAGTCCAATGTTTTTGTCACTTTATGTCCTTTTTGACGGGTTTTAACAGTTGCTCCATTTATTACTGTTTATTTGGGTTTCCATGACTTGTTATCTTTATCAATGGTTTTTTGTGGGTTATTATGATGATTATGTTGAATTCTTAAGGGGTTTTCCAGAGTTTTCATGAGTTTTCATGCGTTCTCATGCTTTCTAATGCTTCCTTCTTCAAGCTTCTCCATCTGTTTTCATGTGTTTTCATAATTTTTCATCCCTATCACGCCTATTCGTACTTTTTCATGTGTTTCATTTATTATTTATTATTTATTATTTATAATATACTTTAATTTATTTATTATCTATTATTTGTTACTGGTTATTTATTATTTATTATTTATATTTACTTATTATTTATTATTTGTTATTTGTTATTTATTAATTATTATTTATTATTATTAATAATAATATTTGTTACTCATCATTTAATATATATTATATATTATATATTATATATTATTATTTACTGTTTATTATTTATTGTTTATTATTTATTATTTATTGTTTATTATTTATTGTTTATTGTTTATTATTTATTATTTATTATTTATTATTTATTATTTATTATTTATTTATTTATATTTATTAATTACGTGCTATTTATTATTATTATTTAATATTTAATATTTAATATTTAATATTTCTTATTTATTAGTTATTATTTCTTATTTCTTATTTATTATTTATTATTTATTATATATGTATTATTATCTATTATTAATTGTTGTTTATTATTTATTATTTATTATTTTATTTTATTCATTATTTATTATTATTTATTTATTATTACTTATTATTTATTATTATTTATTATTTATTATTTATTATTTGTTATTTATTATTTATTATTTATTGTTTATTATTTATTATTTATTATTTATTATTTATTATTTATTATTTATTATTTATTATTTATTATTTGTTATTTATTATTTGTTTATTATTATTTATTATTTGTTTACTATTATTTATTATTTATTATTTATTATTTATTATTTATTTTTTGTTATTTGTTATTTGTTATTTGTTATTTGTTATTTATTATTTATTGTTTATTATTGTTTATTATTATTTATTATTATTTATTGTTTCTTATTTATTATTATTTATTTATTATTTATTTATTTATTTATTATTTATTATTTATTATTTATTATTTATTATTTATTATTTATTATTTATTATTTATTATTTAATATTTATTATTTATTATTTTAATTTCGTAATTTATTATTTATTATTTATTATTTATTATTTTAATTTCATAATTTTATTATTTTATTATTTTATTTTCATAATTTTATAATTTATGGAAATATTATTAGAATTTATTTGTTATTTATTATAATAAATAGAAAATAATAATAAATAACTCAATAAATAACTAATAAATCAATAATTATTAATTATTAATTATTGGTTATTAATTATTGATTATTGATTATTGTTTAATTATTTTTGAGTTTATATCTACTAGTTATGTATTTTTTTTTTCAATTAGTACATATCAGTATATTAATTTTTTTTATTAACCACATGACGAGCTTGCTGGAGTGGTAAAGTCTTTGGAAAATATGCAAGAGGTTAGGGGTTCAAATCTCCTCAAACGCAGTATTTTTTTATATTGCATGGGCATGTGTATGCATGCATGTACGAATTAAATAAAGTAATACGAAATAAATAAAATAAATAAATAAAATATGAAATAAATAAATAAAATAAGAAATAAATACAATAATAAATAAATAAAATAAATAAAATAAGAAATAAATAAAATAAATAAAATAAATAAAATAGATAAAATAGATAAAATAGATAAAATAGATAAAATAGATAAAATAGATAAAATAGATAAAATAGATAAAATAGATAAAATAGATAAAATAGATAAAATAGATAAAATAGATAAAATAGATAAAATAGATAAAATAGATAAAATAGATAAAATAGATAAAATAAATAAAATAAATTAAACAAACGGTGCATTTCATTTATTATCTCCATAGTGCACGCCCTACCGTCTCCATAAACGGTGCATTTCATTTATTATCTCCAAATGTTATGGACTACTACAAAAATATATATACTGTAGGACCCTGGGACACCCTGAGAGGGGAGGGGTGAATCAGGGTGTCAACTTTTTCTTCTAAAAGTTGTGGATCTTGTTCCCACATTGGTAGGAACTACTTAAACCTTTATGATGGATATGATCAGCAATGAAACATTCACATGCAGAGAGATGACACAACTATTTTTACTTGGTTTGCCACTAAGGGCTACGTCCAAGGAGCATACGCCGACAGGTTGTCGGTCGTACCTAAATCCACTATGCTTCACTAGCTGTAGATTACAATTGTTCGGGCACAGTCACTTTGTCCCAGGCTCACTACCTTTACAAAGGTTCAGGGATAGCTCACTGCTTCCCTCGGGTCACTCCCGTTGACTCCCCCTGGCTCACTTCCATTGGTGAAGTCTCACTCAGTTTATAGACATGAAGGTCTCTTCATTAGAAAGACATGAAGTTCATTGTCTCTTGTTCAGCATGAGACTTTTCTTGCATCAGGGTTCAGAGTTGATGCTCTTTTTAGTTCAATCCTTCTTCTTTAGTGCAATGACTGAATGCACTAGATCCCCCTGTCTTCGTTTGCCTGAATCAAAATCACTTGTGTGATTTCTCAATAAATGATGCTCTGTTGAAGTCCAGATTTCATCCACTGATGAATACCCCTTTTCCCCTATCCAATGGGCGAACAACCTTTGGAAAGGGCCTTCACAAAGTACCCTACTTCGCAAGGCTCCCAATTTTGCAAAGCTAAAACAAGCCTTCGCGGAGTCCCTGCCTTTTCGCGAAGCTCAATCGCGAAGCACTCTCGTGATGCTCCAGCCTTCGCAATGCTTGGCTGTCGTGGAGCTCCTACCTCTTCACGAAGTTCACTGAGCCAACGCGGGGCGCACAACTTTCACGGAGCTAGAATAGCCACTGCGAAGCTCCTCTTTTGCGAAGCACACTACCTTCGTGAGTGACCTTTGCGAACCGAGAGCAAAGGATTTTCTCTGAAATTCTCTCTACTTATCTTGAGGGGGTCTTCCTCTATTTATAGGCGATTCCACCGACCCTCGACCTTTCTGCGCGAAGTCAGCGCCACGTCAGCTCAAATCGCAAATCTCTGAAGTTCCCGCCGAAATTCTCTCAAAATTGCGAAGCACTATGGAAATTTTCCGTTTGCGGAGCTCGTCGTAATCACGGAGCGTTCTGTCATTTCCTTTGCACCTTCATCGTGAAGTTCCCTTGCAAAGGTCTTCTTCGCCGCGATGCTCTTCATCCTCTGCCGTTCGCGAAGCTTTGACGTAATCGCGAAAAATCACCGCCTCCATTCTTCTGGTCTTCATGAAATCCAATCCATGCATCCCATCTTCGCAAAACTCATGCCTTTACCATATTAAATCATGATCTTCATGGAAATCCACTTTTCATGATGCTCACCAACCTCCAAATTCTGGACCCCAAAATTTTGGCAAACACTGGGAAACAGCGCCACCTTCTGCTGGTTCACATTCTGAACTTCCGCTGAAGTTATTCCTTTCTCCCCTATTGACAACAATCCAAAAGACCGGTAAAGTGTTCAATGTTCTGCTCAAACCATACTCCCCATGGATAGTATCTCCCCCACAAACCTGAATCACATCCATAAACAGATAAAGACAGTTATCATAATCTAGGAGAGAGGTATCTCGGATCCTCCTTATGCACTAGGAGTTGGCTGAACACCAAGGTTCAACTGATGCTTTTCAAACACAGCTGCTGACAATGGATTCGTCAGGATGTTAGCCACTTGCTCATCAGTTCCTTCATAATCCATTCCTTTTTCGACATTCTTGAATCAGACATGGATCCTTAATGAAAGCCTTTGAACTCAACATGCCACCATGGAATCACCTTTGTCAACAATGTTTGTATGTCGTTTGTTTGCTTTGTCAACAAGAACAATCACCTCAAAAGCACTTCTTCTCGGTGATCTGAATCCTTCAGCAACTCTTCTACTGTCACCACAAACTCCACTATCATGATATGTATTCTTTGAAGGAACAGATTTAGAATCATCATCTTCTGATACAATGTGATGTGCATGGCTATCGCATAAGTCCAATGTTCACGGCCATCAAAAAATGCCAATCCCTTGCACAATGTCTTCTTCTTCAACCATCTTCCTCTACTTCATGCAAAACATACGATTCTATTATTCAAGAAGTCTCTTGCATGGTTCTCATGCAATCATGAGTAACTTCATGGTCTTCATCAAATCCCCATTCTTCTTTAATCATCCTCAGATGGATTACACCTCCCATTCTTCATTGTTGTAAACAATGTGTCACCTTTGACACATGTTCTTTGAACTTATGATCAGTACAACAATCGTCTGAATTACCATTCCTCCATTTCATTGGAGTACTTATTGATCTCCTTCATTTTGATCTTCATTGACAACTATTGACAACAAATACAACCTTATACACAAAGTGGTTCCAACAATCTCCCCCCTTTTATTTTGTTGTCAATACCTTATAAATCTTCTGAAATGAATTTGTCAATGTCAAAATGAGAATCTTCTCTTCAATCAACTTTTCTCATCTCTTCAAACTTTAATTTAACTTTCTCTCCCCCTTATTGAAAAGAAATACAAAGCACCTGGTAGAGAGGGTATCAGCCTATACTTAAGCAGTGTGTCATCAACCATTTCACTCTAAGTCTACTTAAGCAATTCTCAGTGTAGAAAACAAGAGGATTTGATTAAGTCAACAAGGCTGTCCATTATTCACAGATCATGATACCAACATGATATGGGAACTCATATATTTTGTCTTCAAGGGTTTACCACTTTTATTTCAGGCATAAGAAATAAAATGTGACAGGGAATGATCCACCTGAAATTCCTGCACTTACATCAGCAAACTGATAAAAAACATTCAAGTGCTATCTGCAGGATAAGTGACCTTGGGCACATCCATTCTTCTTATGTCACTGATCAATTCAGTTACTCCCCCTTTGTAGAATGATATTTGATATGACCAACCAAGGGATAGAGATTGAGAAATGGAATACCTTCTCCATTGACATGTTCTTCAAGAAATTCACAGAGTAACTGCTTTTGAGTTTAGCTGGAGTTGATATTGATTGACACAGTGATTTTGGAAGCTTCTTCATTTTTCTCCCCCTCAGGGGAAACACTCCTCATTATCTTCATCAAGAGTGATCCTTCATCATCTTAATCTTTGAATATCCATTGAAGAACCATCCAAGGATGGAAACTATTTTAGCTTAGCTATCAAGAGTTGACATCATTCAGTACTTCTCAGGTTCTCCCCCTAAGAGCATGCTTTACCTTCAATTCCATGCATTATTAGCACAAATACAATACACAAATGATTAAGGGAATAAGGTGGTTCCTCCTTTCTTCATCAATCTGAGCCGCATGGTTGAGGTGTTTTTCTCTACCAAGTTCCTCTGTTCACTCTAGTCTTCATGCATGAACATTTCAACATATGTTCTGATATGTGTTGATGTGGCATGACTCTTTTCACATTCTCTTCTGATTTCTGTGAAGAATTGTTCTGCCTAACAACCATCATGAATGATACATTCTTACTCTTCTTAAGGAAGGATTCTTGCTCTGGTATTAAGGTTAGGCAACCTTTTCCAATGTGACCATATTTCTTGCATTTCTCACACAGAAATTCTTTGACAAATGTGATTCTCTTGGTTTGCAATCTCTCATGAACTCTGTCTTCATCACGTGAAATTTTTCTTTTTTCCTTTGTCACCAGCCTTGGCCTTTTCATCTTCAAGATTCCTCATTCTTTTCAAATCTTCTGGGTAGATGACCAATATGTCATTTGGAACTTTTGCAGCTAGTTTGGGTCTTCCACATGGGTTCATCTGAGTTTCATCCCACTTAGTGTTTCTTTTGGATGAATGACCCTTCAATTTCATGGATCTAAAATCCTGGGTCTTCTCAGCTTCCCTGCTTGAGATCTTCCTGGGAAATTGTGTGTTCACAACATTCTTATGATTTCTTCCCAAGGTAGCTGCTTCATTCTTTTCCGGCATCAGAGGTATTCTTTTCTTATCAACAGTGAAATCATATTGATGTGGGCATGTAATTTCCACGTGACCTCTGCCTTTTCATACATCACATATGTTATCAAGAATTCCAAATCTGTTTGTGGTGAACAGATGCTTCTGGATTTGCGGATGTTGCTTCTTCTTCTCTGGATTCCTTCCCTTTGATATAGGCTTTCCCTGTGCTTTTCCATGTAAGGTATTGTAAAAACAATCCAGTGCACAGTACCCAAATCTGTTGCAGCACCAACATTGGCCCAAAAATCTTTTCTTCTTTGTTTCTTCTGTATGAGGTTTTTGGACCATCTTCTTAATTTTTTTGTGCTCTATTTGAGGAACCAACTTCCTCATTTTGATTCTCATCCACCCTAGCCATGGTGGTAGGTTTATTCCTCTCACTTTTCCTCATCCATACTTTCTTATAACTTTTCTTCCAACCTGCACTGATTGTAGGAACGTATTTAGAAACATGAGTACAAGATGATTTGGATGGTACCTTCACTTTCTCAGTTTCTTGTGATAGATCAATGAGTGAAGTCATGATCTTCTTATCACATGTTGGAGGTATTTTGACAATAGAATCCTCCAGTGAGCATTGAGTACCAGCAACGACTGATTCTTGAGGTGGACACTAAAGACTTGTCATAATCTTCTTGTCACATATTGGAGGTACTTCAGCTTTAGTAGCCTCCAATGAACACTGAGTACCAACATCTCCTATTTCATTCTTTTGTGGAGTCTCAATATGTGTCTTCTCAATATTTGTCAATTGGGATTCTAATTTTTGACTTTCATTATTGAGAATGATCTTCTGATCTTCAACCATGATCATCTTCTCTTCACAAGTGCTCTTCAATATTTCAACCTCACCCTCATGCATCTTAACTTTTTTTTGTAACAAAGAGTCATGTTCCCTGAATTTCATGGAAGTTTCTTCCAAACAAAAACTCTTGACTTCATTGCTCTTATTCAGCTCAACTTCAAGTGTATGGATCCTTTCTTTTAGAGTCTTATTGACATCCTCTTTTTCTTCAAAGACTTTCACCTATTTTGTGAGCTTCATACTTTCAAAAACTTTTCTTTCCAACCCCTTTTCCATATTTTCAGCTTCCCTTTCTAATCGAGTGATCTCAACCTGCATAGATTGGAATAGGCTACAAATAATCGAAACCCTTTATTCAGGAATATCATGCAGATATGTTTTGAGTTTTTCCTGAAAGATTGAATTAGGGGTGTCATCCTTTCCTCTGGAAGAATCGTGAGCCACCTGCTTGATACTTTCCAAGCCTAATGTTTCTTCATTATTAGAATGGCATGGAGAACAAGACACTGCATCTTCTTTGGATATGAGGGACTTCCTCAGCTACTTCTTCTCTTTCTTTTTCCTATTTGTCATGGTCTTGCTAGATGTAGACTTCTGCTCAGAAATGACTGAATCTTCATCAAGACTACTCTTCATTGTTGACTTTAGGAAATAAACTCAAATCCTCTTCTAAATAGAATTACTGGAGAATATCCAACAAACGTCAACCTTTCCCTCTGATACCACTTGTAGGAACCCGGGACACCCTGAGAGGGGAGGGGTGAATCAGGGTGTCAACTTTTTCTTATAAAAGTTGTGGATCTTGTTCCCACATTGGTAGGAACTACTTAAACCTTTATGATGGATATGATCAGCAATGAAACATTCACATGCAGAGAGATGACACAACTATTTTTACTTGGTTCACCACTAAGGGCTACGTCCAAGGAGTATACCCCGATAGGTTTTCGGTCGTACCTAAATCCACTATGCTTCACTAGCTGTAGATTACAATTGTTCGGGCACAATCACTCTGTCCCAGGCTCACTGCCTTTAAAAAGGTTCAGGGATAGCTCACTGCTTCCCTCGGGTCACTCCCGTTGACTCCCCCTGGCTCACTACTGTTGGTGAAGTCTCACTCAGTTTATAGACATGAAGGTCTCTTCATTAGATAGACATGAAGTTCATTGTCTCTTGTTCATCATGAGACTTTACTTGCATCCGGGTTCAGAGTTGATGCTATTTTTAGTTCAATCCTTCCTCTTTAGTGCAATGACTGAATGCACTAGATCCCCCTGTCTTCGTTTGCCTGAATCACAATCACTTGTGTGATTGCTCAATAAATGATGAATACCCCTTTTTCCCCTTTCCAATGGGTGAACAAACTTTGGAAAGGGACTTCACAAAGTACCCTACTTTGCAAGGCTCCCAATTTTGCAAAGCTCAAACAAGCCTTCGCGGAGTCCCTACCTTTTCACGAAGCTCAATTACAAAACACTCTCGCGATGCTCTAGCCTTTACAATGCTTGGCTGTCACGGAGCTCCTGCCTCTTCGTGAAGCTCACTGAGCCAACGCGGGGCGCACGACTTTCACGGAGCTAGAATAGCCGCCTCGAAGCTCCTCTTTCATGAAGCACACTATCTTCACGAGTGACCTTTGCGAACCGAGAGCAAAATATTTTCTCTGAAATTATCTCTACTTCTCTTGAGGGGGTCGGCCTCTATTTATAGGCGATTCCACCGACCCTCCACCCTTCCACGCGAAGTCAGTGGCACGTCATCTCAAATCGTGAAGCTCCGAAGTTCCCACCGAAATTCTCTCAAAATCGCGAAGCACTACGGTAATTTTCCGTTCGTGGAGCTCATCATAATCGCAGAGCGTTCCGTCATTTCCTTCGCACCTTTTCCGCGAAGTTCCCTCACAAATCTCTTCAACGCTGCGATGCTCTTCATCCTCTACCGTTCGCGAAACTTTGACGTAATCGCGAAGAATCACCCCCTCCATTCTTCTGGTCTTTGCGAAATCAAATCCATGCATCCCATCTTCGCAAAACTCATTCCTTTACCATATTAAATCACGACCTTCATGGAAATCCACTTTTCGCGTTGCTCACCAACCTCCAAATTTGGACCCCAAAATTTTGGAAAACACTGGGAAATGGCGCCACCTTCTACTGGTTCACATTCTGAACTTCCGCTGAAGTTATTCCTTTCTCCCCCATTGACAACAATCCCAAAGACCGGTAAAGTGTTCAATGTTCTGCTCAAACCATACTCCCCATGGATAGTATCTCCCCCACAAACCTGAATCACATCCATAAACAGATAAATGCAGTTATCATAATCTGGGAGAGAGGTATCTCAGATCCTCCTTATGCACTAGGAGGTGGCTAAACACCAAGGTTCAACCGATGCTTTTTCAAACATAGCTGCTGACAAGGGCTTTGTCAGGATGTCAGCCACTTGCTCATCAGTTCCTTCATAATCCATTCCTTTTTCGACATTCTTGAATCATACATGGATCCTTAATGACAGCCTTTGAACTCAACATGCCACCATGGAATCACCTTTGTCAACAATGTTTATATGTCATTTGTTTGCTTTGTCAACAAGAACAATCACCTCAAAAACACTTCTTCTCGGTGATCTGAATCCTTCAGCAACTCTTCTGCTGTCACCACAAACTCCACTATCATGATATGTATTCTTTGAAGGAACAACTTTAGAATCACCATCTTCTGATACAATGTGATGTACATGGATATCGCATAAGTCCAATGTTCATGGCCGTCACAAAATTCCAATCCCTTGCACAATGTCTTCTTCTTAAACCATATTCTTCTACTTCATGAAAAACATAAGATTCTATTATTCAAGAAGTCTCTTGCATGGTTCTCATGCAATCATGAGTAACTGCACAGTCTTAATCAAATCCCCATTCTTCTTTAATCATCCTCATATGGATTACAACTTCCATTCTTCATTGTTTTAAACAATGTGTCACCTTTGACACATGTTCTTTGAACTTATGATCAGTACAAAAATCATCTGAATTACCATTCCTCCATTTCATTAGAGTAATTCTTCATCTCCTTCATTTTGATCTTCATTGAAAACTATTGACAACAAATACAACCTTATACACAAAGTAGTTCCAACATATAATGGATATATATGATATTTAAATAATGAATAATAATATAGAGATAAGGGACTTATGACCACAAGGATAATTTTCATCAAAAAAAGTTCATTTTTGACTCAAGTACCGAACATTGAAAAAATTTCTGATATGAACTCCAAAAATTAACTAATTTTTATAACATGGTAATCAGTAATATAAAATGAATAGTAAAATTTAAAAAAGGTTTTAAATCAAGTATAAATTATCTTAAGTTTATTATTCAAGAATTTAAAGAATGAACGAGATAAGTCTGACTCAAGGTAAGGGACTTCTTCACAATCTCCATCCATTGAGGCATATTTTGATTTATATACAACCTTCTTTTATATTTTATATAGTAAAACCCTTTGAATTTTAGTTTTATTCAATAGTTTTCAAATGGAATCTTTTTTTTACTAAGCATTTTACTAAATGATAAAAGGAATGTTTCTTTTTAACGTACGTACGTGACGATAACAACCTTTCAACCACCAAGAGCATTATTTGATATTTGGATTACTCTAAAAGTTTTAATGTTTTAAAAAAGGAAATTAAATACCGTATTCATTTTTTAGGTATTTTGGTATTGAAAATGGTTTTGAGAATAGATTTATTATATCAATATCTTGAAATGAAGTCTTATGATTGTAATGTGAAAATGTTATTTTTTTCCTGTATACTTGTTCATGTGTTATGATTATGTTATGGTTCTTGGGAATTGATTATGTATATCGGTGGTTCTGTAATAAATCGAGGGTGGGTGGGCCTGTGATAGCTCTCCAATGCATTAGGTAATGTGATAGAGGTAAACTTTAAGGTTTCTCCTAATATATTTTGGAAATATACTATGATGGGTATTCCAAACGTAACCATAAAGGTTACTCCATTGTGGTTGTGGAAGCTACAAAGTAAGTATGATATGGATTCCACATGTTACTTTTTTGTTTTGTGATTGCTATAAAGTTTTCATGATTCTTATGAATTCAGGGGTTTATAAATATTCATAGAATAATGTTTTCTTTCCTTATTTTATCCCTTTCTGAGTTTTTATGCTCATTTATTGTTTTTTTGTAATGTTTTCACAGGGTATAAGAATAACTATGATAAAGGAAGAAGTCAATAATATTTTTATCAAGAAAAGAAATCATGTTTTTTAAATGGTTTTCTTTGGTGGAAAAAATGGATATTATTTTTATAGTATCCTATTGTATGATTATGGGATGATATGTATTAATAATGGCCTAATTATTTAAAACTCTAGACCTGAAAAGATCCTTGATGTGAATTAAAGTCAAAATATTGACTTATCTCAAGATTAACTAATGTTTTAAGGTTGGGGCCTTATAGTTGGTATCAGAGGTTGGTTTAGATATCTTTAAGTGTTTGGATTTTTTTAATAGAATATCCATAATTTTTTTACTTTATATTCAAATTGAAATAGCATTTGAGGATTACCATGTTGCTTCGTCTGATATATATCTATTCAGAATGGTTTTCCATAGAGGAAATTGGGCAGCTGTGCTAGGATGACTTCTATAAGAAAACAATCTTCCAAATCAACAACCTAAGATGGTTGGAATCAGAAATGAATAGTTTGTTGCAGTAATGGAACAATTGACTCAGGATATAAATAGAGGTGGTATCCATGCATGAGATCGGCCAAATCAACCACATATGAACATATCGCTAGTGGAGCATTTCATGAGACATCATCCTCTATCATTTAGAGGATTATCTAACCCTGTGCTAGCTGAAGAGTGTATTAAATCCCTAGAAATATTTTTTGATGTCTTGGGTAGTTCAGAACATCTAAATGTTAGTCTTGTTGTTTACTGTTTTGAAGGTGAAGTCGATTAGTGGTGGCCGATGGTTATAAATTTTAGGGATAGTGAGGATATTGATGCTCTTTATTGGGATTAATTAAAAGGTATGTTTCTTGAGTAATATTTTCCTAAGGTATTTTGAATTAGGATGGAAAAATAATTCTTGGAATTGAGGTAGGAGGATGTCTCTCAATGGATGATTATGAAGAAAAATTCACTCAACTGGGAAGGTATTCTCCAAATTTCATATGGGATCTTGATAGTAAAATCAATTGTTTTTACTCAGGATTAAATCCAAAGTATCGAATGGCATTAGCTTCTCATGAGTTCAAAAGTCATGAAAAAATTGTTTGATGTGAAAATAAGTGGGAAATGGAGTTTTCAAATGATTAGGTGTTCTTTAAAAAACTATAGAATAAGATATTGAGGTGGCAGATGAAATGGAATAACTCTTCATTAAGGTCTGACATTAAGAATATTAAGTTTATAGTTTGTGAAAATTGTTGTAAAAAGCACACTGGGTAATGCCTTTTGAATTCTGGTAAGTTCTTTTTATGTGGTAAAATGGGACATAAGGCTCATAATTTCACTGAAAAAGATCAGGGAAGTGGTGATAAAAAAATGTGATTTACAGTCTGTAAAATGTTTTAAGTACATTGAAATGGGTCATTATGTAAATGAGTATCTGACGGAGAACTCAAATGATGGTAAGAAGCTAGACTACAAGTTGAAAGGGGTGGTAAAATCCTTTGTAACTAATTTAGAAAATTTTGGGACATCAAATGAAGTATTATCATGTACATTGTTTATTTATTCAGATTATACCAATGTGTTGTTTGATTCTAGGTCTATATATTCTTTCATTTTTGAGAAATTTTCTAGTAAATTGGGAATCTCATCTTAAGAAATGAATCTAGAACTTATGGTAAAAACAACTGGGGGAAATGTTAATGCAAAAAGAAATTATGATAACCTTACTATCTTTATCTGTGTAAATAATCTACCTGAAAACCTTATTGTTTTGACTCTAGTAGAGTTTCATGTTATTTTTGGTATGGATTGGCTTTTAGTTTATCATTATAAGGTTAAATACAGAGCTAAAGAGGTTTCTTTTCAGAATGAATTTTAGTTTGTGTATGATAATTAACCCTTACTATTGATATCATATCTGGAAGCTGAGAAACTAGTAAAATATAAAAATGAATTTTTCCTTTCATATCTTGTTGAAAATATACAAACTATTCAGATTAATGATGTGATAATGGTAAATTAGTATCTTGATGTTTTTCCTCATGATTTTCCTTGTATTATACCAGATCATGGAGTTGAATTTACGATTGACTTGGTTTATAATGCTAATCCAATTTCAGAACTCCCTTATCGAATAGCTCAAATTGAACTTTTAGAGTTAAAGAAGCAATTGCAAGAGTTATTAGATAAAGGTTTCATTCTACCTAGCACATCACCATGGAGTGCTCCTGTCTTATTTGTTGAAAACAAATACGGTTCAATTAGACTTTTCATTGATTATAGACCCTTTAATAACATCACTATTAAGAATAAATATCCTTTTCCTCATATCGATAATTTGTTTGATTAGCTCCAGGGAGCTCAGTATTTTTCGAAGATTGACTTGTGGTTAAGGTAGCATCAGTTGAAAGTAAAGGAAGAAGAAATTCAGAAGGCCATGTTTTGTACTAGATATGACCATTATGAATTTTTATTTATGCCTTTTGGGTTAACCAATTCACCTACTGTATTCATGGATCTTATGAATAGAATTTTCCATAAGTTCATGGATAAGTTTGTAGTTGTGTTTATTGATGATATTTTGGTATATTATAAAAGTAACGAGGATCATGAAAGTCATTTAAGGTTTGTCTTGTAATCCTTAAAAGAAAAGAAAATGTATGGGAAATTTAGGAAGTGTGAGTTTTGGTTACAAAAAATTTCATTCTTTGGTCTCATTATTTCTAAATATGGTATAACAGTTGATTCTAATAAAAACCAATTTGTTGAATAATGGATAAGACCCACAAATAAAACTGAGATTCATAGTTTTTTTAGTTTATGAGGTTATTACCAGATGTTTGTTGAAATTTTTGATGGTTATCTAGTCAATTGACTAGTTTAAATTGAAAAGGTGTTAAGTTCATCTAGACAAAAGAATGTGATGAATGTTTTCAGGAATTGAAAAAAAGATTGGTGAATGATCTAGTTTTGGTATTGCCTTCCAGAAATGGGCAATTTTTTATCTATAGTGATGCTTCATTGAAAGGAATTGGTTATTTCCTAATGCAGAATGATCACGTAATTGATTATGCTTCATGTCAGTTGAAAACTCATGAGTTAAATTACCCAGCCCATGATTTGGAATTAGCTGCTGCTATTTTTTATTTAAAAATTAGGAGGCATCTTCTGTATGGAGTAAAATGTGAAATATATACTAACAATAAAAGTTTTAAGTATATATTTACTCAGAAAAAACTGAACATGAGACAGAGAATATGGTTAGAATTAATCAAGGATTATGATTTCATGATTCATTACCATCTAGAAAAAGCGAACAAAGTGGATGATGTTTTGAGTCGGAAAAGTAATGCTACATTAACCATGTTACGTTTGAAACAAGACCCTTTGATTAATGATTTAATGAACTTTGGCATGGAAGTTGTTGGTGTAGGAAATTCCTCTGTTTTGTTTCAGGTTTCAGTGCAATTGTATCTAGTTGATAGAATAAAGAAAGCGCAGAAGGAAGAAAGTGAGTTACAAAAAATGGTAGAATTGTTTGATAAGGATAAGTTACCTAAATTTGACATTAAAAAAGACTGTGTTTTGAGGTTTGGAAAGAGATTATGTGTGCCTTGCGATTCACAGTTAAAGAAAGAGTTATTATGTGAAGCTCATAGTTCTCCATTTTCATTTCATCCTAGCAGTACTAAGATGTATAGAGATCTTAGGGAGTATTACTGGTGGGATGGAATGAAAATAAATATTACTCACTTTACCCTGAGATGTTTGATTTTTCAACATGTTAAAGTAGATTAGCAATTACCAAAATGGATTCTTTATCCTTTACTAGTGCCATAGTAGAAATGGGAAAATGTGTCCATGGATTTCATAGTGGGATTACTGAAATATCTCTAGGTAATAATGCAATCTTGGTTATTTCTAATCGATTGAATAAATCTCCTCATTTTCTTCATATTCAAGATATACGGTCTATAGATCAACTTTCTTGGTTGTATCTTAAAGAAATTTTCAGGAAACATGGAGTTCCTCTCTCCATTGTATCTAATCATGATCCAAGATTCACTTCTAAATTTTGGAAAGGCCTTCTGTAGTCATTGGGAACTGAGTTAAATTTTAATACAACTTTTCATCCTTAATCATATGGGCAGTCAAAATGAACAATTCAAAAATTAGGGGATATGCTACGTGATTATTCAATGGATTTATAGGGAATTTGGAATCAAAATCTTTCTTTAGTTGAATTTTATTATAATAATAGTTTTCATTCTAGTATACAGGTGACACCATTTGAGGCATTATATGGAAATTAGTGTTGAACTCCAGATTTTTATGATGAAGTAGGTGAAAGGAAGTTGATGAGACCATAATTGGTAGAAGATATAGTAGAAAATGTTTAGTTGATTCAGAAGCACATGAGGAAAACTCAAAGCAGGAAAAAAAGTTATGGTGATAACCGGAGAAAGGATATTTCTTTCGAGGTAGGTGATCATGTATTTCTCCAAATTTCTCCATGTAAAACTATGATGATTTTTGGTAAGGAGGGAAAGATGAATCCACGATTCATTGGACCCTATGAAATCCTGGATAAAGGTGGGTCATTTGCCTAAAAAGTGGATTTACCTCCATGTTTATCCTAGGTACACAATGATTTTCATGTTTTAATGTTGGGAAATTATTTTTTGGATCCATCTCATGTTTTGAGTCGAGAGGTAGTTCAGTTGGAAGAGAATGTTTCGTATGAGGAACAACTAATACAGATTATTGACCATAGAGAGAAAGTTTTACAGAATAAGGTGATTCATTAGGTTAAGATTTTTTGAAAAACCAAATGATTGAAGAAGAAACATGGGAATTTGAAAATTATATGAGGGATAATTTCCCCCAATTATTTGATAAGTGAATAAAATTGCGAGGATACAATTTCCAAAAGGGGAGAAGGATGTAAAATTTAGGTATTTATAGAATAATACATTTTTATATCTATTATATTTTTGAATTAAATAAAAATTTTAGTTTAAAGGGGACATTATATACTATAGTGTACCTGACAAGCAACAATGGGTTTCTCCGAAATCTTACGTTGCACACAACACTGAGTTATACCAAAAAATAATAAAATAATAATATTATTATTTTAAATAGTTGTTAATGCCTAGCCATTGTATTGGAAGGAATGAAAAGAATTGACAATATTATGATTTTTACATATTTTTAAATGTTTTTACATTTATCTAGTGAATTTTTTAGGCTTAAAATGAGAATGTATCCAATTTTAAGCATAAAATACTCTAATATTTTTTAAAGGTTGTTTTTCTACCTTTTGATAGAGAACCATTTTTAAAAATAGTTTTTATCAATTTTATATGTTATATTTGATAAAATAAACTTCTTATTTGGAATTGGGGCATCAAAATTTTCCTTGGTTGAAATTTTGTTATTTTTCTGATGAAATTCATATTTTAATGAATAATGAAAAATATTGCATTTTAATTCAAAAATTTCATTTTTGTCTACTTTATTTATATTGTTATGTTATCCTTTTAATTGGTTTTAATGTGTAATTGAATTATATTTTTATCATTTAATCCAATTTTGGTTATTGGAAGTAATTTTACATTTAAATTGGATATAAGCACATGTCAATCTTTCATAGTTTTTTCTTCTTAAAAAAATGCTTTCAAGTTTTGACAATAGGAATTAATTTTAAATTAATTTATGCCAATTATGTATTTTGAATTTGGAAAAGTGGATTCCATATTTGGAATTATAATTTTTAAATTATGTAAATAGGTACCTTTTATTTTTAGACATTATGAATAGTAACTTCATTAGTTATTTTTATTTACCCTAGTTAAATGGTAAATTAGGTAAATAAGGGTAAAAAATAATATTATAATAATATAAAACTATCCTAACACATGTATTAATTATATTTAATGAGATATTCCCGACCATGAGAATCCTTAGGTCAATTTTAGGACCCCATAGAGCCACTTGGGTGTGATAATAACATGTGATAATAATTAATTTAAAGTAAAGAGAAATATAACATACACTACTAGAATTCTAGGTATTTGTGATGGGATCCCATCGTAAATAAGCTTTAGCGACGGGGTCCCATCACAAATAGCCCGTTGCAGAAAACGACATCGTAAAAAATATTTTTTGTGACGGGCCCGTCACAAATAATATTTTTTGCGATGGGAAACTTCATCATCGCAAATAAATATCCGATTATATACTTTATATATATAAACTTTTTTGCGATGGGCTCATCACAAATACTTATTGCGACGGGCCCGTAATACCGTTGTAAATAATTTTTTGAAAATATTTATTTAGACTATTTGCGACGGGCCCGTTACAAATAATTTTTGCGACGGGCCCGTAATCCCGTCGCAAATACTTTAAAAAAAAAAATTATTGAGGCTATTTTTTACGGGAACCCGTCGCAACAGATCCCATCGCAAATAATAAATAATTTTTGAAAAAATAAATTTTATAAAATTATGATTATTGAAAAAATAATTTTAATATTATTAAAATAATAAAAAATAAAAAATATTAAAATTCTCAATATTCACAAAAAAATATAAAAAAAATCATAAAATATTATTATTATTATTATTATTATTAGTAAAATAAACAAACATTAAAACATATAATACTAAAAAAATATATTTAATAAAATTATGATTAATTAAACAATAATATTAATATTATTAAAATAATAAAAAAATAAAAATTCTTAAAATTCTTAATATTCACAAAAAAATCATAAAATCATAAAAATTAAATTATGTAATATTCACATGGATATAAAAGAAATAAACTTTAAATAGTTCATATTATAACAAATGTTAAATTGAAATGTTTTTAACATAAAAAATCACTAGGGGGGTCGTCTTTTGGAGGAGGTGGAGGAGCTAAAGGAGATGGTGGAGGAAACTCCATCCCTAAAATACGAGTCAGATGGCGCATGTACTCCATCTTCTCGTGATGCTACTGCTGCCATCGACACATCTACTTCTCGTGATGCTGCTTCTGCTGCTACTGCTGCTGACACATCTCTTCTTGCTGCTTCTAAAAACTCTCTATAAGGTCAATCTGAGATTAGAACTACTCTTAGTACTGTGAGGTAGAAGATGATGCCTCTCCATGATCTCCTCTCAAGCTGGATGCCGACGTTGAATCAGTACCATAATAAGTACCAGGAGTCACATGAGAGCCGATACCAACTACTCGACCCTTCTCAAATCCATACTGAGTCACCTGCATCCTTGCCACCTTGTCAAAATGGTGGGCACTGGTCTAATCAGTCGTCTCGTCCTGAACCTCAGCCTGTGTCTGAGAGGTCATACCCTCATATGACTCCTTCAATTTCAATTTGAAATTAAAATTGTGAAAATATTATATGAAGTTAATTGTCAAACTGAAAAAATAAGACTAACCACAATCCGACGCTGGCGATCACCTCTAATCTCTCCGGTGGCTGGATCACTATACATCATCCGATAAACATCGTACTCTGTAATATCAGGATGCTCGACTGCTTATATAAATATAAAATAAACTGTTTATATTTGAAGTTATATAAAATATTTGAAAAACATACTTACCAGATGCTCTCTATGCGTACTGAATGTACAACTACCAGCTCGATGTGTCACCTCCTGTCTCTCCCGGTTATGCCAACCCAATGAAGACCTCCTCTGAAATCCACCACCCAACCAGTGTGCATATAATCCATTCCAAACTTGAGATGAAATGTACTCTGGTCGGTGGGATCTACACGACTCATCAAATAACGTCGCTCCTGCTTTCTTAATGACCGTCTTTATCAAATTGTGAAAAAACTGACGCAAACGCTAACACACAGCCACCTCCCATGCTGTGTGGATAGCGTGAAACATGCTATCATCAATGGGATACCATAAACCCTACAAATAATTTATAATATCAAGTTATTAATAAAATAAATTTCAAAATAAATATTATTTGTTTAAGTACCAGCCAATGATTGTACATGTCGAGCTTCACATCAATGGGAATATGTTCCCATGTGATCCATGGATGAGAAAAATAATTGCACAAGATAGCACTCCCCTTTCCAATAGCTACATGCGCAAAACTGTGAAAAAAGAATAAATAATCAAACAATTAGTATATATATAATTAAATAAATGAAAGCTAACTAAAATATACAGGTTACCATACCTTCGTGTGCATGGATCAAAGCCAAGACATGGACGTCACTCGGGGATAGGGTTAGGAATCATCAGTCGCGCAAGACCGCACCCCCTCTGTGTACCTCCTGAACCACCAGTAGGTTGAGGGTCAGATGATCCCACATCCCCCTCATCCAAAGGTAGCTCAGCCTACTCTAACTCACGAAATAGATCAAAGTCCATCTGAAAAAAATGATTGTTGTTAGCAGATAGTTAAAAATAACTAATATATATAGATATATATTAGTTATGATCATAACTATCATTTAATTGTTTCAATGTTCACCTTCATAATCATCTTCATATATGATGATGTCAATGTCTTAATATTCCTCCTCGGCATCATCAATATCCATATGAGTTTCACTTTCACCATCCCTTGTCATTTCAAATTCATTTGTAACATCATTAAAATCTTCATCACCATCGAACCTTAATTATGGGGTGTCATCATCGATATTCAAGTTTCTATATAACAAAGATGGATTTTGAGCAGTCTATTGAAAAATTTCAATTCCTTCCACTTCAGAGGAACCACATTCAGTTTGAGTAAATTGATTTTCCTGAGATTTCATTTTTATTATGCTCCAACAATCACTCAGGTCACTTGAAGTACCACATTACTTTGCGTAATAAATTTGATGTGCCTATTGAGCCAGTAAAAATGGTTCATTTACTGTAAGAAGACTTTTATATTTAATATCGACGATTCCATGAGTCGGATGAACACGCAAGCCTCTCTGAGTATCCAACCACCGACATCTAAACATCATTATTTAATTCTATCCAAGATAACATAGCTTAATAATTTCATCCAAAATGCCGTAGAACTCAACTTCAGTTTCTCTATGATGCAATCCTCTCAAACAAACTCTACTGTTCATTGTTTTTTTTTGATTCCCCATATGCACATGTATGAAATTGAAAACCATTCACCACATATGAATTATAAGATTTAACCATTTTGGATAGTGGGTTACTCAATATACACAGTCGCTTATCAATTTTATCAGCATGTTGAGACACCTGAAAATTTGTAAAATAATTATCAATATAATAAATATTAAATTGAATTGATATTAAACCATCAGTAATTTATGTTACTAGTTTTTGAAACCATTGATAATTTTTTTTGTCTGCGTTTTCAAGAGCAGTTGCTGTAATTTTTGGAAGTAGTTTTTTGATATGATTATCATATAACCTAAAAATAAAATAAGTTTACATATTATAACAGAAATTATAGAATAAGTGATAGAAGCACTCACAATACAAATTCTGTCATTTCATCATAGTTGAGCGGAACATATGTATGAGCACTGTGATGTTCATCGTCTGAAATTCATAATTCTTGAACTCCACTGAATCCAAGATTTGCCTGATTAAAAACTGATAATTGATTATCCATTTCATCATTAACATTTCCCTCATTCTATTCCATGTGGTTTTGTTTTGAGAGATATTCAGATTCAAAATAGCGAGAGTAGAAAAAAGTAATTTCCTCTTGCAAATAATCATCATCAATTAAGCCTTAAACTAATGCTTTGTTACGTACTTTTTTCTTCAATTTCTACATGCATCTCTCAAATGTGTACATCCATCGAAACTATACTGGACCTCCACATTTAGCATCATGTAGAAAATGTAATATCAGATGTTCTATTGAGTCAAAGAAAGCAGACAGAAATATTTTTTCCAGTTTACTTATAATTACAACAACATATTCTTCCAGTTTTTTAGCACATTTTAGTCTGTTGTCGCTGCACAAATGTCTCAAAAAAAATATGATATATCTGTTATTGAATCCAAAAACATAGAATTCAACAAACCTTTGAATCCAATCAGCATTAGTCTTTCTATTATAACATGACAATCATGACTTTTTAATCCAGTAATATGACCATTCTTAACACATCTTCCCAAATTGGAAGCATAGCCATATTAAAGTATCAAATCTGAAATCCACTGACAAAATAATAAGAGACTCTATTTGGAAAATGTATAAGCTTCTTTTGGCTTCATTAACCTCTATGATCTGACATTTTCAAAATGTTCAAGTTCTGGTCACCTGCAAATTTGGGCAAGATCTAATCATGCTTTTACAGTATCTTTGGTCTTACCTGGTATATCCAAAACTGTATGAAATAAATTATCAAAACAGTTCTTCTCAATATGCATGACATCCAACATGTGGCGGACCAACAAATCAGACCAATATGGGAGATCCCAAAAAATGCTTCATTTTATCCAATTATGTTCTTTCCCAAATCCATGAATTTTCGGTTGGTTTACTGTTTGCCCAAATGTGATGGGAGGTAATAAAAATACAAATAATTTTAACTCTGTACCTGAGATCATTTTTAGAGGTTCATCCCTTTCAATTATGCCTTTTCTTAAATGAGATTTGTTCCTTCAAAAAGGATGATCGGTTGGAAGAAATCTACGGTGATAGTCAAAATAGTAATGTTTTTTTTCCATTGATGAGCATAAAATATTTTTTGTCTTTCATACAGTAAGGACATGATTTCAGACCATATGTACTCCATCCAGATAACATGCCATATGCCGGAAAGTCACTAATCGTATAAATCAATGCAGATTTTAATGTGATTTTTTTTCGCAGAAACATCATATGTACTAACACCGTTACTCCACAATGCATTTAACTCATCAATCAATGGTTTCAAATAAACATCAATATTCTTTTTCGGATGTCCTGGGATTAATAAGGTAAAAAAGATATAGGGATCCTTCATCAACATCCATGGAGGTAGATTGTATGAAGTAATAAAGACATGCCAACATGAATACTGACTACTATAAGAACCAATTGGATAGAAACCATCAGTAGAAAGACCCAATTACACGTTTCAGGCTTCTAAAGCAGAAGACGGATGAAGATGATCAAAATGTTTCCCTGAATCACCATCAGATGGATGATTCAAGTTTTTACCGGTTGAAATATTGGTTTTGTGCCATGACATCATTGAAGCTGTGTTATGAGACATAAATAAACGTTGCAGCCTTTGTGTAAGGGGGAAATATCTCAACTGTTTTACAAGAATTGATCCAGACTTTCCTGGTTGAGCTTCTGTATACCGTGATTGGCCTCATGTGGGACAACTATCTAACGAATCATTTTCACCAGAATATAAGATTCAATCATTTGCACATACATGAATCTTCCGATAACTAAGGTCTAGATTATGAACCTCTTACTCTCATAGTAATTTGCAGGCAACACATTTCCTTCAGGTAACAATGTTTTAACCAAAGAAAATACCTGATCAAAACTGTTGTTTGACGTTGCATTATCTGATTTAATAGCAATAAATTTTGCAACCACTTCTAATTTTCTTATCTAGAAACCAGGATATAATGAATCCTCTGCAAACCTCAACAAATCATAAAATTCGAATGGTGCCAACTTAGGAGTTAAATCAATATCATCGTGAGTTTTAGTTTGTTGAACGGATGGACCTGCAACATTATGTACTAAATTTTGGAACCGTGATGGATCCGAAATCAAGTTATTAGTATCTTCTCGGGAACTATGTTCACCGTGTTGATACCAAAAAACATAATCTGGTTGAAAACCAAACCGCAAGAGATGTCCTTCAACCTTGTCAAATGTGTCAAACGTTCTTAGAGAACATTTTTTACAAGGACACTTAATTGTGCCTTCTAAAACATATTCTATTTTTGATGATGCAAATGCAAAGAAAGCTTGAACACCCTCAATATATACATGATTTCAACAAGAACCATTTGGATTTCTGCGCTGATTTATCCAAGCGCGATCATCTAATAATGACTGATGTCGACTTCCTTGTTCCATATTTTTCTACAAAATATAAAATCATCACTGTTTTGGAATAATTTGAAATCATAAAAACACTATCTAAAAAAATAAGATAAATAATTACTACTAATTTTTAATAATTACCATTAATTAAGGGCGACACAATTTCTAGTGGATTGACGACTACTCTTTTGTCCGACAGCTCATTTATACGAGGATGAATATGCTTAGCTCCGACCATATTCTTCATTGTGATCTCAGTGTGAGAAAAATGCAAGTAAATGAGCCGTCAGACAAAAGAGCCCCCTTTTCGTCGATGAATCGTTTTCTTCCAACTGTCACCACCTGTAAAAATTATAAAAAATATGATCCTACGTATGCATATCAAATCTCGTGTATACGAGATTTATTATCCCTATGTAGTAGAACATTTTTTATAATGTTTTGAGTTAGTGAGAGTTGAAAGGAGAAAAGTCATCAAGAAAAAGGAGTGCCGTCAATCCACTGGAAATTGTGCCAAGTTCTTAAAATTTATTAAAATTTATTAAAATTTCTTTCTAATTGTTTCTAACTGTTCCAAACTAATTATTACTATTTGTTACTAATTATTACTATTTATTACTGATTATGCCTATTTATTACAAATTATTCCTATTTATTACTAATTATTCCTATTTATTACTAATTATTCATATTTATTACTAACTATTCCTATTTTTTACTAACTATTACTATTTATTACTAATTATTACTAATTATTACTAATTATTACTATTTATTACTAATTATAAATATTTATTACTAATTATTCCTATTTATTACTAATTATTCCTATTTATTACTAACTATTCGTATTTATTACTAACTATTCATATTTATTACTAACTATTACTATTTATTCCTAACTATTCCTATTTATTACTAACTATTACTATTTATTCCTAATTATTACCAATTATTCCAATTTATTCCTATTTATTCCTATTTATTACTAATTATTACTAATTATTACTAATTATTACTAATTATTACTAATTATTACTAATTATAACTAATTATTTCTAATTATTACTAATTATTACTAATTACTACTAATTATTACTAATTATTACTTATTATTACTAATTATTACTAATTATTACTAATTATTACTAATTATTACTAATTATTCCTAATTATTACTAATTATTCCTAATTATTCCTAATTATTACTAATTATTCCTAATTATTACTAATTATTCCTATTTATTACTAATTATTCTTATTTATTACTATTTATTGCTAATTATTACTAATTATTGCTATTTATTACTAATAATTGCTAATTATTACTAATTATTGCTAATTATTACTAATTATTGCTATTTCTTCCAAATTATTGCCAATTAGTGCTATTTGTTTCTAATTATTGCTAATTATTCCTAATTATTGCAAATTATTAGTATTTATTAGTAATTATTAGTAATTATTACAATTTATTACAAATTATTACAAATTATTACAAATTATTACAATTTATTACCAATTATTACAATTTATTACTAATTATTATTAATTATTCCTAATTATTCCTAATTATTCCTAATTATTCCTAATTATTACTAATTATTCATATTTATTACTAATTATTCATGTTTATTACTATTTATTGCTATTTATTACTAATTATTGCTATTTATTACTAATTATTGCTAATTATTGCTAATTATTGCTAATTATTGCTAATTATTCCTAATTATTCCTAATTATTGCTAATTATTAGTAATTATTGCTAATTATTAGTATTTATTACTAATTATTACAATTTATTACTAATTATTACAATCTATTAGTAATTATTACAATTTATTACTAATTATTACAATTTATTACTAATTATTACATTTTATTACTAATTATTACAATTTATTACTAATTATTACAATTTATTACTAATTATTGCAATTCATTACTAATTATTACAATTTATTACTAATTATTACTAATTATTACTAATTATTTTTAAATATTACTAATTATTACTAATTATTACTAATTATTACTAATTATCTATATTTATTACTAATTATCTGTATTTATTACTAATTATTACAAATTATTACTAATTGTTAGTATTTATTAATAAATATTACTAATTATTACTAATTATTACAATTTATTATTAATTATTATAGTTTATTAGCAATTATTACAATTTATTACTAATTATTATAGTTGATTACTAATTATTACAATTTATTACTAATTATTAAAATTTACTACTAATTATTACAATTTATTAGTAATTATTAGAAATTATTACAATTTATTAGTAATTATTAAAATTTATTACTAATTATTATTAATTATTCCTATTTATTACTAATTATTCCTAATTATTATTAATTATTAATAATTATTCATATTTATTACTAATTATTCCTATTATTACTATTTATTGCTATTTATTACTAATTAGTTCAATTTATTACTAATTATTGCTAATTATTACTAACTATTGCTAATTATTCCTAATTATTGCTAATTATTAGTAATTATTGCTAATTAGTAGTATTTATTACTAATTATTACAATTTATTACTAATTATTACAATTTTTTAGTAATTATTACAATTTATTACTAATTATTACTAATTATTACAATTTATTACCAATTATTACAATTTATTACCAATTATTACAATTTATTACTAATTATTACAATTTATTACTAATTATTACAATTTATTACTAATTATTACAATTTATTATTATTATTACAATTTATTACTAATTATGACAATTTATTACTATTTATTACTCATTATTACTATTTATTACGTATTATTACTATTTTTTACACATTATTAATATTTATTACTATTTATTAAAAATTATTAATATTCATTACTCATTATTAGTATTTATTATTATTTATTACCAATTATTATTAAATACTACAAATTAATTATATACATTACTAATTATCGTTAATAATTATTAATTAGTACTAATTATTAAAAATTAGTACTAGAAATTTCAATTTATTAGTACAAATAAATATTCATGACAAAACAATTTAAATTTAATTTAATTACAACTAATCAACAATAATAAAAATTAACATAAAAAATGAAATAAATAATAAATTAAATAAAACATAAATACCTTTAAGCTTGATTTTCTATTGATGTAGACGGCTTCCTAACTTCTTCGTGAACAAAAAATTTTACTTAGAAAAATTTTCCTTCTAAAATCAGAGTTCAGAGAGAAACGACATCTAAGAATTGAGAGGAATTAGAGGAAAACAGATGGGGGTATATATAGGTTATATTATTTGCGACGGGTATCCCGTCGCAAATAGTATCTTTTGCGATGGGACCTGTCGCAAATACCTACGCCCGCATTAATTACTGTCGACAGTTAAAAAGTTATTTGCAACGGGTCCCGTCGCAAATAGTCCCTGCCGACACATCTTTTGCGACGAGAGATGAAATCCTGTCACAAATAATTGGTTATTTGTGACTGGTCGTTACCCTCGTCGCAAATAACCTCTTGGACATACTTTTTGTGACGAGATTTATTCCCGTCGCAAAAAGTCTGTCGCAAAAAGTCCTTTTTCCCGTAGTGATAAACGTGTATATTTTTACTAAAATATTTTTAATATAGGGTTATATAACTAATCTATTTAACTGTAAATAGTAATTATAAATCTTAAAAATATTTCCTACATCATGTTATTTTATTTAATTTTTAGATATTAAATAAATAAATTTATTTACGACACAATGATGACACAATGATTACCTTATTAATGAAATATTTAGATAAATGATATTATAAATATTAAAATAAATGTAATTTGAACATTTTGATGTCATACAGAAATTTTATGGATGATTATGACATTTTATCTTTGAATTAATGTTGTTTTTTTGAATGAATCAAGTTTTTATGACTTTAACAAAAATCAATTATTAAATAGTGTCAAAATTGACATAAATGAGATTTTAAAATAAATACCATTCTATTAAATGATATAATAGAAATAAAAATATTAGATTTATCCAACTGAAGTAGATAATGATAAAAGTTTCATTAATTATTCACTTTATGTTCTCTTGGCATTTTATAGTTACCATAATAACCATATAGTGTAAAAATACAAGAAGACATGGTAAGAGTTAATTTATTTAACTAAGGGTTAAAGCCAAAAGATAAGGTTAAATTTGTGACCTGAACTTTTCTAAATCCTATTTTTTGAGAGGATTTCGACCCATCCTCATATTATCCTCGAAATATATCACTCTGGATCCATTATAATTTGAAAATAAATTTATAATAAAATAATATTTCAATACTTTTCTAAAGTGCCCCTCGTCCCTCTTATAAAAGCCCACCACCTCTACGCACTTACTCACACCTCTCAAGACCCTTGGCTAGTAAACATTATGCTCAAATAAGATTACAACACCCCTAAATTCCTTCTATAAGCCTTACCATGGGCAGAAGACAATGTAAGAAAGCATTTTGGCTCAAATCAGAAGGAGTTACCCGATTTCGACGTAACATCTTCTCTCAAGCTCGTTTCAATTATTTTATTTCTCCAACCCCATAACATCTATTTATTCAATTATTTTATAAAATAACCAGTATCCTCAATATACTAGGATGTTTTTATGCTAAGTTTTTGATCTACACTTACACACACATCTATTAAATGGATATTTAACATATTGTTTCTGTGTAAAGAGAACTACTGCCTTACAAAACGATGATTGTTCAATTTTCTCCTACCACCTAACATGGTGGACATTATGATGGAACTATATTTATATATGATATATTTTATATTTATATTGTCTCTATTCTTCTATAATTTTTATTTACAACGTAACTTTATTCTTTTTATAATGTGTAAATACGATAATTTCATTTGAGGAAGTGTGGACTACCTCCCCCTCAATGTGATATGACTCATTCATGCCATACATGAAACATATAATTAATGGAGTAAATGAACTTATGTAACATATATAACATATATATTATAATATAATTATATTATATCTATGTATCCTTTAGTTTTCATTCCTTTAATATGAAAAAGAAATGAAAGTAACATTCATGCGTATGTACGACCTACCGTCTGCATGAACGGTACATTTCATTTGTTATCTCTAATTGTTGTGGACTATTATAAATACATATATAATGGATATATATAATATTTAAATCATGAATAATACTCTAGAGATAATGGACTTATGACCACAGGGATAATTTTCATCAAAACAAGTTTATTTTTGACTCAAGTACCGAACATCGAGAAAACGTCCGATATGAACTCAAATAATTATCTAATTGTTATAACATGGTAATAAGTGATATAAAATGAATAATAAACTTTAAAAATTTTCTAAATAAATTATAAATTAACTTAAGTTTATTATTCAGAAAATTAAATAACGAACAAGACATGTTAGACTCTAGGTAAGAGACTTCATCTCAATCTCCTTTCATTGAGTCATATTTTGATTTATATATGATCATCTATTATACGTTGTATAATCAACCCCTTTTAATTTTAGTTTCATTCAATGGTTTTTAAAAGGAATCTTTTTTTATGAAGCGTTTTACTAAACTACAAAAGGAATGTTTCTTTTTAACGTACACAATAACAATGACCTTTCCGCCGCCACGAGTGTTATTTGATATTTGGCTTCCTCTAAAAGCCATAATATTTTTAAAAATAAAAGTAAATACCATATTATTTTTTTAGGTATTTTGGTATTGAAAATGGTTTTGATAAAGGATTTATTATATCAATATCTTGAAATGATGTCATATGATTGCAATGTGGAAATGTTATTTTTCCTTTATGCTTGTTCATGTGTTATGATTATGTTATGGTTCTTGGGAATTGCTTATGTATAAGGGTGGTTATGTGATAAACTGAGGGAAGGTGAGCCCGTGATAGATCTACAATGCATTGGGTCACGTGAGATAGGTAAACATTATGGTTTCTCCTAATGGATTTAAGGAATATTGAAGAACCTTTGTGGTGTTTTGTTTAACAATTTTTTTGTATTTGTTGACAACTAATATTTTTATTGAAGAATGTTTTTGAGTTACAGAGAGTTGAAGTTGCTGGTTGCTGAATATTTTCTTAAAGAAGATTTTGTTGAAGAATGAGAAGTCAAAAGTTAAGAAAGTGTCTCAAACTTTCTTAAAAAAATAAGACGATGCTTTTCTGATCTTATAGTTCTCACACACCATGAAAAGTTTCTTGATAAAAGCTGTTGAAGAAATGGTGAAGAGGATTGAGGTTTTTTTCACTAAGGAAAATTCTAAGGAAATTCGGAACCTGTTTTTTGGAACCTGTTTTCCTAAACTAGTTTTTCTAAACTTGTTTTTCGGAGTCTATCTGACCAGAAAATCGGAGTCTACCCAAGACAGAAGTTCGGAGTCTATTTCCTGTACCAGATTTTCAGAGTCTGTTTTTCTGAACCTGTTTTTCAGAGTCTATCTAAGCCATAAAATTGGAATCTACCCAAGCTAGAAGTTTGGAGTCTATTTCCTAAACTAGATTTTGAGAGTCTACTTGCTGAACCAGATTTTCGGAGACTACTTTCTGAACCAGATTTTCAGAGTCTACTTACTGAACAAGATTTTCATAGTCTACTTGCTGAACCAGATTTTCATAGTCTACTTACTAAACCAGATTTTCAGAGTCTACTTACTGAAACCAGATTTTCAGAGTCTACTTGCTGAACCAGATTTTCGGAGTCTACTTGCTGAATCATATTTTCAGAGTCTACTTGCTGATCCAGAATTCGAAGTCTACTTGCTGAGCTAAAAGATCAGAGTGTATTTCCTGAACCAAAATTCGGAGTAGACTTCCTGAACCAAAATTTGGAGTGGACTTCCTGAACCAGAAATTCGGAATGACAATCATTAGCCAAAAATTCAGAATGACAATCCTGAGTCAGAAATTCGGAATGACAATTCTGAACCAGTTTTCCTGAACCAGTTCTCTTGAACCAGTTCTCCTGAACCAGTTTTCCTGAACCAATTTTCCTAAACCAGTTTTCCTGAACCTAAAATCAGAACCAAGATCTAGCCTTATCATTCTGAGGAAGATATGAAGAGTTCAAGAAAACCCATATTTCAACTTTTCATAAATCTCGGAGAAATTTAAGGAGATTTGAATAAGTCAAAGATTGAAGATTAAATGAGAGAGATTTGCAGAGTTTTTGAGATTTTAGGAAGCGATAAAGTTTTTCAAGATTCCCACCTTTGTTTTTTGAGTTTCTTATAAATATGTGCTCAGATAATTCTCTCATTTAAAACTTTTTACACACGCAGAAATGTCGGAGTGCTGGAGAATTCAGAGTGGGATTTTGTGCTGAGTCATGATTTCTTTGCTGAGAGAACCAGATTCAAGAAATCCATACTGAGTTTTCGAAGTGATCATTTCTGCAGAATAATTATTATCTTGATGAGAAATTCGTATTCAGAAGATCGGATTCGAGGAATTCAGATTGAGTATTCGGAGTGGGTATTTCTACGGAGTCACAGTTTCCTTGCTGAGAAGACCAGTTTCAGATAATCGGATTCAAGAAACCTGGATTGAAGATTCGGAGTGAGCTTTTGAGGAGTCATATTTTTCATGTTGAGAAGTTCAGTTTCAGAAAATAGGATCCAAGAAATTGGATTAAAGATTCGGGGTGAGCATTTTGTGGAGCAGCTTAACAAAGTCTTTTTCTTATGTTTGGCTCAATTTTTCTTTAAGGAAACATTGTAAACTGATGGTAGTTAGTATAATATTTCCTATTGGGATATAGAAGGTGTCCAATGGGAGTTGGTACAAGTTTTATTCACTTCTTCATTATAGTGGATTTCCATAGACCCAAGGGAGTGGCTATGTCAAGGACGTAGGTTCTCTTATTGAGGATGAACCTTGTAATTATTGTGTGTTTTTCTTGCTTTATCTTTCTTGAATTCTTTGGTTACTTGCTAAAGGTTGATAAGGAAGTAAATCTTAACAGTTTTCAAGGGTTAAGTTTCATAAAGTTTTGAAACTTATAAAATATATCAACTGATTCAACCCCCCCTTCTCAGTTGACATTTGATCCTTGGAACTTCAAGTGGTATCATAGGGAGGTTCCCTTGTTCTTTTTTCCTTATCATGGATAATATCAATTCTGTCAACAGTAGAGGAATTCCAACATTCGATGGCAAGAATTATTATGGATGGAAAAATAGGATGATTCCTTATCTCCTATCTCTTGGCCTTGAAGTTGTTGATGCTGCCACTATTGGCTTTCCACCTATAGAGAAAAATGATCCTATGACATTTGCCTACAAGAGGAACATAGAAGTTTATGGAAAGGCTAGGAATGCTATTCTCATGTCCTTATCAGAAAATGTTTATCAGAAGGTGATGGGTCTCACAACATCAAAAGGCATGTGGGACAAGCTGGAAAGTGTTTTTGAAGGAAACACAAAAGTCAAGGAAGCCAATCTAGAAATCTGGCGTAGTAAGTTTGAAGACATCAGGATGAGAGATGCCGAGACAGTTGATGAATACTTCACCAGAGTTAATGAAATTGTTTGCAACATCTGGGGATTTGGAGAATACTTGGAAGATTCTACAATTGTGAAGAAACTTATGAGAAACTTTCCAGACAGGTTTGATTCTAAAATTTCAGCTTTAAAAGGTAAGGATGATTTATCTCTTGATGAACTGCATAACTTTCTTATTACTTATGAAATGAGGAAAGATCCTATCTTTAATAAGAAGATCAAAGATGAAATGGCTTTTGAAGCTATGAGAAAGATGAAAATCCAAGACGATGATGAAGCTGATCCTTGTGAGTCTGTTGATAAGGAAGATGAAGAGTTGAATGAAAAAATCATGTCTCTCATATCCAAGAACTATCGAAGAGGAAGAGGAAAATATATAGGGAAACTTCCTCTCAAATGTTTTGAGTGCGGTGGAATCGGGCACTTTTCTATGAATTTCCCAAAGAAGAAAGTTGGAGAATATCAAGATGTTTCTAATGAGAATACTCGATGGAATAAGTATAACAAGAATGGAAAAGAAGAGAAGACTTCTAAATAACTCAAGAAGAACTTTTACAGAAAGAAAAGAAGTATGTTGAACAAGAAGGATGAATCCGAATCATCTAAAAATGATTCCTCAGAAGATGAAAGCAGAGAAATATTTAGAACCTTCATTGTAAAGGTTGAGAAAACAAATGCGTCCTTAGAAAGCGAAGAAGGTGGTGAAGAATATTACAAAGAATATCATCTAAGATCCGAACTTCTTGTATATCTGGAACAAAAAAAATCCCTCAAGAAAGAAATTTGTGTGATAAAGAAAAATCATGAAGAAGTTCATAATGGAAGAAAAGATGTTACCAAGAAGGAATATGAATACATTCAATAAATTTTATGTCACAAACTTATAATTTATTAACAAGGAAAGATGATAGAAGATCTTAGCATGAAGCTGGAAATTAAAGAAGAAGAGGTTAAAAAGTTGCAATCAAAAGTTATTGAGTCTGAAAATTCCCTAAGGAAGATGAATGAAAACTTCCACAAAGCCACTGAAGTAAAATTTGAGACTTCCAAGACTGCTGGAAAGGCTTATCATGAGAATCAGGTGAAATCTTCTCCTATCAAAAACAATGTTTTATCTAATTCTTATAACATTTTAGGTTATGGAAAAAGTATCAGTAAAACTTGAGTGGAGAAAGGATGTGAGAAACCTTTCAATCCTACAAAAATTGAAAACTCACTCAAAAGAAGAGATGACCTACATCCTGAGTTTCCTAGAGCTGAAAGAAGTTATCAACCTCAACAAAGTTTCTATAAAGAAATATCTTTCTTTAATATAAAATCAAGATTTGAGGGATATTGCTGGTGTTGTAGAATGTATGGGAATAGATCTTATAATTGCTGGCACAATTTATCTCTACCTGGAAGAAGGCTTGAGAAAAGTGGAAGAAATAATGAAAGAGGAATGAGTAACCTTCCGTATTCAAATAAATTTGAAAAGGTGAATTCTCAAGATGTTAGAAACATGCCAAAAAAGAATTAATTTGAATGTTTGGAAGAATTTTGTGGAAGATGTGATCAGTTTGGTCATCATGCCGAACGATGTATGACTCTTCTTCCAAAACAAGTTTCTTATGATATGAAAGAAAAGAAAGTTGAAGATAAGAAGGTTGATGAGAGAGATTTTGTTGTTGAGATAGATTTAAAAGCAAGTAAGAGAAACAAACCATGGATTCTTGATATTGGTTGTTCTTCACACATGATAAGTGATATAAAAATCTTGGAGCATGTTGAAAGTCATGATGGAGGAGTAGTTACTTTTGGAAATGATAGTTCCTTAAAAATTAAGGGAATCGGAACAGCAGAGATTGAACAAGAGAAACTGAAATCTAAGGAAGTCTTGCTTGTTGATGGGATAAAACATAACTTACTTTGTGTAAGTAAACTTTGTGATTATGGAAAAGAAGTTATTTTCAGAAAAGTTTCTTGTGTAATCAAGAGTGTGAAAAATGGAAAAGTGATTGCAAAAGGAGAAAGAACCAGTGGGAATCTCTTTAAAATTGGAAAATCCAATAACTCTTGTTATTTGAGTGATAAAGATGAAAAGAAGTTATGGCACTAAAGACTTGGCCACCTGGGGTAGAATAACATGAGTAATCTTTCTGAAGTTGATGTTGTTCGAACTTTTCCAGAACTAAAAAGAAGAGATGAAGATGTTTGTGTTACTTGCTAGAAAGGAAAGATGACTAACAAAAGTCATAAAAGAGTTGAGATTCAATCTTACAAACCACTTGAGCTTATTAATTCTGATCTGTGTGGGCCGATGAGACATCAATCAACAAAAGTAGATTTATACTTTGTCACTTTTATTGATGATTTCAATCGGATGACAAACGTCATGTTCATGAAGCATAACTCAGAGGCTATTGAAATGTTTAAATTCTTCAGAAGAGATGTTGAGAAAGAATTGGGAGTTTCCATAAAGAAGTTGAGAACATACAACAGTATCGAATTCACAAGAAATGCTTTTGAAACTTATCTAAGGAAGCATGGCATCAAACATCAGTATAGTTCTCCCTATACTCCACAAAAAAATAGAGTAGCAGAAAGGAAAAATAGAAGCTTAGTGGAAATGGGAATAAGTATGTTATCAGAATACAAAATTCCAAAATTCTTCTGGAGAGAAGCTGTTAGCACTGCTGTACATGTTCAAAATAGATGCTTGTTGAGACCGGAAACCAACATGACTCCTTACGAGATGTGGTATAACAAAAAGCCTTCTTTTAATTACTTCAATGTTTTTGGAAGTCCATGATTTCTCAAAAACAAAAATACTGACTTAGGAAAGTTTGATGAGAAAGCTGAAGAAGGAATATTTATGGGTTATTCACCAAATGGAAGAAGTTAAAAATGCTGGAACAAACGTTTACAGAAGTTGGTGGACTCATATGATGTAAAGGTAATTGAAAATCCATGTTCCTTCACAAAATTTGTTGATAATATTGAGTAAGATAAATCAAATAATTCCCACGATAGTGAAAGTGAATCAGATGAGCCACATGGGGAAGAAAGCGATGTTGGGAAGGAAGATGTGAGTTTCCCTACCTTACGAAAACATGTTTAATCCCAAAATATTATTGGGAATCAGAAGGCTCTAATTCAGACAAGAAGAAAGTTGAGATTAGAAGATCAGACTTCCCTTATCTCAAAAGTTGAACCAGAATCAGTTTTAGAATCTATTCAACATAAAGAATGGGTGGATGCTATGAATGAAGAACTGGATCAGATTGAGAAAAATGAAACATGGGAACTTGTTCCAAGGCCAGCAAATAAGAATGTTATCGGAACCAAGTGGGTTTACAGAAATAAATTGAATGAGAATGGAGAAGTTACAAGAAACAAAGAGAGGCTTGTGTGTAAAGGATATGTCCAGGTGTAAGGTGTGGATTTTGATGAAACCTTTGCCCCTATTGCAAGGTTGGAAACTATTCGCATGTTTCTTGCAGTGGCTGCTCATCGGAATTACAAGGTTTATCAGATGGATGTAAAGTCAGCTTTTTTAAATGGTGAGATTGAGGAAGAAGTTTACATTGAACAACCTTATGGGTTTTTTCTTGATGAGGATGAAAACAAAGTTTGAAAATTGAATAAAGCCTTATATGGGCTGAAACAAGCTCCACGATAATGGTATTCAAAGCTTGACAATTCTTTGAGAAAGATGAATTTTTCTAAAGGAAAGGTTGATAGAAACTTGTATATTAAAGATGTAAACTCCGGAACTTTTATTGTAATCATTTACGTGGATGATATAATTTTTTCTGGTGATGAAGAAAAGGTCTGTGAATAGTTTTATGAAGAAATGAAGGAAAATTTTGAAATGTCAATGTTGGGAGAATTAACTTTCTTCCTTGGATTACAAGTTCATCAACAAACAAACTACATTTTCTTGTCCCAAGAAAAATATGCCAAGGAATTGTTAAAGAAGTTTGGGATGGAATAATCAAAAGAAGTTTCAACTCCTATATCAGTGAGCACAAAGTTGAGCAAAGATGAGTTAGGGAATAGTGTGATTCAAAAAGACTTTCAAAAGTTGATAGGAAGTCTTCTTTATCTTACAGCTTCAAGGCCTGATATTGATTATACTATGATTCTATGTTCTCCATATCAAAGTAATCCAAAAGAATCACACAAGTTGGCAGTCAAGAGGATTCTGAGATATATTAAAGGAACAACTTCACAAGGGTTGTTATACAAGAGAAACAATGAGATGAAGTTTCATGGTTATAATGATGCTGATTGGGCTGGTGATTGTAATGATATAAAATCAACATCAGGAGGAAAATTTTTCTTAGGGGAATTATGCGTGAGTTGGCACAGCAAGAAACAAAGTTCAGTAACTTTAAGTACATCTGAATCTGAATATGTTGCAGCTACTCAGGATTGTACTCAAATGATGTGGATGAAAGTTCATCTTGAAGATTTGAAAGTGAATGTTTCTAAACCATTAAAGATACTCTGTGATAATCAAAGTGCCATTGATCTTTCCAAGAATCCTGTTCAACATTCAAGATCAAAACACATTGATATAAAGTATCATTTATTAAAAGAGAAAGCTTCTTCTGGAGAAATCTTGCTGGAATATATTTCAACAAAGTATCATATTGCTGATATTTTCACAAAAGAAATGTCAAAGGAGAGGTTTGTTGAGCTGAGGCTGCAACTCCATGTTCAGCCTCCTCCCATGACTTCCTAAAAACTCATAAGGAAGTATCCCCCACCGTACTTTGTATTATGTTGACAATGGGGGAGAGTAAGTTTTCTTTATGAATCTAAAGTAGTGGTTATCATATAATGGGGGAGTGAGAATGAAAAATGAGAGAGTAAAAGAAAAGTGATAATGAGAAAAATAAATGTTGAGGGGGAGTTTGAGTAAGGTGAAGTTTACCCTTACATGGCCGCAATATTTTCTTGTCACTGAGGGATGAAAATCCTTCAAAAACATTACTTTTTCCAGTAGTGTTGTGTCAGGACACTCTTTTTTGAGAAAGGCTATGTTTTGGTAAAATTTATTTTTGAGAGATGAAAGTCTTGTGAGGTGAAAACTTGTTAACCAGGGTTGCCAACAAATCCAAAGGGGGAGATTTAAGAACCTTTGTGATGTTTTGTTTAACAATTTTTTTGTATTTGTTGACAACTAATATTTTTTTTGAAGAATGTTTTTGAGTTACAGAAATTTGAAGTTGCTGGTTGCTGAAGATTTTCTTAAAGAAGATTTTGTTAAAGAATGAGAAGTCAGAAGTTAAGAAAGTGTCTCAAACTTTCTTAAACAAATCAGACGATACTTTTCTAATCTTATAGTTCTCACACATCATGAAAAGTTTCATGATAAAAGCTGTTGAAGAAATGGTGAAGAGGATTGAGGTTTTTTTCACTAAGGAAAATTCTGAGGAAATTCGGAACCAGTTTTTCGGAACCTGTTTTCCTGAACTAGTTTTTCTGAACTAGTTTTTCGGAGTCTATCTGACCAGAAAATCAGAGTCTACCCAAGCCAGAAGTTCAGAGTCCATTTCCTGAACAAAATTTTCAGAGTCTGTTTTTTTGAACCTGTTTTTCAGAGTCTATCTGAGCCAGAAAATCGGAGTCTACCCAAGCCAGATGTTTGGAGTCTATTTCTTGAACTAGATTTTCGGAGTCTACTTGTTGAACCAGATTTTCAGAGTCTACTTGCTGAACCAGATTTTTAGAGTCTACTTGCTGAACCAGATTTTTGGAGTCTACATCCTGAACCAGATTTTTGGAGTCTACTTGCTGAACTAGATTTTCAGATTCTACTTGCTGAAACCATATTTTTAGAGTCTACTTGCTGAACCAGATTTTCGGAGTCTACTTGCTGAATCAAATTTTCGGAGTCTACTTCCTGATCCAGAATTCGGAGTCTACTTGCTGAGCCAGAAGTTCGGAATGTATTTCCTGAACTAAAATTCAGAGTGGACTTCCTGAACCAAAATTCGGAGTGGGCTTCCTCAACCAGAAATTCGGAATGACAATCATGAGCTAGAAATTCGGAATGACAATCCTGAGCCAGAAATTTGGAATGACAATTCTGAACCAGTTTTCCTGAACTAGTTCTCCTGAACCAGTTTTCCTGAACCAGTTTTCCTGAACCAGTTTTCCTGAACCTAAAATCAGAACCAAGATCTAGCCTTATCATTCTGAGGAAGATATGAAGAGTTCAACAAAACTCGTATTTTAACTTTGCATAAATCTCTGAGAAATTTAAGGAGATTTGAATAAGTCAAATATTGAAGATTAAATGCAAGAGATTTGCGGAGTTTTTGAGATTTGAGGAAGCGGGAAAGTTTTTCAAGATTCCCACCTTTGTTTTTTGAGTTGCCTATAAATATGTGCTCAGATCATTCGCTTATTTACAACTTTTTACACACGCGGAAAAGGAAGAGCGCTGGAGAATTAGGAGTGAACTTTTATGCTGAGTCATCTTTTATTTGCTGAGAGAAACAGATTCAAGAAATCCCTACTGAGTTTTCTAAGTGAGAATTTTTGTAGAATTATTATTATCTTGATGAGAAATTCAGATTCAGAAGATTGGATTCGAGGAATTCAGATTGAGTATTCAGAGTGGGTATTTTTGAGGAGTCACAGTTTCCTTGCTGAGAAGACTGGTTTCAGATAACCGGATTCAAGAAACCCAGATTGAAGATTCAGAGTGAGATTTTGCGGAGTCATAGTTTTCATGCTGAGAGGTTTAGTTTTAGATAATAGGATCCCAGAAATTGGATTGAAGATTCGGAGTGAGAATTTTGTGGAGCATCTTGAAAAAGTCTTTTTCTTATGTTTGGCTCAATTGTTCTTTAAGGAAACATTGTAAACTGACGGGAGTCAGTATAATCTTTCCTATCGGGAGATATAAGGTGTCCAATGGTAGTTGGCACAAGTTGTATTCACTTCTTCATTATAGTGGATTTCCATAGACCCACGGGAGTGGCTATGGCAAGGATGTAGGTTCTCTTATTGAGTCCGAACCTTGTAATTCTTGTGTGTTTTTCTTGCTTTATCTTTCTTACATGCTTAGGTTACTTGCTAAAGGTTGATAAGGAATTAAATCTTAAGAGGTTGCAAGGGTTAAGTTTCATAAAGTTTTAAAACTTATAAAATATATCAACAGATTAAACCCCCCCCCCCCCTTCTCAGTTGACATTCGATCCTTGGAACTTCAAATATACTGTGATGGGTATTCTAAACATAACCATGAAGGTCACTCCCTATGTGGCTATAGAAGCTACAAAGTAAGTATGATATGGATCCCATAAGTTACCTTTATGATTTATGATTGCTATTAAGTTTTAATTATTCTTATGAATTCATGGGTTTATATATATTCATGGAATAATGTTTTCCTTTCTTTTTTTATCCCTTAATGAGTTTTTATGGTCATGCCAAGTTTTTTTGAAATGTTTTCACAGGTTATATGGATGAGTAAGATAAAGGAATAAGTTAAGAAGATTTTTATCAAGAAAAGAAATCATGTTTTTAAAGGGTTTTCTTTGATGAAAAAAATGGATACTATTTTGATTGCATCCTATTGTATGATTATGGGATGATATGTATTAATAATGGCTTAATTATTTAAAAGTCTAGACCTGAAAAGATCCTCAATGTGAATTAAAATCAAATTATTGACTTATCTCAAGATTAAGTAATGTTTTATGGATGGGGCCTTATCCATGGGGCCCTAAATCTATATCAATTTGCACATTCATTCTCTTTGTGACCCTAATATAACTAATTAACATTGACTTTTTGGGGTCAAAAGGTTGATCGTGTTGATTCTAGCCAACCTAAAATTTTATATCTTTTCTTTTTTTCCTTGATATTTTGTGTCAATACAGTGATGATGCGTTATTGTTATTTTTTTCATCAACATGTTATTGATACACTAATAATTCTATAGTTTCAATATCAACTACCTTTTCTTCCATGATATTGGTAACATCATCATGTGCATAAGTCATGGTTTGCATGAGTAGTCAACCATTTAATTTAGATTGTATTAATATAGTAGAGAACAAATAATATTATGAGTAAAATCTTAGTATATTTTTTTAACATAATCATTGAAATATATTTCTTTTCTTTAATGGTTAAAGGTATTTTGATCCTCTTTATAGAATCCAAATACCCTATTTATAATCCCATCTAATGTACAAGAAAATTTCTACATTTGGACTTCTATGAAATGATTGTTATCTTCCAAAGAAAGGGCCACCCTCAACCAAATTTTCATCTAACCCTTCAGTTGTTTTAGTTTCTAGTAGGAAAATAGCCCAATTTTAGTTTTCGTATTTGAGATATAAAATACCCACACTACTTGTGTTGCAATTATGAATGGATCATCTTTTTACCCTTCCAAATTGAAATTCATATTCATGAATCCCATTTAATCAACTTTCAATACACTCTTGTTGTCAACCCATTTGTAATAGAAAATCAACACCTGGAATTTTTTATAATATAACTTGTATATTTGTTCGATGATACCAAAATATAACATATTCACATAAATTAGATTTCTATCCTTAGAACCAGATATGTGCATTACTTCCTCCAAAAGTATAACTATGTTGTTTTTCATCATACTATAGTTATCATGTTATTTTTTATAGAATATATAACCATTAATTACAAAACCAATATAAGATATAACATTTACATTTGGTCACCTAGATATCCATCGAAGTGATTTGAAAATTGAATTTGAATTTTTAGATAAATCCTTATAAATATGATATCTGAACTATCCTATAAACTATTGATTATGTGTATTTTCTATCCATCCTTAATCAATTTATGGATTAAAATGTTTAATAATTTATTTGTGGTATTCAATGTATAGATCAACATTTCACTATTATGTAAAATTTAATGGTGATCTTTCTCCTACTTTGTGATGGTAATTTCTATAACATATCTTCCGAAAATCCCTTTACCCATAAAGGGCCTGCTATGATGAGACATTGTGAGGCCGATGCTATCAACATCTGATAGATAATCAGTACAAAGTTCAACAACTATTCAACAATATATCATTTTACAAGGCAACATTTTAGGCACATCAATTCATGACATAACCTTACAGGATCTTTATTTATCATTCAATGGGGAACATTTATCTATAATAGATATGACCACATAGTTGAACCTATTTAACCATGTGAACCATTTGATGAAATATTATATAAAATAATTATGGTGTGGAAAAAATCTCTAATTCAAATAATATGACTACAACCTCTTTATTTCTGATTGGAAACTTCATCAGGTATATAACTTCACTACATATGGTTTTGATAAAGTAGTAGAGTGGTTAAAGTATGTCATGCAGTTTTAGGGAGAATGAAACGTAAAGAGATAAGAATTAAATCTTACATCAAAACATGGAAGTCATGTTATATTAGTCCCTATAACTTCGAATTATTCATTGAAATGACATTATTGATATTTGATGAATACCTATATAGAACTTTTACACCATTAAGGAAAATGAAAATTTTCAAATTTTCTTGTTTGGATAGAGTGTAATCTATTGGAGGAAGAAAAGTATAACTTTCACCCTTCACTGGTTCAAACTATTCCTTTATCCCCATGTCAATCATATCCAACCTAGCCTTGATTCCATCTTTTGTTTTTTCTATGAAGTTTTAGTAACATGCCAATAAAAATATAAAATACATTATTTTTATATATGAATGAAATAAAGAAAATTTCTAATGTATAAAAAATCATAGTATATTAATTCAAAGAAAATAAATCACATTTTGCAACATGATTCTATAATTTTTTTTTAAAATGGTTAACTGAAATCAATGTCAAGATATTTTACTTTATCAAATAGTTGATCACCTATTAGTGGAGATAGTGTTGTACCTTTTTTGGTATTCCCATTGAATGATATCATCTAGGATAAATATTTATGTCATCTAGGTAAAAAATTCTGATGTCCTAATTTTTTATTCTTCGAGGAATATTTCAACTGAACTATGTGTGTACATTCTTCACAAATGAAAAACCACAACATTCCTTTAATGTTATAGGTTGACAAATTTCATAAGTAGGAGAGCCATTTATCATCCTATACAACATGAACCTTAATGTGAATTATTTATTTCTATGAGCATAATACATTGTAACACTATATCTCACATCAATTTTAGATCTTCGATCAACAGAGCCAAATATACATCAATATAATTACTGGGTAGTTTTTGTCTAGATATAATCAGAGACAACATAATGTATTTGTGCTTTATGCATAACCATGGTGAAAATTTATAATTTACCAATATAACTGAACATTTTCTATGAGTACTAATCTATATACAAAAAGGATTTATTCCATCCATAGATAACATAGGATAGAAGTTTATCAGCTCATTTCCATATTCATGATACTTATAATAAATTTTATTCCACAGAGGAGAGTCTTCTAGATGGCTTAGTTTCCCAACTTTAATTCTTGTATCTGGGTGCAATGTCAATTCTATCAAGGTTTCTTAACATCCATATAGTCTTATAAATATTGGAATGATAGTAAAGTACTATACTTATTTTGAAGGACTTGATTCACCTTTATTTTATCGATTTGTGCCAAACTTAGGGAATTTGGGCATTTTATGAGTGATTCATGGTCATTAAGAAGACATATGAAATCATTTTGATTACCATGTATTTATTTAGAGATCATGACCATTGAACACAAAATTCATTTATCACACTATGTTCAATAAGGAAGTTCATTTTCTTCTAGTATCATATCATTTAGGATACCAAGTAGCTCTATAAAGATGTTGTTACTCCATCCACTACCGCCTTTCAAATTATAAAAATTTAATACAACTAAAAATGTTGTGTATTTAGTACAATCGATTTACAATGGTCTCTTAGCACAACTATTTAACTTCTCAAAAAACTTTTAAATATCAAAAAGTTCATCTTCAATTTCTATTGTCATTTCTTCCCTACGATCTCCATCATCATTTACATTGGTATTCTTATCAAATGATCCATAAGCCATACTATCATCCCAATAGGCCTGCATGTTCATTTTTACTATATTTAGTCCAAAATTTATTGCTTTAATCTATTCTATGAAAAATCAAATGTTATTCTCACTATTTTAGACTAGTTTTTCTTGAATAATAATAATGTACACATAGGAAAAGGAATTGAGAATGGTTTTCTTCATTCTCTATTAGCAACATGATAAAAATTTTAACTCCATATATATGCTCCTTTATCATACGATTAGAACGAATCCATTTTCAATTCATATTCATCCTATTAGGTTCATAAAATATTCATTTTGTATAAAAAATAAATAAGTACACATAAGATGTTAATAATCAAAAGATAAAGTTATATATAATTCTAATAATGGGAACCCAACATTTTAATGTTATCGGTTATGATTCATAATAAGTTATCATTTTACACAAGGGTGACATGTAAGGAAACAACCAAGGGTAAAAAAGTGGCTATTGGTCATGGTTCTCAATTTGATGTCGTGTAGGACAAAAAGGTGGTAATAAATATGTTGGTAAATATAATTTATTTATTATTGGATGGAATACTTACCTTAGAAATTATTATTCTTTTTTTTCATTTAATTGTGACATGAATTTATAATTTGTGTAAAAATATATTTCTTCAGAACATAGAAGGTCATGTAATCACCATATTTTGACACTGGGTCAAGTATCTTGTAATTTCATGAAAGGAATGGATGAAATTGTTATTTACGACATAAGTAATGTTGGATTCCTTTTTACTCACTTTTTCTGTAGATTATTCTAGACCATGTAATATAGGAATTTCAAAAAATATATTTCTACTATATCCCACTAATGAAACCCAGTTTTAAAAAGGTAGAGTTATCAATCTTAGGTATATTTCGCATATCCTACAATATCCAAAACCTCTATTCGATTTCCTTAAAAACACCACAAATACTTTCCATTAATAAACATTCCAAAACAATTTAGTTAACATGTATTTCACATCATTAAGATCCAAAACATTTTTATTCCACCTCTAACAATGACACATATCACTATAAGATATTTACCACATCCAATAGTCAAAAAATTCATAGGTATATCCAAAAGAGTATAATAATTCTTAATAAAATCCATATCACATGTATGGTTATGGGAGATTATAATTAACTTTATAAAATTATTCCATTATCTTCTAATCCGATATATGTTTGAGATAAATGTGTTTTAAATTAGAAATTTTTATGGGAGAAACTCAAACCATTCCTAATGATACACAATAGATCAAAATAATAATAATAATATTTATATGGCTTAATCAAAATAAATAATGCAAACTAACCATGCAATTTTTCCAATAGACCATGAATCTACTGTATATGCCCATTTTTTGATCTTATTTCATAATTACAACTTTAAACTTTCCTGAGACACATTAAACACTAAAACCCACCCAATTAGAGGCGTGATTTAGCTTCTCAAAAAATGTTTTAATGATTTTTACACATTCTATAACTTGTTTATTTATAAAACGTCTTAAATTTCTTCAAAATTCAACAACTAAATATTTCATTTTCATAATTTATAATCAAAATCAAACAAACCATCCCCAATATGTTCATTTAAGAATATTACACATGGTCTAAACTTGAATTATTAGTTTTAAATTCATATGAAACTTGAACCAATCTATACCCATCAAACATCATGTAACTAATTTAATATAAGAAATTCCATACTAAATTCAATAACCCAAAAACATATTAACTCAAAGCTTCATCATAACTAATATAAATCTTTACCAAAACCTAAAACTTTCATAATGAATGAAATCACAACCATAACCATTTTCATATAACCAAACAAATGAAAATCTAATTATATTAACCCAAAATAAAAGGAGTTCAAAATTATAATATCACAAAATGATTTTTTTAAAATATTTACTTACCCAAACAAGACATTAAACCTAAAATGGGTCAGGAACATTCAAATTTGTTTATTAAAAATATTAGGAAACTCATTTATTTCCAAGAAAACCTTTAAAACCAAAGAAAAAAAATTTCATCTTCAAAAGACTTGAAAGACTTTTATTCCAAATAAAACTTCCCAAATAAGAAATAAAACCATAAATTTAATTTTTAAAAAATTCAAAACTCATTAAAAATATCCCATTAGATAGTTTTTTTGTATATATAAAAATTATAATCATTTTAATATACGCAAATGATACTTTATTCAATAATAATTACTTTTTATCACTTTTAAAATCCAATTTATAATTTAACTCAAGTAGCAAATAACTTTAATTTTTTTTAAAACATTTCATTGTATAATAAGAATCATTTAATAAAATATTTAAGTATCTTTTAAAATAAAAAGTAAGAGTTTTTAGAATCACTATACCTGAAAATCATAAAATTTTTATATATACATGAAAACCATTAATATACATTAATCAAACACTTATAAATATTTTAAAGAAAAAAACATGAGAATCACTTAAACATTTTAATTATAATAGGCTAAAAACATATCAATATAACAATTATAAATTAAAAACTATTAAATTAATTCACATATATAAATAACATTTTTGAGTATACCCAAAACCCTTTTCCTTGGATTTTTAGGATATTTTTCTTAATTATAAATCCTCTATTATCAAATATATCCCTAAAGAAAACCATCATCCATACAAACTTAACCTCATTCAAAATAAAAACCACACAATTTTTTTTAGAAAAACATCATAAAGAAACTTACCAAATTATTGGAATTAAAACATTCATAATTATAATAAATGGAATGAAAAAAATTGAGTTTTCATTCCAATACTATTGTTTTTAAACTAAAAACATTTATTCAAAATTCATACTTTCAATATATAGATTCCTAAAATCCAAACCAAATCAAATCAAATCAAGTAAATTCCTATAATTTTTTTTGAAATGATACAAGTTATTATTTATTTAAAGATATTTTAAATAAAAGTACAAAAATACCATGGAATCAATAAAAATAATGAGAATGCATAAAATCTCTACTAATTACCTATAAAAAAACTCATTTAAACTAATTATATAAAATATAATTATAAATGATACACAGAAACTATAAAATGAAGTACCAAACCCTCTATAATTAGGCTTTTAATGTAGCTTTACTTTAAATCAAGGTTGTGCGGGTAAAAGAGTGAGACACTAAGGATGGTAGTGTCTGGGGATCACTACACTGGTGTTTGTACAAGTGTTACACTTTCTTGTAAGGGAGGAGCTCGATTGGGATGATGGTGTGATGAGAGTAGGGTGGTGTCAAGTATTGAGCAGTGGATATCATAGTTTTAACAAATAAATTCGGTGAGAGAAAGTTCAAGGATCAAGGTTAAAGATGAGTAGAAATAGTCACACACCTTATCCTTTTAGAAGATAGATTCATCCAAGATGATTGAGGAAGAGAGGTGACAACAATTCGGTTTTGTGAGTGCTAGAACGACCCAAGAATGGAGGACTCTATTAGGGTTATATTTAAAAGATCGGGAAGAATTTTGTTAGTTCTTAAAAAAAACATTGATAAAGAGTCATTTTATCAACACTAAAATAGTAAGCACTAATAAAATAGATCTTTATTAGTGCTAAAAAGAGCTGATAAAACTTATCTTTACCAACACTAAAATTATAGCACTGATAAATATACATTTTATCTATGATTTTTTAGCACATATAAAAATAATTCCTTATCAACACTAATGAAGCATTGATAAAGACCTAATTTTAATAATATAATTAATATAATTAAACAATTTAAATGTATATAATTATAAATAAATAACTTTATTATTTAAATATATTAATTTTATAATTATCTATATATATATATATTTAATATTATAATTGTAAATAAATATATTTTCAAATATTTTTATATAATTATAAATATATTTATATCATTATATATATTCATACAATTATATATATTTATGCAATTATATAAATTCATGTAATTATATATATTTTTATAATTATATATATTTATATAATTATATATAATTATATAATTTTATATATTTATTAATATATAAGTAGATATAAGTATAAATATAATAAATATATTTATTATAATTATAAATAAATATATTTAAAATGTATTTATATATAATTATAAATATAATTATAGAATTTTATATAATTATAAATAAATATATAATTATATATATTTGTATAAATAATAAATATAATTATATATAATTATATAATTATATATATTTATTAATAGATAAATAAATATAATTATAAATATAATAAATATATTTATTATAATTTTATAATTATTTAAATATAAATATAAATTTATTAATAATTATATTTGATGGATAAATATATTTATAAATATTTTTATATAATTATAAATATATTTATATAATTGTATATATTAATACATTTAAATATATATAATTACATATATTTATATAATTATATATATTTATATATTTATTAATATATAAAAATATATAATTATAAATATAATAAATATATTTATTATAATTTTATAATCACTTAAATATATATATATATTTATAATAATAAATAAATACATAAATATATTTATAATTATAATTATAAGTAAATATATTTAAAAATATTCATTTATAATTATATATATATATATATATATTTACCTAAATATATATATTTATATATTTATATAATTATATATATGTAATTATATATATATATATACTAGTACTTCGCTCATGCAAATGCACAAGTTTGTTCACCAATTTGTTTTGGTTTACATTTTGATAAATATGGTCAGAAAACTGAAAGTTTCTTATAAAAATGAACTTTTTATACTAAAATGAAATGTAATGGAAAACAAAATATATGATATTTTTTCAAACAATCATCAAAGAAATAGATAAAATGGAAAATTTTAAGAGAACAATTCCAGACTTTATTTTTGATGATTTTCTTGGTAGAGGATTAGCGTTCATTAACAAAGTCACTTGAAGTCACAAAATATGAAACCATAACAATGTCACATTGTAGTGAACCTTCATCATAAAAATCATATAGCGGGTTTTTCTAAAAATACAATCATGTTTAAAGATAATAGTAAATATTAATGGAGACTAAAATTTTAAAATCCAAAATTTGTAATATCATAAAATGACAAATCAAAAGCAAAAATACACCAAATTTTTTGTTGTCTGACACCTTTTGTGCTGGTGTAACTATATTGATAAAATATACACATGTAAAAATAGAAAGAATCATCTCATAGAACATAGAGTATTTTTTAATTAATATTCATGAAGACATTAAAAATTTAGCTATAGTGAATATAACAACTCACAATTGTAGATTTCTTTTATCAGCATGAATAATTAAAACTCAAGGATGGTTCTTTGAAATGAGGTTCTTTCACTCAGGATTATGTACATGTGATGGCAAAGGGATTCCAATATTCCAGTTTTCCAAAACTTACTCAAAGGGTACCTTTTAAATTATATAGTAATTCATATTATATTGTTTTCTTCCTCAATATTGATGATAAAAATCTAGAAGGATTAATGAGAGAATGAAGATGCTTTAAAATGTTGTTCTAGGGTGAAATAAAGTAAGTTATATAGAGTCTAGAAGTTTTTTTTCTAAAGTAAAAGTGCTAATTAATTTTGAGTTTTTAAATAAAATGATACTGAGAAAGAATTAAAGCTTGATGAAATTATCAACTATGTCTAACCACTATAGAAATAGTTCAAGGTATGTTAATCTACATTTCTCAATAGTCAATAATAGTGTCATCTATAAAAAATGAAAAAATAATGTTGGTAAAAAATGGGAGTGAAAATGGTTAGATGAGTTATTTCTGTTTTGTTTCATTAAATTAATGATGTAAATCCAAGAATTGGAAAATTATATGACTTTCATATCTGAACTCTCCCAGTGGTGGTAAAAATAGCTTAACAGTTATGTCACATAAATACCTACTACTCAGAAACATAGCACATATACAAGGTTATTTCATGTAGAAATTCCAACAAAACTAATAATTCTATACTTCATGAATTGTCAGAAAATTGTAATTATTATTTGTCAATTGAAATGTTTGAATAAAAATATTAGTCAATTAAGAGTTTTTACTCATACCTTAGTTGATGAAATATGCATGGTCGAATTTCAAAATGAAACTTATGAGTTGTTGAGCTGTGAAGATCCACCACTCCCATACTCCTAGTAATTCTGGATACCAAAAAAAGTGTAATGTGTTACTGGAGGAAATCCGAGCTCATTGTTATCCTGTAAAGAAAATGAATAAAAATGATTCCTTATTTCAAATGGATTTTTATTGAGTTAGATGTGGTGGTCACAAAAAAACATACCCGACTACTAATTTTGAAACTAATAATATTTTAAATGGTTTTGGTAAAACAATGAAAACAAAACCAATTAATTAGAAATTGATTATAGGTCACCACAATAAAAAAATATTTATAGCTGGTAAAACTTAAAGATAATTAAATTGTGGATGTTGTAACCTAAACGAATTTTAAGGTTAAAAGTGGGGTTTACTAAAGTAAATATGTGTGTGCATACATAATATGAAATGATATATTTATAACTAAGTTTATGAAATCAAAATATTAATGGAAACATTTACTAAAATTTTAAAATGAAAAGATTAATGAAAAAATTAGTTAAATTACCAAATCAATAGTTTAATGGAATCATTATTTTTAAAATAAAAATGAAAATAAATCAAAACTAACATTCAACTGGTTTCAAAATTTACCCATTTTCAAGTCCTCTTTGAATAATGAAGATTTCATAGTCAAATATGTAATTATGGTTAATATATATCAAATGAAAAATGATATATTCAAACAGTGGAAGCACACATGACTATTCACCTTTTCTTAATTCATGTTGTTCATTCAATATCTATGAAAACTAATACCCATAACTAATACACATAAATGTTAGAATTATAAAATAATATATAGTAATACTTGAAATATCTATGATATCTAACATCCACAGATAGTCCAAACTAGATAAATGAAATAAATGAATGGATGATATATGGTAAATATAATACAATGTTTAAATTGAAAAATATTTGATTCAGTGGCCTATAGTAAAAAACACGAGAAAACATTTAATGCAATATATATATATATATATATATATATATATATATATATCAGAATACATATGTAAAACAAAATATAGATATATATATAATAATGAATACATATATTCATATGCATAAAAGAATACATATATATGTATAACAGAATATATATATATATTTATATAGAAAAATACATATGTATATCAAAAAATATATATATGTGTAGCTATGAATACATACATACATATATACATATATACACACACACACACACACACACAGATATATATATATATATATATATATATAGAAATATACACACACACATAGAAGAATAAATATGTATATCAGAATTCATATAAATGTATAGTAGAATAAATATATATGTATAGAAGAATACATATATATGCATAACAGAATATATATATATGTACAATAGAATGCATATGTATATAAGTGTAAATATATATAGATATATGTTTAACAGAATACATACACATATATATACACGCATATATGAAATTTATATATATATATATGCATATCTATTAAGAATACATATATATGTATAGAATAATACATATCTGTAGTATAATACATATATGCATTTAATATATATATATATATATAATAGAATAATAGATAATAGAATACATATATGAATTTCATATATATGTGCAGCAGAAAATTTTCATACCCTATGATCTCAGAAAATATCAATGGAAAGGAATGAGTTTAAAGTTTTTAAAATTTACAATTAGAATTATAAATAAAATTACAAGGGAAGCTTATTTTTCATACCTAAAACCAAATAGAAGTAGTTTCACTTCTTGATAACTCATAACCAAAGAGAAATGGTCTCTCTCATCTAAAATTTCTGGAAGTGAAATATATAGCATGGAAAAAAATTTATACAAAAATAAAATAATATTAAATGAAACATGAATTCTATATTAGTTTATGAAACAAAATTTTTTTAACAACTATTCTTAATGTGACAAATAGTTAACTCTTTTAATAAAATGAGTGTCATCTACAAGGATAAAATCTAACATAAAAATAATTTCACCATAAAATCAATCACTGTGAAATTTGAAAGGAGAAAAACAAATATTTACTCCAATCCATAAAACAAAAGTAGCCACTACCAAGTGATAGAGGGACCAAATAACATTTCATCCATGAAAAAAATGAAAATAGGGTTCCATGTAAATACCTTTAAACTATCATAGAAACCACCCAACATCTTGATATTTTTAGCACTGCATTCCTCCTTTCATATAAAAAACTCCTTTTTTCCTGAAGAATCATCATCCCTCCAAGATTTTCCAAAAAATTATTATTTTGGAATGTATACTACTAAAATAAAAAAATTAAATTTGAAATCTAAATTAAAAATAAATGGGTCACGATATATCTACTGTAAATATTTTTAAATTAAAAAGAAGATTTGAATCTAATGAAGGAATGGTCTTTAGTGATGAAATTTGATGTTTGTTCCTTTGAAAATAAAAATATGATTATGATAAGTATTATTCTGATGATAGAATAAAATATCCAACTAAAAAGTTGAAATTAACATTTTCATCCCAAGTTTAAATGGGCCACTTCAACTGAAAAATTAATTGAAAATATCTTAAGACAATTCCTTATTTCATCATCCTCTCTAATTTTTTTTATTAAAAATCACACACACACACACACACGTATATATCTTCATAACATATATATGTTTTTGATAATTTGGCAGAATTTTTTTATATACATGTTATTTATATACATAATGTGAAAAACATATTATAGTATATATATATATATATATATGTATATATATATATATGAAAGTATGTTCTATATGTATTGATGTAGAGCTTATATATGTTATTAAATCATTGTTATGTATATATATATATATATTATTTGGATATATGTGTGTACTTGTGTGTGTGTGTGTTCAAAACATATATATCGTGATGAAGAAGTACATATTGGGTAAGAAAACTAAAAAAGAAATAAAATGATTAGAAAGTGGAAAAGGTAAAAAAATACATATATAAGAATACATATAGAATATGAAAAAACATTAAAACCAATAATGAAAATTAAAAAAAAAATATTAGGATTTTTTAAAAAAAAGGTGTAATTCAACTAATAACTGACCTCTAATTTTTTTAGAAAGAACTGGAATGATTTGTACTTACCGTGATGATGAGGGAAGTGTTGAATTTTAACAATATCTACGACATTCCTGGAAGATAGAATGAGTAATAAATAAACATTCAATGGGTGAATAAAAGTCTTATATATGCAAAAAAGTATTCATTAAAATACAGTGACATCATAATTAGAAATTCAAAGACCTTGTTGTAACATGGTATTTATCCTTTTTTTATCTTGTTTGATCCAACATATATGGTTGAAAAATTATCATAGTGTTTAGTCATTGTTAATTAAAGGGAAGAACAATTTTAATAATTTATTTTAATTCAAATTATTGAAGGAATTCAAAAAAATTGTACGTATAAATTTAAATTAAACAAATCATCTGCGTGTTTTTATTTGGTGACATTTCTTCAAGTATAGGAGTAGGTGACATTCCATAATATGTAATCATAGAATTTCTAAGAGAAGTTTAACCTGTATTTGTGGAAACAACATAAATACATATAGTGAATGAATCATAATTTATGAAATAATTTCATGTAAAAATAAATACCTATATGACAAATTGTTCTATGTTGTTTCCTTAGTACTATCTTGTGAAACCTTGATTCTATAGAACTTGATAGAGTTTTTTATATTTATGTCTTTTATCTTTTTATTTTATTTTAAAGGAGTGAAACAAAGCCCTGGTATTCAAATTTATGTTTATACAATATATAATAGAATTTTCAATGACAAAAAATTACATTATGCATGTTATGAAACACCTTTATACAAGTCATTGATAAAGAGTGCATAAAAGTTTCAAGAGATAAAGAAGTTGTAGTGAAATTCAAAAGGAAATAAATCAAAAAATGAACATTTTGTTTTGAACTAGTTTAAGTGTAAATGGATAAAATGCAGAAAAATAGGAAAAACATTAAAAAACAGGAAAAATAATTAAAAAAGGTATGAAGTAGAATGGAACATATGTGGATTGATATAAACTTCCCAAATTTTCACAGATTTAGTTTAAAAGTTGATGATTGGGGAAGATAGAAAAATGAAAGAACTATTCTATTGAATATTTCATAACCTAATGAGATAAATTTAATGACCAAAATCTTGGAATGCATCAATAGAGGAAAGAAATAACATCGATGAATCCTTCATATCCTGATTATGGAACATGACAAATGTTTTGTAAGTGGATTGGTTGAGGCATCATGTATTTTGGTGAAGGAAGATGGAGATATAGACTTACCATTTGAGGCAACTGATGCTGGAGGAATAGTGTAATAGACCAACCTCAGCCAACCAAACCAGCCACCTGAGACAACCTATTATTGGGTGGGGTAAAATAGAGAAAACAAAACTAGTCTTGAATATTAGTAAAATAGGACATATAACCAGAGTATTGTGTGGAAACAAATGAAATATACTACTAATCCAAACCGTATAAACCATAATAACATGAAAAGTATAGAAAACAAGTCCTCATGTAACCTAACATCACCTCCAAACTAACCTGAAATGAACAATGACAAAAAGAGAAGCCTTTATGCTATAGAATTCTCTTCCCTTTACCTTAATCCTACAAAAAAAGTCTACATACACCCACAGGAAGAAGTAATGTGTGAGAAAAAAGGACTATTAGGATACTACCAAAAGAATCTATAGAAGTTATAATGATAAGAATGCACAATTTAAAGCTTTAAAACAAAACATTTTTTATAATAATTTCTATAAAAAAATGAATTCTAAATCCTTATTCAAATAATCCTTTAGTTTTCAAAAATTTCATGATAAATCTCCCAAATCTAGAAACAAAGAAGGTAAAGATATTGGAAAGTAAATATATATGTGAGATAATATCCATGAAATAAACTACCCTGAAGTAAACAACCATAAACAAAAATGCACCTGCCACCTGAGCTTTAGCCTATGGTAAAATACATAGTAGACACTCACAATCCCAAACATGGCATAAAGTTGAATCCAAACTAACATCGAGGCCTTCCATAGACCATCAACATATAAGAGGTTACCTCTTTGTGGTGTCACAAACACTAAGACTACCCATGTATCTATCTTGATGCACCCAAGGTTCCCTCTTTGCAATGTTTTTCAAAATCTATTTTAGAAACCATGCTCACATTTTTATAAAAAAAATTCAAATCCAAACCAATTTTTTTTAGGGTTTGAAAATCCATTTTCCATTTCAAATCAAGGAAATTATGTTTTCAAAGGAAAAAACATTTTCAAACCTGAACCCATTACCTTTTAAATTTTAATACATGAAATTCTATTTAAAATATAAAGAAACCAATAATAACTATAAGAAATTTAAAAAATTAGAACAATTGAATAGATCCACCTACCTCAAGGGCATAGAAAACCTAACCACCTTTGGCAATAGGGTTTGGAAACCATAATATCTTCTTCTAGAAGATAAGGCACAACTAGTGACTGAAAAGGATTGATAGAAAACACCATCCAATTACCAATACCTATATCAAATAGTGCCACAACTGCCAATGAGAGAGAAGCCAAGAAGAAGGATTACTCGAAATGAAGAAGCACCTATCCTTTCTGATCAATCACTGAACAAATCATTTGGATAGAAAGAAAACACCCAGAAATTATTAGGGTAAGATCCCTACCTAAGTAGAATAGGTTTCAAATAGAAGTGAGCCCTCAAACACCTTTAAAACACCCTAATAACTATAACTAGGGGAATTACATGGATTGTAATCTTTGAAACATCATGAATCCTTTTCATTTTTAGTAACACCAAAAAACATGTCACCTTTTTAATTAAAAACTACATTTCACATTATATGACATGTGACCCATACATGATGTATACAAACTCAAAATATGAATTCAACTCTTGGGATAAGTCTAGATGACATTACACATTATAAAACCCTACTACACGTCATGTAACTACCCAGTGAAAATAAAAAAAATCCTAGGGAAAAGTTAATAATTTAATAAATCCATGACATCACCAATATAGGTATCCTCCCAATTCCGGGCCGAAAATACTCACCCAATGAAAAAAGGGAAACCAAAAAAAAAATATCAGAACATACCGGACAAAAAGGTAGCATGGCGTTACAATATACCCATCATAAAATATTTCTGTCTCGAGAAAGGGATCAAGATCCTAGATCCATAAAAAGAGTAGGCCACTACCATCTAATCAATGACTCACGTTCCCACGTCTCATGTAGATCCTTTCCACAGTACCACAATACCCAGACTAGGGGAATTGTTTTACCGCATAGTATCTTTTCATGGTGATCCATAATCTAAATTGGCTTCTTAACCAAAGTGGTTTCATGCTCAAGAACAACATCCTTCCATCTAAACACATGGGAATGATATGGTATATACCTTCTCAACTGGGAAACATAAAACAAATCTTGTATAGAAGTCATGCCTGATGGTAACAATAACCAATAGGCCAACCTGCCCAGTCGCTCAGTGATCTCAAAGGGGCCCAAAAACCTTGGTTCCAACTTACCTTGGTTTCTCAATCGACGATGTCCCCAGTGAGGTGAAACAATGAGAAAGACCCAATCTCCAACCTAAAACTCCAGCAACCGATGAAGATGGTATGCATAATTTTTTTGAAAACTCCATGCCATGATCAAATGCCTCTAGATCAACTACACCACCACTATAATCTCCTGAACAAAACTTGGAACAACCAAGGACTACTCTTATAACTCTATTATATATAAGGGAGATCAATATGTCCTACTATACAAAGCCTCAAAGGGAACCATCTTGATCAAATATTGATAACTAATGTTATATGAAAACTCGACCAAAGTCAAATGTATGTCACAAGATCCTCTATAATAAAGAACACAAGCCCAGATCATATCCTCAAGAACCTAGATAGCCCTATCTATCTATCGATCCATCTATGGATGATAAGATGTGCTCAATTTCAAATGGAAACCCATTACCTCTTGCAAACCTTTCAAGAACCTGTATGCGAACCTTGAGAGTCCCTGTCAGAGGAAACTATAGAGGGAACCCAATGAAGCTTCACAAAATATCAGACATATAAGTCCCCAAGATGTTCCACTTTCACCATCTCCTTTATTAGAAATAAATGCACTGATTTAGTGATTCTATTATTAATCACCCAAATCACATCCTTCCCACTAGGATTCCATGGTAAAAAAGTGAAAAAATCCATGGAAATATCATCTCACTTCCATACTGTAATGAGAAAACATTGCAAAAAAACCTACATTTATTTGGTGCTCTATCTTAATCATTGGAAAAGTGAGACACCATGATACAAAAACTGTAATTTATTGCCTCATCTCTAGCCACCAATACCGATGTCTCAAATCATGGCACATCTTTGTATCCATAGGGAATATAGACCAAAAAGATCAATTTCCATTGTCTAACAACTCCTTAATCAAGGAAAACAGAATAACCAACTTACCACGGAAGAAAAAAGCTCCGCTGGGAGACTAAGAAAACTTGCACAAGGTCTCTCCACCATTCAAGATTTCTCCTAAGCATCCAATTTTAGTGTCTATAGTCAACTCAAGTCAAGCTCACTCATCGAAAGATGAGTCAACTTTTATCAAATCTAATAACACCTTTCCAAAAACCTCCTCTCCGAAGCTCATCTCAAAAAACAAACTCATCAGAGATTATCGATCAACTGATTCATTCATGGCTTGTGTTTTTAATTTTATGCTCAATGCATTGGCCACCACATTCCCTTTCCCCGAGGAATATACAATATCAAAATAAAAGGTCTCATGATACTCAACCCAATATATATATTGTAAGTTTATATATCTCTGAGTGAAAATATACTCTTGGATTTTGTGATCAGAATATACCATAAAACACTCTCAAAAGAGATAATGATGCCATATTTTGAGCACATTCATAAAAACTTCTAACTCAATATCATGGGTAGGGTAGTTCTTATCATGGGGTTATAACTAGAATGATCCGTAGGCCACAACCTATTCCCCTGCATTAAGACACATCCCAAACCCGTACCAGAATCATCATAGAAAACATCAAAACCCAAAATTGGTTTAGGAAGAACAAAAATTAGTGCTTAAGTCAACATCATATTTATCTCCTCAAAATATCTCAGACATTTTTCATCCCATTGAAACTTTACACCCTTATGGGTTAAATCTATCATTGAAGATACCCGCGTAGAGAAGTCCCGAACAAACCATTTATAGTAACCTACCAATACCAATATGTTTCGAATATGATACAAATTTATGGGATACTCCCAGGACATAACAGCCTGCTACTTTTCCATACCAACATAGACACTCATCTAAGATATCACATGCCCCTAAAACTTCTCTTACTTGATCCAAAACTCACACTTGGAAAGCTTACTATATAGACGTTATTCCCTAAATTTTTGAATAATGATCTTCAAATAGTCTCTTTTAACCTCCTTTGACTTGGAGTAAACCAATATATCTTCTACAAACATAACAACAAAAGATACCAAGAACTGATAAAATATTCAGTTCATTAAAGCCATGAACACCACAAGAGAGTTAGTGAGTCAGAATAGAATAACTAGAAACTCAAAATGTCCATATCAAATTTGAAACACTATCTTGGGTATATAATCTTCTTCGAATCTCAACTGGTGGTACCACAACCATAGTTCAATATTATAAAACCAATGATCTCCCCTCAACTGATCAAAGAGATCATCAATTCTGGGTAAAGTATACTTATTCTTAAGAGTCACCCGATTCAAATTTCAATCGTTAATAAAAAGTCTTAGACTTCTGTACACCTTATTATCAATGTGTACAAGTGAAGACCATAATGACATGATAGGATAAATAAATTATTTTACCTCTAGGTCCTCAATCTGGACTTTAAGTTCCACCAACTCAGTAGGTACCATTTGATATGATGGCATAAAAACATGTATCATTCCAGGTAATAGGTCAATAGTAAACTCAACCTCTATCTGTGGTGGAAATACAAAAAAATCATCCAAAATAACCATAGGGTATGCACACATAATAGAAGGTAGTTTACCAACCAATCATGGGTCGAATGAACTAAGAAAAATTTCTAATAACTATCATGAGATTAAACAAGCATAAGGGACAACTAGCCCTACCCTTCCTGATTTGGAGTCCCACTCACCTTGGAAAACATGAGTGCACTGATCAGTAGATAAGAACAATACCCAATAATGATGAAAGTATATCTGGGTATTTATGCCAACCATCTAGTCCATTCCAATGATCGAGTTAAAGATGTGAAGATCAAGCACTAATAAGTCCCAAACCACCTCAAAGTCTCCTATCACCACCCGACATGCAGAACATTTGAAACCTTATTTGGACCTATTTCCCAAAGGTGTGGAAATATACAACAAGAATGGAATACGATATAAATGAAAGCCCAACATTTCAACCAACTTTGAAAAAATAAAATAATGAGTTTCACCTATATCAAACAAGTCTAGCACCATAAAAGAAGAAATAAACACCATACCTCTAATAATAGATAGTTTTTCTTCCAATTCCCTAGTGAAAACTTGGATGCATAAAGTCATCTAGAATTTTCCACTTAGACTCCCCCTTATACTAAGAATGAGACCCACCACCCTTGGAAGCATTGACATAAAATTGTGACCACTTGGTGAAAGTGGATCCTGCCATACTGCCTTGGGACATATTATTACAGAAACGATTCAGATGGCCATAACACCCAAAAATATGAAAAGTTATAGGATACTCAGTACACTAAGGCTTGATATGGACATGCATCCCACAATTGTATAAAATAACATGTTGTTATCCTGTATAATCCCCTAAAACTATCCTCCATAAAACTAAACACTCTTGCGCTTTCTTTTATGACCAGAAGAAGCACTCTGGATAACTGATACACCCACTGAAGCTCCATCTAGGCCTTTACTTCTAGCTATGTCTTACACAACCAATGCTGATTTATCCACTACCTCTACAGAGGCCAGAAGGCACAAAAGAACAGGTATCAATAGAACATTGGCCCTTGGACCCATCTCGAACCTTCAAGCTTTCAGGCAGTCATTGGTGATTAGATCTCATGCCAGATGCACCAACTTAGTAATGTAGGTTGAGTATTCCAAAATGGTATTCTCCCCTTAATCCAACATAAAAAACTCTTGGGGTATTTACCACATGTAAAGTATCAGGATAAAACTGATGATTGAAGATATTATTAGAAGAGACCCAGGTAAAACCATTATGTAACTTATCTTTCACTAATAAATACCACCATATTCATCCTGGTCCTTTGAGTATATATGTGAGAAAACCCACCTGATAATCCTTAGAGTCTTCAAAACATTGAATATCCTCTCAATCCTTTAAATCCACTTCTATGACTCTTGTGGTCCTTTTTCACCACATAAGATAGGTGAATGCTACTTAGTAAATTATAACCCATGATCCACTGCCCATAGCGAGTTCACTATGCCCACTGACCCTAGATTCTAAATAGTATGGACCACTAATTCAACAATAGAAGGGTCCACTGGAGGATCTGATTATAGAAAGTTCCTCATAGTTTCCCCTATTGTATTTGGATGAGATCTTCTAAGAGGCATTTTCTATTAAACAAAAAAAAAACAATCATCCATTAAAAAACTCCAAAACAATTTAAATAAAAATAAGAATCCAAAACCATGTTTCAAAAAAATAAAAATTTAAAGAGGTCATTAACTCTACCACAAAAGGCCAACACCTTTTTGAGAGGAACGTGTCCATATAAATAATATCCCCACTTTGTTTATTCAAATGAACTCACACCCACCAAGTCCTATAACATTTTATATTGGTTAATTCAAATGAAATTACCATATAATTTATTCAAATTCACCTAAATACTTAGTCTTGGACTTAGTAAATATTTTCTGACCACCCATGGAAACTCGAATTCAGTAATGGGAGTGAGCTGGCCAGACCCCTTTTCCACACATACCATTTGAATTATGAAGATCATAATCTTGTATACCTAAGACACTAAAATAACTCAGGCAGATCTGACACACTTCATGTGGAGTATAGGAACTAACACCAAATTATAATAGACGAACCTGGGCTAACCAGAACAGTAACCCAAGATAACCCATTAAGGGGTGGGGTAAAGAAAAGAAAACAATATTAGTCATGAATATCAGCAATAAAAGGCATAAAACCAGAGTAATATGTGTAAAAAATAAAATATACAACTGAGATAAACCATATAAACTAGAAGAACATGAAAATTCTAGATAATAAGTCCCCATGTTTCTAGGTGTCACCTCCAAACTATCTCAAAATGAACAGCGATGTAAAGATAAGGTTTCATGCTACAAAATTCTATTATATTCACTTAAATCCTATAAAAAATGTCTATATCCACCCACAAGCAGATGCAGGGTGTTATAACCAAGTTCCAATAGGATACCACCAAAATAATCTATAGAAGTTCTAATGATAAGAATGCACAAGTTCAAGATTCAAACAAATATTTTACAATAATTTATATAAACAAATCACTTTGTATTCCTTTTCCAAATAATACTTCTTTTTTCACAAATTAAATTCTAAATATGCCAAATCCAGAAATAAAGTAGGTAATGATACCAAAAATTATATATACACGTGATCCAATATCCATGCAATAAACTATCACGAAATAAACAAATAGAAACAAAAATGAACCTACCAGTTAGTCTCTAGCCTATGGGAAAATACATACTAGACACTCACAAGCCCAATAAAGGAATAAAGTTGGATCCAAACTAACATAGAGGCCTACCATAGACCATAAAAATATAAGCAGATACCTCATAGTGGTGTCACTCACACCAAGGCTACCCGTGTCTTTATCTCGATGTACCCAAAGTTCCCACTGTGCAATGTTTTTCAATTTCTATTTAAAAAAATGCTCACATTTTTATAAAAAAATTTCGAATCCAATTCTCTCTGTTTGAGGGTTTTAAAATCTATTTTCCATTTCAAATCAAGGAAATTAAATTTTCAAAGAAAAACCCATTTTCAAATGCAACCCCATTCCATTTTCAATTTCAACACATGAAATTTCAAATCTCAAGAAACCAATAAGATCTATAAGCAATTCAAGAAATTAGAACAATTGAATAGATACAACTACCTCAAGAGTGTAGAAATCCTAACCTCCATTGATAATAGGGATTCAAAACCACAAGATCTGCCTCCAAAATATAATGTATGACCAAAGACTGAAAAAGATTGATAGAAAACACCATCCAATTACCAATCCCTACATAAAATGGTACCACAACCACTAACGATAAAGAAAACAAGAAGAATGATTACTTGGAAAGATAAAGCACCTATCTGTACTGATCAATCGATGAAAAAATTGTTCTGGATAGAAGGAAGAAATCCAAAATCACATAGGTCAAGATCTCTGGATGAGCGGTGGAGGCTATAAACACAACTGATCCTTTAAACACCAGCATGAATCTCTAAAAACTAGAACTCAAGGAATTACACGGAAGGTTACCTTTTACACATCGTAAATCCTTTTCATTTTGAGTAACATTAAAAAACACTTCACCCTTTTAATTAAAAACTAGTTTTCACATTACATGACATGTAATCATTTCACGACATATAAAAAATCAAAATTTTAATTCAACTCATGAGATGATTCTAGAAGGAATTACACATTGTGAAACCCTACTACACATCGTGAAATTGCCCAACGAATATCAGAAAAAGCCCAAGGAAAAGTTGAAAATCCAAAAAATATGTGACTTCACCATTATAGTAATCCCCCCAATTCAGGTCCAAAAATACCTGACCAACAAAAAAAGGGAAACCAAAACCAAAGATAAGAATATACCTGACAGAAAGGTTATGGGACATTACGAATGAAAACTTTGAGAGGCGTTGAGTGAATCAGTACTATCCATTGGGATAGATGAAAGATGCTTGAGTGGTATGTCAGGTGGGGAAGAGAAGATAAGGGGAGATGTGGGAGTGGAGTATCAAGTAGGAAGGAGAAGAGAGACATGTGAGAGCGGATCACTGAGAAGAAAGGAGAAGAGGGAGATGCTAGAGAAGAACATTGAGCTAGGAGGAGAGGTCGGAATTGCAGGGACTATGAGAACCTAGGGTAAAACTCCAGATTCGGAGATGAAGGAGGTACAAGTGGAAGGTTATAGCCAAAGGGAATTTGGTAGGTTGAAATTTTTTGGTGAAAAAAAACACTCATGAGGTGATGACATGTGTACCTATGAGAACCCAACTTTTATGTATATAATAGATATATAATTATAAATATAAAATATATATTTATTATTTGAATATATTTATTATAATTTTATAACTATTTAAATAAATAAATAATTTTAATTTTATAAATACTTTTTTTTAAAATTTATAATTTTTATAATTTTAAAATTAACTGTTTATAATAAAAAATTTATATAAAAACTAATTTAAATAGATTACTTATAAAAATTTCAAACATATCTTTTTTTTTAAAGAAGGAAAAATAACATTAATGACGAAGATCAGTAGCCGTATATAAGCAAAGCCATGAAGGGAAATTGTCCATCCAGAGCTGGTTGTCCTCGAAGGGGCCTGAGGCCGCCACCTGATGGGACACATTGTTTCCTTCCCTTTTGGTAAAGGAGAAGGTGCAGCAAGAGAAGCCTTGGAAAAGCAAGAAAATCCGCCTGATGATGATGCCAAATGGATGGAGCCCAACGTCATTGTGGTTAATAGCATCGATCATGATGAGGTAGTCAGACTCAATGATGATATCAACCCAACCACGTTCCACAACGAGCATCATACATGCAAGGATGGTCGAGGCCTCAACAACTATAGGTTCCCATAAAGCATAATGTGATTCATATTTTGCTGCAATGATTTTCCCCAAATGATTACGGGACAGGAGACCATGAGCAACAAGCCCATCCTTGGGGAGAGACATGTCCACCTTAAGCTTAAGAATCCCTTCTGTTGGGGGGTTCCAATGAGGGGGAAAGGAGTGGGTTACACCTGGCATAAAGTTTCCTTTGTGGTCCTTCCAGCCCTCAATCCATGAAATGGCCCGTTCAATACAGAATTCGAGAGGTTTATGAACGTGGTGAAAAACATAATCGTTACGCTGAGCCCAAATGATCCAGGCCCGGGTGCAAAGTGAACCTGCATTAATCGACGAAAGAGAGGAACACCACCATATCCGAAGATTGGGGAGGTCAGGGGAAATTTCCAGTGAAGTATTAGAAATCAAGACCCATTTTTTCTATATTTCCTTAGATCCTAGGCAGTGAATGATGGCGTGAAAAGGAGTTTCTGGAATATTCGGGCAGAAAGGGCAGGACTCAGCACTGTCCATATGTCGGTAAACGAGAAGTCTCATGGTAGGGAGGGTGCTTGTGCACACCTGCCACCAAAATTGGCGTATTTTTTGGGGAAATTTGAGCTTTCAAAGCGCTTTCCATGGTCCCTCTTCACGATCGATAGAGTGGATGCCAAGAGACAATATATACCTGGATCTCACCGTGTATTCGCCTGAAATGTCATTGGTCTAGAATAGATGGTCGGGTCCTACATCTAGGACCCAGGGGATGCTCAGGATAATTCTTTGGTCTCTTTCATTAAACCATTCATGGATCTTTTCCAAACGCCACCCCGGGACCTGGTCTGAATAGAGGCAATTGAAAGTGGCGTCTTCAAGACCTGGTTGGGTGGGGGATGTAGCCCGCATACCATCCTTATCGACAAGCCAAGGACCAGTCCAGATGTTGACAGATGAGCCATTCCCAATCCTCCAGCCCAACCCTTTTTCTAGGAGATTTTGGGCCCCCCAAATGCTTATCCATAGGAAGCTAGGACGGGGTAAAAGAGAGGAAACATGGAAGTCCATGTGGGGAAAGTATTTAGCTCAGAGTACCTGTGCATAGAGAGATGATGGACAGTTAATAAGGCGCCATCCTTGATTTTCCAGCAGTGCATCATTGAAGAGAAGAATATTCCGGAATCCCATACCTCCCTTCGACTTGGGTTTGTAAAGTTTCTCCCAGGCCATCCAGTGGGGTCTATTCCTTCCATCATTTTCCCCCACCAGAAGTTGGAAATATGTTAATGGATCTGATTGACGATGGCCGCTAGGAGCTTAAATAGTGACATAAAATAGCTGGGGATAGACTAGATGACAGCTTTAATGAGGGTTTCTTTGATGGCTTTGGAGATGCTTTTTGGGGTCCAGCCTTGAATTTTTTTCTCAATCCTGTCCACCAGAGATGCAAAGATTTATTTTTTGGACCGGCCAATCACTAGATAAATGGACTTATGCACACACATACATGTACACATGAAAAACATGCATATGTACACATACACATCAACACACACCCACACATGCATACACACATGTACACACATACACATACATACCTACAATCGTACATGTACATATATTTTAAATTATTTAATATCAATATAAATATATATTTAAATAAATATATTCATTTAAATATTATATAATTATTTAAATAAAATATTAATATATTATATTTATATATGAAAAAGAATTTAAATTCAAAAAATGAATAAATATTAAAAAAAATAAATTTTAGAAAATATTAAATAAATAAAAATTTAAAAGAACACCCCCCCACACACACACATATATATACCAAAAAGGTTTGGGGTAACCCCCAATATTAAAAGAGAAAAAGAAAACATGAACCCCTTTTGGATTGGGATAAAGGGAAACCCATTACAGTCTTGTAGGCCCAAAGGCACATAGCCTTAAGATTCAGTGGATCGTGGGCCGAGTGGGAAAAATTCCATTACAAAGCCATAACCCATGACAAATCCAAAGCACATCTGACCGCATAAGAACCATCGAATCACATTAGCCATCTCCATACCCTACCATCATCCATGACATTAGATCTAAAACAGATATGTTCAAAGATGACCAGAATCTCCAGTGCAAACCACCCTTATCGGCATTTCCCTGAAGGAGGTTCAATGTTGTACACCGATCATCCCCCCATAATCAGTCATCATCCACCGACGCGGAGCCCGATACACCATCAACAATCACCAACCGAGGTCGCCCCTGCCATGCTTGTTGCCTCTTAGAGCCGCCAAGCTACCAACCACCATCTTCCCCCTAAACATGTTGCCGCACACTAGGGAAAGGTGCCACCACCATCCAAACACCTACCCTTCCCATAGCCCAAGAGCACCATAGAAGATTTGGAATAGATCTATTGGTTCTGAACTAGATCTGGATTTGAGGACCAGTTCAGCGATAAAGACTGTCGCATATCAAAAGCATTCGACCGATGAGGGCCCATCTGTGATCGCCAAACCATCACACCATCGTGTCACGCTCTGAGGTCCATCGTACTCGTCGCCCAACACCGAGAGTAGATCTAAATAGATTTGGTGGAAGGGACCATCTGAAGCCAATGTAGGTGCCTGCAAAGGATGTCACCTCCACCCATCACTCACCATCGAAGCCCTAGAAATCCTGATAGCTCTCCACCGAAGTGGAGAGCCCCTTCCACATTTTATATATGTGAATATATTAAATATGAATATATATCAATATTTAATATATATGAATACATATTTTTATATAAGAAATAAATATGTATTTATAAAAAATGAATAAATATAAATAAGTTTCAGAAATGAATATATATATATATATTAATATTTAATATATTCATATATATCAATATATATTTTTATATGAAATAATAATTTAATTATAAAATGTTTATTAATTCAGCTATCCCATATCCTGATGGGCTAGCCATTTAGGAATCCCAACATGGAAGGCCTACTGAGCAAACGGTGGATCAAAGTCCACGAAAATCCTGGGGTGGGCCAAGGCCCACATAGACCCATCTGTGTAGGCATGAGCACATATAGGTGTGTGTATAGAATTTATGCGAGATCTCATCACCACAACATGATTCTGGCTGTGGTATACAACAGAATCATATATAAAAAAGTGGGAAAACATTCAAAATTTCAATGTGGGACTCATGCATGCGATCACGACCATTATCAGCGCTAGGAAAGTGATGATAAAGGTTACCTTATATCAATAGCACAAAAGAAGTACTGATAAAGGGAACCCTTTATCAACACTTCTTTCAGTGCTGATAAAGGAAACCTTTATTAGTGCTTTTTTCTGAGGATGATAAAAACTAGGACTAAATAAACCCAAAAATTTATTAGCATAACCTAAAGTTCCTATCTTGATTATATTAGACTGTGATCCTAGGTTCACATCTAATTATTGTAAAGGACTTCAAAATTCATTGAGTATTGAATTAAATATCAGAACATCTTTTTATTCTCAAACTAATGGTTAGTATGAGAGGATGAATTATACTATGAAGGATATTATTCATTATTATTCAAGGGATTATAAAGAAATTTGGGATCAAAAAATTTCTTTGGTTTAATTTTATTATAATAAAAATTTTCATTCGAATATACAAATGACACCATTTGAGGCATTATATGGAAAGTGGGGTCAAACACCAACTTTTAGGATGAATTAGGAGAAAGGAAGTTAATGAGACCATATTTTGCAAAGTACATGTATGAGAAGGTGATATTGACTCAGAAACATATGAGGATGACATATAATATATAGAAAAGTTACATAGATAATTAGATGAAAGATCATTCTTTTGAGGCATGTGATCATGTTTTTCATAAAGTATCTCCATAGAGAAATGTTATGATTTTTTTGTAAAAATAGAAAACAAAGTCATTATTTCATTAGACCATATTAAATCCTAGAGAAATTTGGATTGGTTTCCTACCAAGTGACCTTACCACATAGTTTATCTCCCGTACATAATTTTTTTCATGTCTCGATGTTCAGAAAATATGCGATGAATTCATCTCATGTTTTGAGCCCAAAAGTAGTTCAATTAGAAGAGAACCTTTATTATTAGGAATATAATATTAATATTATTAAATAAAGAGAGAAACTATTGTGTAATAAGGTGACTCATCAGGTTATGGTTTTATGGAAAAACAATATGGTTGAAGAGCCAACATGATAATATAAAAATGTTGTAAGGGAAAGATATCCCCACTTGTTTAATAAGAAAATAAAATTGAGGGGAAAAATTTAAAGAAGTGGAAAAAATTTAAAAACCTATTTAATGATAGAATAAATCACTTAAATGATATTATTCATTATAAAAACATTAATTAATTTTTTTAAAATAAAAAAGGAAATAATTTTAATTAAACACTTTTATTACATAGTTTTATTTAAAAGTTTAATTTATAAACTTTATAATTTTAAGCTTATAAAATTAATATAATTTTTGAAATCATAATATAAAAATTTAATTTTGGTTAAATTTTGGTATTTTTCAAAAAATATTGGTTTTTCAATGAATAGAGAAAAATATTGATTATTGCAAAAATTTCTTTCCTTTTTAATAAAATAAGCAATTTAAAAGTCACAATATTTTTAGAATATAATTTAAAGTAACATAATTATTATTTAGTTATATTTAATCCAATTAATTACTTTTGAATCAACTTTATATTGGATTTTAGTATAAGTTTGTTTTTGGGTTTAAAAATGTGTTTCTTTCCTGAAAAAAGTTTTAAAGTGAATAATATTTCTTGTTTATAATTAATTAATATAATAATTAATGAGAAATGTTTTAAATTAAATGTATATATTATATATCAGTAATTTTTAACTTATTTTTATACAATGGTTATTATTAACCATAGAGTTAATATAAAATCAAGATTTTTTAAAAAAAATACACTTCTAAAAAACCCATTTTTTCATTGTGTTTGCAAGTTTTGTTTTAAATTAAAATTTTACAATTATGTGAATTTAATTTGTTAAAATGTAGTAAATATTTGGAATCATAATAATTTTTTTATCTAATAAGTTCAACTTAATTTTTGACCAAAATGAATTGTAAAAATAGTAAAAATTAATAGCTAGAGTTAAGGTAAAAATGGGTTTACAGAGATGTTAAACTAAAAATATACATGTTAAAATGACCTATAACCTTTTATAAAATATATTTTATGGAAATATTTAGAACTTATAATTTCTATTTAATTATAATAATTCATTTTGACCCTTTTGGAATGTGAAAAATGTGGGTACACTATTTTATTTTAAAAAATTACAGGTGTGCCAATCACCTCACTTATAAAAGGCCACCCCTATCCTCTCTACTTAAAAAATTCAAACCATTTGGGTTCACCAAATACCTATCCAAAACACTTTACAACTTCCACACCCTCATCCTCTAATCCTTTTTTTTATAAATACATTCTAGGAATACTTCTGGTATAATCATAAAGAGGTGGTCTGAGAAGAGGTAAAATTCCTAACTATGCAATTTTATTTTATTTCTTCTCCCACCTACTTAAAATATTATTAATTTTGTATTATATAATAACAAAATTATCTCAAATATTCTAATATTTTATTATTTTAAGGTAATTACCTATATCTATATATTCTTCCCTCAAATGGGGAATGATAAAGTCCCTCGTGTTTATGACAGACTACTTCCTTGCAAACCGATCTGACATGTTTTCCCTAAAAAACTATCATGATTGGTTATATTGATGGATATAAAGCAAAAAAATTATATTAATAACATAATTATTTCTATATATTAATTATATCATATATAACATTTTTACTTTTCATTATGTAGGGAATATGATAATGTCGCTCATGTGTACGGTAGACCACCGCCTCGAGAAGCGATGTGATTCATTTTTCACTAACGCTTTATGTGGAACTTAATATGGATAAAGAAAATGAATATATGTGATATAAATAAAATAATTATAATATTAATGACATATTTATCATTCTAATAAGAAAATATATCATTTTTTCTCACACTAAAAAATGATAATGTCATTATTGTACGTGTGGACTACCAACTTCACAGAGTGACGTTACTCTCTTTTCATCACCACACGACATGGATGATATATATAAGTATGTTTTAAAAAATAATATTTTATTTATGATTTAATAACTATTATTTAAATATATTTTAATATTTAACTTATTTCTAAAATGACCATTGAATAATAGAAACGCTACTCATCTATAGGTACAACCTACAGTCTCAATGATTGTAACATAGTTCATTTTTCATAACCATATTTCATGATGGGTTTTAAAATTATAATTTATGTATTAAATTGATAATAATATCATTATTATTATTCTGGATATGTTTAAATAATTAAATCTTTTACCATAGTCAACCTACCAAAATCATTTTTGACATATAAGATGAATATGGTCAAAAAATATGATTCAAACCAAATTTTTTAAGTAATCATGTATAGCATGGTAATAAGTGATATAAATGGAATAATAAAATTTAAAATGGTTCTTATAAAATTAAACATTTAAAATAATTTTATTATTTAGGAAGATAAATAAGGAATGTGATGGATCAAACTCTAGGCAAGGAACTTCATCTCAATGTCCTTTCATTAAGTCATATTTTGATGTTATTCACCTATATTATTTTATGAGGTGTATATATAATACCTTTTACATGTTATATAATTAATTTTTCTAATATCATGATATTTAATTTTTTTTTAATTTTATTCTTTCATGGGGATTTTGATTCAAATGTTTCCAAAGTGATAAGGGAGTTTTCTTTAAAAAAATTATCTTTTAACATTTTACTTCCAAATATTTTTTTTCTTCCCTATCCACAATTTTAAAATGATATTATTATAGAAATTATAGTTTTATAAAGGTAATTTTGGCCTTTCTTTCAACGTTTTTCAAAAAAGGGGAATCTTTATATGTAATTTGTGATTTTTTTACAAATAAAAAAATTAATGTATTATTTTAATGTATACGATGAAAAAAACATTTATGCCACTATAAGCATTTGTTTTAGTTTGAAATACGTTAAAATATTTAATTTTTTATTCAAATAAAAACCATAATTCACTTTTATGGGTATTTTAGTATTGAAAAATGGGTTTTTAAAAGAGAGGTATATTTTAATATCTGAAAATGTTTTGTTATGGGTGAAGAGAATATTATATGAGTGTGATGATAAAAATTTCAAGATTTTATGTATTATGATTATTTTATAGTTATTGGAAATTATTTATGTTTATGGGTGGTTACATTATAAACCAAGTATGGGTGGTTATGTTATAAACCAAGGACAATTGGTTACATTATAAACCAAGGATTTATGGTTATGTTATAAACCAAGGATGGTTGGGTTTGTGATAGACCTCGAATGCATTGGGTATGGATTTCAAACGTATAGTTATAGCATTTATAAGAGTGATATGGATAATAATGACCCACGATACTTATATGATTTATCTATGATTTCTATGAGATTTAATGAATTTATTTAAGAAAAAATGAGTGTTTTATGTGAAAATGATCTATTTATTTCTCCCAAATAACTTTGATATAAAGGTAAATATTTCAAGGGTTTTATGTTCTCAATATACTAACAATTTTATTTCTTTTTGTATCCCTTACTTATATTTTTTTTCTCATACCATATCTTTAAAATATTTTTCACAAGGTTTAAGGATGTGTAAGTGAAAGGAAGAATTCAAGTTGAAATTAATAAAGATTTTTAAGGAAAATCAATCAATTTTTATCTTAAAATTTTCATATTGTGAAAAAATGAATATTTATTGGAAGTGTAAACTTTTTATTTTATAGTTCTATTATGTATGAGTTATGGACCAATTATCTAAAACTCTAATCCTGAAAAGATCCTAAAATGCAAGAGAATTAATTATTAAATTAAAACTCAATATTATATAATGTTTATAGATGATTAATTTTAAAATATATACTTATTATCTGTGTTCTAAATAAGAAATGAGAAACAAATCACATCACTTTGTGGAGGTGGTAGTCCAAACATACGTACCAGCGACATTATCATTTTCCAACGGATGTGATGGTAAGAAGGTAGATAGAATTTTATAATTTTATAATAATAGTTATGTGATAGATATAATATATAAACATTAAATCCATCATAATAACAAAACATGAAATATGGTTATGGAAACTGAATCATATCGCTACGTGGAGGTGGTGGCCCATACGTACACAGAAGCAATACTTTCAATTTCATTTGATGAAAATGAGGTGGAAAATGGTTATACCATAACCATAATAACATATTAATATTTTTATTATAAAATATTAATATTTTTATGATGTATAAAATTAGTTTATATAAGGCTGAAGAAGAAAAAAATAGAAAGAGATCAGTTATGATTTACACCTCTTTTTTGAGAGAACTCCTTTAGATTACACCTTAAGTCTTGAAATATTAGTCTTAGGAGAAAAAAAGGGTTCTTATTTAAAGGGAAGTAATCTAGGTAGGTTTTGGGGTTGGCATTTTTGGATCTTGAAGGATCAAAATTCATGAATAAGGAGAGAGATGAGGTTTTATTTTATAAGTGAGGAAGATGACACACATGGGATTACTTAAAACATTTAAATAATATAATGTCATTTTTTTGTGAAGGTTTCTCAAAATAGATAATAATTATATGGTAAGATAATATAAGTTCAAAATATCTCCAAACAATAAGAATTAGACAAGTTTATATGAAAATATTACCCTTATTTCTTAGTTTAACCCCCTGATAATCCTATTTTAACCTTAATCATGTTAACAAATTTATTTCGTTTTACTATTCATTATGACAAAAAATGAAAGTGGTATTATTGATAAATTTGGGATTTTTTTTTCTTTCAAAAAACTGAATCCATTTTATTAAATTAAAATTTTATAATTTGTAAAATTTTATTTTAAAATAAGCATGCAAATCATAATGAAAATTTGTTTTTAGAAAATTGCATTTTTAAGCAAAAAACTGAGTTTACTCTCACTATTTTCCTAGAAAATACTATCATATGAAGCTAAAAATACATGATAAAATATATAATATACATATTTCGTTATTATTATTATTAAAATTCGATTAATTTAATTTATTATTTTAAAAACATGTTGTTCACATTAAAACAAGTTTTAGAAAAAATGCATTTTCAGCCCATAAATGAACTTATACCAAAATAAAATTTAATAAAGATTACTATATCATTAATTATATTATTTAGAAATAAATTATAATTATGTTACTTTAAACTATAATTTAAAAAATAATTATACTTTTAAGTTACTTTATTTAATGAAAAGAAATGATAGTTTTACAAAAAATATGTAATTTACACTATTCACTTAATAATAAATCTTTTCAGAAAAATATTAGAAAATAACCCTAAGATAATATTTAAATGCTGATTTAAAAATAATATATTCATTTCATCAAATTAAATTTCTAAAAAAATTATATATTAATTATGATATCCACATAAAAATCCAATTAAAAACCTTTTTGAAGAAAACATATTTTTGAAGAATAAAATGAAATTACTAAAAATTGAGTACTTATTTATTATGAAGTAATAAACTCATTTACATTATGTTAAAACTTTATGAAAATATTTTTTTTATAATATGGTTATTCCCATTCATACTTCCAATTTAATAGGTAGAGTTATATCATATTGCAGTTCATTTTTAGGTCAATCTTGCATGTCAAGCAAGCTATATAACAAAATATTTTTTAAAACTAGATTTTTAGGGTGTCAAATTATCCTACACATAAATAAATTAAATCCCTAAATTTTTTTATCTCAATAATCAAGAGTTCAATATAATAAAATGCCTTTATTGAGAACCTACATTGTACAAAGGGATAATAAAACTTCCTTTGAAAGAGGGATCTGGGAAACATAAAGGTTACCTAAAATAAAACATAACCGGGTTCATTTACAAGGATAACATTAGAGATAAGTGAAAATATAGACATAAAGGAGAATTATAATTATCAAATAATAATATATAACAATAGATACCATAATCATGAAAATATTAATGACTACAAAAGAATAAAATCATGAGGGGTGAAAATGGCCATCAATTCTCTAGAAATAATTTTAAAAGGAAAAAGTTTTCATTTTAAATGTCCTTTTTCATAAAGTTGAGGAATTATTTTACCATGGAATATAATAAAATATACATACTATATTTCTTTAAATCCATAAAACAAAATTCCATCATTTAGTTCCATGTTTTAATTTTTTCCACATCTTTTCATCCCATATTCCAATGATAAATGAACAATATGACTTTTTCATGCCTGAAGAACTAAAATAAACTTCTAATAGATCATAATATCCATAAAAGGATGACAATAAAATCATCCTTTCTCTATTCAGTTATTGAAACTAAAAGTGATTGGTACATTATCAGAACACTGATATGAATAAAATAATAATTTAAATCTTATTGTTCAGTAATAATAACCAAATATCTACTTAATTATTTCCACAAATATCTAAATCCGAAAACTCCTCAAAGAATTCTTAATTATCAGAATGCATCCTCTATTTTATGTATATGCTCTATTGAAGTCCAATTCTCACCGAAATATGAATATCAATTTTCCCCGAGAGGGCGCGCAAGTCCCAAGAGGGCGCGCAAGTCCAAACTGGCGCGCAAGTGTAACCAAAGCACCTGCACGATGCTTCCTTCCCTAACTACAAACTTGCGTGGTCCACTTCCTTTCTCTCCCAAACCGCCTTGGGCGCGCAGCCAACAACCGGCGTGCAAGCTCTTCTTGCGCGACCCAAATACCACTTGCGCGGCTCAACCACCTGCGTGACGAGAGCTCAAACAATCTCGAAGTATTGAACTCCGTTCGAAATGAGGAGGGGTCGACCTATATTTATAGGCAAACTGGACCCCTTGCGCGGAGGCGCGCAAGTCCCTCAGTGGCGCGCAAGTCTCATCTCCCGTAACCTCTGTCGCGCAACTCACTTGCATGACCCAACCAATACTTGTGCGAACTTCTTTCCTTAGCCAAATTTTGAAGCTTTGTTCTTGGAAAACAATAAGCACACAAGTCCGAATCCTTCTAGGTTCCAGCGTGCAAGTTATTTCACGGCGCGCAAGTTCACTTGCACGACCTAACCAACACTTGCGCGACCCTTATCCCTTTGCCATATTTTGATGTTCTGATCCTCAAAAACATATGGTGCGCAAGTTTCCTATCCTCCAAGACCTCAGCGCGCAAGTACCTTTTCCAAAAAAACTTTTCTTTATTTGTCGATTTTCAGGCCCAAAAATTTGGCAAACACTGGGAAATGACGCCACCTTCACTACTGTTGTCTGCTTGAATGGTATGATCTCTTTGCTGGTACACATTCTAAACTTCCACTAAAGATTGACAACAAACACAAATCATACGCCAAATCATGCTGTGAAGACCCTGGTTCCAACATAAATGGTGGAATGAGGAACTAGTTAATCAAAAATAATCTGGACCTATATAACATAAAAAAGTCTTGTAGAGAGTGGGCTTTTAAATGAGTGTTCTAGTGGAGAATTATCCAAAAAAAGATCGTTGAAGAAATTTAGTTGGAGGATTTTAAATTGATTTAAAAAATTAGAATGGTCCAAAAATATATTTCATTTTATTTATATAAATTAGTTAATTTATTTTTAGTGTAACCATCCCATAAGAAAAAATAAATAAATTGTTCCCAATTTCTTCTTTATTTTGTTTTCTAGACCTTATAGTGATACAAATGTCCCCCATCACATCATATTTATTATTATGCTAGTGTGAAAGAAATATGAATATTCTTATTTAGGAAGATACATGTGAGACACATGAAGATAATTTAGGGAACCAGATTATGGACTATATGGAATCCATCAAATGGATCAATGCTTCTATACCATGCTTTCCAATGAAGGTACATATGAATTATGTAGGGGCATTCAGTGGGGGAATCGAGTTTTAATCATGGAGATTATTTTACTAGAAGAAAAATTCACAAAAAACATGGAAATATTATTCTGGAGCATTGCATCTGTAGTATGTTTAATAAAGCATGTATATTAGGAATACTATGGAGTATTGCATCTGCGTTTTCATACAAACCACATGAGTCTTATTTATTTAAAGTAGTAGTTTCTAATGTCACTATACAATTAAATTGGTATGTGTGAAGGGATAAGGCCAGGACACATGGAAGTTTACCATGAATCTTAGTATTACAACCTTGTGATATATTCTATCAGAGTCATCCATGCATAAATATAAATATTATAACCTGAGTAGAGTAGGAACTCAACCTTTGGGAGATGAATAATTTTGATATTTGTTCTATCAATCTAAGAGAAGTGCATAATTTTATTCACCTCTCTATTTTTTATGTCATTCATTTCTCATTTACTCTATTATACTTCCATTTATGCATATAATTTTTTTTGGTTTTACCTCCTACGTGGTTTTTGTTGATCCCAAGTTGAATGTTTTGTCAATAAGTCAATATGTGGTTGTGGATTAAGTGGCGATGCTTGGAAAATAGCTGTTGATTCATTTAATGACATTGGATATCATGACTGGAAATTATCCTTATTTTTTTTGATTGTTAGACTAGTATTCAATATCAAAGATGTGATTTGGAGAACAAAATTCATACAAAAAGTGTAAGACCATGCAATATTATATTATTTCATAAGGAATTAAAATAAATCCATGTAAAATGTATTTAAATTTTACATGATTAATATTTTAGGAGTAATTACAATAAAAATATTTATTTTCATGATTAATTAAGGATGAAGAAGAGAAAGTAAACAAGGTCATACAAAAATATATTATATATTTTGCATGAAGATTTTGTTGTTGATAAGCTGAGATTTTTTATTGGAACATTTCATGAGATATTGTATAAGTGTTTTTTAATTGAGTATATTAAAAAAATGGCCAACCAATCCAACTAGACTATCCATCTTGGCCAAGCATTATGGTATCATTGCTCAACCACGCTTGGTAACCAACCATCCCAGCCAACTAGGTGACATGAGTGAGTGGGATGGTGTATATTCCCATAGGATCATGCTCATGTATAAGAATATACAGATGTGATAAGTGGTTTTGGTGGGCCAATGCAGGTCAGTGTGACCCATGATGCGAGTGTGTGTGTTGTGGGTGATGACCCCCTCTGCCAGCTCATAGTGGTGATATCATGATATTATTTATTATGTGGTATCCAATTGAAGTGATTTTTAATGTGGGAAAAGATGCGACTCTAAAATTAATCCATGTTTCAAAATATAAAAATATAAGACCCACCATAAAATGAGATTGATATCGACCATCTAATCAAATGAGGTCATCATCTTCAACCTTTGGTAATGCATGATGATGTCTAGCCTTCTATTTTTCATAGAATTATCATGTGATATCCTGAAATTTGATGTCTGACCATATTCAATGATTAAATAGAGACAATAAGTCATATTCAACTTATTTAATTCATGCATAAAACTACATCACATGCATGCTGATTATTTGAAGAAACATGATGAACACAAGAGGAGATTGCATGTTGTAGTTTCATGATGTTCTATAGATCATGAGATAGTAGGGAAATAATCATCAATCCATCATGATAAAAAATGAAACCACATGAATATATATTTACTATTATCATGGAATCACTTAAATACATCAAATAAAGAATAACATAACTTTTTATCACTTGAAAATTCCATTATTTACCAATTTCTATCACTTGAAGACAATGTTCATTATCAAGTGTCTTTTCACCAAGGAAATACATGATAAATAAATAAATCATTCCAATCATGCGATTAACTCGACATTTACTAAGGTTCAAATAATTTGAGAGTTTTTTGCATTAATGAGATCCTGAGATCATCAGAGGTCTTTGAATGGGTCTTCATCAAAAAATAAAAAGTAGAAATTATATGGTGGATCCTCCTATATAAATATGAAGCATGAATAAAAGAGAGTGTTTCTTCTATTTGATATATCAATAGATCTCTTTAAATAGATATTCCGATGTGATCCATTTATGTGAAAGAATAGATGCTCATGTGATTGAATCATGTGAAAGAGAACCCACAAACTACTCTTATCTCACAAAGAAGAAGAAGCCTCTCATGTGATTTATTTAGGATAAGGAAGGAAGCTCACACGAACTTCATCATGTTTAGGATAAATTTTTAGCCTCCTAGGTTAGACAAAGGAAAGGATGAAACACCTATAGAAAACCCTTTTTATGTGAAGGGAGATTGAGAATTTTTTTGTGATCTTTTATGAAAATACCTTACATGAAGAAGAAGTGGACAATGTGTGCATACAAAATTTTCATGAAGTAAATTACATAATGAATAATGCATTATTGTACACATGAATTCATGAATACATGAGAATATAATCACTTGAGTAAATAACCCAAAAAAATAAATAAAAGTTGAGATTTTATATAAAATAATAAATTAAATTTTTTTATGTGAAATGGTTTAGAAATCAAGAATACCGTGAACTATATTTCACATGCATGAAGTTTTAGAAATTCACATGTGATATTATTTACATGAATAGTGTGAAGTAAAATTTGAGACTGAAGCTTGACATAATATCATTAGAGTTTATATCCTATTTGAAAGTTCATTGAGATTTTGAAAGGATTATTCTTACATAAAATATTTAAGAACTTGTGTGCACTACTTTCACACATTTTTTAAGGCTTTAAATTCGTCAACATAAAAAATAATTTCATAAGAATTGTTGTATTGAGGAAACTGATCAGACATAGGTGATCATAATATTTGATAAAGAATAGAAAAATAAAAAGGATATTGAAGTGAACATTATAAATTATGATCTAATAAGTTCATGGAGGAAGATCAAGAGATCATCCTACAGATGAACAAGACATAAGATAAGAAGGACCTTGTGACAGGGGGTATAACCAGTTGCTGAAGAGGCTTGAGATTGGGGTGTATAACCAATCTAGGAGAATAATATGGTTGGGGGGGTATAACCATCTAAGGTTAAAGGTATATTGGAACTGAGATGTATAACCAGTTTGTAATTGGAGAGAATAACTAGTTACTATTTGTAATCAACTTCTGATATAGTGAAGAATACATGTGGAGGGGGGGGGGGGTTAACTGACATGATAAGTAGTGGTTATTTTCACTGAACCTTGTAAATAATTGTGTTCAATGCATTTTTATTTACAAAATTATTTAAGATGAGGTTGAGAGACATAAGAAGTGTTAATTGATTCTTTAACCAAATGTTTAATTTAAAATACCCAATTTATAAATAGAAAATGGGATCACTGATTCCCCCCTCCCCCTCTCAATGATATTAAATAGATCCAAGTGTTTAAAGTGGTATCAGAGAAAAGGTTACCTTTGAAATATCCAATAGAATTTTGAGGATATAGAACATTAATTCAGTAAGCAGAGGGGGTGTCCCCACTTTTAAGGGTGAGAACTATCATGGATAGAGAAACAAGATGATACCCTATTTACTATCACTTGGGGTAGAAGTGAGAGATGAAGAAACTATGGGATTTATACCCTATAATGAGAATTATCTTATGTATTTTTCAGATAAGAGGAATCTGAAAATGGATGGAAAAGCTCAAAATATTCTCTTGATGTCACTTTATGAAAAGGTATACAATAAATTCATGGGATTCACAACTATTAGTGATTTTTTATAAATAATGAAAAGCAGTTAGGAGGGGAATATAAAAGGTAATGAATTCAAAATATAAGTGTGGATAAGTATATTTTAAGATATAATAATGGTTATTTATAAAATTATTTATGACTACTTTACAAGAGTAAATGAGATTGTCCGTACCATTTGAGGTTTTAGCGAAAAGATGTATAACTTAATCATTGTGAAGAAACAAATGAGAATACTTAGAGATAATTTGATTCAAAAGTTTCTAAAATATAATACTGATAAGATATATCATTGGATGAATTTCATAACATTATCATAATATATGAAATGAGAAAAGCACTAATATTTAAGAAAAAATTAAAAAGAAGAGACTATCTTTGAGGAAATGTTAAAAGGAAAATCTAAAATTATAGAAAAAAATAATCAAGTTTCTATGAGGATGAGGAATAAAAAGAGGAATTAAATCAAATGATGAACTTATTTATTAGAACATTATAAAGGGAAAGTGGAAATGAAAAGGAAAACGGTCTATCAAATGTTGTAATTTCCACATAAGTGGTCATTTTTCATAGAACTGTCCAAAAATGAAAGTTGTTGACATAGGGTTAGATAAATAAGATAAGAATTATTAAAAAAGGAAAAATAATAAGCATAATAACTGGTTTAATTACAAGAAAATAAATATGATGATAATAGAAATGAATGAACTTTTATCAATAAGTAGTGATTCTAAAGATGGGATATCTTCTAATAATCTTATGTGTCTTATGGGAAAAGTCAATAAATATAAGGACTCATTTTAAGGTGATGAATATGATGAGAGAACTAAACTATAAGGGATGATAAAATAAAATCTTGTAAATAAACTTCTGGATAATATGAAGCTTAATAAGAAAAATAAAAGGTTAAAGAAATAAATTTATAAGATCACCATTAAGAATAAAGAATATGTCAAGGAGGAAATTCATCTTAAATATATAAAGGAATATAATATTAAGACGATTGAGTTAGATTGAAAGATGAAAAATATTAAAGAAAAACTAGCTAGAAAGGAAGATCTTGAAGAGAAATAATCAACACTCATTGAATGAAAGAAATAGTAAAAATTAAATATAGCTAAATTTGAAAAGATGATGAATTATCTAAGTGAAAAAATTAATGATAAAGAGGAATAATTATTCAGGACACAACCAATTTGTATTATTTTTCAAAACGAGTTAAGTAAATTGTGATAAGAATTAAATAAGGTAGTTGAAATTAAAGGTGAATCATTAAAATATGCTAATAAGAAGAGTTTATAGAGGTAGGTTGTTTCTAATCCTAACCAGTCTCAATGAATTTATGTTATCTATAGTAACGAAGGTTTTAGAGGAAATAATGAAAAAGTTATAACCAATGGAATAAATAAGAAAACATCTTCCAAAATGTAATAGTGGACTAATTTAGATAAATGGTTTCCTACCAATTATAAAAAATCACAATTGTGAAAATATATCAAAAAAAATCTTTAGAGAAGAACTACTATAAGTCTAGAAGATCAAGGTTTATTAGAGTCTTCTGATGTTATAAAGTGTTTGGTCATAAAGCCTACTCGCATTGGAATAATATGTCACTACTAGGAAGGAAGCACGAATCAATAGGGGAAATGTTAATTAGATGAGATTATATTATCCAAAATAGAATCTTGTGACCAATACATCATCTAAACTATCAACATAGAAAAAATATGAGTTCTTAAAAATAGTTTTTAGTAGATGTGGTCAAGAAAATCAATAATATGAGAAATACAGAGATAGATTGAAAAGTGAGATTCCTTATAGTGTAAATGAAAATATAAGTCATTTAGTAAAGAAAAAAACAGTCACTGATGAATTGTGTGAGAAACTCAGACAAATTAAGAAATAACAAAATATTTATAATTCAAAAGGAAGGAATATGGTGACATCTAAATAATTCAATGTTGATGAGAAGTTATCTGAAAATTATGAATTGAAAATTTTGAGTGAAAGAACTGGGCATGGAAAAAATCATTACATGAAAATCCAAAAATCTAAAAAAGATAACATGAAGAAGATGTTATAAGAATAATGTAACGATTCTAGCACCAAAGAGGAAAAGATATCCATATCAGAAGTTTCAACTAAAGATGAAAAATCAATCAAAAATTCTAAGAGAGTTGATAACAAGGACACATCTCATGCTGAATCTAAGAAGAAAAAGAAGTCCAAATTGAGATGAAGATCTCATTCTAAATGTTATTTATGATAAATCCAAATGTATATTATTATTCCATTATATATATATATATGATTTTATATAGAAATTAAGGTAATTGAAGGGGATGGATGCATCCCTTAATGTCACGAACCAACCCGGGTCGACCCCGAACCGGTCACCCGAGTCAGTCCGCGGCATGGCCCGAGAGGCGTTCCCGATCCTCCCGGGCTGGCGACAAGCGGCAGGGCATCACAGAGTACACATGGGAACGATTTCACCCAATCAAAAATTACTAAGAAGCAGAAATAAATAAACGATAATAAAATAAAACATCCAAAAACATAACTAACCTGACCACGAATCAAACTTCTCGTGACCTCGAGAGTCGATCGTCAAACTACAACCAACTCTCATCCACGACAAGCAAGCTTGAGTCAACCCTGCAACAGAAACTAAAAACAAGATAACACTATACACATGATTATTAAAAATGAGTAGGCTAGCCCGATAAATCTATTCCCAAAGCACTACCAATAAAAGATGAATTTACCAACTTCATGTTTGAACTACATTATAGAAAATATGGGTTTTCACACACACACACTTTCCATTTTAAAAACAAGTAACAGTACATTACCCTTTTTAATTTAGAACAAGTTTAATGTTGAAAGAAACATGAAAATTGCATTTTTAAACATTTTGTGAACAATTTAAAAATCCAAAATTTAGTTGTTAGTCAAAAGGAGAATCACACACAACACACCCTAGGGCAATGGGAAAACATGGCACATAAGGGGTGGCATCCAAACTCGACCTCTTAATCGCCTGCCACATAAAATAGACACTAAAAGAGACATGGGTCAAACCTAGGAGATCGTGAACAAACCAGAACGTACTATACATGTGACTCATCCTGAAGGCATTCCATAACTCGATGACGTCATAACGCCCATAATACTACTTGACATAGCCCTGCATGGCCTAACCGAGAGGCCCAATCCCCATTGCAGCAATAACTCAGTATTCCCCTGCTATGGGGCCACTAGCCAGTGCATGGTCTAAACTAGTGCAGTAATCGTTCTCAGAAAATTCACTCAATATGTCAGGTTCCCATGTCAACACATATAATAAAAGAGGGGTGCGTCCGCAATGTAAATCAAGCAGTCACAAAGGACTATCATCACATATAGCTCAGAAAAACAACGTACACCAATGATCACCCACGAGTGGGTTTTCCAAAGTAATCTATTTTTTTAAAGTGCCAAACGGGCCTTCACCAATTTTAAAGAAAAACTTCATTTCTCGAGAAAACCCAAAACACTTGTTCAGAAGAAATCATTTATCTTTAAAACTAGAAGTACGTTTTAAATTATGTGAATTATGTTTAAAGGCTAAATGGGCATTCTTTCAAAGCCGGGTGTCCGCCCGTCAAGAAAATGTTCCAAGTGTTCGGTATAAAATAAACGGCTCTTTTCACACTAATTAATCATTTAAAATTTTATTAATTAATATTATTTATCATTCATCAAAATTAAAAAAACATCAAGCAATTAATAAATTCTAAATTTAAAGGTAAGTGAAGTGGGGGACCTACCTCGACTTGTTGCCCAATCACAACGACGCAACACGCCTCACACTAGCGCACAAGAAACGCGAGCCGAAAATTCCGATATCACGGGATTACCTCGCCAGCGTGCTACAACAAAAGTAAAACAACTAAAAACACATAAACACTGAATTAAAATAACTCTAATGAATAAACAATGAAAAACCAACCCAACATGTTTTCAAAACAAAATTCGCACTAGAAATTATTTAGTAAATCACTTTAAAATTTATAAAACAACCATAAAGAGTAACTCACGGTTTTACACACCCAGAACTCAATCAAAAACCTCTTTTAAATCCAATGCACGACAAAAACAATTAGAAACATCTTTCGTACCATTCAATCATTTTATAAAATCACATACACAATTTATAAAGTACATTCAAGGAGTAGAATAAATAGAAACACTTAAAATACAACCCATTTCTTTTTAGAAAACCAACTTCAAGCCACACACACCACAAATCCATTTCAAATAATTCTCCACACCACCTACATATTTTATCAAACACCTTTCACCCTTTATAAAACACAATTAAGAGACCCACCATGGGTTCTCATATCATACACAACCCATCTCCTTTTAAAAACCACTTTTCAACACACGAACACCTTAAGCCCTTTCAAAAACACATTTCACACCTCATTTATAATCCATAGCACGCAAACAAGAAGCAAAACAAGTATATTAAAATCATTAAACAATGTCATGGATAACTATTTAATCTTCAAGGAATGTGCAATATGAAATAAATCAATGTATTTCTAAATTTAAATGGGAAACACAAAGGGATCCTACCTCAACACCAAGGCGGAATGAAAACGCACGCTCAAGACCGGTGTGAGATCCTATTCGCACCTCAACCGCATGCTCTGGAAGCTGAATCTAACCCCTATGTAACCAAAATTGAACCCAAATTGAAGAATAAACCTTAAATAAACTCTAGATTATGAAGAAACCCAATTCAAGGGGGGGAAATGACAATATCCATGGGGGAGGAGGAACTCTGTCGCCTGAGAGGAAGGTGGCAGCAGGTCGCATCGGTGAAGAGGCGACGAAGCGGGGGTCGTGGTCGGACCAGGGGCGTGCGCTAGTGGGGGTTCGTGTGGCTGTGCGGTGCGTGATGGAACAGGGCAGCAGGAGGGAGGGTCGCACCATGATGGAGAGGGGAAGAGGCCGGACGTCGGAGGAGGCTGGAGGAGGGAGGAGGTGCAGTGGCCGAAGGCTGGGATAGGAGGGCGTGCAGGAGAGGAGAGGGCCGGGAGGGGCGGCTGGGACCGGCGGTTGTAGGAGGCGGGCTGAGGGAGTCCGACGTGGCGGTCCGGCGGGAGGGAGAGGGAAGGCGGTTACAGGCTGGCGACGGGAGAGCAGGAGGGTGGCGGTGGCAGGCCGGTGACGGGGAGAGCAGGAGGGTGGTGGTGGCAGGCCGGTGACGGGAAGAGCAGGAGGGTGGCGGCGGGTCACACGCAGCAAGGGAAGGGGAGAGGCGCGACGGGAAAGGGGAGAGGGAGGTAGGGTTAGAAAAGAAAGAAAGAAAAATTAAATAAATAAATAAAAAAATAAAAAGAATAAAAGAAAATAAATAGAAAGAAATAAGAGAAGAGGAATAAAAGAAAAGAAAGAAAATAAATAAAAGAAAAGAAGAGAAAGGAATAAGAGAAAATAAATAAAAACTCAAAAATACATAAGTAAATAAATAAATTTAATAGTAATTATTATTATTATTACAAAACTTCTTTAATCCTAATAACAATAATAATAATAAAAGGTCATAAATAATAAAAATAAAACAACACCCTCATCTAAATATATATTTAAGTATACATATATACACATATATAACAAGTATATAAAAATATATAATCATTTATTTAAACATATATATATATATATAACATATATATAAACATATATAAACACACACATATATATATATAAACACTTATATATAAACATTTATTATGAACACATATACATATATATATGTATTATATATATATGAACATATATGAATATATATAAACATATATAAACATATATCAATATATAAACATTTAAACATATACAAACATATTTACACATAAACATATATAACATATAATATATAACATTACAGCATATAAGCATATAACACATGTGTATATATAACATAAGCATATATAACATATATATATCAACACATATAAACCTATATACATATATATATATATATATATATTTATTAATTCGCTAAACGAACTAATCTAATTAATATTAAAATTAGATGATCGCGCGACATTTGCGCACCGTACGGTTCCCAGCGGACTGCAAGCAGGCCACACGTCTTAGACTTAAGGAGTTCGCACACTATCTCAAACCATAAACTCATCCCAAAAATAAAAACTTAGACCGAAACTCGCCCGCACACAAGAAAAAACACCCGACGTTAAGATAAATAAAATAAATAATGTAAATAAATAAAAACAGGTGTGACAATTCTCCCCACCATAAAGCTTTCCGCCCACGGAAAGCCATAACAAGATCAAAACCCCAAATGATAACCGACAACACTTTACAATTTAAATAAATATGTAAATAACAACAACAAAGATATCGCAGAACACTCCCAAAAAGGTGAGAGATAAACTAAAAGAACTCATGTAATAGGAACGGATTACCCGCTAAGTGTCACCCGCCCCCAAAAGTGTGACCACTTCCAGTTGGTCGCTTTAAAGGACAAAGAACTTTAACAATAGCAAAATGAGGCCCAACATACACACACCTTAACAACATTCAACCGAACTCAACCAATTCTCCATCTTCAATTCAACCTTAAAACACAACATCTGAAACAATGCCAATAAAACACGACGACTCTTTTGAAACCGACAAACAGGTCAAAAGCACATCCAATGCGTATCTCTTAAAACCTTACTCCAATATGACACTGGAAATCTCACGCCCCAACTCCTTACCAAAAGAAGAAAAAAAAAAGAGTTTTGTGGTTCCATATAAGACCAACCACAACCCAACCAAAAACTAGAACCAAACTGAGTGATTGACACGGGAGGTCCGAACGGACTCCCCACCATAAGAAACAAGCTAAACTGAATTTAGCGAGACCCGTGATGGGTATCCACAACATAAGAATTAAGTCAGTTCCTCGAATAGGACCAGAACGCCATCACTTGAGACAAAAATCATGATCACAAGAGTTTTCAACATGGGGAGGCCGAATGGACTCCCCACCATAAAGCTGCCAAGGGGAGAAGAATACGAGGACCTCCCAGCATCATCACCATCCATCACTGCCCATGGGTGGGAGGGGGGGGGGCTGTCCAACACACCACCCCCACCCAAAAAGTATAAAGCGAGCAACACTTAATAAATGAGAGCAACGACATGACCAGGAAGTTCTTGCACACATACTAGGCATAAGGCAGAAAATGATTCCGAATACACGATCTTACTGAGAACAACACCCTGTCGCAAGACTTCACCTTTCATTGGAGTTCCCCCGACTATGCGCTAGCTTCACTACGAGGCCTATGGCTGGAGCTCTGATGAATGAAGCATCTTCCGACTTCACAGTCAGGTTTATGAAACCCCAAAAGCATGAAACAAGAACCCGAATTTTTAACAATCACACATCCATAAGATCAAAGGTTTAAAAGAGTTCAACCACAACCATTCTTTCGACTGAAAGAAAAGAACACCACAAAACAGTACAGGTAACGACTACTACATCCAAGAAACATTACAAGAAGAAAACATCAAGCTCATCCACCAACATCTCCCTACTCCTGCTGATGGGCTGAAGTGACCTTCGACGATCCAGGTCTGCCTTTAGCACGCTTCTTGGAAACACCTCGACAAAATCGCTTCAAGTGACCTAGACATCCACAGGTGTGGAAGGGTCTTGGGGCACTTGGACATGTCAGCCTTTTGTGACCCTGCCTACCACACTGGTGACAGATCACAACATTGCGCTGTGAAGAAGATGACTGAAGGTCTGAAGGCCTCTTGATTCCTCTACCAGCACCACCAGCATCAGGTCGCTTCTTACTCTTCTTACTAGAATCATCTGAAATTATTCCCAAAGCTGGAGGATTCACCACCTCAAGTCCTCCTACTAGCTCAGCTTCAGCAAGAAAGGCTTGCTCGACAACATCCGAGAAGGTGGTTAGGTTGAGCTCTTACACTCTCGATCACAGCTCAGGTCGGAGTCCAGACTCAAATTGTCGAGCCTTCCCGGGATCATTCACAACAAACCACTGATCATACGGAACTAGGTCTACAAAATGTCGATAGAACTCCAGTACCGATTCAACACCCTGCTAGAGACAACACAAATCCATCCTCTTCCTCAGCTTCGTCATCTCAGAGAAGTGTTGTTGGATGAACGATGACTTGAAAAACTCCCATGTCAAATCTTCCCCAGGCTTGTTCTGAGACATGGACTTCCACCATTTCCAGGTTGGACCTTCAAGCATGAAGGTATCCATCTTCACCTTTAATGACTCAGGTAGACCAATGGAACTGAACTTCCTCTCAATCTTCTTCAACCACTCCTCTGCCTCAAGAGGCCCTGCTTGTCCATAAAAGAGAGGAGGGTTCAACTTCCGGAACTCCAAAACATAATCGATGGGCTGACCAACTAGAGGATTAACTGAGGATGCACCACCTGAAGCTGCACATTGAGCATCCATCGAGCCTTCGTGGGGGCGAACACTACGGAACAAAGAAACGAGGAACTTGATCAAAACATAACCAATACCATTTGAAATTCAACATTACTCAATGAGTTTCAAAATGAAGGAAAAACCCATTCACTAAATGGGAAACTAGTAATGATGGATGACTCGACCATATAGTTGGCGGCCATACGTCAGCCATACCATCGTCACTGAGAGCATTGTAGGGTGAAGTCTCCGGCTCCACATGGCTTGCCAGGCCCTACGAGCTCACGGAGCTACTTTTCCAACTCCCTTTTCATTTACCAACTCCCTTTTCATTTCCCAACATAAAACAATCCAAAAGACCCAAAAGACACTAACGACCCAGACATCTCATGGTAAATTGAGGTTTAGAACGAGCAAGGGTTCATGACGTCCTTCCCGTTCCTACGCCTCGGGTCCGAGCAAATTTACTCCCTTTACCATGACAACTCTAAATAGAAATGGGCGCTCTGAAAAACAAGGTCTTCTCAGGAGCCAACCTGGCTTTGATACAATTTTGTCACGAACCAACCTGGGTCGACCCCGAACCGGTCACCCGAGTCGGTCCGCGGCATGGCCCGAGAGGCGTTCCCGATCCTCCCGGGCTGGCGACAAGCGCCAGGGCATCACAGAGTACACATGGGAATGATTTATCCCAATAAAAATTTACTCAGAAGTAGAAATAAATAAACGATAATAAAATAAAACATCCAAAAACATAACTAACCTGACCACGAATAAAACTTCTCGTGACCCCGAGAGTCGATCGTCAAACTACAACCAAATCTCATCCATGGCAAGCAAGCTCGAGTCAACCCTGCAACAGAAACTAAAAACAAGATAACACTATAGGCGTGAGTATTAAAACTCAGTAGGCTAGCCCGATAAATCTATTCCCAAAGCACTACCAATAAAAGATGAATTTACCAACTTCAAGTTTGAACTACATTATAGAAAATATGGGTTTTCACACACACACACACACACACTTTCCATTTTGAAAACAACTAACAGTACATTGCCCTTTTTAATTTAGAACAAGTTTAATGTTGAAAGAAACATGTAGATTGCATTTTTAAACATTTTGTGAACATTTTAAAAATCCAAACTTTAGTTGTTAGTCAAAAGGAGAATCACACACAACACACCCGAGGGCAATGGGAAAATGTGGAACACAAGGGGCGACATCTAAACTCAACCTCTTAATCACCTGCCACAGAAAATAGACACTAAAAGAGACATGGGGTCGAACCTAGGAGATCGTGAACAAACCAGAACGTATTATACATGTGACTCATCCTGAAGGCATGCCATAACTCGATGACGTCATAACGCCCATAATACTACCCGACATAGCCCTGTATGGCCTAAACGAGGGGCCCAATCCCCATAGCAGCAATAACTCAGTATTCCCCTGCTATGGGGCCACTAGCCAGTGCGTGGTCTAAACTAGTGCAACAATCGTTCTCAGAAAATTCACTCAATATGTCAGGTTCCCATGTCAACACATATAATAAAAGAGGGGTGCGTCCGAAATGTAAATCAAGCAGTCACAAAGGACTATCATCACATATAGCTTACGAAAACAATACACACCAAAGATCACCCCCGAGTGGGTTTTCCAAAGTAATCTATTTTTTTAAAGTGCCAAACGGGCCTTTACCAATTTTAAAGCAAAACTTCATTTCTCGAGAAAACCAAAAACACTTGTTCAGAAGAAATCATTTATCTTTAAAACTAGAAGTATGTTTGAAATTCCATGAATTATGATTAAAGGAAAAATAGGCATTCTTTCAAAGCCGGGTGTCTGCCCGTCAAGAAAATGTTCCAAGTGTTCGGTATAAAATAAACGGCTCTTTTCACACTAATTAATCATTTAAAATTTTATTATCTAATATTATTTATCATTTATCAAAATTAACAAAACATAAATCAATTAATAAATTCTAAATTTAAAGGTAAGTGCAGTGGGGGACCTACCTCGACTCGTTGCCCAATCACAACGACGCGACATGCCTCGCACTAGCGCACAAGAAACACGAGCAGAAAATTCCGATATCACGGGATTACCTCTCCAGCGTGCTACAACAAAAGTAAAACAACTAAAAACACATAAACACTGAATTAAAATAACTCTAATGAATAAACAATGAAAAACCAACCCGACGTTTTTTCAAAACAAAATTCGCACTAGAAATTATTTAGTAAATCACTTTAAAATTTATAAAACAACCATAAAGAGTAACTCATAGTTTTACACACCCAGAACTCAATCAAAAACCTCTTTTAAATCCAATGCATGAAAAAACCAATTAGAAACATCTTTCGTACCATTCACTCATTTTATAAAATCACATACACAATTTATAAAGTACATTCAAGGAGTATAATAAATAGAAACACTTAAAATACAACCCATTTATTTTTAGAAAACCAACTTCAAGCCACACACGCCACAAATCCATTTCAAATCATTCTCCACACCACCTACATATTTTATCAAACACCTTGTACCCTTTATAAAACACAATTAAGAGACCCACCATGGGTTCACATATCATACACAACCCATCTCCTTTTAAAAACCACTTTTCAATACACGAACACCTTAAGCCCTTTCAAAAACACATTTCACACCTCATTTATAATCCATAGCACACAAACAAGAAGCAAAACAAGTATATTAAAATCATTAAACAATGTCATGGATAACTATTTAATCTTCAAGGAATGTGCAATATGAAATAAATAAATGTATTTATAAATTTAAATGGGAAACACAAAGGGATCCTACCTCAACACCAAGGCGGAATGAAAACGCACGCTCAAGACCGGTGCGAGATCCTGTTCGCACCTCAACCGCATGCTCTGGAAGCTGAATCTAACCCCTATGTAACCAAAATTGAACCCAAATTGAAGAATAAAACTTAAATAAACTCTAGATAAGGAAGAAACCCAATTCAAGGGGGAAAATGACAATATCCATGGGGGAGGAGGAACTCTGTCGCCGGAGAGGGAGGAGGAAGCAGGTCGCATAGGCGAAGATGCGACGGAGCGGGGGTCGTGGTCGGACCAGGGGCGCGCGCTAGTGGGGGTTCGTGTGGCTGTGCGGTGCGTGATGGAACATGGCAGCATGAGGGAGGGTCGCACCGTGATGGAGAGGGGAAGAGGCCGGACGTCGGAGGAGGCCGGCGGAGGGAGGAGGTGCGGTGGCCGGAGGCTAGGACAGGAGGGCGTGCGGGAGAGGAGAGGGCCGACAGGGGCGGCTGGGACCGGCGGCTGCAGGAGGCGGGCCGAGGGAGTCCGGCGGGAGGGAGAGGGAAGGCGGTGGTAGGCCGGCGACGGGAGAGCAGGAGGGTGGTGGTGGTAGGCCGACGACGGGGAGAGCAGGAGGGTGGCGGTGGCAGGCCGGTGACGGGGAGAGCAGGAGGGTGGCGGTGGCAGGCCGACGACGAGGAGAGCAGGAGGGTGGCGGCGGGTCGCGCGCAACAAGGGAAGGGGAGAGGCACGACGGGAAAGGGGAGAGGGAGGTAGGGTTAGAAAAGAAAGAAATAAAATAAATAAATAAATAAATAAATAAAAAGAATAAAAGAAAATAAATAGAAAGAAATAAGAGAAGAGGAATAAAAGAAAAGAAAGAAAATAAATAAAAGAAAAGAAGAGAAAGGAATAAGAGAAAATAAATAAAATCTCAAAAATACATAAGTAAATAAATAAATTTAATAGTACTTATTATTATTATTATTACAAAACTTCTTTAATCCTAATAACAATAATAATAATAAAAGGTCATAAATAATAAAAATAAAACAACACCCTCATCTAAATAGATATTTAAGTATACATATATACACATATATAACAAGTATATAAACATATATACTCATTTATTTAAACATATATATATATATATAACATATATATAAACATATATAAACACACACATATATATATATGTAAACACTTATATATAAACATTTATTATGAACATATATACATATATATATGTATTATATATATATGAACATATATGAATATATATAAACATATATAAACATATATCAACATATAAACATATAAACATATACAAACATATTTACACATAAACATATATAACATATAACATATAACATTACAGCATATAAGCATATAACACATGTGTATATATAACATAAGCATATATAACATATATATATATATATATATTTATTTATTAATTCGCTAAACCAACTAATCTAATTAATATTAAAATTAGATGATCGCGTGGAATTTGCGCACCGTACGGTTCCAAGCGGACTGCAAGCAGGCCACGCGTCTTAGACTTAAGGAGTTCGCGCACTATCTCAAACCATAAACTCATCCCAAAAATAAAAACTTAGACCGAAACTTGCCCGCACACAAGCAAAAACACCCGACGTTAAGATAAATAAAATAAATAAAGTAAATAAATAAAAACAGGTGTGACACTTAAGGGGAATCATTGATGAGATAAAGCTGCTAAATCTTAACTATATAGTGAATGTGGAACTTTTGAGAATCTTTATAAAACTAGAGGCAGAGGTATTCCATTGAAACTTTCATCCCTAATTCCTAATTTTAATAATTATATCAATTAATTGGGAGTTCTTGGTTGATGAAAATATGAGACAAAGGGGGAATTATTCCTTTGGACCTGAACATCCAGACACGTTTATTGAATTATTGCAGGATTTTTTAAAATCTGATTATTAGAAACCCATTAAATGGGAATTAAGATATTTCTTTGAGTTATTTCACATGCATGTTAGTTTATGAACAACATAGACAACCTTGGTTATATCTCTATTATTTTATACACTAGGTTATCCCACATATTATTAGAGTTTATTAACTAAATTCTCTTTGTTAAAAGGAACTGTGTGATATCATCCCTATCTTAGAAGTTTTCAAGACATGATTTTAAAAGATAAGAGAGTATATTTTTTAGAATAGAGATGAAATTAAAAGACCCCACTTACCCTTTTCATTTTATATCTAATAAGGTGGAGAATGTTTTCACCCCACATTAACTTGAATGATATGTGTTTATATTGAAAACAAAATATAAAGGTTGATATTGTCGATCCCAAGTTGAATTTATTATTAATAAGTCAATATGTATTGGTGGATAAAGTGGTGATGCTTGTAAAATTGTCATGCATTATTTTAATGGAATTGGATTTCATTCTTAGAAAATTATCCTTATAAATGGTTATGATTATTGCTTTGATATTAAATATCAAATAAATGTGATTAGGAGAACAAATTTCATACATAAAGTGGAATACCATGTAATATTTTGTTATTGCATGAGGAAAAAAAAGAAGGAAATGTAAAATGTCTTGAAATTTTACATGAAGAATATTTGAGGAGGAATTACCATTGAAATATATATTTTCATGATGAATAAAATAGGAAGAAGATAAATTATATAAGTAAATGAAAATATATATAATATATATTTAATAAAGGTTTTTATGTTGATAAGTTGAGTTTTTTCTTGAAACAATTCATGAGATATTTTCTAAGTGTTTTTTTAATGAAGTATATTAAAAAAATGTTCAACCAAGGCAACTAGGAATACCAGCTTGAACAATCATTATGGGATCATTTCTCAACCATGCTTGGGAACTAGCCAACCCATATAGCTAGGTGGAAGGTGTGATTGGGATGGTGTATAGTACAATAGAAGTGTTCTTATATAGGAGTTCATGTAGATGGGTTCAGAGGTTCCAATGGTCCGGAGCAGGTCAGTGTGGCCCGTGAGGTGAGTGTGTGTGTGTTGCAGGTGATGATACCCCACTACCAACTCAAATTAGTGATGTCAAGTGATTTTTTAGTAAGTTCCACCCAAATGAAAAAATGTTTAATATGGTATGGGATGCCATGATACTATTCATACTTCTTTAAAAATATATGGATAAAAGACCCACCATTGATGAGATTGATCTCGAATGTCTAATAAATTAAGGATGTCATCTTCAACCTTCAACAACCCTTGAAAATTTCAAGCCATCTTTTTATCAAAAAATTCTCTTATGATCTCAAAAAATTCTATGTATTACTATCTTCAATGATTAAACAACGATAAGAAGGCATTGTCAACATCCCAAATTCATGCATGAAACTACATCTTTCATGCATGATGATTATTTGAAGATACATGAATATTGTGAGATGAAATCATATGATACTATGGCATGATGTTCTATGGATCATATGAAATTAGGGTGAAAATCATTAAGCCACTATGAGAATAAAAAATTCCACATAAAGACATACCCAAAATCATCATGACATCGTTTGAATCGATCTCATGAAGAAGAAAACAAATTTCTATCACATGAATGTTCCATCATTTATATCTTTCCATAACATTAATATAATTCTTATTGTTGAGAGTCTATCCAATAAGTAACCACACGATTGGTGAAGTGATCACATGAGTCATGTTATCACTTTGACATTTTCTGAGGTTCAAAGAAGCCAAGATTTTCAGCATTAATGAAATATTGAATTCGTTGGATGTATTTGAATGGGTATTCAACATAGAATAAAAAGAAAAGATTATAAAGTGAATCTTAATATATAAATAATAAAGCATGGATAAATAAGAGTGCTACTGTGCTTTGATATATCGAGAGGGATCTCAAAATAGATACACCCATGCAATCCATTCATGTGAAGGAAGACATGCTCACATGATTCAATCACGTGAAGAAGAACCCACAAACTACCCTTGTCTCATTAAGAATAAGAAGCCTCTCAAATGATTCATTCACATGAAGGAAGAAATTTCTTGTGAAATTCTTTACCCGAAGCACAACTCATGAGCCAACTAGGTTAAATGAAGAAAATTAGGAGACACCCATAGAAAACACTTTTCATGCGAAGGGAGACTGAGAATATTCATGTGATCATTCACTTGAATCCCATATGTGAAGAAGATAGTGTGTTTAAACCTGATTTATGTAAATGAAATTGAAATAAGAATAAATCATGCATGCTTATGTGAATAAATTCATACGTGAGTGCATAATTACTTGAGTAAATAACCCAAATAGAATAAATACTAGATAAGATTTCACATAAAATTATAAATGCATAATTTTTATTGCAAGGGTTTACAAATAAATAATACCATGCAATGTATTTCACATGCACAAAGTTTGAGAAATGAACATGTGATATTCTTTGCATGAATATTGTGAAGTAAAACATGAGACTCAAGTTAGATAGAATATCAGGGGATCTTATATTTGAGTTGATATTGTATTGAGATCATTAAATGATTATTATTTATACAATATTTAAGAACATGTGTTCACTACTTGAACACATTAATTGATTCTCGTTCTTCATCAATAGAAGGAATAATTTCTTGAGCGTTGTTGCACTATGGTAACTGATCATACAAAGGTGATCAGATTATTTGAGTAAGACTATCAATCTAGAAAGGCTATTGAATTGTATATAATAAAGTGTGATATGAAAATCTTGTAGAGAAAGATCAAGAGATTATCCTATATTGGATTAATAAAGAATAGAAGAAGGAACTTGTTATTATGTGTATAACCAATTATTAAAGAGGATCAAGACTACGGGGTATAGACATTCAAGGAGAAGAAAGTGGTTAGGGGGTATAATCAACTGATGTTGAAGGTGGATTATAGCTAGGGGGTATAACTAGTTTTTAATTGGGGGAATAACCACTTACTATTTGTAATCATAATCTAATATATTGGTGAATACATTTTGGGGGGATTAACCAACATAGTAAGGAGTAGGTTGAAAGAACCCAGATTTTCTTTTCAGGTATGTTTTTATCTTTTTTTTTTGTGTTTTTGAGAAATAGAAGAGTTTCTGGAAATTTTTGAAGTACACGCCGTGTACTCAGTTTCCACATGTAGTCATGTGCTAGCCGTGTAACAGAAGAGCACACAATCGTGTGTGGTGACCTGGATGCCGCCTAAAGTGGGGCCCAGTAAGGGTAAGTACACACCTTGTACTTTCTTTTTTTCCGTTAAATGGACCAGGGTCACGTCTAATTGAAAAAAGTGTCTTCTTCATATCCTTCTTCGATCGAGAGAATCTCTATGGCACTGATCCTTCCCTGATCCCCCGATCGAGTATCGGTTCTCCAATTCCACCATCGTCAATTGCATTGGGATCACCATGATAAGATATTCCTTCTTCAAGAGCTTCATCCCTTGATTTTTCTTCTTTCTCTAGTTATCCTCGGTTGAACATTTTATACATTTTTGTAGATCTACCACATTCTAGGTCAATACAAGGGCCAACACTGGAGTATATCGATCATACAATGCCGAGGTAGGTGGTTTGTGCCTTTCTGTAGATAGTCTTTGAGTTATATGTGCAAAAGTGCCCAATAACCTTGATCGGGGTATTGTGTGTTTACTATTTTAACCCTGATATTTCCAGCTATGATTTATATGCTTTATTAGAGGTTAATTGAATGTGAATATGGTTAATTGATATGCTATGGATGTCTTTCCCATGCTTGTATTGTTTATGACCGTTTGGTCTATCTTAGCTTATTAGGCTACTTGCTTTCCATTCCTTGTGCTGATAGGATGGAGTGATACTAATATTTATCTGACATGCTGTTATGCTATATACAATTTAGACAAGTATTTCTTGAGGTATACTTTGGCTGTTATATATCGCTATGCTCGATTGACTTACACAGGGCTATGAGAACCTGGTGTAGTAGACCATAGGGAGAATGGATGTTGAGGGATTCTCCAAAGTGTCTGTTTACTGTTACGATGTGAGACCATTGGGGTAATGGATTTAAGTGCTTCCTCAGAGTGTCTATAGTTCATTGATGTGGTCCACATGGGGAATTGGAAATTGAGTGCTTCTTCAGAGTGCCTTTTAGTTACCGATATGAGAATATAGGGGGAATTGATAGTGAGTGCTGCCTCAGAGAGTCTGTGCAAAAGATGAACCAGAGGGGTTAGAATGTGTGTACTTCCCAGAGGGTTTCTTGTGTTTGTTTTGGTTGCACAAGATGGGTTAGGCTATGAGTACTTCCCAGAGGGTTCCCTGCTTATGATTAACCACTTACTTGATATCTGATAATTGAATGCATTTGAAACTGTTGGATTGTTACTTTTGAGTATTTACTTGTTTACTGCTTCTCTTTTCTTATAGCCTACCATATATATTCACTAACTATTAGGCACATATATTTGGGTGGTTTCCTTCTGGGATTTAGTCTCACACCATGTTTGGGTCATGCTTTTGGGCCCAAACGGATTATATTGATACCTGTATAGACAAGGGAAAGTGCCCTTCTACTTTAGGTACTTGATTGCTGAGAAGATAGAGAGCATGGGACCAAGATGAGGCTTGAGATGCTATTGGATTTTATTTGTTTTCTTTTGTACTTTGGTTATTTCTGTATTCTAGCATTGTGATTGGTTTGGCTGTTTTCCTAGACATATGTATCATGAATCATTATATATATGTGCTCTAGTGGTTTATTACCCCAGTCTTCCACTGTTTACTGTTGTACGGTATTATACTACTTCCGCTATTGCTATTTGTTTAATTCTGCTGTGTTACTTTGGCAATGGGGTCATAGTTTCCCCACTATATCTTTTCTGATTTTGCAATTTTACAGTTGATTTTATTTCAAAATTGGGTGATTCACATGTTTTTTGCTGTTATTGTTGATGTTATTGAGGTTTATTTCTGTTGCAACCCGATGAGATGAGAGTATGTCATCTCATGCATCATATAGGCACTTGTTAGATGTCACATGTCACACATCATTTCCATTCCATTTAGGGTGAATTAGTGACTAAATGTTGTTGTGATAAGTGTTGTGCTAGATACGCATACTGTTGTGATAGATTCTTTGATAAGAATATCTTCTGTTTGATAGGGTATTAAATTGTGAAAGGTCTTGTTTGAATGAACATCAAACATCAGTTCTTGAGGAGTTATGGTCCCTCATGGATATGAATTTGGTGTATCATTTCCTTGTTTTCCTTGTATATGACATGTATAAGATGTCAAGATTTGATTCGTAGGGAGTATGGGCCCTCATTGATCGGAAGTTGGCAATTTAATGTTTGTTTCAGTGTTTTCTGGGCATCCAAAGTAGTTTCTGAGGCTTACTGTCTGGAGAAACCCAGAATACACAGCATGTAATGATGAATACATGACATGTGTTCTTCTGTTTAGGAAGAAACTTTTATTATTATGTACGCACTGTGTACTGTATGTACACACCATGTAGTTTTTAACCGTGTTACAGATTGTGTGGGTAGAAACATGGGGTTGGGAAATCTTGGTAGAATATTCCGTGTTCTAGATGTACATGTCGTGTGGTGTAGACCATGTGTTCACCCATGTGACTAATGACACAGATGAATGAAATCTTAAGTTATACACATTGTTTCATGTTTGAACACACCATGTAGTGTAAACCATGTATCCGAACGTGTAGCGAAGAACAATGGTAAGAGAAACCTTTCTTTACATGCCATGTCTGACAGAGACATGCCGTGTAGAGTGGGGCATGTAATCGGACCTATGAATAACAACATGGGTAGGTGAAGTTTATCTAGTACATGCTGTGTCTGGCACTAACACACCATGTAGTCTTGTTCCAGGAGAACCATGTTGCTTAGACATATAAAAGAACTCGGGCAGGGAAAGAGGATTCAACTACACACTGTGTGTTATGACTACACGCCATGTTTATGGGGTGTTACACAACCTGGTTTGGCAAAAGTACATTCCCATGTGAAGGCTTAAGGGAACACGTCGTGTAGGCATTATACACCCCACGTATCTATGTTTTGAAAAACTTGAATTCTTTCCTTCTCCTATTCCCTTTTTACAATTCTAGTCTTCATTACTTGATAATCATGATATAAGGTGTGTTCTTGACCTTACAGAGTCATGCCACCGAGGCGTCCTCCAGTTGTCCACCAGTTACATGGCAGTGATCAGATGCCGAACATGGCTGATCAGGTACTACCAGCAGATCCTCTAGTTGTGCCAGTCTTGGAACCAACAATCATTCCTGAAACAGGTGTTGATGCACATTTCCAAGAGGGATTTATGAGGTTTGTACAGAACTTCCAAGGAGTACTGCATCCTTCCCCTTCTATGGAAGAGTTGACACGGGTTTTCCAGAAACAGCATCCTCCCACCTTCATAGGGCAAGGAGGACCTCAGGCTATAGAGTCATGGTTAGAAGCCATGCTTTCTATCTTCGAGCATTTAGAGATGCCTCTAGAGAGGAGGTTTAAGATCTCTATATACATGCTTTGGGATTACGACAAGAGATGGTGGGATGTGATCTCATAGGAAGGATGCCATCAGGTTATATCATGTGATGAGTTCCAGCGTGCCTTCTATAACTACTTCTATCTGAAGACTTTGAGGGATGATCGAGCCCGAGAGTTCTTGAGTCTAGAGCTGGGTACTCTTTCTATTATAGACTATTATTATCGATTCACAGAGCTGTAGCGCTTCACGCCCATCCCAAGAGGTGATGATTTATTTCTAGAAAGAATGTTTTAGGATGGTCTTAGGTAAGACATTCGATCTCAGGTGAACATCTTCAGATTGACTTCCATCACTTCTATAGTCCACCCGACGCTAATCACAGAGTGCAATTTGAGGAATTATAGAGTTGTGAGCTAGGGTGGCTTGACATTCAGAGTTGGTATCTCTCCTACTGACAGGAGGAAGCTTCGTAGGGAGTCTACACGTGGAGATCCAAGGAGGTGTGACACTTCTTCTAGTAGCTAGGTGGTGTGCTACCAGTGTGGTAAGAGTGGGAATATGAGGCCAAATTTCCTAAGAGACCCATTGGAGTGCCGATCATGCGGCAAGATGGTCCATCTTTAGCACTCTGTCAGTTTTTCTCACTGATAGCTGGTGACAGAGGTTCTTCTATGACTCCTCATTTGGGAGTTGCACCACCATTTTCTCACTATTTTGGGAACTATAGTTCTTCCAGCAATTTAGGCCAAGGTGGAGGTCATGGCCATGGTATCCAGTCTCTAGGTTTTTAGTGAAAACTGGGTGGATCAACTCAGAGTGGTCAAGCAAGGCTATATGGCTGTAGTGCAGGTCCGACTTTTACAGTGGAGCAGACCCAGCCGAAGGAGGATCCTGGACCCTCTACAGTTCAAGGTACAATCCTAGTTGCCTCAGTTTTAGTTTCTGCTCTTTCCGATATAGGGGATTCCCATAGCTTTATATCTGTTGCTATTTTGGAGAACCTTGGGCACTGTATCTTTTCCTATGCTGATATCTTGATACTAGACACACCGCTGGGGAGAAGAACGGCTAGTGTAGGAAAGTGCAAGGAGTTCCCTCTATAGGTTGGTGGGTTTCACTTCTTATAGGACAGTTATATCCTAGATATGAAATGATATGATGTTATTCTCAGAATTGAATGGTTATTTACCTTCCAAGTTATTGTTGATTGTTATCGTCTTAGGGTGAGTTTCACATCACAGGAGGGCAGATCATTTCTTTATAAGGGAGAATGGGATGTCTAAGTGAGATGAGCAGGACCCGAGCATCATGGGTTGGGAGGAGTTACGACCCAGATTTCTAGTCTATATCTGGATGACTAGGGGACATCACAAATGGACTTTTCTCTAATGGTGGATCATTTCAGGGATGTCTTTTCAAAGAACTTTTCAGGTTTTTCTCCAGAGTGAGAGGTGGACTTTTCTATTGAGCTTGTTCTAGAAGTGACACCAGTGTCTATTCCTTTTTATATTATGGCTACACCAGAGTTGCAGGAGCTCAAGTAGTAGTTGGAGGAGTGGCATGAAAAGGGTTTCATCTGACCAAGTACTTCTCCTTGGGGTTCTCCTATCCTGTTTGCGAAGAAGGTGGATGGTACCCTCAGAATTTGTGTGGATTATAGAAAGTTGAACCATTTACGGTCAAGAACCAATATCCATTTCTGAGGATTGATGTTCTCTTTGATCAAATTCAAGGAGGTTGGGTTTTCTTGAAGATTTACTTGAGGTTCGGTTACCATCAGTTGCATGTTAGACTACTAGATGTACCTCTTACAGTCTTTCGGAGCAGGCATGGTCTATACGAGTATGTGGTTATGCTGTTCGGTCTCACAAACGTGCTTGTAGTTTTCATGGAACCGATGAACCGAGTGTTCCATCCATACTTGGATTCTTTTGTGGTAGTCTTCGTGGTTGATATCCTGGTGTATTCTCACACTAAACATGACTATGTCGCACATCTTGAGATCATTTTGAGTACACTAAGAGAGCATTAGTTATATGCTAAACTCTCAAAATGAAACTTTTGGATGAACCAAATTCACTTCTTTGATCATGTTATCTTAGAGGAAAGAGTATTAGTAGACCCAGAGAAAGTGAGAGTAGTAGTTTCCAAGGAGCATCTGAAGAATGTCTTCTAGATACGAAGTTTTCTAGGGTTGGATGGTTACTACAAACATTTTATATAGTACTTTTCACGCTTAGTAGTTCCACTGACGGGCCTGACTAAGAAGGGTGTGAATTACTTTTGGTCAGATTCTTGTGTGTCACCCTTTTAGGAGATAAAAGGGAGGTTGACTTCATCATCAATACTAGTATTGCCAGAGTTGGGAAAAATTTATACTGTATACTGAGATGCATCCGTTATCGAGATGGGATCAGTGCTTATGGAGGGAGAAGGGGTTGTTGCGTGCTGTTCTCGGTAGTTGAGGACACATGAGAGGAACTACCTAACGTGCGATCTCGAACTGGATGCCATTGTTCACGCCTTACGCTATTGGAGACATTATCTTCTCAGAGAGAATTTGTGGTTTTCACCGACCATAAATGTCTCAAGTATATCTTCACTCTGTGTGACATAAATTTGAGACAACGAAGGTGGGTTGAGCACCTTCAGTCCTTTGAAATTGAGATTGGATACACGTCTGGGAAAGGCAATGCTGTGGATGATGCATTGAGTAGGAGGACTGAGATACAAGCAGTTCAAAAGGATAGCAGTGAGTGGTAGCTTATGGCTCTGTTCTCTGAGATGCATTTGGAGGTGCACGACAATCAGGGGAAAATTTTTCTATCTTCTATAGCTATTACCTTTACTCTTCTTTATCAAGTGCGAATGAGGCACCTATCAGTTTCTGAAGGCCTAGTCCTATGGGAGAGTGTTGGAGGAGAGGACCCTATTCTTGGATGGACAGTAGGCAAGGATGAGATCTTGTGTTTTCATGGATGTGTGTGGGTGCCAGAAAACATATGCAAGGAGCTGATGTGAGATTTTCATTCCTCAGTTTGGGCAGTTCACAGTGTCACGAAGATGTATCATGATCTACTCTGTCATTATTAGTGGCCAGGTATAAAGAGAGATGTTGCTGGGTCTTTCATGAGATGTTCCACCTGTCAGTAGGTGAAGGTGGAGCATCAGTGACCAACATGATTTTTTGCAGCAGTTACCCATTCCCAAGTGGAAGTGGAACGATGTAGCGATAGATTTCATGACAGGTTTACTGAGGTCTCTTAGATAGAATGGTGCAGTTTGGGTTGTCATTGACAGACTCATGAATGTTTCTCACTTCTTTCCGATCAAAGAGACCTTCGGTGTTGATGAACTGGGAAGGTTGTACATCTGAGAGATTTTTCATTTACATGGAGTTCCGCACTCCATTATTTCAGACAAGGATGGCCGTTTTACTTCTCGGGTCTGGCAGGGATTTCAGAAGGCTTTGGGTACACAGGTACTTTTGAGTACAACTTACCATCCCCAAATAGATGGCCAATTTGATCATATGATTCAGGTTATTGAGGACATGCTTTAAGCATGCATCCTGGATTTTGGAGGTTTTTGGGAGCAGCACATACCTCTTGTGGAGTTTGCCTACAATAATAGTTTTCAAGCAACTATTCAGATGGAACCTTATGAGGCTTTGTACGGTAGGCCGTGTTGATCTCCCTTATGCTGGTTGGAGACAGGAGATGCAGCTATGCTGAGACCTCGACTTGTCTAGGAGACCTCAGAGCAGATAGAGTTGATTTGGAAGAGGATGGGTACTACACAGTCTCAACAGATGTTTTATTCTAATCGATAGAGATGACCTCTAGAGTTAGAAGTTGGGGATCAAGTTTTCCTACATGTCACATTGATGTTGGGACACAAGAAGATTAAGAGGCAGGGTAAGCTTTCACTGAGGTACATTGGGCCGTTTGAGGTGTTGGAGAGAGTTGGGCCGGTTTCCTATCGGTTGCATTTACCTCAGAGGTACTGGGATATGCACGATGTCTTCCACATTTGTCATCTTTGATGTTACTTCTCAGACCTGTATCATGTTTTTCAACCTGAGGAGGTTGAGTTAGAGGTGAATTCCTCATTGGAGGAGCATACTATCCCAATTTTTGATCAAAGTGCAAAAGTTTTCTGTGGCCGGTTTGTTCCTCTGGTACGAGTGCTATGGCAGCACATGCGAGTACATGACAAGACTTGGGAGAGGGAGGCCGATGTATGATCATAGTGGTTGGAGCTGTTTGAGGATTCTTCTTATACGCCACCTTGCTAGGGAAATTTGTGGACAAATTTCTTTAAGGGGCGAAGTTTTTAAGAACACGGATATTCTTTTCAGGTATGTTTTTCTCTTTTCTGGTGTTTTTGAGAAAAGGAGGAGTTTCTGGAAATTTTTGAAGTATAAACACTATACTTATATGTACACGCAATGTACTCAGTTGCCACATGTAGCTGTGTTCTGGCCATGTAACGGTTGGGCACACAACCGTTTGTGGTGACCTGGAGGCCACCTAAAGCGTGTCCCAGTAAGGGCAAGTACACACCGTGTACTTATAAAGTGCATTCCATGTAATTTGTTTTTTTCATTAAATGGACTGGGGTCGCATCTAATCGGAAAAAGTGTCTTCTTCTTCACCTTCTTCGACCAAGAGCATCCGTATGACACTGATCCTTCCCTGAGCCCCCAATCGACCATCGGTTCTCTAATTCGACTATCTTAGATTACGTTAGGATCACCATGGAAAGCTCTTCCTTCTTCTAGAGCTTTGTCTCTTAATTTATCCTCTTTCTCATGTTATCCTAAATTGAACGTTTTAGACATTTTTGTATATCGACAACGTTCTAGGTTGATCCAAGGACCGACTCTAGAGTATATAAATCATACAACACCAAGGTAGTTGGTTTGTTCCTTTTTGTAGATAGTCTTTGATTTATATGTGAAAAAGTGCCCAATACCCTTGATCGGGGTATAGCGTGTTTACAGTTTTAACCATGTTATTTCCTTCTATGATTTATATGCTTGAGTTGAGGTCAATTTAATGTGAATTGGGTTAATTTTTATTCTATGGATGTCTTTCCCATGCTTTTATTGTTTATGACTATTTGGTCTTACTTATCCTGTTAGGATGCTTTATTTCTATTCATAGTGCTAATAGGATGGAGTGATAGTATTATTTATCTGATATGTTGTTATGCTGTAGATTGTTTAGCCAAGTAGTTCTTGTGATATACTTTGGCCGTTATATATAGCTATTCTCGATTGACTTACACAGGGCCGTGAGAACCTAGTGTAGTAGACCATATGGAGAATGGACGTTGAGGGCTTCTTCAGAGTGTCTGTTTACTATTACGATGCAAGACCATAGGGGGAATAGACCTAAGTTCTTCCTCAGAGTGTCTGTAGTTCCTCGATGCAGGACACATGGGGAATTGGACATTGAGTGCTTCCTCAGAGCGCCTTTTAGTTACCGATACGATACTATAGGGGGAATTGACAGTGAGTGCTTCCTCAAAGAGTCTATGCAAAAGCTGAACTAGAGGGGTTAGGCTATGAGTACTTTCCAGAGGGTTCCCTACTTATGATTAGCTACTTACTTGATATCTGATAATTGAATGCATTTGAAACTTTAGGATTGTTAATTTGGAGTACTTCCTTGTTTACTACTTCTCTTTGCTTATAGCCAGCCATATATATTCACTGATTGTTAGGTACAGATCTTTGGGTGGTTGACTACTGGTATTTAGTCTGACAACCTGTTTGGGTCATGCTTTTGGGCCTAAACATATTATATTGCTGCAGGAATAGACAAGGGAAAGTGCCCTTCTACTTTAGGTACTTGATTGCCGAGGAGCTGGAGAGTGTGGGACCAAGATGAGGCTTGAGATTCTGTTGGAGTTTATATGTTTTCTTTTGTACTTTGGTTATTTCTGTATTCCAGCATTGTGACTTGTTTGGCTGTTTTTCTAGACATTTGTATCATGCATCATTATATATATGTGCTCCAGTTATTTATTTCCTCAGTCTTCCACTGTTTACTGTTGTATGGTATTATATTTCTTATGCTATTGCTATCTATTTACTTCCGTTGTGTTACTTTTCCAATGAGGGCATAGTTTCACCACTATCACACCCAAGGCCCCCGCTGTTAGTTGGAATCCTCTAGCATTTGGGGAAATGCGCTTGAGGCCATGTGACCAACTGGGTACGGGGCACCTCTGGGCAACTCCCGAAACTGGGACGTTACATAGGTCTTTCTACCAAACCTTGTAAATCCTTATACTCTGTGACTTTTTATTTAAAACATTATTCAAGGTGAGTCTAAGATATATAAGATTAGTGGATCGAGGCTTTAACCTACCATAGAGGTTGAATTGGAAAGTATCAATTTGTAAAAAGAAAATTGGATCCCTGATTCATCCCCTCACCCTCTCAGTGATCTCACACTAATCTAGGAACTACATTTTTATCCCTGGTATTAGTTCCATAGTTATTACATAAAACTAATACCTTCCCAATAAAGTCATAAGATAACATTTTGATCTCTGGTATCTCTACATTGGGTCAATGAAGAGTATGCTCTATGGTTACCTCTAAGGAAAACCAATCATAACATATAAAAATATCAAATCATTTTAGATGAATATTCAATAAATCTCATAACAACTCTAACCCCATAACCATAAAGGTATAGTGTCTTTGGAGACTATACACATAATAAAATTATTTCATGAAAGATATTTAATAGCCCCATAAAGTTCTTTTAATGTTGTACCCTTCTTAGACATACCCTAATTAAAATCATCCTTTATAATATGGGGAAAGGAAACATAATAAAGGGTGAGATTAGATACCCAGTAAGGGTAAATATGGGAGATATCATTTAATGATCGTATTCAGGCATAAAATAAGAATAAGGGTATGCAATCATGGTAAAAACTTACAAAGTTCATACCAAATCTATCATAGATCATAAAAATGATTCATTCCTTAAAAAATTATTATTTATAATGGAATTAATCATAATAATGATGAATCAACATAAAAAAACCATGAACCGTGATGGCATATAATAAGCATTTGAAGATGTCATAAGAATTTTGTGGCTCAATCAGATACATAATCATAATAATACCTTAGGTGTTATAAATTCATCATGGAATGACCTAAATAAGATAAAATAATATTATCATAGTATTAACATATATCTAGTTCACTCTGTCATATCTTAGGAGGTTCATAACATCATTATCTCTTTGGAGTTTCTTATGCCATCATCTCTTAGAATTTTCTTAACTAAATATTTTATTATGAGTTTCTTAACACTGTTATCATTTCCAAATTCATTGGAGGTATATATAATTTTTATCACATTTCAATCACATAATCATTGTCCATTAATATGTATTCAACAAGATCATAAACAATCATTATATCATTATAGAATAACCTATGATAAATAAATAGTTTTCATAAACATCTCATAATCATAATCATAATCCATAAAGAGAAATAATGAGGATGGTATCATTGGATAAGATACTCATTAAATCATAAGTAATATCAAAGGATGTTATCATAGATGGAAAATACCTTTAAAATATCATTGGAATATTTTTTGAGGAAAATACCATTTACATTTGAAATCACTTATTTAAAATATAAAAATTAACAAAATATTATGGAAGAAATTTTATTTTAAAATAACCATGTAAAATTGTAAAGTAATTTTAAAACCATCGATCATTCATTATGGTAGGTAATTCTTTTATTTCCCTAATCATTAAAGACAAATATTCTATTTACACCTTTGTTAAAAGTACCTCGTTCAGAAAATGACAAGAAATTTTTTTAAAAAATTTTATAGAAAGTTAAACATGGGTAAAAATTAATTTCAACAATCATTGGAGAATATTAATAATATTATTGAAAACTAGTTAACTTGGATATGTAAGAGAAAGATTCCTGACCAAAAGAGGTGAAATAAGGACAAATTTTATTAAAAACATTTTTTGAAACATTTTGAGTACCAGAGAGTGTAAAATGAAACTAGAACATAAAAATTTAAAAAATATCCATAGGATAATAAATTAAAAATGGGTTATTAGATAAGTATAATATAATTTCCTTCAAGGTAAATTCAACCATATACAATCTTGATTAATATGTGATTGAAACATAAATCCATCACCTCAAGACTCATATTTCTTTTTACACATTTAAATATCCTATATAATAAATATATATTTATTATACATATATTACCAAACCATAATCATATATATCATACCATATATGATTTACTTATAACATCTTATCACCCATTTATTAACAATTCCTTATAAAAATCACTATTCTAGGTAATGACTACATTTATCATGCATGATTCAGTTATTCAGTATTGGTCCATGCACATTGATCATGGTTACATCATCTCATGAATGTTAATCAAATATTTAGAATAATATTTAATAATTATATAAACTTTTATAACTATTCATATAAATTGGTGGTGCAAAATGAATTATATCACTTCATAGAGACGATAGCCCATACGTACACAAAAGTGATGTTTCCACTTTTTGATGGATGACATAAAGAATAATTAAATAATAATTCACCTTTATAGATATATAATAATATTATAAATATAATTTATATTTCATATATATATTTTTACAACCTTCAAAATGAAGTGGTGATGAAATTTGAAACACATCGCTTTGTAGAGGTGGTAATCCACATGTACACACGAGCCATGTTTTATTTTCTCATAGTATAAAAATAAGGTGTATAATGGTTGTCACATGATCATAATAAAAATTTAGTAAATTTAAGATACTAAAGTCACAATTTTATAATTGACGCCATATATTTATCGGAGGTATATAAAGAAATAAATTTTAAATTACTCAGTTTAGTTTCATACTTATTCATTGAGAAACATCATTTGGCTTACACCTTATGCCTTGAAAGGGTGGTATTTTAGAAATAAAAATATATATAGGATGTCTTGAAAGAAGATAGAATGGTATTAAGGAAGGTATTTTATTATAATGAAGGTTCAAACTTTGTGAATAAATGATAATAGTAGTTTCTCTTTTATATATGAAGGGATGAGAACCCTTGGATGTCCCTAAAGTATTAAATTGATAAAAAACAATCTTCATATTTAAGCAGATAAAAATTGATATATTTTGAATATAATATGCCTATGAGTCTAAATAATCTCATAAAATAAAATTTATACAAGTTTAATTTATTTTTTAACCCTTATCTCTTAGTTCTAACCCCATATTAACTCTTTTGATGATTATTGTGATATCGAAGTTTTTTACTCTTTAGGGGTCATGAAAGTTACTATAAAAGGAAAATTGACCCATAAGGGGAAAATGGTTCATATTCTAGACCATATCCCATTAAAGTTTCTATATATTATATTTTTATGAATTTTTAATAATTTAATAAAATATAATTTACATAATATACCATTAAATTCATTTTAGGACTATTCACATAGTTTAACTTTAAAGAGAATGATATTGAAATGAAATTATAATCTAAAATTTTAAAACATAAATAATATGTTATATTTATCTATAAAATTCATGGAACAGAGAAATTCATCAAATTATATTACTTTTAATATTTTTAAAATTATTCATTTGTTATGAAGTATTAATTTGTGGATGATATAATGATGATAATGACGATGACTCCTCAGTTTCCAACAAAAACCTTCATATTCCCAGACCTTTAGTTTCTATAAAATTTGTAAACCCATCCATTGGATGAGATATTGTATGTATTGATCTCAGATATTGTATTGAATCCTATGTAATGTATATATATAGTGATATGTTACTGAAATGGATAAATTTTTGGCTCTATATTGTGTTCTCTCCTCTTTTTATTTTTATCTTATATTTTTATTTCAATTTTTCCTCATAATAATTATATGAATATTCAATGAACATTTCATCAATGATACACATTGCCTATGATTGATCATTTATTCATGGTTTTGAAATTCCTTAAGGTTTCAATCATTGTTCGATCAATTTCAAAACATGTTACCAACATAACCATATTCCCCACATTGAGCATTGTGATGAAACTATCATCAATATAAGATAACTATTACATAAAAAATAAATGTCTCATATTTTTCTATAAAACCTTATTTTGGCATGTATCTACACATGCACATCAACTCCACTCATTAAAAGAGCTATATTAATATGTGAGTCTTATTTTCTATATCATATTTATTTCAAAATTCTTGATAAATTTAAAAATAATATATTATTTTATTAATATTTAATTTTAAGAAAACTAATTAGCTCATCAAGAGATGTAGTGACTCATGACTACAAAAATTCTAGTTTATTCCCTAAATTGAATGTTATTAGTTAATAAATGACATATTTTATGTCAAAAAAATATCAATCATCAAATAAAACAATTAAATAATGAAACCCTAATTGGATGAATGATAAAAATCTTGTACTTGTCATATATTGAAGCACTGCACTAAATTTTACTAATCATGTAATGATAATGATGGCGATGTAATAAAATTTAACATATACTATCTCTTTGTAAAACCATAAGGTGTTAATTTTTACTATGATGTTTAAATAATCATGATAGAGATGACAATAATTTTATTAATATACATCCCCTAAAGTAGCATGAAAATTCTGAATTTAATATTCATGTTATTATCTTAAAGACACTATAAAACCCAAAAAAATAATTCTATTTCATTCCCTGATGTGAATATAAATATTTTTTGAAAAATATTTTTTTCATTCCTTGAATTGAATAAAATATACATGATTTTATTTTAAATCATGTTTGAGGTGAATGTGATGTTTTTAAATGATCATTAATTTTTATTTTTTTATAACAGATAATAATAATATAACCACCAAAGGTAGTTTGGTGACAATAAAATTTAAAGATATAAATTAATTTTAATAATGAATATAAAATAATGAATCCATGAAGGATGATATGAAAATAACATCCTTTAACATTATATGAAAATATATCCTTGTTTATCAATAATTACTCTTGTATTTATAATAAGAAATGAAATTTTTATTTATCATGCTCTTATGTATCATCAATATCATCTTAAGTAATTCATTCAGTTTTATCCCTCAAAGTGGATGTTAGTATTCTTATATTTTAATAATTAGATGATTTATTTACATAGTTTTGATAATCCAGTATATTTTATAAAAATGAATTTACCACATGAATTGGTTAAATAATGATCATAAGTATAAAATAAAATTAGTAATCAATTAATTCCCTGATGTATATGTTGTTTTAATTAATCTATTTTATTCCTTTAAGAGAATTGAATTATTCATAATTTTTTTTGTGATTTGTGATACTCATACATATAATTTTAGAATGAATATTTGAGAGTTGATGAAATTTTATCAATTGATATCTCCTTCAATTGGTAAATTATATGTCATTCTAGGAATCATAATTTTTGATGGTGATGAGGTGTGTGCTATGAATCCAAAATATTCTACCACATTGGTTCTTTATACCACATTCAACAGCTTAAAAATACATGGGGGTTCGATATTAAGTAGATGCATTGTAATATAATATTTTTGAAAAAAGTTCCAAAATATACAATAATCCACTTAGTGATGAGCCTAGACCATTATTCTTATATTATGAATTCATCATCAACCATAAGTGTAAATTACAATGAAAAATTCAAGTATGAACAATGGAAGATCCTAAAAATATTATTTATATATCTTGAAGAAAAATATTTATAAATATTATTTTGATTGAATACTTCAAAAGAACTCATATATTAGTTAGCATATTCTCTTGTAATTACATTTACTGACAGAGAAAATCAATTAATATCTTTAGAAGAGTGAATATATTATTATTAGGTAGGAAAAATTCTTAATTCTTTTAATATTTGATGTATTAATGATATATATCAATGAAATACTTGAAAATGAATATCATATGGAGAAATTGGATAAAATAGGTTCCTTGATATGTAACAAGCATTTATAAAAAGTGATTACAAATAATTTTTTATTTAAAATTGAATCAATAATGGTAAACCAGAAGTTTAATGATCCTGACACTTTTATATATATGAAATGTTGGTTTAAGCCATCACATATCAATTATAATGAGATATATTGATTAAAGTGTACATGAGAATCAATTTTTTGATAGCATAGTTGACATCCATCAAGGGGAGAATGATGAATTTATTTAGAGAATGTATGGCTACGAAATTATCAAATAATTAATTCTAATTATGTTATTATGAATTTCCCATGTATCATAATTTAAAACGAGTTACTGATCGTTAAGGTACTTATTATTGAGGTAAATTATTTATATCATTAATTCTATTTTGAAAATGAATTTCCTATATATTTATGAAGAACAAATTATGAAGTATATATAGTCAAGACCACCAACCATGTGATCCATTTAAATACTATATAAAAGATTGATCACATGTGTTATTATATGACGGTGAGTTTAAATTACATGCTATGCATGCGGATTAAAATAAATATTGATAATAACATACTATATAAAAAATGGTCCTATAGAACCATTCAGAAGATGCTCACCACACTTATATGAATGTAAAGTGCTAAAAATCAGTAGTATGAATACACACACTAGAATTATGGTTGAACCAATTATATAAAATCATTGTTCATCATGAGTATAAATAAATAAATAAATTTTCCATTGAAGAGGAAAACAAATATATTGATAAAATGATATCATTATAGATTTTTTCTATAAAGTGACATAGGTACCGAATAAATTATGAAATCCCAATCAATGTTATTGATGATATATTTAAATATTTGAATTATTTTAAAACTAATTAATGAAAATATATTTTGGAAGATATCAACAACATAATAATTATCCAAAATTATTAAAGGAATTTATGATATGTTTAACGTATAATGTTTTGGGTTTATTATGAAAACATGAAAATACCATTGAATACAAATAATATTATTATAATAAATAATATTCCTTATATATTTGGATTATTTACAATTTATTTTACCACTATTTATTGATTACAACATCTGTAAATCAATGTAGGGATAAATAGATAATGATGAGATTTGAGATTCATCTAGTATCTTATTATTTAAGTTTGTTATTTTTGGGACATAAACTTAGTTCCTAAAACTTATCATTCTAGAAAAATCTTAGTTTAAAATAGGAACATTTATTACCTTCTTTAACAGTTTCACATCCTCCTTATACACTTCTTTAATCCTCTTATAGATAGATGGTCGATCATTTATTAGATAAATATATGGTCTATCCCATTTCCTCATGATTTTAGGATGAATATTCTATAAATCCATAAATATTGGATCACTTTTAATCCTCATTATCAATAAACTAGCATGGTTTTTCCAACATAGAGTACTAGTCACCTTGTTTACCTTTTTAGGGTGGTAATTTATTGATCAATCATAATCATTAATTAACTCCAACCATCTTCTGTGGGTTATATTACACCATTTATATGTGAATATATACATAAATATTTTATGATCCATATATATTTCACACATTTCTCCATAAAGATAATTCCTCCACATATTCAATAAAAATATTATTACTTTTGTCACCAAATCACGAGTTGGGTAAATTTTATATTCTATTTTCAATTGGTGAGAGGCATATGCTATCACCATGTAATTCTATATAAGGAAATATCTAAGTTTCTTATTTGACTCATCACTATATATCACTAACACTTATCTACTATAGGGTAGTGTGGGGATAGGTGCACTAACCAAACTTCTCTTTAGTTCCTTGAAATTATCTTCACATTAATCTGTCTACGAGAACATAACTCCATTCCAAGTAAACCTGGTGAGTTGGTTAGATAGTTGTGGTAAATTTCTCACAAAGGATCAGTAGTATCCATCCAACCTAGGAAAACTAAGGATCTTTATTAATTTGGTTAGTCTATGACATTTCACAATAACTTCCATCTTTGAATAATCCACTAATATACCCTCACTTGAGATTATATTACCAAATAATGTGGCTTTTTGTCTCCAGAATCCACAATTTGTAAATTTATCAAACAAATTTTCATTCCTAAGGGTGTTCAACATAGTCATCCAATGTTATTTATGTTGTTAATTTATCTTTAAATATATAATAATATCATCAATAAAGACTACCTCAAACTGATCATGGTAATAACTAAATAATGTATTCATTAAATCCATGAAGATAACTGAGGAATTATTGAGTCCAAGTGAAATCACTACAAATTTATAGCGGCCATACCATATATAAAATCATGTATTAGGTATATCCTCTTTTATGAACCTTAATTGATGTTATTTATATCGAAGATAAATCTTATAAAAATATTTTTCAGCTTATAATTTATCAAAAAAGTCATCAATATGATGTAGAAGATACTTTTTATTGATAATAATATTGTTAAGTTCTTAATAATCAATGAAAAGACACATTTTTCCATCTTTGTTATTAATAAAAAGAATAGGTTCACATAATGGTGATATACTAGGTTGTATAAAACCCTTATAAATATTTCTCTAGAGTTTATTCTTCAGCCCCTGTAACTCAATTAGGTCCATTCTATTTAGATTATTTGAAATATATATAGCACCATGTATGAGTTTTGGTGAAAACTCAACTACATGATTTGGGTGAAGAATAGATATGAATTCAGAAAATACATCCTAATAATCCTATAAAATATGCATTTTTTCAATTTTGAGTTTTTATTTAAACATTTTAGATAAATATCCATCATGAATAGTTAGTAAGACCCATACAAAATACTTAACTTTCATGGGAATTACATATTCATAATCACACAGAAAGAATATAAGAGGTTGATTTAGAATGTAAAACATAAATTTGACTCCTCTAAAATTGATATTGGTTCTATATAAATCGAGATAATCTGTTCCAAAAATAAAATTTAGCTAGAGGGAGACTCATAAGATTTGTAGAAAGAAAATTACCACAAACTTCTATTAGAGATAATCTATAGGATTGAGTTGAAATCATTAATACATTAGAAGTTTTTACTGGTAAATCATTATTTATTCATTGAGTTAGTGAAATGATACCATTAAAAAATTATTGATTTATAAAAGAGTGGGTAAATCTCGAATCAAATAAGACATTTGTAGTTATTGTGGGAATGGTAAGTTTACCTTTCACCACTTCATTTTTATAAACCCACTTCAACAACTGTGATCACATGAGATTTCATTTTTTCCATGGGATTAAGAGGTTTTTGATTCTGATTTTCATCATTAAACCTCGAATTCATGAACTAATTTTAATAATTTCCATACTCCTAGAAATTATATCATTAGAGTGGGGGTGGAACCTTTAGTTTCAACTTTTCACTATCAGTGATTGTCCTATTCACATCACTCCAACATTGTTTTTCTTGATGGATTTATTTTATACACTTAAAACATTTACCATACCCCATAAGTTAATTTTAAATTTTTTTCCTTACATTCTTATAACTTAAAGGTAGATTAATTTTATTTCCTCCATGGTTTTTATTATTACTAATTCCTAAAAATTCTATCTTTATATTTTTCCCCAAAACCATAAGAACACTAAGAGTCTCCAATTTCCATTTCTTTCTTGAGAGCACAATGAAAAATTTATTCATGGATATCAATGTTTCTTATATCCAATTCATTTTAAATACTTGGTCTCAAGACACTAAATAATCAGACAAATTTTCTTTCAAGATCATTCATAAAATCAAAAAACATACATTGAAAGTTTGGTATAAATTTCCTCATAGATAATTATGGATTTTTCAACCTTCTGATTTAATTGTAGAAATATTATTTTCATTTTCATGTGAAGAGATTAGGGGAAATTCATATTGAAAATAACTTTTGAAACTCTTCCCATTTCATGGAGTAAATTTACTCATCTTAACTGATATTATTGATAAGTGTAAACCATCAATAAAATTCCCCTTTCAAATGATATACATCCAAAATAACCATCCGATGGTTTGAGAATTGGAGAATAGAGAATATGTTTTCTACAATATTGATCTGTTGCTTAGTAATAAGTGGATCGGAAGAACCACTAAAGGAAAGTTGATGTTGCTTCATAAAAGACTCAATAATGAGTTGTGTCTTCCTTATATTTATTTATAAGTTTAGAATGATTTATGTCATCATTATTATCTTGAGAGTGATGAGTGAGAATAGATGCAAGATTTTACATCTTATCTCCATTTCATATGGTTTATCTTGAGGACGATCAATTAATTTACCATTAAATTCATCATTAAAATGATTCATCCTCAATCAAGACATTGATTAAGACTAAAAAAGATAGTGTTATCAACAATAATCATGTTTTGTAATCTTGTAATCATGAAAAATAATTCATTGGATATATAAACCATGACACCTTAATTTCCCTCTATGAAACCTTACGTTTAATGTAGGACATCTATAGTCATTATCTATTCCAATCATTCATAATGGTTCATAAATAAAATGTGAATTAAACTAATCATATATCGTAGGAGTGTCTAGCTAGGTTTACATTCTTTGTCCCACTCATCAAGTATTAGTGATGATCAAGTTAACATGCAATCTTACCCTTTCAGAGTTATTACTCCTAGGTGAATATTTTCCACAACCACATCCACTTTCTAGTATCTATAAATTGAATTATTTTCTAGGAAAATCACACGATATATACTTTACGAAAGCTTCAATATATTATCCTATACTTAAAATTACCCTTAGGGGTTTCAAAAATGTTCTCTACCCATAATATATAAAAATAACCAAAACCTTATAAGATACCAATAGAGGTGACCAAAGAATAATATACATAAATAATACATAATTTTAGATTAATATTCAATACATATCATTATAATAAAGACCCTAAAACCATAAAAGTTTAGTGATTTTGGATACTAGATACATAAATAATTTATTTCATGAATTATCTTCAATATCTCCCAAAAATTTATTCTCACATTATAAAATTCTTATAAATACCATAATTAAAAAATTATTTTATAACCTTGGGAAATAAAATATAAGAAATGGTAATATTATATTCTCAGAAAGGGTAAACATGGGAGATACCAATCGATGATCATATGTAAGGATTAGATAATTATAAGGGTATGATATCAAGATCATTGTTTAAAAAGTTCATATAAAATATGTCAAAGATCATAAACATGAATCATAGAATAAAACTATATAATTTCAAAATACATGAATCACAGATCAAGGAACCATCATAAAACAACCATGAACTATGATAACATATCATAAGAATTTGAACTTATCATATGTATTTTTTGAGTCAATTATTAGCATAATCATAATAATATCTTAAAAATCATACATTCATCATGGAATTACCTATATAATATAATTCCAAATTTCTCTTAAAATTAACTTATATCTAGTTAACTCCTTAATCTATTATGATTTTCTTAACTCCATCATCTCTTAAGAGTTTCTTAACTCCGTCATCTATAATGATTTTCTTAACTCCATCATATCATATGATTTTATTAACCCTTCCATCATTATAAAATTAATTATAGAACTTTATAATTTTATGACAACCCATCAAAAAATCATAATCCATTCTTATGTATTCTACAAGATCATGAAAAACTCATTATATTATTGTAACATGAATCATGGAATATAAACGAGATTTATAAACATCTCATCATTATTATAATAAACTATATAGAGAATGAACAAGGCTTGTATCATTGTATTATATCCCTATTAAAGCATAAGTATCATCAAAGGATGTTATCATGGATAAAATATGCCTTTAAAAGATCATTGAAATTTTTCTTGAGAAAATTACCCTTGTCATTCTGAAACCACTTATGTAAAATCTAAATATTTCCAAAATATTATGGATTTTTTTAAAATAGCCATGGAAACGTTTAATTTAGGAGTAAAATCATTAATCATTCATGATGGTAGGAAGTTCAATTAATTTTATAATCCTCAAAAAAGAAATATTCTTTTCACACCCTCAGTAAAAGTACCTCGTTTAGAAAAAACAAAAAATTATTTTTAAAACATTTTATATAAATTCAAAAATAATAAAAATGAATTTAAAATTTTTTGGTGTATAATAAAAAATATCTTTAAAACATTTTAAATTACTTAGAAATATATGAGAAATATTCTTGACCAAAAGTGGATAAATAAGGTTGATTTTACTTAATAGAATTTTCTAAATCATTTTGAGTACCAAAGAGAAGAAAATGGTAATAAAACATCAAAATTTAAAATATAACCATAATATTGTAAAATTAATTGGGTTTATCAGATAAGGATCATATAATTTCCCTTTATAAAAATTCAATCATAAACAATATTGATTAAAATGTGACTAAAACCTAAATCCATTACCTCAAGTCTCATCTTGCTTTACACCTGTCAGAACCTAATATATAATAAGTATATATTTATTATAAATATATTATAAAACCATAATCATATATTTCATTCTATAAATTATTTAATTATAATTTCTTATCACCCATTTATTAAAGACTCTTTATTAAAATTACTATTCCAGGTGATAACTGCTTCATTTGTCATGCATGTTTCGGTTCATCAGACCTGGTCCATATACATTGATGAGGGTTGCATAATATATATTATTTTAATAATATAATGAGTATAATATTTGATTATTATATAAAATTTTATAACTATTCATATAATGTGTTGATGAAAAATGAATTATATCACTTTATAGAGATAGTAGTCCATACATACACACAAGTGTTGTTTCAAATTTTCAATGGATAAAATGGAAGAAAAGTAAATAATAATTCAGATTTATAGAACTATATAATATAATAAATATAAAATATATTCAGTAAACCTATAATTATAACCGTTAAAGTGTATAGGTGATGAAAAACAAAATACGTTGCTTTGTGGAGGTGATAGTCCACACGTACATGTGAACAATATTTTCGTTTCCCATAAGATGGGAAGAAGGTGGAAATTTTTGTTAAATTATCATAATAAAAATTAATTATATCTATGATACTTAATTCATTATTTTAAAATGGATACTATAGATTTCAATTAGGTGGAATAATAAATAAAAATAAAAGTACTTGGTTAAGAGTTATACCTGTTCATTGAGAAACCTCCTTTAGATTACACATTAAGCCTTGAAAAGATGGTATTTAGGAAATACCAAAAGCTATAGGATTTTAGTAAATAATATATAATGGTAATAGGTTAGGTATTGTTTTATATATAAGAATTAATTTTTTTTAATTAAGTAAAAGAGGATGTACCCATTTCTGAGTGAGGTGGTGGGAACCATTCGAATTATCTACACTATTAAATTAATATAAATTAATTTTCATCTTCAATTAGATAAAATTGATATATTTGGTAGAAAAGATATGTATGAGTATAAATCTTCTAATTCAATAAAATTAATAGAATTTTATTGGATTTTTTAACCCCTATCCCTTAGTTTTAACCCCCGCTAACCCTTTTGATGATTACCATGATATCAAAGTTGTTTACTCTTTAGGGGTCAAGGAAGTTACTATAATAGGAAAAGTGACCCATAAATGGAAAATTATTGATATTATAGACTATATACCGTTAAATTAGGAAAATATGACATTTATATTAATTTTAGTTAATTTAATAAAATATTATTTAACTTAATATTTCATTTAAGTCATTTTTAGTACTATTCACATATTTTGAGTTTAAAGAAAAAAATTGATATGGAATTTGAATAATTTTTTTAAAAAATTAGTAATATGTTATATATATCTAAATTTTTATTGGAACATAATAATTGGTAAAAAAATGTATTACTTTAAATTTTTAAAATTTTTTTATTTGATTTTACTATTACACAAATAAGCACTCTGTTAGCATTACATAAGAATTTAAGGTAATTATTTCATAAATAAACATTAAAAATAAAATACCATAAAAAAATTAATTATTATTTAAAATAAACATTTATAAATTAGCATACCCTCTTTCTATCCCTATGAAAAAAATATTAGAGATATTAAAATAAAGATGGTGACATTTTGTATTTATTCTTTGTATAAAATAATATTGTCATCATTATCAAAGAAAAATATAATTTAGTTGCCTTATCTTTGAATATTATATCATTATGTTCAAAATAAAACAATAAAATATAAATGAGATTGGTGTTATATATATTTTAAAGCCTTATCCGAATATATTTAACCTTAATTACTCGATTTACCCTTACCACGATGACAAATATTTATCACAATTACTAATCCTAATTAACAAAAATTAAGTTTACCTTATAAATTAATATTAATTATGTTGATTAATATTTTATAATCCATTTTATAAGATTCAATCTTTATACGTGTAATAAATTCATTTTATAATACGTGCACAAAACGCAACAAAATCGTTTTTAGAAAAATGCATTTTTTAGCGTAAAATTAAGTTCACATTCATTACTTAGCATGTAAAAACTATTAGACGAGTGTAAAAATTTTTGATTAATAATTATATCTAAATCTATAATAGAAATAAATCATTAATAGATAGTAATTTAATTTATGAAGATAAAAAAACATTATGTGCATAAAAATAGTTTTTGATAAAAACATCTCTATTGACCTTTAAATGATGTTATTTTCATTTCTAACCAATTGATAAATAATGAATTAATTTTATCCTTGTGTAAGAAATAATTTTTCATCCTTTAGTTAGTGTTATTTATACCCTTCAATCCAATGGTTAGGAAATAACTACCAAATTAAATTATTTTATTTTAATAGTTTATCGTGGTTCGTTTAAAGTCAGTGTTGTGTGTAAAGAAAGATATCATATAAATTAAAACTAATTAAAAATAAATATATAAAAAAATATCAGGTTGTTACAAGCTCTCTCCAAGGAACCTTCACATAAAAAAAATTGAGACTATAAGTTCACCTATTTTGGATTGACTTTTTATTTCTTGATGAATTATATTCAAGAGTGTATATAGGTTGCAAGACTGGGATTAATGTCATTATTTGCATATGTGAAGTGAACATGAGTTATATAACTGTTGAAGACCTATATCTTGTCTAAGTATAAATACCCACAGTTGATAAAGTTTCATGTTGTTTTATCCATGGTTGGTGTTGACGATTTTGGAATTACTTCAATCTATAATGAAGTCATTCCAGATAGGAATAACTTAGTGGGACAAGGTAATCCCTGAAAAATTCTCAAAGAGCCTCTACTTTACCAATTCATTCATCTTTTTCACTTTTTGGTTAATATTTTTTGAATATCTATCCATATTCATTTAAAACAATAGATATCATATGTTTCCAAATAGATTACTACATCCAAAGTGGTAAAGACTTTATCTATCCATGGAGAATGAATTTCTTAAACATTATTATATTTTTGGTGATTAATCTTTAAAAAATCCTACTTTAGAGATGATAGACTTTTTTAATGTTGATTATATCTAAGGTAAAAAATTCCTTTTACAAGCCTTACTCTCTTAAATTCATAAAATTTATTTCAAAAAACTTCTAGTATTTCTAATTTTTGTAAGCTCAAACAAACCATATATTCTACTAAATCTCAAAAATAAAATATTGGAGCTATATCCATAAAACAATGTATTGTTCGTACAATAAAAGCTAAAAATATGTTTCCTTTACTCTGGGAGGCATTATATATTCCAAGATGGAAATATATTAGATTAACACATCTTCAATATAGATAATTTAGAATTTTCTTTACTATTCATGGATGCAAGTGACTCCCAGTTATTGTAATTAATGATTTAGTCAATTCTTATTACATATGGTATATATATACTTGTATAAAAACTTCTGAGATCATACTCAACATATGAACAATGTTTATCATGATCTATATATATTGTAAATTTCCTCTAGAATATTCACACTTTGTGGATAATATGTATTTTCAACTAAATATTATTGGATATCCTATGAGTAAAGACACTTATATTACTTCACTATATCACTAGATGAAATTTATAGTCCAAAACCAAAGTTTGTATCTAATTTTTTTAATGAATAAAGAATACTAATTTCATCTCTAAGTCAAATATGAGCATATATAGACATTCATTCATGTTGAAAATAAAATTTCAAGGAATGATCTGTGAAGTATCCTTCCAGAATCATGGATCTACTGTTTTGAGAAGTCAAAAGAAGTGATTTAGCCGATAAATTTTGCGGAAGCTTATTTTTCATGAAAGCAAGATGGAATCATTGAAATAACCATTTAAAATTACTCTCATTAAATTCCATTATCTCTTTATGGGGTTTATCATATTGAATATCATCTAAAATCTATACATATTTCAGATCCCAACATACCAATAAAGTTATTATGAGTAGATATAATTCTATTCTATCACTTTACAAATAGAAATGATACAATATTGGATCTCTATACTTGTAATGATTGTTCATAATCAAATAGTCATGATATATAACCAAATAAAGAAAAGATAATATCAACACAAAATTCTATCAATGAAGGATATAAAGCCAGAGATACCACTATTGCTCTCATTAGAGAATCATTGGGTAATTATTTTAATTACTGTGTTATTTACTCAATAAAACCTATGGAATATCCTCCAGAGATAAAAATCTTCCAACCTGGTGGATTTCTTGATCAAGAATTTGAAATGAAGAGTTACTCTCAATTATAAAAGATCCAAACTCCAATGAATAGACAACTATATTGATCAACCAAATACCTTTCCCTACCTAAATAAATATTTAACTAGTCATTATATAATTAAATATTTAATAATTATTTATTATAATAAATTCAAAAAATAGAGAATTTTTTTCCAAAGGTATGAAATATTAATCATCTGATACAAACCTTATGATAGAATAACTCAAGTGAAATATTAATACTTTGCATCATGAGCTTATCCCGACAACGTTTACAAATAGCCTATAATCCCTTTCTCACCTAAAACAAAACTAAGCTAAAATACCTTAATGCTCAACTTTATATAATATAGACACAAACTTAGTGGAATCCTTATTTCAAACCATTACTGACATCCCATCAAACCCTTTTCTCTGATTATTCTCAACCATTACTCACTTTTTCTTCCACTAAACCAAAACCCATTGATATTGTTCCTTTACTACCATTATAAGATAGCTCCCCTCAACTAGTTTATGATATAGGAAAGGGAAAATCACCATGGTGTTCTAGATCACCTTCAAAAGCTTCTCGAGAATTTACTATATCAAAATCTCATCCACTTACTCATAAAATATAGATTTTACTCTGGAATAGATAATGAATAATCCAATCAATGAGATTCTATTACAAAATCTAACAGGATCTCTAGAAAAAGAATACTCAAATGGAAGATATAACTTCATGGATTCATGCCACTGATTCTAATGATGAGGAAATGTCTATTGTATATCTCCTGAAAAATTAAGATATATAATATGAAATCATCATCGATGATTCTACTAGTGATCTAGAGATTTATAAACTTAGTAAGGTTCTATATAAGGTGTATAATACTTCCAAAATAATAGGAAAGTATCATATCACATTCTCCATTGATATGATATCTCCATCTGAATAGAGAGATACAATATTTGAGATAGATTCCTAATGTACTATGGAGTTACTCTAACTTGAAGTAGATTTTTTCTCAGTGATTATAAATATTTTTAATAGATTACATGGTTGACTATGACTATGGTGGATCTCCTATGGTGGGTATCACCAGATCGAAAAAATGACCACCCTATAGGGTGAATAAATAGAACATTAATTAAAATGATCTCTATTATGTAAAGTATTGTACATTACCATCTCTATAAAAGTATTTATGTTTATATAAAGGGATAAGGCCATGAAATATGGAAATTTTCCATTTGATCTTAGGATTTTCACCTTATCACATTATCTATTAGATTTAGACCTATGTGAATATAAATATTATAACCTGAGTGAAGGTGGAATGAAACCATTTGTAGGGGAATATTTTTTATTTTTTTTCATAAATATAAGGGTAGTTCCACATTTGATTAACCTTTATGTTATTCATGTTCTTTATTAATCTTTACTATGTTTTAATTATATTTTTTACATATCCTCCTTTATGGTTGTACCTCCATCATGGTTGTTTCCCTAGAATTAGAGCCCTGGTTTTATTATAAACCTAATTCCTTCCCACTAAAGTCATAATAATCCTTCTATACCTCTAATATATTTAGACGTGGTCAATAGAGAGTGTGATCTGTGGTTACGTCACTCTGTGGAACCTTCGTATTAGAAATATTGAGACTAGAAGTCTATTTGGTTGGGGTTACTTGAAGATTTATCTATGAAACAATGTCAGGTGTGTATCTTGGTTATAATTTGAGGTTTAATTCTGTTATTTACATTCGTGAGATGACCAAGAGATCTATGAGCACTAAAGACCTATCTATTGTCTAAGTTTTTAATCCTACAATGGTTAAAATTTTCTATTGGGTTATCCATGGGAGGTGTTGATGTTTTTGGAATTGCCTAAAGTCTAAAATAATTCATTATAAACAAGAAAATCTTAGTAGGATTAGATAAGTCCTAGAAAATTCCTAATGAATCATATTTTTCCCATTTCATTCATATTAGTCACTATCCAAGAAATCCTACGTGAATATCTATCATTTTACATTTCCAAAAAAGAGATATCAAAGGTTTTAAAATTATGTGTGGTTGTTGAAGGATAGAGGTACATCTTACATACCATGGAATATCTTTACTTGTAAACTATATATTCCTCTATATATTATACTTCCTAACATCCCTATGTGATTTCCTCTCCATCAAATTTTTCTCAACGTGTTTCTTATGACTATCCATATCATCCCTATGTATATGTTCTCTATGAATATGGGGACAGTGGAATAGAAGTATCTGGTATGAGAATATAAAATGAGAAACATTCTCATTTATCTTCTCACTTTTTTGGTTTAAGTTCTTACCCACCATGTCCAACTCTTTTATCTCTATGTCCTTATGATTAGAGATATTTCTCAATAAATTCATAACCAAATTGTAAGTATTGATTTTAGTATAAATTGTTGCAATAGATTTCATATAAAAATCATGCATATATTTATGGGACATAATTCATATAATGTTTATTAAATTCTGAAGCTGATTCTATCAATGAAGAAATTATAAGAAGAACTCGAATCATCCTGATGATATCTAAAAGAAATACAAACTTGTTTTTTTTCAATATTAGGGAAAATATGGTGATAATTTATCATATAAGAAGTAATGTTATGAAATATATTTAGATGACTATCTATGATAATAAATTAGTGAACAAATGAAGAAAGAGGACCATGACACCATGGTTAGGGTTTTATCCAAGTATTATGAATTGGAAGCACTCATGAAGAATGGATTAAAATAAATGAATTATCCTTATGATCCAATTTATCATTAGTAATAATACACATGCTTAGTCCATATCAAATAAAATGATATTAAGTCATGTGATACTATCTATATATATATAATATCTCTGTATCTAATCTGATGATGGAAGAATCACCACTCTATCATCTAAAATGAACATTTAATCAATATATTTCATCATCTCCTAATTAATATATTAAATATGAGACATCTCATCTTGACCTATATTATAGTAACCCAAAGTTTTCATACATAGGTATTACATCTAATAGATGAATATTTATTTCATTTTACATAAACATGCCTAATAACCATTAAGGTTTAGTGTCTTTGGAATCTTAGATACATAAACAAGTGGTTTATAAGTGAACTAAATAATATCCCACTAATTACTTCTTAACTAGAACCTTTATTAAAAATTTTATACATATTACCTTTCTTTATAGCTTGGGGAGATTGACCATAAGAAAGGGTGAGATCATATGATCAGTAATGGTAAACAAGGGAGATATCAATGTTTAAACATAAGAGTATGAGAACATGATAATAAAAATTTAAAACCATAATCTAAATATCAAATATCATGATTTTGAGAAATGGTAAAATCTTAGTATTTTATAACACATGAATCACAAAGGATTCTAAGAACACAAGCCATGAGAGTATAAAATAGGCACAAGACATGGATTTTTGTCATACACATAAGAATAGAAAATAATTTCATTAGTAATAAAGGATCATTTCCAATTATTTAATAGTATAATGTGTTCACTCCCCAAACCATTATATTAGTTAAGGTTCACTCAAAAGACTATCATAGTGTACAATTTCCATTTCTGACCTCAGTTTACTCCCCATTAAAATCCTATTTGTCTCATGAGATATAAATCATTAACTAATGAATTAGAATGGTATATAGGTCCCACCTAGTATATAATTAAAATTATACATATGATTTCCACAATATTATAAAATATTCATCATATCATCACATCATAACTCGTTCAAGGGAAACAATTTTCATAAACATTTCATCAATTTTTCATAGTGAAACCCATGAAAATAAATGGGTTTCGTAAACATCTAGTTGTCATAATTATAAACATGCGAAGAAATAATAATTATGGTACCCTTGGATCATATCCCAATTAAAAATTAGGTAACATAAAATGAAGTAATTTTAGATGAAAATGATTTTGAAAGATCACATGGAATATTTCTTGAAGAAAATACCCTTTCCACTTTGAAATCACTTATTTAAATTTTAAAAGAATTCCCAAATATTAAATAAAAATTTTAATTTTAAATAACCATTAAAAATTTTAAATTATGATTCAAATAATTTAGTGGTCATGAAGGAAAAAAATTCCATTCATGCAGTGTACGTTAAAATATAGATTCCTTTCACATTTTTGGTAAAAAGTCGAAAGTATATCGTTTGGAAAAAAACATGAAAATTACTTTTAAACTATTTTGTATAAATTAAAAAATGGGTAAAAATTAATTTAAATAATATTTTTACAATAGTAAAAAAACAATGTTGAAATGTTTTTTGGAGAAAATGGATATAGAAGAGAAAGGGTTTTCGACCGAAGAAAGAAATAAAGTTAGTTTTTCCTTTAAAATATTCTTTTGGACTCCTTAGTACATAATGAGGGGAAAATGAAATGAAAATGTATATTTTTAAGAAGTAAATATATTATAATAAATTAAATTATTTTATTGAGTGATACATAATAATATTTCATCATCTGAAGAATATTCATAAAAAATCTAGAAAAATAATGAGATTGTATCATAAAACCCTCACCACTTTTGTAACTTTTGAATCATAAGCCCCATGAAAGAAATAAACTTATATGGATTTTTATATCCCATAATTTTCATGATAATAATCATAAAATACATTAATGGGATGAATAAAAACCACATAAAAGAAATAAGTGGTGAATATGGCATGTGTCTCTCATAAGTAAAAGTGAGATGAAAATCCCATACCTCAAGTGTTGAAATTATTTATAAACATTCAAAAGTCCATTATAATAAATATAGATTAATTATAGATGTATTATAGAACCAAAATCATATATATCATACCATATATGGTTTACTTATATCCTTTTATCACTCGTTCATTAACTATTCTTTGTTAAAATAACTGTTTTGGGTAATAACCACTTTTTTCTTCATGTATGTTTTTGGTTTGTTAGTTCTGGTACTTGTACTTTGATTTTGGTTACATAATTTATATAATTTTAATCATGATATAAATATCATAAATACTTATTATATAAATTTTTATATTCATCCATAAAATTTAGGGATATGAAAATGAATTACACTGTTCATGGAGACGGTAGGGCGTATGCACACATGAACGTATTTTCCATTTTTTTAATGGATTGAACAAAATAAAGTAAAATTTTAATTAAAAATTTAAAGAATAATTTCTATATCATATATATAATATATATTTATTAAATCTATACTTATTACCATCCATGTAAAAATAAAATGAAAAATGTATCACATCGCTTTGTGAAGGTAGTAGTCTATATATACGAATGAGAGATGTTGTCATTTTTCAGGAGATTGGAAGGTAAGAAGCTATACATGATATTATTATTACATATGTATAATTATTTCATAAATATTATATATATGTATATATATATATATACTTTAAATATATCATTATATATGTCCTTTAGAGGTGGTGATGGAAAATGAATTATAACGGTTTGCGAGGCGGTAGTCCATCATACAGATGATTGATGGTTTTGTTTCCCATTTAATGGAAGAAGATATGGATATAGGTTATTAAATTAAAATAATAAAATATAATTATATGTAATATACTGATGTTATTATATAATCATATTTTAATAATATTTTAAGGAGGTGAAAGAATAAATAAAACACAAACACTCGGTTAAGGACTATACCTCTTATTTATAGAACCTCTTTAGTTTTACACTTAAATCCTTATTAAAAGGGTTTAATAATAAAAATAATACCTATATAAAATTTTTAGGGAAGTAAGGAATAAATTTTGACTAATTTTTTCCAAACCAGAAGAATTTGTAAGTGTGATTTGGAGAGGAAAGAGGGCTGACTTTTATAAGTGGGGGAGAGGAAAAAATTTTAATTTTTGAAAATAAAAAGTTTTAACAACGTTTTAAACTTTTAAAATGGCTTAAAAATGGATAATTAAATAATTTTAGATTATATAAAGTCAAAATATGTCTAAAAATTTGGATTTATATAAGTTTTTTTTATCATTTTTACCCCTGTTGGTTTAGTTTAATCTGTGGTAAACCTGTTTTAACCTTAACTGTGGTAACTGATTTTTGCTATTTTTTTGTATTTATTATGACCAAAAAATTAATTTATTATTAATATATAATATTAATTATTATGATTAAAAATATGGAATACATTTTTCCAAATTCAATTGTATAATTGGTATAATTTAATTTAAAATTAAACCCATAGATGTGATGAAAAAGTGGTTTTCCAAAGAAAAACGTTTTATAAGTATCAAAAGTTTTAATATAAAAACTCAACATTAATTAGATTCAAATTACCTAAACTGTTTTAATAATAACAAAATTCAACTAATTTTACTTTTAAAACCATATTAAAATAAAATTAACTTGTAAATGTTTTAAAATAAGAGAAAGTTTTTAATAAAAAGCGTTATTTTCACTATTCATTAAAAAAATAAAACATTTCATAAAAATAAAAAATATTCACCCTAAGATAATTTTTAAATTTTGATTCAAAAAATGAATTCCATTTTTTCAAATAAAGTTTCAAAAATTATAAAAAATTAATTTTATAATAAGTTTTCAAAATGCGATGAAACTGTTTTGAGGAAAAAAATACAGTTTTAAGAATAAAAATGGATTTATTCTTATTTAATTCTATGAAAAATATTTTATGAATGATAAATTTTGGTAAAAAAAATTCTAATATAAATTAATTTAACTTATTAATATAAAAAAATTACACCCATAAATATAGTTTTTTAGAAAAACATTTGTTTTTCTTTCAAATGATTTTTATTTTTGTTTATAATCGATTGATATCAATGAATATATTTTGGTCATTTTTACACTATATTATTTTCAAAGGTTTTCCATATAAAAATACCTTTTTAAATATCAGATCTTATAAAGGGTTAATAAAACATCCTTCTAAAAAGAGTAAAATAATACATATGAATTCTATCTGGAATAACACATAACTAGGTTTAATAATAGTAAATCCTTAGTGGGTAGTGAAAATATGGATATAGAGTAAAATTAATTTCTATAGACCATTGATCATATGGTACTGAATGATCATGAGAAAGTTAACAACAAAAAAACTATAAACCAATGGGGTGGGAAAAATACCATCAATTCATTATAAATGTAGAAAATAAGACAATTTTTTTGTTTCAAGATCCTTTTTCAAAAGTTGGGTATTTTACATGAGAAAGTAGCCTTACTTGATTTATTTCCATTTCATGAGAATAATATCATCCTTTGGTTGTGATTCCATCAACTTCCACTTCATATATTACTCTATTAAATGAACATGATTTCTTATATTAACTTTTAATGGATCATAAGATCCATAAAATAATGATAAGTCTTTCCTTTTGTCTCTAGTTATCATCAAAACCAAAATAGTCATAATCAGTTATCCTATATTGATAAATATTCATATGATGAAATAATAAATTAATCACTAAAGCCTTGTTAGAAGTTTAAATTAAACCATTCCATAAATGGCTAACCTTAATACATTTCCAAAATTATTAATAGTCATAAATAAGTTCACTAAAATTATGAAATCAACTTAATATTAATCCACCAAATATCATAAATTTGATCTTAATTATCACTTACTGAATATTGAAAAGCCTTGGTCATATATGAAACATGGTAATAAAAAAATTACCATAAGATCTCAATAAAAACATACATGCTTCATATTTTTTAAATTTACCATATATTATTAAATATATTACAAAAATAAAAAAATACTATAAAATCAATCAATGATAACATAAACAACCTTTTTATCAAATCATTGATCAGTTCCTAGGTCATCAATGTTATTTAATTTAATTTATCCATATCAATAATCTCTTTATCCCAACTAAGAACCATTATCTCAACATTAGGAATATATTAAGGTTTATATTTCTCCTAATCGTGTGTTTTTTCCATAAAATATTACCTTTCCATTAAATAAATTTTCTAGGTCATCAGTATCATTAAAAATATTCTCGAGAATCCTTAATTAAAAATTTCTATAGAATAATCCCTATACATTTTGTGATTTATATAACAGAATTATAGAGTTCCATTACACAGACACATAAATCCTTCCAATTCATTCTTAAACCATTAACTAGGATTCATTATCTTATTCCTTAATACCTTCTTCCTTTTATACATTATTTGTAATATATTCATCAGAAAAAGTAAAACTTTTACTCATAAAAAATTCTTGATCCTGTACTTGATATTTCTCCCTCAGACATCGATTCACATAAATCCCATACTTTCTACATTTATAACATTCAACCGTTGATGTTTCCCATCCCCGACGTCGCTAGATGGAACAAATTGATGATGGGGAATTTCTTGGCATTCTCCTCAGGGTCTCATCACACTATCTTTGGTGGTCAAGGGGGTTCTTCTTGTCTCCTATAATCTTTAGAAGTTCATATTGGGGTGTCTTGGTGGATTGGCATCCTTGCACTGGCTCTAGCAGCGGTGGCTCTTCAGGCGTCGATTTTTTTATGGCGGGTGGCGGTGGTCAGGTTCTTCACCCGATTCACACCCAACTTACCAGATCTAACCCCCCATGTGCTTCCTGATGCTCACCTCTAGAGGAGAATTCGACCACACATACCTCTTCTTGAAGTCTATCCCTACTCAACCTGACCATATGCCTATGGGATAATAGCTCATTAAGTCTCAATTTTGGACTGAAAGAAAGGATGAATATATCTCTTTTTCTATTTTTATTTGTATCAGAAATTATTTTCATCAGATTTACTTTAACGTTCTTTTGCGTTGAAGTCATTTTTCTTCACGAGGGAGATGCAGATCCATTGTGATCTACGACTGAGGCCGGTCGAGTCATATTCTAGGGCTATTTTTGGTTTCAATGTTTTTTGTGTTGATTTCTTCCTTCTTAGTTGTCTTCTATATTGAATATTGGGTTAGAAAGATGGATAATCAATGTTTTTTGAAGTGTTTTGTGTACAAGATGTAGTTTTATTGGTCCTACTGAACATTCGTGTTTGCTTGAAATCTTGTAATGGTGGTTGTCGGCATTGGGGGCGCTGTGGAGACATGCTTTATCTAGGATATTGGCCACTCGCTCCTATTATCTTTCTCTAGTACTCTACCACTCTCTCCGAGGAAGATTCGAGTGGTGGTCTTCTTGTTTCTTTGGGATGTGGGGGTGAGAGACTACAGATGTTGGTGGTTCTGTCTTTATTTACTCTTTGAGGTTGACGATGTCAAGGATGTGATATTCTATAATGGCCTTTGATTTTGGAATGTGGTAGTTTTTGTGTTGTTCAACTTTGTCTTCAATGGTGATCATCAGCGTAGGGGAGTCGTAGAGACTTGCTCCATCATGGGAATTGACTACGTGTTACTATGCTCTTTTTCTAGGACTCTAGCACACTCTCCGAGGAGGATCTGAGTGGTGGTATCCATGGTTCTTTGGGATGTGAGGGAAAGAGACCGCTGGTGTCTTGTGGTGGTTCCGTATCTTTTGGCTCATTGATATTTACGACGTCAAGGTGGTTATGTTCTATGATGGATTTTGATCATGGATTTTGGAAGCACCTATATGGTCTACAAGGAACATCTCTAGATGAGGAGATAGAGGAGGAAGTATTCACCAGATCTTGGCCATCTAGATTTGGATTAATGATAGGGTATGTCTTTAAACATCGGTACTAGGTCTGTGAAATCCTGCATGGGACAAATAGCCAAGGGGTGATGTAAAGGTGGAGGCTTGATATAACGATGTAGTTTTTGGGAGGGGAAGTTTCTATAGTTTCTCTTTGGTATGACTTTCTTTTAATATTTTTATTGGTTTAAGTTGTTATGGTTCACAATTTCCTTTTAAAAGTTTCATTTGAAAATTCAAAAAAATAGATTTGGCCTTGAGAAACCATTATTCTCTTCCATTTTTTCAAATGGGATTTTCATTTTTCCTTAGCAATTACTTACTAGGTACCCTTATTTTGTGCACATAAAACATATTCTCATTACTTTAAAACATTCCATTGAGTTCTTCTTTATATATTCTCAACATATAGAAAATTGAATCTTATTTCCTCTATGGTCTCCACCACCTAAGATCATAGTGAACTCTATCCTTATCTTCTTTTTCAAGTCTGATAGTTGTCTAAGGTGAAATTTGTTAATCATATATGATCATGACTAATTAGGAATAATAATAATATCATTTACTCTAGTAATCACCCATTTGGTTCCTCATCAACAAATTTCCCATCAAATTCAATGTTAACCTAGTTCCTTCTAGTTCTCACCATTAAAAAAAACCAAAAAGAATAGTGTGAGAAAGAGTATTCATAGTGGAAAACACATAATCATGAAAAAGTGTTGATGAGATATCTAAATCATAACACCTTATTTTATATCTATGAATCCTTGGGTTTAAACATGGTCATTCATGGTTATCATCTCTTTGAATCCTCTATGATGGTTCATAAAGAGTTTATGAATTTCCAAAACATATCCCCCAGGAGTATCAAACTTGGTGTGTAGAAAGAACCACTTTTGTGAAATCGGTGAAAATCAATTCAAATCCTAATGCTCAATTTTCAGATTTATTACTCCTAGGTAAAAATGTGTGAGAGCCACATCCACTTGTAGTATATATAGAAGGATGCAATTACTTGGAAACCAGTCACTCTATCCTTAACAAAAAATTACTAGATGTTTTCCTATACTTAGACATATCCTTAGTTATCAGTAAAATTTTCTTATAATATTTTGAAAGGTTAACTAAACCTATCCAATGATACTAACTATATAAACCCACACTTTTCATACACAAATATTACATCTTAATTGATTAATATTCATTTCATTTTACATAAACACGCTTGAGAACCATAAAGGTTTAGTGTCTTTTTAAAATTAAATACATAAAGAATTGGTACATAAGTGAAATAAATAATCTCTCAATAAGTTATTCATAACTAGAAACCTTCTTAGACATATCATACATAATACATTTCTTCATAACCTGGGGAAAGGAAACATAAGTAAGGGTGGGATCAGATGCTCAGTAAGGGTAAACAAGGTAGATATCAATGTTAAAATAAGCATAATATTAGTATAAGGGTATGAGAACATGGGCATAAAAATTTTAAAACCATACCATGCATATCAAAGATCATAATCTTAAAACATGTAAAAAATCTTAGTAGTTCATAATACATGAATCATAAATTAATAAAAGAACATAAGCCATAAGAGCGAAACATAAGAATGCAAAATGAATTTTTGGAATAAAAATAAGCATATAAAATCTTTTCACTAGTAGTAAAGGATAATTTATAGGGATATCATAGTAGAATGGGCTCACTCCCCAAACTACAATAACAGTTAAGGATCACTCCCAATACTGTCATAGTATTCAAAGTCCCTTACTGAACTAGGTTCACTACCCATTCTATTTGTATTTATCTCATAAGATATTAGAATTTACCCAATGCATTAGAGGGAGATACAGGTATCTCCCATAATATAATTAAAATAATACATATGTGTGACATAATATCATAAAATATTCATCATATAATCACATTATAACCCATTCAATGGAAAAAGGCTTCATAAATATTTCATCAATTCGTTATAGAATAATCCGTTAAATTAAATGGGTTTTATAAAATTTTAAATATCACAATAATATACCATCCAAAGAAATAATAATGTTGTTAACCTTTTATTTTATCCCTAATTAATATCAAATTATATCATCTTAGATGGAAAATGATTTTTAAATATCTCTTGGAACATTTCTTGAGGGAAATATCCTTTGCACTTTGAAATCACTTATTTAAAATATAAAAAATTTCCCAAATATAGAATGATTTTTTTAAAGAACCATGAAAAAAATATAAATTAAGATTATAATAATTCAACTTTCATGTTGATAGAAAATTCCATTTATTTAGTTTATGTTAATACAAATATTCCTTTCGCATTTTCGGTAAAAAGAAAAAGTACCTCATTTAGAAAAAAATAAGTAGATTCCATTTAAACCATTTTGTAAAAAGTAAAACATGAGTAAAAATGAATTTAAATAATATATAGGGAATAGTTAAAAATTTTTTTTGAAAGTTTTTTTAGATAACATGGTCATGGAAGAGAATGGGTTTTTGACCAAAGAGAGAAATAAAGTCATTTTTTCATTAAAAATTTATTTTGAAATATAGAGTACATAAATAGAAGAAAATTAAACAAAAACTTTATCTTGAATAAATAACTAGATAAGGATAAAATTAATGAATTTATTTAGATATATACCATAATATTTCATTATCAAAATTATAATCATAAAAAATCATAATATATAATGAGATTGTATCACAAAACCCTTACCAAATTGGTAACTTTTAAATTGTAAGCTTCATAAAAGAAATTAACTTAGATGGATATTTATATAACATAATATTCATGATAATAATAATAAAATACATTCATTCTCAGAATATACAACACCTAAAATACTAAGTGGTGAATATGGAATGTGTCTCACAGAAGTAAAAGTGACACGAAAATTCATCACCTCTAGTCTTGAATTTATTCATAAATGTTAAAAACTCTTTTATAATAAATATAGGTTTATTATATATGTATTAAATAACCAAAATCAGATATATAAATCAACATATTATTTACTTATACACTTTTATCACCTTTTCATTAACAATTCTTTGTTAAAATCACTATTTTGAGTAATAATTGATTTGTTTTTCATGTCAGTTTTGGCTCAATAGTTTTTGATAATTGTACATTTGTTATGGTTAAATCATATTCATAATTTTTATAACTATATAAATATAATATATACTCAGTATATAAAATTCTTTAATCATCCATAAAAGTTAGATATCGGTAAATTAATTACACCGTTCATAGAGACCATATATTATACGTACACATGAATATTATTTCAATTTTATCAAAGAATGGAATGATAGAAAGGTAAAAATTAATTAAAATTCTAAAAATATTTTTTATATAATATATATAATATATATTCATTAAATATATCCTTATTACCATCAATTTTAAAATAATTTGAAAAACGTATCACTTCATTTTGTGGAGGCGGTAGTCCAGACGTATACACGAGCGACGTTGTCATTTTTTAGTGAATTGGAAGGTGAAATGGTATATGATATTTTGTAATTTAAAAATATAATTATTTCATAAATATAAATTATATAATTTAAATATATCATTATATCCATCAATGAGATCCGGCGATGGAAAATGAATTGCATCGGTTCAAGAGGTGGCAGTCTGTCGTACATATAATTGCCAATTTTGTTTACTATTTTATGAAAGAAGACATGGATATAGGTTATTAAATTAAAATAATAACATATTAGTATATGGGAGATATGTATGTTATTATATAATCATATTTTAACAATATTTTAAGGATGTGGAATAATAAATAAAACAAAAACACTCGGTTAAGTACTGTACCTCATTTTTGGAGAACCACTTCATGTTTAGACCTAAAGCCTTCTTAGTAGGGTTTAATAATAAAAATAAGGACTATAAGAAGTGGGAATGTAGTTAATGAATATATTTAGGCAGTTATTTATGGAACCAAAATTATTTGGAAGTGTAAATAGGTGAGTAGAGGGGGGGGGTTATATTTTGGGGGGAGGACACATTTAGAATTATTGAAAAGAAAAATTTGTAACCACATTTTAAACCTAACACAAGTATAAAAAATATTTAATTAGATAAAATTAGTTTAATTTGGGTCTAAATATGGATATGAAATAGGGTTTATACAAGTTTTTATGTCATTTTAACCCTTATACTTTTAGTTTACCCTCGTTAAAATTGTTTTAACCTTAATTACAGTAACAAATTTACACTATTTTACTATTTATATTGACAAAAAATCAAGTTAAAATTACCATATAATATTTATTATTATAATTCAAAATATGGAATCCATTTTTAAAAATTTAATTTTTACTTTGGGCATAATGTTATTTAAAATTAAACCTATAGATGCGACAACAAAGAGGTTTTTCAAAGAGAAAAGTTTAAGAAGTATAAAAGGTTTTAATATAAAAAATAAACCTGAATTTGATTCCAATTACCTAAATTAGATTAATAATAACATAATTAAACTAATTTTAATTTTAAAACCATTTAAAAACAAAATTGAACTTCTAAAATCTTTAAAAGAGAAGATAATTTTAAACAATTATTTCTATTTTTCACTATTCATTAAAAAATTAAACATTTCAGAAAAATACTAAAATTTTTGTCTATTTTAATTTTTAAATTTTTATTCCAAAAAATAAATTAAAATTTCTTTCAAAATTTTCTTTAATGTGGAACACATTAAATTTATAATAAGTTCACAAAATGGGATGAAACTAATTTTTAGAAAAAAAATAGAGTTTTTAAGCATAAAATTGGATTTATTATTATCTCATTCCTAGAAAAATATTATGTGAATGAAAAAAATTTCATTTAATATATAAATTTCTTTAAAATAATTCTTGAATATGCGATAATTTATTTTATTAAGATAAAAACACTTTTCATTTATAAACATAATTATCTTGAAAAGTATTTCTTTTACTTTCAAATGTTTTTTTATTTATAATCAATTTATATCCAATGAATTTATTCTATACATATTCACACTATATAATTTTCATAATTTAGTTATTCCTATTTTTACTCATGAATCCTATGAATATTTGATAACTGTCATATAAAATAATAATATTTTAATAGTATATCATAGTTCTTTTGGACTCAGTGTTGTGTGTAACACAAACTATCAAAAAATTAATTCTATTTAGAAAAATAATATTTATTAAAATTTAGGCATGTTACCTATATAATCTAGAAATAGATGATATTGATTCCATATATAAAAAAGATATGATGTTGTTCTATATTTATCATTCTTTTTTAGAAGGTTAGCATGTTTTAATCTTTGTAATAGATGAAACAAAAGCATCACCTGAGTAGCCTCTGTTACATATTATGAATCATTAATATAATGAATCCATTATCAGTAAAGAGGTCAAGGAATATATTATGTAAGATTCTACCATTTTTTAGAGGTTTCAACACAAATAACACTAGAGTATCCAACATAAAATGAAGGTATCCCATAAGATGATTCTCAAAATGCTCTGGTTTGTCAGAAAATTCATCTAAAGCGTGGTATAAAATATTATTTCAAATAAAATATTAAATTTTACTATCATAAATTACCTTTTTGGAATATATACATTTAAACTTATAGTTTGGATAATAATATCCCAGTGTTTTCATTATTTTATGCACGATGAGCATCAATAGTCATTAAGCTAAAGATCCTCCCTTGAAACTCTTTAGGAATCATGATAAAAACCATTCATAGATGAAAATGGGGAAACCCTCATCATATTAGTGGTTAGAAATCCCATTCATATTCATCTATTCCTAGGATATGTGATTAAACAATGAATTTATTGTCTTGAATTTAAGGTAAAATATTTTCTCATCAGGTTTGACATCCTTCATTCTTTGAAGAGTGTATCATAGAATAAAAAAGGTCTTAAGCAAGGAAAGCATATATTTCTATAGAAAAAAGTTCCAAAAATTTATCCACTAGATATTTTTGAATCTTTTATTGTTTATATGATCAAAACATCTTATTCATAATCACATACAAAATTCCTTAAGAATATTGATCATTTATTATGGTAAAATATAGATTTCCTGGTCATAATTCCTTTCAAAAGGTTTAAAGATTTTATTCCAATAAAGGTGATCCAAAAAGGTATAAAAAATTATAATATTAAGATTGATATCAAATAACTTTATGATATTTAAGAGAAAGGTCTTATTAAGTCAACAAATTCCCAATAGTCTTGTGAAACATTTTATATTAACACAATATTTAAACAAGTTATGGGTAATCTCAGACTTGTAATCATTTACCAGTGAGGATCCCTAGACCTATACTCATGGGTCTGGTTATAAAAACACAAAATTTTACAACCATATTCAATACTGAGTGAGATAACCCAAACCGAACTTACATATATTTCAAAAACTAAAAAATTAAATCTCACAAAAGAAAACATAATCCCAATAACTTAAGGTTTAATGTCTTTGAGAAATAGCTACATGAAGAATTTATTTTAAAATATTTATGAACATTTATCCATAATCGATTCACACTAGACTCCCTTATAGATTTATCAGAAGTTATACTCATCTTTATAACATTGGAAATGGATATAAAAGGAAGGGGTGATATCAAATACTCACCAAGGTAGATATTATCCTCATTTCATCATATGTTAGATCATAATAATATGAGAAAACATGAGCAGAGGAGAAATGTCTTATTAAAAAGAACATTGAATTATAATATTTCTCCATAGTTCATGATATAAGGATATGTAATGTCAAATGAATAACATAGGACAGGTAAAATTAGTTTGGATTCATGAGATAATAAACATGAGTCATGGAGCATAATTATAAGGAAAAGGAATATAAATTTTACATTCCCTTGAAATATAGCATAATAAAGAGCCTTGGAATCAACATAAGAACAGGGAACGTCACCATCGTGAGTCACTACTTGAACACATTCTTGGATATACCATTTAATTGTACCTACATATATATCATACTTTTGAGTCAATACCTACACCTATTATTGGTTGGAAAACATAATTGTACCATTGTATACTTTACCTTTGTGAGTCACTTATTGCACCCATTCTTGGAAGTAAAATTTAATTGTAACCACAGATAGATCACATTTTTTGAGTCACTACCTATGCCAATTATTGGTTGGAAAACATAATTTTACCGCTGTATACATCACCTTTGTGAGTCACTACTTGCACTCACACATGGCAGGACAACTTAGTTGTACCGTTTAATACATATATCACGAGATTTAAACTTTTAACCAATGAATTAGAGAGCTATATAGAAACCCAAATATCATCATACATACATATGTGTACCATAAGATATAAATCATTCATCATATCATTAAAAACCAAAGAAAAAATGGGTTTCATGCCATTTTTATATGGAATCACATAACATGATATCAAAAGTAGATTGGTAGATACCAAAAATTCAATCTCCCAAAAGAAGTACTTCATATAGTCATTTAGAATCTGATTCATAAATAATATCTCCATAGGAGTTATATATTCAGGGGTATATATGTAAAACACCCTTTTAAAATTATTGGATAAAATATTTTAAAAAACAAGAAGAAATAACCTTTTCTTAAAATGATTAAAAATCCTTAAAATTTATTTTATTTAAAATTAAATACGTTGAGATAGATATTTTTTTAAAAAAATTACCCTTTAAAAAAATTATATTTTTTAAAAATAAATTTATAGGATAAATATTTTTTCAAAAACCTTATTTTATAACACATAAAATTAATTAATTTTTCTTTAAAAACACTAGCCTTTAAAATACCTTTTAAAATCAAAAATTTCTTTTTTAAATTCAATCTATTACTTTTTTAAATTATAAAATTATTTTCTTTTCTCTTGAAAATTATTATGAATTAAAATAATTTGGAAATTTTTTTAAATCATGTAATGTAAAAATCATAAATAATAATTTTTATAATGATTAAAGAAATTGGAAAAGATATTTCCAAAAAATGTTTTTTCTATAGTTATAAAAGATAAAGTTATGGGTCACTTTCAAAAGTCATTTTCAAAAAGGTAAAGTGATTTTTTTGAAAACTATTTTAAAAATAATATTCAATGATGGAACCTTGAAAAATAAATAATTATTATCTTGAGTAAATATGGATTGGAAGAAAAAACATATGATCATGAAAAGAATAACTTTTTAATATTTCAAAATACCTTTTTTAAAAACCCACATAATATAAAGGTTTGATAAAATTACTATTGAAAAGAGGAAAAGGGAAATATGAATGTAACATGAAATAAATCACAATTTGGTTTCAAAATAAAGAGAACATTGTTGGGAAGAGAAAATGTGGATATAGAAAATAAATCACTATAAAATATGTTCTGAATTATTCTCAACCATGTTATACTTTTATGAGAATAAAATTCAACAAGAGATAATATTTTTATTTAAAGTTTCAATTTATCATGAGAGAGGAGAGATAATATTATATGAAAAGGGAAATAGAATAATATTGGTTACTTTTTATCTTGGTGCTCAAGAAGTAATATTATAATATAAATATATAAAATTTGAGTTAACAAAATCACTTATGACTTCAAAATCACTCGAATCAAAGATTATTAGAAAGAGAACTTGAGATGATTTTGAAAATCATTTAATTTCATGACATATATTATAAAATTAACTCAGATGGAAATAAATATACTATAAAAAATAAAGAAGTAGTTGACATGGAATGTTCCACAAATAATGAAAATTGAGATGAGAAAAACCATTATAGACATCATAATTCATGAAGTTAGTAGCATTTGAAAAGGGTTTTATGTGATATAAAGGTAAAAAAATAGAAACATGAGGGAGTTAAACATAAAACAAATATAGGGAAGAATATACTGTATTTATAAGAATAATTCTCAAAAAGATAAATCATAACTTAGTGAATGAAAATTGAGTTAATAAACACCCTTACCTTTAATCTTTATTAACTGTACATATTATTACTGTTGGAGTTGGTTCCCTAGAACCAATTTATAATTACTTTATGATAATTTTTAATCACTTATTTTAATTCTAATAAAATTCATTATCACATCATTACTATTCTTCTTCTTGACATAGTACAAGATAATTTCCTAAGTGTACTTTCACAATGAAAGGTCATAGCATTTCCTCACCATGATAAGAACCTAGAAGTTCCATGATAGTATTATTAAGTATAATTTATATAGTTATATAATATTATTTTATAGAACAAAAATAATATAGTCTATTTGGTGTGGAGACTCATAGGACTTTGAGAAACATTCTCATAGTGTACTCCCTTGGAAATATTTAGTGCAAGTGACGATGAGAAGATGGACTGACAATAGGAAATCCAAATTTATATGTGTCATTGGATATTCCTATATATTAATGTGTTTAATTATCCTTAACCTTTAATATTATTATTAATAAATTTCATGAGTTAGGTACTTTGATGTATTGATGAATACTGTTATGACATATGCTCATGAGAGGTAGGATGCATTGGATGCCTCATATGTGATGTTTTTATTAATGAATAATGTGAGAAATGATTTATCTATTCTGTTATTTAATGGAATTTGTTATCTCAATCCCTTTTATGGGAATATAATTTCCTAATTAATTCTATTTCCATGGAAGTGTTGGCAGAAAGTGCATTTCCATAAATTCAAAGTAAGAGACATTCAATATATAGGTTGATGACACAAGTATACAACCTTCTTGATTATAGATATCAAGATAAATTGATTTTGTTACACAAAATATATTTGCAAGAGGTTACATATAATTGTGACATAAAATTATCTCTCTATTGGAGACTTGGTGTGTTAATAGGTGATAACCTTATACTTTAGTCAATGAAACCTAATGCCACTAAGAAAGGGGCCTAAAAGGACACACACTAAGTGTATTCAGTTCCTTAGTTAAATTTCATATTAATTTAATATGTTGGAAAAATATTATTCATATAAATTGTTTAATAATTATTCATGTTGGTTTGATCTCAAATATTCAATCACTGTTTATTTGAGAGTGTATATATATATGAATTGAATATTTAATAAATATTTATTCATTAAGTAATTATTTATTTAATTATGTGAATATGAAACATTTAATTATTCTTATTTGTTCACAATGTAAGAAAATATTTATTTATTTAATTATATGAATATTTAATAAATATTTATTCACTATTTCGGTGAATATAATTTTTATATATTTATTAGAGAATAATGTAATGATATTTATTTAATGAATAAATAATAATTATTAGAGGCCTGATAAATATCGATGAGGATTAGCGAACTAAGTTTAATGGTCCCTCAAGAAATGTCATATTAAATATTATTTTAATAAAAATTAAATGATATATTCAAGAAAAATAATATTTATTTTATCTATTAGATTAGAACATGTCAATTAAATAATAAAAATTCTATTATTATTATAAATTGATTCTTCCAAGGATTATGAAAATAATAAGGTCTCGTGCATAATAATTTATTTTCTAACAATAGAACTATATAAGACCATTTATAATTTTTTTGGATGGAAAAGTTTCATTCCATTGTAGTGAACTACACATTCTAGAGATAATTACCACAACCCGTCCTAGAGGGGCCTGTGCCATGACTACCCAAAGCCCACCTCCAATAGGATAGGGGTTGGTTACTAGCACCAAGTAGACATATCCCACAAATGGGAGTCATTTTCCTAAGTACCTATACACAAACACACATCTCCAAGCCGAAAAATGTTGAAATGTAAAAAGACTAAGAAAAGAAGCATGCATGCGACTAAGATACCAACAAAAGAGTATGATAGTAGAAAACTAGAAAGTAAATGGGGAAAAAATACAAGCCCACCCAAAAAGGTGTCTAGAAAAGTGAATTCATAAGTTCCTAAAACTCATCCGCAGAAAACCCTACCTAAAGTAAAAGATACTGGAAAACTATCTGAAGCTATAGGAGAACACCTCCACTATTTGGTCTCACTAAGCCACACCTGGTCTTGGTCCACCTAGGACTCTGTTAAAGTTTCAATCATATTCAGAAGACACAAAATGTGTAGGCAAATCCTATAAAAGGGTGAGTAAAACAATGCTCAGTAGGACACCCTGAAACCATAAAGGTTACTATAATACATAGGAAATTACAAAGGAATACTATGATGTAAGGCCAAAAATGAAGAACAATAAAGGACACCACGAAGGAACACCATGAAGGAACACCACTAAGGAACACCATGAAGGAACACCACAAAGGAACTCCACTAAAGAACGCCACAAAGTAACACCACAAAGGAACACCACGGAGGAACACCACTAAGAAACACCACTAAAGAAAACCATGAAGGAACACCTTGAAGGAACACCATTGAGGAACACCATGAAGAAACACAACTAAGGAACACCATGAAAGAACACCACTAAGGAACATCACAAAGGAACACCACCAAGGAACACTATGAAGGAACACCACTAAGGAACACCATAAAGGAACAACATGAAGGAACACCACTAATGAACACCACAAAGGAACACAAAAAAGGATCACCGTGAATTAATACCTTGAAGGAAAACCACTAAGGAACCTCACCAATTAATCCATGAAGTATACCACCAAGAAATATATTAAGTATACCACACTAAAATACACAAAGTATACCACAAAAAAATACATGAAGTATACCACACAGAAATAAAACATTCAGATCATACAAGTATATGTATACAACATATATTTTATAAAATTCCTGATATACTCAATCTAATGAGACACACATTATCCATGAGGCACATAGTCTTCATGAGACACATAATCTCTATAAGAAACACAGTCTCGGTAAGACACACAGTCTTTGTAAGACACATAGTCTCTATGAGACACACATTCTCAAAGTGATACACACATCTTCTAGGTCACACAACTTCTAGGTCACATAGCTTCTAGGTCAGATATATTCTAGGGTGAATAAATTCTAGGTCACAACTATCTATAGGATTACTATCATAGAACACTTTTTTTAGGAGAACCTACTCCTCGAGCTGTTAAGTCGTATGCCAACTTCAACAAAAACACACTTAGAGTATCTCAAAAAGGACCATCTCGTCACAAGGGTAACAAATCCATAAAAATCTAATCAAATAGACACATGATTTGAGAGTTAAAGTTATTTTTATAAAAAGGTTTTACCTGGGTATAGTTTGGGTCCAACCTGACCTGTACCAACCCAGTCTAGTCTGAACCGGCCTAGCCCACTGGGCTCGACCCGCACGGTGGGATAACTTTCTATGCTGCATGCGGTCCACCCCAACTGCATGCCTCCTGGTCAACATGGTACTTCCACCTTCAATGTAGTCTGTCACCGCATTCAATGTGGCCGGTCATTGCATCCACCGACCCCACAGCCTCACAACCACCACAAGATCCACATAGATTGCCTACGGCATACATGACCTACTCACTGCCAAGTCCCCCAGTCCATGCCGTAAACTCCTACCATGGACTATGCCAATTCCGCAGATCCAATGTGGCCCATACCATGTTCCATTTCCACCGAGCACCCCACTGATAGCATTGCCTTTCCATCTATATGTTTTCTTAGACCAACCCCAAGACCCACACAACAAATTTCATGGACAGACCAAAGCTGCTTTCTTTGACTGCCACTATGCACCGCTATCCCATCCAAATCACTCCACACCTTCACCATCACACCTGCATTGTGATTTTATGGGGTTGGATATTCGATCTCGGATCATTGATCTATGAATCATAGGCACAATGATTGATTGTTCACATAGGGGTTTCAAAGAACAGAGAGAAGAAGAAGAGCATATGCAAAACACGAGAGATTGTGGGGAGAGAATAAATGCACATGAACTCCCAAAGAATAGATATTGGACTTTTTTCTTGTCATCATTGATTAATTTTTATTAGAATGAATAATAAATAAGGATAATCATAAAGATGTATAACTCGTCAAACCCCACAATTTAACCATCCAGCAAGAGCTACTGAACCGTGGATCAACCTGTTCGTTGGTTGGTCTGCGTTCATTATTGAATCTAAAAAGGGGAAATTAAATAAAAATAAGATCAAATTTCTTACCTCATTGGGTTCAAATGACAATGAATAACAAAGTTGCACTGTGATCATTGGAAAGATCCTTTGATTTCGTTAAAAGCCGATCGTTGATCCACAATCTGATCATTGTTCTCCAAGGGAAAATCCTCCAAGATATCCCTATAGATTCTATAGCATTTTCAAGGTTATACGACTAACCCTAGTATTTTTTCATAAGGATTATTTTAAAGTAAATCGTCACTACATCAACATAATAATTTATCTTTAAAGTATTTAATAACTATTATGTTCTTTTCATGTTTTTCTACAGAAGACCCGTACTGACTAAAGTTAAGTCATGACTAGGGAAAAAACCACATTACAAACTCAATGGTGGTCTCATATTTCCAATACAAGTCTCTTTTCACGAGTTATTAGGATTCAAAAATAAAATAATTTTTATTTACTTATTTTATTTACGGCTATATCCAAACACTATATTTTATAGTCAGCCCGTGCTGACCATTGTTAGGCCTCGCCTAAGTTAAATCCGCTGCTTTAAACATAACGGTGCCCTCATATGTTTTATCTAAGAACCCCTTTAAGAGTTATTCCAATTTTTCTAGAAACCTGTGTATGAGTGCTATTAAAAACTTAAAATTTTTCAATGAACTATTCTGAGCCCACCGAGCCTTGGAATCACATGTCGTCTCAGCAACTAGTTTCGGAATTTTCCCAAATAATTTCTAAAAATAAATTCAAGAAAATCCAAGTCATTACATTATCCCCACATTATGAATTTACTTCCCTAAAATCCAAACCAAGGGCCACCTAAACAGATGAGGGTATTAAGCATGAATCTGTGCCTCCTTCTCCCATGTGCTCTCTTGGAGATTCTTATTCCATGACCAAATGCACACTCAAAGAATATATCAGCCACAAATAATCCTCCCAACTTAGGTGAAAAATTTAACATGGAGGACCATAACATGCCCTACATAACCTAAATGATCCACTTTTTTCTGACTATCTATTCGAGGTTAAAATGATGTGCTCAAGCACTGTTGAGTCCCAAACGCGCCCTGTAATCCCTTAAACAACGAAGATGTAAGGTGAGTATCATGATATAAAACTTTCATCAAAGGGAATCTGTGGAGTCGAGCTATATCCTCTATATAGAGGTGTCCCAAGATCTCTACTGAACTCTGCTCCCAAAACGATAGGAATTGGACCAACATGGTGTGTCAGTAAATGATCAATCAGATTATATTGTGTCCCCTGGACATATGTGGCAAACCCATCATGATGTTCATCAATATCCCATCCCACTTCCATTCTAGAAAGTCAAGGCTTTGAGTCAAACCCACTAATCCTGGTGCTCAGCCTTCACTTACTAACAAGTGAGGCATCGAGAGACAATCTCTACAACTCCCTTCTTCATTCTAAACCATAAGAACTGATGTTGGAGGACCTATTATATCTTATCCACACCTTAATGTACCTCCAAATGAGATGTATGGAACCACCAAAAAATATCCTCCCATAACACCACTAGTATTACTATGAATCCTTTGAAAAGAATGACGTGATCCCCACCTTTCGAATATTCATTAGTGGATGCCCTATAGACATCTAAGCACATAAATCCTCATAGTTGGAATCTCCAAGCTATGCCTCCCTAACTCACTATAAGAGTAGATGGGTGGAAATAATTGACCAGAGGTAATCTACCCCATATCCCTCAAAAAAGGATAACTATAATGAGGAAAACTGTTTTGATGCCTCGTTTGGAAACTGTAAATTAGATCTCCTACAGAGAGAATCTGTCACCACATTCCCCTTCCTAGGAGTACATACAATCCCAAAGTAATAATCCTGGAGGAACTCTAGCCAACACCACTATCTCAAACTTTTCTAGATTTACTGCAACTCTACCACCACTATAGGAAACTAAGGACTCATAACTCCAACTATATTGAGGGTTAGGCTATCTAATTGATGAGAAATTGACTACTCCCTCATTTTTGTGAGTCCATTCTATGATATTTGGGTTTCCTTTTCACTGAAAAGGAAAATCACATTCCACCACTATGTAAACACCACATTATACACCAAAAAAATAGTCAATATAAGCATGAACTGTAGGTAACCAGTCCGTAACAAGATTGTCGTTGTAAGGCCTCGGTGCTGCTACAAAGATATCCCAACCAAAGATCTCACCTCTATGATTCAGGCCACACTATTAGCACCATTGCAAGATCATTGGGTCTCCTCTAGTTCAAGTCTCCAAGAATGAGGGAACAATCAATAGTTCAACCAAAATCTCTGAGTCTCAAACAAGATTCATAGAAAGAAATGAATGATTAGTACCTGTGCTTATAAATACTGAAGTTAAAGTATAATAGGCAAAAATCATACCTTGAATAATTCCTGGATCCCCTAGGTCATAAGCCTTGGTGTCATGCAGTTTTCCACCTCCCCTGCCCTCTATCTTCCTTAGCTTGGTTTGGACCACCCGGGGGTGGTGGTGGTATCATGACAAAATTTCTAACACCTCTTGATGCTCTCCCAACACCTATGCCACATCAACTTCCTTGCAAATATTTATGCTCCTACTTTCCCACTACTGACTATCACTGGCTGTATCTTTTCAACCAAGGGACTCTTAGCCAAAAAAGTTCACTTTGTCACCCTATCATGGGTAGGAATTCACATTGGTATAACTCTAGCTTAGATGTCCCGATGTAGACCTCGCTTGAAGGTCTGATCCATGAAGTACTGGTCTCATATCACATCCATCAAGTACCTCAAAAGATTGTTATACCTCGATGGATACTGATATTCTGACACATTGTCATGCCAAAGCTGTAGAAGCTCCTGAACATGAAAAAACATTAGCTTATATATTGATAACTCCTCTATGAAAATTTTCTCAAACTATATCCATGGAAAAGTCACCTCATCACAAGATTGGGTATCCAAACCCCAACATCTCCCTAATAAGCCATATAGAAGGCTCGCTGTTAGGACCACCATCTGATCTAATGGTGTCTTGATTAGATGAAAAAATCAGATCACTAACTCAAGCTAGTCCTTATCCGCCTGTGTGTTAGGAACACCTCAGAACCTGAGGGGTCTCTATCACTGAAAATGATGAGGCATGATCATCCTTCACTCCTCATTCACTGGTACTACAAGTACCATGTGCTTCTCTATAGTTGGTGGTATAGTTGGTGCACCTCCTGGAGGTTCTATCTTCGGTAAAAATCCTTGTACCGATGTCTCATCACCTAGTGGATCATCTTCATGATCACATGGTGGAATAATGTCTGGATGTCTATTTGGAGGGATCTTGAAGTAAGATAATATGTACCATAGTAAATAAAGTATACCTAGAGAGATGACTCAAAAAGGAGATGAGAACAAACTCAAATGCTATATGATGCATTTACCATTATTTTTCCCTACAACCAGTGTTTTCATGTACCAATTCGAAATACATAATTCGGAGTCCTGGTGTATGGATATGTTGGATTCTGCACCAACAATAGATTCTCTATCTTGAAATCCAAACCAGAAACACTTAACATTGTTGCCCAAAACTAACCTCATAGACTCTTGGTCCTTAAGTAGAACCAACCTTCCCTAATACCACTCTATCATGGCCCATCCTAGAGGGGCCTATGACATGACTACCCTAATCCCAACTCTAATAGGCCAGGGGTTGGCGACTAGCACCGAGTAAGCATATCCCACAAATGGGAGGCATTTTCCTAAGTACCTGTACACACACACACATCGCCAAGCTACAAAAATTCTAAAATATAAAAATAATAATTAAATAAACATAAATACCCCTATGATACCAATAATAGAGTATGAGGGTATAAAATAAAAAAGTAAATAGGGATAAAATACTAGTACACCTAAAAAGGAGTCTGGAAAAGTAAATGTGCAAGTTTCTAAAACTCATCTGTAGAAAACCCTACCTGAAGGGCATGGTACTAAACAACTGGCTGAAGCTGTAGGATCATACATAAACTGTATGGTCTCACTAAGAGCCACCTATTCCTAGTCTACCTAGGACTTTATCAAAGAGTTGATCGTCTGGACAAGACATGACACGTGTGAGAAAATACAGTGTAGGGGTGAGTAAAAAAATACTCAATAGGACACCCTGAAACCACAAAGGATTACAATATTATATAGAAAATTACAAAGGAATACCACAAGGTAGATTACAAATGAATACCACTAAATGAATCCATGAAGGAACACCACTAATAAACACCATGAAGGAGCACCATGAAGGAACACCACTAAGGAACAACACGAAGGAACACCACAAAGGAACACTACCAAGTAACAACGTGAATGAACTCCACTTAGGAACACCATGAAGGGACACCATAAAGAAACACCAAGAAGGAGAACCACAAAGAAACACTATTAAGTAAAACCATGGAGAAACACCACTAAAGAACACCACAAAGGAGCACAATGAAGGAACACCGTGAATGAACACCACTAAGGAACACCATGAAGGAACACTATGAAGGAACACCACTAAGGAACCCCATGAAGGAACACCAAAAAGGAGCACCATGAAGGAAAACCACAAAGAAACATCATGAAGGAACACCATGAAGGAACACCACTAAGGAAAACTACTAAGGAATACATGAAGTATACTTTAAAGAAATAAAAAAATATACCACATAGGAATACACGAAGTATACCACATAGAAATACAAAAAGTATAACTCACATAAATACATGAATTATACCACATAGAAATAAAATTGTCATATCACAAAGGTATATTTCTACAACATATATTCTAAGAAATTCCTGGTATACTCAATCCAATGAGACACACAGTCTCTATGAGACACATAGTCTTGGTAAGACACACAGTCTCAGTAAGACACACAGTCTCAGTAAGACACACAACCTTGGTAAGACACATAGTATTTGTAAGACACATAGTCTCTAAGTGATACACACATCTTCTAGGTCATGCAACTTATAAGTTACATAGCTTCTAGGTCACAGAGCTTATAGGTCATAGAGCTTATAGGTCATAGAGCTTCTAGGTTACAACTAGCCAGTAGATTCCAATCATAGCGCACCTATTTCAGGAGAACCTAATCCTAGAGCCAATAGTTTGTATGTAAGCTTCCAAAAAAAAACTAATTTATAGTATCTAAAAAGGACCATATCACCACAAGGATCCTAATGCCACAAACATCTCATCAAATAGACACACGTTTTGAAAGTTACCAATTTTTTTATAAAAAGGTCTGACTTGGGTCAGGTCTGGGTCCGACCCGACCCATCCCTGACCCATCCAGTCTAGTCCCGTCTGAACCATCTTGGACTGCTGGGCTTAGCCTTCTAGAGAGGCCCCGATACCCAGGGTCTAGACCATGCTATGGGATGGATTGATGTGCTGAACACGGTCCACCCCAACCTCATGTCACCTGATCAATGAAAAACTGCCGTATTCAATATAGTCGGTCTCCATGTCAGCCTGTCTTGAGGCCTCACTATTGCCACAGGCTCCACACAACTTGAATTTTGTGTACATGGTCTCTTCACCACTACACCTTCGATCAATGATGCGGCGGCCTACCATATCCCTTGCCACCGCCTACCGTAGACTGCACTACCCCCTACCGCGGAAGCGCCACTGCCTGCTATAGCCCGCACCACCATTGTAGCTCCAATGCGTTCCCTTTCCATGTTCCCTCTTCATAGGCCTCTGCACTAGTGAAATTTCCATTCTGGCTCACCGTTCTCTTGGATCGAACCCTGGACCCGTGCCTCCGGTTGCCTGGATCGGCCGAAACCACTACCTCTGGCCGCCGCTACCTTGTGCCACTTTTCAAGCCAAATATTGTTGTTCCTTCATCATCTCACCTCCTCTGTGCCTTTATGGGGTTAGATATTTGATCTCAGATCATTATTCCCTGAATCGGGGGAGAAATGATAGATCGTTCACATAGGTGTTTCAAAGCAGGGGGGAAGACAAACAGATGGAGGAAACACAAGATTGAGGGGAGAGAATAAATGAACATGAACTTTTGAAGAGTCGATCTTGGAATTTTTTCATGTTGGCCTTGATTAATTATTATTATAAGTAAGAATGAAGAAGGATAATCACAAATATGTATCACTCATAAAATCCCACAATTTAACCATCCCGCAAGAGCGACCGAACTACAGATCAACCTATTCATTGGTTAGTCCACATTCATCATTGAATATAAAAAGGGGAATTGAAATAAAAAAGAGATCAAAATCCCTATATCTTTGGTTTTAAACACTGATGAAGAATGAATTTGAACTATGATCGTTGGAAAGGTCCTTTGATTCTGTCACATGTCGATCGTCGATCCACGATCCAATCATCATTCTCTAAGGGAAAATCCCGCAAACACTCCCTAGCGATTATTAGAAATTCCTAGGGTTATGTAGCTAAACCTAGGATTTATGAATAAGGATTATTTTAATGAAAATAATCACTAAGTCAAAAAAATAATTTATCTTTAAATTATTTAATGACGATTACGCCTTTTTTGGGGTTTTCCACCGAAGACCCATGCCTGCTAATATTAAATCACAACTAGGGAAAACACCACATTATGAACTCAATGGCAGTATCATTTTTCCAATCTGAGTATCCATTAAAGAGTTATTAGGATTTTAAAATTAAATAATTTTTATTTAATTATTTTATTTATGGTTACATCAAAAAACTATCTTTCTCAGCTAGCCCACGACACCCGATTTTAGGTGTCACCTAAATAAAGCCTCTGAAGCAAACAAAATATTTCCCTCATATTTGTGATCTAGGAACCTGTTTAATATTTATTCCACTTTTTCTGGAAAAAATGCATGTGTGTACTATTAAAAACATAACATTTTCAAAAAACTGTTCCCGGAACACCGGGCTTCGGAATCACATTCCGTCCCAGTACACAGTCCTGGAATTTTCCCAAATAATTTCTAAAAATAATTTCAGGAAAATTTGAGTTATTACAGAATAATCTCAATCTCTAGAGAGTTCCCTCCCTAGAATTCTCTAAAGAACACAGGAAAATTTTTTAATAGCACTTGAAGAATTCTACGGTGATGGTAAGAGGTTCACAAAACACGTTTGAATCCCCACTAGAGGGAATCTACACTTGTTTTCTATGATGCAGTGATGGTATGACAAGAGTGGTCTACCAATTCATCAATGAGGTAATAATTCAATGAAACTTAATTATTTAATTAAATAAATTAATTTTAAATTATTTGTGAAAATCATCTCTTCAAGGATTCTGAGATCACAAATCAATCTAGTGTTTAGAATAAATCCAATAAATTTGATATATTTTTTTGGGTACCACCTGACACACTTCTCCTATTACTTGAAACCACCAAGTTGTATCATATTTTTTATATAATAATTTATAATAAATTATTATATTTTTGATAGATTATATGCAATTTTTGTTAGTTTTTCACTTTTAGTTTATTTGTTCTTTAATCCGTAGTTTAATTAACATGTTTTCAATAAGTCAATTCTCTTAATTCATGTTTTATAACATCTTAAACAAATTAAGAATAGATGAAGAATGATCAGAGACTGCATTGGAAGGTACTGATGTAAGAACCCAGATCTTTATTTTAGGTATGGATCTTGATTTTGGGTGTTTTTGAGGAAAAAAGAAGAAATGAAAATTTTCTACACACAATTTACTTTTGAGTACACACTGTGTACCCAGTTGCCACATGTAGCTGTGTATAGGCCATGTAATGTCTGAGTACATGGTCGTGTAGGTGACCTAGAAGACCACCTAAAGTGGGGGGCGGTTGAGCCTAGTACATGGCATGTACATTAAATGAACACACCATCTATTTTTCTTTGTAATTGATGAGTCAGTGAGGGATCACATCTGATATCTATAAAACACTTATTCTTACCGTGTTTCGTATAGGATAGAAATGGAATGCTGAAGAAATTCTAGCTCCTCTCGGTTCTTCTTATGAGTTCTTATTGATATGCCTCTAGGTCTGTTGGATTCCCACTGGTGATTTCTCTCTTTTCCTAGATCCCCTCTTCCTGATTCCTCCTCTCTCATGAGTTATCAAGGTTTGATCACTTTTACCCTTTTTGTAGATCTATGTCATTCTAGGAAAATTCAAGGTCCAACATTCAAGAGTGTTCATCGTATAATATCAAGGTTGGGGGTTTGTGGCTTTATTTGATTTTATTTGTATTATATATGATTAAAGTAAAGAATAACCATGTTTAGGGTGTTACATGTTGTGGAATTTAACCCTATTATTTACCTTATATGGTTTAATAGATTGAAAATGCGTTGTTAAATATGTGTAGGTTTAGATACCTTGGTTATGAGACACCCCATGGGCGAGTTTCCCTAGTTTGACTCTTTATGACCGCTTGGCCTAGGTTTCCTATGAGGCATACCTTGTTTCCATGCATTGAATTGTTTAGAATGGAGTTTATTTATTATAAGTAATGATTTTTTTGTGGTTATGAATGTTATCCTTGTAGTAGTTTCAGATAACATGTGCTTCTTGTTATGATATGTGCGATGATCTTCCAATGGACCATGAGAGCCTTGGGCCTAGAAAACTGTGGGGGTTTCCATGTTTATTTACACAGGACCGTGAGAGCCTTGGTGCGGACATTGACCTAGGGGTATTGACCATGAGAGCTACTGGAGGGAGTTTAAGATTATTTATGCTATGTAGACCCAGGGGTTATTGACCGTGAGAGATACCTTGAGGTCATTTATGATTATTTATACTATGTTGACCCATGGGGTATTGATCGTGAGAGCTACTCAGAGGTCATGTATAAATTATTGATGCCATGTGGACCTAGGGGTATTGACCGTGAGAGATTCACAGGTGGTCATTTTAAATTGATTCGTGCTATGTTAAACCATAGGGGTTAGACCCTGAGATCTTTCAAGAGGATTGTTATGAATGATTGATTTTTTGTTTGTGATGAGTTTTCCAAGCCAAAGCATAATCTTGGAATCAATCTTACTTGGTTATTTAGATGGTCTTATGAGATGTCTGTTGTAACTATTACATGAAGGGATACATAGCTTAGGAGAGATCCTGAGATTCATTATTCAAGGGTTTGAATAATTAATATATAGAAATGAGTGTAATTGAAAACTGTAGGATTTTTTACTTTTGATTACTTCCTAGTTTATTGCTTCTTTTCTGCGTACTGCCCTCTATATATATTCACTGACTATTAAGCACATATTTTTTGGTGGTTGCCTACTAGGATTCATCTCACACCCTATTTGGGTCATGATTTTGGACCAAAATAGATTATATGGTTTGAGGTATAGATAATGTCAAGCACCCTTCTTCATGAGGTACTTGATTACTATTGGAGCTGGAGAGCATGTTCCAAGCTGAGGCTTGCGATGCTATTGAAGTTTACTTCTTTTCTATACTTTGGTTTTAGTATTGTATTTACAGCATTGTGACTTTTTTTCTTTTTTTTCTAGACACATGTGAGAGCCACCCATAGGTCATTTATGATTATTTATGTTATGTGGACCTAGGGGGTATTGACCATGAGATCTACCCGAAGGTTGTTTATTATTTTTTATACAATGTTGATCCAGGGGGTATTAACTGTGAGAGCTACCTGGGGGTCATGTATAAATTATTGATGCCACGTAAACCTAGGGGTATTTACCATGAGAGCTTCCCAAGTGGTTATTTGCAATTGATTAGTGCTATGTTAAACCAAAGGGGTTAGATCATGGGATCTTTCCCATAGAGTTGTTATGAATTATTTATTGTTTTTTTGTGATGAGTCTGCCAACCCAAAGCACAAGATTGGAATCAGTCTTACTTGGTTGTTTAGATGGTCTTCCGAGACGTTTGTTGTTACTAGTACATGGAGGGATACAGAACTTAGGCAAGATCCCAAGATTCATTATTTAAGGGTTTGAATAATTAATATATTGAAATGAATGTAATTGAAAACTGTAGGATTGTTTACTTTTGAGTACTTCCTAATTTATTTCTTCTTTTCTGCATATTTTCTACTATATATATTCACTGACTGTTAGGCAAAGATCTTTTGGTGATTTCCTACTTTGATTTGTCTCACACACTATTTGGGTCATTCTTTTGGACACAAATATATTATATGGTTGAAGGTATAGATAAGGGAAAGTTCCCTTCTTCATCAGGTACTTGATTACCATTGGAGCTAAAGAGTATTGGACCAAGATGAGGCTTGTGATGCTGTTGGAGTTTACTTCTTTTCTATAATTTGGTTTTAGTATTTTATTTCCAACATTGTGTTTTTTGGTTATTTTCCTAGACACATGAGACATGCATCATTTATATATATATGCTCTATTTGTTATATTAATATAAGTCTTACACTATTTACTTTGGATGTATGGTATTACTAGTTCCGCTATTGTTTACCATTTTTTTCTACTATGTATACTCTGCCAATGAGGGCATAGTTTCCCCAATATCACACCCTAGGCCCGACCGGTGCGGCCTGGCTGCATGGCCAGCCGCGAAGCGGGGGGGGGGGGGGGTTGCATGGCCCCCTCATCGTTGATTGATGCTGGCAGCAGTTTGCGCCGCCGCCGTTCTTCCGAGATCCCGCGCGGCCGCAAGATTTCCCGTGCCGCACCGCCGCGGCAATCCGCGGTGGTTTTCTTCCTCTGGCGGCGCGCTAGGGTGCCGCCGCCTCCGGGCGGCCGGACGGCTCTGGCCGCCGCCCCTAGTCGCAGGAGGCGCCGTGCCGGCACACCGGAGTTGCTCCGGAGGTCCGTTTTCAAATCCGTCGGCCCCGACGTTCATCTCAGGTCTCGAAATTTACTGCGGAAGCTTCAAAATTACCTTGCAGCCCCGTTTGTTGTCGCCCGTCAATCTGCACTCAACGTTTAACCAGCGGAGTCTTCAAATCGCCTCCACGGCCCCGACTCCGACCGCGGTTTCGTTCATCCTCAATGGCGCCGCGCGACGGCGCCACGCATCCTTGCCATATTTCACCATGATTCCGCGTGATACCGTTGTACCACGCCACCTTCGTTAGAGCCGCAACATAATCAACAAAAAGGGGAGGAGGGTCGGTCGTGTTTGTGCGGTCCGACCTCCTCCCATTATAATGATAGCAAGCGACCATCAAATAGAAGTCGACGTACGCCAAAGAAATATTTCATGGGCAAAATCAATAAACCTCAACATCAACCTGCATGAACGAACGATCCGCAATCAACCTGGAAATGGTTGGTCCGTGCTCGTCGTTATTTTCTCAAAAGATATAAGTACACCAAATAAATTTCCCTATCTCAAAATTGACGTCGCACATCGTCGAGTCACAGAAGTCGAACGTTGCGGTAGTCGAACGTCGGGGTAGTCGGGTGTCGCAGAAGAAAGGTATCGCTTCCGTCAATATCGGAAGAAGAAGGAGAACGTTGTTGTTGGCGTCAGTCTCCACGGTCGGCTTCTCCTTCCTTGTCACGGAAGAGGAAGGAAAAGTATTGGAGAAAACGTAGTGTGTTCTTCGCTGAGTCAGAAAGCCATTCTTCGTTTGGAGATGATGTTCTTCAAAAGAGGGAAGAGCTCTCTCCCAAATTCTCTCACACAACAAAACTCATAAAATAAAATAAGGCCTCTCCTTATTTTATTATTTTTCCATGCATTCCAACTTTTTTAAAAAATTCAAACACTTAGTTAAATTAATTGAAGAGGTTTAATCAATTAATTTAAAATGTGTTTTGGCAAAATTAAATAGGAGAGAGGGGAGAGTTACACAAGTTAAAGTGGAGTTACAAAATTTAAGACAGAAGTGAGTTATGGGAGGTCAAGGGGGTTATGGGAAGATCAAGGGGGGTTAGGGTCTCGTGTGGGCCCCATATCCCACATATCCACACATGGGAAGTTGGGTGGTTGTGGGTCCCGCCAACAACTTCCCATGGTATAATTTAACTCCCTTGGTTAACAAAAATAAAATTGTTCACTATTTTATTTATTTCTTCCTTAAACCCCAAAATTAAACTTCTCCTCCCAAGAAAACACATCTACAGTAAAAGTCCTCTTAAGAAAATACCAGCGCTGTGAGTTCATCGGTGTCCTCGGATTTCTGTTCCAAGTATCGGTTCAAAAGATAGGGAAACCCGCTCGTTCGTTCACTGAACGTACCCGAGCTAAACTTCAAAAATTGATTCCGGGCACACTGGGCCTCAGAATCAGGCGCCGTCAGAAACTACGTTCTTGTAAAATCCCAAAGAAAATTAAGAAAAGAATTTCTCTTGAATTTTACAGGTCTTTACATTACTCCCACCTCAGGGATTTACTTCCTCGTAAAGCTTTAACACAAACTAGGGATACAAAAGAAGTACTGAGCATGCATCTGAGCCTCTCGCTCTCATGTGCTCACCTGGAGGTTCCCGTATTGCCAGTGAAAGCGCAACCGAGGAATCGACCTTCCTCGTAGGATCTGCTCCTATCGATCCTCGATCCCCACTGGAACCTCCGTGAAAGTCACCCCATCGCCATCGTCCAGCTCTTCATGGTCGATGATATGCGAAGGGTCGAGCACGTATCTCCTCAGTTGAGATACGTGGAAGTCGTCGTGCACCTGATGCAACTAAGGTGGATGGGTCAAGCGGTAAACCACCTCGCTTACCCAGCCGAGGACCTAGAAAGGTCCGTTGAACCTCAGAGATAACTTGCCGTCTTGGCCACATCTTCGTAAACCTCGTCGAGGTGAGACCCATATAAGGATGTGATCATCATCCTCAAACTCTAGAGGTCTCCAATTCCTGTTAGAACTGAAACTCAAAACGACTGTTGCCACGAGGGTAAGGTTGACCGACTCAAGAGTGATCGGTCGCACCCTCCTGTGCATGAGTTTATCCTGTGCTGCCTGGGGTTTCCTTTTTGCCGACCAAGGATAACCAATCCCGAAGTCATAGTTAAACCACAACCTTTTTTCCTAATACCGTCAATTTGTGTATGAACTGTGATTGCCCAGTCCATACTCAAACCAACGTCATAAGGCCTTGACGCTGCCACCAAGAGATTCCAACTGAAACTCTCGCCTCGAGGGTCTGACCACACCGTCGTTATAAGTGTGATTATCAAGTCTTCTCCAAAGGTATCTACAGACATGAGGGTCATGTCTATGGCTTACCATAAACTCAAGGTCTGGGACAAGATTTGTGAAAGGAAGGAATGATTTATATCGACCTCTGTTACTACAGGAGTTAGTAGTGGATACAGACTGTCCCTTGAATAATTTTTAGATCCATTGGGTCACAATCCTTGACCGAATGCAGCCGCACTCTTCCTCTGCCCTCCAGCTCCCTGAGCCTGGCGGGGACAACTAAGGCGGGCGGTTGTAGCATGTTAAAATGTACACCACCACATGCTGCTCTCCTAGCTCTGCCTCCACATATGCTACTTCGCAGACTCATATCTCTATAAAGCTTCCTCTTCTTGAAACATTTAACATGCCCGAGTCTCTAAGATTGGCGTCAGTTTCTTGTTTCTTACTGCACTGTGCAATCTTCATCTGATCCTGGATGATCTGCACCTTCTTTGCTTACGATCTAAAAGAGCTGCTAAAATTTCTCCTTTGCAGAAAAGAGAAACTCGGTCTCATCCCTTGGATGAACCATTCCCATTGACTAATACAGTCAATCCTGACATGAATAATGTATTCATGCCATGGATGCCGTCGTAAGGCCTCGACGTTACGACCAAGAGATCCAACTATCACTCTCACCTCCAAGGGTCGAGCCACACTATCGACATCAGTGTGAGGTCACTAGGTCTCCTCCAGTAGAAATCTCGAAAGTGAGGGTCAAGTCAACAGTTTTAACCGGGACCACTCAGTATCAACCAAACAAAAGGACAGGAAAGCAAACATCACAAAGATAAGTGTCTTTTTATTATTGCAGCTCATAGTACAAAGACACAAATACAACAACAACATGGAACTAGAAGTACAAGGGATGTATCCACTAGTTCCACTCCTGTCCACCTGATCCCGGAGCTCTACTGCCTTGTCCACTGCTCGGTTGTTGCTCAACACCCGCCACTACTTCTGCCTCGTTGGCTCCTCCAACGCCTGTGGATCGACTGTGCGGGGGGTCAGACAGTGATGTGACAGGTGACCCTTCCTGCCGCATTCATAACACTTCCTTCTCCTCGTACGGCTGGCTCTGGTTCTCTTGGACCTGTACATCATCTGTCTACTTCCCTCAAATGACTCAGATACTGATCAAAAATCCTATGGCAAAGGCAGCATCTCATATACACGCTCGGGGTGTAGAGCTTCTGGCACAAACTCCACCCTGAAGAAGGTCTCGAAGTCTTCCCATGTGAAGGTCATCCCATCGAAAAACTGGAACAAGTGTCTCCACCACCTTCTTGCTGCTGCCTGAAGAAGGCTGGCAGAAAAGATCACCATGAATTCTGCTGGTGTCTCCACTAGCCTGAAGACTCTCACCACAGCCTCCGGCCAATCCTCAGCCGCCTGCGGGTCCATCTATCCCCGGAACCTGGGTTGCCTCTGGCACTGGAACTCGTGCAGCACACTCAAGTGGCGTGCATCGCCTACTGCTGGGGCTGGTGGCATCGGTGTCCCAACATATGGTAGTACCGCTGGTGCCTTAACTGCAAGAGGGCCCTGTACTGGAGCCTCGTCGCTCGGCAGGCTGTCAGTACGCACATCCCTCTGGGCTCTAGCTGGTCATCCGTTAAAAGGCATCCTGAAATAAACAACATGACATGGTCAAATGTTTATACCTGATGAGCTGACCTGGTTTGAGTTGACTTTTAAAAAGTTATGGAAATACACACGCAATCAGTGTTTTCGTGCACAAAGTCGGAAATCAGTTGTCAGGGTCCTGGTGTATGGATACGTCGGCCGCCCGCACCAACACTGGACTCCCTGAACTGAATACCACACTTGGTACCCTTAACACTATTGCTTCACAGAAAGAAAATATCAGAGTTTTAAGTTCTACGGTAGAACCGACTCCTCTGATACCAATTTTTCACGACCCGTCCTCAGGGCCCATGTCATGACTATCCCAAGCCTGCCTTCCACAGGTCAGGGGCTGGAGACTAGCACCAAAGGCGTAAATCCCGATAACTGGGAAGACATTGCCTTTATAAAAGCAAACAAAACACCACAGAGTAAAGAGAAAGTAAAACACTATATACAAAAGGATGTGCTGAAAAGTAAATGGGCCAGAATACAAACCCAACTGAAATACAACTACAACTGAACGAAAGTACAACAGAAAAAAACAACAGCTGGAAGAATGGAAGCGGCTCTTGGGTCGTCCTCCTCGGATCCTACCTGAAGGGTAGGTACAGATGGCGCAACTCCTGGATCGTCCACCATGGATCCTACCTGAAGGGTAGGTACAGATAGCCTCCATAACGCTCTCTCCCGTCAACCTCCTCCGTGTGTTGCCTCATCGTAAAGTCCACCACTGGATACTGACTCATCGTGTGGTCCACCTCTGGGTACTGTCTAGTCCTTGAACACTCGGCCTCCGTCAGCACTGCCCGTCGTCTACAACAAACACAATGAGGTGCAGGCATAGACCATGCAGGGGTGAGTATAACGATACTCAGTAGGGACCCCAAGACCCTCAAGGTCTCACTAAAACCAACAAGGATAACCACAAGGAAGATCTCAACAGATAACCTCTACTTAGATATATGCCCATACATATACCTAAGTTATTAAGTAACCCATCACAATCATGAGGAAACACTAAGATTATGAAATCAACGGATAACCACTACCCGGGTGTATGCCCATACATATACCTAAGTTATCAAGTGACCCATCTCAAACATGAGATATACACAAAGATCATAGAATCAGCTTAAACCAGGATTTTCATTATCGAAACCGTAACTGCTGAAGTGCCCCATCTCTGGAGTGTATAGTGGTCCTGTCACGACTCTGAGGTACTGCTCACTAACCTAAGACTGCTGAGGTACTCCTCCTGTCGAGTACCGCGGGTCAGCCACCCAAACACAGTAGTGTTTTCCGCCGGGGTATGCCACCCAAACACAGTAGTGCACACCCCCTAATAGCCTGTAGAGGTACTCTCCGGACGAGTACCGCGGGTGTGCACTGTCACACAGGTAGTTCTCCTTCCTCCATGGGTCTGCACCCAAACAAAGTAGTGCTCCGTCCATTGGGTTAGTCGACTGACTCCAAGTCGAGTCGGTCAAGCAGTTGTCAGGTCTCAGTCGGCTACACGGTCTCCGTACTCCGCACACTCGTCTTTGGGAGGGTCCGCTCCATGATCTATAGGTCGATACTCCAAGTATCTCAAAGTCTCATGAATAAGTATCTCAAAGTACCGCCTCGTCATAGGGGTCTCAACGCAAAAAACGACACATCAATCGGACGCCCAGTCTGTGAGTTATTAGCCTTTTTGTCCTAGGGGCCAGGTTGGTTTCGTACACGAACCAACCCGGCTGTATCTCAAATATACCCAGAACTCTCAAAGAGTATGCTCATAGGAACCGTTTATCAACGTGATCACCAACACCACTGACGGTTCATCAAACGGACGTCCGGTCTGAAAGTTATCCGCTTTTCTGTTCCAGGGGCCCAGTTGGATTTCGGGTACAATCCAACCCGGGATCTATCCAACTGCATCCAAATCTCGAGTGAATTATTCCAAAAGTTCTGTCTCAACAAGAGGAATCCAACAAAGTCAACGACACGTCAATCGGATGTCCGGAGCTCAAGATATAAGCGTTTCCAATCCGAGGGCCTGGCTGGTTTCGTATCCGAACCAACCCAGCTGAACCCAAATTTCTCCGAAACCTTGAGTGTAATATACCGAAACGACCATCTCGATCCAAGGATCGCATCGCAACTGACGGTGCGTCGATCGGAGGTCCGTAGCCCATGTTATGGGTGTTCAAACGGAAACAATCCGAAATGGGGGGTCTGGGCCTGGCCCGGCCCGAACCGGGTCTACCCGACCCGGGTCCGGGTCCGGCCCATCAGGGCACGGCCCGACCCTGCCCGTCTAGCGCGGTCCGACCCGACCAGAGCGGCCCGGCTGCATGGCCAGCCGCGGCTCGGCCAGCGTGGTTGAGCGGAAGCCGCGGAGTGGGGGGGGGGGGTTGCGCGGCCCCCACGCCGTTGATTGATGTCGGCGGCGGTTTGCGCCGCTGCCGTTCCTCCGGGATCCCGTGCGGCCGCAGGATCCCCCATGCCTCACCGCCACAGCAAGCCACGACAGTTTGCTTTGTTCGGCGGCGCGCTAGGGCGCCGCCGCCTCCTGGAGGCCGGATGGCTCTGGCCGCCGCCGATGGTCGCCAGCGGTGCCATGCCGGCAACCCGCACCTCCAGGGTTTCAGTGGGCCACTGGAGTTGCTCCAGTTGTCCGTTTTCAAATCAGTCTACGCCGGCGTTCATCTCGGGTCTCGAACTTTACTGCGGAAGCTTCAAAATTACCTTGCGGCCCCGTTTTTCATCGCCCATCAATCCGCGTTCAACGTTCAACCAGCGGAGTCTTCGAATCGCCTCTGCGGCCCCGAATACGGCCGCGGTTTCGTTCGGCCTCAACGGCGCGGCGCGACGACACCGCGCATCCTTTCCGTATTTCACCATGATTCCGCACGATGCCGTTGCACCGCGCCGCCTTCTTTAGAGCCGCAACATAATCAACAACAAGGGGGAGGAGGGTCGGCCGTGTTTGTGCGGTCCGACCTCCTCCCGTTATAATTATAGCAAACGACCATCAAATAGAAGTCGACGTATGACATAGAAATATTTCCTGGGCAAAATCAATAAACCTCAACATCAATATGCATGAACGAACGATCTGCGGATCAACCTAGAAATGGTTGGTCTGCGCTCGTCGTTCTTTTCTCAAAAGATAAGAGAACACCAAATAAATTTCCCTTCCTCGAAATTGATGCCGCACATCGTCTAGTCGTGAAAGTCGATCATCATGGTAGTCGAACGTCGGGGTAGTCGGGTGTCACAGAAGAAAGATATCGCTTCCATCAACATCGGAAGAAGAAGGAGAACATTGTTGTTGGCGTCGGTCTCCACGGTCGACATCTCATTCCTTTTCGCGGAAGAGGAAAAAAAAGATTGGAGAAAACATAGTGCGTTCTTCGCCAAGTCGGAAGGCCGTTCTTCGTTTGGAGATGATGTTCTTCAAAAGAGGGAAGAGCTCTCTCCCAAATTCTCTCCCACAACAAAACTCATAAAATAAAATAAGGCCTCTCCTTATTTTATTATTTTTCGATGCATTCAAACTTTTTAAAAAAATTCAAACACTTAGTTAAATTAATTGAAGAGGTTTAATCAATTAATTTAAGATGTGTTTTGGCAAAATTAAAGAGGCGAGAGGGGAGAGTTACACAAGTTAAAGTGGAGTTACAAAAATTTAAGAGGGAAGTGAGTTATGGGAGGTCAAGGGGGTTATGGGAAGATCAAGGGGGGTTTGGGTCTTGTGTGGGCCCCACCTCCCACATATCCACACATGGGATGTTGGGTGGTTGTGGGTCCCACCAACAACTTCCCATGGTAGAATTTAACTCCCTTGGTTAAAAAAAATAAAATTGTTCACAATTTTATTTATTTCTTCCTTAAACCCCAAAATTAAACTTCTCCTCCCAAGAAAACGCACCTACGGTAAAAGTCCTCTTAAGAAAATACAGGCGCTGCAAGTTCATCGGTGTCCTCAGATTTCAGTTTCGAGTACCGGTTCAAAAGATAGAAAAACCCGCTCGTTCGTTCACTGAACGTACCCAAGCTAAACTTCGTAAATTTATTCCGGACACACCGGGCCTCGGAATCAGGTGCCGTCAAAAACAACATTCTTTTAAAATCCCAAAGAAAATTAAGAAAAAAATTTCCCTTGAATTTTACTGGTCTTTACAGAAACCCTGTATGGATCAGCTACGATGGCCTAGTGGGAAACATCTCTATGTGAATCGGATGTCCCATAGTGGGTATCGACTCTGTGCGACCCAACATACCCAAAATACTTTATAGGGAGGAGTACCTCCCTATGGACAAGGTGGGAAGCGGTTCTCTGTGACCTGGCAAGCCCGCTGTGGGTAGTGACTCTATATGACCCATCATACCCATAATACTAATCAGGGATGAGTACAACAACAACCCAAGGTTAGTGTGAAGTTGATCTGTGTGAACCAATAGGCCCACTGTACTCATAGAGGTGGAGCTCTCCAACAGCCCAAGGTGTTCAATTATACGACTGAGGGTCATACTTTCCTTACTCTAGATTATACCTAGTGTGAGCTGTCTTGCTTCATGGTTTTCTTTGTGGATTTATTTGTGGTATTTACTTATTGGTTTGGGGTTCCTACTAAGTATATTGTTACTCACCCTTGCATGGGATTCACCGGCATGTGTTGTGTCTGGTGCAGAAGCCCAACGACTTAGCGAAGTACTTGGTGGCCCAGGACTAGGTGGTGCCCAGTGAGATCAGACAGGTAGGATGTGCTTCTACGGCTTCCTGTAGCTACTCTATACTTACCCATCAGGTGGGTTTTTCTGCGTACAACTTTCCATCGATCTTGTATTTTTTCTTTTTGTAGTTTTCTTTTATTTTTTTTATTCTAAAGCATATACTTTTAGTTGTATATTTACACTCAGTGGCTATTTAGTAGAATGCATGTTCTCTTTTCCAGGTTTCTTGGGACATGTTTGTATGTGCTTATATAAAAGTACTCAAGAAAATGTCTCCCACTTGTAGGTTGATTCCTTCAGTGCTAGTCTCTAACCCATGGCCTTCACGAGGCGGGCTTGGGGGAGTCACGACACGATCCCTAGGGGACGGGTCATGACAATGTGGTATGAGAGGTGGTCGGTTCTACGTCAATGAATGAGTGTCTATTATTTTGTGTTTGGGAAATTTTTTTAAATGTTTTGAGTTTTAATTTTAGATTTGGGGACTCCAGTGTTGGTGTGGTGGCCGATGTATCCAAACAAAAGGACCTTGAATTATTTTTTTCATCTCTATACACAAAGAACATTTATTACAAGCATAATATAAGAATTGAGTGTTTCCTCATGTTTTTATTGAATTAGAGTCAGATAATAAAGTATAAACTATTGACTATGGTACATCTTGATCTGTATCAGGATGCCTCTGTGCAGATAGCCAACTAGGATTCTGATGCATGATCGTGAGGAAAACCCACCAAGCAATGAGGCGGCGGTTCAAGGACTATTTCTATAGATGTCCCTACATGGTGGTGCACAATTTTTACCACCACACGTTGATCATAAGTGACTAATAGAATTACCAGTAAAGGATGCACATAGGATCAACAACATACATGAGTTCCAGAGACCGAGACCTCCTAGGTTCAGGGCGGAGACATATCCTCAATCTGCTGAGGACTGGATGGAGGTGGGGAAATGGGTCTTCTTCTTAGTGAGGATGCCACTCGACCAGATGGAGATCTTAGATATGAGCCTTATTTAGGGCTCGGTAGGGAGATGGTGGATCCAAATGATCCAAACTCATTATGAGTCAACCCTCTCCTGGGCTGATTTCGAGAATTTTTTTTCAGGTGGAGTTTTCCCTGTAACCTTGTGGTCAGTGTGTATACAGGAGCTGGTTCACCTATAGAAAGGAAACATGACAGTGCCTGAGTACTCTAAGAGGTTCATAGACCTCTCCCACTACTCTATGGATATGGTGCAAGACCCTTTCTTTAGGTCCTAGATCTTTGAGAAGGGACTCAGATGGGAGATCAGGGTATCAATGATTTCTCTCAGCATCCCCACTCAAGTTGTAGTGATGGATAAAGACCTTATTGTTGAGAGATTCATCATAGAGATGGAAATGACGGTGGGAGCTTCCACCGGGAGCTAGGATATAGAGTCTTTAGTGGTGAGTAGTAGGAAGCTGACGCAGGGACTGAAGCGGGTCAGATCTTTCAGAGGGTTACCCCAAGACTTAGGGTCAGTAGTGCGTGGCTCCTAGAGTAGAGGGAATAATCAGTGATTTAGGTTGTGCTTCACATATGGAAGGCAGGGACATATGGATCGTGAATTCTAACCCGCCGCACATATGATCAGCAGACGGTTGATGGACCACTAAGGTAGAGATAGAGGATTAATTGACGAGGTTCGCAGGGTGGCATACATGGTAGTGGAGTAGGTCGATCGACAAGTGGTGGATGATAGTTTGAGGTGCTACCACCACCACACTTAGGTGGTCCACCACAGGCTCAAGGAGCCATTAGATAGGGGTGAGATCAGCTTTAGACTGTGGAGGCCTATGACCATGGGGCTTTAAATATGATTAGAGGTATGATATGTGTCTTCTCCACCTTAGCTATAGTCTTTATAGACATGGGTTCTAGTTAATCTTTCCTTTCCATGTACCTCATTCAAGGATTGAATATTCTGGTGAATCTGTTGGCTCGATAATTACGATTAGAGACTCTTAGAGGACGGGATTCGACAATTACACACTGGTGCCGACAGTGTGAGCTTACTTTAGGAGGTGATAGATTCAGCTGAGATCTCATTGTAGCAGTGTCGATGCCTTACGATGTCATCTTGGGCATGAACTGGTTATCCGTAGTTCATTATTAGATTGAATGTATTAGGCACAAAGTGCGATGTTTCCACGAGGATGGGACTATTTTTTCCTTCACCAGAGATAAGGGAACCTTTTCAGCATAGGAAGAAATTTCTCAAAATAGGGTGCAACCAATCAGTCACTAATTATCTAGCCTCAACCTTAGTGTGGTGAAAGAGAGGACTCCAAGATTTCCTATAGTGGTGGATGAGCATGGGGATGTATTTCCTAAGGATGTTATGAGATAACCTCCTCACAGGGAGGTAGAATTCAGCATCGACCTATACCTCAGGATGACACCGATATCCACACCAACATATCGGATGGCTCTTGTGGATCTTTGTGAATTGAGGGTACAATTGGATGACTTCTAGGAGAAAGGATTCGTGAATCCCAACGTTTCACCATGGGATCCCCAATGTTGTTTTCCAAGAAGGCAGACATGAGCTTAAGGCTATGTGTGGACTTCCGACACCTAAACCAGGTGACCGTTAAGAAAAAATATCCACTGAAAAGAATTGATGATTTTTTGACCAGCTGAAGGGAGCAAGGTGGTTCTTAAAGATCGACCTCAGATCAGGCTATCACCATATTTGTGTACGGTATGAGGACATATCAAAGACAAAATCTAGACACCAGTATGGCCACTATGAGTTTTTGGTGATGCCTTTCGGCATGACCAATGCCCCAGTAGTGTTCATGAGACTCATGAACAAGATCTTCCAGCGTTACCTCAATCTTTTTGTGGTGGTCTTCATTGATGAAATCTTTGTGTACTTGGAATCATAAGAAGATCATGCTACACATCTGTGTATAGTCTTGGATACACACTGAGAGAACTAGATTTATGGGAATCTCTTGATGTGCTAGTTCTGGATTTTGGAGGTCCACATTATGGGACATGTCATCTTAGAGGTTGGAGTTGCAGTAGATCCAGCAAAGATAGAGGTAGTGCTTGCTTGGGAGCTAACCAAGAGCGTGACTGAGGTGCAAAGTTTCTTTGGTTTGGATGGATACTACTGGAGGTTTCTACTTGACTTTTATAGAGTATCATCATCCTTAAAAAGGAATGGAAAACCCTTTATGTGGATAGAGAAGTTCCAGCATAGTTTCCAGGAGCTGAGGCAGAGAATGAAATGTTACCCTATCTTGAGACTACTGGAGGAGGGTGTTGGGTATGTAGTTTTTTGTTATGAAACAGGGACCAAACTGGGTTGTGTACTGACGTAGGAGTGAGCAGTGATCGCCTACAGCTCATGACAGTTGAGGTAGCATGAACAAAACTGTGTGAACCATGAACTGGAGTTAGCAGCAATGGCCTTTAATTTGAAGATATAGCGAAACTTATTGATGGGCGAACAGTTTACAGTCTACTCTGACCACAATAGTATCAGGTATATATTCTCACAGAAGGACCTGAAATTGAGGCAACCGTGATGGATGGAGTTCCTCTAGGACTAATACTTTGAGATAGTATATACTCCTAGGAAGGGGAACATAGTGGCAGACACGTTCAGTAGGAGGTATGGTTTACAACTACTGAGTGTGGTGATAGAGTATCTAGTTGTGATAGAGATATCCTTTATGGATGATGATAGAGAAGATTACCTTATATCAATGGCTTTCACTCTTCCACTCTTATAGCAAGTCTGGGAGGCACAATTTGTGGATGTTGAATATGAGGCCTGACATGCTTAGTTATCCTCAGGACATGCTTCTGATGAATTTTCGATAGGTGGGGATCAATTCATCCTTTTCAGATGATGCACTGTTGTACCAGTGACATTGTGGGAGGAGGTGTTGAGGGAGTTCCACCCATCCACTTTAGCAGCACATCCTGTAGTGAAATAGATGTACTAGGACCTCCGACATTAGTACTAGTGTCCATGGATAGATAAAGCAGTGACAGAGTTCTTTTCACGATGCCTCACTTGTCAGCAAGTGAAAGCTGAGCATCAAGTTCTAGTGGTCTTGGCCCAACCACATGAGGTACCAGAGTGGAAATGGGGTGGTATCTCAACTGACTTTGTCATGGTATTACCACACACATCTAGGGGCCGTGATTATATCTGGGTGATCGTTGACTGACTCATCAAGTCAGCTCACTTCCTACCTATCTAGGAGAGGGCATCTGTAACACCTGAGATTTTTATGAGTAATATTTTGTTTTTTATATATCATCAAAAGAATCTTTCACTACACACTTGCTTGTCTTACTTTACACGCAATCGCAACCTTCCTCAATAGCTTGCGTCGTACGCAATACCAAGTTTCACTAAACAACGATATGCTATTAAAATATTATTAAAACTAGCCGTTATGAATAATAATAACCACTTTTTGAAATTTTATAAATTTTATTTTTCAAAATGGACTTCATTTTTGGATTCAAAATACCAAAATTAGCCTAGGGTGAAATTTTGGTATTTTTCTGAAAACTTTCAATTTTTGATGAATAGTGAAACCACTAAGTGGTAGGTCAAAAACTGAATTTTGCATAAAACTTAATTTTACCGCTTCTGTGAATGGAATTTCGAAAATCCAACAGACACGGTTGATATCAGTAAGTAAAATGTGGTTCAATGAGATAAAAATAATTTTTTGGTGAATAGTAACTTTTTACTTTTTTTACCGCGGTTAATAGTAAATAGGGTAACTAAGGGTAAAAATGATATTACTATTACCCTAACACATGTCCTAATTCTATTGGATAAGTTTAATTCGACCAAAAAACAAACTTAGGAATAAAATATGACCATTTAGGCCCACTTGGGTTAGATTAGGACATTTATTATTAATTTATTTAAAGAAGGGTTAAAATAGTTAAAATCAAAGTTTAATAAGTAAATCATTTTTAATATGGGGTTATACATAAGATAAATTCGACTATAAATATTCATTAGAAATATAAAAAGATTTCCTACATAATGGAATTTTATTTGTAATTTTTAGACATTAAATAATTTAATTTATTTATGACACAATGATGATGCAATAATTATCTTATTAATGAAATATTGACATAATTGATGTTATAAACACCAAAATAAATGTAATTTGAGACTTTTTATGAATTCCACTAATTTTATAGGTTACTATGACATATTATTGTTGATTTAATCAACTTGGTTCGAACATATAATTCTGTTATGACTTTCACAAAAATCATATATCAAATAGTGTCAAAATTGACACAAAATAGTTTTTAAATCAAATATTATACTACTAATTGTTATTTTAATCCTAAAAATCTAAGGTTCGGCCAAATGACTTAGATAAGGATATATATATTAATAATAAACAATTTGGGGTTCGTTTGGCATGTTATAGTAAGTGTTTTAACCATATAGTGAAAGAAAACAAAAAGACACGGTAAAAGTTAAATTATTTAACTTAGAGTTAAATCTAATTGATAAGGTTAAAATAATAAACTAAACTTGTCTAAATCCTATTGGTTGATAGGATTTCGACCCATTCCCACTTTAGCTTCGAAATAAGACCCTCTGGAACCATTATAAACCGATTTTGTCTTTAATATAAAATAATATTTTGAGATATTCCTAAGGTGCCCCTCTCCTCCCTTATAAAAGGGCACCTCCTCCCCCTCATCCTCACACCAATTTGAGCACTCAAGCTCGGCCAACCCCTGCCATTGTCTCCTCTACACTTCCCTAGAATAATCCTAGAGGTCCTGGATTTCTTCAAAGACCAATCTTAGTTCCCTAAGTGGAGGATTCAAAGAGGCGTTCCAAAGAAGAGGTAATATCCATTACCGATCTTTTCAATTTATTTCTTCTTTAACTTCTTCTTCTTTAGTTGTTTCATGATAAAGTAATAACATAAGTATTACTTACATACTGATATGTTATTATAAATATGAAACAACCCTAATTCACATTCTATACATCCTACGGAAAAATGAAATCACCGCGCGTGCGTACGTACGGAATACCATCTCCACGCCGTGGTGTAATCTATTTTCCACCATCACCTTACAAGGATGGGTATAATGGTGTAATGAGTAACTATTTATGATTATTATAAAGTAATATTGATACTGAAATAATATACATATACTCCAATACAATTCCACGATCATAGGAACGATATCATCACTCGTGCGTACGTACGGAATACCGTCTCCACGATGTGATGCGACTCGTTCTACATGATCATCATTACATAGTAATTATATAAATGAATTGAATGAATAAATATGATATATGTTACACTAATACCATTCTGGATATAAGGTATCTATAACCTTAAAAGAAGAATAAGAATTTATTCGGCAAAACACTCATAAGAACAAAAGGCAATAAAGACCCGAGTAACAAGTAACAATGAAATATTACTAACAAGAAGCTAAGAATATGACCATATATGATATCATATCAATATGTATGATTCTGGAATAAGTCAATAACATTATTTAAACCATTATACAGGAGCTTCTGACACATACAAATCAAATCGGACCTAAGGTAAGGGAAATATCACAATCCCATTTTTATCCGAGATTGTTTATTCGTAAGTTTTTACTGGGGTGTATTTTATCATCCACATCCATGTTTCCTCAATATGTAATATTTATATCCTTCTACAATAGTTTATATCCAATTTTACCTTTCGGTGGGTTTTTAGTAAAAGATATGAAAGGAATCTTTTGTCGTTTTCCGTACGAGGTACTTTTTGACTTTTCGGACAAAAGTACGAAGAATGTTTTTTTAACTTATATGGCATGAATGGATTTTTAAAACATTATTTCCAAGAAGCTTCCTTTACAAGTTTTCATGTTTATTTTTAATCAACTTCTTTAAGTTTAAAATTGTATGACATGTTAACAAAGGAAAACTGTTTTTGAAGTAGAAAGGATATTTTCCTCAAGAATGAAGTTCAAGTGATTTATCAAAATTATTTTCCATATAAGATGAAAAAGGGTTCTGTTTTTATCCCTATTATTACATGGATTTGATTATGTTGTGATGGAAATATTTTTATGAATTCCTTTATCTTATATGAATTGTTTTATGATGTCATGTTGTTTAAGAATTCCATTTTTATTACATGGGTTACGCTATGATGTATGGTTTATGATTATGTGGCATACATAAGAAAGGATTCATTATAAGATGGGTGGGACCTATATCTCCCTCTAATGCATTGGGTAAAGATTTTATTGTTGTACATCTCATTCCCCTCGCTCTTTGATTTTCATGATCACAATCACTTTCATATGTGTTTAACATTGTGTTTTAAGTGTTTTTTGATAGGCATTTGATTGCCAAAGGTTTGGCCCAAGAAAGCTGGAAAAATGGACTGAATTACAGTCCACCGGCCAACCGGTGTGATAGCATCGGCCAGCCGGTGGACCTGGCAGAGGCATTGCCCACTGCAAGGCTCCACCGGTCAGCCGGTGGCTTGATCACCGGCCAGCCGGTGGCACCCAGACTCAAGGGGTAGCTACTGCCTCCCCACCGGCCAACCGGTGGCCCATCCACCGGTCAGCCGGTGGAGCCCACACTCGAATTCTCCCAATTTCTTCAAACACCGGCCAACTGGTGGGACTGTACCGGCCAACCGGTGGAGCCAGTCAAACTAGCCGTTACAGTTTGACCAGGCTGGCCCACTTGGCTCCCAACGGCTCTTTAAGCCTCTCCAACGGCTCCGAAGGCCCCCAATGGGTTCCATGCCTATAAATAAAGGCCAAGGAAGCCCCAGACACCAACCAGATCATATACCAAGCGCTCGGACATATTGTTGAACATTTGGCGAACCTCCGGCGCTCCACCTTCAAGGATCCTCAAGTGCTCCAATCAATTTTCAATCCAAGGAGCACCTCAAGAAGCTTGGGAGAGCACGCTACATCAACTCCATCATCATTTGGCGCCCAAGGCTTCTCCAATACGGTTTTTATTGTTTTATTTACTTTGAGCTTAAAATTGGGTTTGTGCCTACAAACCCCAAACTTTTCTCATCCCCTCTTTCTTTTGGGTTTCACATCACCATTAAGGTGTGAATAGGTTTCTTCAAGCCTTTCCTTTTAAAAGGCTTGTGTCATAGGTGAGCTAGCCTTCACCCGTTAAAAAGGCTAGTGGGTTCTTACTCAACCATTAAAAGTAAGTGGGTTCTTGCTCAACCAATAAAAGCAAGCTGTAATAGGTCCTAGTGCTACCTCAAAGCCTAGTGGGTTTCTTGCTTAAACCATTGAAAAGCAAGCGGTAGAATCTCTCAACGGTTGAGTTGGGAGCGGAGACGTAGGCCGGGTTTTTGGCCGAACTCCGTTATCAATTTCTTGTGTGATTGCCTCTTTATTTCCGCTGCACTTTACTTTGATTTTTAATTTTTTAATCAATTTTTTAAAAAGGCAATTCACCCCCCCTCTTGCCATCTTTTCCCTTTTTCTTCCGACCCAACAATTGGTATCAGAGGACGTATTTGAATAATTCCCTAAAAGGTTTCGAATTCAAAGATCCATTGTGATGGCATCTACCTCTTTCGCCCCCGAGGGCTACTCATTGGGTCGGGCTCCATTTTTTGATGGAACCGACTATAATTATTGGAAAACCCGCATGACCACTTTTTTAAGAAGCATAGGATATCCCATATATAAAATTGTCATGCAAGGTTTTACTTTGTCTTCCCCCGACGAATCCAAATGGACCCCCGCCGATATTAGAAACTTTGAGCTTGATGGCAAAGCCATGAACGCTCTACATTGCGGCCTTGACCGAAATGAGTTCAACCGAGTTTCCACTTGCACCTCATCTCATGAAATTTGGAAACTATTGGAAGTGACCCATGAGGGCACTAACAAAGTTAAGGATACTCGGTTAGACATGTATAGACAAGATTTTGAATCTTTTTCCATGCATCCAAATGAGTCCATTTCTGAAATGTTTACACGCTTCACTGACGTTTGCAATGGTAGAAAATCTCTTGGTGATGATGTTTCAGCTGAAGCAATGGTCAAAAAGATCTTATGGGTCCTTCCGAGCTCATGGGCACCAAAGGTGACGGCGATCCAAGAAGCTAAGGACGTCAAAAATATGCCGGTAGAGGAGCTCATCGGATCTCTCATGACTTATGAGATCACGATGAGGAGGCAAGCTCAAAAGGAGGGCACACCAATCAAGACACCTAAGAACATTGCCCTCAAGGTACAAAAGAAAGTAAGCTCCTTCTCATCTTCTTCCTCATCTCCTTCCTCATCTTCCTCATCATCAAGCGGCGACTTGGAAATGGAGAATCTCGCCCGCCAAATGCACAAATTTATGAAGAAGCACAAGAAAAAGAAATCCCGCAAGCATCGAAAGCAAGAACCCGACAAAAGATCCGAGCCCAAGGTAAAATGCTACGGGTGCGGCGAAAAGGGCCATTACAAGCCCGATTGCCCACTCAACAAGAAACGGGCTAAGGAAAAAGGAAAGAAAAAGGTCCTCAAGGCGACATGGAGTGACACCTCCTCATCATCCTCCTCCTCCTCCTCCTCGAGCGACCAAGGTACAAAATGCCTAATGGCATGTAATGAGGTAACATCTTCCGACTCCTCCTCTTGCTCTTCAAATTCAAATTCTTTAAATCATCTTTCTTATGAGGATCTCCAATATGCTAGAGATCAATTAGAAAATGGTTTTCATGAGCTTTCGTCAAAATTTGTTTCTTTAAAAAAGTCTTTCAAAAAACTCTTCTCCGAAAAAGAACAACTTCTCAAAGAGAAGGAGGAGATGTCCCTTAAAATCCAAAATTTTCCAAATGTTGATTCCATGGAATCAACCATCAAAGACCTAAGGGAGACCCTAGCTAAGTTCACCCAAGGGGAACAAAATTTGAACAATCTCCTAGGTTCCCAACAAATTTCTAGGACCACTCAAGGACTTGGCTATACCAACCAAGCCTCCTCCTCCCATGCACCCACTGTTTTTGTAAGGGGGAGCTCTAGCTATAAATTTTGCAATTATTGTAAAAAACCCGGGCACCTTATTTATGAATGTAATTGTAAAAACGCCCGGTACGGTCAACCCAAATCTTTTTACTTTTCGGACGAATTTTATAGGAGAAGGCCCGCCATGAAACAAGTTTGGATTGAAAAATCCCTTCTTGCAAGTCTCTCCGGGCCAAAATTTATTTCCTTTCCCCGGTGATTCATTGTTTTTATTTAGGGGGAGAACTTTCTAAATTGTTTTCAAACTTTGTTTCAAAACTCTCAATTTCAAAAATTTCATTTGGTTTCAAATTTCAAATTTCATTTGGTTTTTGATTCAAAACTTTCAATTCAAACTGTTTTTCAATCTTTCAAATTCCAAAATTTCAATTGGTTTTAAAATCTCTATTTTCCCTCAATCAAGTTTTATGCCCCACGCTATTTTGATAATCACAAAGGGGGAGAAATTTCTTGATTGATTGGGGGAGAATCCTTTTCATCTTACTTAGCATTTCCTTTCAATTTCAGTATTTTACTTTGATTGTTTCAGTGATTGTGATCATCAAAATAGGGGGAGATTGTTGTACATCTCGTTCCCCTCGCTCTTTGATTTTCATGATCACAATCACTTTCATATGTGTTTAACATTGTGTTTTAAGTGTTTTTTGATAGGCATTTGATTGCCAAAGGTTTGGCCCAAGAAAGCTGGAAAAATGGACTGAATTACAGTCCACCGGCCAACCGGTGGACCTGGCAGAGGCATTGCCCACTGCCAGGCTCCACCGGTCAGCCGGTGGCTTGATCACCGGCCAGCCGGTGGCACCCAGACTCAAGGGGTAGCTACTGCCTCCCCACCGGCCAACCGGTGGCCCATCCACCGGTCAGCCGGTGGAGCCCACACTCGAATTCTCCCAATTTCTTCAATCACCGGCCAACCGGTGGGACTGTACCGGCCAGCCGGTGGAGCCAGTCAAACTAGCCGTTACAGTTTGACCAGGCTGGCCCACTTGGCTCCCAACGGCTCTTTAAGCCTCTCCAACGGCTCCGAAGGCCCCCAATGGGTTCCATGCCTATAAATAAAGGCCAAGGAAGCCCCGGACACCAACCGGATCATATACCAAGCGCTCGGACATATTGTTGAACATTTGGCGAACCTCCGGCGCTCCACCTTCAAGGATCCTCAAGTGCTCCAATCAATTTCCAATCCAAGGAGCACCTCAAGAAGCTTGGGAGAGCACGCTACATCAACTCCATCATCATTTGGCGCCCAAGGCTTCTCCAATATGGTTTTTATTGTTTTATTTACTTTGAGCTTAAAATTGGGTTTGTGCCTACAAACCCCAAACTTTTCTCATCCCCTCTTTCTTTTGGGTTTCACATCACCATTAAGGTGTGAATAGGTTTCTTCAAGCCTTTCCTTTTAAAAGGCTTGTGTCATAGGTGAGCTAGCCTTCACCCGTTAAAAAGGCTAGTGGGTTCTTACTCAACCATTAAAAGTAAGTGGGTTCTTGCTCAACCAATAAAAGAAAGCTGTAATAGGTCCTAGTGCTACCTCAAAGCCTAGTGGGTTTCTTGCTTAAACCATTGAAAAGCAAGCGGTAGAATCTCTCAACGGTTGAGTTGGGAGCGTAGACGTAGGCCGGGTTTTTGGCCGAACTCCGTTATCAATTTCTTGTGTGATTGCCTCTTTATTTCCGCTGCACTTTACTTTGATTTTTAATTTGTTAATCAATTTTTTAAAAAGGCAATTCACCCCCCCTCTTGCCATCTTTTCCCTTTTTCTTCCGACCCAACATTTATATCTCATGAGATAGACATGGATGGAATGGTAGGTTATACCGGTTCAGTGAAACAGGACTTGAATGAGGGTGACTCGGTTCAGAAAGGGACTTTGTCCACTAAGATAGTCTTGGAAATGAGTCATGACTAACAAGAAATGATTTTCCATGATTATGTGTGCATGCCACAAAGTTTCAAGTTTCATGTTATGATTATGGGGATCTCATTTTCACTTCTATGATTTGTTCCATGTTAAGATATTATGATCTCTTTTGCAGGTTATGATTTTCAAAAAGATATGATATGATTTTTATTTCCTTTATTTGCCCTTGCTGAGAATTTGAGCTCACCCTTTTATGTTTTCTTTTCCCCAGGTCAGGAAGATGGATATTAAGTAGAATATGCTAAAAGGGACCCTAGATATGATGAAATAAATGGGAGACACTGTAGAAGATTTATGAACCAGTTGTTTATGTTTCCCAGTTTCTAATGACACTATACCTATACGGTCCTTTGTGGTTTTGTCATATGTTGTAATAAGTGTTCTTCAATTTTGATGTATTAACAATGTATGTAAAGTATGGGTCGTTATAGTTGGTATCAGAGGAATGGTATAGTCAACCTTTGGAAACTAGGATGTGAAAGCCTTAGTAAGAACCCTAAGGATAAGTCTAAGAATAGAACACAATCTTAGTGTTTTAGAAATGGCCATGAATAACCTAGGATAAGACCTTAAGCATGAAAATTTTATCCTTGATTATGTGGTTTTCCTATTATAATTAGTGTTTCTCACACTATTCTTCTTGGTTTTAGTCAATGGCTGGAACCCAAAGGAACCGTGTTAATGCAGAATGCGATGGGCAATGCAATGATTGTCCCCATGAGCAACCAAACGATATGGGAGCTGGAATGCAAAATCTTGTAGCCATGCTCACACAACTTTCTCAAGCTATGAATCATGCAGGACTTCCAAACGAACAAAGGAAGGAGCAACATTCTGTTGAATCCTTCATGAGGCAGCGTCCACCTTCTTTCAGCGGGTCTACTGATCCATTGGTTTCTGAACAATGGATTAGTACTACTGAAAAGATATTTTCAGTTCTTCAATGTTCTGAACATGATAAAGTCATCCTAGCAGTGTATCGTTTGGAAGGAGATGCTGATCAATGTTGGAATCTTATTAAGAATACGAGGCAAAGGGATGAAATTGAGTCTATGGAATGGGACGAGTTCAAGAACTTATTTTTCAATAAGTACTTCCCTCGTATTCTCCGAACAAAGATGGAGAAAGAGTTTCTTGAACTGAAGCAAAGGGATAATGAATCTGTTGGTACCTATGAAGTAAATTTTACAAGACTTGCAAGGTACGCTTCTGGTATTATTATCCAACCTGAGAGTAAGATCGATCGATTCTTTAGTGTCTTAAAACCAAGTCTTCGAAGGGCGTTAGCCATAAGGGACTTCAATAGCTATGAGGAAATCGTTCGATGTGCTCTCAAAGTCGAGATGGAGATTGGAGTAACCCATCAGTCACATGGGTTTGATAAGAAGAGGAAGATGGAATTCAAAGGAAAATATAAAGAGCACACTGAAAAGAAGATGAGCTTTCCCTTATGCTCAAAGTGTGGAAAGAAACATGGATGGAGTTGTCTTAAAGGGACAAGTAAATGTTTTAAATGTGGAAAGGAAGGTCATCGGGCATTTGAATGCCGCGATAATGGGAAGAAGATGTCAAATGATGCAAACAAAGGAAGGGATACACAGAATGAACCTACTACACTTCAATGTTTCAAGTGCAAAGAGATGGGGCATTATGCCAATCAATGCCCAAATCCAAGGGTTGATGATGATGGTCGACGTCAACAAAATCTTAAGGCTAAAGACAAAGGAACGTCACATGAAATTTCTATCAACGATGTGGAGTACGATAACGAAGTGGTGAAAGGTACACTTACCATCCACTCTAAAGTAGAAAATGTTTTATTTGATTCTGGATCCACCCACTCTTTTATTTTTGAAAAATTTTCTAAGGGTATCACCATATTACCTCAACAATTAGATGTTGAGTTAGCTGTGACAACACCTAATGGCACAACAGTCGCATCAAAAGTTTATAATTCTTCTCCGATCAAAGTTTGTGGGAAAGTGTTTCCTGAAAATCTTGTGATCCTTCCTTTAGTGGAATTTGATGTGATTCTTGTCATGGATTGGCTTTCTCTACATGGAGCTCATATCAATTGCCAAAGAAGGGAAGTCAAATTTCATATTCCAGATCAATCTACGATCGTCTATCAATGCAAGGATGAACATAACCTTCCAGTGGAAATTTCTTCCATCTTATGGGTATTGATTCCACTAAATTAAGGTTATTTATCTCAAATGGTTGGTGAGAAACTCACAATTAAGAATATTCCCATTGTACGGGAGTTTGATGATGTCTTTCCGGAGGAATTACCGGGTCTTCCACCAAATCGTGAAGTTGAGTTTTCAATAGAACTCGTACCGGGCGCTTTACCAATTTCAAAGAAACCTTATAGAATGGCCCCAATTGAGTTGCAGGAATTGAAGAAGCAACTCCAAGAGAATCTTGATAAGGGATTCATACGCCCTAGTGCGTCACCTTGGGGAGCACCTGTTCTATTTGTTAAGAAGAAAGATGGATCAATGAGACTCTGCATTGATTATCGAGAACTTAACAAGATCACTATCAAGAACAAATATCCTCTCCCACGCATTGATGACTTATTTGACCAACTACGCGGAGCTCAATACTTTTCCAAGATTGATCTTCGTTCAGTGTATCATCAATTAAGGGTCAAAAGGGAGGATATACCAAAGATGACTTTCCGTACAAGGTATGGACACTATGAATTTATAGTGATGCCATTTGGTCTTACTAATGCCCCTGCTATCTTCATGGATCTAATGAATAGAGTCTTTAGAGACTATCTTGATCAATTTGTGGTAGTCTTTATAGACGATATTCTTGTCTATTCAAAGAGAAAGGAAGAGCATGAAGATCACTTGAGAATTATATTGAAGACCCTGAGAAAGGAGAAGCTTTATGCCAAATTTACCAAGTGTGAATTTTGGCTTCAAAAAGTTGCATTTTTCGGTCACATAATCTCAAAAGAGGGGATATCTGTGGATCCAGCAAAAACAGTGGTTATCGAAAGATGGTCAAGACGAACAACAGTAATTGAGATCCGAAGTTTTCTTGGTTTGGCTGGATATTATTGACGTTTTGTAAAATATTTTTCACGATTATCTAATCCACTCACCAAGTTGACTCGGAAAGGAGTTAAGTTTGTTTGGATAGAGGAATGTGAAGAGAATTTCAAGGATTTGAAAAGAAGGTTATCCAGTGCACCTGTGCTCACACTGCCTTGTAGTGGAGAAAGGTTTGTGATCTACAGTGATGCATCCAAGAAGGGATTGGGGTGTGTTCTTATGCAAAATGATATGGTGATAGCTTATGCCTCACGACAGTTGAAAATCCATGAGCAAAATTACCCAACACATGATTTGGAGTTGGCTGCGGTAATCTTTGCATTAAAGATTTGGAGGCATTACCTTTATGGTGAAAGGTGTGATATTTATACTGATCATAAAAGTTTAAAGTATATTTTCACACAAAAGGAGTTGAATATGCGTCAAAGAAGATGGTTGGAGCTGATTAAGGATTACGACTGCTCAATCCATTACCACCCTGGGAAAGCAAACAAGGTGGCAGATGCATTAAGTCGACAAGACCATGCTAGTTTATCCATGATGAGGATCACAAAAGATCCAATATTTATGGATTTACAAAGGATGGATCTTGGAATTATAATGGAAGGGGAAAAATCTTATCTTTCTCAAATGAATGTTCAACCATATATACATGTGAAGATTAAAGAGGCACAGAAAGAAGATGTCGAGTTACAAAAGAAGGTGAGAAATGTTCCTGAATTCAACCTTGATTGTGATGGGATAATAAAGTTCAGGAATCGGGTTTGTGTTCCTCCCATCCCCGAATTAAAGAAGGAGCTGCTGGATGAGGCTCATAGTTCATCATTCTCTATTCATCCTGGAAGCACGAAGATGTATAGGGACCTGAAAGAGTACTTCTGGTGGGATGGCATGAAAAGAGATGTTGCTGAATATGTCTCTCGATGCTTGGTTTGTCAACAAGTTAAAGCTGAGAGACAGAAGTGTAAGGGGATGTTACAACCATTACCCATACCCGAATGGAAATGGGAAAACATCACTATGGACTTTGTCACAGGACTTCCTAAAACATCCAAAGGCAATAATGCTATTTGGGTCATAGTTGATCGTCTTACAAAGTCTGCACACTTCATTCCTATTAGAGAGGATTTCTCTCTAGATCAGCTTTCCAGGATATATGTAAAGGAAGTGGTAAGATTTCATGGAGTACCGCTTTCTATTATATCTGATCGGGATCCGAGATTTACCTCAAAGTTCTGGCAAAGTCTTCAGCATACTCTGGATACAGAGTTGAGTTTCAGCACTGCTTATCATCCCCAGACAGACGGTCAGTCTGAGAGAACAATTCAAACCCTAGAAGATATGTTGAGAGCTTGCTGTATGGATTTCAAAGGAGGTTGGGATCAACACCTACCTTTGGTGGAATTTTCTTATAATAATATCTTTCACTCCAGTATTCATATGGCTCCTTATGAAGCTCTCTATGGAAAGAAATGCAGGACTCCAACTTGATGGGATGAAGTTGCGGAAAGAAAGCTATTAGGACCTGATCTCGTTGATGAAATGGCAGAAAAGGTCAGATCTATTCAACAACACATAAGAGCAGCTCAGAGTCGACATAAAAGTTATGCCGACAACCGAAGAAAAGACCTAGAGTTTGAAGTGGGTGATAAAGTGTTCTTACGAATATCTCCCTGGAATAGGGTTATGAGATTTGGAAAGAAGGGGAAGTTGAGCCCTAGATATATCGGTCCTTTCGAAATACTGGATCGTGTTGGAAAGGTAGCTTACCGATTGGCGCTTCCACCGAATCTCTCTCAAGTTCACGATGTGTTCCATGTATCTCCCCTGAGAAAGTACATACCTGATCCTTCACATGTACTCAGCTCAGAAGTTGTACCGCTGGAGCAAGATCTTTCTTATGAAGAACAACCGATAGAGATTCTGGATCGTAGCGAAAAAGTCCTACGAAACAAGACCACTCGATTGGTGAAAGTTTTATGGAGGAACCACCAACTTGAAGAAGCTACATGGGAGCTTGAGGATATGATGAGGGAGAAGTATCCTCATCTGTTTGTTATAAAGTGACGAATTTCGAGGGCGAAATTATTTTTAAGGGGGGTAGAATGTAACACCTGAGATTTTTATGAGTAATATTTTATTTTTTATATATCATCAAAAGAATCTTTCACTACACACTTTCTTGGCTTACTTTACACGCAATTGCGACCTTCCTCGATAGCTTGCGTCGTACGCAATACCGAGTTTCACTAAACAACGATATGCTATTAAAATATTATTAAAACTAGCCATTATGAATAGTAATAACCACTTTTTGAAATTTTATAAATTTTATTTTTCAAAATGGACTTCATTTTTGGATTCGGAATACCGAAATTAGTCTAGGGTGAAATTTTGGTATTTTTCTGAAAACTTTCAATTTTTGATGAATAGTGAAACCACTAAGTGGTAGGTTAAAAACTGAATTTTGCATAAAACTTAATTTTACCGCTTCTGTGAATGGAATTTCGAAAATCCGACAGACACGGTTGATATCAGTAAGTAAAATGTGGTTCAATGAGATAAAAATAATTTTTTGGTGAATAGTAACTTTTTACTTTTTTTACCGCGGTTAATAGTAAATAGGGTAACTAAGGGTAAAAATGATATTACTATTACCCTAACACATGTCCTAATTCTATTGGATATGTTTAATTCGACCAAAAAACAAACTTAGGAATAAAATATGACCATTTAGGCCCACTTGGGTTAGATTAGGACATTTATTATTAATTTATTTAAAGAAGGGTTAAAATAGTTAAAATCAAAGTTTAATAAGTAAATAATTTTTAATATGGGGTTATACATAAGATAAATTCGACTATAAATATTCATTAGAAAGCTAAAAAGATTTCTTACATAATGGCATTTTCTTTGTAATTTTTAGACATTAAATAATTTAATTTATGACACAATGATGATGCAGTAATTATCTTATTAATGAAATATTGACATAATTGATGTTATAAACACCAAAATAAATGTAATTTGAGACTTTTTATGAATTAAAATAATTTTCTAGGTTACTATGATATATTAGTGTTGATGTAATCAACTTGGTTCGAACATATAATTCTGTTATGACTTTCACAAAAATCATATATCAAATAGTGTCAAAATTGACACAAAATAGTTTTTAAATCAAATATTATATTAATAATTGTTATTTTATTCCTAAAAATCTAAAGTTCGGCCAAATGACTTAGATAAGGATATATATATTAATAATAAACAATTTGGGGTTCGTTTGGCATGTTATAGTAAGTGTTTTAACCATATAGTGAAAGAAAACAAAAAGACACGGTAAAAGTTAAATTATTTAACTTAGAGTTAAATCTAATTGATAAGGTTAAAATAATACCCTAAACTTGTCTAAATCCTATTGGTTGATAGGATTTCGACCCATCCCCACTTTATCTTCGAAATAAGACCCTTTGGAACCATTATAAACTGATTTTGACTTTAATATAAAATAATATTTTGAGATATTCCTAAGGTGCCCCTCTCCTCCATTATAAAAGGGCACCTCCTCCCCCTCCTCCTCACACCAATCTGAGCACTAAAGCTCGGCCGAACCCTGCCATTGTCTCCTATACACTTCCCTAGAATAATCCTAGAGGTCCTGGATTTCTTCAAAAGACCAATCTTAGTTCCCTAAGTGGAGGATTCAAAGAGGCGTTCCAAAGAAGAGGTAATATCCATTACCGATCTTTTCAATTTCTTTCTTCTTCAACTTCTTCTTCTTTAGTTATTTCATGATAAAGTTATAACATCAGTATTCCTTACATACTGATATGTTATTATAAATATGAAACAACCCTAATTCACCTTCTATCCATCCTACGGAAAAATGAAATAACCGCGCGTGCGTACGTACGGAATACCGTCTCCACGTCGTGGTGTAATCTACTTTCCACCATCACCTTACAAGGATGGGTATAATGGTGTAATGAGTAACTATTTATGATTATTATAAAGTAATATTGATACTGAAATAATATACATATACTCCAATACAATTCCACGATCATAGGAACGATATCATCACTCGTGCGTACGTACGGAATACCGTCTCCACGATGTGATGCGACTCATTCTACATGATCATCATTACAGAGTAATTATATAAATGAATTGAATGAATAAATATGATATATGTTACACTAATACCATTCTGGATATAAGGTATCTATAACCTTAAAAGAAGAATAAGAATTTTTTCGGCAAAACACGCATAAGAACAAAAGGCAATAAAGACCCGAGTAACAAGTAACAATGAAATATTACTAACAAGAAGCTAGAAATATGACCATATATGATATCATATCAATATGTATGATTATTGAATAAGTCAATAACATTATTTAAACCATTATACAGGTGCTTCGGACACATACAAAGCAAATCGGACCTAAGGTAAGGGAAATATCACAATCTCATTTCTATCCGAGATTGTTTATTCGTAAGTTTTTACTGGGGTGTATTTTATCATCCACATCCATGTTTCCTCAATATGTAATATTTATATCCTTCTACAATAGTTTATATCCAATTTTACCTTTCCGTGGGTTTTTAGTAAAAGATATGAAAGGAATCTTTTGTCGTTTTCCGTACTAGGTACTTTTTGACTTTTCGGACAAAAGTACAAAGAATGTTTTTTTAACTTATACGACATGAATGGATTTTTAAAACATTATTTCCAAGAAGATTCCTTTACAAGTTTTCATGTTTATTTTTAATCAACTTCTTTAAGTTTAAAATTGTATGACATGTTAACAAAGGAAAAGTGTTTTTGAAGTAGAAAGGATATTTTCTTCAAGAATGAAGTTCAAGTGTTTTATCAAAATTATTTTCCATCTAAGATGATAAAGGGTTCTGTTTTTATCCCTATTATTACATGGATTTGATTATGTTGTGATGGAAATATTTTTATGAATTCCTTTATCTTATATGAATTGTTTTATGATGTCATGTTGTTTAAGAATTCCATTTTTATTACATGGGTTACGCAATGATGTATGGTTTATGATTACGTGGCACACATAAGAAAGGATTCATTATAAGATGGGTGGGACCTATATCTCCCTCAAATGCATTGGGTAAAGATTTTATATCTCATGAGATAGACATGGCTGGAACGGTAGGTTATACCGGTTCAGTGAAACAGGACTGGAACGAGGGTGACTCGGTTCAGAAAGGGACTTTGTCTACTAAGATAGTCTTGGCAATGAGTCATGACTAACAAGAAATGATTTTCCATGATTATGTGTGCATGCCACAAAGATTCAAGTTTCATGTTATGATTATGGGGATCTCATTTTCACTTCTATGATTTGTTCCATGTTAAGATATTATGATCTCTTTTGCAGGTTATGATTTTCAAAAAGATATGATATGATTTTTATTTCCTTTATTTGCCCTTGCTGAGCATTTGAGCTCAACCTTTTATGTTTTCTTTTCCCCAGGTCATGAAGATGGATATTAAGTAGAATATGCTAAAAGGGACCCTAGATATGATGAAATAAATGGGAGACACTGTAGAAGATTTACGAACCAGTTTTTTATGTTTCCCAGTTTCTAAAGACACTATACCTATACGGTCCTTTGTGGTTTTGTCATATGTTGTAATAAGTGTGCTTCAATATTGAAGTATTAACAATTTATGTAAAGTATGGGTCGTTATAGCATCAGTAGAGGGATTGGGACGCCTCCATGTTTAGGAGATATTGCGACTATACGGGGTGCCTTAGACAATCATCTAAGACCATGAAACTCTCTTTACATCCTAGCTATGAAATGGATTATAGGAGGTGTTCATGACTCAACTTCACTTGAGCACAACCTTTCACCCTCAAACAGATGGTTAGATGGAGCAAACCATGCAAACCTTGGTAGAAAAGCTTCTTTCTTGCGTCCTTGATTTTGGTTATATTTGGGAGGACCACCTACCACTGGTAGAGTTTTCATACAATAAAATCTTTCACTCCACCATTGGAATGATACATTTTAGGCCTTCTATGAGTGGCCATGAAGATCACCTCTATGCAAGATGACCCAGGGGAGTCAGCACTCATGGGTCTAGAGTTGGTACAGGATACCAAAAAGAAGGTGAAGATCACCCAAGAGCGGATGAGGACTGTGCATAGCAGGAAGAAATCCTATGTTGATAGGAGATAGAGACCCTTGGAGTTTGAAGAGGTCGAATATGTGTTCCTTTGGGTCTCACCCTGATGGGATTTGCAGAAATTTGGTCGGTGTGGGAAGTTATCTCCAAGGTTCATTAGACCTTTTTAGATTCTTAGCATAGTTCGTGAGGTGGAGTACCGCCTAGCTCTTCCCACAAAGATACAACAGGTGAACAATGTTTTTCACATGTTGCAACTAAGGAGGTACGTGTATGATCCATCACACGTCATAAAATGAGGTGATATAGATATTGATGATGGGGAGACATTTGCAGAGTTCCTAGTAGAGATATAAGATCGATAGGAGGAGGTCCCATAAATTATGTGTAATTTGTTTTTAAAATTATATGGAATTATTTCGAGACCAGACACTCTGGAAAAAACTTGATTCCAAGGCCTGGTGAGCCCGAAATAGAATTTTTCACTTTTTTTTAGTTCACTTAAATAAATGTGTGATTGAGTTTTTAAAACTTTTAAACTGGTGTTCGGATAAAAAATCCAAGGGAAAAATTGAACATAGAATGATAGGATTCACAAAGAAAGAATTTGACTTTGACTAACAAGGGTTGACCAAAAATTTTAATTTTTACAATTTTCAAAAAAAAAAGTATTTTATTTTTTTCCTAACTGTAAAGCGGTGACACGGCGGCACTATAGTGCAACAAAAAAGTGAAGACAATTCATATTAAATGAATCTCATTAATGGATCGTAAATGTGCAGGGTAAGGATACATTAAATGAAATGTAACGAACACATTGTTTCATAAATGAAATAGTGTAATGACGTGATGACGCAACGTAACAGAACCACTGCGACATGTTTTTCTTTTTATGGAATAATGCTTTGGAGAAATGGGATCAAATCATGGCTTTCCTCTGATGAACCTATGAGAATATTTATCTCTAATTACCAACAAAGAACACCAGTGGATTGATACTGACTTTGACACATCTCGAAGAATTGGAACATAAAGCGGTGAATGCCAACAAAACTTGAATCCTTGTAGAAGGACCGCTTCAACGAAGAAAACCTTTGAGGTAGGGGTTTATTTTTATTCCAAGTTTACCATCCTTTATTATGAACCGATGACCGCAGATTAACCCATGAATATTTTGATCCATATATTGTTCATTCTTGTGGGAGGGTGTTTTTGTTAGGTTTTGTATACTGGGATTAATTATTTGTTGATAGAACCGCAACCCAAACCTTCTAATGTTTAAAACTCTAAAGCGGAGGGCGCGGGCTGACAAGAAAAGGGCCAAAGCCCCTCCTCCTTGTGGTTTCTTCATAAACAAAACTTCTAATTCTTGATAAGAAGGTTTTGAGGCCTTTCCAGGGAAGACAACACCCCACAGAGGTCGGAGGTGCAGACAATGTAGAGAACATACCACTGGAGCAAACCCGGTGGTCCGCAAAATAACCCAATGGTGCATTGGTGCCGGCAATGGTTGCAGGCGGGTGGTGGTGCACCACGACAGCGCACCTGAGGCAGAAACCACAACCGGCTTGGTCCGTGGTGAAGCATAAGAAGCTACTGGCTGGGACAACGTCTGGTGGAGGGATGTAACCCATTTCTGTGGCTATAGCTTCACGTAGAACGCGGTCCCTTGATAATGTGTGGAACCCGGGCAGCCGTGTTAGACCGGCCGCATGAAATCACCTCGAACATGTTATGCATCTAGGATGAAGAGAGCAAATTTTTCAAGGGAGGACGAGGCATGGCCGACCTACGCCCAACTGGCCTAACCCAACCCATTGGTCTGGGTGGATGAGATTGGATCGCCGGGTGACCTGGTGGGCTGGACCCCTGACCGAACCGGGATGAGTCCAATGAGCCCCAATGGGCCTGGTTCACTAGCCAAGCCAGAATGGGGTGACCCAGAACCAAAACAGGTCAGTTTGGGTAACTTAAACTAAACCAGGGCATGTGGGGACCCCAGGCTGGGTTGTTCGGGTCAGTCAGATCGGGTCAGACCCGACCCAAACACAACCAGTCCCTATTTAATAAAACTTCAATAACTTAAAAACATGGAATTTTGTTGAAGAGACGTTTGTGATTTTTTAAGCCTCATGACGAGGAATATATTTTGTAATACTATAAGGAGGATTTTAGGGAATTTTATATAGGAAGAATGACTTGGGAAGTTGTTCTATCAGAATCAAGTGCACTATGTGCGGAAACCCTATGATTGGCTGAGACCTGAAGACTGCTGACAAGAGACCCTATGTGGATATTCTATGATGGCCCACTGGGAAGCAGCTCTCTATGAACCTATAGGACCATGGTGGGGAGTGACTTTTTTTGACCCGACAGACCCATGATACTCTATGGGGAGGAGTAGGTCAGTATGGACAAGGTGTGAAGTGGCTTTGTGTGACCCGGTAGGCCCACGACTAGGAGAGGCTCTGTATGACCCAACATACCCATGGTAATCATCCGGGATGAGTACCACAATAGCCCATGGTTAGTGGTAAGTGGATCTATTTGACTTGTAAGGCCCACTGTACTCATTGAGGGGGATTTCTCCAGCATCCCAAGTTGTTCGATGATACGACTGATGGCCATACTTCCCTTACTCTAGATTATACCTGGTGTGAGCTGTCTTGTGTTATGGTTTTCTTTGTGGATTTCTTTATGGTCTTTACTTATTGGATTGGGTTCTCTAATGAGAATATTGTTACTCATACCTTCATGGGCTTCACCCGCATGTGTTGTGTCTGGTGTAGACGATCGATGGGTTGGTGGAGGACTTGGTGGACCAGGACCAGGTGGTGCCCAGTGATATCAGGCAGGCAGGACGTGCATATAACACTTTCTTAAGCTACTTTGTACTTACCCATTAGGTGGAGTTTTTAGTATATGGATTTCCATAAATCTTGTACTTGTTCTTGTTGCAGTTGTCTTTTGTTGGGTTGTTATTTTGGCCTATTTACTTTCAGTTGTACCTTTACACTCAGTGGTTATTTAGTAGCATGCATGTTCTCTTTTCTAGTTTTCTTGGGACGAAGTTGTATGTGTGTGTGTATATGTACTCAAGAAGATGTGATTGACTACCCCAAGTTGGGGTACTTTAAATTATCAATAAACTTTAACTCAAGTTTTTAGTATGACTTAAATTAGTTAACTTCAATAGCTGACTAGCTAACAAGAACATAGTGTAATGAAAAGGAAAAAAAATGAGAAAATTATTATCTAGGATTTTAGGATTGGGGATTCCACTAAACAAATCTAAGAGCTATGAGCTAATGTAGTTTTTAAGTTACACCTATCTAAAACTCTTCAAATAACTTGTAGGGCCCATGTATGGGTTATGAGAAGGGGAATATGGATCCTTTCTACTAGAATATCCATGTGACAGGATATTCCAAAACCAATGGTAAGGGATATTAGGATTTCATAAAATAGTGGGAGATTAATAAATAAAATTTAATATTTATTATCTAAATCAGTAATCTAGATAAAGTAATAAAATTATGCTCTTATTTATTTTTGAAATGGAATCCCACTCTACTTTAACTATATCACTATGATCCATTATATAAAAGGATACAATTCTCACTAAATCTGATTTCTAGGAATATTATAGGCTTTTAAGAATTGTACTAAACCATGAAATAATATTATATGTGTGAGTAAACCCTATTACAAAGTCACATAGAAAAGAGTCCAGTGAGGAAGAACTGTATCTATATAAAAAACATTTGGATAATTCAAAAAATTGTAAATGTTTCATACTATCATCCATGTATAGCGATGTTTTAAAAAGCATGATGATATGGATTTTTATAGCTTCACGTCTCTCCTTCAAAATCATTATCAAAATATGGCTATAAAAGAGAGGCATGAAATCTAAAATGAACTAATCATGTGAAATCTTATAGATTCAGCCCCAACTCATCCACATGTAGTCACGATGATTGTCTACATTGAGTTCTTAGACATCTTGGGGTTAATGATCCTTGATGAGCTGCACATAGAATTCATTGTATCCTCAATTATTAATAGTTTATTCATTTATATTGTTAATTTTAATATGAGAAAGTGTGAGAATACTCTTTCAAAACTACTTTCTCTTATTCTATAAGTTGATAAAGGAAATAGGCATGAAAACCTTGTCTTCCTTATGGTAAATAAGAAAAAAAAAGACAAGGTAAAGGGTCCCAAGACTCATTGTAACTCTAAGTATTTCAATAACCATCCATTACACATGAGCCTCATCCCAGTTGGGGAAGTATCCTTAAATTCATCCATGAGACCCAGGTTCAAAACCAGACAGAGGAATATTGCCGGGTTACTGTAGTAAGGAATGTAGCAAGCACTATAGCCGGTACTGTTTAGTACTGTAGCAGCCAGAACTATTCACCTTGGGCCACTAGTTTGGGATTGGAGTCCTTAAGGCCTTCAGGAAACGCAGGACTTCAGTTCAGTAGGGATTTTGGGCCACCTTTATGGCCTTCGAGCAACCTGAAGGCCTTCAGGCCACTTGCAACTACCCCAGATAGACTCTACAAAAAGGAGCAGCCCTAGAGGAGGATTCTGAGCAGGCCCACTCACGAGAGAAGAACCAAATGGATTTGGATGAATGAGAGTGTATGCCTATGCCATCAGGACCAGCCTGTGCTTGCACAGGAAGCTTAGCCAAACGACATTGAAAAAGTGGACAATACCATCATGATGCAGATGTTGGGGAGGGTAAGTTCCTTGTAGTTATATTCTGGTTGAATTCCATATGACCTTCTGGTCATGTAATGTATCTTAAGCCTATGATTTATGTAATCACTAAGCCTACGGGCCATTTAAGAGTCCCCCCTCATCCCTTAAAAGGGGGTTTATCAAAAAATAAATAAAAATGAAGGCCTTCAGACCATCCAGGCAAGCACTATGCATCTAGGTAATGGAATATTTAGAGGAATATGATGGAAAAGGATGTAGTTTGTTTTTCATGTGGAAATATGGGCCATAAAAAAGAATAATTATTCATAGTTAAAGAAGTAAGGGTAAGCTTCAAGTGAATTTATTATCAACTAAAATATTTATATATCTACACATTATGAATTATATATAACCTATTGTACTCACACATTATTAAAATTTATAAATCAAGTATATTTTGAAGGATTACCAAAGGAGAGGTTGATTTACAAGCTGAAAATGGTGCGAGGTTGGCTGCCTTAACCATTGGTGGCTGAAACCTTCTATTTCCAATTGGGATGATGTTAGTTTTAAAATATTGTTATTATGTACCAATAATTACTAAAAAATTATAATTTAAGTATCCTAATTAGATACATATGGTTTTATTTTGAGGTTCATAAGTAAAACCAACTCCTTTTTATAAATACAATATATTTTATGGTACAACACATTTAAATAATGGTCTTAATGTATTTAATTATGAAAAAAAATTATTGGAAATTGATAATGAATCAAGCCTTCAAGACTTATTTCATGCCCTGGTGTGGTATCAATATATTTTTTATATAAATGAGAAGCAGTTGAAAAAGATCTATCAATATGGTTACTCAGAATCTTTTGATCTAAATCCACCTGAAAGATGTCACACTTATTTATAAAGAAAAATCACTGAGCCACCTTTTAGTGGAAATTGTGAGAGAGTTACAAATCTTCTAGAATTGGTACACATATATATGTACATACCATTTCTAATAGAATCTAGAGGTGGGTATTCTTAAGATATTACTTTTAATGATGATTTAAGTAGATGTGGATAGGTCTATTTAATGAATTATTAGTTGAAATATTTTAATAAATTTAAATAATTCAAGGTTCATGTAGAGAATCAACTTGGTAAAAAGATAAAGAAGCTTCGATCTGATTGAGGTGGTAAATATTTTAACTAAAAATTAATCAATTTTATATGGTATTGTGGGATTATATCCCAACTCGCTTTTCCTTATAAAATATAGTAGAATTGAGTTAGTGAAAGGAGGAATGATACCTTTCATGGCATGGTAAAGTCGATGGTGATTCATGAAAATATTCTATTAATATTTTAGGTATTTGAATTACATAATAAAATATACACACTAAATGGTTTACCAAATAAAGTAGAAAATTATATTCATTTCAAGTGATGGAGAAGAAAGAAACCCATGTTTTCACATATTAATTCATGGGGTTATGGGGAATTTTGTTAAGGCTAACTTTGAAAAAAAAAATAGTACCTCGAGGTGTGAAGTGTATCTTTATTGGATGTGAAAAAGAAAAAAATAGGATACTATCTATAAAACCCCCTTAGATAATAAGGTGATTTTCATAACAACATCCATTTTTATTGAGAGGGAGCACATTCTCAAGGAGGATAGTGAGAGAAAGATTGAATTTTATGAATTTGATGCCCAAGATACATAAGATTTTGTACATGAACATATTCCAAAGGTCCCCATAGAAGATTTTGTTCTCAAAAAAAATGTTTTGTGAAGGATCACTATAGTTGTTATAAAACCAAAAAGATACGGTTTTCTAGTCACCAAATAATCCAACTCATTATTGGATGAAAATAATGATCCTCTTTCCCACAAGAAGGATGTAGAGTGATCAGAAGATATAAGATGGAAATAAGACATAAATTTTAAGATTGATTTCATATATCAAAACTATGTCTAGGTTTTGGGGTGTAAATGCATATTCAATAGATTACTAGACATTGAAGGTTAAGTGAGGTGTAAGATGAAAGACTCCAAATGAGGCATGTTATTGTTTAAGTTTTTGTTTAAATCTATTTAATTTGGTTAATGAAAATTTTTCTGAGTTTATGGGGAATATTAGAGGTGTCTTGGGGGTTCGAGACATTAAAAAGGACGATGAGTGGTCATCTAGTGCATGTTTCATAGTTGGAACATGGTTAGGAGTAATCGTGTGATGTAAGTGTGATTTCCTAGAAGAGTTGGTTCATATTTGGCAAAACCATGAAAGGGGGAGGAGAATCCATGCAGGCTTGGACAGAGACATCCCACATGATTACCATATAGTTTTTCAAAATGTGCAGGCTCCCAAAAAAACCATGTGATCTGTACTGTTCTTGGACAGAGGTTCGGGGATGGTTGGTTCATGTTTTGGAAAATAGTGTGGCCAAAGCATGCATATCATTAAAGATGATTAAACTTTCCATTTTCCCATTGGGATTTAAGATTTCTTACCCAAATTTCGCCCAAAGTTCTTCTAAAATAGCCTAGGGTGATGGACCCTTACACCCAAACTTCTCAAGGATCGATCTCCTTCATTTCTACGCCGTTTGGATCTCCTTTGGGTAGGGATCAAAGATTTGGGTTAGTCTAACACTCATATTGTTTTATTTTTATAGATTAGGGAATGCGAAACCATTTTTCTTCTTCCAAATCTCTAAAACCCCCTTTATCCAGCTATTTATAGGTTGGGGATTTACGAGTGGTTTGTTTCTGAATCAAAGGAAAAGGATAAATTTGATCGAGGTAGGTGGTTATAAGTTACATCCCATAGTATTGTGGTTAATTTCATGTTTATTTGGTTTTCATCTTTTTATTTTGTGATATCCATTGGTTTAATATGATAAGATTTATGAATTAGTAGCTTAATTGATGAATTGAACCCCTCATGATCCCTGATAGATGTAGAGGATGATTTGATCAGGTTAAGGGACACCCATGTGGCATGCTTATTTCTTGAACATGGAATTGAGTTGTTAATCATAGAATGTATTTGGTTTGAGATAGAGGCCATGATCAATATATTGACATGTTATCTTGAGTTATAAAGTAGAAATAATGGTAATTTTTCCTAGTTCTTAACACGACTTAAGGGGTTTGGTACAATGAAAGATGTATTAAATTAATTATGGTTTGTAAATGTTAAATGTTTTTAATGAGTATGGTTGTGATTTTTATATGTGTTAAATGGTTAAATATGTATTCACACATGTCTTAGTAGTATGTGGGGTATTGACTTGAGGTTTTATTCCCATGGGCTATGTTAGACTAAGGATCTAAATCCACCCCTATAATGGCTGGGTTAGGGAGTTAGATTGAAGATTTGTTACCCTAATGAATGCATGGGATATGAATACATGGACTGATGCTCCATGGTATGTTTTATAGATACCTGGACCTAGGCTCTAAGGTATGTTAAATTATCACTTGGACTAAGGCTATGATGCAATGGTTAAGTATTTATTCTTGTAATGTTTTCCTAGTGATGTAGGGAGCTTGATTCTTCCCACTTTTTCATAGTTTATGAGACCTACATAGGCCATAAAGTATTTGAAAAAATGGTTAACCCATGGAACAAAAGGTGAAAGTGGTTAAAGTGAAATTATTAATTAATGGAAACATTTTATCTTTTGTTTATATTTTTATTCGTTATATACCTCCATAAACTATCTATTTTGACTAGATATTTTATAGGCACTATTGGTGGTGGACTAAAGAGTTGTACTCACACTCTACTCGGTCTTTTATTGGGTACCTGAGAAATATTTATTATTGTAGGTCAGGATATAGACAAATTCCCTATGCAAGATGGTTGATTTGGGTATGGGATATGCCTGAATGAAGGATCTAGACTTGGATTCATGATTTTTTTGGATTATTCTGGGTGTCTTCATTTTGGGGTTATCATGACACTTGGAATTGTATGAAATTACATAGCATACACACTATTTGTTTGTGGTATTCTACCCAGTTTTGGGAAATGGATTTATAATGCAAGTTTATGGTTTACTTGTTTAATTTATTTCTTATTTCATATAATATGGCTTACTCTGATAAAGAGGGTATAATCTCTCCACATGTTCTATCAGACTCTCACTACTAGTTAGTAGGCTCTGGCATATAGGGATGCATTCCTGAAGTCATATGGAAACCCATCTCGGGGAATTGTATATAGTAGCTACCGATATGAGGAAGTTATATGTGGATAGTGGATAAATGGTTTAAACATTGTTAAGGAATTGACTATGACATGACCTATTTTATAGTTTCCATGTTTAAATCCTTTATAATTATACTTTCTATAAAATCTTTCCGTGACTATGATATTTTTAATAAAGATGTTAAACATATTTCTTTAACAAAATCCTTTAGAATGATGTCTATATGACACAATATGAATTTTTTGTGACCCCAAAAAAATTAAATAATATATTAAAGATTCATAGATACATTTAGGGTCTAAAGCAAACATCTATTTTATGGAATATTATTTTTGATTAATCCATACGAGAATTTAACTCCATAAATAATGAATGTGAGCTATGTGTTTACAAGAGATTTTTGGGAGTGTAGTCATATTTCAAGTAGTTTATGTTGATGAAATTTTACTTATTGGAATGTAAATAACTATCTTATAGTAATTTTAGGGTTAGTTAAACAAGTGATTATTTATTAAGAACTTAGGGGAAGAAATATATTTCCTTGGAATCAAGATCATTTGTGATATATCCAAAAGGTTTATTGGACTAATTCAAAGTAAATACATTAACTAGATACTAAATTCATATAGTATTGAAAAATATAAGAGGTGATTGGTTCTAGTTTCTCATAGTATACACCTCTCTAAGAAATTGTGTCATTATAAATAATGAGTCTGAGAGAGAGAATGAGTAGTATCCCATATGCATATGGGATAGTGTCGATCATGTATTCCATGTCATGCACAAGTATTTATATTTTAAACACATTAATTATGGTAGTTAGACATTGAGCTTGTCTAATAGAACATCATTGGTCTTCTGTTAAGGCTATCCTTAAGTATCTGAGGTGTAAAAAGTATATGTTTATACTATATAGAGGAGATGAGGAACTAATCATAAGAGTATATACTAATTATAGTTTATAAATAGATCTGAATGATTTGAATTCACATTCATGATATTTATTTAGTCTCAATGAAGGAGATATGAGCTAAAAGAGTTCAAAGTAGTTAGTTTTTATTAATTTTACAACATATTCTATGTAAATAGTGGCTTTTGATATATCCAAAGAAGCTATTTGGATTCATAACTTTGTATAATATATTTATGTGGTAATTAACACTAGATATAATATCATATTATATTATTATAATACTAAAATGGTGGATATTGAAAAGGATTCAATGTCATATTAATGAAAAAATAACATTCTCCTCAAATATCACATATTGAAGGATTTTTATTAAAGGGGCGAAGTCGCAGTGGGTAGAGTTTTTATAGAGGAAATCATGGTGGACCCATTTACTATAGGATTATCTCAGAAAAATCATGAACATCATGTGAGATCTATTAGGATGAATTTTGTTAGTAGTTGGCTTTAGGGAAAGTGAGAATCTATTAGATTTGGTGCCCTAAATCCAACTTCTGTGTACTTTATGATTACTTATATTGATGTGTTTTAATTTCAATAAAATATATTTGATAGGATGGATAGGGTAATAGAAAATGGTCTAGTGGGGGTGAAGATATTAGATTTAAAAAAATTAAACAAAAATATTGATGAAATAAATTAATTATCAAAGTTAATTATTAGGGTTAATTAACAGCAAAAAAAGTAAATAACACAAGAATATTTTTTATAGTAATTTAGTCCAATATGGGACCACTATACTCTTATACCACATTAATTGATAAGATATATGTGTGAACTAATATTATTTTTAAGGGGGAATCATAACCCAATTATATAATATTTTCTGGTAGAGGGATAATCTGGACACTAACTTTTGTATGGGGAGTCACAACCCTTACACCCTGACGTTAGACACTGGGAGTGACAACCTGAACAATCCTAAGTTTACATATATGGAGTCACAACCCTTAGATATTGAATTTATAATCCAGGAGTTAGAAACTTAGGAAGAGATGAATAAATAAATCTTTTGTTTTTAAAAGCATAAAAAATAAAAAGAGAGAGCATGTGAGAGATAAGAAATAATAGACTTTGAAATAGATGAATGAGAAGATAAATAATTAAATCAAATGTATTGGTTGTTGATGATTAGATCAGATCATCTCATTAAGGTATTATAAGTCAAATCACAAGAAATTTGGAGCTTGAGATAATATATATGTGAAGAAACATAGTGTTGCAGGATGTTACAAATGAACAACAGGTTCAAAGTTCATAACACTTTCTGTTTGGAAAAAAAGTTTCAAATTTGTTAACCTGTGTGTCTTTTTTTCCAGCCATATATATATATAGAATAAATATCTAGAGAAATATCTCTATAATACCTTTAGATTATCAAAATAAATTGAGTCAAGACCTTTCAAAAATATCTCAAAAAAAATTGCAGCACCGTTTCCAATTTATTCCTATAGAGTAAATCTTAAATAAAATAATTTAAAATAATTTGAATAACTATTCCAATAATATATCTAGAATAATAATTAAATTGAATTATTTTAAAACCCCAATTTAAATCCATTAAAACTTTTCTGAACTTAATCTAAATAGTTCTTAAAAACTAGCAGTACAAACCAAAAGTAAATTCAAATATTTGAATTTAAATAATCTTGTATCCTATGAAATTATCGAAAAAACATGTTTATTTTTTTATTTTTTCTCATAAAATATTTTACCAAAATCATCAAAATATATATTATTATAATCCTTATATTTAATGTGAATTTATCCAAAATAAAAACCTCTGAAAATACTCCATATATATATGTAAAAGATCAATATTCAATATGAAAGAAAAAAGCAGTTGTAACAAAGTAGGGTACAAAATGTAAGGTATATAAAATTAGGGTACATTAAAGTAGGGTACACTAAATTATGGTACAAGAAAGTAGGGTATATGAATGTAGGGTACACAAATGTATGGTACACAAAAGTAGGGTATACAAAAGTAGGTTACACAAAAGTAGGGTACATGAAATTAGGGTATATGAAATTAGGGTTTGAAAAAGTATGGTACATGAAAGTAGGGTTCACCAAAATTTGGGTTGACCAAAAATATGGTTCATGAACCATACTTTAATAAAATTAGCATAGGGTTCATTAAAAAAGTATCATAGGGTTCATTACAAAAGCAGCATAAGTTGAATTAAAAAATCATAAGGTTAATTAAAAAAGTGGCATAGCTGAACCATACTTTTCATTATTCTGAAAATAGGGATGCTGAACCATACTTTTCACTGTTATGAAAGTATGGTTTCCAAATCATACTTTTCACTATTATGAAATTAGGGTTACCAAAACATAAATTGAACTATTCTGAAATTAAGGTTTCCACACGATAATTTTCTATGCTTTGAAAGTAAGGTTGTCGAACCATATTTTGCACTATTCTGAAAGTTGGGTTGACAAACCATACTTTAAGAAAAAACTGGACAATATAATTTATCAAACTTAAATAAATTTTTAAAGGATATTAAAAATATATTAATCATTTTTTAATAATAATTATTTATAGAAAATATTATTATATTTCCAAATAATCTATAACTCAATAAATTAGACTACTACTACTCCTAATTTCTTCAAAAAAATAAATAAATATAATTTTAGAAAAACTACAGCTGTGAAAAAACACTATATAACTTCAAATAATTTAATGACCATCCAAACGACCTTTTTAGACTTCTATATAAACTAATTAAATAAATATAAACATGTTTTACTTTTATAAAATCAAGTTTTGTTCGAATCCAATATCCGTAGAATGATTAGTAAATTAAATACAGTAACCTTTCAAAAATGAATACTGTAGAGTTTCTAAAACTATAACAGAAACTTCATTGAATTTTTAGAGTAATAGAAAATAATTTTAAGACATTCTCCTAAACTAATTATGTTTAGATAAATATCATAGCTATCCATTGGTATACAGTTTATAAAAAATTGTTTACTTAAGATTGAGATTTCATTAAAATATAGAAGAAAAATATAATGCAGTTTATACTGAAAAATATAATTTGAGACTAAAAATAAGAATAATATTAAGTATTAAATGAGAAAATTATATAAAAACAATTAGGCTTCATATTAATTTAATAAAAGGGAGAAATTAATTTTATATTTCATATGATGTAGGAATTATTAAATTTCTATCTCTACAACTAAGGTTATAACTAAAATACAGAAAGGACTTAAAATAAGAAGTCACATGTAATAAAACAAAATAATAAAGGGTTAAAAAAATATAATCATATGTAATAAAAAAATATGTACTTTCAAAAAAATATCCCCCTTTTTGTTTGATTACAAAAAAAACTTTTATACCATTTAAAACCAATTTTTAAAAGATCTAAAACCATTTTATTTCTCCCACTTTTTATAAATAATGAAAAAAAGAAAGGCCAAAAAAACTCCCCCAAACGAATACAATAATAAAAAGTTAAAATTCCAACATACCAAGATCAAATTTTATTTATTCAAATTGAGTAAAGCCTAATGGATTTTTAAAAATATCTGCTAACTGATTTTTAGAAGGTATAAATTCTAAAACAATATCACCCTAGTTCACATGATCATGAATAAAATGAAATCTAAGATCTATATGTTTTGTTAGATAATGATGTAAGGGGGTTTTAAAAATAGAAATTGTAGAATTATTATCACAATAAATAGGAATTTTATCAATATAAACACAAAAATCACATAAGGTTTTCTTAATCCATAAAATCTGAGCATAACTACTAATAGTAGAGATATACTCAGATTTTGCAGTAGATAAATAAAAAAATAGTTGTTTCTTATAGAATTATATTTATTGAAATACACATATACTAATGTGAATAATAATAAATATATGTATTGAAATACATTATATAAATATTTATATAAATTTCATTTCTTATTTTATTAATTATATATAATATACATACTAATTTTATATAATATAAAATTAAATTTCATATAGGATTATATAAATAATTGTATAAATTTTATTTCATATATATGTAATTTATATAATTTTAATTATATATAATATTGAAAAAATTATATAAATAAATACATATTAATGCTTATAATAATAAATATTTGTTTTGAAATAAATTATAGAAATATATTTTTAAATAAATTATATAAAAACATTAAATATATATATATATATATTATATAAATAAACATGTATATAATATATAAATATGTACTTAAGTAAATAAATAACTTACATAAATATATTTATAAATATATAAATGAATATGTATATACATAACATAAATAGTATTATAAAATATATTTACTCAAATTAATGTTGATGCACATATAAAATATATAGTTTATATAAATGTATAAATTAAATATAATATAAATACGTAATATAAATATTTATATTTTAATTTATTTAAAAATATATATAGGTTATATATCTATATGTATTTAAATATTTATTTAAACATTATTTATATAAATAACACTCTTAATATATATAAACACATTAATATTTAATTTAATTAACAAAGTTTTTGATCGACATAGTAGTAGGTGCTTTAGTTTTTTTTGAGGTACGTCCCCTGTTTGAGTACCACTAGGCTTGAATTTTAGAATTGTGCTTGCGAGGGCGGATTGGTCTGTGGTGGAGCGGATCGTGTGTGGGACAAACACAGAATTGGATGGGGAGTATAGAGATTCAGGCACATGCATGGTCCATAGGGGGGATTGGAGGGGAGGCCGAGAGAGAATGAGAGAGAGGAAGAGTGGGACTAGAGAACAGGAGGGAAGGGCAGCGAGGATGCACAAGATTAAAAGAGGTGGGGCATAATGGTTATTAGAAAAAGGATAACCTTTAGGGAAAGTTTTTACAACCACCCCTAAATTAATCACCATTAGGGGCAGCTAAAACCACCCCTAACTACCTTAACTAGAGGAAGTTGCGGCTATAACTGGTTCTAATACAAGAAATTTCAGTGAATTTTACACAAAATTAGAGGGGGTTTAAACCCCCTCAAATGTAATTGCTAGTAAATTAATCATGATTTTATTAGCGGTTCCTCAAAACCACCTCTAATGACAGTAGGTGAGCACATTAGCGGTAGTTCCTCATAATCACCACTAATGTATTTAGAATGGGTTATAGCCCCATCTAAATTCAAAAATAACCCCTTATAAAGTTGTCATTTTTTTGTAGTGTTAGAAACATAAACTTCTTCAGTTATAAAACCTTTTAAGAAATCACTTTTTATGTCCATTTGATATAATTTAAAACCCTGAAAACAAGAAAAAACCAACAATATTCTTACTATATATAACCTAACAACTAGTGAAAATGAATCTTTAAAGTATATACCATCTTATTTAGAGTATCCTTGAGCAATAAGTTTTGATTTTTTTAACAATCTATCAAGATTCATCCATCTTGTTTCTAAAGATCCACTTAGTCCCAAACACCTACTTATGCTTAGGTAATTGTACTAAAGACCAGACATTATTTATAACAAAATTATTTAATTAATATTGAATAGAAACAATCCAGTTTCCATATTTTAAAGGACCATTAATATTAACAGGAACAAAATATGAAATTAAAGTAGAACTAGCAAAAAAAATTAAAACATAGTTTCTAGTTTTAACACCATAATTAACATTTATGATTACTTTTTCAAAAGGATGATATTTATGAATCTTCCATGATCTTGGATCTGGTTGTAGAGGATTAGGATTACCATAAATTGATTCATCCTTATCTTGTGTTTTTTCTTCATCAAAATTAAAATATCTAAACTCACCATCAATATCATTAGAATCAGATATTATTTTAACATTATTATCATCAAGCATAAACTGAATAGATTCTTAAACAACAATATTTCTTTTCTTATAAACTATATAATCTTTAATATTATTAGATTATAAAATAAAAAATACCATCATCAATTTTAACATCAAATTTATATAAATTATCTTTTGAATTTAAAATAAAAACTTTACAAAAAAAACTCTAAGGAAGCCAACTTTATGTTTTTTATTTTTGAATAATTTATAAGGATTTTTCTTTAACAAAGGTATATTAAGAATTCTATATGAAATATAACATGTATAAAAAATTGGCCTCATCCAAAAAATATATAGGAAAATTATATTAACTTAACATAGTTCAATCCATTTCAATAAGAGTTTTACTTTTCTATTCTACAACATAATTTTTCTTTGGTTTCCTAAGAGCCGAAAAATTATGAAAATAACCATTATTTTCACAAAAATTTTCAAAATCTAAATTATAAAATTCCCCTCCTTTATCACTACGAATAGAGACAATCATACAACCTTTTTAATTTTGAACTAAATTATAAAAATCAGTAACTTTAGATAATTTATCATTTTTATGAGCACGAAAGTATACCAATATAAATCTATTATACTCATCAACAATAACTAAAGTATATTTCTTTCCACCAAGGCTAGAAATTTGAGTGTTTCCAAATAAATGAAGATTTAATAACTATAAAGTCCTATTAGTACTTATCTGATTGACAGGTCTAAAAGAAATTTTGTGTTGCTTACCTTTCATGAAAGCGTCACATACATGAATATGTTCTTTCTTCCAGGCAGGAAGCTATAACACATTCTAATGTTTTTAGAGCTTATGTAACATTCTAAAATTAATATGAACTAAACATCGATTCCAAACGATGATGTCATTCTATATAGCATTTAAATAGTTAACATGTTGAACATTTATTATAGTGAAATCAATATTATAAACATTTTCATTTATATTAGCATAAAATAATAAATAATCATCTTTAAAAAATCAAAATTTATCATTTTTTAATTTAACTTCCATGACATAATCACATAATTGTGATATACTAATTAAATTATGTTTTAAAACTTCAATATATGAGAATTTATAAATAAAAGTATAATTTAAAATACCAACTTTACTAAAAACTTTTACTTTGCCACTGGAATTGTCTCTAAATGTAACAATATCTCTATCACATGTGTTTTTTAGGTGGTAAAATTTGACGGGTCTTGGATGATATTCCTAGAGTATTCACTTTCCATGTAACATATTTCATTCTTGATACATCTAAGGATTTTTTTCTCCAAAAATAAATTACTTGAAAATTTTGGTACCCAATCTACTTTGGGTCCAATTCGATTAGTAATAAAATTTTTAGGTACCCATACAGAATTTAAACATGTATTTTAAGGTACTCTATATAATAAGGATTTTTAAATATTAGTTTTTGTAAATCCCAAATATCGTTTAAATCTAAGTGAACATTCATTTTCATAGTGTCCTTTCATGCCATATTTAAAACAAGTAACAGTATAAGTACAACAATTTTTACTTTTAACAAAATGGGTTTTAAACATTTTTGGTAATATTCTAACATAAAAAAAACCATCTTTATTTTTATTAGTTTTTGTCAAAGACTTTATCTTATGATACTTTAACAACCTTAAATAAAATTATATAAACTTTTTTTAAGAAATTCAACTTCATTTTTCAATTTTTCATTTAAATCTTATGTTGTTTTTAAGTTGTCATAAATTGTGGAATGAGAAACAAAATTAGTGTTTCTTAACTATTAATTTTATTATAAAATTATTTTATATAAATAAGTTTCTCATTATTCTTCTTAATATTATTATATAAATGAGAATATTTGAAAATTTATTTCCATTATCTTTGAATTTAATTATTTAATTCAAAAATATTGGGGTTTTCAGAATCATATTTAGAATCCAAACATTCAAAATAAAAACAAGAATCTCTATCCTTATCCTATGATGCCATGAAGCACAATTTAGTAGTTTCTTTTTAATTTATGGATTGTTCATTGGAATCATATTCTTTAATAAAAATCCTACTAGTGGTCAAGGAATTCTTGTCCTTTTGTTTTATTTATCTTTATTCTTTAGTTTTGGGAAATTAGGTCTAATAGTCCCTTTTTTCATGCAATCATAATAGGTTACATTGGAAGCATTGTAATTTGTACCACCTTTCTTATCTCCCTTATATTTTCTTTTTTAAGGTTTCTTCTAAACTTTTTTAATCCTTTCTCATTCATTATTTTATATAATTCAGTAACAATCTGAGCTATTTATTCCTTTTCACTATCATGTAGATCAAAATTAGAAGATTCAGTAGAAACAAAATTTAAGGATTTAGAAGATTCACCTTTTTTGTTGTCTCCTTAGAAGATATGTTCTTTGGTTCTAGTTCATATTGGAGTAGTGATCCAATCAATTCATCTAGGGTGTACTATTTGAAATTATTTCTTTAATCAATTTCAACCTTCTTGTCATGCCATTTCTTTGGTAATTGTCGTAGGACTCTTTCAATAATTATTATGTTTTCCAGTTCTTCTCCAAGTTAATTCATTCAATTCACAATGCTTGTGAATCTATGGAACATTAGGTTTACTATTTCATCTTCACCCATCTTTAAGTCTTGGTACTCAACATAGAGCATTCCAATCTTGATTTGGATCAATTTGTTAGAGCCAAGGTGATTTAATTGTAGAGTCTTCAAAATTTCATGGGTTATATTACAAGCAGAGACATGAATAAAAAATTTTTTGTTAATAGAACCATAAAAATTATTAACAAATTTGTAACTTAAAACATATATAGTATAATCATTTCTAGTAAGTGTATCAGGGTCAAATTCTGGAAAAGGGTAATGTTTTGACGTGATAGAATAGTGCTCCATGCTCAACTATTTGAGGTATGCCTCTATTTGGGATCTTCGGTATTCAAAATAATTTCCATCAAAGTGAGGTATATTTTGAGGAATCCCAAAATAATTTGGGTTTAATCGTACCATATTATATGATCTTGTACTTATAATATGATTTTATGAAATCAGTTATCATAATTAAATATAAAAGTAGTCTCTATATCAGTATTGACTTATTCTGAAAGGAACAACCTATGATACAAATTTTTGGTATCGAGAAAAGTGAATGGTGGAGCTAAAATATTCTTAAGAAGGTTATCCTTTGATTAAAATTGATTATATAGATATGGTAATGTAACATGATCTAGCGAGTGGGGGTTGAATAGACCATATTAAAAAATTAAACAAAAAAATTGATTAAATAAATTAATTATCAAAGTTAATTATTAAGGTCAATTAGCAGCTGAAAAAGTAAACCACACAAGAATGTTTTTACAGTAGTCCAGTCCAATGTGGGACTACTATACTCTTATACCTATCTAATTAGTTAGATATATATGTTCACTAATATGATTTTTAAGGGGGGAATAATAACCCAATTACATAATCCTTTTTTAGTGGATGGATAACAACAACACTGAAATTAGTATGGGGAGTCACAACCCTTACAACCTAACTTTAGACACTGGGATTCACAACCTGAACAGTCTTGACTTTAGATATAGGGAGTCACAACCCTTAGATCCTAAATTTAGAATCCAAGAGTCATAACCTAAGGAAGATATAAATAAATAATTATTTTGTTTGTTAAAGTAAAACAAATAAAAAAAGGGAGTGTGTAAGAGATGGAAAATATTGTTACAGACTCAGAATCAGATGAATGAGAAGATAAATAATTAAAGAATAGGTATTGGTTTTTGAGGATTAGATTGGGTCATCCCATAAAGGCTGTATAATTCAAATCTTAATAAATTTGACCCCTGAGAGACTGTGCAGGTGATGAAACAGAGTGTCATAGGATGATGCAAATTCATAGTAGGTTCAAATTTCACGACAATTTCTCTTTAAAAAATAGATCATCAAATATGTTAACCCATGTGTATAATTTTACTACTATATATATATAATTAATATAAAACAAAAATAACTCTCCACTTACTTTGTATATTCAAAATAAATTAGGCCAAGATCTTTCAAAAATATCACTACAAAAATCGCAGCACTGTTGCATCTTTATTCCTGTAGAATAAATATTAAAACAATAATTTAAAATAATTTGAACAAATCTTCCAATAATATATCCAAAATAATAATATCATTGAATTATTTTAAAAATATGATTTAAATCCATTCAAACCTATTTATACTTAGTCAAAATATTTCCTAAAAACTAACAGCACAAACTAAAATTAAACTCAAATATTAGAATTTAAATAATCTTATATCCTTTGAATTTATTGGAAAAATAAATTGGAAAATTTTATTAATTATTCTATTTATATATTAAACCAAAATCACCAAAATATATTTGATCATAATCCTAAGATTTAATGTGAATTTTTTCAGTAGAAATACCTCTAAAAATAATTCATATATATATTTATATGCAACAGATCAATGTTTTGAATAAAATCACAAAGTGGCAATAGCAAAGTAGGGTACAAAAAGTAGGTTAAATGAAAGTTGGGTACCTGAAAGTAGGGTATATGAAATTAGGGTTCATGAAATTAGGGTAAACAAAATTAGAGTACCTGAAATTAGGGTACATGAATGTAGAGCACACAAAAGTAGGGTTCACCAAAAGTAGGGTACATGAATGTAGGGTTCACTAAAAGTAGAGTTAACCAAAAGTTGGGTACATGAACCATAATTTAATAAAAGTATAATAGGGTTCATTACAAAATTAGCATAGGGTTCATTACAAAAGTAGTGTAGGGTTCATTACAAAAGTAGTGTAGGGTTTGTTACAAAAGTAGCATAGTTGAACCATACTTTGCACTGTTTTGAAAGTAGGGTTGCCTAACCATAATTTGAACTTTTATAAAATCAGGGTTTCCAAAAAATAATTTTCACTGTTCTTAAATTTGGGTTTCCAAACCATACTTTGTGCTATTCTGAAAGTAGGGTCACCAAACCATACTTTTCACTATTCTAAAAGTAAGGTTTCCGAACCATACTTTGAGAAAAAACTGGACAACATAGTTTAATAAAATTTAATAAAATTTTAAAGGATATTAATATAATATTAATATTTTGTTAGAGAATAATTATTTGTATAAAGTATTATTATCTTTCCAAATAATCAATATTTCAATTAATTGGACTACTAATGCTCCTTTTATCTTCAAAAAATAGAATAAATATCATTCTGAAAAAACTGTATCTATGAAGAAACATTTCATAACTTCATATAATTTAATTACCATCAAAAATTCATTTTTAGTCTTATATGTAAACTAAGGAAATCAATATAACATGTTTTAATTCTCTAAAATCATGTTTTGCATGAATCTGATATCTATAGAACTTTTAATAAATTAAATACAGTAACTTTTTAAAACTGTAGACTATAGAGTTTCTAAAACTACATCAGGAACTTTGTATAAATTTTAGAGTACTAGAAAATAATTTTCAGACTTCCTCATAAACTAATTAAGTTTTGATAAATATCTTTTCTATCCAATGGTATAAGGTTCACACAAAACCATTTAATTTAGATTGATATATCATTAAAATAGGGAGAAAAAATATAATGTAGTTTATAATGGAAAATAGTATTTGAGACTGAAAATAAAAAACATATTCGAGATTAAATAGAAACATGCTATAAATATAATTAGACATCATTATAATTTAATAAAATAGAGGTATACTGATTATTTTTCATATGTAGTAGTAATTATTAAATTCTGATATCTACAACTCAATTTATAATTAAAATAAAGAATGTTCTTAAAATAAAAAGTAACATGTAATAAAAAAAATCATATAGGGTTAAAAAAATATAATCATATGTAATAAAACAAAATAAAGCATGCACATGAACACAAAATATTATAAAATCATGGTTTTTTTCCTGAATTAGTATGTGATAATATCTTAAGTGTACATATCACACTAAAAGTCCATAACATTTCCCTAATATGATGAGAACCTATAATTACAATAGTAGTATTATTAATGATATGTTCTATATCTTGATTATATAAATTTATGGGAGACAAATGATATAGGGCATCATAGACAGAGACTTATATGACTTTGAGTAACTTTATCTTTGTGTAAACCATTGTTAATCTTCTTCATGAATGTTTATGAGAACATGACACACCAATAAGAAATAAAAATTTATATGTGTAATTAGATATTACTATATATAGACATGTGTAATGAGTTTTAGACTTGAAAATTATTATTAATTCATGTCACGAGTCACATATGTTAATTTATTGAAAAAAATTGTGATAAAATATGATCATATCATGATAGGATATGTTTATTAATGAATAATGAGATAAAATATTTATCCCTTCATCTATTTAATAAAAGTTAATACATTGTGCATTTTATGCTTTGAAAATATAAAAAGTGATAAATACATGTAATAAAAAATATCATGTAATTTAGAGAAAAAATTAAGATGAAATAGAAAATGAAATGAAGTTGTGTGTGAACAAATTGTGCAGTTAGTTGTTCATAGAGGACCAGAGAAAAAATATTACAATGTTTATGGATATTGAGACTAGTCACTCTATGAACTGGAAATACCAGTGAGTATTAAAAGCATAAAAGTTATGATAATTTAAGGTGAGAAGGTCCATTAGTTTTTCTAAAGATGTTTTTTACATGGACTTGAAATAGAACAAGGCCAACATGCACACTACATAAATAGGTAGAATCAGTTTATTACCTATTCACAGGAGATTGGGAAAACCATTAAAATGTTGTAGGGATTCTAGTATAAATAACCATATATTTTCTAAATATTTCTCAACCAGTGAGAGTCATTATAATGAAAAATGGTGGGAAGACAGTTTAAAGAACCAATTGGGAGGTGACCCACTGTAATCATTTGTGTTAAAAAATTATGGGATTTTTTAGTTTGTAATTTTTGGAGATTTTCTATACTTGTAATTAATTTTCTTTTCTAGTATAGAATCTATGTCTTTGATCATACGAAATACAAGAAGGACATAATCACCTATATCAAGGGTGAATATTATAAAAATACTATGTGTTGTGATTCATTTACTTTCTATCATGCATGTGGTATAATTATGTTTGTTTACAAAGATTATCTATTCACTCAAATAGATGTTTATTTTTTGAATTAATAAGGTAAAAAAAAATGAATAGAAATAAATTAGTAAAACATGTGTCCATAAATCCCCCCTCTTAGTGTACCTGCATGATCCCCTAGGCACTTAAACTATTATCAGAGAAAATTTTACACCTATGATTGGATCTACCTTACTATCCTAGTTGTTTGTATCGAATATATTTTAAGTACATATTTGAATTTTTGTAAGTATCAAAATTTCTATAGATAAAATATTCATTTCCCATAAATTTTAGTGCTAACAAGGAAGTTATTTAAAAAACCACGAATAAAAGATATAATAAAGAGGAAATAAAGATGAAAAGGGTTTGAAGGATAAATTAGGAACACTACTAAATAAATGTGGTTAGTGTGTTAGTCTATCATAGGTATCTATTAAATTAGTTGATAATGATCCTCCTAATGATTCTAGTTCAATATGGGATGGAGATGAGTTTATTGGATCACTCTGTAATTTTTATTTAGAATTCAATGATTATCTAAAGAAATTTCCCATAAAAGTTTTCATTTACATATTTGAGTACATCAATTGACTATAAGTTGAAAAGTCATCACTTGAAGCATAAGATAAGGATATGGAGAAATTATTGGCTAATAAAATTCAAAGATTTTAACTTCTCACAAAACTTATTGAATATAAATATGAAACTATATTAATTTTTAATGAACAACTTTCCCATATTGAAGATGAATTAAAAAGTACTATTTGTGAGAGTGATGTGATTGAGAAATTTTTGAATAAGGTCATGCATGAATTTTAGATACCATGAAGAACCTCTGAAAATTTTAATGAAACTAAAATAGGTGTTTTAGAAAATATAATTATAGAGTTGAATAAATCTATAGTAGAGGAAAATAAAATGCATAATGATCAAGTTCAAAAAAATGAAGAGTCAATGATAAGGATGACTAAAATTTGTTGGGGATGATAAAAATTTCCTTAACCTAAAATGTTTTGAAATAGAAGTAAAATTGAAAAATATGAAGGTGAAACAATTAAATACTTATATGAAATAATGAAAATACCTAGTGAAATCACTTGAAGACCAGAAGAACTATCTAATATGAAATATCTTGAGTAATATGTAAGGTAAAAAATTCTAGAGAACACCCATGAAAGATCTTTAAAAAATATCAAAATTAGAAAAGATTCAATGATTAATAATGAAAAGAGTCTTTCTTTTATGAAGAATCCTTCCAGAGTTAAGAAGAGTATTTTATTATCTATCGTTAAATCTATTATGACTTCATTGAAATAAGTGACCCTTGTATCATTTATTTTTATATACTAATAATATTTTACCTTCTTATAAAGCCCCCAAAAGGAATTATGGTAAAACATGGATGAATAAGATCAGTGATAAACACCCATATTAGAAATAATGGATGTGAATAATATTAAGAATTATGATTCCATACAAAGTGATCAAATGTAACACTAACTCAAATATAGTAAGATTCTAAATCCCACCAAATTGTTCAATATAATAAGAAATCAAGATTTTTTTGTCTCTTTTTGGTGTTGTTAGAAATCTGGGTAAATTTCTATTGACAAATGGCATAAAATTTCAGCTCTTGATAATTATTGTAGGAAAATATTAATGGGGATTGTATCTTATGTGATGAGAGATCCTATAAAACCAGAATAGAATACACAGATAAAGAAGAATATGTCTATAAAGAATAGATTTGGGTATCTTGAAGAGTTATGTGATTATTGAAATAGAAGTGGTCATATTTGTGATTAGTGATGATATACACTGACCATGGATTATGAATATGTTTATGAGAATAAAATACCACATCAAATACAGAGGCAAAGAACAAAAGTAGAAAAGTGTAAATTATAGTAAAATTAGAAGAAGAAAGTTAAGAAAATTTTGATTTAGGATACATCAAAGAATAATAATAAAATGGGTGACACAACAAATAAAATATTCTTATATTATGGGAGAATAGGTCATATTATGTAATTTTGAAACCCAACCCACAAAAATAGTGTTAGTGGAAGCAATATAAATGATAAAAAGAAATCAATCTTTGAAACAAATAAAATGGTTGATATGGTGCATGATATAAAAGATGAAAATTTTGAATTTTATGGGAGGTTGTATGAAAAGGATAACACAATGATTATAAAATATCTCTTTAGAAGGATAAAAATGTTTGGGAATATTTCTAAAAAAAATCATAACATAGTTTCCTTTACAAAAGGAACTAGTGAAGAACAGCAGGAAAGAACCAGGAGATTCTTCTAATAAAAATGTTATTATGAAGAAGGATTCTACACAAAAGAAGTCTTAGAATTCACTAAAATAATTTTTATTCATATGTATATAGTAGTTAAAATTGGCTAAGAAGTTGGAGCATACACAAAGTAATGAAAGTACATATATTGATAACGTAATGAATCGTATTAAATATAAGATGAAAGATAGATAAATTAATAAGTATATTCCACTTGTGAATGATAAAATTTAGAATGTCAAATAGGGAGAGAATTCATGGTGCTCTCAGGCGCTTCCTGCTCTCGGGAGCACCCTAGGGTTTTGGGGTTGACGGGATCAGTGCGAATGGTGGGATAGGTGTGGATGGTGGTTCTATGGTGGTTCTCTTGCGGTTCTCTGGCAGTGAGCCTGGGGATGTCATACATTCATGCTGGGCAGATTCTTCGGGTGACGATGATGCTTTGGTCAGAGGGCGAAAATGATGCTCAGGTCGGAGGTCGTTTGCGATTTGTGAGGTTTATCGGATTCAACCATGGTTCGCTTTATGCAGAGGTGGCATTCTCTTCTTGTGGACGCACTGGTCTATCTCGAATCAGTGGTGAGGCATTCCCCCAACCTATGACGTTGATTTTTCCTAGCACTATTTCACTGGTTCGCGTCCTTAGAGGCTCTCTTCTGCCACAGTTCCTTCATATCTACTCCTGTGACTTGGGTTCTTCTGCTCCTCACCTCGGATTTCGAATATCAGTGACAGAGGGTTCGTGTGACAGAGGCTCAGATGTTCAGAGGTAGCGATTCTTCTATTTTCCTTCGTGCTACAGATGCAGGTCACCGTGACTGGTTGATTTGGAGGATCGAACATTCATTGGTGGTGGTGGGTTCTTGTGATAGCGGCGCAGGTCACTGTGACTGGTTGATTCGGCGACTCGGAAATTCAGCAGTGGTGGTTGGTTCCTGTGACATATGATCAGACATTCAAACTCAACATGTGAACTGGAATGGATTTCCCTTTCATTTCTTCATCTTTGGGTCTCAGTATCATGTTTGTGCTAGGGTTTCAATCCCATTTTCTTTGTCCTCATTCCATTGTGGTCAATGGTTAGCTATTCTGTTTCTGCTGAGGAGTTTCTAGGGATGTGTGGTCTATGGTTTGTTCGTGAAGGTTCATTAATGTTGTTTTATGGTGAGTCTGGTGTTTGGTTATTCCTTGGTCGCGGCTTGCTATGGAAGTCCTGCCGGCTTTTACTCCTCTCTGGCTTCTAGATCTACTAATTCCTTCCAGGTCAGTCAGGTACGATGGATTCCAAGAGGTTTTGGGTTGTGTTATGCATTGTGGTGGGGGTTCTAGGTGGCCTGTCTTGGGTCCAGGCGTTGTCGGGGTTTCAGTTGGGATGGGTGCTTTCAGCGAAGATCTTGGATCATTGTGAAGACTCCTTACTTCTCCTACTTTGCTCTGTCTTTGGGTATCACCTCTCCTCTCCGGGTCGGTCTTGCGAGGTGGCTATCACACAAGATTTGGGATGTGCTGTTTGAGTGGTTATCAGTGTTACAGGAGGCAAAATCTTCGTTCAGTTGATTCTTTTTGTTGCTGGTTGTGGTTTGGTGATGGGGGATGACGACTTTATGATGTTGAGATGCTTCAATGTTCTGATGTGGTGTTTATCCGTGACGTGGACCAGAGTTTATGATAGGAGGGATGCTCTCTGAGACAGCGGCGAGTGCAGGCGGTGGTGGTTGGAGAAGAGACCAATGGTGATGAGCTGATGAGGTTGATGTCTAAGTGACGTGACAACATGACAGTGCTGAGACAATTGGATGACATGGTGATGATGGCAGTGATGTGTCTCCTCGATGGTTGGTTTTTCGGGCTGCTCGCTTGCCCGGGCCTTTGGTTTTTCCAATGTTTGAATTTGGAATTTTGAAATTTGAATGTGGCTTTTGGGATGTTGTTTGCTGTGTAATAGTTTATGAGGGTGATGTTTGGACTATATTCGGTATTTGTGAGGTTTCCAATCAGCCTTAAAGTGGTATTTTGAAAATGACAAAAAACGGGATTTGGAGGTCAAATAGGGAAAAAGCATGAAGAGTTTTCATATATATGGAGTTTAATTGAATGAAGTTTCTGGGTTGAGAATGAAATCTTATACCTACTACTCTAATTGAAAATCATTGAAGAGCCTCCTTACTCTCTATTATTTTATATGTTTTGAACTATCATGTAGGGAATTGAAAGAGAAGTTTGAAGTTGTCACCACTGAACATCCTAAAGAGATTTTCCTCCTGGAGTATATTCACTACCATGAAATCAGAATAATAGGAGTTCATCCCTTAAGGGTGGGAAACATTGATTTGAGTATATTATTATACTAAATTCCAACAAATCTAGAAATTAGGGGTAGATTTCAAACTAAAAGGTTAAGGTATTAGAATCACACTTATTGCCTTTTTTCATGATTAAATCAAATTCAGTTATAAAGGGGGAGTATTGGTTTTTAAAATTAGGATAAGGAGGAGTTACATTTCATGCACTTGAAATCTATGATGTGATTGATAAAGTGTGTAGGATTACATGTTTATTGATAAATCCATTTTATAGAGTCCCCATTTTAGATTTAGTAAGTTATGATCATGACAGCACATGAAAGGTAGTTTATGGAAAACATATACAACCTTAGTTGTATTAATATTTGTAACACCCCAAGATTCCATGGTACGCTTTTCTTTGAATAATAAAATAGCTTGCAATGTACGCAGCTTCGAGTTCTAGCACACCACGACCAATCAAACTAGCCATTTAAAAAGGTAGTTATGAATAGTAATACCCAAATTTTTAAATTTTATAAATTCTATTTTTCTAAATGGACTTCATTTTTGGATTCGAAATATCAAAATTATCTTAGGGTGAATTTTTGGTATTTTTCAGAAAACTTTCAATTTTTGATGATTAGTGAAAAGCACTGTATTATTATTTAAAACCGACTTTTTATTTAAATAATTATATAAATTTACTTTAAATTCAAAGTATATAAATAATACCTATATTATTCCAACTTAATTCATTGGAGTCATTTTATAATAATATTAGATATATAAAATTTTATTAAAATTTTTAACGTCTTTTACCCACCTTCTAGGCGCATTTGAAAATTTTCATAAAACGTAATTTTACCGCTTCTGTGAATTGAATTTCAAAAATACAAAAAATGGTTTTCATCATTAATTAAAATTTGGTTCAATAGGATGAAAATAATTTTTGGTGAATAGTAACTTTTAAATTTTATTTACCACCGTTACAAGTAAATATGGTAATTAAAGGTAAAAATAAGATTATAATAATATACAATTAACCCAACACATGTATTAATTATATTGGGTAAATTTTTTTCAACCAAAGTCAACCTTAGGACAAAAAGATGATTCTTTTTTGATCCACTTGGACGAGATTAGGACATTTATTATATTTTATTTAAAGAAGAGTTAAGTGTTAAATTTAGATGTTAATAACTAAACCAGTTTTAATATAGGGTTATACATAAGATACATTCGACTATAAATATTCATTATAAAGATAAAGATATTTCCCACATCATGTTATTTTATTTATAATTTTTAAAAATTAAATAAATTTATTTATTTATGATACAATGATGATGCAGTAACTACCTTATTAATAAAAGATTAATATAATTGATATTATAAATATTAAAATAAATTTAAATTGAATATTTTGATACCATCCACGAATTTTATTGGTGAATATTACATGTTAGGGTTGATTCAATGTATTATTTTGAAGTAATAATGTTTTTATGACTAACAAAAACCAAATACTAAATAGTGTCAAAATTGACATAAATGAGTTTTTAAAACAAATAGTATTTTATAAAATTACATAATAGTCCTAAAAATATAATATTAGGCCAAATTAATTATATAATGTTACATATGTCATTAATTAACCACTTGATATTCTCTTGACATTTTATAGTGACTATATTAACCATGTAGTATAAAAATACAAGAAGACAAGGTAAAAGTTAAACTATTTAACAAATGGTTAAATCTAAAAGATAAGGTTAATATGGTGACCTAAAATTGTCTAAAAAATATTGGTTGAGAGGATTTAGACCCATACCCACATTATCCTTGAAATAAATCCATTTTTGAGCTATTATAATTTGAAAATAATTGTATAATAAATTAATATTTCAATCTTTTTCTAAAGTGCCTCTCACCTCTCTTATAAAAGGGTACTTTCCCTTCTCTTAACTTCACACATCCAAAGCCATTTGGCTCGGATAAACCCTGCTTAAATATCCTCCGAAATACCCTCTCTTCATCCTATAGGCCTTACTTTGATCATAAATCTAACCTAATGTGTCATTTTGTTCAAATCAAAAGGAAGAACCCGAAGAAGAGGGAATTATTTCATCACATCTTTTAAAGTTATTTTCTTCTTCTACTTCCTATTTCTATGTTATTACCATACTAAAATAATAACTATAGTACCTTCTAAATACTTAGATGTTATTAAAAATATGGTACATCCATATTCATTATTATATCCATCCTGTGAATGACAAAGTCACCATACGTGCATACGTATGGCTTACCGTCTCCACACCGTGGTGAAGTTTGTTATTCAAGACATCATTATTTGAATGGGTATAAAAATGAGTATAATTTATGTAAATAATAAATATATTATGTTAATAATTCATTATATATAATATATCATCCAATTATATACCATTTCACCATCAATAGAATGATATTGTCGCTCTTGCGTATATATGGTTTACCGTCTCCACGACGTGATGAGATTTTGTTCCCCATCATAACCATTCAAGAATAATTTTTATTTGATGATTAAAAATAATGTTTAAGAACATAACATCATTATTTATATGAATAAAATAAATCCTATCCATAGAAAACATGTCTTATGTAACAAAACATATAAAGAAGAATGAATCAATTAACACCCGAAACAATGATACTACTGAAATATTTTTAGCAAGAAATATTTAAGGATTATATATGATATCATATTTCTATATGTGGTTATTTTATAATTTAATAATAATGATTTAACCATTAGACAATAGGTTAATGTACCCTTGACTACGGAAAAGTACAAGGTAAGGGTTAATTTTACAATCTCTTTATTATTTGAGGTTGTTTATATGTAAGTATCTACTAAGACTTCTTTATTATCCACATCCATGTTTATTAAAAATGAATTTCAAAAAATGTTAAATATCAAGGATTCTGGGTGAGATCTTGAGACAATACACATCACCATATTAGTGTTCAACTCACATCAGTTAGACCACTTCCATTGATCATGTTAAGAGAAGAATACATGATATACATCATGCATGTAATATATATCCTTAATGAATGATATAATGTGAATAATAATATTATTCTAAATGTAAATAATTTTGGAGAATTCAATTTGAGTATCTAAGAGAATGGGTGAGATCTAGTGAAGGTGTTTCTTGTGATATTCCTAGCATGAACATGATGTCAAAATCGCAAAGAGAGAAGAATCTAGTGACACGAAGATGCTATGATTTTCGATATAAATAAAATGAAACCCATGATAAAAAATTACCAAAAGATTCAGTAATATTTAAAAGCATTTTTACTGACCATTATTATCGGGTGCAACATAAAAAATAGAGTTTATGTTGATGGATACATTGACCAAAGGTGTTGATCACTTCACCTATAAATATTGAGGTAGGTTTTTGGTTTTTCCTTTACTACAACTAAGATATTGTGTCTCAAACTTTATATAAATAGAGAAAAACAATAGATTTGTTTCCTAAATAGAAAATATCATGAGGCTTTGTTATTTCATTTTGGAGAACCTCCTATAAGCCTTAGTTTTCCTTGGGAAAGAGAAGATATCTTCATAATTCATTTGTGTGATAAACAGATTTATATTACACATAGATTTATATAGAATGGTTTTACATGAGATTAATTTTTTTTTGAATAATTATATTCATGTATAAAAAATTAAACAAAGTAAAAATTACATCAGGTAAATAATTTACACTTACACAAAAGAAGAAATTAGATTATGCCATGTACACTATATAGAAAATTATTTAATAGGGAGGCTGAGTATTATATTATATAAAAACTATAGTATTATTAAAAAATTTGTAGTGTATGGATATAACACATTTTTAGTGACAGTTTTATGAAAAGATAGGGACTATTTGAATATATAGAAGAATCCTCCATGCATGTGATGACATTCAAATATAAAGGAAGTGAGATAGTCTTATAAGGATAAAATATCTCAAAGGAATAGTGAGTTGTGAATTTTTTATTATGAAAATAAAAATAATTTTAAATACATGCACTAATAAATAACATGAAATTTTAAGAATTAGTTAAAAAGAATGAGAAACTGTAGTGTAGTTATGTGGGAACCAAATTTTTCTGCTAGCTGGTCAGAGCATATGAGAGTAGAAATATTACATTGTTTCAAGAGAGTCATACCATTAATTCAGTGAAATGAAAATATCATTGAGTATTAGAAGCTGAAGAGTTATAATAATTGAATATTATGTAAGAAATAAATTATCCTAAATAATATTTTCTTAATTGAACTTGAAAAAAATACAAAAAACATATACACTGCATTTTTAGGGAGAAGTATTTGGAGACCTATTTGTAGGTGGTTTGAAAAACTGTTGATGAACTAGTGGGATCCCATTATAAACAACCAAATATTTTACGGAGATAGCTCAATTGGTGAGAGTTAGTATAAATAACATTGCTGGGATTGCAATATAAAGATATCATTTCGAGATGACTAACAATAATCATTAGTGATAATGAATTATAATATTTTTTCTATGAAGTGTTTAAGAATATTATCTGTACTTGTAATAACATTGATTTACTGGTAGAGAATCTATGTCTTAGATCATTCCGAACACAGTAAGGACATTGTCACCCACATCAGAGGTGAAACTTGTAAAAATACCTTGTGTTGTAAATCATTTAATTTCTATCTTATTTTGATATAATTTTTTAGGGAACATCTATTCACCATAATAGGTTCAAAGGTTCTAATTATAAAGGTGTAAAAAGTGAATGAAATAAAATTGGTAAAACTTGTGTATAATAATTCAACCCCCGCTCAGTGTATATGTTTGATCCACCGGGCACTTAAATTTATATTATGTCAAACCTTTCTTGGTAAATATAAATCCTCCACATCATTAATAAAAATATTCCCACTTCTAACTATAAATAAGTTTTTATATAATTTTCCCATTGATCTTAAATTTTGATGAGGAATAATCTATCCCCATAACATTCTATATAATAACACTTCCCAACCCCTTTCTCAATGCATAACTCAAAATCAAAAAACCATCTCCACTGCATGGTAGTTTGAGAATATGTTAACTAAATAACCTTATCTTCAATTCCTCGGAATTTTCTTCACATTCATCAGTCCAAATAAACTTAACTCTTTTCCGAGTAATATTGGTGAGTATATTATATATCCTTGGTAAATCCTTGAAAATGGGTCGATAATATCTATCCAATCCAAGAAAACTATCGATCTCAGTCACATTGGTTTGTTTGGAACAATATTGTCACGACCCGCCCTCAGGGCCCGTGTCGTGACTACCCCAAGCCCGCCTTCCATAGGCCAGGGGCCAGTGACTAGCACCAAAGGCGTAAATCCTGATAACTGGGAAGGCATTGTCTTTAAAAAATATAAACACACCCAACCAAAGTATAAGTGGAAGTAATAAACTAAGTAAAAAAGAAAGTATAGAAAAGTAAATGGGATAGAATACAAACCCAACTGAAAAGTACAGCTACAACTGAACAAAAGTACAACAAAAAAGACAAACAACTGGAAGATAGAAGCAGATCCTCGGTCGTCCTCCTCGAATCCTACCTGAAGGGTTGGTACAAATATCCTCCTCAACACTCTCTCCCGCTAACCTCCTCCGAGTACCGCCTCGTCGTGAAGTCCACCTCTGGGTACCATCTCGTCGTGAAGTCCACCTCCGGGTACCGTCTAGCTCTACAAGCCTCAACCATGATCAGTGTTGTCTGTCGTCTGCAACCAACACAATGAGGTGCTGGCATAGCTCATGTAGGGGTGAGTATAAAAATACTCAGTAGGGACCCCGAGACCCTCAAGGTCTCACTAAATCCAACAGGTATAACCACAAAGAAGGTTCTCAACAGATAACCCTTACTTAGGTATAAGCCCATACTTATACCTAAGTTATCAAGTAACCCATATCAATCATGTGGAAACACAAAGGTTATAAAATATAAAGAAAACCACTACTCAGGTATATGCCCATTCATATACATAATTTATCAGGTAACCCATCTCAATCACGAGGAAACACAAAGGTCATTGACTCAGTTCAAACCATGATTTTATTCATGATTTCGAAACCACGACTGTTGGAGAACTCCTCCTCTATCGAGTACAGTGGTCATGTCACGACTTTGAGGTGATACTCTCTAATCTTATACTGCTGAGGTACTCCTCCTATCAAGTACTGTGGTTCCGCACCCAAACACAGTAGTGCTCCCCGCTAGGGGTCTGCCACCCAAACACAGTAGTGGTTACCCTAATAGCCTACAGAGGTACTCCTCCAGTCGAGTATCGCGTGTCTACTGCCAACTACCAGGCGCTCCGTCCGCCGTGGGTCCGCCACCAAATACCGGGCGCTCCGTCCACTGGGCTGGTCGACTCACTCCAAGTCGAATCATTCATGCAGTCGTTAGGTCCACAACTACTAGGTCTCCGCACTCCGTATGCTCGTCTCCGGGAGGGTCCGCTCCATGAGCTACTGGTCGATACTTCCAAGTGTTACGTAATCTCACGTGGAATTATCTCAAAGGACCGCCTCATCATAGGGGTCTCAACACAACATACGGTGCGTCAATCAGACGCCCAGTCTGTGAGTTATTAGCAATTCTATTCTAGGGGCCCGATTGGTTTTTAAGCTAAAACCAACCTGAACATACTCCAATATTATCTGAACCTCAAGTGGAGTATTCCAAAAGAACCGTCTCATCATAAGAAATTCAATGTAATTGATGGCACGTCAATCAGACGTCCGATCCTTAAGTTATAAGCATTTTATTACCGAGGGCCCGATCATATTCATGTTCGATCCAACTCGGTCGTACTTCAAATGACACTGGTTTACCAAACTGGTCACACCATTGCGATCCATACCAAAAAACACACGAGATGGACTACCCATTGGTCCAAAATGGATAGCCGGTGAAAAAGTTTCATTTCACCGCAACACGCGCGAACCAGGTCTCATGGGGCCCGCACCTCAACCTTGACTTAAATATCTAAAATTAGTCTTGAAACATCAATCTTAATTCCCAGGTCACAACGTCACAGACAGTTCGTCATTACGACATTGTATGAGAGAGATATGTTAGATACAAGATCCCGTAATAATAATATTATTCTTATCATTGGGTGTTTCGTGGACCCGAGCCATGAACCAGAATTTAGTATCAAAAATTAGACTTGAATCGACCATATTAAAGATAGGGTCACATCACCACTGATGGCCAGTTAATCGGACGTCACATGCAGGAGTTATGGTGGGTCAGAGATTTAATAATAATATTAAATCTATTATTTTCCGAGCACTTCGGGTACCCGATCAAAAAACCCGAAAAAGACATCCAATATTGGACTCGAAATGTCCGTCTCAGAATTTGGGTCGTACTTCCGTAGACGGTTCGTGAAACCAAGGTCGCACGAATAAGTTACTATCGAAAAAGTGTTTTATCAACAAAAATAATAATATGATTATTATATTATTATTTTTATTTGATTTATTTGAAATATCCCATGTCATGCACCACCTCTCTCCAATTTTGGTTCACCTCACTCCCTTCTTCACCCATGGCCAACACGCCCTTTGGACTCCTTCTCTCCTATCTTTTCATTTAATCTTATATTTTATTTTATATCATCATTAATATCAAGTGTAGCAGCAGAGGCCTTCACATTAGAAGTATTCACAGCAGTAGTATTCACGGATGTGAACTTAAGAGAAGACATTCTTGTAATGAAGAAGATGCACCGACGGATTCCGCCTCTACCTGCCAACTTTGCTCCACCAGACCGCCCTACTCGCACAACGAGATCCTTCCGCACTCTATTCTAACTTCGATTAACTCAGAAAAAAGATAGAAACGCATATTCATGATCCTCGGGTCGAGATCTTTGCGTCCGTATGTCGCGCTCAGGGAAACATTGAGTTTCAAGTGCACTTATTTATTTGGGGATGAAGAACACGCAAAGAATGCACGAACAATGAATAAGGAAAGATCATGATCAAAGTGCGTATCGATAGCCGTGTTAGTTTGACCATCATTTTTGAGAATCAAGAATATGTGGAATTGGAAATTAAATATTTATCATGCTTCAAGAATTTCAAATTCAGGATAAATAAGAAGAAAATTAATTCAATCAATTGTTTATCAATCTATGAATTAATTTATTTAATTCGCGTTCATCATGAGAAATTTAAACTGGGGTAAGAAATACACAAAGATATATCCTACAAATAAACGCTCAAGCTCGAGGGTATAAACCTCATAAATGAGAAATATACAATATTCCCCTACCTCGCAAAGACGTCGCACGTCGTCAATCCGTGGAAGACGAATGTCGCGGTAGATGGCGTCACGGAGAAGACAATAACGGTTTCTTTATCTATATCTCCAGAGCATTCCCAGGTTTTCTCTAACACCACAATTGCGCAACTAAAATAATACCTCTTCCTATTATTTTATTCCCACAAAAAATGATTTAAGAATCAAGCAATATAATTAATTAATTGGAGAATCCTTTTAATTAATTATAATGTGTTGGCAATTTAATTGGGAGGAAGGTGGAGAGTTTAACAAACATAATAATGTGAATTGTTGTCATAATAAATGCAAGGGAGTTTAAGGGGGGTTTCAAGGGAGATGAAAGGTTGGGGCTCGTGTGGGACCCACCTATCATATATCCACACATGGTTAGTTAGGTTCCACCCTTAACTCCCCTTTGTAGGATAAAACAACCATAGATATAAATAAAATTGTGTACCACCAATTTTATTTATTTAATTCTAAATCCCCAATTATTAATTCTCAACCCGCTTAAAACACAACTGCGGTAAGGGTTCACTTAAGAAATTACCGGTGCTGCGAGTTCATCAGTGCCCTCAGATTTCAATTTCGAGCACTGGTTCAAAAGATAGAACAACTTGCTCGTACGTTTACTGAACGTACCCGAAGTTAGTATCTTCTTATAACTCACTTAATTATTTTATTTGAGACAAAAAAACTAACTTTTTCTGGTGGCCCTCGCAGGCCAAAGTTAGTATCTTCTTAAATAAAGCATACCTTCATGAGTTTAGTGGTGGTCTCGGATTTTTAATCTTAGCTACCGTTTGTGAGTTATAATAATTCGAAAAGTAAAATGATTTATTTAATTATTTTATTTATGGTTATGCCATTTTTGGAATTTATCACAGGAGGCCCGCGCCGACTAATCTTAAGTCACGCCTAGGGTAAACCCGCCATCCTGAGTGCAACAGTGCCCTTAGATTTCTGATCTGAGTAACTATTTAAGAGTTCTTCCACTTTTTCAGTAAAACTGATTTCACGCTTTAATTTAAGATTAACAAAACATTAGAAATACATTCCGGGCACACCGGGCCTCGGAATCAGGTGCCGTCAGAAACTGTGGACTCATAAAATTTCAAATAAATTATGAAAAAAATTTCTTTGAAATTTCATGGTCATTAAATTACCCCCATCTCAGGGATTTATGTCCCCGTAAAGCTAAAACATAATCTAGGGAAACAAAAGAGGGTACTGAGCATGCATCTGAGCCTCCCTCTCCCATGTGCTCTCCTAGAGGTTCTCTTGATGCCAACGAAAGTGCACAAGAGTAATAGACCGTCCTCATAGGACCTGCTCCTGTCGTTCCTCAATCTCTACTAGAACCTCTGTGAATATTGCCCCGTCTTCAATGTCTAGATCCTAGTGGTTGATTATGTGGGACAGGTCATGCACGCATCTCCTCAGCTGAGATACGTGGATGATGCCGTGCACCCAGTGCAACTGAGGTGGATAGGCCAGGCAGTAAGCCACCTTGCCCACACCACTGAGGACCTGGAAAGGTCTGATGAATCCAATAGATAACTTGCCACCCTGGACAAATCTCCTTAGACCTCGTCGAGGTGAGACCCGTAAGAATACGTGGTCACCATTCTCGAACTCAAGTGGTCTCTGTCTCCTATCAACATAGGACTTCTATCTGCTCCATGTAGTCTCAAATGCCGTGAACCATCTATTCCTCAGCTCTAGAAAGATCTTCTGGCATCTAACTAACAACATGAAGGGTTACCCCTTTTTCGTCAATGCTAAAAGTATTGCAACAACTCTGAAAAAGTATGGCACAAATCTATGTCTGGTCGACTCATGAGTGATCGACTGCACCCACTTATGCATGATTCTATCCTATGCTACCTGGGGTTTCCTTTTCACTAACCAAGGAAAACTCATCCCAATGTTGTAGGTAAACCAGAACCTTTTTTCCTAATACAGTCAATCTGGGTATGAACTGTGGTTGCCTAGTCCATACCGAAACTAACGTCATAAGGCCTCGACGCTGCCACCAAGAGGTTCCAACCGAAACTCTCACCTCAAGGGTCAGATCACACCGTCGGTGTAAGCGTGATTATCGAGTCTCCTCCCAACGGTATCTCCAGACGTGAGGGTCAAGTCAACAGGTTAACTAGAAACTCTAGGTTTGGGATAAGATTTGTGGAAGGAAGGAATGATTCATATAAATTTCTATTGTTATGACAACTAGTAGTAGAGACAGACCGTACCTCGAATCATTCCTAGAGCCCTTGGGTCACACTGCTTGACCGAATGCAGCTACTCTCTTCCCCTGCCCTCCTGCTCCCTGAGCCTGGTGGGGACTACAAAGGTGGGTGGTTGTAACATGTCAAAATGTACACCAACTTATGCTGCTCTCCTAACTTTGCTTCCACGTCTGATGCTCTACAGATTCACCTGTCCTTAACACTTACTCTTCTTGAAACATTTTACAGACCCAAGTCTCTAAGACTGGCGCCAGTTTCTTGTTTTCCCACTGCAAACAATCACCGGTTGTATCCATTCATCCAAAGAACATTCAACCACAAAGGTTATCTCTAGAACCCTAGCATAAGTTGGAATGCATGGAGGAAAAGTGATGGCTTAGATGTCCTTTAAACACACCTTGATCTGAGGTTCGAGCTCGAAAGAACTGATCGTATCGTAGTCATCAAGTACCAAGCATGGTCTGTACGCCTCGATGAATACTCAACTACCGATATGTTGTCCTTCTGAAGCTGTATAATCTTTAGAAAACTCTCAGCCACCTCCTTAAGCCAGTCCTCAGCTTCCTGTGAGTTGGGATCACCTCGGAACCTGAGGGATATCTGATGCTGAAACATGTGTAAGGCTTTAAGCCTACATGTGTCATCTACCGGTACTGCCAGTTGTAACTTATGACCAAAAAGTAGTGATATAGCTGGCACACTACCTGAAGGTATTATCTCAGGCATCAGTCCACGTACCGAAGCCTTATCACTATGCGGACCAACCTCATGGTCACTCACTGGGATGCACTAGTAGTTAAGATCACAATTTGCTCGACTAGTGTCTAAACTAGGTGTAGAACTCTAGAAATCACCTCCAGCCAATCCACTGCTGCCTGGGAATCTACCTTGCCTCGTAACCTCAGAGGCCTCTGCTGCTGGAACTCGTGAAACACGCTCTATCAGCGTGCAACATCCGCCATTACGTCTGTTGGCATCTACTACTTAATGGGTGGTGGTGCTTCTGGTACACCACCCGAAGGTGCCAATATAGAAAGGGGGCCCTGCACTGGAGCATCGTCGCTCGATGGGCCGTCATAGGGTACCCTATCGGAACTCCAAATGACTGTTTGAGTGGAGACATCCTAAACAGATGCGACATGGTGAAACGATTTAAACCTAGTGGGCTGACCTGGTTTGAGCTGGCTTAAAGAAACCTTTTTGAAACACACATGCAATTAGTGTATTTGTGCACTGATTCGGAAATCAGAAGTCAGGGTCCTAGTGTATGGATATGCTGGCCGCTGCACTAACACTAGACTCCCTGAACTGAAAACCACACCCAGTACGCTTAACACTAATGCTTCACAGAAAAGAAAATATCAGAGTCCTAATTTCTGCAGTAGAACCAACTCCTCTGATACCAATTTGTCACGACCCTTCCTCAGGGGCCCATTCTGTGACTACCCCAAGCCCGCCTTCCATAGGCCATGGGTTGGTGACTAGCACCAAAGGCGTAAATCCCGATAACTAGGAAGGCATTACCTTTATAAAACATAAACACATCCAACCAGAGTACATGTAGAAGTAATACACTAAGTACAAAAGAAAGTGTTGAAAAGTAAATGGGCTAGAATACAAACCCAACTGAAAAGTAAAGCTACAACTGAATGAAATTACAACAGAAAAGACAAACAACTGGAAGATAGAAGCAGCTCCTCGGTCATCCACCTTGAATCCTACCTGAAGGGTAGGTACAGATAGCCTCTTCAACGCTCTCACCCACCAACCTACTCCGAGTACAATCTCGTTGTGAAGTCCACCTCTGGGTACCGTCTCGTCGTGAAGTCCACCTCTGGGTACCGTCCAGCTCTACAAGCCTCAACCACGATCAGTGCTGTCCGTCATCTGCAACCAACACAATTAGGTGCGGGCATCTCCCGTGCAAGGGTGAGTATAATGATACTCAGTAGGGACCCCGAGACCCTCAAGGTATCACTAAATCCAACAAGTATAACCACAAATAAGGATCTCAACAGATAAACCTTACTTAGGTATAAGCCTATACTTATGCCTAAGTTATCAAGTAACCCATCTCAATCATGAGGAAACACAAAGGCTATAAAATCTACATATAACCACTACTCAGGTATCTGCCCATACATATACCTAAGTTATCAAGTAACCCATCTCAATCATGAAAAAACACAAAGGTCATTGAATCATCTCAAACCAGGATTTTATTCATGATGTCGAAACCACGGCTGCTGGAGAACTCCTCCTCTGTCGAGTACAGTGGTCTTGTCATGACTCCGAGGTTCTACTCTCTAACCTTAGACTGCTGAGGTACTCCTCCTGTCAAGTACCGCGGGTCCGCACCCAAACACAATAGTGCTCCCTGCCAGGGGTCTACCGCCCAAACACAGTAGCGGTTCCCCTAATAGCCTACAGAGGTACTTCTCCTGTCGAGTATCGCGGGTCTGCTGCCAACTACCAGCCGCTCCATTCGCTATGGGTCTGCCGCCAAATACCGGGCTCTCCATCCACTGGGCTATTCGACTCACTCCAAGTCAAATCGGTCAAGCAATCATCCGGTCCACAACTACTAGGTCTCTGCACTCCGTACGCTCGTCTCCGGGAGGGTCCCCTCCAAAACTACTGGTCGATACTTCCAAGTGTCACATAATCTCACATGGAAGTATCTCAAAGTATGGCCTCGTCATAGGGGTCTCAATGCAAAAGAAGGCGCATCAATCGGATGCCTGGTCTTTGAGTTATTAGCATTTCCGTTCCAGGGCCCCGATTGGTTTTTAAGCAAAAACCAACTCGACCATACTCCAATATCATCCGAACCTCAAGTGGAGTATTCCAAAAGAACCGTCTCATCATAAAGAATCCAACATAATTGATGGCATGTCAATCCGACATTCGATCATTAATTTATAAGCGTTTTATAACCAAGGCCCCGGTCGAATTCATGTTCGATCCAACCCGGTCGTACTTCCAATGACACCGGTTAACCAAACCAGTCACACCATTGAGATTCATACCGAAAAACACACGAGATTGACTACCCATTGGTCCAAAACATATATCCGGTGAAAAAGTTTCATTTCACCGCAACACGAGCGAACCGGGCCTCATGGGGCCCATGCCTCGACCTCGACTTAAATATCCAAAATTGGTCTTGAAACATCCGTCTTAATTCTCGGTTCGCAACGTCACAGACGGTTCGTCATTCCGACACCGTATGAGAGAGATATGTCAGATACAAGATCCCGTAATAATAATATTATTATTATCATTGGGTGTTTCATGGACCCGAGCTACAAAACAAAATTTAGTATCAAACATTGGACTTGAATTGACCTTCTTAATGATAGGGTCACGTCGCCGCTGACGGTCAGTTAATCGGACGTCGTATGTAGGAGTTAAGGTGGGTCGGAGATTTAATAATAATATTAAATCTATTATTTTCTGAGCACTTCGGGTACCCAATCCAAAAACCCGAAAAATACATCCAATATTGGAATCAGAATGTCCATATCGAAATCTGGGTTGCACTGCCGCAAACGGTTCATGAAACTGAGGTCGCACGAATAAGTTACGGTCGAAAAAGTGTTTTATGAACAAAAATAATAATATGTTTATTATAATATTATTTTTATTTTATTTATTTGATGTATCCCATGTCACCCACCACCTCTCTCCAATTTTGGTGCGCCTCACTCCCTTCTTCACCCATGGACAACACGCCTCTTTGGACTCCTTCTCTCCTATCATTTCATTTAATCTTATCTTTTATTTTATATCATCATTAATATATTTGTCTTCTCTCTCTAATATGGCTCTTCTCCCAAGACGACCCAATTAGCGCCCCAACATGCTGCACCGACGGATTCCACCTCGGCCTGCCAACCTTGCTCTGCTAGACCGCCCTACTCGCACCATGAGATCCTTCCGCACTCCATTCCAACTTTGATTTAACTCGGAAAAAAGATACGAACACATATCCATGATCCTCGGGTCAAGATCTTCGCGTCCGTATGTCGCGCTCAAGGAAACATTGAGTTTCCAGTGCTGTTAATTATTTGTGGATGAAGAACACGTGAATAATGCGCGGATGATGAATAAAGAAAGATCACGGTCAACGTGCGTATCGATATCCGTGTTAGTTTGGCCATCGTTTTTGAGAATCAAGAACATGGGGAATTGGAAATTAAATATTTATCATGCTTCAAGAATTTCAAATTCAATATAAACAAGAAGAAAATTCATTCAATCAATTGTTTATCGATCTGCGAAATAATTTATTTAATTCACGTTCATCATGAGAAATTTAAACCGGGGTAAGGAATCCACAAATATATATCCTACAAATAAAAGCTCAAGATCTGGGGTATAAAAATCATAAATGAGAAATATACAATGTTCCCCTACCTCGCAAAGGCATCACATGTCATCGATCCGCGGAAGACGAACGTCGCGGTAGATGGCGTCGCGAATAACGACATCGCGGAGAAGAGAAGAACACTTTCTTTAACTATATCTCTAGAGCTTTCCTAGGTTTTCTCCAACACCACAATTTCCCAACTAAAATAATAGCTCTTCTTATTATTTTATTCCTACAACAAATGATTTAAGAATCAAAGACTATAATTAATTAATTGGAGAATCCACTTAATTCATTATAATGTGTTGGCAATTTAATTGGGAGGAAGGTGGAGAGTTTAAAAAATATAATAAAGTGAATGGTTGTCACAATAAATGCAAGGGAGTTTAACGGGGGTTTCAAGGGAGATGAAAGGTTGGGGCTTGTGTGGGACCCAAGTCTCATATATCCACACATGGGTATTTAGGTTCGACCCTTAACTCCCTTTTGTAGGATAAAACAACCATAGATATAAATAAAATCGTGTACCACCAATTTTATTTATTTAATTCTAAATCCCCAATTATTAATTCTCAACCCGATTAAAATGCAACTGCGTTAAAGGTTCCCTTAAGAAATTACCGGTGCTGTGAGTTCATCAGTGCCCTCAGATTTCAATTTTGAGCACCAGTTCAAAAGATAGAACAACCTGCTCGTACATTTACTGAACGTACCCAAAAAAAAGTTAAGAAAATTATTATCAGTCACCCTCAACCCGTGCCGGTCAAAGTTTGGATCTTCCTAAATAAAAAACTCCCCAAAGAACCCAACGAAACTCTCGGATTTTCAATCTGACTTACCTTTTAGAAGTTATGAATTTTACAATAAAATAATTGTCACTTAATTATTTTATTTGAGGACAAAGAACTTACTTTTTCTGGTGGCCCGCGCCAACCAAAATTAGTATCTTCTTAAATAAAGCATACCCTCAAAAGTTCAGGGGTGGTCTCAGATTTTTAATTTGAGCTACGGTTTGTGAGTTATAAGCATTAGAAAAATAAAATAATTCATTTAATTATTTTATTTATGGTTATGCCATTTTTGGAATTTCTCACAGGAGGCCCATGCTGACTAAACATAAGTCGTGCCTAGGGTAAACCAGCCATCCTGAGTGCAATGGTGCCCCCATATTTCTGATCCGAGTAACTGTTTAAGAGTTATTCCAATTTTTCAGTAAAACTGCTTTCACACATTAATTTAAGCTTAAAAAAATTTCATAAAAATATTCCGGGCACACCGGGCCTCGAAACCAGGTGCCTTCAGAAACTGTGGACTCATAAAATTACAAATAAATTAAGAAAAAAATTTCCTTGAAATTTCCGGGTATTTACAAATATCAAATAAAATTCACCTTATCAACCGATATACCCTATCTCGAGATTATATTGCCAAAAAATGAAATTTTCTCAACCAAAATTTACACTTCCTAATTTTTTCATACAACTTATCCTTTCTTAGGGTCTTCAATACATTCCTCAAGTGATATTCATGGTCTTACTTTGTCTTAAAATGTATAATAATATCATCTATAAAGAATACTACAAACTAATTAAGGTAATATATAAAGGAAAAATTCTATAAATCAATGAAGATAGATGGGGTATTAGTAAAACCAAGTGGAATAATTAGAAAATAATAGATTCTATAGCTTGATAGTATCCAAATCAAAGATAAATCTTGGAAAAATATTTAAGTCCTTGTAATTGATCAATCAACATCATCAATATGGTGAAGAGGATAATTATTTTTGATCATGATCTTTTTAGGGTTCCAATAATCAGTGTAGATTCACATTGATCAACATTTCTTATTAACTAGATGAATAAGTTTACTTTATGGGGATGTACTTGAACAAATGAATCCCCTATCAAGATTCACTTGGAGTTATTTCCTTAATTATTACAACTCAATTGAGGATATTTTATATGAAGCCTTTGAAATAGGTGTATCATAGGGTATGCATTCTATTGAAAAATCAACATCATGATTCAAATGAATATTTTCTGAAAAGATATTAAAAAACTTCTATATAATAGGAATATCATCAATGATGATTTTATCCCTAAACATTAGAGATGAATACCACTTTAGAATTATAATAAAAACAGATGGAATGGATGTAGTTTCCTATAGAAGTTCTTATATATCCTCATACTAATAAACATACATAATTTGGTTTAAAATATAAAATGTGACTTCAATTACTTGAAAATTGATATAGGATTTATATAAAGACATCCAATATATTCCCAAAATCACATAAAATTAAACTAGAGTAAAAATAAAAATATCTTGAGGAAGAAAATTCTCACACACTTCAATTAGAGGATAATCCTATACATGAGATGCGATCATCTTACCATTAGGATTTTTTAATATTGATTAAACATTTAATATTTGAGGTGGTAATGTGATACCCTAAACAAATTTCTTAGATATAAACGAGTGGGAGGAACTAGAACTTAAAAAGAAATTATTGGTCCCAGAGTGGATGATAAGTGTACATTTAACCATTTAGTTATCATACCCCATATTAGCAATGGTGATCACGTGTGATTTCCCTCTATATATGGGATTAAGAGTTTTTTTATATCGATCATCATCATTAATGCTCATATTTGATCACTGGTTGGTAAAATGTATATACTCCTTTAAATTACAGCATTGTAGTATTGGGGACATTTTCAGTTGATATTTTTCATCATTCCTTTTATTTTTTGGCCTCTTCACATTACTTAAACATTATTTTGTTAGCTGTAAATCTTTTCAACACTTAAAATATTTATAAGTCCCCTTAAGATAGTTTCCTCCAGGATTATTTCCACACTTATGGAATAAAGTAATACTCATATTCTTCCCTCTATGGGTTTTTTATTATAATTTCTTTTTAATTCCATTTTTATTTCCTTCAAAAAACCATGATATTACTCAGAGAATCCAATCTTCATTTCCACTTTTATAAAACATAGAATGATTTCTTCATAGATACTAATGTATCTTATGGATAATAACATCTATATAATTTAATTTAAGCCGTATAAGAATCAATCAATCTTACTTTGTACTTTAATGAAAATACTAGAAGTGTACCTCACAAGTCTTGTAAAATTTTCCTCATAGGCACTAATGGATTTTTCATCCTTATGATTTAGCTCAAGGAATTTCTTCTCTATTTTTATACATATAATACATGGAAAGTACTTATTGAAAGATAATATTGTAAACTTATATAACTTAAGGGACTTAATTTATTCCCATTGCCTTATATTATTAATAAGGGTATATCGTTATCTGATTTTCCTTGCAAAAGATAAACAACTAAAATAACATTATCATGTTCTAAGAATTGGAGAACAAAAAATATCCTTTCAGTGGTATTGATCCATTTCTTAAAAATTAGTATATCAACAAACCCACTAAAATAAGGTGGATATATCATCATAAAGTATTCAACAATATGCTATTCCCTTATTTTATTATTTGTAAGCTCAATATGATTCATGGATTGAAAAACATTATAAGAACAATAATAAGTTTTTTTATTCCATCACCCATAATATTCATTTTATAAGAGTATAATCATTGAATTTTTAATCACATTCAATATTAACATTATTCCATCTAGTTTAATTCATTTTTTGAACCAAAAAACATATTATGATAAAAAATTATCATATTAAAAAATCATATAATCATGAAAATTGTTTATAAGATATCTGAATATTGACACCTTCTTTTTAATCTATGAAAAATTAGGTTTAACCTAGGTAATACATGGTCAATATATTTTCAAATACTTTACATTTTATCATAAAAAATTGTAAATAAACCTAAAAAAATCCACTTGGAGTTTCTATATAGATGTGAATTATTTGAGCCACTCAACATGCCCTGACAATGGTAGAGTTAATACCCAATCTGCCCAATTTAAAGTTGTTACCCCTAGGTGTTTATGTTTCACAACCACATCCACATTATAGTATCTAGGCATGGACATATTTTCTAGGAAAAGCACACTTCATTATTTTCCATAACATAGAATGTTATCTTATACTTATTTTCATCCTAAGGGTTCTCACAAATGTTTTCTCATCCTAGTTTCCAAAAATAAGTAGATCTTGTTCTGATAACAACTATAGTAACCCAAACATTTCATAATTAAATATTACATATTATTAGATTAATATTAATTAAATATCATTATGATCCATGATATAATTGTAAATGTCTAGTGTATTTGGAAAATTGGATACATAAAAAACTAGTACATAAAATATCTATATAATTTCCCATGTGGTTCTTCACAATAAGAACCCTTATTAGATATATCATACTTAAAACCTTTCTTCATAACATGGGTGAAGGAAACATAAGAAATGGAGATATTAGGTACACAATAAGGGTAAACATATGATATATCAATAAATGATAATAAGTGAGCATAAGATAAGAATAAAGGTTTGCGAATATGATTATAACTTATAATAATTCTACAGAATATATCAAAGTTCATTAATCATAAATCATGTCATAAGTATTTTTTACAAAAAATAGACATTATTCATATGTGTGTGGAATCATAAATAATAATTCATGTGGCATTAGAACATATCATAAGCATAATAAATAACTTTGTGTCATACTCATAAGTATACAAAATCAGTTATTTAGTCATCTTTCACTCCAAATACTGTCATTGTGGATAATGTACTATAATGGAAATTCCTATCCAGTTATTTTTAACATTCTCTTAGGTGAAACATAAATTTCTTTTAATCTATTATCTTTGAAGAGTTTGTTAACTCAGTCATACCTTAGGATTATATCAACTTGTTCATAATTACCCAATGAATTGGAGGTAAATAATGGAACCATATATCATGAAAATATATATCAGTCTCACCAGTCACATAATCATTATCCATACATATGAGTCCCACATAATCATAAAATATTCATTATTTTATCATATCACAACCCATGGAAAGAAAATGGGTTTCATAAAAAAATCATCATCATAACCATAAACCATCTAAATAAATAATGAAGACAATAAAATTTGATAATATTCCTAGTAATTTATAAGAAACATTAGAGGATTTTGTTATAAAAAAATACCTTTAAAATAATACTATAACATTTATTGAAGAAAATATCATTTTTATTTTGAAATCATATAACTAAAATATAAAATTTATAAAATATTTAGAAAAACATTTTCTTTGAAAATAACCATGAATTTTTATATAGTAATATTCCAATCAAATATAATTCATGATGGTGGGGAAAGTCTCTTGATGTAGTTTACGCTAAAAAAAATTCATTTTACATTTTCAGTAAAAGAGTAAAAACTACCACATTCAGAAAATGATATGATGATTATTTTAATTTTTTTTGAAATTAAAATATGGGTAAAAATAAAATTAATGTATCCTTTTATAATAATAATAAAAATTATTGAATACATTTGAAGGAAAATATGGACATGGAATGAAATGGTTTCTAACCAAAGAGAGTAATAAAGTCATTTTCCCTTAAAACAACTCATTTTGTATCTTGAGTATTTAGAGTGGAAAATAAAATAAAAACATATAATATCCTGAAATAAATAGAGGATAGTAAAATACATATGATTTTGGAGAGCTATATTATATAATTTCATCATCAAAATTTAATCTTAAACAATCCCGATGATAATGAGATTGTGACATAAAACCCATACCTCAAGTATGAATTTATTCATAAGTGTTCTAAACTCATGTATAATAAATTTAAATTTATTTTTATTAAATTAAATAACCATATTTATACCTTTAATACCATGCGTGGTTTAATTATAACATCTTATCACCTTTTCATTAACAATCTTTCATTATCAACAACATTTTGGGTATTAACTACTTTAATTTTCACGTATGATTTGGTTCAAAATTATAGTTATTACACTTTGAAATTTTTTAATTAATACATATAATTTTAATCATGATATAAATATCATATATATTCCTTAAATAAATATTTATGACTATTCATATAAAGCGATAATGAAAAATATATTATATCAGTACGTGAAGACGATAATCCGTACGTATGCACGAGTGGTGTTTCCATTTTTTTGATGGATGAGATGAAAGAAAGGTAAATAATAATTTTAAATTATAGAATAACTATTATATCATAAATATAATATATATACATTAACTCTATAACAATAACCAACCATTAAGGATGGTGATAGAATATGAATCCTATCCCTATGTGGAGGCGGTAGTCCACAATTACACTCATGCGATAATTTTATCTCCCATTTGATGGAGATGATGGGGGAAAGGGTTGTTCCATTATTATAATAAAATCTAGTTATATTTATTAGAACATATTAATCATGATATTATTATACAGTAGGTTTAGAATATGTTTAACAATAAATAATATTCAAAGATCTCGGTTAATATTTACACTACTTCTTTAAGAGACCTCCTTTGACTTAAGTATTGAAGGATTGGTCCTAGAATACGACATGAAGATATTGGATAATGGGAAGGAATACTGGAAGTTTTTATAGTTGGTATTGGATGAGATAGGGGTATTAAATTGTGTGAATAAGGGAGGATAAAAGGAACTTTTTTATAAGTGATGGGATAAACACACATGCAATTGAATTATATATAGTCAATCTCATGTCAAATTTTCTCCAAATGGATAAGGATAATAAGGTAAAATAATATAAGGCCAAAATATATACACAACATTAGAATTATATAGTTTTGTGTTGAATTCCCACCCATATCTCTTGGTTTAACACCTTAGTAAATCCTCTTTAACCTTAACCATGGAAACAATTCTTTACAATTTTTATTATTCACTGTGAAAAAAATTAAGTTGAACATATTAAATTATTTTAATTATTATTATAAAAATATATATAATTTATTTTAATATATTATTTTTATAATTTTTGGAATTTAATTTTAAATAAGCGTGAAAACACAATGAAAACCCATTTTTGAAAAATGTATTTTTAGAAAAAAACTTAATTTAATTCTATTAATTGTCTTATAAAAATCATAAAATGAATGAAAAAATATTTTATTTAATGTATAATATATAAATTTCATTTAAACAATTAATCAATATATATAAATTGAAGTTATTAATATAAAAATACATTATGCACCTAAAAACCTTTTTTTGGTAAAATGTTTCTTATGCCCAAAAATAAAATTATAAAAAAATGAAGTATAATGATTATTACTAGGTAATTAATTATATTAATTATAATTTAAGGATACTTATGTTACTTAATTTTTAAATTCAAAACATAATGGGATGTTTACTTGAAATGAAATTATAGTTTTTTACAAAAAATAAGTATTTTCCATTATTTACTAAAAAATAAATATTTTTGGAAAAAAATCCAAAAATTGACCATAAGATAATATTGAGAAGAATATTTTAAAAATGATATTAATTTCTTAAAATAAAATTAATAAAAATTTTATAAATTAATTATAATTTTCCATTGACAAAATAAAATAAAACCCACTTTTAAGGAGAACATATTTGTGAAACATAAAATAACATTACTGAAAATTGAGATATTATTTATTAATTAATAAATTTGAATTATTTAAAAAAATTATACATATTTTTCATAATATTGTTATTTCTATTCATACCTACCAATTTAACATCTTGGTTTTGAAATATTACTTTATTGTAGTTCATCTAGACTTGTGGTTGCATGTAAGGTAATATATAAAATAAATTAAATCTATATAAAAGGATGTAAATAAGAAATATTGAGCTGTTAAACTCTTTAATCCATGATACATTGAATATAAAACATAAATAATAATCAATTAGATCCACTGATTAATATAAGGAATGGGTATAATAAGAATATCAAGATCCACTATCTATGGGGAATGTTTATTTTATCCCTCTCAAAAATAAATTACAGGTCACCATGGTGGGAAGTGACTAAAATTCCAAGTGGATGAATGAGATCATAATTCTATTAAAAGTATTGATATAATTATTTAGGTTATGTAATAATAGGCACATGCTTATCTACCCTAAATAGAAAATTTTTGAAACATGGGTCTCCTGTATCTCTGTTTGATTCTATACCAAGAGACCCACAATCAATTCTAGTAAAATATCACACATGATCACATAACATACATAGTATATCAATAATAATAACTAGTATAATGGATTAGATATTTAGAGTTATACCATGAAGTTATATATAAAAATTCAATATAATTTTTCATTGACACATTGAAAAACAAAACCTTATATTGTAAATATAATACCCAGTCGATAAAAGAATAAAAATGTGACGTGAGATCTACGTTGAAAAAATGACACATAAACACATACCCTATTTCCAACTCAGGTCAAGAGTAAGAACCATAAACTATAAATCATTACCCAAATTTTCGTGCTAAAAAAACAAAACCACAACATTAAAAAATGATAAAACAAATCCCATCCTTGATAACATGGATTTTCCTCATATGTGACTCAACTACTCTATGTTACAATATCCATATCAATATCTAATATGGTAGGATAACCTAGACATCATATCCCATGTTGTAAAATAAATAGAAAAAAATCTTTGAAACCACTTTGTAATGTGCCTTTCCAGATCCACCTCCACTATAACTAAACTAGGTGCCACATACCTTAGGCTCACCTCCCCATATTCCATAAGTTATTAAATAGAAGTGAGTGTTAATGTATAAAGAGATGATATTTTACCCTCTATGTCATAAATATTGAATGAACAAAATAGAAGTAATTATCAGGGTACAATCATCATAATATAACAACAATATCAGATTAAACATCATAGCAATATTCCAGGAAACAAAACAAATCAATCAAAATTCTATAAATAGATGTTCTAAAATATATGTATTAAAAGTCATTAAATTAATAAATTGATCCCCTTTTAGAATACTATATATAATTGGATTCAAAATTAAGAAAATAAATGATGTTTTTCACAACACAAGTCTTGAGTCCTTACTCTATCCCTTCTTCCATCTCTAAACCAACAATTAAGCTCAAATATCCAATTGAGGACAACAGTTAGTCTTGCGTGACACCCCTTTCCCATCCCCAATAGGATAGGGGACAAATACTAGAACCAATAAGGCATAAAAAATATTGAGAGGCCTCAACCTAAACATCCTACAGTCAGAAAAGCCACAAATCGGAAAAGAGAACCACAAATATGCATAATATACAAGTATAAATATAAAGTAAAAATATTCTTGTACACCTATCAAGATATTGGGAAACTAATGCCACCATACTACACTATCTCTAATCTAATATTTGAAAAATCCTAAATATTTCCTTCTCCTCCATGAACCTTATCTATAGTACCAAGTCTGAAAGGTCGCTAATCTATAGACCGTCTGCATAAACACAATCTGTTCAGGACCAATTCTTGTGTAGGAGTTAGAATAAAGAATACTCAGTATGATACCTTGAATAAAAAATAGAAACATGTAAACAATTTAGCATGAAAAGAAGGATGAAATGTAATATTACCCAATAAAACTCAAGGAAATTCAACTCGAGAAGAACATCACCAAACCCCCAAATCGATGACCCACTATCATAAATGAGACTAGATCCAACTCTAATGATGCACTCAACCACACCATGAGGACACCCAAGATAGATACTATGCCCCATGGGAATTCACATCCCTTCCCAATGTTCCCCATAGATGACTAGATCAACTAGTCTGATCAAGAGAACCAACTCAGAATGTCGTCAATACACCCTACTGAAATCCTATGAAATCACAAGACAACTATTAGACACCCATCAATGAATCCCTTATCTTGAATAAAACCTCTATCAACTCCCAAGGTGAGTATCCAAGAATACCTTAGCACCATCAATTTCTGAACAAGGCCCTTCACTACACAGATCTCAACAAGATACACAAGAAACAACTCCCAATGGTATCAATACCTAGATTTAGAGTACATACATTAAAAAAACTAAAGGAAGATCATACCTGGACCATCTAAGTGAAAGCCACACCTTTAAAAAGTAGCACAAGATATGAACCCAACATCCTAGACACTCTCAAGGGATAATGGAGAGTAATTGTCAAAAGAGTAACCAATACAAAAAAACCTTTATATAAGTGAATTGAGAGTGAATGAAAATAATCATTATGCTCTCCTCAAAACTTCGAGAGTAGGAACCATCCAAAAAATTCAAAGTTGTTTCCAATAAGACATTTATAATTTAATTAATTTATAGATACCTATGCCCCATTGGTATATGAAATCTATTCATGAGAGTTACAACCTCATACAATAGTCCATATCCACTAAATATATATTACCAATCCAATCCATTAATATGAACATGCCAGGGATCCTAAACAATGCTAATGGAATTATCAACTTTGAAGAGAACCATCACCATCCATGAAATAAAAACCCATTCCCTATAAGAGGGGCTCCAATAAAACATCACATAGCATGGATTACCCACACCTTACCCAGTAGGGGGTTTCGTCTCTATCAATAGATATGGATCTTCACTCCTTGACTTACCATGAATTCTAAAGGAAAGTATCAAAATCCAAATACTTCCCAACAACTGATATATAAGAATCGACCCTAATAGTCCTATGAAGAGGTCTATAAATATTTCTTCACAATATAGATTCATATCCTTTGATCATAACTTGATATGAAATGATTGAGATGGGAGGGGGAGAGAGATAGAGATAGAGAGTCTCAACTATCAAATGAAGACTCTCTAAATAGGCCATCAAGGTTGAGGAATGAGTGTCTAACTCATTCATCCTCTTAATTCATCTATATAGACCAAAAATATATCTATGATTTAAGGGGAGAAAGTTTTCTTCCTTGAGTTACATATAGTAATGAGAACCATAGAACTACACTTTGGTGAAGATTGTACTACTCATACTTGGATAAATACCCGTATCCATAACCATTCATCCCCCGAGAAAACCACATCCACCTAAAAATACAGGAGAGATATCAATCTTTAAGTACATGAAAGGAATTACACACCCAAATCATGATCACACCATAATAAGTCCACATATCTCTCACTTTCTATAGTTAATAGTCAGTATCCTATCTTCCTCACCATTGGATTAGAAACAAATATAATCATCAAAAAATGACACAAAAAACCTTTAATAGTGAAGAGAACCTCACCATCAAGTTTTACATGGAAACATACTTATAAATAACTACCCATTTTACCAAAAACATCAATGGAGTGAGAAGATACACAATGATTGTTTAAAAAGACAATACATGGTGTGTCCACCCAAACCCTCCCTCTGACCATGTCATCAGACCATCCTGGTGTGTACTTTTCCATTACATGGGGTGTCTCTATACTATATGGGGTGTGGGGGTGCATGGGTACTTGGTCATGTATCCTTTCCTAGACTGTGACAGATCACTCGAGATGGCATGTACACATACATTCCCATGTGGAACACATGAGTGTTTGTCCGTATACATAACCATACCCTATTCTATGTTCCCCAAGGCTCTATTTGGTGTGTATATCAGACCTAAATTCCATGTTGACCCCATATTTAACCTGGTATTATAGAAATAGGTACAATGTATGTGTTCCTAAGACTACATAACATTTATTTCTACATTCTAGATACATATCACCTAGGATCTACTGAAATGCACACCGAACACCTAGATTTGAATCAAGACCTACTAGAAAATGAAAATCATTCTATACATGATCTAAAATGAAAAACGGAACAACAATTGAATATAAAAGCGGTGAAATATAAAATAATTAGTCCCACATCTTAGTATATTTACAAAGGTTCACAAAAAAACATTTATGATGTGTTATTCAGGGTTATTGGATCTATATCTGCACTCCAATCATCCTAGGATAAAGATTCCTATCCCAAAAACCTCCTCTCAACTCCACATCATCAAAGGGGTAGGGTGAGAGGATCATGCATATAAGACATTGGCGGAGAGTGTAGAAAGATAGGTTTAATTAAAACTCTATTTAATTAATAGGGTACCTCATTAAATGGGCCCGACCAAGGCCTGGAACCTGAAAAATGATTTTACTACACCTAGATAAAAAAAATTTATTGCAGAACCAACTATAATGTTTATTTTACATCATAGAGATTTGTTTTTTAGATATTAATATACAAACCCATGAAATATAAAAAAGAAGGTAATATTGATATTAAACTTGATATTAAAAAAATCATCACTAAAATAATTGCTAATATACTTTCATATATCATGGAAAAAATCGTCTCCCATAACCAATTTGGATTTATTATGGGCAGATCCATACAAGATTGTGTTTTTCTTTCCTTTGAGTGCATCTACACTTTACAAAAATCTAAAAATAAGGTAATATTGACATTGAACATGAAATTAAAAAATATTTTGATACCATGGACTAGAGCTTTATCTTCAAGGTTCTTTAAGGTTTTGGTTTTAGTGATTAATTTTTCATTGCGATCAGAACCCTGTTTAATTTGGAAAGTATTTCCATCATGGTCAATGGATCTCCCAAGGACTATTTCAAATGAACCAAAGTTGTTAGGAAAGGTGACCCCATCTCTACCATTATTTTCTCTATCATAGAAGACTATCTTGGTCGCCCGCTCACTAGCCTTGTGGAGAAAACCAAAATAAAACCCATTAATGTTTCTAAGAATATTAATTCTCCCACACACCAGTTATATGCTGATGATATCTTAATTTTCTTACAAGGTGATAAAATAAATATTTGAAACCTCAAAAATTATCTCTCTCACAATGAATAGGTTTCTGGTCAATCCATTAGTTAGAAAAAATAATCTATTTTCTTTGGGAGAAACTTTCCTCATAGTAGGTAATGTAATATTATCAGTGACTTAGGAAAAAAAAGAAGGTTATTTTCATTTTATTTATCTTGGTGTTCTCATTTTCTGGGATAGACACAAGTATTATTTATTTTCTACAATAGTTGACCAAGTTCTTAGTCAACTATCTTCTTGGAAAGGTAAATCTATATCTATGATTGAAAGATTATTCTTTGTCAGATCTACTATTGTTTCTAAAATGGTTTACTCCATGATGGTCTATAAATGGCCCATTGGTCTTATTAAAAAAATCAATATCTCAATCAAAAAATTTATTTGGACTAGTAGCACTCTCGAAAGGGAACTTGTGAATATCCCCTAGTAGTATTGTTGCAAACCTATTGATAAGGGTGGTATGACATATTAAGTACTTTAATGAGGCCCTTTAAGCCAGACTCACTTGGAACCTTATTTACAATAAATCTAATTCTATTGATTTTATCAAAATGAGATTTCTTGACAAGCTTAAGGAAAGAAATTTGACTTTCTTCATCTCGTCTATCTGGACATCCATTAAGAAATATTTTTCCAGTATTATGATTAATTCAAGATGGATGGTTTCTAGGGATTCTTCCATGAATTTATGGTTGGATAAATAAACAAAAACACCATTAATATCTATGATTCCTCATGATCAAACCCCTAAGTTTACTAAATATTCAATTATACATATGTTAAATTCTTAAAAATATCATATCCTTGATACCATTATGCAAGTCAGTGACAACTACCCTTTCTCAAAAACTGATTAGTTTTTAATTTTGGAGCGTGATCACAATTTTATGCTTAATTCAATTTTTTTATAATATTTTTTTTGTAATTTTGAAAGTGATTTTGGATGGATAATTTTTTTGACAAACCTTAGATAAATCCATCAAGATTCACTCTAATTTAAATCCTTTCTCATAATAGAGTTACCATAGACAGGGGCCTTCAATCTTTTGGAATTTAAGTTTTCTCTAAATGTAGACTCTATAATCAACACAAAGAAGACACTAATCATCCCTTTAATACTGATTCCACTAATTCTGCTCTTTGGAACTAAAATATTAACATTTTTTACTGTAGATGATTTATTCTTGACTCTATTAACTCTCAACTAAAGAGATGTACAGAAATGGAAATTTCTTATAAAATTATGAACATTTTTCTTGCTACTGTTACTGAGCTTCATCAGGTGATATGGTATGATATAAATTCTACTATTCATAAAAATTACTTATTCAACCATAATGCAGGTCAGATCTAAATCCCCATTTACATATGTGAAGCTAAATTGAAGAAAAAGGGCCGTTAAAATAACACTGTCGTTGAATTCATAATTTTGTGACGTCTTAGGATTGATGATATTTTTTGTTAACCTCATCTCATTTTTGAAGTGTTTTGGTGACCTCCTTTTCCTAGTTGGATTAAAGTAAATGTGGATGGTGCCTCCAAAAGTAATATGGGTCTTATGGGTTGTAGAACTCTCTTTAAGAATCAACTTCGTCTGGTCTTAGGATGATTTATTGGTAACTGTGGCATTGCCTCTTATTTGGAGGCCAAAATGATGAGTATGATACATGCTATTTCTTTCTCAAAGCACTATGGTTGGAACAATATCAGGATTGAATGTGATTTTACTTCTACTGTGCAAGAAATTTGGAATGGCGTGACACATCTTGCATGTACCATTACTACCCTTTGGATTGATTGAACCCACTCGCTTCCCGATATAAACTACATTATCCATCATATTTACTGTGAAGAAAATATGTTTTCAGATGGTCATGCTATAAAGGGAGTAAACCAAGACATTAACTGGATCAATGATCTACCCTCTGATCTACTCCCTCTTCATGACAAATATTGTAATATGATTCCATTTTTTAGACTCATGTAACATATTTATTTTATAATGATTATGATTTGGTCGTTTTGGAGAAGGCACAGTCGTTCATAAAAAAGAGGTACCAACATCCTCTCCTAGGTGTCGCAATAAGAGAACTATACCACACATATGCTGCCCCAATCTCATAAAAAGCATCCAAGGATACACACATCCTTGAAGATTAGATTAGGGAAGTAGGGTTACATCAAACCTCTCATCCTAACCTCAGAAGTGGTTGTAGGGAAGCGATGATGATAACTGCATTTTTGAATATAATTATGAATATAAAATACAATTATTTTGGATCTAAAGTGATTATTACAGCCATGTTTTTCATTGTTTTATACTTATTTTGGTAGGTGAAATGGGAAGTGAAATCAATTGAAAAAATTAAAATATAATTAAGATTAATTTCATGAAAGGGGAATTAAAATAACAAGAATCTCATGACATTAATTGATGACTTCAAATGAAATATGGAAATAGAGGCATAATAAATGGATATGGGAAGAAAGGTTTTATTTAATGAAACCCATTTTCATGCCATGAAACCCATTTTAATGAGATGAATATTATTAGAAATCATGAAGTAAGATATTGAGAGTGAATAGACGACCTTTCGTGATGTGAAATATATATTTACATCTTGAAACTAGGTGACTTGATATTTATATATATTCAAATTATAATCAAATCCCACATTTTTTGACTCAAGAACCTCCATGAAAAAAATGAGATTAACATGAATGAAATTAATAAGTTTTTTTGGGTAATTAAATCTAACATGAGTTATATATATTCTTATAAATAAGATAGAAAACTATTTCTATAATGGGATAATAGAATTTAGAAATGATTATGAAGTGCTTACACTTAAGGGTCTTATGCTAGTATACCTTTTCAATTCAAAAGGATTTTTTTCTATTTTCAACTTTATAAAACTATCAAACCTAGTATGAGGGTGTAGTTCTATAATGTGATGAGAAATGTAGGAAAATGGAATTGTGCTTGTGGAATTTAATTTTTTTGTCTTCTGGTTTATGTTAGGTCATGAAATCAATTCACAATTTCAATCTATTTCTTTTTATTATATCATGATCATTAACATATGAATTTGGAAATTATTTTTAATTATAAAATTAACATGAATTAATCCTTACCATTGAATATTTTAGGTAATTTATATTTAAATATTATATTTCGACACTAATTCCATTAATCCAGCTAAGTATTTTTCTGTAATATTGGGGATATTTATGGTTAAAGGAAATGTAACAATACCAAGGAATTGTATAGTCTCGAATCTAGCCAATGAGCATGTACCCAAGTGTTAAGGGATCCTTCTTGGCATCTAAGAGACCCAGGTTCAAAACCAGGTGAAGGTGAATTTCCGAGTACTGTAGTATTACTACAACAGGCACTGTTCGGTACTGTAGCAGCTGGACTATTCACCTGATTTGGGCTTTCGGGCCACCAGTTTGGGCCTACGGGACTCAGGACCTTCGGGCCATCAAAGGCCTTTAGGCCCTAGGGCCTTCGGGCCATTGAAGACCATGAAGTAGCCCAGTTCACACAGATCAGACCCCAGATGAGGATTAGAGCACCCGTAGTAGTCACCAGAAGCAGATCTAACCGGATTAGAAGAATGAGAGGGTAAGACAACCGCCATCGGGACCAGGCACCGTGCAACTTTGTATGAGGCAATGCTAGCCGATCAGCAATGCAGGTAGGGAGATAAAGGCAATCAATGATGCAGAAGCTAGGGAGGGGCCGTTCTAGTGTGATGGACCTATGGGTCATGTATTGGGCATGGTATGCCTCTGGGCCTTCGGGTCAGGTCGGGCCTTGTGCCTTGGGCCTACGGGTCATGTACGAGTTCCCCTTCAACCCTTAAAAGGGGGATTATCTATAATAAAATAAAAAAGAAGGCCTTCAGGCCATTTGGGGTATAGTCTCGAATCTAACAACATAATAAGCCAAAAATTTTATCATTACATTCAATTAGTGCTAGATCCTAGAATTACAGTTCTTGGAACATTCTCTCTTCAATATTTTTCAAAAATCTATTTTCTTCACTCTCATTTTCATTTAATAATCTCTAATTTTCCTATGTTTTCATGAAATCATATATTGAGTTCAACCTCATACACACCAATTACTATATTTAATTTTTCATTCAAGTTATTTTGAGTTTAAATATAAATTTTTAAATTTGAGTAGTCCCATTGGAATTAACGATGCCATGTGGGTAGTCAATTTTTTAATTCCATTTAAATGAATTTTTTTTTATTACAATTTTTTTAATTAGAAATAGTTATTTTTATTTTTATTTTGGATCGCTATTTTGAACATGGTATTTTCATGCTAAAGTTTTAGGTTATATGATTAACCCAATTTCCTTAGTAATGTCCTCATCCATAGTAGAAGAACTGACTTGTTCACTCTTAAAATCAAAGGGTAATGATATATTACATCCAAACTCCCACAACGTTTCCTATGAAAGGGTCAGTCATGCCCATAACTATAGGGAGTCAATTAGAAAAACTCTATTAAAACACACTTCACATTTCCAAAGGGGAAAAAATGGATATGAATTTTGGATATTCATCTTGATACATGGGTATTCTAAACTCACACTATCCAACATGCCTCTGTATAAGTACACAATAAGTCCCAGTTCTATGAGAATACCATGGAACTATGATCACATCTATATTTATGTAAAACAAAAAATAGAAGTATATATCAGTACATACTTCATCCCCTTTAAACCTCCTAAAGCATGTCATAACTAAGGGATCATTATTTGAATCCTTCCTCACATCGAGAACACCATCAAGGGGAAAGAAGAAAACCATTTTATTTATAGTTTTGGGTCTACTCATATAAAAACCATAGTGTATGAAACCCAAATAATTACCCTACAAAAAATTGGATAAATCCTCTCAGGGATTATCCCACTCACTAGGTAGGTCCAACTGCATAAGGAGTGAAGCCTGACTTATCCACTCAATCACCACATGACTCCTAGAACCAATCACACACCTGGACCCAATCCAATGATGTACATCCATTTCCATGAAAATGATACTATTTATTATTAATACATAGTAAATCACCATGAGGCTTGATACCCAAACCAAATCTTGAATCTGAAAGAAATAGGGATAAATATTCACCTTTGAGAGACGCCTTTAGTCTCTTTTCACTTGAACAAAACCCTCTAGGGATCCACAACATCCCGATCTACAAAGAAACATCCTGAGAAAAGAACACATTAGTGCTATGAAATCATGCACCCTAACAAGTTATGCGAACTGAACCTCAGTCATCTCAGTCCCCACACGATCTTTCCATATGTAGTTCTCACAATAAACCCATCTCCATACCAATCACAATCCAATATCTGCCAATATCCATGATACAAGGTGGAATCACAAAGGAGGTTTTGTATTATTTAGGGAAGAACATATCTATAGCGACCTTACTTTTCCTTACATGAATATTACAAATTTTTTAAGATAAACAACATAATAGATATAAAAATATAGGATCAAAAGATTTATTGTCTTTGAAAAATTAGGATCATACATAATTTGAAAACAATAAAAAATAAACATTTATTTAAATCCTTGTTATTTTTTCCTTCTGAAGATTGTTTTCTCCTTAGTAAAAATAATCACTTATGGATATAAATCAAAGAAAGGGGTGAGATGAAATCCTAGTATGGTAATGAATATAGACATAAATAAATATAAGAAGTGTGAGAATATTAATAATCATTATAACATAAGAATAGTATAATAATCATAATCATGATAGGAAACATTAGATAAAGGAATTGAATATGGAAATTCCCAAAAATGAAAAATCATGACTTAGTGGTCTAATACCACACATAGTTGTGAACAAAGCTAGCATCATGTTCACGAATAAAATATGTGCATAATCACTACATCATCATTGTGAATAAATCTAGCATCATCTTTATTTTTAATACACATTATCTCATAATATACATCACATTACTTATTGCATTAGAGGGATATATAATCCCAAGACCACCCATTACATCATAATATTTACATAATCATGCATTCTATATAGAATGTATAACAATAATAGTTACGAATTAAACTAATGGTATATAAATGGTTTAATAAGGATTACAAAAATAATACATTCATTAATAAGATTTGGGGCTCCTATATGAAAAATGGAAAAACATATTTTTCATAACCATTATCATTCATAAGTGAAGAAGACACAACTCAAAAGGTGGAAAATGCGTGTTTTGGAAAGAAGATTTCTTTTGGAAAATATATGTATTTTTCATTAAATTAAGGAGTAAAAATGTATATACTAGAAAATATAATTTAATAATAATGAAATGATTTTTAAGGAATATTAAAGTAACATCCATACTAAAATTGGTGTGAAGTAGGGAAAACCCAAAGAAAGAAAATTTGGTTTAGTAATCCCCTTACCTTATGTCCATATGCTTTCTACACTTGCACTTAATATACTGAATAATAAAACTAGATTAATTAATTAATAAATTAATAACATTTTAAACATATATTTTATTTATTATAATTTTATTAATTTCTTTTATGGACTTTTTTATGAGTTATAATTTTTTATTTTTTTCTCCAATTTCATTCGTTTTATGGTTTTATGGTTGGTTCCCTTGAGTACAATAATGGAAGATATTGTCAAATAGAAGTGAAACTCCAGAATTAGAATAAAATGGTATTAATATACTTCCATAATTTTAAATGTCCACATACATAAATTTATTTTCAAATATGATAATGATTCATTAGATAAAATGTTAATGAAATTTTTTAATTTACTTTGGCCATTTTTACGACCATCATGAAGTAGTATCATTTTATTTATTATTTAGTTTATATATTAGTTCTATAAAATGTTAAAAGTTATAATATGTATATTAAAATATTATTTAACCATAATAATGACTTTATGACCTATCTTGAAGGTTATAATGTAAAATTAAATCATATTGTCTATGAAATTAGTGAATCGACACATCATGGATGGTGTTTTCATTTTTAGAATAAAATAATAATAGAATAGGTTTGATGATGGATATTACATGAAAAAATAAAATCATATTATATATATTATACTATAGTTTTCATGCCCATTTGGATAGGGTTGGTGAGGAGAGGATAATAAAAGAAAAGAAATTAAAAGAGAAAAGAGGATTTTACCTCTTTAATATTGTCTCCTTAGGAACCTCCTTAAGGAAATTTGGTTTGGTATTTTTTTGAGAATAGAATCTCTTGTACATGAGTAAGAGGCTTGGGAAGGGATTTAAGAATAATTTAGACAAGATAAAATTCTTAGAAGGTGTGTTGAGAAGAGGTGGTATTTATAAGGGGAGGAGTGGGGTGTTTTCGATTATTTTATTCACTAGTTTATTATTTTGGATCAAGACTATAAATATTGTTGATTACAATGAATAAAAATAGTAAATGATCCGATAGAGTTCTAAAACATAGGTGCATACCTTATCCACACAACATCCATGAATCAAAAATTCATGTATTTTTCAGATACCATAAATTATTGCATCTCTCTATTCACAAAAATTCAACTATTTTAGAAAAATACAAAACAATTACCTTAACAATTTTTTGATATTTAGTTTTTAAAAATGGAATTGACTTTTTGGAAATAAATTTTCAAATATGATCCATTTAATTTTTAAATAAAATCAACATTTATTCGAAAAATACTGATTTTAATAATATAATTGATTTTATGACCCTTATAAAAATTAATTAAGGCCTCATGAAATGATATTATAATTATAATACAACATAATATTTATTTATGTATCTATTTAATGGAAATAAATTTATTTTAAACCATTTTATTAATTATAAAATTGTAAATAACATCTATGTTTTATAAAAATACCAACACTCAATTTTTATTTTCTTAAAAGTTTTATTTACTTTAACAATGATATAAATTTATCATATTTTTTATTTATAAGATAAAAAAATTTATTTATAATTTCATATGTGAGATTACTATTCTAAGGGATTGATTACTATTCCTAACAGTCATATTACTATTCCAATGGCTAGGTCGGTATTCCATCAATATAGGTTTCTCAATTTCTATAAATACCTCTTATTTCATTAATTTCTCATCCAATTATATTTCATATGAAGTTTATATATAATTTATTCCTTAAAATGAATATTTTTGTTATTAAAATTATGTTTTATTACTACAGCTTTGTTCGCGAGTGGAGTCATTCTAGTGGATCGAGTAGATCTAAATTTTCCTACTCTTTTTTTTAACATTATTAACGGTTTGTTTACATGACTAATTTATAATTTATAATAATAATACTTTTTTGGGTTCTCTATGTGATGTGTGAGTTTCATGACATAATTATAAGAAGGGAAATTCTATCGATAAAGTTTTGGTTTGTTACATTCTTCCTCCACTTTTGAAAATTTACATTGAAATTCTATTTTACATAGTAAGATGAAAAAGGGATAGGGTATTTATCTTTCATTTCTTCCTTCAGTTCCCATTTCATCTCTTCATACTCATGGTTCCTCCATAATAATTTGAAAAATTATATTTGTATTTTTTTCATAGAACTTTGTCTCTATAATCTAAGATATTCCCTGGCTATTTTTCATTTGATAGATCATTATCAAGTTGTACCACCTCTTTATGATTAGATGTGATGGGTTAGGTATGTACTTCTTTTAGAGGAATATATGGAACACATAAAAAACTTGAGACATATGTGGTGGAAGTGCAAGCCGATAGGCCACTAATCCTATAAAATCAAGGACCTCAAAGGGGGAAAATGTACCTTGGGCTAAGATTTCTTTAATTTACATAAAACATGACTCTCTTCCATGGTGATATTCGAAGGAAAATTTATCTCCAACATCGAACACCAATTCTCTTCAACAATTGGCATCATATTTTGTTTTTCTATCTTTGAGTAGATTTTATGTGGTGTTGGATTACTTGAAACTTCTCGGTCATCTCTTGCATATGATCAGGTCCGGGTTTCTTTTGTTCATCAACTTTATCCTAACAAGTTGGAGATATACATTTCTTCCCATATAGAGATTCATATGGATCCCTTTGAATACTCGAGTTGTAGATATTCTTATATGTGAACTCAACTAATGGGAGATGATTATACCATCCACCTTTGAATTTCATTGATAAAGATCTCAACATATCCTCAAGAGTATGAATAGTCCTTTCATATTGGCCATACGTTTGGGGGTTGTAGGACATGATGAAATTTAATTAATTACTCAAATCATTTTTAAGACTTCTCCAAAATTTTAATGTGAACCTTGGATCATGATCATATATTATCGAATGTAGAACCCTATACAATCTCACCACATCCTTCACATATATCTTGAAAAGTTGTTCAAGTGATAAATCTTCCTAAATAGTAATAAATTAGCTCGTATTGGTGAGTTGATCTACCAAAACCCATATTACATTGTTTACATTAGATGTCTTCGGGAGATTAGTGAAAAAGCCCATGACGACATTATCTTATTTCTAAATGGGTATAGGCAATTTTTGCATCACCCCTTTGGACTTCTATTTCTCTCATTTGACTTGATGACATACCAAGAACCATCAAATATAATAGGAAATATCCTTCTTTATTTTGTCCCACCAGAAGTGTGCTTGATGATCATGGTACATCTTGGTAATTCCATGATCGATAGAGAAATAAAATCTATTCACATTATCCTGTACCACCTTCTTTATCTCATGTGTCGAAGTCACAAAAATACTTGTTCTAAAATGGATGACATAATTCTCATCAATGTGGAACTCATGTAGCTTCCCCTCCTTTACTTCTTTCACCATATTTTTAATTTCCAGATAATTCCACTATGAATCCTTGATATTCTATTGGATAGATGGTTAGAAAATAATTTGGTAAAGATAAGATACTGTCCCAACCATTATGATTTAGAAATCCATCCTTTGTACATCCAATAAGATATGTTATTTCTTAATTTGCAACATGGATAAGGTTTTAGGATCTTTTTTTAAGAGCGTCATCTACCTTATTTGTCTTTACTGGATGGTAATGAATAGATCAATCATAGTCCTTTATTAGCCCTAACCATATTATTTGATGCATGTTGATCTCCTTATGTCTGAATAAATAATTTCAACTCTTGTGATCGGTATATATGACACATTTCTCCCAATATAGGTAGTGCATCCATATTTTCATGGTAAAAAACATATCTACTATCTCCAGATCATCTATCATGTAGTTCTGCTCATGGATATTCCACTTATGTGAGGTGTAGGCTACCACTTTATCATTTTCTATGAGTATAAAACCAAAGCCTTTATTAGAAGCACCACTATATATCATAAATTTTTCTCCAATTGTTGGTAATGTGAGTATAGGTTCAGTGATTAACATCTTATTGAGATCCATGAAGATTTTGTCACATTATTCCATCCATACATACGTTTCCCCTTTCCATGTCAACTTTGTTGGAAGCCCAGTAAATAAAGAGAAATTTCTCACAAAACTTCTATAGTACCCCTCTAATCCAAGAAGACTATGGATTTATGTGACACTAGTGGGTCTGGTCCATTCCTCAAATTCCTTTTTCTTGGAAGGGTCCCCATATATTCCCTCACTTGTGGTCACATGCCAAAAAATGTGACTTTCCACATCACAAATTCATATATGCTGAATTTGGAATACAATTTATCCTTCATTATTGTCTCTAGAAAAATCCTTAGATATTATTTGTGTTCCTCCTTACTCTTGGAATAAATGAGAATATTATCAATAAGTACCACCATGAATTTTTCAAGGTAGTCTCTAAAGAATTTATTCATCAAATCCATGAATATTTTTGGGGAATTAGTAAGTCCTATGGGCATCACTAGGAACTCATAATCCCATAACATTTATGGAAAGTAGTCTTCTGAATATCTTCTTTCTTCACCATCAGTTGATGATATCCAAAATAAATATCGACATATGATAAGTACTAAGCTCCTTGTATTTGATTAAACAACTCATAAATACCTGGAATAAGATACTAGTTCTTTTGAGGATCTTATTGAGCTTCTGATAGTCGATACACAATCGTATTGATCTATCAATTTTCTTTAAAAAGATTACTGGAACACCCCAAGGTGATGCACAAGGGTGTATGAACCCATTTTCCAAGTGCTCTTGTATCTTCTTCTTTAACTCCTCCAGTTAAATTGGGGATATCGTGTAGGGGAATTTTGAGATAGGAGTGTCTATGGGTGTGATCTCTATTGAGAACTATTCTTTATGATCTGGGGGAAGTTCGAGTAACTCTTTGGGAAGTACATCTATGTATTCCATTATAATGGGAATTTCCTCTAGGTTGATACCTTCCATTGAATCAATAATTTGAGTGAGGTATGATTCTTCATAGGGTATCAATACCCACACCATTTATGGATTTTCCAAAGGCATTTCATAATATCAATTGAATTTGTAAAGGTGTATGGGATGGTTCATAATATCAAATTAGATTTCTTTTTCATGAGAGTTGATGTGTAATCTATATAAAGAGATCCAATCCATGCCCAGTAAAGCATCAAATTCCACAAAGGGAAGTATTATGATATTCTCTAAACAATCTTCCCACTTATGTGAACATGAGAAGGGTCCAAAACTTTGGTTTAAATGATTTCACCACTAGGTGTTTTTACAAATATATCTACTTAAAGATATTGGGGATTTAATTAAATAGTTCCTGATAAAATGAATGATATAAATGAATTCACAGAACCAGAATAAAATAATCCTTTTTCCATTCTTGAGTGAATACGAAGTGTACCTTGTACGAATTGATTTTCTTGCTCTTCTTCAATAGTAGTGACAGAATAAGATTTCCCATACACTTTTGAATTTGGTGGCTGATGAATCTGATTACCCTGAATGACTCAAGATTTAGTTCACTATCCTGTATAGTTCCCTTTGTCCCTATAGTTTTAGTAATAAACCATGGGTGGTGACCTCCTTTCCTCTATCACATTGGCCAGCTTCTTCATGTATCTTCAACATTCATGAGATTGGTGGACTTCCCTACCATACTTATAAAACTTCCCTATCCCTTTTAGGTAGTTCCCATTATGTTTCTTCCCACATTTTTGAAATGTGGGTGGTTGAGCTTTATTTCCACCTTTTTCATTAGATCCTCCAGCTTGAAACTCCATCTTTCATTTCTTATCTCTATAACTAAGAGACCATTCTCTAGAATCCATATCCTATTTGAGAGCACATCGCATAACTTCATCCTAAATCTTGAAGTCTTAGATATATGGTGCCTTTAAAAGGTGTGGTTTTATACCACTAATTAATCTATCTATTTTTATATCATTATTTATAGAAAAACCCGAGGCATACCTTGTAGGCCTTGTGAATTTTTCTTTGTAAGCTTTGACATATTAAAATTCCTTTTATGTTGTCTCTATAAATTCTCTATCCATTATTGTAAAAAGGGTTTGAGGAAAAAAATTATTAAGAAATATTTTCTTAAATTATTCCCACTCTATATCTTATATTTCATCCTTTGGCTTGGTGTTCTTTACCGATTACCACCATTGATAATATTTTCCATCTAAATGATAGACAGATGGAGTATCCTTCTCCTTCTCATAATAATGGAGCATAGAAAAGATCTTAACCTTTTAGTTAAACCACTATTCCACAACTAGTGGATCAGAAGATACACTAGACATTGGTGGTCATTTCTGTATAAGGAAATGACTATAAATTTTCTACTTATTGAGTGAAGGAGGATGTTTCACCTAGTTCTTGTTATTATTCATTGTTTGAGATAACTGGGAAAGCATTTCCCTAAAGTTTTGAACCCCACCTTCCAAGACATTGGTGATGTTGTTCACGAAATCATTGTATTATCCTTCACATGGGATTTTGTCCTAGTTTCTCTTGATTCCAAACATTTTATAAAATAAAAAGGGTGTAAACAAAACATAATTTAACAAGACATAAATAAATAATTTATTCTATTACACAATTAACTCTAAAGAAATATCTAATGAGATCCCTATGTTTAAAATTATTCTAAAATTAATATTCTTGGATGTCTAAATATACATAGTCTTATCCAATGGGTTTCACTAACATTCTCTAATCATAATTCTCAAATTAACTAAAAAATGCTCTGATACCAACTATAGGGACCCTACTTTTTCTTAGATGGAAATTACATCATTTTTTTGATAAACAACATAATAGATATAAAAATCTAGTATCAAAATGTAACACCCTAAGAATTTACAAATAGATTTATTATAGAATGCATGGAACATCGAGTCTCTAAAAACACCACATTGTTATAACCTAGCCATGTAAACACAATTTTTACCTCTCTGATTTGAATTTCGAAAAACTAACATATATGGTTGTGTTTAGTAAGATATTTAGAGTCTGAGAAGACAAATTTTAAATTTAGTGAATAGTAACATACACTTATGAATAGTAACATACCCTTATGAATAGTAATGAATAGAAATGAATAGTAAATTGAAAAAAATATAAACTTCACCAATGAATGTATATATATAATTTGGACATCCTAAAAGTAAAAAATGATCATAGTTTAAGTATTGGTATTTTTTTATGTCATAAATATTTTAATTACAATTTTATGATTTATTTAATAATTTAAAAATGAAGTTTATTTTCATAAATTTTAATCATAAATTTTTATTTCATTCTCTTATGGTAATAAGATAATTTTACAGGACCTTGATTAAATTTTAAAGGAGTTATAAAATGAGTTATAGTTTTAATGTTGTTTTTTTGAATAAATTATGATATTATATAAAAATTAAATAAAAAAATATATAAAAAATTAGTTTCAAAAAATGGAGTTCTTTTTTTAATTCTTCACATCAAATAACGGTCAGGTGATTTTTTCATCTTTTTCTGGAAAACATGAATTTTGATGAATAGTGAAATACAGTAAAATACCGTATATACAAATTATCAGTTAAATACACTATTTATTATATCATGAGTGATGTAAGGCCACTTGGTTCAAACTCACATGAAATTATTACTATTAGGGGTCACATGAACAACACTATTGGTTGTCTTTAGGGAATTAATAAAATAATGAATAAAATATTCAAAATTTACTTCTCTCCTCCTCTATAACCCCCTCACTCCCTCTTATCTTCACTCCTCTAAGCCTTGAAGATCCTAAATGTTCTACAAAAATAACATTCCATATTCACTCACCACGTCCATGAAGATCATGGTCTTTCCAAAAGACCCAAACCCCTTCTCTTAAGGAGGTTCTCAAGGAGGTTATTACAAGAGGTAAATCATCTTTCTTTTTCATTTAGTTTCATTTCAATTTATCTTATTTTATTATTATCTACCGATCTCATCTATACAAATGAACATGATTACTCTAGTATCATCTATATACTATAATTATATCATGTGAATAGAATAACCATCATCAATATTCTTACTCTCTCTCTCTTTTATTTTATAAATGAAATAATCGTCAGTGATGTTCTAATTTACAACCTTCGCGGACGATGAAGTTTCGTTATTAAATTTCTCCTTCATTACTAGTCATGAAAAAAAATTTATGGTTAAAATAGACTATAATATATGTATTATGTATCATATTTGGTTCTATAATATTTGTTTACATATGGTTTTTATTTATAAAGAAAACTGAGTTCATGGTGTTCAAAAACAGCCAATTAACCCAAACAGTTATCATTAAATAATTTATATAATGATTCATATTCACTCTAAGAAACTGAATGAAATTTACAACCATGTAACCTTATATATGTTCAATAATAAAATATTACTTCAATTCTGGACAAAAATTCTAATTTTACATGATTCTCCGTTCATGTATATAAGTATATCGATCATGAAACAAACATACCCGAACAATGAAATTGAACCTCTTAACCCATCAAAAAGGCCACGAATAAAATTAATAAGGCTATAATAAATCAGTTAAATGTATAATAGGTTCTATAAATCTTAATTAATTAATTTAATTTCGTTATCTAGGACACTATGACCATGTGAAGAACACCATCAGACTTAAGGTAAGGGTTTTCTTCATCTCACTTCTATTTTTGTGAGATATTCTATTTTCACTGTTAATACTTCTATATAATGTATGTATACTTCCCATTGATGTTTCACATCATGATTATATTTATTTTCATGATAATAAATTTATCATAGTTGATTATTAATTTTAGGTCATACGATTCAATTGATTACAAAGTTTTATGTATAATCCACCCGAACCTCCATTTTCATTCGGGCTGCTCTTATTCATTACTCACCTAAATGATATTATTATTTATTATTATGTAATCCTCATAAATTTTGTGTGAATTTTCTATATATTTGTACCAACTAGAATCGTACTTTCATTTATGGGTAGTTTTATGTTTTAAAAGTATCTTTCAAAAATTCTTCCCGAAATACAAGCTCAATTCAAGGAACTTCTCTGATTTTTACCTATTTTGAAGTTCAACATAAAATCTATTTTAAGAAATATTTATCTATATAAAGTCACACAATTTAAATTAAAAAATATATTTTGGTTTATTTCTTGTTTATGAAATCAAAAATTTCTTTTCAATTTAAAATCATTTAATATATTCATAAAACTGCACCAAAATGTTTTATTTCTAAAGGTTCTTTAAAAATTCATTATAAAAGATTTTACCAAAATAAGACTTTATTTAAGTCTCAAATATATTTTCAATTACCTTAGATTATATGTTATTGGATATAAATGTTTAAAACCATATTTATGAAAAATAAAAATGATTTTCCCAAAGAACCCCTCTTTCCAAAGAAAAAAGGTTTTTTCTCATCTCACATTAATTTTTTTGGGATATTTGCATTGTTCACCACTTATTTCTTGATTGTGGTGTATGTAATTCCCTTTGGTAAATCACATCAAGAGTATCCTTATTCTCATGATATTCAAGGGGATTATTATTTAAATGTTTCAAGGTGGTATGATACACTTTGGATTGTTTAAGGATTATTTCCTCATGGTTTTTTCAATGGTCTCATTTACAAGTATATTCATCTATGTCAATGTCCTTTGTTGAATCTTATTCCTCATTTAGATTTATCTCATTTTTTATAATCCACTATGTTTTATTGAATGGTTTTTGATTAGTTTGATTATAGATGTTCTATCTTGAAACAATTCACCATATTACTCTGAACGGTTGTGTTTATGATTAATTATTTGGAAAAGTTATTTACATTTCATTTGTTAGTTTCAATATGAATGTGTATGTTTCTTATGTTCACCCCATTAATATGAGAAATTCATTGGACTTAGTAAGTGTTGATGGGGCCCGCTCTAGCCCCTTGGTGTATCGGTAGGTCTCATGAGACAAACTATGGTCTTTGAAGAAGGCCTTGACAAAATGAATATTTATAGTTTTGGTTGAGGTCGTAATCATTTTTAGATATCTTGGCCGAGGCCTTTATGATATATTTTAGAATTCCTGGAATTTTCATTTCCCTCATTATGAAGATAGTAATTGAAAGTTCATGTGGTTATTAGACTAGTATAATACCAATGGTTATGTTTTATTATGGAATTATTTACTCATCTAATATTCCTTCCATAATGTGTTCAAGTTTAGAGTCATGCATTTTAAATTATTCACTATGCCTATTATTTATGTTTATGATATCTTCCAATGTATTTCTTACCCTTTCTAAGAGTTTGAGCTCCTCCATTTATTATTTTTCATTTTCTCATGACATGAAGAAGTTTTTTATGATTTACCTTCAAGGATAATTTTAGAGTGGTGGATATTCCCAATAAAAATTATATATTATATTTCTTTTCAAGATTTAATGTTGAACATATGTGTGTATCAGGTTTTAAAAAACTTATAAGCTACTTGGTCCTTTAGGATTTGATTCCTTGTAACCATGCCAATGTATTAGAATAATTCAACTACTCGGAGCTTTTGGGGTTGGGTTGTTACAGTTTGTATCAAAAGAAGTTGAGTAGAAAACTTGGAAACTAGATATAGAAAAATTAGATTAGTGAACAAAACCCTAGAATAGAATTTGAGGATAAGAATAAAAGGGAATCCTAAAATTTTGTTAAGGGATAGATTATATGGTTTATAAATAAAATACATCCCTATCTAGAAAAGAACATGTAGAGGTGGATCTGGCACATATGTATCTAGGGGTAAAACCCAAAAGCGCCACTTTGAGATAGAATCGAATTAGAACTGGTGCATGATAATGAGCCTTGATGCACTCTTGGTTTGAAATTCCCGGGGTATATGCTTTGGTAAATTCATAATATTATTAAAAACAATTATGATGGATTTGTGCCCCAAAGCAACTAAAGTATATGGTTCTTGTATTTATGTTTCATAACTTTATGTTGTGTATTATACCATGTTTATATATATAGAGAGTTCATAATTTTACGAGCTAATATATTATATGGAATTGATTAGAAATGACTCCTAGTAGAAGGAATGATAACTTCACCAATGAACGTGATGTGAGGAGTAAGAAGTATCATATCTCTAGTGGTTATAATCCATCATTTCAAAGGAATATTGTCTCCCAAGTATCCTCATCATAAGAGGAAATAGTATCATGTGTTGATAAGGTATGTAAAGACTTATCTGGTTTCTATGGATTTGAAGGGAAGAAAAAGAATAAGAGGATGTTCGAGAAATATGGGGATAAAGGGAATAAGGGAAAGAAGGGGGTTTCCACATGTGATAACTGGGGAAAGAAACACCATGGTATATGCTTGAGTGGAAATGGAGTTTGCTTAAAGAGTGTAGAAAAAGGCCACCATGCTCATAATTTCCAGACTAGGAAAGAATTTTCCTATATTCAATGCTTCAACTATAGGAAGATGGGACACTATACGAATCAATGTCCCAAGCGTCAAAGGAATATACCCCGAATGTTGATTTTAGATAATGATCAAGTTATGATGATACCACAGTTGAAGTATAATTATTAATATTCCTAGTCAAGAATCACATCATTTGAATATTTTGTGAGTAAATGTAATAGTTTTAGGAATTATGAGTTTTATAAGAATTGTACTATAGTACAATTTCATTAAGGATTTGTGGTCTTATGATGAATGGTATAAAGTAAAAGTGATTCAGAATAAAGGTAATTTTTTAGGAAATAACATGATTGAGTGAAATAAAACCCTTAATATATATATATATATGATATTGATACATTGATGAAGAAATGAATGATTTAGATAAGTACTGACTACCTTGGAACTAATTATTAACTTGTCGAGAAGTGGTCTATGCTACCATTGATGAAGTTTACATCAATTTTGGATTTAAGGAATATATCCAATAACATCTATATTACTTAAAGAATACAGAACAATGTGTGTTTCCAAAATTGTTTTTACGCTAATTCAAGTTATTACCATATTTCAAGAGGATACATGATAATGTTATTCACTTGTTTAGAATATGAATTTTAGAGCTGATTCTTGTTGATTAAGGGTTAATGATAAGTTCATGATGGAAATTTAGAGACCTTCATTATAATTTGTCGAATCATTATATTTTATAATTTTTTTAACCATTTTCAAAATGGTTTTAGTTGATCATTGTTTGGGGTTTTAGATTTTAATGTCACTACATGATGGTTTGATTATTTTTCCAGGACCATGTCGTCCAATTAGGATGCATTGTTTTGTAGTAACCGATACATTTCCATTTTCCCTTATTAATAGGATATTATAACCGTATTCTTGATGTGGGTTTCCAATAAGGGAATTTTCAAGTATCAACCATTAACTTTCGAAGTTCTATTTCTAATTTTGAGGATGAAATTTTTGTAAGAAGGGGATAATGCAACACCCCAAGAATTTACAAATAGATTTATCATATAATGCATGGAACAATGAATCTCTAAAAACACCACTTTGTTATAACCTAGCCAAGTAAACATAATATTTCCACCTTTGTGATTTGAATTTTGAAAAACTGACATACACAGTTGCGTTCAGTAAGATATTTAGATTCTGATAAGAAAAATTTAATTTTTTTTGTGAATAGTAACATACCCTTATGAATAGTAACATACCCATATGGATAGTAATGAAATTTAATGAATAGTAAATTGGTCAAAAAATTGAAACATCACCCATGAATGTATATATACAATTTAGACATCTTAAAAGTAAAAAAAGGATCAGAGTATAAGTATTGGTATTATTATATGTCATAAATATTTTAATTACAATTTTATGATTAATTTAATAATTTGAAATGGAAGTTTATTTTCATAAATTTTAATCATAAATTGTTATATTATTTTATTATGGTTATAACATAATTTTATGGGACCTTGATTAATTTTTCAAGGTGTTATAAAATGAGTTATAGTTTTAATGTTTTTTTTGAATAAAATATGATATTATTTAAAAATTAAATAAAAAATATATTGAAAATTATTTTTAAAAAATGTAGTTCATTTTTTAATTCTATATTTCGAATAATGGTTTGGGTGATTTTTTGGTATTTTTATGAAAAACTTGATTTTTTGATGAATAGTGATATACGATAAAATACCGTATATACAAATTATCAGTTAAATAAAGTATTTATGAAATCATGAGTGATTTAAGGCCAAATTGTTTGAACTCAAATGAACCTATTACTATTAGGGGTCACATGAAACAACACTATTGGTTGTCTTGAGGTAATTAATAAAATAATGAATAAAATATTCAAAATTTACTCCTCTCCTCCACTATACCCCCCTCACTCCCTATTCTCCTCACTTCTATAAGCCTTGAAGCTCCTAAAATTTCTTCCCAAATACCCTTCCATAGTCACTCCCCACATCAATGAATCTTATGGTCTTTCCAAAAGACCAAAACGCCTTCCCTTAAGGAGGTTATCAAGGAGTTTATTACAAGAGGTAAATCATCATTCTTTTTCATTTAGGTTCACTTAAATTTATCTTATTTTCTTATTATCTACTAACCTACCCTATAAAAAGGACCATTATTACTTCTATATCATATATATACTAGAATTATATCATGTTAATGGTAGAACCATCATCAATATTCTTACCCTCTCTCTTTTATTTTATAAACGAAATCATCATTCGTGAGGTTCCAATTTACAACCTTCGTGGATTACAAAGTTTCATTCTTCAATTTATACTTATTTACTGGTAATGAAAACATTTTTATGGTTGAGAAAAACTATAATATATCTATTATGTTTCAGATTTGTTTCTGTAATCTTTTTTGTATGCATGGTTCTTATTTATAAATCAAAATGAGTTTATGGTTTTCAAAAACCACCATTTAACCGAAATAATTATCATTAAATAATTTATATAATGATTCACCTTCACTATAAGAAACCAAAATAAATTTAAAAAACCTTATGGATTTAAAATAATAAAATATTACTTCAATTATGGGCAACAATCCTCATTTTACATGATTCTCCATTCATGTATATAAGTATACTGATCATGAAACAAAAAGACCCAAACATTGAAATTGAACCTCTTAACCCATAAAAAAGGCCATGAATGAACTTAACAAGGTTATAATAAATCAATTAAATGTATAATTGGTTTTTGAAATCTTAATAAATGAATTTAATTTGGTTATCCATGACACTAAGACCAAGTGAATAACACCATCAGACTTAAGGTAAGGGGTTTCTTCATCTCACTTCCATTTTTGTTAGATATTCCATATTCAATATTAATACTTTTGTATGGTGTATGTATACTGCCCATTAATTTTTCAAATAATTATTGTAATTATTTTAATTTTAATAAATTTATCATTTATGATTATTAATTTTAGGGCATATGATTCAATTGATTACAATGTTTTAAGTATAATATACCCGAACCTCTATTTCCATTTGGGTTGCTCTTATTCTTGACTCACATCAATGATATTATTATTTATTTTTATATAATCCTAATAAATTATGTTTTAATGTTCTATATATTTTTACCAACCATAATTCTACTTTCATTTATAGGTATTTTTATGTTTTAAAATGATCATTCAAAAATTATTCCCGAAATACAAGCTAAATTCAAGGAACTTCTCAAATATTTACCTATTTTTAAGTTCAATATATAATCTATTTTAAGAAATATTTATATTTATAAAATCAAAAATTTTAAAGTGAAAAATCTATTTTGGTTCATTTCTTTTTTTATGAAATCAAACATTCATTTTCTCTTTAAAATCCTTAAATATTTTCCTTAAATCACACCAATAGGTTTTATTTCTAATGCATCTTTAAGAACTATTTTTAAAATATTTTACCACAATAAGACTTTATTTAAGCCTAAAATATAATTTAAATGACCTTAAATTTTATTTTATTGTATATACATGTTTAGAACCAGATTTATTACAAATACAAATTATTTTCCAAAATAACTCCTCTTTCGAAAGTAAAAAAGGATTTTTCTCATCTTACTTTAAATTTTATGGGATATATGCATTGTTTACCACTTATTTCTTGATTGTGGTGTATGTAATGACCTATGTTATATCATATAAAGATTATCCTTATTCTCATGATATTCTAAGGTATTATTAAGTGAATTTTTCAAGGTGTTATGAGACACTTTGGAATGTGTAGGGATTATTTCCTCAAGGATTTATCAGTGGTATCATTTAAAAGTATCTTCATTTATGTCAATATCCTTTGTTGAATCTATTTACTCACTGAGGTTTATCTCCTATTTTATAATCCACAATGTTTTATTGAATGGTTTATGATTAGTTTGATTATGAATGTTCTATCTTGAAACCATTCACCATATTACTCTGAACGGTTGTGTTTATGATTAATGATTGGGTAAAGTTATTTAAATTTCATATATTTGTTTAAATATGAATGTGTATGTTGGTTATATTAAACCCATTAATATGAGGAATGATTTGGACTTAGTAGGTGTCATGTGAGGCTAGCAATATCCCATCTATGCATCAGTAGGTATCCTGATACAAACTATGGTCTTGGAACGAGACCTTGACAAAATAAATATTTATGGTTTTGGCCAAGGCCTTAATCATTTTTAGATGTCTCAGAAGAGGACTTGATGCTGTATGAGTTTCCCTCATTATAAAGATCATTATTGAAAGTTCATGTGGTCACTTGACTAGTATAATACCCATGTTTATGTTTTATTATGGATTTTAACACAGCTAACATTCCTTCTATAATGTGTTAATTTTAGAGGCATGTGTTTTCAATTAATCACCATGCCTATTATTTATGTTTATGATATCTTCTGTAGTATTGATTACCCTTACTGATCATTTGAGCTCACCACTTTTTTATGTTTCATTTTATCAGGACATGAAGAAGTTTTTTTTATTATTGACCTACAATGATAATCTCAGAGTGGTGGATGTCCCCAATAAAAATTATATGTTGCATTTATTTTCAAGTTTTAATGTCAAACATATGTATGTATCTGGTTTTTCAAAACTACTAAACTACTTGGTCCTTCAGGATACGATTCATTGTAATCATGCCAATATATTAAAATTAAGCACTAGCTCCGAGATTCTTGGGTTGGGGAGTTACATAAAAGGTTTTCTGTCTTGAAAAAGTTAGGCTCATGCATAATTTGAACAAAATAAAACATAAAGATTTATTTAAGTCCTTCATATTTTTCTTTACAAATCTGGTGTTTTATTTAGTACATATAGTCACTTGAAGACATACATCACATAAAGGGGTGAGCTAAAAGCCAAATAAGGGGAATAATAAGGACATGAATCAAAATAACATGGGTGAGACTAATCATAATCATCATAACATAAGCATTGTAATATAATTATAATCATGAGAGGAAGTATTAGATAATGTCTTAATGTCACACATGAAATTTTGAAATGTTTTTTTCTTTTATTATTTTATCTGAATTTGAAATATTCTATTAAGGTGAGGACAGAGCCCGATTAAAATCCTTTTGTTCTTGCTGACAAATGAGTGTTTTTGGTATTTATAGTATACAATGCATATGCATGGCATAGCCGAAGCCGTGCGGCTTCACCCAACCACCGTTTAGCCTTCTTGGATCCCAATTGATTTATTAATTAATGATATAAAGTAAGAAAAATAATAATAATAAAATGAACTAAGTATTGTTTTAATAATAATAATAATAATATTTAAGAGTATTATTATTCTTATTGTTAATATTTTGAATTAAGTCATTTTAATTAATATTATTATTAATATAGTGAATATTTTAATAAATTCTTTTTGTTGTTATAAAATTATTATTATTGTTATTAGTATTGTGTTTATGGGATGTAGTTTTTTTAGAGATTTTACTTTTATTTTTATTTTTTATTTTTTTTCTTTCCACCTCTTCCTCTCCCCTTCCCCCTCCCTCCCTTGCGTCTCACACCAAGACCCCCCAAATGCTAATGCCACTCATCCTACCCTCCTTGGTCGGAGATCCCCTTCATCTACCTCTCCGGAAAACCCTCGCATTGACCTCCCCTCGTGCTACCCTGACCTTGCTTGGACCCCCCTCTTCATTCCTGCTGCTGCACATGACACCCCATACTAGATGGCAGTTCTCCAGTGTGATCCTAGCCATATAAAATTTTTTTCGATTGCTGTAACATCTTGGACACCCTCCCCCACTGACGGATGCACTTCTTTGGGTAATTTTTAGGGGTTTTTTCCACTTTATGGTTTCAATTTTTTCTAGCAGTTTGGGGTATGTTTTAGTGTTTGATATTGATTTATTTTGGTACAAATTCTTTAATTAGGGTCTAATTTGAGTTCCTCGTGGTGAGATTGTGTTGATATTGGAGTTTTATACCAATATTTTAGATTTTTTTACACCTAAAGAAATTTGTTCTATCTATAAACATTATTTGGGTGAATTTTTTGGTTTATTGATTAATTTAGTATGCTTCTTGATTAATTTATGTGGAGAAAAAAAAAGTTTTTATAAGAGTTGATTATCGGTTTCATTTTTAAAGTGGTATATTCAAATAAAATGTGGTGTGTTATTTTTAAAAAAAATCAAGTTTTCCATTGAAATGTGTTTTATAGAATGTTCATTTGGTTTATTAAATGATTCACAAGGTGAAAATTCGGTTTTGGTATGTTTTTGGTGTGCGTATTACCTTAAAAGAGGTCTTTGAGTAGGGTTTTGTCTAAAAAGTCTTGTGATACCTTTTTGTAATTATTTTATATTTTTTTAAATTTTTATTAAATTATATCAATGGTGTGATACACGGTTAGAACGAGTTTTGGTGTACATTTGGGTTTCAAAAGTGTTTTTGGAGTAAAATTTTGTGGTGCTAATTTTGAAGTTTTTCATAAATTGTTTTTCTCAATTTATTAAATTATATGTGTAGTGCGTGGCCCCTTTTTTATGGTTTCGAGTTGCCGAAGTCTAAGGTGACTTGACCTCATCTTCATAGGTAAGTATATATATATATATGCTCCCCCATTACGTTTAAATTCACCCATGGTAGTGAAATACATGTATGGGGAAAGGTGTTCCTATGTATATATATGAAAAATGAATGTGTAGGTGAGTAAAGACTAGTATATTCATGTAATAATATATGTATGGATTCCCTTTCACATATTCATATCCATGAGGATGTGTTCATAGGGGATAGGTGTCCTTACATGTAAGTGAAGGTGCATATGATTAGTGGGGGAGTAACAAATTCAAGGAAGAAAGCGCCCAGAATTGAAAGTTCGGTTTGGTTCCACCCAAAGATAGGTTCCCTAGGTCTTGATCTTTAATTATAATTTCCATTTTTTCTTGGTTTTATTTTAAAATTATATCCCTTAATTTTATATGAAATGTAGATGAAATGTATATAAATATGCATATATATATATAAATGGTTTTAGTTCTTTAATAGTAGATTTCTTGAGGTTTAGAATGTGAAATGGGTATTCCAAAGATAGGTGTACTTTCGTTCGATTTTATTATAAAAATGTAACAACATGATTGATTTTCTAAATAAATTCAAAAGTGATTTCCAAAATTGGTTTTGGTTGGAACATGATATTTAAGGTTGATATGAACTCCTTAAAAGTATTTCTTCATTGCAAGCATGGTTTTAAGAATGTTTTAAATAGGCAGTACCTTGGATGTTTTGTTAAAATTTCAGACGGTTTTGGAAACTTGAAGTTGTTAGGTGATTATGTTTTCTAAAATGAAAAGTAATCCTTGTGAATAATTAAGCCTATTTGGTAGTTTAATAATGGTTTTTGAAAAAAATAGAAAACCCCTCTTGAGGCATTCCCACCTTATTTTAGAAAATGATGTGTATGTTGAATGTGTGGATTGTGATATATGATGATTAAAGAGGCTTGTGTATTTTGTGTGATAGAAAAATGGGGGGATGAACTCAAGTAGTGAGATATGTGGTGAGAAGGTGAGTGTGTTTTTGAATAATGAGAATGACATGTTCATGTATATTTGCTTGATAAAACTCACCACCACTTGAAATGGAGCACATGGGAAAACCAGGGTATCTAGGTGGAAAGACTAGGACTAGTACACTAAATGATACAGAAGAAGTTCATCCCAATTTCATCTAGAAGGATTGATGTTACAACAATAACTAAATAAAATAATGATTAGATACCACTGTGTTATGAGTGTGTTCCATACTAGGGTCTCATGCACGAGAATGTAGATCGTTGTGTTTCATATGCAACGTTTACACAGAGGTACGTGGATACTAGGTCCCCAACTAATACTAGATGCTTAGGGATTTTCCATGGTGCTTGTGATATGATTTTCAATTCATTTGATTCATGCTCTTTCCGTCTTTTTTGAAAACAATATTTTTAATTTAAATTGGTCTCCTTTCATTTTGAAATGTTAATGAATTCTTGGAACCTATTTTGAAAACAAAGTGGAAGAGAAATGATTTTCCTAAAAATTCAAGCTTATTACCTATATTTGAATAGAATGAAAAAAATTATTTTATTATTTCTTATTTTCATTATAGCATGTTTTGGTTTTATTTTTAAAGGTAAGGACATAGGGTGTTGTTGTACTCTGACATTCCTACTGAGCATATCGGTGCTCATGCCTACATTATCTTTTTAGTTTCACAGTCTAGTTTTGGATTTCTCTTGTATTGAGTGTAGTTTGTGTTCTATGATGACCCACAAGGTCACCCAAGGTATGTATCATTACTTAGATTATTACTTTTTCCTCTTACAATTTATTAAGTTCACCTTATTTTATTTATCTGTATTTTGTTATTGGCCAAATCATTCCCAGCTCGTTTATATTGATACCTGAAACTAGTTGCCAGCCCATGGGGATCAAGAATTCCCCTCAGGCCTTGCCACATACCAAGTTGGGTGTCAGGTCAGATGGAAACCCGACTTGGTTCATGACACATGAAATGTGGAAATTCATAAAAATAAAACATTATGTCTCAGTTGTTAAATTCCACACATATTTGTGAACAAAGGTAGCATCATGTTCATGCATAACATATGTGAAAAATCATTTCACCATTACTGTGAAAAAAATATAGAATCATGTTCATGAATAATATAAATTATCTCATAGGCTACATCAAATTATTCAGTACATTATTGGGCCATATAATTTCGGGCTCACTTGTCACATCATAATATTTACATAATCATGCATTCCATATAGAATGTATAAGAATTACAGTCATGAAATAAACCCAACAAAGATAAAGATTTTTATAAGGATTTAATCAATAATATATTCATGAATAATATTTGGGGTCCCCAAATGAAAAATTGGAAAGAATATTTGAAATAACAATTATCATTCTTGACTGAAGAATAAAAAACTCAAAAGGTGTATTGTGGAAAGAAGACTTCATTTGAAAAAACATGTACTTGTTAGAAAATCAAGGAGGAAATATGTATATACATGAAAATAAAAAGTAATAATAAGGAAATTATATAAGGAACATTCAATGAAAAACCATACTAGAATTGCTGTGAAGGGGGGAAAACCCAAAGAAAGAGAATTCGGTTCTAAAATCCCCTTACCTTAAGATCGAATGTGTTCTTCACTTTCACTTAATATATTGAATAATAAAATTTGATTCATCAAAAATTAAATGTATAACCTTATACACATATATTTTTTTTATAATAATTTTATTAATTCCATTTTTGGGTATTTTGATGAGTTATAATGTTTTATTTCATTACTCCAAGGGTATTCGTTTCATGGTTTTATGGCCGGTTACCTCGAGTACAATTATCTGAGTTCTTTTAAAATGGAAGTGAAAATTAAGAATTGGAATGAAATGGTATTAATATATGTCTATAATTTTAAATGGCCACATATATCATTTTTTTCATATATGATAATGATTCATTAGATGAAATGTTAATGAAAATATTTAATTTATTTTGGATATTTTCACGAACACCATAAAATGGTATCATTTTATTTAATATTATATTTATATATTGGTTTCAGAACATGATAAAAGTTATAATATATATATATTAAAATATTATTTGACCATAATAATAGTTTTATTACCAGCCTTGAAGACGTTTTATAATGGATATTATATTAACAAAATTAAATCATAGTATATATATATATATATATATATATATTATACGAGAGTTATCATTTTACTTTGGATAGAGGAGGTGAGGAGAGTATAAGAAAATAAAAGGAATTAAAAGGGAAATGAGGATTTTACTTCATGAATATGGTCTCTTTCAGAACTTACTTAAGGCACTTGGGTTTGGTATTTTGTTGATAAAAAAAGCTCTTGGACATGGGTAAAAGTCTTAGTAAGGTAACTAGGAAGAATTTAGGAAAGCTACAAGTCTTATAAGGTGTGAGCAGAAGAGGCGGTGAGGGTGGTATTTATAGGGGGAGAAGAGGGGTGTTATTAATTATTTTATTCATTACTTTGTTATTTTTATCAAGAATATCAATAGTCTTGATTCCTTGGGATAAATATATTAAATGTTTTAGGAGAGTTCAAACCAATGATTTCTAAACTCATCCATACATCATCCATGAATATAAAAATTCATATATTTTTTAAATAATGTAAATTACCCTATTTCACTATTCACAAAAAATTCAACTCTTTTAGAAAAATCCAAAAAATTCTCCATATACATTTATGAAAGTTTATATTTTAAAAATGGAATTAATTTTTCGAAAATAATTTTCTAAAGTTTATAACTTTATTTTTTATGTAAAATCATCATTTATTTGAAAAATACTGATTTTAATATTATAATAAATTTTATGACCCTTTGAAAAAATAAATAAAGGTCTCGTAAAATTATCTTATAAGTTTAATATAACATAATATTAATATATGAATCCATTTGACTAAAATAACTTTTATTTTAAATCATATTATAAATTATAAAATTTTAAATAAACTTTTACTTTATACAAAAATACCTATGCTTAATTTATCTTTATTTAAAACTTTTAATTATTTATAAGATGATAAAAATATATCAATTTTTCATTTATAAGATACCTAAAATTTATTTATACTTTCACAAGTGAGATTACTATTTTAATGGATAGATTACTATTCCTAATGACCATATTATAATTTCAACGGTCTGGTTACAATATCATTGGAATAAGTTCTTTAACTTCTATGAATACCTATTATTTCATTAATTTATCATTAAATTTGATTTCCTCTTAAGATTGTATATAATTTCATCCTTAAAATTAATATTTTATTATTAACATTATGTTTAATTTCTATAGCTTTGTTTGTGAGTACAGTCATTCTAGTGAATTACGAAGATCTAAATTTTCATACTCCTATTATCTTATTTTCTTTTTGGAACTATTATTGGTTTGTTTACATGAATAATTTATAATTAATAAGAATAATATTTTTGTTTCTTTCTCTATGTGATATATATGTTTTATAAAATAATTATAAGAAGGGGAATTCCATCGACAATGTTTTGGGCCATTACAATATCCTCATAGAGTTCATAAGTCCAGCATCGAGCTCACCATGTATCACAAGTCTAGAATAAAGATCTTCCGGTATAACACTCTCAGTCAGGATACCACACTGAACAATGCGCTAATCCAAACATGACTCGATAATTTATTTATAGTGATGTAACCACACCTTGATGAGTTTATATGGACTACTCAAGGGAGTGCCAACCTCACCGATAGTAGACTTTACACTCTGAATCGTTACCGAGGTACCACACTATAAGGTAGAACTATAATACATAGAAGTTCATTTAACATAAACCTCTTTAGATGGATGATTCCACCCTACCTTATAGGGGAGTATCTACTCCTTTATAGGATGAGGGCCTACAGTTCCTCGAGATCGAGGGAGTATAAACCTCATATCTAAGCAGAATTTGTGTAAACTAAAGGGGAAAACCTATCCTTCCCATGGGGGTCCCATGCCTTTACTGACTGGGGAGTTCCAACTAACATTGAAAAAGAACCATAACTAGTTAATGAACCACAGTTGGCCTAATTAAAAAACATCAAACTATATAAAGGGAAGACTCACACCCTTCGAGATAGGGGAGTACAAAATCACTATAGTATGGGCTATACACACCTCATTGTATTAAGAGGGTTCTAACCATTTCCTTTAATGGTGTATCCATGCCCCATGAATTGATAACCATGAACCTACACCTATATTGGTTTACCAAAAACTACAAAATCATTTAAGGGACAAGTACATCTCTATAAGACATATTAGCTGAGGAATTTCTATCTCCAGTGAAGGATCCCATGCCCATCAGATCACTTTAGACATGTGTATTACTGATCCTTTCTAAATATGGAATAGAACATTAAAAAAGTTTGATATCTTTTCCTAGAAATCCTAAACACCAATTTTAGTCCTGAGGTCTCATCATCTATATAAGTTCTACTATACACTTTTATTGAAATAATTTCAATAAGGGAAATTAACAAACTCATTGCATGGATTCATTACCATGATAAGATTTCATTCCATAAAATTAAAAGATAAACAAGAACAATACATGATGCATGGACCTATATAACTATTATATGTGACCAATTATATAAGTTCCCAGGTTAGTTACCAAGATTATCAGATTCCATGTATAGTAATGCATTGACTACCACACCCTTGTTAGGTTCCACGGTCTAGGAAAAAATCCCAAGAAAGTTAAATCTTAATTCCTCACATTTACTAAACTAAACACAGGATAAACCAATCTCCAAAATCCATCCCTAGAAAGGTACATATTTTATAGCATTCTATCATGAGATTACACACTAGGTCCCCACCGGGGCTAGTGGAAAGACTTGTGTAACACCCCAGACTGATCTCCAATATGGAAGGGGCTGGTTAATAGACCTAAAAAGGCATAATAAACAATTTTAGGCCATATTATGAACATCATATTGTAAAAAATCCAAAAATATAATTAGAGAACCAAAACCATAGAGAATATAAAAGTTTATCTAGAAATTAAAAATTTAGATGAATACCTCTCAATTGAATAGGGAAAGAAGGCCACCACACCACATTATGTCCAATATGAACTCTATCAACTCCTAAATTCCAATGAATCCACTAATCTTAAATTCCACTATACCATTTTAGAAAGGTCCCCAATCCGTACTCTATGATCATAGAAGAAAAATGTGTAGGCTTGAGGCCTGTGTTGAGGTGGGTACAAAAAAAACTTAGTAGGACACCCAAAAAATAAAAGGGAAAGATGACCATAGGACAACACACAAATAGGTTCAAACCATAAAAACACCCAATGAAACCCAATGGAACTCAACCTAGTATGAACATCACCGAGAAACCCCAAAATCAAGGCCACACTATTAGTAGTGATACTAGATCCAACTCTAAAACAATTGTAAACTACACTATGGGGACTCCATGTATAGGGCTTATTCATTAGATAAAGACACAAACCTTTTATAAATTCACCAAAAAATTACTAGATAGATAATCTCGAGAAAATGAATCACCTTACTACTCTATCGGTGCACTATAAGTTATTATGATAATGTAACCATGTAATTATTATATACCCAATAATGAAAAATAATGGCCTCACCAAAACCACATCTGACTTGAAATACAAGTAACCATGACTACCATGATTCCATCATTCCATGAATGAGGCCCCTCACTACATCAAGATCTGTAAGTTACCCAACTGACAATGTCCACCGCTCTTAGTGCATTGAATTGTATTCAATGCAATAGGCTACCAGAAGGAAGATAATGCACTAATCATCTTATGGAAATATAAATCTCCAATAATTAGAAAAAGATGAGAACCCAATGTCCCATTTTCTCTAAGCGTTTAAAAAATAATAACCATAATTAGAGTAATCAATTCTAGAAATCACTCTTCTGTAGATGTGATTTGGGAGGAAAGAACTGAAGCACTCCGTTCTCCTTAACCCCTATAAGTATAATAATTCTATATATTTCACCATTTTCACCACAATATATATATAATTGAAGAAAAAATGGGATACCAATTCCTTGATGGTATATAAAAATTGGCCTAGGAAGTACCAACCCAAAATAGTAGTCTTTTTTATCCAAACAATTTCTACCGAGATGAACCAAAACTGTGACCATGCTGGAGATTCGCTACCACACAAAGGGGTGAGATCCATTCTAAAAAACCATCACTGTCTATGAAAGAAAAACCTATACCTCCTAATAGGATCTCTAGGTAACCATGCATTAGAATGGAGGACACACACCCTACCTAGTAAGGGGTTCTATCTCCATCAAATTAGAGATATCTTCACTCCTTTAGGTAACATACATGATCAAGTAAAGTATCCATGTATGAATACTAATCCCATCTTCTACCTAATCAACAACTCCAATGGTCCAGTGAAGGGGACCATTGTGAAATTCCCACAATTATACTCCATTTACTTCAATTAGAAATCAAGATGAAACATGATAGAGAGAGGTAGAGAGAGTATTGATCATAGGATTAATACTTGACATGTATGCCATAAAGTCCAAGGAGTGAGTGCCTAACTTCTCTGTCCTCTAATTCCATGCTTCTTTCACTAATACCAACTTCATGGTGTATAATGATAGGGATATTTAATCCATGATTAATACATCCAACTGTGACCCATAGAACCGTATAATGAGAAAAAGGGTACTTCTGATTCTTATCTAAATACTATAATCCATTACCATTTATCATTCAAGGAAACCATAACTAAAAATAATTTCAGGAAGAGTTTCTACCTATGAGTACACATGAGATCATCTACACATGACTAAAAATTGTTTCATGAGAATTCCATATACCTCAAACCCACTATGCTTCATCATCATCATCATCATCATCCCTTTGTCATTTACAACGAATTATGAACCATAAAAATGATTAAAATATCTCACTAATAACCTTTAATAATGAATAGGATGCCTCCATTTATTTTTATATCGAAAGATAGAAAAAAAGGACTCCCCATTTGTGTAAAAATTTATCTATGGAAAAAAGATACACTAATACCATTAAAAAGGATAGTACATGTTGTTTACTCAGAGTTCAAGAAATGTCTACCCAAAACCTCCCTTTATTACTTTCCTTAGACCAACTAGCATGTAATACTTCAGATCATGGGGTGTAGGGGAGCATGTGTACCGAGATGGAAACCCCACCCCAGGACATGGAATATATAATCACATGCCCATGTGACGCATATGGGTGTTTGGCCATGTTTACAGTTAGACCCCATGTCATATTCCCTAGGGTTCTACTCGAAATGTACATCAAAACGTCATGTCATGCAAACCCATCCTCTTACCCAAGGAAAATTAAAGAGTTATAGTCCATGTATTCTTAAGACCAAACATCTTGGCATTGATAATTTTAAATACATATCACCTAATATATATCTAAATTCATTCCAAAGACCTTGATTTGAATCAGGGCCAATGGAAAAATTAAAAAAATTAAACCGTGATCAAAATAGAAGGATAAAAATAACAGTTGAATCCAAAAGTGGTGAAATCAAATAATAACTAGCCTCATATATTTATATATTTATGAAGCATCATGACTACACATTTTTTCCATGATTTCTGATAGTTGCATCTAGAACAATGTTCCAATTTTCCTAGGTTGAATATTTCGCCTTCAAACATCTCCTACCATCTCCAATCATCAAAGGGGAAGGGTGAGAGGAGAATCCTTACACACTGTAGATGGAGATGAAAATTTTTAGGGTTAATTAAAACCCTATTTAATTAAAATTAAGTTCCATTAAATGGGATTGAACTAATCCCAAAACCCAAATGATGATTATATATTGACTAGGTAAAAGGTAATATTCCAAAACTATCTATAAATATAGAATTCCCATCCATATCTTTGGTAAAGAGATATTAAAATTAGAACCCCTAGAATATAATTAATATTTATTCAATAAATATTAAATACATTGAATAAAATTTTTAATATATAATATCACCAAACTTATACCCTAGGGTAAATTCTACATTTTGGATTCAATATAACCATCCAAAAATTTATACAACGCCGTTTGATGAGCATAAATTATCATTTTACCCTTTGAAATGGTTATGGGCTCTGAAAATAAAATACAAGAAAAGGATTTGACATGGGAAAACTCAAATAATTACACATATGATCCCAAGAAAAATGTGAGTATAAATCAATAGTTCTCAACTAATGGTGTCCCTATGATAGGATAAAAAATATAGTGAAATCTCAATGTGGAGTGAGACAATTTAAAATTAATAAAATTTATCTCACATCATGTAATTACTAGCATTAATCCACATGTGACGATACCTACTTTAGCTAGTTCCCTAGTGTGTTGGTTTACCTATGATATGAACTCACTTGAGGATGAATAATATATCAATACACTTTTCATAATCTAGGTGAATGATCTATCCTCAATCCAATATCAAGGGTGAATAAGGTATCCCCATTCTTGATGGATTTTGTATCATTAATATAGATCCTACATTAATGATGCATCTATAACACAAAACCTAATGGGTGGATGAGATTCCACCAATATCAACAACTTATGTGGATCATAGACCACATCTCACTATATCTAGTTTAAGGATTCTCTACTAATATAAATGTTAAATTGGACTATGTACCATCGATATTATTCTCAAGGAATAAGATATATTCTTGATAAAAGTATCGAAGTGGATGGTTCCATTTTAAACAAATTCCCACCAATAGAAGATATAATATCGATTAAAATATCCAAGTTAGAAAACATCCATAGGTGATGATCCGCCACTACTATCGATCTCTAGGTAGATGGTATACCATTAATATAGAAAGGGTTTTTGACACACCATCAATAAAACACTATAGGTGAGTGGGGATCTTCTAATATAATATCCTCATGATCAAGAATGGATATCAGTGTTAACTAAGATGGACGTAATACCACAAAAAAACCCCAGGTGGATGATGTGGTAATAAACCATGCCATGAGGTGGATAAGGTTCCCCTAATATATGAGAAATTCATAATATAAAAAATTTATCATTTTGAACTGTCATATGACATTAAAAATTATTTAGCACATACATTCCATTCTCTCAAGCCACTAACCCACCTAATATTTTGTGATAAGGATAACCCACACAAGAATCTCACATTATCTTCAAATTACTTATGATAGAATGGTTTAAGGCACCAAAAAAATCTACCAAGGTAATTCCTTAAGAATAATTCACCCATTTGAGAACCAAATTCATGGTTCCATAACACATCCTCATATTGAATGGTAAATAATAACCATGATGTTGATACAAATCACTCAAGGGATATCTCATGAATTTATAAGTTTCTATTTATACTATTTTAAGTCAAATATTCTAATTTAAAACTATATATAGATATTTTTTATAAAGTGTATCTTCCAAAATATTCAATGATGCATTCCTCATTTTTTTATACCAATGGTTAATTATGGGACTGAATACCAAGTTTATAAAAGTCATACTCATCGGATAATACCTATTCGTTCGACCATAAATGTTGGAAATTAAGAAAAATTACCACAATATATAGAATTTGGCATAACCAAAGAAATAATGAGAGAAAATGTTGAAAACAAAAAAAAATAGAGGGTTAATAAGGGCTTACCTTACTTTCAATGAGGTTGATTTAAGTTTAATTAATTTAGAAAAATCAATCAATCGATTAATTATTTTTTTAAAAATATGTAGCCACAAAATTGGTGTCTTCCACATATCCATCAAGAACCTAGTACACATTAGGTACTCTTTAAATACTGGATACCCACTATAGTTTTTATAACCACTTAGTGTCTCACCAACAACTAATGATTCATTGTTGACCACCATGGGGTACCTAGTAATAGTCCGCTAAGTACCCAATGGAATCGGTCAAAAAGGCATATTTCCCTAAACCGTGTCAATCCCCCTGAAATAAACAACCGAGTCACAACCAAAACCTCTGACATTCTTATAAAACTAAAATACATGAGGTTTGGAAATAGTTATATCAAAATAATACCTCATACTTATTAAAAGTGTTATAGTAGGTGAAGTTTGAGCGTTAGATAACTACATGTATTCTTCACATACTACCAAATTCTTGGTGGAATTGAGGTGATGTGATAAAGGATTTTAGGATGAGGTTGTGAGATAATCCTGATATAGGGATTACATATGGGCTATTTTTGATTGGTTAATGAACCATTTACTACTAATTAGGGAGACCAAGTATATTGATTAGTTAGGATGATTGTATATTTAGGAGAAAATATTCTTTCACAATGTTTCAATGAGTATTATATCTGATTAAGATACTTGATTTACATCTCCCATATTTAAGGAATTATAGAAGGCATTGGATACACAAATTAATTTGAGCACAACATACCATAATCATATTGAGGTGAAGTCTTAGTGTACTATCCAAATTTGGGAGGATATACTGTGAGTTTAAAACATGGTTTTTGGAAGTGTAATACCCTATATTTATGTGTATGATAATTTTCTAATGAAATCATCAATATTTATTTATGTATTATTTATAAATAAATTAGAAAATACTATAACTACAAGAAAATTAAAATAATAAATGAAGATAAAAAACAACAAAATTGAATAATTCAACATCATTATCATATAGGAGTATAAAACCATTGAAAAAACTATATAGAGAATATAGATTGGTGGAAATATTAGAATAATTTTTGGAGTGAAGTGAAGGATAGTATGCCTGGGTATTTAAAGAAAAAAAATATGACCATTTATAGTATATAAAAAGTAAGCATGAAAGTAGCTGTTTGGGGGTAATTATAGGATCTTTGGAATAAAAAATAATGATAGGATTATATATTTTATGTCTGAATAGATTTTGTTAAATTATTTTTGGATATTTGTGTTAATTATATATTAAAATTTATAAGTGTAATTAATAATCTCTATTGACGTTATTTATTTAATTTTAGGTTGATTTTTAGTAAGGGTTTAATTCAAGGGTAAGTTTTTATCACTTATTTTGGTATAAAATTTATTATTTTTTGTTTTAGTACACATTGAGGAAATGAAAGTAAAATAAAATAACTAATTTTTTGATTTAAAATGTTCATATTATAATTTTTTTTGTTTAACTATATTTATATTTTCTTTTTGGTCTGAAAAATTGTATGTAAATGTATATTTATTAAAGAAAAGTTATGTTTAATGTATTTACATTTAAAAATTCATACTTTAACCATGATTATATTTATTTTAAAATTGTAAGTACATTATACAGTTCAATTTCTATAATATTATAAGTAATATGTCAGTAAAATCAATTATTTTAAATCATTTGATATAAAATTGTAAAGAATATTAAATTTTAATAGTAATATAATAGTCTAAAAAGAAAATATAAGGTGGTGATAATTATAATAAAAGGGATTTATATTTAAGATATATAAGACATATGATATATATTAATAATTGAAGTATATAAAATTTATTAATAAAGACGATGTGATAACAATAAATAATTTACAGATTAAATATAATTTTTTGATTATATAGAATTAGGATAAGAGGAATATATAAAAAATTAATAATAGAATTGTAGTTTTTATAAGTTTTAGTAGAGTAATATATATAGATTATAAATATGGGTGCATATTCTCATCTAGAAGAATCCAAGAAGACTCACTATGGGTGGGAGTTAACTGAGAGAGGTATAGAGAGTGCACATAGAACCTGTGTGTGTTGGCAGAAAAGTATAGAGGGAAAAAGATACTTAACTTCTTATATGGGGGTTAGGCCCAATGAACCACTGAATAGAAATAGTTCTGAGATTTTTACATCTATCCACTCTATAGAATCTTATTATTAGATGGAGCATGGGATAGACTGAAGAACCATTGTGGGATATACCTTAAATAGTAACCATTAAATTAATAGGCGATGAAAATTGTTGATACTAAAAGATACTAAGTCTGATTTTTTTCTCTATGTGTTAGTTATATTTATAGAGATGAATATATATATACACACACTTCATGTTGTAAAATTGAAGTCCTTGGGTTAAATGCAGGTTTTATTGATAATAAAGTTCAAAGGAGTAGAAAATTATATAGGTATGGATGACCACATTCTTGAAACCATGTTTATCAATCCACATGAATTAGTATAGTTCCATTTTATACCATAAGATGACGAGAGCATACACTCCAAGAAAACCTTGTTTTTGAAATTTTATAAAATATTTTACGGAAAAAATTGATGATTGGGTTTGGATGAATAATTACGTGAAATTTGGTGTTGTTATGCGTGTTCATGTTTATTCATGCATGTGATTATTTGATGTTTTAAATATTCAAGGATAATATTTATGTGGTACAATGTAAAGTGGTATGAAATGTTTGTATCGGTGGGTAATTATATTGTAATTACTTCGTTTCATATCATGATCTAATTATTTATTATATGAATTTGAACCTATCCAACAATGAGATATAATAGTTTCACAAAATGTGAGAATAAACTGGTAGAAGTTATATTTTTATAAATTCATTTTTAATGATACTTTATCATCTTCCATGAACCAAGAAAAGAAAATGAAATAATTTGTTTCTATTTGAATAGTCTATGATCAACGTTTTTATTTAAGTATGGGAACAAATAGTATAATTCACCTATAAAACTATAAATGTATAGAAATATTTGGGAGGTGTTGTTTTAATTCTAGGTCTAGCCATAACTTCTTTTTTATACCTATATTTTGGGTTCTAATCCTAAAAATTATTCCTTATTATTTCCAAGGAAAGTTTCAATAGATAATTTGAATGAAAGATAAGGTTAGGAGGTTGTTTATTTATAAAGAACTATTATTTTATGATAAATTATGGGTTTCCTTTCAAAATCATTATATCATGAACATAATTTTAAATAAATATATTTTATGGTTTGGGTTAATTTAATTCAAAATTTTAATTTTATATTATATCTTCATCTATATTTTCATTAACAAATGATGAATTATTTGGAAAGATTTTCCTTCCAAGGTATTATTTAATGATTAATTTTAATTAGGTTTTTATAATTCTTAATATTTATTTCAATCAAAACCATTATTTTAACTTTTAAAGTAATTCCTTCTTGAAACCTTATTTCTTTATTTTTTAGCAATGGACCATGACTTTGTTGAAATGATTTCCCTATATGAATTATTTTTTAAAATTTATTTTTATAAAATAAAAAATGGAAATTATGGAATGAGTTTTATGATTAATAAAATCGAAATCTATGAAATATCTTGATTTATGATAATTTACATGGGAGTTATAGATAATGATTAGGAATGAGGAATGAACCCAGGCCCTTTTGGTAAATTTTCCACAATGTGATGAGTGAGTCTACTATAGCCATCAAATGTATTGGGTAGTGAAGGTGTAGTAAAAAATATATAAGTTACTCCCTTATTAAGTTGGAATTATCGGGTTTTATGATTCCATAAAGATATGAGTGAAGAATTATCAGGTTTTGTGATTATATTAAGATATGATGTTTGAATTATCCCATTAGATCATCATTAATGATGATGAAAGTAGTTTATGAAGCAATTCTATTAAAATAATGATGGTTATAAATTTCTAGGTTTCTTTATATATTATGCATTATTGCAATAAGTTTCATTTAAAATATTTGGATTTTTTTTAAAAAAATATGTTTTTGAGAAAATGGGAGGTTTTGTATTTAAAAAGTATACATTTTCTTCATTTAAAGGAAAATATTATTTTTTTATTAAAATTATTAGTTTTTGTCTACTAAAAATGTTTCAAAGAATGATGTTTCTATATTATATATAAAACTTTTCAATAAATATTATTTTATTTTTTGTTAGTTTTTGAAAATATTACTAGAACCCTTTTAGGGTAATAATTTTTATTTTATATCTATTAGTATGTTTTATAATTTCTCAAAGTAATTTTCTATTTAATAGAAACACATTTTTGACTATTTTTAAGAAATTTCAATAGATTAACTAGTTCTCTCACCATTAAAAATACATAACTATTTTTTATGCTCACCAAACCATTTCAAATGTTTTTCATAGAGATTATTATTTTTATGTGATTATACTAAAATAAAGGTTTATATTTGAGTGGTATGAGGGTATCACTTGATCAGTTTTCATTAGTGAGAAAAATATTTATTTTTTAGGTTTTGATATATTATAATATTAATTATTTCTTAAAGTTCTAAACCTAAAGGATCATGGGATGTAGTAAACTGAAACTATTTATATTAATATTGTAATTATGTGTTTATTAGTTTCATGATGTTATATTTTTTATCATAGTATAGTTTATATATCTTTATAGGTTAGTATTTTATTACATTTGGATAATTTAAGAGTCATGAATACCATCATGGGTTTGTAATTTTATAGTTCATCATAAGGTCAAGGTCATTGATACTCTTTTGAGGTCTTATGGGATTTTATTTTAAGGTGATTATATATATTTTGTATTTTTTATATTATAAAAGTAATACATGATAGGGGTACCCTTATTTTTATTAAATGATTTATAGAGAAAATTATCAAGAATGTCATTACAATTTGGGACATAAGCTGTAGTGTACAAAAAATATTTGGGAATGATATGCGATTATGTATTGTGGTGATTATGGATAAATATTATTTGGTTATGGGAGTATGGTTGTGCTTTATGGGTTATATTGGGAAAATTAAATGTATATATTAGAGTAATTTAAGATATACAAATATTGGATATTATGAGTGACTATTTTTTTGAGTATTGGGAATTTATCTGGTGGATTGGAGGTTACATTTATTTTGGAAAAAACATAAATTATGTTTGTAAAACTACATGATTATAGTGTATTAAGTGTATGCGATTATATTTATTCAAATAATAATTATTGAGTTATTTTCATATGGTATTATGAAATTTGAATTAAAGTTATTTTGGGTTGATTTTGGAGCATATTTAAACATGGTTATCATGAGGCCTGTAAATTTGGAAAGAATTTATTAAGGTTTATATATTTTGAGAAAATGGATAGGTTTTATTTCTAAAAATGTATAATTATGTATTTTATTTTGGTTTTGTTTAATAAATTATGTTTGGAGATAGGTTATAAATCATAGAGTAACCTAAAATGACTTTTGTTGCTTGATTCAAATTTTACTTCACATAGAATAGTTCTTAATGAAATACATTGAATAACATGAATCATTAGACTACTTTATATATTTTCAGATTTATACATCTTGGAGTTAAGTGATTATATTATCTTTATGTTGATAATTTTATGGGATAATTTTTTAAATTGATTCAATGTGTATTTATCATGATGGTAGGAATAAGAAAATGCCAAAATTTATTAACACATCAAGAAGAAATATTTGAATTATTATTATAAAGTCATGATTAAGTAACATTGAAATATTTTTGGACATTAAAGTCCCACTCAAATGGATATATATTGTATAAAATTCCCTAACTATACTTAAATTTTTTTATTGGTTATGGGTAGTATAAATTTTTTACAATCTCAACTTTGTTATTTTTTTTAACATGAGATATACAATCAGGTAATTTAAAAATATTGTTAATTATCATAAGAATATAAAGAATATAATTATTTTAAAGAATCTATGGATGTGAGATATTTTCAAGAAACACACACAGATATATATATATATCTTTTAAATACATATGATATTACAAAAAAATCGAAGTTTTTATGATTAATATCTAATTCTATCAAGATATTTCACAAAACATAGGTCCAATTGGATGCTTTAAAACAATATATAAAATATAATTTTTTTTTCAAAAATATTCCAATTTCTTAGAAACTCAATCCAAAGTGTACAAATTATATTTATAAAATAAATGAAGAATATTTTGACAATATTTTATAGTATTAACTTGATATATGGACCCTTACTATTATAAAAATTTCTCTTCAACAGAAGCACAACCAACTAACTTGGAGGATTTGATGAAGGAATTTATTATATCAAGAAAATTATTGAAAATAAAAATTTTACAAAGTAATAATTGATAGAAAATTATTTTTTATAATGTAAAGATGAATAATTAGACATTTAATCCAAGATAACGTGTTACTATACATGTGGTTTATGAAGTGGGGGTGGTGAGAAGAATTTTGAAGAAACAATCTTATAATAGGTAAGGAATGTGACACCCTAAGTTTATGTGTGCAATAATTTATCAGGAAATAAAAAATATTCCTTTAATAATGATATGAAAATATATTAGCAATTACTATATGTACAAAAATGACAAAAAAATAAACAAAGATAGAAAAAGAAAAATTTAAAAACTCATCATTGTGATCAGTGGAGAAGATAAATCCCTTAAAGTTGACTATAGAGAGAATTTTTATAAGTTGTAATATATGAGTTATTTTAAATTAAATTAAGGTATAATATGAACGGGTTTAAATTGAAAAAAATATGGCCATTTATATTATTTGTGAAGTGACCAAAAAAGTAATCATTGAGGGATCATTATGAGAACTTTTGGATAAAAGATAAAAATATATAATGATATATTTTGTTTACTCAATATTTAAAGAGTAATTAAATTTTACAATATATTTTTGAAATTTATATATGAACATTTATACATATAAATAATATTATCTCTCATTGTTATTTCTGAAATTCTTTTTTGATTTTAATAAAGGGCTAGTTTAATTGTAAGTGATTTTTTTCACTTAAATGGACTTTTATTTTGGTTTGAAATTTATTTTTCTGTTTTATTACGTTTTGATGAAATTATAGTAAAATTTAAAACCCCATGATTTGATTTAAAATGTTGATGTTATACACCTAATACTTTTACTACATTTTTAATAATTTAGTCACCTAAGAAATAGTATGTGACTAGATTTTTATTAAACATGAATATGTACTTAATTTATTCACATTTCAAAATGTATTATTTGATAATGTTTGTGTTTATTATATAATTAGATGAATATTAAGTTGTTTAACATTTATGAAGTTATGGAAAATATGTTAATAGAACTAATTGTATGGAATTTTTAGACATATAATGATAAATAACAGTAAATTTTAATAGTAATATTATAGTATAAATAATATATATTATGATGATAATTATAATAAAAATGGAATTATATTAATGTTATATAAAAATAGTGTATATAAGAACATTTAATGTGTAGAAAATTTATTAATAAATAATAGAAGTCAGAAATAAATAATAGGAGGATTAAATATATATTTTTTTGATTACATCGAATTTTGAAAAGTAGAATATATGTAAAATTAATAATCCAATAGTATATTTTTACATTTTTTAGAAAATTAATATATATACACACACACACACACATATATATCTATATATATGATTGGGAATAAAATAGGGCCATTTTATTTTCTAGATGAATCCAAATTGCCTATCAATGAGTGGAAACCAGATGAGAGAGATACAGAGAGCATTCATAACACCTATACTGGATGTCATAAGAGTACATAGGGTATATAATACTTATCTTTGACCATGTGGGTCAGATATGGTTGATCTTTGGAGATAAATGTCTCTAATAAAAACTTTTATATCCCCCATACTGCATCGTAAAATAGAAAAAAACATGCGATCTATTGAATAACCAATGTGGGAAATTCTTAAAAGTATTACTATTTATAAAATTAATATGATACATGTGTGCTTAAAATTAAACTATGATAAGGAAACTATCTTCCTCCCCACATTAACAATATTTATAGTTAGGATTATATATATATCTATATAAATTTATATTCTACATCTATAAATTTCATTCCTAGGATTATGATTGGATTTCATTGATTAAAGAGATCAAAAGACTATAATGCGACATAAGTAGGTAAAATTGAATTTACAAAATTATTTTTAACAATTTTCACACATCAGTATAGTTACATCTTATAATGTAAGCCCATGAATGATACATGTTTGGAATTTTATAGAATATTTTATGTGAAATAATGAATATTGGGTTGGTTAGAATATTATCATGATCTCTAGTTTAATTACATATGTTTGTGTTTGTTTATGAATTTGGCAATTGGATGTTTAAAAGGTTCAAAAATAATATTTATATTTTGAAGTGTAAAGTGGTGAAAAACATGAGTATCATTTGGTAATTATATTTTAATGAAGTTGTTTTTTATGAGATCTTATCGGGATCCTAGTCTTTATTTCTTGATTCCTAACCTATCCACACATGAAATATTATATTTTAGTGCATTTTGAGTATTAAAAGTAAGAATATATGTTTTAAGAAATTAACTTTCCATGATACTTTATCATCTCACTTGATATAAGATAATAAAAAGTGATAACCTTCCACTATATGAAAAGTATTTGAACATATTTTTGTTTAAAAATAAAAATTAATAGTAGGGTTTACCAATAAAATAATAAAATAATATAAAAATATGGGTTATGTAGTTTACATCCTTGGAATGGCCATAACATTTTGCTATATCTATATTTCAAGATCTAATCCTAAAAATGTGCCCCTCTTTTGGATTAAGAGTGTTTAAAAATATAATTTTAACCTGGTAATAAATATATGGCAAGGGGTTTGTTTATTTTTTAATCCACTACTCTTTTATTTTAAAATACATATTTACTTTTAAAATCATTTTATCTGACTTATCATTTGGAATAAATATAATTTATGGGTTTTCTTATTTTCCTTTTAAATTCTCATTTTATATCCTTGCTTCCACTTTATGTGAATTAAGAAACAATTATTTCATTGAAAAGTATTTCTCTTCAAGTTTCTATATAAAGTATAATTTTAATATAGTTTTTATTGTACTTACTATTGTTTTTACCAAAAACCCTTATTTTATGACTTATAATTTTTTATTTTATTGAATCCTTCTATCTTGGGATTTCAATAATAAACCTTTCCTTTATTGAAGTAATTTCCTTTTATGGATTATTTTTAGTTAGTAATGGTCTTAAAATAAAAATTGTAAATTGTGAAATGATTTTTATGATCATTAAAAGTAAATGTTATCAAATGTTTTGATTTGTGATATAGTTATTAGGAATTATATATCATTATTGGGATTCATGAGTGAACCCAAAAACTTAAGGAAATTTTTACACTACGTGATGGGTGGGTATGTTGTATCCCTCTGATGAATTGGGTAATTATGGTGGAGTTAATGTTATGTAAGTTACTCCCCAATGAAGTTATAATTATCTAGGTAGGTGATTCCCTTATGATATGATGTTGGAATTATCTGATTAGGTGATTTCATTAAGATATTATGTTCGCATTATCTAGTTAGGTTATTCCATTATCAATGATGATGAAAATAGATGAAAAATACATTCTTTTGAGTGGATAATGATTATATTTTTCTTGACTAGTTTATGGATTCTCTATGATTATGAAATGTTTAATTGAGAATCTTCATATTTTATGAAAGGAAGTTAGTTTTTGAAAAAAGAGTAGTTTTTATCTTTTCAAAGGATAAATGTTTTGTGTCTAAAGAAAAATAAATGTTTTTATTGAAATTTGTAGAGTTCTATCTCTTTAAAAAGTTTTTACAACAAGTTTTTTCATGTACTCTCAAAAATATACAAAAATTATTCTTTTTCTTTATTTTAATTTATAAAACTGTTATATAAACCCTTTTCGAGTAATAATATTGAATTTATATCTAAAGGTATGTTTTATATGAGTTTAAATTTATTATATATTTAAAGGAACTATATTTTTGAGTCTCTTCATGCATTTATAAAGTCTTAATTGGTTTTATCACATCTTAAAACCAATTACTGAGTTTTTTGTGCTCAAGCCACATTTTAAATGTATTTCAAAGAGATTATAAATGAGTTTGAATGATTATGATGGAAGAAAGTTTTAGACTTGAGTAATTTAGGAGTAGATGTTGATGCCCATTAGACGAGCATAAGAATATTTACAAGGGAAGAAATACCCAAAGCATGAGTATTATTTTATCTGAAAAACAAATAAAGAGAAGTATAATGACTCTCTTGGATTGCGCAACCTTTATAGGGACTCACAATTGCCTAAAACATGGATAATAATGATAGGGGATCATTCACAATGCATGATCTTATATTTATCATGTGGGGAACCTTTCAAAATCCTCCCTATTCATTCAATGTCATCCAGACAGTCACTAATGATCATAAAAAGGATACCAGTAAATCTCTTCCAGTCACATGAATTTTCAACAATATGATTCTTTCAAATCATCCAAAAATTATATGGAAAATAAAGGCATATAAAGGAGGAAGCCTCATGTGATTGAGTATTTCATTGATCTTTATGCGATGTGATTGTAAGATCCAAAAGACCTCATAAAGACCTTGGAGACATGACCACCTTATTTTGTAGGATCATGTTGGCATGCCACCTTCATCATGTGAAGGGTATCATACATGTCCATTAAATTATGTGTTTCCCCTCCAGCTCTATAGAAAGGATGAGGGACTATCCATGATAATGCTTACACATCACCTCAATATCCATTATTGGTCACACAATGCATCATATACAAGGATAATGATTTTCTTCAGCAACACTAGTACGACTACGAGAGATTTCTTAACCATATAAAATAAAGAGGGAAAAATGGGAAAGGAGGAAGCTTCTTTCAAAGAGAAGACATGCTATACTTTATGAAAAAGTAGTCATACACCCTAGCCAATCAAAATTGATCACACGAGGTCCCCCTCAATAGGCCATCACGATCTTGTGAGGGACCTTAGACATGTCGACCTAATCTGATGGGGGATCCCTTGACAAGCCATCTTAGTCTTTAAAATTTCCCCAGGAAATTCATTTTTGATAATGAAAAATCCATTCCACGAGCATCCTGATCTCATAAAAAATCAAAGACATATCAGCCTAACTTGGTGAATTCTATTTCACAATAAAACATGGTTAAGATAAACCCACTGACCAATCAGGCTCTAATAAACTAGGTGATGTCAAAACATTCTCACGGTCCATGAATATCATGCGACGTCTGGGATGAACCATGATAAAATAAAGCAAATCACATGCCTCCAAAATCCATCCACAAAATCTACCTCATATAGTAAAGATACAATTCACACAAGGTGCTCTATAACTGAGGTGATGAGGCCTATAAATCCCCCCTATGCATAAAATAAAGGACACACATAGCTGACGACAACTACTGCATGGGCGCACAAGAGCAGACTTCTAGAATCAGAAGGTCACGAAATCACAAGGCATTACACCATGTAAAGCCTAGGGAACAATGTAATGAATCTTGTGACATGAATACATTATTTTCATGGTCACTTCATAGATCACATGAAGGACTTATGGTGTGTTGGAAAAATTATGTGAAGGCGTTTCTGCATGATGGCTATGTGATGCCAAACCTAAATAAGATTAATTATTAACAAACCATAGGGTATATATAAAATAAAGGATGAAAAGGGTATAAGACATAAGTATAGATGAGTACACTATCATGAAAAGGCATCACCCATTTCACACGAACCATTCAGATCATGTGACAACAAAATTATGTGTCACTCAAACCACACGAATTCCTCCGAGAATGTCATCCCAGTCTCGCAAAACCCTCAAGAAAAGTAATCCAAGTATCATAGGGTCTTCTGGTCATGTCATTCATGTCATTTGATGAACCCCATAAATTTAATATAGTTCATGAGTCATCAATCAGAAATTTAAACCAAGTCTCATGAAGTCCTATGGATATATCTAGCGATTCATGTGGTAGTACTAGGACTTTTTAGAAAAGTCATGTAGAATAACCAAGGAATATATGTATTGATCATGCAACAATATCCTATACATGTCATCAAGGTCTTGATAAGTCTTGTAGGCTTTCCATCTAGATCATGCAATGTCCTCTAAACATGTCTTCCTTGATCATACAATTTCTTTTAGAAATTCCATCAAGATCATGTGATGTCATCCAAACAATTAAAATGGATATTGTTATTGTCTTCAATCACGTCCCTTTGGAAAATAGGTCATTTACATACATCTTCGGACATGCCAGACATACAATTGAAACATTCCAAAAAGAAAATTAGGACATGTTAGCAGACATCCTAAGGTATGATAACCTTTCTTGGGGGGTATATTCAGGCATACCCCCAAACTGAACTATGAGAACTTGTATTCCTACTATAACATGGATATATAAGATTCCTTACTAAGTCCTGAGTTCAAATAGGCATCCACCTCAATTAAAGTCACTTCATATCCAAACTAAACTACAAGAACTCAGTTTCTTTCTATAACAATGATATGCATGATTCCTTCCTAAGGCGTAACCTCCAATGGGAATCCACCTTAGTTTAACTCCCTCCATATCTGAACTGAACTATGATAAATATAATTCCTAATACAACCAGGATATGTAGGATAACTTCCTGAGGCCTAATATCAAATTAGAATCTACCTCAGTGTAAGTCCCTCCAAATCCAAACCTCATTATGATAACTCTGATTCCTTCTATAAATTTGATATGTTGGATGCCTACTTAATCCCAAGCTCAAATGAGCACCCCTTAGTATAAGTCCCTCCATATCCATACTAAACTACAAGAACACTAATTCCTTCTATAACTAGGATAATTAGGATGCATTCCTAGGTGAAAAGATTAAATTTAAATCCACTTCACTATAAGTCCCTTCATATCTCATATATCCTAACCCTTGAGTCCTAATCTCTTCTAAGGTTTAATAATTCTTCAAAAACCACCAGCTGACATAGGAGTATATTTAACTACAAATAATCTGATTCTTTGTATAACCATGTAATGTATGACTCCTTTAGAAGGATTTATCTCTATATCAAACACCCTATAAGAGCCACCATAGTGCATAATTCTCACTTCTATATGTAGTGAGACTACTCATTTGATTTCCCTTATTTCTTGTATAGAGAATGGCTCACATGGGCTTAGGGATTCACAATAATCATTTCATTCACATCATGATTTGTCTCTATCTAGGGAAACCTCAATGTATAATCACTATTCAAGGGAATGATTTGACTGAACCCATATACGGGAATCCCCCTATGGATAAGTCTTGATGGTACATCAAACTATGGTAACTCTGATTCCTATAATAAGAAGGATACATATAACACCTTCCTAATGGTCGATCTTAGTATCTGATGCCCAAATTCTCTCATATATGTCCTTTTGGAATGATGTTAAACTGATTGACTTCAACGAACTATGTGGGTTTTGATTCCCATTATAAAAAATATTTATAGAATTATTTATAGTGGTTCAATCCCATCAAATACATTTTAATCACCTCCCCGAATGGTAGTAAACTCCAGAGTTAATGAAAAAATGGCTTCAAAATATAAGAAATTACCCATTACTAAGAAATAATAAGAATTGATGAAGAAACTTAGATATATATGAAGTCATTAATAGAACCCCCCTTTTTATATAAAAGGATTCAACCCATGATAATTTTTAGGGTAACCACTTCTGTATCCGTATTAGGAAGAGATTCATGAACATATATTAAAATTTTAAGAGTGTACCATAGTAGGTAATAATTCTACACAAAACTGTATGATGAGCCCGACATCTTATCCTATTAACCAATGTGAGTTCCTAAGCACTGATAGGTCTAAAAACCCTAATTATCACCAACCTTTGGAAATAACATCTATAATCTGTTTTGGATGTGGGAACCATTGGGATTTTTAATATAGGATTAAGAAATGATAAACCCAAAGTGAATGATTGTATGAACATTAATAACCCCACAATCATCCATTGGGAAAAACCATCAACATAATTCCACAAAACAAAAATGGTGAACCCAACATGAAAACTTTAACTATGGAATCTCCTTCACATGTTAAAAAGATTAGACTGCCCAGTTCTCACCTAACCATTTTGTTCCCATCAAGAGTGTGATATTTCCATAAAAAATTGTGAATACAACATGTATCTCACAAATGAAAAACGTGATATTTTGAAATTTTTTATTAAAGGTTCCCCTGAAATAAGTCCTCTGCCACTATGGAAAGACCACATGAGTAGGATTATCAAACTATGAATAAAAAAGGACAATTGTGCTACCTATGAATATCTGATTGAAAATGTATCATACTTGAGATAATGTATTGATTGATGAAATTGTTCCTTATTGTATTTATGATTGTATATACTACTCTCACCAACAATACTCTAACCAAGATCATGTCTCATCCAACAAACCTTCTATAAAATTAGCTACAGTTGCAACCCCTGTGGGTTGCATAATTACCTCAACTTACCAACACATTCAGAATCAAGTGGAGAACGAAATGGTATGGGAATTGCACCAACACGGTACAATTATGAACCTCGAGGATACACACATGGGTCTCCAAATTCTGAAACTGACGATTCCTCATCATCCAAAGAAAGATGTAGTAAATCCCATGGTTCTTTTTCCACCACCAATCATATCATAATCCTATCTTAGGAGCTCTAAAATCACCACCTTCAATATCTGATGAAGGTAGATCAAGGATTCAAATATGGATCCCTTTTGATTCAGTAGTTGTAGATGAGGGATCCTATCAACCATCTTTACCATTACCACCCTGTTAGTTCCCATCTGTTTCCTTTTGTGGGAACCTACCAACACATTTATACCTCTAACACTCATGCACTTTCACTAAGTAAGTCACATATGGTGTAGAAAGCATTAGATAAATGGGAGGGGCCTCATATTCCTTCTTTTGTTGATGAAGCTTGCCGAAATATTCCAGTGGTAGCCAGTGAGAAGGATCTTACCCCTACTCACTCAGATCAAGTATGGGGGTATATTCCTACGACAAGAATGGGGGATGCGTATATTCCCACCCCCATGAAAGATGACCATCGACATATTCCGATGCAGCATAGAGTATAGAAGTGTGATTATATCCATTCTTTAAAAAAAAAATTTCCAGTACATATCGAAGATAAAAAATGTTCAAGCCTACATTACTACACACACTTTGCTAATATTTCACTACATTCTACCAAAAACTTAAGAACTATACTAGAATATTCTGATACAGGTACATATACAATGATAGGTTCAAATTCTTATCCATACATCTGGGGCAACAAAACACACTGATCAATATGAACAATTGGTTTCTTTGTAATTAGCACATATTCTTTCTCCTATCCAAGATGACTATTGATATATTCTAGTAAAGGATCAAGCACTATAATAGTCTCATATTCTTGTTCTAATGGAGTCTCACAAAATAAGAGTGGCACATGCCTTAGGAAAGGCACACATTACTATCTAAAAACTGGTGAGATACTTCAAAGGCACTGAGTCAGGATCATATAACTGTTACAACATAGAATCACCATGTGAGAGCCACACATTCCCCATGATAGGCTCACATTCCAATCAAAAAAGACCCGTGTCCTACTAAAAAGGCACAAGATTGGGTTTATATCCCCACTCCAATTGAGGATCACTAGGAGAGAGAGTCAAACAGCTCATGGAATGAATATAATACTTCCAATGAATCTACTTGGAATATTTTACTATCTCTTGGAAGACATACTCATATCCCTAATTCTGCTAATGAATTACTGGAATAGAATCCTTCATAGTCTATACCAAAGGAGGCTCATATCAATTCTCTCATTTCTGTGGTCCGTTAGTTTATTCTAGTAGGGAATTTATATTCAAATTGGGATCATATTCTCAGTTTGAATATGGTTGACCGACATATTCTAGAAACCACTTACATGTAGGATCATACTCCAATAAATTCTCAGAAGAGAACTCATTGCCCCACATCAGTTGATGACTATCAACATATTTCAGCAACTATCATTCAACATGGTCATATCCCTGCTTAATCCAAAAAGGAAGGTCCACAAATTCCATCAACAAAATAAAATGATGCTGGTATACCTAATATTATCAATTCCAGTGCCATTGTTTATTCTTAAGACACATTCTCAACACCTCTAGAGTCCATAAATTCTTCAACCAAAGAAGAAGGTGATCATTACCTTGATAGTAATCTTCATGGTAGTGTGGATATAGATCAGAGGTAATCTTCACATGAAATCCGCTATGGTCAACCTCCCCAAGATAATATATCCCTATGATAATGAAATTTCCCACATTCATAGAAACTTCTGTATTGAGAGGTTCTCAAAATACTGAAACCTTTGTATAGAGAAGTGCTTGAAACACTAGGGTCAACTGTATATAGTCCCCCATCAACTACTAGGAACACTTCAACATGTTCGACAGGTGACCCCACAAAGCAACTTCTTTGGTTTGAATAGGTGGACATGTGTAAGAATGATAAAGAGGAACATGGAATTAATATATTTAGAGAGTTATCTGAATAAACCTCCCAACTATGTTCTATCCCCTAGAAACTTATAACTATGAGATCCCAGAAAAGTTAGAGAAGGAGTGAATGCCTTACCTATGTTGAAATATGTGGGAAGCTCATCAGTGGCCCTCCTTACCAAGGATACGTGGATCGCCTTCAGAGCATCAATATACTTTGTTGTTAGCTAGACTTGGATGCTATCTATATGTCTTAGGACCTGATATGGGAAAGCGCAATGATAATCTGGAACATGCTTTCTGCCATCGCGTCACTGATCTTTATAAACTTATCATTGAAGACATGTCATATATCCGTATTCAAGGATGTGAAAGTATGGACTGTTACACTTCATTTCACCCCTAGAACAACATAAATTTCCAGATATGGTGTCCTCTAATTTTATAGCCTCTAGAAATATTAGGGGACCTAGTAAAATATTATCCATTTAGTCATTACAATGGAATTACCACACCTTAATGATGCAAATACATCATGAATTGGGGGAGTGGACTACCAAAAAATATTTGAACTATTCCCCTTGAAGATATTAGAAATCATTTCAGTCATAGAAGCTAATTTTTTTTTTCAAACTAACAATTTCTCATAGAAAATGAATCCCATAATGGGCTTCCATTTCACCAATATCATACACGAGCACATTTTCACCAAATAAAATGAGCAGCAATAACATCCTCTATAGAGGTTATCCCATAGAGAACCTAGCCCACTGGTCTGGTTGAATATTTTCAACCACCTCTAACCCTCTAGTTATTATTCCTTTAGAGGATTCAAGACATATAGGCAACAACTACAAATCAACCCAATCCCATAGGGATAAAGAAATTTTTATCTCAATCGTCATCACAAGGTTCACCACACCCTAAGAATATCCTAGAGAAATCAATGGTAGTTTCAGATCAACCCTAGTCCATAGGGCTAGGGGTATTTATATATAAATTCCCATACTAGGAATCATCAAATCCTTAACCATAAGCATTAGTTCCTTAATATCATGATCAAGAAATTCCAATGAAAGCCCTGAATAGTCCCCAAACAATATGGATGAGAGAATATTCATCATCATAATCATTATAGAAGGAATCCATCTTCTCTTGGTTGGGAGGTGAATATCCACGGTTTCCATCCTATTTATTCCCTCTGTCACAAGAAAAAGATTTTCTATTAAGGGCCTATTTGGAAAACATGACAAAAAAATCCCTCAAAGTCATCATTCATAGAATAATATGGGAGGAACATACTTTAAATAAAATCTAACCCCATAGGGGTCGTAAGAAAAAAATTTCCAATATGGCCAAGGGTATGAGAAAACAACTGGTTGCTAGTAGTTCAGAATCATCTTATTGCATTGAGAGTAATGAGAAAACTACCATTAACCTAAATACCTCAATGAATTTCATCACCATTAACACAATAGATAATGTGGATCAAGATGTAAATATAGAGGGATATAATAAAAAAATGTACCTCAAGAATAGGGTGATCTGTATTCACCAATTGAGTATGTACATACATGAAATAAAAGGATAATCCTAAACTGGGAAACTCTGAATATTGAGCTATCACATCTATAATAGAACACTGGCATAGATAAATGTAAAGGTGTGTCTACATACTAACCACCACTTAGAAGATCCAAAATTCTTATTATAGAGGAACGAATGGCACAATATTAGAATGGGATTTAAAATCTCAGACAAATCAACGAGGATTTACTTATGTGTAACATTCCCATTGGGTATCATCTTTAGATAGAGATGATTATCTATACTCTTATATATCAAGAAAGATTTGATCCACCTGCAAGAGTAGCATATGAACGTCATGTAGAATCCAAATCGTGGTAGTAGATCTACATAAATGAGGAAGTTGAAGATGAACGTGACTTCCATATATTACAACAAAAACATTTAAATCACTAGGGTGATCATAAATTCTGAGTACATATCGAGAATTAGCAGGATATGAACACAAGGTCACCTTATCAAGACCTGAATGATCCCTATAGATGATGGGTGGACCAGAGGGTAGTTCCACTAGAACTGCTCAATGTCAATGAGTCCTTGGATGCTTGAATTGAATACATTGAAAGGTGATGCACACCTTTTTACCATGAGGATAAACTATATCCTGAATGGGTGGATGACACTTTTCCCCCACTAAACATTGGAAAAACAACCTTCTCAACCTTTTATGGTACAAGAGATCTAGAATAAAATCTCACACATTTTGTGTCCTGAATTAGACTAATGATGGGCCCTCAAGATCAGAATGAGGAAATAAAGTTGAAGTGTTTTTTACAGACTCTTGTAGGTCCATCCTTTGTTTGGTAAAATAGTATTCTAGAAGAATACATTGTAGAATGGGAGGGCCTTCATCGTGAATTCCTTTATCAGTTTATCTCTAAACTAAGGAAAACGACACTTGTTGACCTGAACAACTACAAGTAAAGTAAAAATGAGAGGGTGTATGACATTATTTCCATATGAAAAGGTTTAAACTATTCACTCAATATCCTTATCTCATGGAGAAATTTATGGAAGTATATGATAAAAATAGATGAGTTGATCTAAAAATACCAATGATCTTGACGAATTATTTGGGTAGATTTGATGAGTTTGTAGAAACGGCCCAATTTTCAGAATATACAATTTAGTGGACCCAAAATTAGTCTTGAATCATGTGCTTGATAGAGGGGAAAGTCTCGATAAGTCTTAGAATAACACTTTTACCCACAAACTAGTAGTAGTGCCCATCCAAACACCGAAGTTGTCCCCAAATCGTCTAACACCTCTCATCGAGCATCAAAAATAGAAAATCCCTCTTAAAGAGAAGAAAAACAAGATCAGGGTCACCTTGTATTTGAGTAATGGAAGAATAAAGAATACTTATTACAAAATGAGAGTGTACCAATTATTTATTTACACCCATAGAGAATAACCTACTCAAGCTACCACAACCTAGTACACCCAACGAGTCCAACCTCACCGATCATACTGACTAATTCCCTTTCAACAGGTGGTTAGGTCACAACACCTGAGATTTCCTTATCATTAAAGAGGTTCTATAGATCATGGTCAATTCTAGAAAAGTGAGTTTAGAAAATTCCCCCACATAGGTGGATTTAATAACTTTTGACCAGTCCATAGAATAGGTTGATTGGAAAGAAGTTCCAACAAGGCATGGGAAAAAGTTCAATAATTGGATGAATCGAAATACAATTGAACGACATCAGGAATCCCTAAGAGAACAAATCCAAAAAACACATAATTGTTACTTTAACTAGGTAAATGACATTATATACACCCCTAAAGTTGTAATTGATTGTCGGATATATGAAGAGACATTAGAGGAAGTGTTATACTCATCTCTAACACAGTCTTTGACACTTGAAGTATTCTTTCCTACATCGTACAAAGGATGATCACTGAACTACCAAACAAACCATCATTATATGAAGTTATCATATTTGGTTCCATTAACATGATACAATTGGCATACCAATTCTATGATAATGATAAACCTATGAATATAAGTTCCCTATACCTGACCGGGGAATCAGAGGCCACATGCATAGGATCTGAGGATATAGGGGACACCACAAGTGTTGTCGAACCCAATATCTTGGTCACTTCCCCATAGAGAAAATATATGTAACAGAAAACCATGGTAAAGTTCTATAATGAGAACAATAGAAACATGTAGGTGTCCTAGATCCTTCTAGTGGTCATATGATCCTAGTCATATTACAGGACTGCCAAGAAGGGGTGTGATTGTTTGATTATCTTAGAAAATAGGGAAGGCTGATGCGAACTACACCACTGGAAGAGGATAATCCTTTGAATTATGTAAAATCACCATGAAATTCGAACTAAAACACCTCATCTTCTTATCAACAAAACAAGGATCATCCTTATATTAGGAAGTACCAACATTTGGCATAAAAGTATGACATTCTGATATAATTGGAAGTTATCAAAAAAAAAATATAAATCCCAAATTCTCCACATCTTTAAAAAAATTATTGAATCACTCATCAAGGCCCTTTGGATCCCACTAGAGTTTGAGAGAGAATTCCCGGTAGTGGGTGTTTATTGAGTGGATACCATGCCATCATAATTCCTGGTCACCATATCATTCATAGATCAACATCAGGAAGAGGTCATTCAAAGACACATCATAACAATATATGATTCATCTTGACTCGATAATGTCAACATATAAAATTATTTTATTGGAAATGGTGTTGAGATCAAACTAATCCCGATTCAGGCCCTTTGACATTTGAGTTATAGTTAGTGAGTTTTATCTACCAAAAAGATAACCATTCAAGGATACGATAAGAGTGAGCAAAGACATATCAGAAAGATCAATCTCAAAGCCCATTTTGGGGATCTAACATATGATACTGAGTTCATGGTTATACAATAAGAAAATTCATATAACTTACTTCTTGAAATTACCTGTCTTCATAGTCATTTGGTGGTACCATCAACATTCCACCAGTATTTGAAATACCCAATTGGTTGGAAGGTCGACATATTACATAGTGGCAGTGCCCCCTTCGAGACTTGTGAAGCCATGTATGATGAGGTAGGTTTTTATAAAATGGATGGAAAATAAATAATGTTAGATGAAAATATATAGGCTACATCTCCCAATGTCTTAGAGAAAATCATATAAATCCATGAAGTATGGTCGACAATGATTTTGTGTTACCCATAAATATGATTGAGGAAATAGAATAAATCCTAGATGTCCAAAATACTTATTTAATTAGAGACAAAATGAAATAAATATAGATCTAGGACCTCTAAGAAACTTATATGGTAGTATAGGATTAAAATTTCTCTTCCCATGTCCTCTCTCACCCAAAAAATGACTGACATGCCCAGAAATTTCCTACCATGTTTGAAAATTCTTCCACATACTCAGAGATGTAAGAAGAGTATGAATTTTGGAACACCCCTACCGTATTTGAGGGAGGATTATATACCACCATCAATGAGATATGGTAGGTATATCTAAGAATAAAATAATAGCCATGACCTATATTGAATAGTTCCACCATGACTATCTCGTCTCATCACAACGTCGATGGGTGATATATCAGCATGGTCTGGCTTTGTTCATGGATCGATGTGGGTTTGTTGTGCCTTACGGCATCAGGATCTCACCTATGATATGGTGTGTTTGGAATAGTCTCTGTTAAACTCAATTATGAATTCGAAATTCTGGGATTAAGGATCTCATCTCGGCATCAGCATGCGTCGACTTTGAGTGGTCCAACTTTGGGATCTCGACTCAGTGATGGTTTCGTTCCTTCTAGCTCCAGGATCTCATTGTGGATCAGGGTGCTTGGTGTTGAATCTAGTGTGCTGAGTGATGGATTTGGCATGCCTTTGTCTTTATGATCTCATCATGTCTAAGGTTTGCTCATTGTTGGCTCCAGTGTGCTCTCCGCTGACTACGATGGCTCTGCATGGTTATGCCTTCCCACTTCAGGATTCCTTCATGGGTACAGTGTTCTCAGTGTCGGATCTGGTGTGATCAGTGTCAGATTTGGCATGCCTTTTGGATCCTAGATCTCTTCTCAGCTTTTTCTCAGCTCGACGTTGGATCTGGTGTGCTTCTGTGTGCTTAGGGTTGGCTTTAGTGGCTCAGAGGGGGGAGGTCTTGCATTTTGGTGATGCTGTAAGTTATTTCCATGTTTTGATTTAGTGAAGTTTGGATCTCGTTTGATTTTCTATGAATTTTGTGGTATCTTGGTGGTGCTGATCACGTGGTTGGCTATGTATCTTCTTGTAATCTGCTAGGTGATTGTTGTAGGAGGTGAAATGGATGGACTGTTGGGGAACCCAGACAATCTACAAGGTTTTGATTCAAACGATGATAGAGTTGTTCATCTTTACCGTGCATGAATTTTATGATTTTAAAGATTGGGAGGGTATGGCATAGACATCAGTACTTTCCCAACATAGTCTTTCATAGGACAACTTACTGATCAACCATGCTTTGGTGGAGGTGTGCCTTAATGTTGTTGACGCTGGGTAGAGGCACTTCTTTGTAGTCTTGTTCTTAGTTTCAACCCTCTTATTTTTCAAATTTTGTTAGTGTTTTGATGTCCTTGATGTCTTGGTTTTCCCCATTTACCCTTAAAAGGGGGATTTTCAAAAATCAATAAAATTATCGGCATTTGGGCCATTCATTCAATAAAAAGAACATGAAAATTAGTGTCAACATCAATTTCTGAGACCTTAATCGACACTTCCCGAAGGATGATTTCCTATTACTGATAAAAAAATCTTGACCAATGAAATCACTAGATTCCAAACCCTTTCATTCAAGGATAGTTATTCAAGGTACAATAAAATAAATATGGCCCCTAAAGATAAGTAATCCACTACCTTCAAAGCACCTCAAGAGATATTTTCTATCAGGTCAGGCCTTTTGGATTAAATAACGCTGAAACTACTTAACAATATGTCATGCATAATATATTTAACCCCTTCTTAGGATAAATAACAAAATGTTATTTTGATGACATGGTTATAAAATCTTCATAGAAATGCGACCACTTCACATATCTTCAAACATTCTTCGACAAGTTGGGACAACACTACCTGAATATGAAAACGAAAAAATGTGCTATTAGGGAAACTTTAGGGAAATTCCATTGATTTTTGGTAGGCCACTAAAATATTGATGTTGATCCCAAAAAGTCTAGTGTAATTTTAGAAATTTCAACCCCTTAGATTATTATAGAATCGATGGAGCTCTAGGGGCATATCACTTACATTTAGCATTTCATAGGTAACGTAGTTGGAAATTCTCCCCTATTCACCAAGTTAATGAAGAAGGGAATTTCCTACTGATGGGATGAGGAATTATATGAGGCCTTTGAGAGTCTCAAGAAATAATCATTATACCCACCAGTCATGATTACACTGGTGGAATGGAATCCACTCATTTTATATGCGGACACCACAAAATGATTGATTAGCTCTCTCACCTTGAATAGAAAAATTATATAGAGAGTGAAAAAATTATCTACTACCTTAGTCGAATTATTCTAGGTAATGATACCTAGTACTATGATGTTGAGAAGAACTTACACTCCTTTAGAATTTGAAATTTTTGGTTTCTAACTTTTCCCTGAATTTTTTTCCATAATAAAAAAGATAATTTTCAGTCAGTTAGTCAGAAGAACTTCCACATGCTCATCTTTGAAGTGCAGAATCTAATCCCTTACTTGTATCACCAAAAATTACAACAGGTATCTCATATTGATCCACTCAAGTACATTGTTAGAAACTCTAAGTTGACTGGTCATTTGGACCAATGAGTAGTCATTTTAAAATAGTTTTACATCCATTTATTGTCACTAAATTTAGTGAAAAGGGCAAGGCCTGGCTGATTTCTTCATGAAACATCCCATCTTAGAATTTATACTATTGGACATTGAACTTATAAATGAGGAGGGTTTCTATGAACATGACACTCCTCGAACATGGTTGATTTATTTTTATGGTTCCATTGGGATTCTTTTCAGAAAAATTATGGAGAACCTAAAGTTCAATCGAGTTGGCCTAGGGATTGTATTTGTTTCACTAGATAATTTTTCCCATTATTTCTCACAATCCAAGGGATTCACAAATAATGAGTTCGAATACCATGCTCTCATCACTATATTTGGATATGTCCCTATATATGTAGATTTTATACCTAAATAACAAAGGGAATTCAGATCTAGTGATAAAATAGATCAATGACTAATATTCCCTCAAAATGGAAGAATTAGACCCTCTTACAGGCTATCTTAGAGGATTGATGGTAGAGTTAACCTTTGAACCCACACTACATCATGTCCCCCACTCAAATAATTCTGGTGTTGATTCACTTGATATTGTAGCAATAGTTCTAGTTGCCCCTAATCAGGATGATGTGGTCTTCTGCATCATGCATCAAAGGATGGTCTCATTGGACATTATCTATGACATGGATGAAATCAATCATAAAAACACTACACCAAAGTGTGATGAACCGATATCCACATCTAGATGGATGGATCCCCAATTTAATATCTAAAAAATGTGACCCTCATGATATACGAAGTATGAAGGGAACATATTTGGCATCAAGCGACGAACTTTACCCTTTGGGAAGTTCCAAATCAGAAAAAATCCCTCTACAATCGATTCTTTGATGGAATCCTCCTCAGATGCAGAGAAGAAAGAGAGGTTCCTTCCATAAAAGAATAAGTCCATGCAGACTCTTTTAACACATGTCAGTATAGGATGAGGATATTCCATAAACATTGAAGGCTTAGTTACTACTATAAAAAATGATACAAGATTGTGTGGAATTCACTAGGAAATGTCATGCATTCCAAATTCATGAAAACATCATCCATAAACTTCCATAATTACTACATGAAGATAAATATTACTAACCATTCTTTGTATGTAGAATAAATTTTGTGGGGGTATATCCCCTATCCAATACAAAGAATTTTATGTACATCCTTATTACTACCAATTTATTTAAAAAATAGGTGGAGGCAATACCCCTCAAGGAAGTTAGAACAAAGAAATTGTTTCAGGAGTACTACATTGATTTCAATAACTCATACCATTATCATGTAGAAGATAATGGAAATATTGAGGCCTTCAATAAGACTTTTCGAAATATAATCCTTAATATGGCAGAAAAATACATTAAATCCTAGTCGGACAAGCCCCCCTATTATTTTTGGGGCTACTGTACCACCATGTGCACTGCTACACAAGAAACACTATATCAAATAATATATAGAACCTAGGTAGTGTTACCCATAGAAGACATATTTCCCTCCCTACATATATATATATTTTTGGACTAATCTTAGATAATTAGAAAATTCAATAGTAGTTGGGTGGGTTAGAATAGCTCGGTGAGGAAAGTTACACACACTACACAAACTTGAATTCCATCAGAATCAGATCGCACAAACCTTCAATATTTTTTTCCTCCATTAATTATTTTAGGGAGAACTGGTATTGGATCTTAGAGCCCCAATGATACCAGGGAAGAAAATTCCCTAGACGGAACCCAAATAAAGAGGGCCATATATCATACATAAGGTATATCATAATGTTTCTTACTCACTGGAAAAAATGGATGGGGAACACGTCACACCCCACAAAAATTTGAGGATCCTTGAGAAATTATTTTCATAGACATTGTTAAGGCCTCACATGTCCTGAACTCACAATGTTTAACTATGAGGAAATCATCCTGGTCCAATGGTGTTAAAACTGAATGATACATCTTGATCACATGATGTTAAACTGCATGGAAGAAGTCATGGTAGAAAGACTTTAATCTGTATAGTGTTTTTCACCCTGGTCACATGAGATTAAACTGCATGATATATCCTTACTTCATGATGTTAAATTACATAGAAGATATCCTCACCATATGAAATTAAATTACATAGGAATAATATTCTCAATGATGATTCACCACACATGATATAGTCTACAAAACATAGAAATAAAGTCCTCCCATTCTCGTGTGATAGTCAGACCCACATAGGGAATATGCACATTCAATAACTCCATGGGGATTGATTTCTATCATCATAGAATATGTAATGATGACCATATCACAAATCGTTGGTACAAATGCAACATATTAGTCCCAATCGTAAGATATAAGACTGTATGGAAATGTCTTGAGGACATGATGTTTAAAGATTGTCTTAACCTAGGTACTAAGCATGTGATGGATTTGGTAACTAGATTATGAAGCATCTTATTAAAAAAATGAGATTCACCTCATGGGATTATTTACCTAATGCACAAAAATAATATATAAGGCTTCAATCCTTCTTTATTTTCATGGAATTTTAGTCTCGTCCTTACTATATAACATTAAAATTCATGATTAATGTCCTCCCTGCATGACACTAAAATACAATGATTTTCAAGAACTATATGTGTCTTGATTCCCACCATCACATGATACATTGTGAAGCCTATATATCCATTATTGGGTCTAGATGTGATATTACTTCACATCAAGTCACCTTCATCCTTATCACATGATGTTAAACTTCATGGATAATGTTATCGCCGCACGACACTAAACTAAAAAATTTTCTAGGACCACATATACCTTGATCCTAATTCCAATGAGATATATAGGGATTCCTAGATCCCATATCTTATCACAAACACCAGATGATACAAAATTAATCTATAATTCCTTTAAATTTCCCTTATGTGGTGAAGGAAACATTTACCATTACTTGTTTCTCACACCAATCATAGCTCACTTGGGATTTAGAACTATAGAAAAAGATTCCCCACATGGTTCAAAGATACTAGTTCATGATAGGTTCAGCAGGATCCTGGATGGAAGAAACTAGAAGGCACACCATAAGTCATTAATGTAAGATATTAAATTACATGGTTGGTGTCTGTTACATGAAACAAAACTACACATTGATGTGGACCGAAACCGAGAGGACAACTATTCTTGGTGTCAGTCTTCCACCACAAATTTGTTCAAGAACTATGTTTGCCTTGATTACTGTCACCACATGATACATAGTGATGCTTGGATCTCTAGTATTAGGTTCAACAGCAGTAGTCAACTAGAATAATTTCCCACTCTGTATATAGTTCAAACCTACGTAGGGAGTTTCTCATTAAAGAACTATTTTTGGATTGATTCCTTCCAATGCATGATATATAGTGACACCAAGATCTATAGTCTTGGGTCTATACACAATATTTCATTTTCACTTCAGAGAACCTATGTCCTTGTTGTGTGAAATTAAACTTCATGATTTCTCAAGAACTATATGTGCATCTTTTGTCATCAAAAGATACATAGTGATGCCCATATCTCTAATCTTGGGACCAACTATAACAATAAATAGGAACAATGACCCTGTATTCATAAGGTATAGAACTGCGTAGAGAGTTTCCAATTCATGAAATATGCGTGGATTTATTTCTTTCATTATAGGATACATATTTATTTCAGGATCTCCAATATCAGTTCCAACTATAAAAATCAATGGGAACAATACCCCCTATGTGTGCAGGTCAGACATGTTAGGGGATTTTCCCATTCAATAACTACACATGAAATGATTTCTATCATCACAAGATATGCAGTGACACCCATATCTCCCTTCCCAAGTCCAACTAAAACAGTCAACAAGAAAATTGTCCCTCCCTTCATATGAGTCATACCTACATAGAGAGCATTAATACAAGAACTACATATGACTTGATTCCTGCCATCACATTATACAATGATATAATTGAATATTAAATCTAAGGTTCATCCAACACATATATGATGATTAAAATCTCACCCCCAACTACATATGGGCTTGACCTATGAAAAAAATCCATAAGATACCAACTCTCATGCATCTTAATCGACTTACCAATTTTCCCTAACTTCTCACACCAAGAATTTCTCATGTGATCCTAGGGAACCTAAAATGTTCATATGGAAAACATGATAGAGGCATGATTTATATTTTAAATAAATTCCTTAACAAATTAAATTAAACTATATGGAAAAAAACCTTATCAGATGACGTTAAAATTTATGAAAAACGTCCTTACCACATGAAATTAAACTAGGATGAAAACATCCTTGTTGTATGATGTTAAACTACATGGGAAATACTACCCACTAAATGATATTTAAATGTTCATGCCATCACCCATTATCATTCCTTATCAAAGGATGATAACAACCTGACTCCAGTCAATGAGAGAATGGGGTTCAATTGTAATCTTTTTGAGTACCTCAACCTATAATCCACCCATTTTATCTTGATCACCTAATGTATCTATGAATCTTCCATGTCCCTTAGATTGTAAAATATATGTCACTATTTGGACATTCTATTAGCACATAGTAGAATTGACCTACCAACCAGAGACAGCTTTTCCCTATAAGAAGGGATTTCTAACCCTTGTGAGTCTGACATCACCATGGCAGAACCTATCACCATAGATTATTATGCTCTATCCCTAACATGATTCTCTCATACCCTTAGTCCTGAACCAAGAACCTTGGTCCATGATTTAAAATAGTTTCATCTCCCTCTTAGAAGGATGTTAGTGTATTCTTGACCCTGGATATCCAAATAAGTTTGTTGCACTACCTTCGCTTCATACTAGGTCCATGTGTGTCACAAACATAAACTACCTACAATTTGGTCAAAGATACATGAACTTAATATTTTGACTTTAATGGTCCAATTCTAATTACCTTTAAATTCTAGTAAAATAGAAAAAAAACATCTCATGTTGACAACTAGAAAATATTTTCCTGAGAAAAATTCAAGTCTATGATAACTAAACTCTTAATCCCTATAGTTAGGGAAAATGTTAGAGTGTAATTAAACAAGGAAAAAAGATCAAAGTGACCATGTTGTGACCCTAACGAATGATGATCCATGCTTGATTGACCCCCTAGTCTAGGAAAAAGTTAGAGTAATGATTTTACATATCACCTCACTATGATAATGTGTTCATTAGGTGGTGAAAAAACTTTTATTGTGCCCAAACCCTTATTAAATATTATGTTTCCCATAAATCACACATCATTATTTGAGCACCTCAAATCACTACAAACCTTGCAAAACTATTAGAAAAGGATTCCCAGATTTAAGAGAACCTTTGTTTAACTATTCAAGTATTCCTATAAATCATATATATGATCTCCCAACCATCAAATAAATGTATCATTATCTTGAAAAAGGGATTTATAATCCCCATGAGCCCTGACTTCAATATGGTGAAACATAGCTTCTTAGGGTATTTTGGGTAATCCTGAGTATGATTTTCCCAAATCATCTTTATGAACCAAGAACTTTGGACCATGATTTATAATCCCTATAACCAAACTATTCAAGGAGATTCAAAATCCATGATGTTACGTCACCAAGTCTGGTACCCTTTCTCAAATTATGAATGTGACACTCCATTCCTAATCTTTTTGATATCCCACACCCCATGGCTCGAAACCATAGGGTTCAGGTCCTTATTTTACCAACTAAGATCTTAACTACCCTTGGGAGTTTGAACCATTACTAGATAGCTTTCTATCCACTTTCCACATCATCATATAGATGTTTGATTCTTTTAAAATCTTTCATGGCCCTCAGAAAATGGTGGGGGAAGCTCTGTTTGACAATGCTATCGATGCATAAGGGATTTCACCTTCCAACCAGAGGCATCCCCTCCTTACAGTAAAGTAAATATGATCCTTAAAATCCTTGGTAACACTGTGGAAGAACCTGGATCCTCAGGGTGTTATGGGTATTTACCAACATGTATTCCCCATTCCATATTCCTCAATTTAAAATTTTGGGTTATTAATTACATAATATATAATCCAACTATCCAAGTGGACCTGTATTCTAGAATATTCTTCCATCCATCTATAATATCTCCATAATCATTCATGAACCTTGTAAAATAGTGGGGACACATATATTTGACCATGCTATCGATACATAAGGGCTTTGACATAACAACTAGAGGAATATATTCCTTGAAGGAAAAGAAATATAATCCTTATGGTCCATGGAAAAAACATGACAGAACTCATCACCTCAAGGTGTTTGGGTTATCCCTAGCATGTATTCCACATTCCATATTCATCAATCAAGTATTGATAGAAAGAATTTAAACTGCATAGTATTTGATGTCATGGTAGCAAGAATTTAAACTGCATAGCACATTTTACATCCTTACAACAAGATTTTAAAAGGAATAGAAGAATTCCATTCCACATGACATTAAAACTGCATGGAGAACACCACTTAAAAAAGTCTATTACCAACAATATAATATCCAAGATAAAATACCCTAAACTACAATAATAGAAGGTCCAATCTAAAAGTAACTAAACCAGAAAAAAATAATTTTTGAGATAAAAGACACAAAACTAAAACAATAGAAGGTATTAGATAGAATACCCTAAAACTAAAATACAAAAATGGTCTAGTTTACAAGACAAGAAAGAGACACAATGCTCTCTAGTTTGAAAAACCAGATATTTTCATCTTGAGAAAAATCCAATTCTATGCCTGCTAAGAATTCCCCTATATGAAGCTTAGGAAAATATTAGGGTAATATAAATAAAAAGATATAAATCTTATAGCCTCTACCATACTACCATGTTATAATTCAATCAAGGCTCATTGAGTCCATTAACTTCAGTCAAAGATATAGAATTATCCATATGAGACATATACTTTACCCTAATTATCCTTTTGTGAATCATGTGATCTTTATACACCTAAAGAAGATATATCAATGGGGAATATCATGTTAGTGTACATTTATGAGAATTTATCAAAAAAAAATCTATTTTTATTTAAGCATTAAAATCTAGGCAATTATTTTTTGATGATAAAGAAGGATGGGTATCATTGAAAATCGATATAAAATTGGATCACAAAAAATTCACGAACATAATGAACAAAATAAAACTAGACAATGGAATATAAAGTTTAGAAGATATAATCATTGATAGCATACAGAAAGGGGAATCTCAACACACCGAAGTCTCTCTTATGAATACAAAAGTAAAGGCAAAGTCATTAAATTATAAGGCCATCAAAATATGGGTTTGGAGGAGTCCTTAAGATCTGCACACTATTTTTTCCAGGGATATAATGGATTGGTATAGGGGATCAAAATATTAAATTTCCTCCTCTTAAAACTACTAAAACTCCTCCAATCTAGAAAAAATGTCAATCCCAGCCTTCTCTATTTGGTTAAAGATCCCCTACTGCTCTAACAATTTTTTCTCCAATATTTTATAGGCATGAAAAAATAAGATTTATCTTCTTAAAGACAGATAATTTAATACATTAAATGGATTATTTCAAGCTTCCAAGAATGGAACATGTCCCAATGAGTTTCTTCCTCCACCATGCACTGGAAATATTCATTCAAGGCCTTATCCTAGAATTAAATTACTAATGATGAGGCCTTAGCTACTACTACCCTTAATTTGAGGCCCCTCTTATTCTCCCTTAGAGAGATGAACTACATCACCATGTTTTGAAGGGTCATATAATCAAAACTCTCATAACCAAGGGTTGTGAACATGAATTGAATATAACCCAACTAATCATTTAGAACTTCCAAAGTTTTATTCAAATTTAAATCCCAAATCTCCCTCCACACATGCTATCGTATCAATTGATAAAGTGATATAGAATCTATAACTTTTCATAAAACCATCACGGGAGAGAAAATATATTTTGGGACTAACTCATTAAGTGAGGGTGTTATTGTCACAATATTTGATGAATTGGGTACAGATTTGGCCTATGCATTGGTTTAATCGATTAGAGGAATTCCAAAGGAATAAGGGATTGGAACCTACGATATCTGGGGTGAAGACACTACAAATAGAGGAACACAATTTTATAAATCAGAGGATAGATGGTATGATATCATTAGGCTACCAAAAAATATGATCTGTGTTGGTGACATTCCTTTTCCAGTTTTGTCACTGGAAACATTTGTCACCGCAACAATATCTTCAAGCGAAGAGAAAACACCATCTTGTAATGATCAACCAGATTGAACCATAACTGCTTTCTATGATGTTTTTCACTTCTCACCACCATTGTGGGATGTAATAGAGAAAAAAATTCTTGGAAGCATGACCCAAATGAACCATGTCTTTGATTTCTGAATAAGTATTCACCTTCTCCAAATTGAACCTCCATCAATGATAACTTAGTAGCAGAATAGATACCCATATCGATATCTAGAAGAATCATGTTAATCTATTTCAGGTCAAATGGAACGACCACTAGAACATATTAATTAGGTTTAGATCCTAACTAGGCTAAAACATCATCTTTCTTTTCTTTTTGATGGTCTAGACTCAATAGAGAAGGGTTCTCTAAAGAAACTGAATTCTCACCTATATCCTTAGGGGAAGATAGATTCTCCTCCAAGAAGGATTTGAGAGGACATATGAATTTTTAACAAATCTAGAAGTGTTATTGGAATATTATAAAATATGGAAAGAGATAAATTACACACTTACATTTGGATTCTTGGGGAGAGGGATCTGACAATTCAGAGCACTTAATTTTCCCTTTCCCTCTAAAGCAGGATATCTAGAAGGTGCTAAAAATGAGGGATTTAGGGAAGCCCCCCATAAGCTACTTATATAAAGGGAGTTACTCCAGGAATGGTAATCACTATCCTCCTCAGAGTTAGTTGACTTGGGGATCCCTCATCATCAGTCCCCCGATAACTGGTCAATCCAGCTCCAACAACTATTCCCCCTAAGATAGTATGATATATACGATGAGAGTGGTAGGTATACTACAAATTTCTTATATATGAACCAAAACAAAAAAGTCGTCAGTCTGGTTTCTATAGAAAAATGACCCATTGAATATGGAATCAAGATATTCCTTACCATGGCCTCGATGATTGGATATCCCTTTTTATCCATAAAAACCTCCCAAGTGCCTCAAATCACCACTTACTGCACCAAGGGGGAATAGTGCACCCAACTCTCCACACCTTCCATCATTGCATCAATGCATCATAGGAAATCCTTGATCTCTATTGGTTAATTTTTAAAGTAACACCTACAGGAATGGTTGCATGAGAAAATTCTTCTAACGGTAACTCTACCTGGCATAGTATTCCCTATATCTTAGCCTCTGAGATCACAATTCTCCTTTTCATCCATTACTGAAATGCGATAGGAATTTTTTTTCTTGAATGGATTCACTTATAGAAACCACACTCACTATGGTCATGATAGTGTAAGTTTCTATTGGAAATGAGATTATTACTAAACATATCACTTCCTTGTGAGGTACTTATGGGGTTTCTGGTCCTCTAGAATCCAGCTACTTTCAAGGCCTCAAATTGGCCTCAATAATCAGTGGAAATCTTTTTGCCTCACATACTAATGTGGATAACTACCCAATGGGATATGAGTCGGATACAAATATCAAAATAATTTTAGGATAAACTAATCTCTACATCTAAGGGAGTGAAGTCTATATTGAACTATGTATTCTCCTTGGTGAAGATCAGCTAGAACTGGTTAGACACCATATTATGTTTTTTAGAGTGAACATGAATAGGGGGAGGAAATATCGACTGAACTCACCATCACTGAATTCTAAACAAAAAAGGTGTGTACCATTCATAAAGGATACTCCCATCAACGTGGGAAGAAAGGGAACCCACATGAAATGACATCATATTGTCCTGGGATTCAAGCCTTCCCCCATAATTTTCAACAATATTACTAGTGGGAATTGTCCCGTAGGTGTTGAAGAAGAAGTGGTCAAGATGTATCGCCATGAACTCTCAAACCTTTATTGAAACATGAATTACTACACTAATTCATTGAGAAAATGTTTTGAAATGAATATCAGGGATGTTCTATTTTCTTAGATTCTCGTAACCTTCCGAATGGGCCCCCATCCAACCTCGTAACACTTGAAAGGGGCCAAATAGTCTATGTGGGGATCATCCCCTTTAAATAAGGTGAAATATGTGTATAATTTAGCAAAAAAGGGTTGAAAATCCCAATTTACTTTCCTTCTTCCATAGAGGTATCCATCATGATTGTGGATACTCTGACTCCACTCTTTTCCTTCATCGGTAAAAATCACTTGCTTTGTTACAAGGAAAGTAAACTAGCTTGAAAATAGTTTTTTCAACATTTGGGATAACCACCCACCCACAGTCGGTAAATTTATATTCTTCAACTATCATCTAACATGCTCGATCATTATTATTGGGTACCTTTATAGGGAAATACTTTGGATTATTTTCTTCCTAATGAGAATGTGCTTTCTGGATGAAGTTTCTTTCCCATTACTTTAATGGGATATGAGCCCAATGAAGTGGGTAATTATCAAGGGAAATTTTATCCAACCTGAACAACTAATGAAAAAGAGGAGGGGTATTCTCCTTGTTATCCCAAATAGATTATGGGTAGAAAAATCATCATAAATATCTCATAATATGGGTGCACTGCAAATTGGATTGACCTCCCAATGAATGATACCCATCTCCCCATGAATTAGTTGAAATATGTTTTTATATGAACTCTAGTGACTGAGAAAGTATTTCATCAAGATCTTTTTATAGTATGGAAATATTTAAGAGATATAAAATTCATCATAGATACTATCTATTTAATCACTATGGTAAATTTAGAGGCAATATACAGAACCCAGAATGGATATCCCCAATATGTTCCATAACTCCCACTAATCGAAGGTCCTAGGGGAGAAACCACCTGAAACATTATTTTTCGGAGGATTTTTTCATTATCAATTTATGAATATGGTGTTATGAATCAGGTTAAAAATATTTATCATCAAATTTTGGGGATATAAATTTTAGTATATACTTGTCCGTACATTTCCCCTTGGTAATAAACTGACCAACAAGGGATATGTTTGCTCGAAAGGACTTATGGGATTCCAAAATCCAAACAAGAGGGATGATTAATTACTGAAGTGGAAAGAAGATAGCATAGTTGGTAAGAAAAAACCCATATAGATGTAGGAATTCTAAAAGAGGATAATTCTTAAGTTTCACCCCCATCATTTTAATCAAAAGTTTCTGTGATGATTCAATATTACGACGATAAACGACATACACACTTGAAATGATAACATTTCTATGAACCACCATTTCTATGGTATATTTCATGGAAGGAATATGGGAAATGTGATGGGACCTAGAATCCATATGTATAAAAAAATAAAGAATATTCCATGAAATAAAAAAATCCCATCAAAAGAGATGAATGATCCCAAATTCATCATAAAAATTACATAAACTGTGGAGGAATTCATGATCTTATGACATGATATCGGTCTCATGAATCACATAAACCATGAATATCTAATGAAATACATGACACATAGAAGTATCACAAAGCACACGACCCATGACAAATATCTACATTGCATGATAAGTCATAAGTCTCATAATCATGTGACCTTGAAATGGTCACATGAGCCACATGATGATCGAGCGATCACTCCACCAAACCCACAGGTCATGGGATACCTACAAAGAAAACCATACTTCCAAGGATGTGGGTTAAGGTTTAATAAGATTCTAAAATTTGATTCATGGATTGATTCTAACTATTCCTGGGAAGAATTAGAAGATTAGTTTAATCACATGACACAATCATGTGAACAATTCTCGTGAAACATTATTTAAAAATAGACCTTGTGATCTGGTATCACGGAGTGGACTTGCGAATGGGATATTATGATAAGGTCTTACAAATGGATCATTTGACAGAATTGATCAGATGAGCTTTGTAAGTTGATGTTTTTGGGTGAATGAGATTCTCTTTAGCCTCTATTTATAGGGAACCTCAAAGAATACTAATGATCACCCAAAATGCCAAAAGTTCCCCAAGGCACCGATTAGAGGTAGCCCCAATGACTCAATTGGGAATTTAATTTCAAAAAATATAATTCCTTTTCCACATGGACATAACCTTTAAGAGATGTTATTTGTTTATTCCCTTCAGATGAGTATAAAAAAATTTGTACGGGAAGAAATAAACAAATCATGGTAATTATTTTCTCCATAAAATAATGATGAGAAGGTGACCAACTCTCATAGATCATTTAACCTTTAGAGGGACATGAAATTGCATGACCCTTAGAAGGTCATGTGAGTGGATCATACGAAACACAATATACTCTCTTGATCATGAAAGGCCCATTTAACAAGCCTCCATATTCTTATGAAGACCCCTATACAATCGCTTATGATTGTGCAAAGGTTGTGAGGAAATCTCTTTTGATCACACTCCATATCACCTACTGGACACTTAAAAATAATCTAAAACCCCTGTGGAAAATAAAGGAAGAGGAAGGTGGAAGCCTCATGCGATGGAGAGTTATGTTGATCTTCATGTGATGTTCTCATTCAATCCACATGACCTTGTAAATACCTTAGTGATATGAACACCTTGTCACACGAGAGCATGTTGGCATGCTACCTTCATCACGTGAAGGGTCTCAGACATGTCCATTTGATTATGAACTACCCCTTCAAAACCAAATAAAAGTATATAGGGTCTATTCATGAAAATTATTTCACGTCTTTATAAGATCCATTATTGGTCATGTGACACATCACAAACAAGGAGAGTGATTGTCTTTTACGATAATCACATGACTCCGCCAGATCTTCCGTCCTTGTAGAATAAAAAAGGAAGTAAAAATGGGAAAAGAGGAAGCTTTTTTTCAAAGAGAGGATATGATGGATTTCATGTGAAAGGGGTTATAAATAATGATAAATCACCACTGATCATGGTATGCCCCCTTTGAAAAGCCCACATGATCTCATGAGGGTCCTTAGGCATGTCGGCCTCATCTCACAGAGGCTCCCATAACAAGCTGAATTAATCACACAAATGTCCCCAGACAAGTTATATTTGATCATGAAAAATCCTATCCACTTGCATCTTTATATCATGAAGACTCCTAGACATATTGACCTAACTTGTTGAGGGCCACTTTACATATCAACATGGTTAGGTAAAACCCATTTGATCAGACGGGGTCCAATAAACATGAAAATGGGGGAACATTCTCATGGTAACTGAATATCATGCAATGATATTGATGAACCAAGGAAAAATCTTGTGGATTGAGAGACACAAAAATCACTCCACTATGTCCTTTTCATATTTGGAGGTGTATAATCGGGTCAACGAGGACTATAAATCCTTCCCCTTCAGAACAAAAAGGACACACACAGTTGATGTAATTCACTACAGAGGATCGCAAAAGAGGATGGAGCATAAGGTCATGAGATCACATGAAATTACACATGGTAAAACCCAAGTAATGGAATAAATTACCAATTAGTGTGAATATTTTCTTTTCATGATCACTTTGAAGATCACATGAATGAATTATGGTGTGTCATCCAGATTATGTGAAAAGGTTTCCGCATGTCAACTGGGTCCCATAAATCCTAAATAAGACTAATTTTTGAAAATCCATGGGTAAAATATTCAATAAAGACTAAAAAGGGTCGAATAGTTATGATAAGAGGAATAATATATCATGAAAAGGCATCATGCGTATCGCATGAACCATCTATATCATGTGACAGTGACCCGATGTGTCACCCAGATCTCACGAATCCCTCCAGGCATGTCATCCAAGTATTGAAATACCCTACGGACATGTCATCCATGTATTATGGTGACCTATGAAAAAATAATCCAATTCAAGTGATGACCCCTTGACATGTCACCTAGTTCATCCGAAAACACTCAGACATGTCACCCAAGTCACGTGGAGTCCTCTATACATATCAATCAAGTTATACAGTAGTATTGGGACATCTCATTCAAGTAATGAAGCACCACCACGAAATGTTATTACTAATCATAAAACATCTTCCCAGGAATTTAATTAAGTTGTATTAAAGTATTTCAACCTTTCCATCCAGATCATACAACATCCACTGGGCATGTCAACCTTGATCAAGCAATGTATTCCAGACCTTCCATACAGATCATGCAATGTACTCTAGACAAGTCAATTGTATCATGTGATTGTCTTCGGATATATCCCTTATCCAACCAAGACAAGCCCATAAATATTTAGATATGTCTGATATAAAATTCATACATATTAGATAGACAATATAGACATGGCAGGGAGACAACCAGGGATATGATAAACTTTCCTGGTGGGTATATCAGGCATTCCCCCCCAAAACTAAATTATAAGAACTCTGATTCCTACTACAACCAGGATTCATAGGATGGATTTTTAAGGATATATATGAAATGGGAATCCAACTCAGTATAAGTACATCCATATCCAAACCAAACTATGCGAATTATGATTCCAACTATAACCAGGATACGTAGGATGCCTTCCTAATGCTCGAGATCAAATAGACATCCACCTCAGTATAAGTACCTCCATATCCAAAAATAAACTATGGGAACTCTCATTCCTATTATAAATAGGATAAATGGGATTATTGACTAAGGATATAACTATAATAGGAATCCCCCTCAGTTTAATTCCCTCCATATCCAAAATGAATTGTGAGAACTCTGATTCCTATTATAACCATGATATATAAGAATCCTTTCTAAGGACTAAGGTCAAATGGGAATCCAATATAGTGTAATTACCTCCATATCCACACTAAAATATGATAAATATGATTCATAGTATAACCATGATACATAAGATGAATTCCTAAGGTCCGAGATCAAATGGGCATCCACATCAGTGTATGTCCCTTAATATCTCATATATTCTAACACTTGAGACCCAATATCTCTCATGTATTTATCAATATTCTTCATCGATAAGGGGATCATGGATTAAATTCAACTATGAATACTATGATTCTTTTTATAACCTAGATATATTGGATTCCATCCTAAGGTTCTAGATCCATATCAAACACCCCACAAGGGCCACCCCAGTGCATAATTCCCACATCGATATGCTTTGAGACTGATCATTTTTTATCTCCTCTCTTCTACATCGACCATAGATCACATGGGATTTGGGATTACTAGCAAACATATCATTCATATCCTGATTTTACCTGGACATGTAAACCTCAGTATATAATCCCTATTCATCAACATGATATGACTACTCCCATATAAGGGTATCCACCTTTGGGTAATTCCTCAAGGTCCATTGAACTACATTGAATCCGCTTTCTATCATAGGTAGGATACACAAGACTCATTATTATGGATAAATATTAATATAAAATGACTATGTGACCTCATATATGTCCTTTATTCATGTATCTAAAATGAATCGTTTCAAAAAACTATGTGGGTTTTTGATCCTATAGTAAACATGATACATATTACGCCTCATAGAGGTTCAATCCCATCCTCGACATATTAATCGTCTCCCTGGACGGTAGTAAACTCCAGAGTGCTTGGTAATAAAACATAAAAATATAAGAAGATACAAATTTATAAGAAATAGGGGGAATGTATGAAGAAACATAGTTACATATAGATGAACTCATTAATAGAACCCCCCTTTATAGATAAAAGTATTCAAACCATGATAATTTTTAAGGTAATTAGTTTTGTATTAGGATTTGGAAAAGATTAGTGAACATATATTAAATGTATAATAGAGTCCTAGAGTAGTTAATAATTACCCCGAAAATGGTTTGATGAGCCGGAACTCCCATTATATCAACCAATGTGAGTTACTAAGCACCATTACATCTCAAACACTGAATGCTCATCTGCCTTCTGAAATAAGGTCCATACTCAGTTATGGAGGTGGGAACTTCTGATAGTTTTAATAGAGGATTATGAAATGGTAAACCTGAAATTAATGATTGTACAAAAATTAAATCCACCACAAAAAACATTAGTAAAAACCATCCATGTCATTCAACAAAAAAACGGTGAACCAAACATGAAATGTTTGACTATGGAATATCCTTCACAGGTTAAAAAGGATAGAATGCCTAGTTCTCACCTGAGAATTTTATTCCATTAAAACATGTGATATTTCCATAAAAGATTAATTTTTTTGATATTATATTAGTGGAATATAATATCATTAATTTTTTTTATGAAACTTTAAGATATTTTTAAAGAATAATATTATGTTTGATTGTGTATATAATAAGAAACACTAAGCCTAAACGAACCATGATATCCTCTTCAAACATGGTTGTTATATCCCATCTATTAAAAATGGTGGTATGAATATGAAAAAACTATTTTTTAATTTTATGAATATATATTTTTTTGTGAATTAAATATATTAAAAAACAAGGACCCAATTTTTAGTAAAGTCATTTTATGTTTAAAAAAGTATTTTTCAATAAAAATGATTTTTTTTATTTTAATTAGAAATTAAAATAATTAATTTATACCAATTTTAGAAATTTTATTATATAAATTGAAATAATATTTTTAAATTTCCATGAAGAAATTATCTTTAGGTTAAATTTTTGTATTTTTTAATAAAGAGTTATTTTACAGTGAATATCGAAAAATACCAATTTTTTTATAACTATCATCTACTTCTAATACATTATGTTATTAAAAAGTCTCATTATGATTTTAAATTTATTTTGAAAAAAGATATTAATTATTTATTTATAATTAATCTAATTAATTAAATTTGAATCATCTTTATATAAGAATTTTGAATAAGTTTATTTTTAGGATTAAAAATGATTTTTTTTTCTAAAAACTGTTTTTAAATGCATAATGATTATCCATTTTTATTAATTTAAATAACCCTTATTGGGGAATTACTTAAATAAATTTAAATATTATATATATATATATGAATTTAAATTCATATAATTATTATTACTTATCATAGAGACAATGTAATATCATCTTATGCCTAAAAAGTAGATTTATAAGAACTATTTTTCCACACGGTTTATAGGTTAATTTTTTAAATTAATTCTAATTATATGAATTGAACTTGATGAAATGTATTCCATATTTGGAATAGTTGTAATTAATATTAGTTAATATGTTATACTTAATTTTTGTCATAATGAATAGTGAAAACATTAAACAAAATTGACCACTGTAAAAGGGTAAATTCATTTGACCTATGTTAAAAATTAGTGAAAATGCCACCATTTTTAATATAGATTCTTATTGTATGAATAAATTTCTATCCTTATGACATTATTCTATAGATTAAATTATTTATAAGATAGTTTTCCATGAGATTGTCCAATATAATAATTTTCTTAAAGAAAAGGAAAAAATGTCACTCTCTTTACTTTACATTTATATTATATGTCCACATAGGGATAAAAATAATTGGTGGATAAAAATTAATTTTTATTTTGAGTATAATGAAATTATTTTCATGACATAAATTTATTTTAAATTTTTATTGATTATATAGTTAAATTAAATATTTATACAATGTTGACAGAATGCTTGTGAAAACGGTGGAAACTCAAGGTAAATAATTTTAAAAACATTAAAAGTAATGGATTTGTGATGAATACTAGTGCCAATATTTTTTATATTTAATAATTATGTACTATTTATTTTAAAATTTATTTTATTATAAATTCAATTTTATCTTCATGTCTTTAAATTAAAATTAAATGAAAAATTTCAAAAATAAAATTAATTATATTTTATTTTAAATAATATTATATTTAATTATTTTAAAATATGAAAAATAATGAAATTGGTAAATTAGTATGGAAGGTTTTCTAAAATTTCATAAATTTTCCATTTATGATAATATTTTTTTTCATATATGTTAAATTATATCCCTTTCAATTTGAAAACATTATTACTGCGATTAAGGCCGAAACATGTTTACATGGGGATAAACCAAGATATAAAGGTTAGTTGAAAATCATATATGTATAAATATTATTGAATGGAAATATTTTAACATTATCCTATATAAAATTAAAAACATGTACATTTTTAAATATGTTAGGTTAATACAACCTTATTATAATTTAATATTTTAAAAAATTCCAAAAGCATCCTCCTCTCATTTATAAAAGGGAACCTCTTCTCCTATTTTATTCACCCTTAAAGAAACATTTATTTCATCCAATACCAACCCAAATCCATTAATTTATTATTTTAACACATTAAAGTGTCTTATTTTTTGGATATAATACCATCCTAGGATGCATTTTTCTGTACACCTAATAAGGTAGTATGAATAATAGGTATCATTCTTTACCAAGAATTTTTGTTTTATTTATTTTTCCACATCCATAAAATATTATTGAACAATGATAATATAATAACATCAGTATCTTCTATATATATATTTATGTTTTTTTGTTAATTTAAGAAATTATATCCATATACCTTTCCATCAAATGAGAAATAAAACCATCATTCACGAGTATTGTTGACTACCTCCTCGCAAACTGAGAAAATTATTTTCCATCATCATAGATTATGAACAATTTTAATGACTAATTTAGTGTGTATATATATGTGTTATATGAATTAAATATTTATCATTTAGTAAAGATAACATATCATATAATTTCTTACCTTTTATTTCTTTTAAAAATGACAACGTCGCTCGTCCATATGTGTGGATTACAAACTCCACAAAAAGATGTGATTGGTTTTTCATTTTGATAATACATGGATGATATATATAATTATATTTAAGGAAATAATATGGTATTTATTATGTGATGATAATTCTGGAAATATAAAATAAAACCTTACTTTTTTCCATAATTATCGTTGAAAAATGGAAATGATACTCATGCGTATGTACGACCTACTATCTCCATACTTGTAACGTAGTTTATTATTCATAATAATATTCATTGTTGGTTTTAAAAGAATAATTAAATTATTAAAATTATAATTAATTAATTATTATTATTCTAGAGATGATGGAATAATTACCACTTTTTTCATCATCAAACTACAGAGGTCATTTTAGACATAAGAACCGAATATCATCAAAAAATCAAGTGTGAACTAAATTTATAATGTAATTAAATACAACATGATAATGAATAAAATAAAATAAATAACAAAAATGTAAATAGTGTTTTTAAAACAAATAATTAACATAATTTTATTATTTACGATGGTTAAGTATGTACGTGATGAGTCAAGACCCGTGGTAAGGGAAATTCACCTCAATTTCCACTACGTTGATATATATTTTATTTTATGGGATTATTTAAATTTATATGGTATATATAAAAACCCCTTTATATATTTAAAATAAATAACTATTTATTAATGGTGATTAATGTTTAAGTTCATGTTTATTTTTCAAGGGATTATATTTTAAAGTTACCAAATATGTAATGATTTTTTTACAATGTCATTTTTTTGGGATTGAATTAATTTTCATTAAAAGAATATTATAATAAATTATTCATAAAATCCATCCATTTTATTATCCTCTATAAATTAAATAAGTTTCCATATTTTATTCAAACATTTCCTTACTTTTTTTCTTCAATCAGGAAAATAAATGTTTATAATAAAATGATTTTATTTATCTTTTAATCAGTTACATTTTTCTTCCATGTCCATGTTTTTTAAAATTATTTTACGAAATTAATTTTTATAACTCAAATTATTTATAAATGTCATTTTATGCTATAATTTAAATTTTAAAATGTTTGAAATGAATCCTTTTCATAATTTTTAATGTTTCATTTTTGACATTAGTTACAAAAATTCAAAATTAATGTTTTTAAACTTATATGATGTTAACAGAATTCCCCATCGTAGTGGAATTTTTTCAATACATAGATTCTTCTACAAGTTCACAAAGATTTTATTGGAAAAATGTTCCAAGAAAGATCATTTTAATGTTTTTATTCTATTTTAATTTATACTATAAAACAAATGAGTTTATCATAAAACCATTATTATCTCTCATTAATTTTATATTCATTATCTTTCTCTTCAAATATTTACATTCTTGGGAAAAATCTGATGTTACATTTATCTTAAATATATATATTCTTCATATTATGGATATGCTCATTGCCTAAACCAAATACCAATTATACATATGGTGTTTTGAATTTAATTTTTCTAATTGACTTAAGAAATATTGTTATTCTATATTCCTTATTGAATATATAAATTTATTTAATGGTATAATGTTTATGAATTAAATTAATCATTAAATATGCGGGGAATGTATTGGAAATGCCGTGATGCGTTGGTACTAGTAATATATAACCTCTCGATTCAATTAAAGGTCTCATGAGACAAATTAGTGGGATAACATTAAATGGGTTTTAAGTGTATAACTACCCATTTATTAAACTGTCTTAGAACAAGTCTCTGATAGTATTATTATAATATTTTGGAACTAGATTTATGAAAAATAAATTTGGAAATATAACCTAATAAAATACTTTGAGGACATTCCCCAGAGACATAAAGTTTATGATTCAAATAAGGATAGTTTAATATTTTTAGTTACCATAATGGTTTACTAAATTTAGGGATGATTATAAGATTAACTACATAGATACACCTTCTAAGGTTCTATGTTATTGAAGTACCTTGGATAAATTTATTCAGTTTTATTATATGTTTGAGGTATATGTAACCCTTATATACAACTTTTGTTTTAGTGAGAAGATTATTTGAGTAATAATGAATCTATATTTTTTGTACATATTTTTAAATTTATTGATAACCATTAGGGTTAAAATGATCCTTGATGTTAAGGTAAAAATAGTGAATAAATATTAATTGATTTTTGTGAAAAAAGTAAGTCATATATAAAACTGTTGTGGATAAAAAGTGATTTTATGCCTAATGTTATTTTTGAGGATGTTAATCCTATTTTTTTTGAATTTTATTGTTAATATATTAACATATTTGTAGAAAAATAACAACTCATATATTGGACAACAACCCGTCACACCCGGTTAGACTGTGGGGCTTGATCCCACACCCAAATGGTGATGAGGGGGTGGTTCCTACTTCTGACCAATGTGATGCATTAGTTAATATGGAATTTTTTCATTAATGGGTTTGAATGATAAATATTAAGTAGATTTTGGGAAACATAATATAGGATCAAATATTTTTTAATTTTCTTATTTTATGTGATAAATGATATTTTTAGAGAAATTTTATAGGGTTAAGGTATATATAACCTTTAGTTTTAAAAAAATTGATTATTTGGTAAGAATTATATTTCATTTTTGGAGATGTAAAATGAAGGTTATGAGATAACCTTTGCAGTTGTAACCTTATTTCACAATGAGGTTATTGTAGTTATTTGGGATATAGGGTTATTTATTTAAGGGATGATCTATGGTAAAGCTTTGGGTTTATCATAAAATTCTTGAGATTAATGTATTATTTATTCATATAAATGTTTTTTCATTTTGGTTATTATCCTACATTGTGATAAACATTTTGGTTTTTTAAAGATAAGCGGAATAGATTGTTATTCTTTTATTGATTTTGTGGTCCCTTAGAATTTAATTTCAATGTTTTAGGGATAAAATAATTTCATCTTGAATACTCATCACTTGGTAAAAAATATGATATTGTGGTGGAATTTGATTAAAGGACGAAATTATACTTGTCAAGTATGTATAATTACTTATGTTATTTTCCTAGATGGTAAAGTAATTCATAATCTCTAAGAAATTATTACTAAAATAAAAAATATTGTCACAATAGAATAATTTCTGATGTATTTATGGTATTTTCACCCATCATAGATATATTGTTTTGTGGTTGTTAACTTTATCTTGACCATATTCTCTACCACTCTTTATTGGTCCTCATGTATTAGTTTTTTACTCTATGTCTATATTTTAACTTCCCATTTCTATTGTCCAATTTGGAAACACAGTTTTGTGTTATTCTATATAGCCTTATCATTTCCCTTTTTCTCATTTTAATATAAAGTTTTACTAACCCTTTTATGATATGGGTTTTTCAAAAAGTAATTTTCAAAAGTCAACCTTTGATTCCCGAGTACAAGTTAAAATTATAAGGATGCAATTTATTGAAGGAGTGGAAAATGTAACCCCTTGAGATTTTAAAAGAATTGAATTATGTTTGATATTGTATAAAACACACAACACTAAGCCTTCCCCAAGACCGACTCTAACAGTCCGGGGTACATCGAACAATACTAGGTAGGCATATCACACACATTGAAGGCTCTAGATGAAGGTACATATATAAATAAACACAAACATACACACATCCAAATCTATGTAACAATGTAGATATTATAACAAAACTGATACCAAAATTAATTCATATATTTATCCTACAATCCGAGTATAGTAAAATTACTAAATTTATGAAAGGAAAAAATAAAATCCCATCAGAAACTATTAAATGAGAGACCTGCTTAGCAAGATGGGACTATAGTCAAAAGTAACCAAAGTTACACTTCTCTGTCTATCTAGATCACTAAGATTTTCCTATTTTGGGTCCTCATAGGACTCCATAAAAATGAATTTCATTTTTATAATACATGAAATTTGTGGGAAGAACCCATGTTGGTGTGAGTATAACAACACCTTATAGGTTCGCAAGAAAAAAATATAAAATTGTGAAATAGAAAGGTAATAGTCCACTAGACCCATATCCAGAGGGTATATAAACCCAAGTGAGAGAGAACAAGACACTTTATCTCCACACCTCTGCTATAAATGACTTTTAATATCATCAAAACCTAGTATGTCCATAAAATATTATATATACTTAAAATACTCCAAGAATAACCCATATATAATCATCTTAGAATCTATGTATATTGGTTTAAACCATATAACCTTCCATTGAGGTTTATTCAAGGCTTAAGGTATCTCCTGTCCAAAAAAAATCACTCCCCAATGTGTATCATCCCTGATGAAACTCATTTATGAGATATTTATCATCAGGTATAACCAATCCCATGAAAAATACCCACCATACCTAATAGAGTAAATATAAGAGGTCATTCTTGGTAGGTCTCACGATTAAGAAAGTCTCGCTGACACCCAACAAATCGTGATACTCAGATAGGGGATTTCATGCATGTCCCAAACAAGATTCTATAAACCCTACTGGAATGTAGATCTCAAATCACAGATATGGTATCACACCTAGGATCAACAAGATACACAAATAATAAAATCTATAAGTCCATATATATCAACTCCCAGACATGGTATCACACATAGGACCACTGGGGGACACCATGAACCCTAACGAGACTTAGAACCAAGATACAGAGATATGGGACCACACCAAGGACCACTGGGAGATAAAATAAACCTAATATAGAAATATCCACCTATATGGGATTATAAACACAATGATACCAGTAAACCAACTAGATCAACCCTCTACTTCGGGAATCAATACCCATATAAGAGGGTTACACATATTACACATAACCCACTTAGTAAAGATTATGTGATAGAGGATCTATGCTTGAACTTATTAGAGAGTTAAAAAAACTCTATACCAACTAACACCATTGAGGGGATCATAATCCTATTATTGTGAAATAAATGTACAATTTACCCCTATAGGGATAAACCAAGAAATCACACCCACCTAGCACAAATCTATGCATCACTAATAATAACCCCTCCAATATTATCTTGTGTTGTATCTCTAACGCCAATACCATGGCTTCCATCACATCCCATATAGAAAACTAGATAGGGGAGGCCACTCACATGCCTCTATCATATTTATAAAGATGGATATGTGTAGGGGATAATTCTATAAGTGTAGACCATGGCATGTCCCCATTGTATATGAAATTCTACTCAAAATAGATGCCTATCCATCCAACTGGGCGTCGGAGATAAAAAAATTTAGGTCATATTTAGGGTAAAACCACTTTCCAAACTCAACCAAGATATCATAGATATGATACTCTTATTGGCTGTTAAAACACATTTTTAGAAAAACAATTCATATATTATGTAAAATATTTAATATTTTAATTATCATTATTATGGGGTTCTTTGACCAGCAGAATTCCATGACAACTCAACACCTTTAAAAATATTCCAAAAAATATTCCAAAGTAATACATGGGAAAACCATAGTCAATACACTCTAAAAACCACTAAGGCTCCTTATTCTCAATATAGAAATCCTATTCATAATGGAAAAAACTAATCTCTCAACTAGGTCTCTCATACTAGAAATTTCTCTAAAGGATCACCGTGATGTCAAAAAACACACACCAAGGGAAAACTATTTCCCAAAAGGGTAATTATTACTCAAAGATCAAACACCTACAAGTACCTCAAAAAGGAAACAACACACTTATCTCTTATATTAAACCAATTTAAAATATTTTAATGAGCCATGAACATGTATCCTTAATTATGATGGGTAAAATACACCGAGAACATTGTTTAATTGTGGTCATGGGGTCTAGTGGAACACCAACAATCTAATCCAACCCAAAAAACTATAAAAAGTGTCTAAAAACCCAGGAGTGATCCTACTAAATTTTCTAAGTCTCTGCAACCATAAACAGAGCAAGATCATCCAAAACACAAGATCTCCTCAATGATCTCTGAAAGCCACCATTGTCGGTCTATAAAGGACTATTTATGTGTCCCAACCATCCTCATCCTTGGCCAAAAAAACATATACCAAAGTATATCGGAACAACCAACCCTCTCTTGGATGAAATTTTGGGGGAAGAAAACCTCCTTATCACCTCACATCACATCATTACTGGTGTCACCATCAATCTTCAAATGGTTAACATACTCCCCACCTTCAGAAAATCAGTCAAGAATATGTCTAGTGGATATCTAATTCCAAAAGGCCTTGTGAAAATAATATCCTCTCTATAACTCCCTACCAATATAAAAAAGTAGAGGGGTGACCACCATTAACTAGATACATGTCGTATCATCCTCACCCATAAGTTTAAACTATAAATGGAACAAATTCTCTATTACCTCACTCAAAAACAATTGATAGAAACCTTCATTATGATAATAAAATGTTATGACCATGCCCTTGGGTGGATCTTGAGCTACAATAACCTCAACCTCTACCTAGTCCACTATCAATACCATGTATGAGAAGACATATCATAAGAACTAGACCTCTATAATCCAAACCTATCCCCATGATAGATCCAGAATAAACCGGTACTCTCATATCATGTCTGGAATCTATCCTCAAGTGGCTTGTATACAACTCCAATTCCGAGCCCATGAGGGTACCAACGAAAAAGTCTATAATGAAATGATCTAAAAAATGGGTGAAGGATTCAGTTCTCAATTCTATCATCTTCCTTCTATGTTAACAACATAAGGATTCCCAGGAAAACACACTATTCCTTACAAAGGATTTCATTAGAAAAAATCAAACCATACCTCTAGCCCACAAAGATCGATGGGAGCCAACCGATATGTGAGTAAAAATATCAGGGTAGTCCCTAGGTTCCAATCTACAAAGAAGTCTAACTATCATTGGGAACTTAAACCTGACACATCCTCCAGAATACATCACCAACTCCACACCACTATAGGGAATAAAAGGGTCATATCATATTCTACTCCAAGTGTAAAACTATCCAACTGATAAGAGGTTAGTTTTATTCACCCACACTTGTGCTCATCCTGCGTAGATTGAGATCACTCCTAAACAGAAGAGGAAAACTCCATCCAAAAAGTCTGAAACTATACCACACCACTGGAGGAAACCTTCTATACATGAATGGTAGGTAATTAATATATAATGAAGAAAAAATTGTAGTTTATTTTTATTACTATGGAAAATTTCTATACAAGGATCTCCCACCCATCCAGAGTCTGGTCATACTACCTATAAGAGTGCATGAAATCTGATCCTCTTTGATTGAGCCTCCAAGAATAGGGGTTAATCTAAATGGATCAACTTGTATATCTAGGCCAATATCTAGGGCTACACTCAAAGAAAATTGGATCATGGTTATATGCAATTGTAGCTAGGGAAGTAAAGCCCCATCTTGCAACTCAAACCACAATCGAGCCTCCAAGCCTAAATTCACTTCTTTTTGAAGCTCATAATTTCCCTTTCCGACCTATCTACCACAACTAAAAACTTCTATGACATATATACACTAACTGTACTAAGAAAAAAACTCAAATGAACTCATCTAGAACACATCAACACTATCCGCTTTTGGTGAAAATGATTCAACCACACAATTTTAAATCATGTCCAAATAAAACAAATCATTGGGAGAAGTGTCCCTATTTATTGTGAGTCCAAAGATACATAAAATATTTTTCATAGGGATCTAATTATTCCCCACATCACCGTAGATATTTCCCGATAAAAAGTTTAAATAAAAGGGTTCCTCACACATGTATCTAAAAATACTTCTAAAAAAGTAGAAAGGGTAAAAATCGTACCTCTAATCATACTTGTATTCCCCAATACATTGGTATTTATATACAATTTATTTCCTTTCCACATCATCCATCTCCCTAAGCCTTGGTCGGGCCACCTATGGGTGGTGGTGGAAACAGATCGAACCATCTACCTCCATTTCCTACTCCCCTCACTCCTCTTCCACATCCACTGTTATGCCGAACTCCATGATCCTATTGATGTCATTACTAGGCCAGTCTATAAAATATCTCCCTATCAACAAAATAATGGGTTATAAAATCCCACAAGTGATATTCTTGTCTATCATAATCAAAACACCTTATCTCTCATGGAAGACTAGAACTATCCTCATAGCTGAGAGCCACAAAAACTCTATCCTTGTATTATCTCCTAATGGATTTATCATGTTTAAATCCCCAAGCCTTCTATCAGCTAATTGTTGTTGAGGTATTAGATATTGTGTTCCAAGCAAAAAAAACTGATGTATGATCATAATAAAATATTTACACTATCAAGTCCCCCTCAAGTAACCTATCATTAATGGGGATGAAAAGAGATATGCCTAAACACCCAATATCTCAGTGTAATTCCTTATTAATTGTTCATGCACTGAAAGAAAGATCTCAAACTATATCTATAGAGTATCTTGAAAAGTTTGGGAAACTATTCTAGTACTCTACCATAGTAATACTACCCCTACTAAAGCTGAAAAAGATTCTGGATATGTCCCAAACGTAATATGGATGGATAAAAATCTTCTCTAAGGAGCTGCCCAAACTCGGTCCAAGTGAGAACCATATCATCATGAATTTTAGTCACCAAAACCATTCATCTCCAAAATTTTCACTGAAGAAGACTCACCACTAAGACATGATTCTGATTAGGAGATTATCTCACAAGGTAGAAAACACACATGACTACCTCAAGCTAGTCAACAACATCATAGGGGTCTAGATCACCCCAAAATATGGGAGGTGTCTACATCAGAAACTCATGGTGGTTTCTCAACCAGTGATCATCCTTGTCCAGTACCACCATCACACACTACTCCTCAATGGGAAGTGGATCTACAAGAAAACCACCCACCTGAACTACTTCCTATCTGTAACCTACATTGAATCTTCATCACTAGGCATATCATCATTATGATATGGTCCTAGAATCTTGGACGTCGATCATCATAGAGGCATATAGAAATAATCAAGAAATACCATGGTAAAATAGTATATCTAGGGATATAAATCAAGAAGTAAATTGAAATCACACCCCAATATTAGATGATTCATGTACTAAACCTTCCCTACAACTAGTACCAATAGGTTTTGATTGAGAAAGATGGTTTTTAGAGTCATAGTGAATGGATACATCAACTAATTACCCAAAACTAGAGTCTTGGGACTTATAACCAAACTCAAGACACATAACACTATTTACATAAATCCCAAACCAATGACACCTCAAAAAAATATCAATATTTTGTTCCCAAAGTGGAAATTACTCTGATATAATTCTATCAAGACCCAACTCTCTGGGGTCCACCTGACCAATGATAAGTTTTGTGTGACTACCCCAAGACTAATTCTAATAGTTTATTGTGGTTACTTAAAACAATTATAATTAATATTTAAAATGTTTTTATTTCTATTCATACCACCAAGTTTAATGTCTATGGTATAATGGTCAAGTTTTACTAATAATATAAATATTATATTATGGTTCATTAAAACTTGATGTTGTGTGAAACACATGTTATCAAAGGAATTTAATTCATTATATTTTTTCTTTCATAAAATCTCAGGGTGTTATATTTTATCCCCTTAAAATGAATTTATCCCTAAAAATTCTATCACTTTAGTAAAAAAAAGTAAGGATAATTCTATCCATTTATATCCTTAGGTTTCTATGTAGCTACCTCAAGCTGGTGGTTTGAAAAAAAGTGTAACCAATGGAGTGGTCTTGTTTTGTAGAACTTTCCTTGTATGATATAAAATCTAAAATATATTTTCTTCATTAGAGGTATAATTATCTAGTGGTATGACCTCTATTCTCAGTACATGTTAAGGATTATGTTTGTACTTCTTTAGGAAAGATAAATGGAACACATCGTAGACTTGAGATTGGTTTTGTGGAAGCTCCAAATGACAAGCTAATCTCCTGATACGATCAATTAAATGAAAGGATAAAATATACCTAAGGATTAATTTCCATTTATTATAGAATATCTTATACGTTTTCCCTTGTTAAATTCTTAGAAACACTTTATCACTGACTTTGAATTCTAGACCGCATTGATGGTTGTCAACATAAGTTTTTTGTTGACTTTGTGCCACCCTTTTGTGTTGTTGAATGGTTATAACCTTCTCTTATATTTCTATTTTTTTTCTATTTCAGGTCTTAATAGATTTCTTTATCCAACTTCATCATAAAAAATTTTATTTATACAATTTTTTATATAGTGGGATTCATAAAGAACCTTCTAAATCCCCAAGATAAATATATTATTTCATGAAAACTAAACTAATGAAAGTTGTTGTTCCCAACCAATTTTTAAATCCATGAAAAAAATATCAAAATATCCTATAGGGTTTGAATTGTTCCCTCAATCTATCCGTCTACCTTAGGATGATACATAGTACTAAAACATAATTCTATTTTTAGGGATTTTTGAAGACTTCACCAGAACATCGAGGTAAACCTAGGATACCAATCAGATACAATAGAATGTGGTACTCCATGAAACCTTACCACTTATTTAATGTATATCCTAGAAATTTGATCTCGTGAGAAATTTTCTTTTATAGTGATTAAGTGCCCTAACTTTGTAAGTTGACCAACTATAAACTTTGTAATATTATGACCTTTAAAAATTGTGGGGATTCTGATGAAAAAAATCCTTAGTTACGTTTTCCCATTTCTATTCTAGTAGAGTAATGGTTTCAACACCCCCTTTAACCTTTTTTCTCATCCCTAACTTACTGACATACCAAGCATCGAGATAAAAACTTTTCAATATCTATCTCCATTAAATACCACCAAAAATACTCTTTTTAATCTCTATATATCTTTGTACGTGAAATATTAATAAATAGAGAATAACTTTGAGCTTGTTATAATAGATTTTTCCTCAAATATGCTATAGATAGAGCACACAAATGGTTCCTAAACCATATCATTTCATCATGTTCTAGGTTTAACTTAGGAAGATTTTTAGCCTTATTTTCAAGCTCCATATGTTCCTTCCACGTACCATTAATATTCACCTAGAAATATGGTTGAACATTCAATTGAGAAACAATATATTTCTCCAATTTCTTAATGATTTCAAGATCCAACCTTTGTAAATCCATATATATTGGATCATTTGAGATCCTCATCATGGATATGCTTGCATGATCTTTTGGACTTAAAGCATCAACCACCATGTTCTCTTTCCTAGGATGGTAATGTATTGATAATTCATAATCATTAATAAGCTCTAACCTTATTCTTTGGTGCATATTTATCTCATTTTGTGTGAATATATAAATTAAAATTTTGTGATCAGTATATATATCACAGTTTTATCCACAAGGATAATGTCTATACACCGTTAATGAAAAATTACTATAGCTAACTCTAAATCCCAAGTTAGGTAATTTTTATCAAGAAAATTAAATTGAATTGGGGAATAAGATATAACAATGTAATTATATATGAGAATTAATCATATTCTATTCTTGTATACATCATTATAGATTAAAAACACTTTACCACAATAGGATAAAGGTGGGATGGATAATAATCTCTTTAGTTCCTTTAAATTTCCCTCACATTCATCTGTCTAGAGGAACATGGATCCCTTTCAAGTTAACTTTGTCAGTGGATTAGATAGTCATGAGAATTTATCCACAATAAATCAATAATATTTAGATAATCCAAAAAAATATAGATATTAGTCACCATGGTTAGTCTGGGCCAATGTTAAATAACTTCCATCTTAGGTCGATCCGTCGATATTCCCTATTTTGAGATTATATAGCCTAAAAATGAAACCTTTTATATCCAAAATTTCCACTTTTTAAAAATTTCATACAATTTATATCTGCTCGGTTTATTTAATAGAATTATCAAGTGATCTTCATGATATAAATTTGTCTTTAAATGAATGAGAATATCATCTATAAATACAAAAAAAAAAACAGATCCAGGTACTCTCTAAATAATCTATTCATTAAATATATAAATATTGCTATTGGGAATGAATTTTACCGACAATAATCTATAATTTATAATTATTTTGATTCTCAAAAATACCCTTGTTTGTTTTACTAATGATTTTACTTTAAGATTATTTTAGGGAATTAATATTATTTTTATTTATTATAAAATTATTTTAAAGCTTTCAATTCATAAGAAATATTTATTAAAGGTGTTCAGGATATGTTTTTGAGCATTCTTGAAACACTGTTCATAACCTACATGGTTTAGCATATTGTATGGTATCAACCCTATGATTTGTACAACACGTATGGATTGCGATCCTTAAGTTCTTCATCAACCTTATGTTGGAAGAAGAAAGTATGGTTTCTCAACCCTACATTCAGATCAGTATATATGGTTAATCAACCTTACATTATCAGAAAAGTGTATTGTAAAAGAACCTTATGTTTTAAAGGAACCTTACATTTGGAAAGAGAAGAAATTATGGTAAAAGAACCCTACCTAAGTAATAGACCTTACATTATAAAGATACATTTGTGGATCATCAACATTACTTTTATGATTAAATACGATGCTTTCAATCTTATGTTCGAAGGATGAAAGCTACATAGTTGAATCATATGTTTAATATTTTTTTCACTTTTTGAAGGAACCCTATTTTTGACTTTTCAATGTCAGAGATTTATTTTTGTGATATTTTCCCTAATTTCTGCAATGGACTTGACAGAGTAATGATATTTTTTAAAGCTCATTTTTGACCGTTTTAAATATAATTTTTTTTAATCAAAGAACCCTATTCCATGGATATTTTTACTCTTATTCTTAAGGGAAGTTACAAATCCCATGTTAAATTCAATTTTTAATTTCAACGTTTTATCTAGCAACTTTTTTTGGATTAGGAATTTTAGAAGTAGGATGATATTATATATTTCTTCGAGTATTATTTTATTCACATGATCGAGAGTAAAGAATTTTTCCCATTATTATTCTATATTTCTGGTGGTCATACATAGAATGCTATAGTAAACAAATGACTTAAGAAGTAGACTACACTTTGGTGACATACATGTTCAATCCTGTAAATGCACTGTTACTCTGTTTTTGTTGCTATTCTTAAAATCAAAGATCTCTGGTACAACCAGATATAATTAGACTTATTTCATCTTGAAGATTTTATTTATGAAGAAGAAGATCCATTAATTGTCAATTTCATACTTCTGCAACCATGAAGATCAATCTTTTTATAAAAATTAAATCTCTTTTTGATTTATTTGAGTATTGACTGCTCTCACTCAGTTGAAGTGGAGTGTCAGATTCTTGATCCAAGCTATCGATAATTAGTTCTCTATTTAGAACCAGAAGACTTTGTTTTTAATCTTAATTTTAAAGGTGTCAATTTCTTATAATCATTTTTTTGGAATTTCATTCTTGTGATAAGAGGACCAAACTAGTAAAAATCACCAAGCCAGTAGAGAGAGATTTTGGGGGAGTGGAATAGGGGATATTTTTTCTCCGAACTACTATAAAAATATGTGTCTTTTATTTATATTTTGACAATACTTATTCTTTTACTAGAAGTGAAATCACTTCTTATTTGCACTAATTAAAAGAGGGTGCTAAAATTCAGAATTGTGGAAGTGGTTTTAAAAAGACACAATTCACCACCTCTGGTGTGTTACTTTGAATATTCTGACCTTATAGTTAGTATTAAAGGTGAGATTTTAGATAAAATCCATAACAAGATAAAAATTTAAAGGTCTATTCAAAGATGGAAATGGATGAACCTAAAGAAGGGATGTACATGGTTCATGATCAATACATCACTAGTGAAAATTATTGGTGTTCGAAATCAAGGATGATTATCTACCTTAAAAATCATGGATTCAATGTTTACCAAAAAATCACTACTCACTATAATATTCATGAGAAACCAGAAACATGGGATGATATAATTGAATTTGAATATGATATGAATTAAAAATATATGAATGCAGTTATCTATGGTCTAGGACTAGATGATTTAAATCGAGTTTCTTAATGTCCTACTACTTATGAAATGTAGAAAACTATTGCAGTTTCCAATGAAGGGACATATAATTTGATACAGACGAGGTATCCTACAACCAAGTTAAAATTTGAGACATTCAGAATGTTTGATGGAGAAAGAATCACACAGATTAATAGAGGGATGTCAGAATTTATTAATAACATTACAGACTTAGATGAACCTATCAGACAATCTAAAAAAGAGTTGAAAGTACTGTGAGTATTACCTTTTAAATGGAGTGGAATATTTGTTTCTATTCAAAATTAATCACCTTTGAAAGAACTGATCATGAAAGAACTAATTGGAAATTTTATGATGTATGAAGTTGAAATGAAATACGAAGCTGAAGATCATAATTTTTTTTGTGAAATAGGATAATACTACTCTAAAAGTAACATCTCAGGAGAAAAGCATAAAAATAAAGCACGAAGTTAGAAATGAAAAGAATTAAGATTCATCTGATTCTCAAATAGAACTAGATCAATTATAAAGAAAGTATAGAATGTTTTATAAGATGAAAATAGGATTTAGAAAGCCCTTAAAAAAGGATTGTAATGACTCAAGAGAAGTTATAATCTATGAATTCAAAAAATTGTGTCATATCGGACCTTATTATCCTCAAATAAAAGATAAAAAGATAAATACAGATAAGTGATATTAGAAAAATGTATACTATGAACATAAATGAAAAAGAGAAATGAGATCTACATGGAGTGTTTCTGAAGACTCCAATAGCTCATCAAAACTAGATTCAAAAAAGGAAGAATCAAATCTAAAAGAACATATGTGTTTCATAGTTAAAGAATATTAGGTACAAACCTATTCTTCATCTAATTTTGATTCTAATTAAAATTGTTAAAATGATAAATTGGCTTCTTACTGAACAATTATAGAAGAGAAATACGCATCTTTACAAAAAAGCTTAAATCTTTATGGAATATTCATAATACTAATTTAGGTGGAATAAATGACAGGCTGAAACAACATCTGGTGTTAGTTGATAAATTTAACTCAACTACTACAAACTTCTTTGATCATGATAATAAGACTAAAGCATTACAATATGAAGTAAAAACTTATAAAAGTTCTACTATTTTCTTTACAAAAGGATAAAATATTCTGAATGAAATTCTAGGTAATAATTTCATTAAAATTAGAAGATTTGGTATAGGGAGTAAGGGTGAAAAATATAAACTGTATAAGATTTTTTTCACAATTCATAATGCATTACTTGTTATTTTTGTGGAAAAAATACATATAAAAAATAATTATTATTTAAAAAATCCTCAAATAAGTGGAATTAAAATATATTTTATTTCAAAAAGTTTACATAAATAAAATGATATAAATTATGGAAAAAAAAGAAAATCTGGATTCCCAGATATCTGCTAGCTAACACCGCTAGAACCACATAGATATGGCTACCAAAAAAACAATTGTTTTAATTATTTTTTAGGTAAAAGGCCCCATGATTTGAAATTATATTTGGTATATGGACATTGGATGCTCACGGAAATTGAGTGGATATTCATAAAAGTTTCTTACCTTGATTCAAATGGATGTAGGTTTTTTCACTTCTTGTGATAATGCCAAAGAAAAAATATTTAGAATTAGAACTATTTGAGATCAAAAAATCATATCCATCAACAAATTACTTTATGTACAAGGATTGAATCATAATATGATATTTATTTCTTAGCATTGTGATAATGTTTTTATGTATATTTGTCTAACAATTCATGATCAATTTTTAAAAATTATTTTCTTAAATTCAGAGCACCTAGAATTGATAATTTTTATACTATGAACTTAGAATCCTTGTATAAACAAAAGGTGTACCATTTATTTTCTAAGATAAGTGAGTCATGGATCTGGCATATGAGACTTGGTCATTGTATTATTTATTTTTTATAATAATTTTCAAAGAAAAATTTAGTTTCTAATTTACCTAGTCTTAAATTTAATGATGACAGATTATAAGATGCATGAAAAATTGGCAGGGAACACAGATCTTCATTCAAATTAGTTAGAAAAATTGCTATATCTAAACCTTTAGAACTTATCCATATGGATCTTTTTGGACTTTCCACAGTAGCATTTTTGGCTGTAAATTATAAGTGTATGTTTTAGGTGACGAATATTCTATATTTACCTGGGTTTATTTTTTGAATCTTAAGAGAAACATTTTCCATATTTTTTAATTTTTTTTAAAATTCTTCAAAACGAAAAAGTTTTTAAAATAATTTCATTAATAAGTTATCATAGTGGTGAATTTGAGAATGAAGAATTGAATTATTTTAACTCAAATATGGGTATTAAACATACCTTATATTAACTAAGTACACCTAAAAAGTGGAATTTTTGAAAGAAAAAATCAAACTATTCAACAAATTGCTTAGACTATACTAAATGAATACTGTCTACCTATGTATTTTTGAGAAGAAGCTAGAAGAAAAACCTATTATATGTTGAATAGATTTTTAATTCAGCCTATTTTGAAAAAGACACCTTATGAAATTTAGAATAATAGAAAGAATAAAGTAAATTAATTTAATGTTTTTGGGTGTAAGGTGTATATTCTGACCACTAAGGATAATATTGGTAAGTTTGATCCAAAATATGATAAAGAAATATTTTTGGGATATTCTTCTACTTCTGAAGCTTATAGATTGTTTAATAAAAATTTAAAGATTGTTGAAGAATAATTTCTTGTGATGTTTGATGAAACGGATCCCTTTATTAAGGAAATAGATCAAATTTATGAAGTCACTAACTCTTTTAATAACTTGAGACATTAAAAAATTAAAAATTATTTTGATTATGATTTTAATAAAGATCAGACTAGTTCAGAACAACTTGAAAATAAAGAACCTGAAAGTGTACAACCTAAACAATCTAGATCTCTAAAGAACCATCCCATAGAAGATGTTATAGGAAATAAAGACACTGGTATTAGAACTAGATGACGTGTTGGAAACCTAGATGAATTATATGCCTTTATATCTTAGTTAGAACCTAAGACTATTGAATAAGTCTTAGAAGATTTGATTTGAATGATAGCTATATAGAAAGAGTTAAACCGGTTCAAGAGAAATAATGTTTGGAAACTAATAGAGAGACCAACCAACTATCCAGTCATAGGAAACAAGTGGGTTTTTAGAAGAAAATAGGATGATCAAGGAATCATCACTGTGAATAATGCTAGATTAGTAGTCAATGGTTATAATCAAGAATAAGGTATAGATTATGATGAGACATTTCCTTTAGTAGCAAGACTAGAAACTATTAAAATCCTTTTAGATTATACATCTCATAGGAATTTCAAATTATATATGATGAATGTTAGTTCGTCCTTTTTAAATGGTTTTTTAATGTATAAATTTTATGTTGAAAAACCCTTTTGTTTTGAAAATCCCCAAAAAACAAATTTTATTTTTAAACTAACCAATGCTATCTAGGGCCTTAAACTGACACTTAGACCTTGGTATGATAGATTAAGTTCTTTTCTTCTGAAAAATGGTTTTACTATTTGTTTGTCAGATCTAACAATTTTTAAGAAAAGAGTTTGTTTAAATATTTTATTAGTTCAAGTTTATGTTGATGAGGTTATTTTTGGTTCAACTAATAAAATCCTTTTTCAGGATTTTTCAAATTTATTGTAATTTTTTTTTGAAATGAGTATGATGGGAGAATTGAATTTCTTTTTAGGATTTCAAATTTATCAAAAATATTACGGAGTTTTTTTTTAAATAAAAGTAATTATAATATATATTTATTGAAAAAGTTTGAGCTTAAAAGGAGAAAGACATATACAACTCCCATGTGTACTAATATAATACTTGATTTGGATGAAGTTGGGAGACTAGTTGACAACAAGACATATAGAGGTATGATCAGTAGTTTTTTTATATCTTACTGCTAGAAAACTAAAAATTATGTATTCATTATGTATTTTTGTAATATTTCAATCAAATCCAAAAGAATCCCATCTAACTGTTGTGGAAATAATTTTTAGATATTTAAAAGGAACTGTTTTTCAATATCTTCTTTTCCCAAAACTTATAATTTTAAATTTAATTCTATATTCAAATGTTTACTTTAGAGGGTATATATTAGTTAAAAAGAGAACATCAGGAACCCATAACTACTTAGAAAAATATTTAGTTTCATGGTCTAGTAAGAAATAACACTCTGTACCCTTATAAACCACTAAGGCTGAATATGTGTCTGTTGGCAGTTGTTGTGCATAAGTACTATGGATGAAAAATACTCTACTAGACTTTGGATTAAATTTTAATAGTATTACTATTTTATGTGAGAATAAAAGTGCAATAAATATTTTAAAAAATTATATATTTCATTCCATGTCTAATCACATTGATATAAGTAATCATTTTCTAAGAGATCATGTTCTTACAAAAAATATATGTTTCAAATTTGTAAATTTTGAATATCAATTGGTTGATATTTTTACCAAAACACTTCCCATTACTGGTTTTGATTTAATAAAGGGAGAGTTAGGTTTATTTAATTTTAACTAAGTGTTCATTAATTTTATGATTATTTATCTCTCTTAAATTTTGGTCACTTCTTTAATTATTTTTATTTTCGCTGTATATTTGTTTAAATCATTTTGGTTTTAATTTTTGAAGTCACGTGTTTTCAAATTTATTCATAATTATCTTATGTAATGACATGGAAAACAAGGTGATATCAGAAACATTTCACCTACCAAAACCTTTTTTCTTCTCTTTCCTTTTTATTTCTCAAACCATTTCATCTACCAAAGCCTTCCTCTATCTTCAAAACCATAGAACCAAAGAAACTCAGAGATTTTGATTTTTATAAATGGGAAACACCAAGTGAACTAATGAGGGTAAACTTAGTGACCTGAAGAATTTTCAATTTTCTTTAAGAAAGATTCTGCAAGAAAAAGTCATCAATTCTGAGTGGTTGTATGAGACCAATTTTATCTTAAGAAAGCACTTGAATTTAAAGGTCTAAAATTTCTTTTTAATGAGGTAAATAAAATTTTATTATGAGATATAGTTGAATTATCTCTTAAATAGTGTATAGTTTAGTTTTGGTGAGACTAAAGACACTATGTTTGCAAAAATAGAGGAAAATTAATTTTCAATTTCCTCTGTGGAAACATATAAAATCTTGAAATGTCCCCATGAGGGTGTTTTTCATTTCGATCTATGATATATTGGTAGTTAAGATCAAAATTCTAGGGACATTATGTCATTTTTGTTTTGATCAACTCAAATTAGAAAGATGTTTGTTAAGGACATTGAGGTTGTTAAAAAAGTTTTGGTTAAATTTATTCAGACTGTAATAGCCCCAAGAGTAGATAAGATGGAGAAAATCTTATATCCATACATGTATGATATGTTTTTATTCATAAGAGAAATAAATTTGAATTTTCCTAGGTATATATTGATGTATTTGATATATTGTTTTAAATTAGAGGCTTGTATGTCTTTTTATCCTTATAGAATGATATTGAATTTTATTTTGTTTAGAAATAATATGGTTAGTGTGTTCAGTTCAATAGATAAATGTCATCATAGTAATTTATTGAATGTTGGTACTCTTAGAAAATTTGGTTTTTGCTGGAGTATTGTGAAAGGAAATCTTATTCTAGTTGGTACTGATGACCTACAAAAGTCAGGATCATTTGCTCAGGGGGAGCGAAGTGCTATTAGAAATGAAGGGACTGGTGAATACCAACATTAAGGAATTTATAATTCAATAAAGATAAAAATAAGTTTTTATGGTGTTTAAGAAGAAGTGGAAGAAGAATATTTACTAGAAGAATTGGTTATGAATCCAAAGAAGAGAGTATAACCACTCTTTGAAGAACTTGTGTTGGGTTCAGGTGAAACAACTAGATCGATTTTTTTGGAAGAATTATTTCTTGAAGAAGACCAACATGTGGAGAGTCAAGTTCAAGATATATTGGATGATTCTACAATTATAAGGACCCAACCTTAAAACAATTACTTAATCTTGAGTTAAATTAATAATTCACATTGAGGATCTTTTCAAGTTTATAGTTTTAGAGAATTATGCCATAACTATTACATCTCAAAAGTTTCAAAGTAGACACTTCTACTCAGTTTCCATTTTTTTATAAAATAAAAACTCTTGAAAAAAAGTCATGTCCAGTTCCATGTTTTAGACAACATAACATTCCTTGATCCCATCCTTGACCCTATTCCACTTTATTTCCTATGAAAAACATTTCAAAACCTGGGATGAGCATAAAAATCACAATAAGGAATACACAAAGAAGGAAACAATTAGTTTTTCAAAACAACAAGTAAACCATAAATACTTTAACATAAGTAATAATTTTCACCTTTATGAAGTATTAAATACACTTTACTAAATAAAAGATCATTACATACCCTTTTGTAACCAAAATATTACCATAATATCCATATAAAGAACACATAATAGATAAAGGTAACTTGGAACATAAACATACTTAAATGGAATAACCATATGGTTGACTTCCACACATGTCACTAAATAGAATAGCCATACGGCTGACTTCCATACCCAATGCATTGGAGGTTATAACAAAACCACCTGTCCTAGTATTCATGTCACCACCTTTCATTTGGTTTATCACGTAACCACTCGTCAAATGTCCAAGTACCATTATAAAATCATAAGACATAAAATGAGTATAAAGGAAAGAAAACATTTCTACATTTCAATCACAATATATCACTTAAATATATTGAAATAACAAATCCATTATCAAAACCATTTTCAATACCAAAATACATAATAGAGTATATGGTATTTAATTTCTTTTAAAAACATTACGACTTTTTGAGGAAGCCAAAGATCAAATAATACTCGCGATGGCGGAAAGGTCGTTGTCACCGCGTACGTTAAAAGAAACATTTCTTTTTTGTCGTTTAGTAAAAAATTTCTTAGAAAAATTTCTAATTGAATGAAATGAAAATTAAAAGGTTTTTATACATCGTATAAAAGAAAGTCTTGTATTAAAACAAAATATGCCTCAATGAAAGAAGATTGAGACGAAGTCCCTCACAAAGATGATATCCTTAGATTAAAGACAAATCAATTACATAATTATGTGTGAAAAATTTAAATACACCCCATATAATTGGATATTAAGTGCAAAACAATCCAAGTTCATCCAAAAATATTCATAGCACAAAATAATTAAGAAGTAGAGTTTTAACCCAAAGAATTGAAATTGGGTTAAGAAGTTCCCTTACAGAAATTTGATAGCCTAACCACGTCACTTTAAAATTTCATAAAATGAGTTTATGAGAGATAAAAAGGGTATCTCATCACTTGGACATAAAATTTAAAGCAATAAGGATATATAAGAACATATCCCAACATAAGAAGATGTAAATTAAAATACCTAACAAAGAGAAGCCTTTTAAAAAGTGGAGGGTGAAAGGTTCCCTTATAGATTTGGATAACTTTTGAAATGTACACCCCATGAAAGAAGGATCATACAATGAAGATGTAAATACCCATAAATTGAGGTATATTACACAAATAATACAATCTTGGGCAGTATATACACCACAATAAATGAAATAGTGGAAAATGTTGCATGAATCTCACGGGAATAAAAAGTGAGATAAAAACCCCTTACCTCATTGAAATCAATTGAGTCGTATGACCAAAAGATAATAAAATACAAATGAATCACATAATAACATGAATATAAATAGAATAATGATAATATATATGAAATTTCAGTACAAAATACACCACATGCAACAAATAAGTGGCGAACAATGGAAATCTCACGGAATTAAAATTGAGATAAGAAATCCCTTACCTCATATCTGACTTGACTCGATCGTTATTTAATATCATGAATAATAAAGTAAAGTTATTTTATACTTTCTTAAGAACCCTTTTAAATTTTATTATGCCTTTTATATCACTTATTTACATGTAATAAACATTATGTAATCATTTAAGATAATAATGTTCGTTTTGTCGATATTTGGTACTTATGTAAAAAATGGACTTCTAATAATTACATGTTGTTCATGGGTTCAAAGGTTCATTATATTCAGAATGATATTCATGATTTGGATATCATATATATCATATATATCTAGCATATACATGTACTTATAATAGTACATAACATTAGAGGTATGAAATGAAATTCATCGTTCATGGAGACGGTAAGTCGTACATACGCATGAACGCTACTTCCATTTCTATTTCATATATACTGGAATTAAAACATAATGATACACATTAGTACTATAATTTTAGTATTTTATCATATATAATATCATTAAACCTATCCTTTATATGTACCACATATGGTATGAACGATTCATATCACTTTGAGGGGGAGATAGTCCGCACTTCCTCAAATGAAATTATCGTGTTTACACATAATGGAAACCATACAGGTTTGCTATATAAAAAAAATAAAAAAGCATAAATAAAACATAAACATAATATATATCATATATAAACACAGTTTCATCATAGTGACCACCATGAGAGGTGTTAAAAGAATATTGAACAATCATCGTTTCGTGAGGCAGTAATTCTTCACCCACAGAAATAGTATTTTCTTTAACCATTGGACGGAGGTGTGTGTAAGTGTAGATATAATACTTTTCATAACAACATCCTATTATATTGAGGATACTGGTGTTATTATGGGATCAAATAATAAGAATATATTGGTGAGTGAAGAAGGAAAATAAAAGGAAGAAACTCGAGAGAATACATTACCTCTAAATCGGGTAAGTCTTTTTGATTTGAGCCAAAAGCTTCCTTGGAAAGACTTCTGCCCAAAGTGACACTTCTAAGAGTGAGAGAGGGATGTGTAGAGATAATATGAGCAGAGTTTAGGTTATCCAAGGGCTTTAGAGGTGTGAGTAAGGGGGTAGAGGTGGGGGACTTTTATAAGAGGGAGGAGGGTCACTTTTGGAAAGTCTTGAAATGTTACATTATTATAAAATGGTTTTCGTATTTTAAAGGTCCCAAAATAATATATTTAGATGATAAGGTGATAAGAGTTCAAAATCCACCCACCCAATAAGTTTTTGACAAATGTAAGTCTTATATTTTACATTATCTTTTCATTTTATTTAAATCGTTCATTAATGAGGTAATCACTGCATGATCATGGTGTCATAAATAAATTTATTTATTTAATGTCTAAAAATTATAAAAAAACTACCATGATGTAAGAAATATTTTTATCTTTCCAATGAATATTTATAGTCTAAGATATAATTTATTTAAACAAAATTAAAATTGTTTTATATAGGTGTTACATAGTTTGGTTATATTTTCCTTTCTTTAAAAAATAATATGATAAAAGGTCACTATCACACAAAAGTGATTCCATGGGGTCTATAAGTTGGAAAAAGGAATACCATGGTCGGCCATTACACAAAAAAAAGGATTTGGACACATGTTGGGGTCATTTTATATTATTATGATATATTTTATTACCCTTAACTATCTAATTACTAATTAATCCTGATAATTAAAGATAATTGTCATCATTACTATTCATAATGTACCAAAACAAAAGCATCTTAATTAAATAATTTGGAACTTTTGATTCCAAATATGGAATCTATTTTACCAAATTCCAAACACAGAAATTGAAATAACTAATTTAAAAATAATTCTCGTTGTCACAACCAAAGACGGGTTTTTAAGGAGTAAAATTTATCAAAAGATTGACTTGTTTTTACATCCAATTGAATAGTGAAATTACTTATAATGAACAAAATTGTATTAAGCGATAAAAACATAATTCAATGAAACTTTAAAATGAATTAAAAGTAAATTCTAACTATATAAATAAATTCGATGAAAAAGTAGTTTTGAAGTAAAATGCAGTATTTTTCACTATTCATTAAAAATGAACATTTGTCAGAAAAATACCAAAATTTTATCCAAAGTAAATTTGATATTCCAAATTAAAAAATGATATCCATTTTACCAAATTAAAAAAAATTATGTTCCATTAATTAATTTTATAATTAATTCCCACTGTCAAAACAAATAGCGTGTTTTTGAGAAACAATATCTATCAAAAGATTAACACTTGTTTATGTCCAATTTCAAAGTGAAATTAAATCCAATAACCATAATTGGATTAAATGGTAAAAATATATTTCAACTAAACTTAAAACCCAATTTAAAATATAATCTATCTATATAAATAAATTATATTAAATGGAGGTTTTGAATTAAAATACTGCATTTTCACTATTCTTTAAAAAATGAACTTTATCGAAAAATTAACAAAAATTTACACAATGTAAATTTTGATGTCCCGATTCTAAATAAGGATTTAATTTTGTCAAATATAACATTAAAAATTGAAAAAAAGTATTTTTAAAAGGGGTTCCCCATCAAAAGGCGGCTAATCGACCTTTTAAAGAACATTAGAATATTTATGCTTAAAATTGGATTCATTCACATTTTAATCCACTATCATTTATTGGGTAATTGTTAAAATATTTAACAAACATATATAATCATTTTTTAGTTAGTTATATTCATTCCCTCCATTACAACGGTGAGGTGATAAATGCCATTTAAAATAATGTTATTATATTATTAGTGTACAATGTAAGATTTCAAAGAAACTCGTTGTTGCATATTGGGTACACCATCGAACATAGCATTCCCTTTAATGTAATGTTAACATTTTATTCACAAATATTAGTAAATATGAAAATGCCTTATTATTTATTTACCTCGGATGTTACTTCCTTCCCCCCTTTTGGGAATTGTGCCCTCACAATTTTAAAATTGGGCTCGGAAACATCATTGAATGCCCCACATCGGAAAAAGAGTAAAATAAACTATCACTTTAAAAGAAAGAAATAAAAGTACAAAAGTCACCCAAGAAAAAAGATACTAGGATTCCATGAAGACATGGATATAGAGGAGAAAAAAACCATCAAGTTCTGATGGAGAGTGATAGAAAATATGTCTAGGAGAAAGTTAACCACCAGAAAATCACAAACTTGTGATGGGTAAAACAGTATTTGATTCCCCAGTATGAAAAGTTAACAGACAACATTTTTGTTTTAAGTTACTTTTCATTAAGGAATTTATTTATGAGCTTAACTAAATCATAAAGAAACATACTTACTTGTCATGTCGACTTTCATCGCTTACTATATTTCTTACAAAAAATCATATTTTATCCAAAAGATGAGTATTTAGGATGACTTGTTCACATTAAGATCGATATAATCAACTTCTAGAGAATCACATAATCCACAAAAGATGAACTATATATTTCCCATGACTTTAGTCCTTAACCAAAACCAAAATATTTAGTACAAGATCAGATAATCCCCAAAAGTACAATCCTTTATAAAAAGAAATACTACTCTTAATCTCCAGAATTTATCCAAAAAGACCCAAAGTTCATCAAAGACCATTCGGTAAATAGCTATCCAAAAAATTCTTCAAAGTAATACAAACTATTATTGAAACCCAAATCTCTAAATGATTTAATCACATAGTCATCCAAGATAAATCTGAACATTTATCTCCAAATAACATCAGTTACGCTTAAATTATCATATTGAAAATTAATTAACCTAATAACATATCCTCCATGATAGGTTAATAATTTCCATAGATAACCCAAAATCAACTTATTCCTGATTCATAAGATCATATAACTGAAAATAATATGTCATACTAACCAATGAATTCACATAGTCCAGTGGTAGGCAATAAATACTAGTCGTACTTTGGTTGTGGGTTTGATTCCCGTATCTTCGTCCTACGTGACGTATTGTCACAAGGTTTGTGTGTTGTACCTTTTAAAAAACTATATAATTTTACAAAATTCCCCAAAAAGAGATAAATTCATAAAAAATAACCATAACATATTTTAAATACAAATGTTATCTAATAAATTTCATTTTTCATCCCAAAATGTATTAACCGATAATTACCTCAAATTCAAGGATCATATAAACCAAAATGTTTCTTTATAAATATATCCACAAAAGAAAAGATAATTATTCCTCGAATAAAATTTTCATATATCAAACATCAGGGTTACACATACTATAAAAAGTCTTCTCTTGTAATCCCATCATCAAAAGAGCCTTAATACTTTTAAGAATTTAACCATCCTAAAATCTGCCATAACTCTTGAATCCCTTATATGTCGACTTCTGACTCATTCAATGTTCTTCATGATCCATTAACAATGAATTTACACCTTATTTCTTAATAAAATATTCCTGCAGATCGAATATCCTCATTATTTATAAATATTAATCCCACGATGCTTCATTATTTAAGGCTAGGAAAAATAAATCATACCATGAATCAAGATACCATGATCTTCAGGATGTTCTCTTTCTCTTTCGGCATGTTGTCATACTTTCAAAAAGCAAACTTTCACTCCACTTATTTAATTTAACTTTTCTATAGAAATAGATAAATATATATCTTGAAATCATAAAAAAAGACATGATGACCCATAATTTTTTTTTAGAAAAGAGTAGGTGTTGGATAGCTCAAACAATTTCTTGCAGGTGATTTGAATACTCAAGAAGCTGTCCAAATCATTTGAACATGATTTTCCCATAATAGTGATGATAAAATCATCAGGGAGGGATAAGAATGCTGTGAAAGATCTCTTTCCTTCCATCGTGAAAATTTTTCCTTAATCTTCCAAAAAGAATCAACACGTATACATGAAACAAAAAATTATAATAAAAAAAAATCCTTTATAAATAACATAATTTTTTTTGTATTACTCTAATCCATCAACCTCCATTGTTTTAGGGTTTTCATCCAATCAACCTATTTTACCGTAACCCTCCAGAAGTTTCCATATGTTAATAACCCTCTTTGTTATATGGGATCCTTTACCTACACCCAGATAACACCTTAACTTCTAAAGTCATCTAAACTGACCTTTGATACCAACTATAAGGACCCGGCCATAAAACATTACTTAATCTTGAGTTAAATGAATAATATACATTGAGGATCTTTTCAGGTTTAGAGTTTTATAGAATTAGGCCATAACTATTACATCTCAAAATTTACAAAGTAGACACTTCTACTCAGTTTACATTTTTTTTCATAAAATACAAACTCTTGAAAAAAACAGCCTTGTCCAGTTCCATGTTTTAGACAGCTTGACATTCCTTGATCCCATCCTTGACCCTATTCCACTTCATGTCCCATGAAACACATTTCAAAACTTAGGATGAGCATAAAAATCATAGTAAGGAATACACAAAGAAGGAAACTATTAGTTTTTCAAAACAACAAGTAAACCATGAATACATTAAAAAAAGTAATATTTTTCACCTTTATGAAGTAGTAAATACTATTCACTAAATAAAAGATCATTAATTACCCTTTTGTAACCAAAATATTACCATAAAACCCTTATAAAGAACACATAACATATAAAGGTAACTTGGAACATAAACATACTTAAATGGAATAACCATACGGTCGACTTCCACAAGTGTCACTAAATGGAATAGCCATATAGCTGACTTACATACCTAATGCATTGGAGGTTATAATGTAACCACCCATCCTGGTATTCACAGCACCACCAGTCATTTGGTTTATCATGTAACCACCCGCCAAATGTCCAAGTACCATTATAAAATCATAACACAAAAAACAAATATAAAGGAAAGAAAACATTTCCACATTTCAATCACAATATATCACTTAAATATATTGACATAAAAAATCCATTATCAATGCCATTTTCAATACCAAAATACATAATATATTATATGGTATTTATTTTCTTTTACAAACATTATGGCTTGTTGAGGAAGCCAATGATCAAATAATACTCGCGGAAACGGAAAGGTCGTTGTCACCACACATGTTAAAAGAAACACTACTTTTTATTGTTTAGTGAAACGCTTGATTGAAAAAAATTCCCTTTGAATGAAATGAAAAGTCAAAGGTGTTTAAACAGCGTATAAAAGAAATACTTGTATTAAAACAAAATATGCCTCAATGAAAGGAGATTGAGACGAAGTCCCTCGCAAAGATGGTGTCCTTAGATTAAGAATAAATAAATTACATAATTATATGTGACAAATATAAATACACCCAATATATGTAGATATTAAGTGTAAAACAATCCGAGGACATCCAAACATATTCATATCATGACATAATCAAGAAGTAGAGGTTTAACCCAAAAAATTGAAATTGGGTTAAGAAGTTCCCTTACAGAAATTTGACAGCCTAACGGCATCACTTTAAAATTTTAGAAAATGAGTTGATGAGAGATAAAAAGGTTATCTCACCACTTGGAAATAAAATTTACAGCAATAAGGATATATAAGAACATATCCCAACATAATAAGATGTAAATTAAAAGACCTAACAAATAGAATCCTTTTAAAAAGAGGAGGGTGAAAGGTTCCCTTACCGATTTGGGTAACTTTTGAAACGTACACCCCATGAAAGAAGGATCATAAAATGATGATGTAAATACCCATAAATTAAAGTTTATTACACAAATAATTCAATATTGTTCAGTAAATACACCACATAAAAGGAAATAGTGGCAAATGTATCATGAATCTCACGGGATTAAAAAGTGAGATAAAAACCCCTTACCTCGTTGTAATCAATCGAGTCGTATGACCAAAAGATAATAAAAACCAAATGAATCACACAATACCATGAATATAAATAGAATCATGATAATTTATATGAAATTTAAGTAAACAATACACCACATGCAATAAATAAGTGGCGAACAATGGAAATCTCACGGAATTAAAAGTGAGATAAGAAATCCCTTACATCATGTCTGACTTGACTCAATTGTTCTTCAATATCCGGAATAATAAACTAAAGTTAATTTATACTTTCTTAAGAACCTTTTCAAAGTTCATTATTCCTTTTATATCACTTATTTCCATGTAATAAACATTATGTAATAATTTAAGTTAATAATGTTCGTTTTGTCAATATTTGGTACTTAAGTCAAAAATGGACTTCTTATAATTACATGTTGTTCATGTGGTAAAAGTTTTATTATATTAAGAATGATATTCATGATTTGGATATCATATTAATCATATATATCTATCATATACATGTATTTATAATAGTACGTAACATTTAGAGGTAAGAAATGAAATGCACCGTTCATGGAGATGATAAGCCGTACGTACACATGAACGCTACTTCCGTTTCTATTTCATATTTAATGGAATTAAAACATAATGATACATAGTATTATTATAATTTTAGTATTGTATCATATATAATATCATTAAACCTATCCTTTATATGTACCAAATATGGTATGAATGAGTCATATCACTTTGAGGGGGCGGTAGTCCGCACTTCCTCAAATGAAATTATCATGTTTACACATAATGGAAACCATAAAGGTTTTCTATATATAAAAAAAATAAAGGAGAATAAAGAAAACATAAACATAATATATATCATATATAAACATAGTGACATCATAATGTCCACCATGAGAGGTGTTAAAAGAATATTGAACAATCATCGTTTTGTGAGGCAATAATTCACCACCCATAGAAACAATATGTTCTTCAACCATTAGATAGAGGTGTGTGTAAGTTTAGGTAGAATCATTTTAATGAAAAAATCCTAGTATATTGAGGATACTGGTGTTATTATGGGATCAAATAATAAAAATATAGTGTTGAGTGAATAAGGAATGTAAAAGGAAGAAAGTCGAGAGAAGACATTACCTCTAAATCGGGTAACTCTTTTTGATTTGAGCCAAAGGATTCCTTGAAAAGACATCTGCTCAAAGTGAGGCTTCTAGGAGTGAGAGAGGTATGCTGAGAGATAATATGAGCATAGGTTAGACGATCCAAGGGCTTGAGAGGTGTGGGTATGGGGGTAGAGGGGGGGGGGGGCTTTGATAAGAGGGAGGATGGTCACTTTTGGAAAGTCTTCAAATGTTACTTTATTATAAAACAGTTTTCGGATTTTAAAGGTCCAAAAATGATATATTTAGAGGATAAGGTGATAAAGGTTATAAATCCACCCATAAAATAGGTTTTTGACAAGTGTAAGTCTTATATTTTACATTATCTTTTCATTTTATTTAAATCGTGCATTAATGAGGTAATCACTGCATCATCATGGTGTCATAAATAAATATATTTATTTAATATCTAAAAATTATAAAAAATACCATGATGTAGGAAATATTTTTAGATTTCGAATGATTATTTATAGTCAAAGATATCGTTTATTTAAACAAAATTAAAATTGTTTTACTTAGGTGTTACATAGTTTGGTTGTATTATCCTTTCTTTAAAAAATAATATGATAAAAGGTCACTATCACACAAAAGTGATTCCATGGCATCCATAAGTTGGCACAAGGAATCCCATGGTCAGCCATGACACAAAAAAAATAATTTGGACACATTTTTGGGTCATTATATATTATTATGGTATTATTTTATTACCCTTAACTACTTGATTACTAATTAATCATGATAATTAAAGATAATTGTCGTTGTTACTATTTATAATATCCAAAAATATAGGAGTATTAATTACATAATTTGGACCTTATGATTCAAAATATGGAATCCCTTTTACCAAATTCAAAACACAGAAATTTCAATAATTAATTTAAAAATAATTCTCGTTGTCACAACCAAAGACGAGTTTTTAAGAAGTAAAATTTATCAAAAGATTGACTTGTTTTTACATCCAATTAAAAAGTGAAATTACATCCAATGAACAAAATTGTATTAATTAATAAAAAAAATAATTCAATTAAACTTTAAAACCAATTAAAATGATAATCTAACTATATAATTAAATTATATGAAAAAGCAGTTTTTAAGTAAAATGCAGTATTTTTAACTATTCATTAAAAATGAACATTTGTCAGAAAAATACCAAAATTTTATCCAAATTAAATTTAATATTCCAAATTAAAAAATTATGCCGATTTTACCAAATCAAAAATATATAAGTTTCATTAATTAATTTTATAATTAATTCCCGCTGTCAAAACAAATAGCGTGCTTTTAAGGAACAATATCTATCAAAAGATTGACACTTGTTTATGTCCAATTTCAAAGTGAAATTAATTCCAATGACCATAATTGGATTAAATGGTAAAAATATATTTCAAATAAACTTTAAACAAAATTAATAAAATAATCTAACCATATAAATAAATTAGATTAAAAGGAGGTTTCGAATTAAAATACTGCATTTTCACTATTCATTAAAAAAATGAAATTTATCGGAAAATTAACAAAAATTTACACAATGTAAATTTTGATGTCCTGATTCTAAAGAAGGATTTTATTTTGTCAAATATAACATATAAAATTGAAAAAAGTAGTTTTAAAAAGGGTTCTCCATAAAAAGGCGGTTAATCGTCCTTTTAAAGAACATTAGAATATTTATGCTTAAAATTGGATTCATTCACATTTTAAGCCTCTATAATTTATTGGGTAATTTTTAAAATATTTAGAAAGCACATATAATAATTTTTTAGTTAGTTCTGTTCATTCCCACCATTACAACGTTTAGGCATTGATTACTATTTAAAATAATATTATTATATTATTAGTGTGCAACATAAGATTTCAAAGAAGCTCGTTGTTGCGTATTTGGTACGCCATCGAACATAGCATTCACTTTAAAGTAATATAAAAATTTTATTCACAAATATTAATAAATATGAAAATGTCATATTCTTTATTTACCTGAAATGTTACAACTATAGTTGTTTCGGAAATAGACATGGTTGCTCCAGAAGAATTTTTTTCAAGATGTGGATGTTAAAGAAGAGAAACAAATGCTCAGATAAGAAAACATGGCTATCTTAGTTTTTGAGAATCAGGATTGTTCATTTTTTTATCAATTGATTGTGAGACCAAAATATGTTTTTTTGTAGAAAAGATAGAGGTTCTTAACAAATTATCTTTCTCTAGTGAATAATTTGTTGCAAAATCAGTGGAGAATTATACTTCTTGAGATACTGTGGCGGTTGGTTAGTCTTATAATCCATATGAAGGGACATATGATTCCCTAACTAATTAAGTTGAAGATATTTTGATGAAATTTAATAATGTTTAGGAAGAAAAATTATGTTCTTAGGTAGGATATGGAGGCCTCAAAGAAATCATTAAATTATTTGAAAAAATCATTAACTCCGAGGCCAGAGTTGGATTATCTTTAGACAAAAATTTAAAAATTAAAAGAAAATTCAGTCTCAAGGGAATATTTATTTGCTTTCAAGAGGGAGATATCCGTTGAATTTTAAAAAAAAATTAGATCTGAATCTTTTTACAAAAAAATTTTTGTAGATTTGAAGTGGTATTTAGGAAGCCAATTTGAGTCTATTAAAGGAAGTGCTTCTCAAGCTAGTACTTTTGCTTCTACTCCTTCTACCACTCCATATCTGATTTACAGATTTCATGAAATTACTTTAGTTTAGGTTAAGATAAATGATCATCTGTAGAACCTTTAGTGAAATCGTTCTCTATTATCAGTTTTATTTGAAAATTAGGGATATCTGATTGATAGATTAACTTCAGTTGAACCTAGTATCAGGCTTCTGCTCAATAGATTCACAGATAATTTAGACTAGTTTATAATACAAGAGGAAAGTTTGTATAAAATTTTGAAATTCATTCTTATTGAAAATCTGCATGTTAGTATTGATTTCAAAATTTTGATTATGAATTTGGGAGATAATGTTATGAAAAGGATGTGGGTAGAGATGGAAGATCTGAAAGAAGTGTTTCAAGAAGCATAAAATCCTGCAAAACTAGAAACTGAGCCAAAACTTAACCAAAATCTTTTACCCTAACCACATCAATTAGCTAACCTATTTTCTAGCCAAACTGAATATTGTATTTATACAGATTTTGATTAATGAAATCTATTTATTCTTATTTTATATGCTTTATTTGATATTATTTTATGTCTATGTATACTACCAGAAATCCTTTCATATTTATCTAAATGATATATTATAACATTCTCTTAATGTTTTGTGCAAAATTAATAGTGTTTTAATAATTTTCTATACTTTCTTTTTAATATCACAAAAGGGTGAGAAATTTGAATAAATTCAAAATTTATTTTTATCAAAATAAATCTGTAAAGTTAAATTATTATTTTTAAAATGTTTAAAAAATTATAAATTATGTTAATAATTTATTGGTTTTGTAATCATAAAAAAGGGGGAGGTTGTTAGGAATTTATTGTCTCAACTATACTCTATTATTTATGATGATTTTGATGCTCAAAAATTGTAACATCTTAGGTATTTATAGAATAATAATTTTTTATATCTACTAATACTTATGCATAATATATTAATTTTATATTAAAGGGGATTCATTTTCCGATAGTGTACTCGACATGAAACCACGAGTTTCTCCGAAATCTTATGTTGCACACAACTTTGAGTTATACCAAAAAATAATAAAATAATCATATTATTATTTTAAATGGTAGTTAATGACTAGCCATTATATTGGAGGGAATGAATAGAAATAACTAAAATATGATTAAACATGTTTGTTAAATGTTTTTACATTTATCCAATAAATATTCGAGGAAAAAAATTAGAATGAATCAAATGTTAAGCATAAAATAATCTAATATTTTTAAAAGATCGTGTTACAAACTTTTGATGGAGAACCATTTTTAAATCTAGTTTTTTTTGTAACTTTTATCTGTTATATTTGAAAAAATAAACTTTTTATTTAGAATAGGGATATCAATGTTTACTTTGGTTGAAATTTTAGTATTTTTCTAATAAAATCCATATTTTAATGAGTAGTGAAAAAATGCTACATTTTAATTCGAAACCAACTTTTCATCTAATTTATTTATATATTTAGATTGTTGTATTAATTGGTTTTAATGTTTAATTGGATTATGTTTTTTTCATTTAATCCAATTTTGGTCATTGTAAGTAATTTCACATTTAAATTGGACAAAAACAGATGTCAATCTTTTGATAGATTTTACTTCTTAAAAACATGCTTTCTGGTTTTGACAACGGGAATAAAATTTAAATTAATTACAACCATTTTTGTGCATTTAATTTAGAAAAGTTTATTCCATATTTGGAATCATAATGCCTAATTTTTTAAAATATGTACCTTTTTTTGGACATTATGAATAGTAACTTCAATAATTATTTTTATTTACCATGGTTAATGTGTAAATTTGGTAAATAAGGGTAAAATTAATATTATAATAATACAAAACAACCCTAACATGTGTCCTAATCTGATTGGATGAGTAATGGGAGATCCAAATAATCCTTATTCTAAAATTTTGGCATTTGGGGGACACTTGATATGAAAATGACATGTTATAATAATTAATTTAAAGTAAAGAGAAATATAACACAAACATGTTTGTTTTTACTAAAACAATTTTAAGGGGAGTGGTTATATAATTTATATCTCTGAAAATAAATAGTCATTATAAAAATAGAAATATTTCATACATAATCATTTTTTTAATTTTTAGATGTCAAATAAATAAATTTATTTATGACATAATAATGATGTAGTGATTACCTTATTAATGAAAGATTCAAATAAATGATATTATAATCATTAAAATAATTGAAATTTAAAAATTTTGATGCCATAAAATATTTTTGATGAAATTGATATGTTAGGTATGAGTTAATGCCTTTTTTAAGGAATAAAGTTGTTACAACTTTAACAAAAATCAATTACTAAATAGTGTCAAAATTGACATAAATGAGTTTTTAAATAAAATAATATTTTATTAAATGATATAATAGTTCTAAAAATATTATATTAGGAAAAATGACTTACCTAATGTAAAATATTTCATTAATTATCAACTTGTGGTTCTATTGTCATTTTATTGTAACTATAATAACCACATATTATGAAAATAGAAGACGATATGGTAAGTGCTATGGTTTTTAATTAAGGGTTAAAGCTAAAAGATAAGGTTATTTATATGACCTTAATGTATCTAAAATATTTTTTTGAGAGTATTTAGACCCATAAAAATCTTATATTCGAATTATATCACTTTTGGGCTATTATAATTCTGAAATCAATTTTTAATAAAATAATATTTCAAGACTTTCCAAAAGTGCCCCACCCCTCTCTTACAAAAGGCCACCAACTCTACCCACGTACTCACACATATCATGCCACTTGTATAATCCAAGTTATACTAAAATAATATCTCAACATCCCTACCTTCATCCAAGAAGCCTTAACTTGGGTAGAATGTAATTCAAGAAAGCCTTTGGGCTCCAATCAATAGGAGTTACCTAATTTTGAGGTAGCGTCTTCTATCAAGCACCTTTAATTTATTTTACTTCTCCACTCCCTATGCCATTATTATTATATTATTTAATTAAAAACTAGTATCCTAAATATACTAGTATTTTTTATTAGAATTATTCAAACCACTCTTACACACACCTCCATCTAATGGATACAAATATTCTATTTCTATGTACGGTGAACTACTGCCTCACGAAACGATGATTGTTCAATTTTTTCCTACCACCTCTCACTGGGGAAATTATGATTAAAATTTATTTATATATGATATATATTATATTTATATTGTCTCTATTCTTATGTAATTTTTATTTACAACATACATTTATGCTTTCCTTAATGTGTAAATACGATAATTTCATTTGAGGAAGGGCGGACTATCGCCCCCTCAAAGTGATATGACTCATTCATTCCATACATGGAACATATAAAGGGAATATTTAATGAACTTATGTAACATATATAACATATATATTATTATTTAATTACAATATACCTATGTATCATTTAGTTTCATTATTTTAATATGACAATGAAATGTAAGTAGCGGTCATGCGTATGTACGACCTACCGTCTCCATAAATGGTGCATTTAATTTCTTATCTCCAAATATTGTGAACATGATAAATAAATTTATACTGGATGTATATTATATTAAAATCATTAATAATAATATTCTAGAGATGATGAAATTTTAACTACATGTAAATGTTTCATCAAAACAAGTTCATTTTCGAAAATCGACAAAACGCATGATATGAACTTAAATAATTTTGTAATTTTTATATCATGGTAATAAGTGATATAAAAAGAATAATAAAATTTAAAAGGGTTCTCATGAAAGTATAAATCAACCTAATTTTATTATTCAGGAACATAACAATTGAACGTGATGAGTCGGGCTCAAGGTAAGGTAATTTCTAAACTCAATTTTCACTCTTTGGGTTTTACCCATACTTCATTGATTATATTATGCCCTGATTTTGTGTGGAATTACTTTTTTATTTATTTATGATGTAATTTACACTTTCCTTTGTGTTTATATACTATTTCTACACATAATCACCCCATTGAGAATTTTTTATGTCTTTTATACAAACTTTTTAATGGAAATATTTACTCAATATCATGTCATTGAGTTAAATATCCATGTCATTGGTTTTTTTCCAAGAATGTGTGTCAATGAACTCTAATTTTTTTACACTAAATATTTAATTATATTGGGTGTATTTATATTTTTCATACATAAATATTTCATTTATTTATCATTAATATAAGGATACGATCTTGGTAAGGGATTTCTTCCTAATACTCTTTCATTGAGGTATATCTTTTTTTCATGCACATTTATTATTAGGGAAAACCAAATATAATTTTTTACTCCCCAAACACAGGATCATCTCTATGTGCATAAGAATATTTTTTGACTTAAGGTGGATGTTTTTGGGTATGTTCCGTTATATGATTATATAGAGTAACCTGAGCTATCTTGTAGAGACTAGTATATGTTATATCATTAGTGGTGTTATGGGTTTGGTACAAGGTTGTATTTATATTATGGTGTAATTGTAATATTTTTTATATTTAGTTTATTTATAAATTTATATTCATATTTTTGATACATATTATTATAATGGAATTTTGATTTTATCATGTGGGTTGGATGTCTATACCACTACCCATGGCTTGTATTTTGTGCTTTATGCTTACCATAATCCATTTAAAGGTAAAGGCATAACACTAGAGGTTATGTAACATTTTTATTTGCTGGAATTTCATGTTTTAGTATTCATGTTGAGTTATAATTTTACAAATAACAATAATTTAATTTAGGTGGGGTCTGATATCCATGGATATTGGATGTTTCAATAATTTAGAGATGGACTATGAAAATTAATGATAAAAATATTTTTAGTGATACCAAAATTTATAAGGGAGTCTGGGAAGGTGACGTGTTTTCAGATTCAAAATCCATTGCTTGTTTTTTTTTGAACAAGTGAGGTGTCTTAGGCATAATAAATAAAGTTATACTTTTCAACTATGATATATTTTAGTACAATGAGAGGGATTTTGTGTAACATGTTTGAATGTGTGTGGCTGTTAATGTGTCTTGAATATAAATGATTTTGAATTTAGAAAATAGAATGATTATTCTTTTATTGTTTTATTTAGAAAAAAAATTATTTGATGTATGATATTGACTATTATAGTTAAATAATAAACATGGAAAAAACTCAATTTCTGCAATGAAACTGTGATGAAAGTATACTTGGTATTTTTAGCATTGGTTATCGGTATAGATATGTAGAATTGCATAATAAATTTGATATAATTTTGAAATTTACTATTGGTTATTTTGGTCACTTTTATTGAATCTTATAGGTTGATTCTATAATTCCATAAATTAGGGAAAACATTGGATTGATTTCAAAGTCACAATATGATAACTTAGCTATAACAAAATGGTTTATTAGGATATAACCTAAGTGGTTCTATCTTGGTATACAAATTTATAGGATTAGTGATCTTTGATTAAGTGACTATGCTATAAAAACATGATATCTTTTACTATAATTTTTTGAAAAATTAATTTAATTTTAAAATATGTTCAATTATTTTTTAAGAAAAAATTGTTTTTCGATAAATTTTTTTAGGCTATATTTATGTTTTTATAAGAAATTTGATATTTGAAAATATTTTTTCTATAAATTAGTTCTAAAAATTAAATGATTTTTATATTTTCAAATGGGATTTTAATTTTTTTACTCTTTTGGGTATTAAAGGTATATTTTCAGGAATGTTAATCCTTTTAACATATAATTAAAAGGTAAATACTTGGTATATATGAAACATATTTTCTGTTCATTGTTTTATAAAGTATTTCAGTGATAATTTTTTTTTCAAAATAGAATGGTGATCTATAATATTTTCAAATTGTTTAGATATTTTTTTGGGGAGAATAAATTTTTTCATTATGAGATGTTCATGGTGTAGTTTCTGAAATGAATTTTAAATGTGTTTTTTATTTTAAAAAAATTATATTTCTGAAAATATATTTTCTAATAGAATAGGTTTTTTTGATACCTAAAAGTTATTTAAATTTATTTTATAAATGTTTTGAGGGTCTATATTTTGAAATTGAATCTTTATGTAAAATTGGATTTAGTGAAAATTATAAAATAACAATGTTTTGGATTAAAAAAATACCTTGGAAAGTAGGTTTTAATGCGAATAGTTTATGTGATGGGTCTATTTGTATTGACATATTGTATTGTTAAATTTTATGGTTTTGGGTAAAACCATGAGATGGTATGGTTTAAAAAATGGAATATTTTTAAAATAATTCCATTTGAAAAAACAATAAATTTTAAATGATTTGAATTGAAAATGGTATTTTAAAAGGATTTTTCAAAATTAATAAAAATCTTCCAAAATAATGTAAAACATTCTTTTTTGAAAAATATTGTTTGATAAATTATTGTTTTCATAAAAAGTTGTGTAACTCCCTAATAATATTCATTTCATAATTAAATGATTTATGGAAAATACTATGTCACATACAAACCCAATATTTTTTTAGCCTTTTAGATAATTTGGTCACTCATTATATAACAAATTATTCACTTTTTAATAAGCATATATTTTTTATAAAATTAATTTTTATTTGTATTTATTATTTCATATAATGAATCCTGAAATAATTTATAGTACTCTTATTGGTTCCTTAGGGAAATGAAAAATAATAAAAAGGGGTGACCTCAACTTATTTATCAGGGGTAGCCTACAATAAAAGCTATTATAGAACAATTTTTTTATGAATATGGATGAAATAAATAATAGCCAATCATTCTAAATAAATAATAACATGGGAATTAAATATATAATTATATAATATAATGATTTGAATATTCAAAATAACTAGTTTCATAATGATGAAATTCATAATGTCTTACATATAATTCAAAGAGTCACAAACTCAACTAAGACATCATACATAAAAAGGAAGAAGAACACTAAATAGACAATCTATTTTGTCACATGAGATCTACCAACACATTAAAGGGTTACATAACTTCAATCCCCACCTATGAATAAATCATCTTCAAAATACCATCAAGGTATCAACTAAGAAAATAAAAATAAATGGAAAAGTATACACATAATTCCCAGACTCGTTTTTCTCATGAGTCATACTGATGCATCGTGGGGATATATAATTCATGACCCAACCCTTCACCAAATAATACCAACATATAAATCACATGAAATGAATGAAAATAAGACATAATAAATATTCCTTAGTAATAAAATATCATCCCTACTAAAGTATAAAAAATATGGATTTTCAATATTTCCCCATTTAACAAATGTAATAACATTTTGGGATTACCCAAAAATCATATATAATGTATAAGATTCAAATGTTTGTGTGCCACATGAACCTGAAAACATTCATAATCCCATCATAAATTAATTAAAACTTGATAAATAAATAGGTTTCATAAAGATATCCACAAAATATGTTCATAATCCATCTAAAGAATTAAGGCGAGATTATATTATTAGAGAATATCCATAATTAATCATAAGAAAAACTAATTTAAATTTAAATAAATGAAAAAAATCGATAAGATAATTTGAAAAATCTTTGAAAATAGATTAAATACCATTTTTTAGTAACTTTTATTTTTAAGGAGATATTTTAAAAAAAATAGAAATAAAAAGAATAATTTATAATCATGAAAACATGTAGGATAATATTCATAAATAAAAATAAAGATGATGACTTGAAAATAATTTCATATAGAACATGTAAATATGGGATTCCTTACACAATTTTATAAGGAAAGTTAAGGTAAATAGAAAATGATCCTTATGGAAAATTTTAAAATGAAATGAATTTTACTCATTTATTAATAAAGTCAAGTATAATATTAAATGACATTAATTAATAAAAGATGTTTAGGGTGGGGGATATTTATAAAAATAATTAAATAATAATAAAATAGAGGAGAAATTTTCCAACTTAAAATTAAGGATAAGCCCGATTCTACTTACAATAATATTTTCAGTTGATTTGCGAACCAAAGGGATGAAAAATGGTAGAAATACATGTAGTAATTATAAATAATAGAAGGATAATAAAATTTATGGTGTTTTAGAGATAAGGGCCAAAATCTTTAAAAAATAGGAATTTTGAAATAGATAATCTAGATTCATTGTGAGACCATAAATGAAATCCCAACAAATATCATACCATGTAATGTAAGAATCTATCAGTGAAAAGATTATTTGAAAAAATTATAAATCCTAATTTTTTTTAAATAAAACGTAAAATAAATATAAATTATAGTACACTTAATATGAGAATAACATATTCAAATAATAAATAATATAACGCAATGAAAAGAAATTTACTTATGAAACCCCTTACCATGCTCTTTGAATTGCCTCATTTGAATCAAGTCTAAATACTTTAGACAAAATAATTTTAGAAAGGGTAAACCCTTATGAATGTCAAAATATATTTTTTAGAGTGGGATTCATGAATAATATATTGGGAAAATTTAACTTGAGATGTGTTTTAAAAATGTTATAATGAGTCCCATTTTTATAGGCTGGATTAGTTAGCGTTTTCACAAATATTCAACATTTAAAGAGTAATGAATGTAATTTTATAATAGTTAAAGGATAAATAATGGAAAAATGATGATTTTTTTCAATCATTACCCTTATAAATTGACTCAATATATCTATTTTTATTAATTACTGTACCCTTTTTAAAATTAAAGGCCCATAAAATTTATCTTAAGCGCTATTCTTGTAATTTTACATTAAAGAATTCTATATAACTATAAAATTATACTCTAAATAATTAAATATGTATAAAAATTTTATATTAATCCCAAAAAATATGCATGAATATAATTCCATTAAATATTATATATTTAAATATTTTTGGAAACATTTATTTTACTTTTCTCCTCTTCGTACATGCACTGTGTCAATGTAACATAAGAGTTTTAGAAAAATATACTATTATTTAATATTAAAAATATACTATTAATATAAAAATAATCCATTATTTCATAATTATTTTCATCTATTATGTTTTATAACATATATATTTATTTTAATACTTATCATAAAATCATATTTAATATTTTTAGACATTTTTTCAATTACAGAAGCACCAAGTAACCATTTGTATAATAATTTTTATTATATACTTTGAAAATTAATTAATATAAATGAACATCATTAATTGGAATATATATATATATATATAAATTTAAAAGATACTTATCACCTCCAAATCTTATAACTAATCCATTAATTTTGACTTTTCTAATGCTGTCATAGCACTGAGTTATAACTAATAAATGTTTTTATTTTATTTTTTATAACAAAAAACATGATTTATATTTACTAAATCGTCATTAAATTATGTTTTGAGTATATAAATTTCTTCTATTTTTTACAAATGTTCTATAAATTTTATATCATATTTATATCATGATGATCTCATAAAAGATACAGTGTTCCAAAAACAATAATTTTTAAATATTAAAAAAAACATCAAATTATTTGAAAAAAATCTCAAAAAATCACCCTAAAAAATTTCAATTTTTTGATTCAAAAAATAAAATACATTTTATGAAATTAAAATTCTAACATTTATATTTTTAACTTTTATATAAAGGAATATAGTATGTAGAATAAAAATTTATTAAAAAAATAAATTAATTATTTTTTAAATGAGAAATCATATTATTATTTTAAAAATAATAAAATTATGTATAACAATATAATAATAATAAATATAAATATAAATCCATTAAATTAAAATGAATAAAAATTCAAAATATCCAATAATTATATATTTATTCAAATATATATTATTAAGATATCATTTTCATAAAACAAAACATATTTTGTATCATAAAGTTCAAATAATAATTTTAAATATATAGACTTTTATTATAAAATATATTTTGAGTCATGATATATTCATATATTCATATTAAAATTTATTTTTCCTAAATAAATATAAATTTATAAATGGAGTATTTAATATAAAACTGATATATTATTAAAAATATTTTGGCCATTACAAGAAGTCTTACAATAGTTGTTTTTATATTTGATTAAATATGTTGGAAAATAATTGGAGTTTGGTTTTGTTGGAAATGAAATATATTTAATGGTGGTGTTTCATGGTAATTGGTATGTTAGCTCATGGTGGAGAATGTTTCAACCTTTGATGAGTTTGGTGTTTTTTTGTGTGGTTGTAATATAGTGGTGATGGGTGGGAGGGTTAAGAATTAAGTAATACACATGAAACATGTACCATTATATATAAGTTGATGAAACTATATGGATAAATATAGGAGGAAGACACCAATATTTATCCTTGGGAATAGGTAACCTAATGGGAAAGTATGGGAGATGGGTAACTAACTTTATATTTTGGTAGATGTAACCCCAAGGGTAGATAGTGTGGGGGGGGGGAGGTCAGCTGAGATATTAAATATGAGATAAATCACTAAGATACAAGTGGAACTCATGTATCATGGCATGTGAAGTTTCCTTGGTTCAAATTCAGTGCTCAATTAATGTGATTTTTTCCTTTTATCCATATTATATTTTTGGAGGAAAAGATCATAAAAGTGGGGAGAGTTTTTGTAAACACCTTTTCAATGGATGTTCGATTCATTTCATTTTAGATACTTTTTTTACCCTGAAAATTATTAATGTTTGGTTGAATTTTAGGGATTTATTTTTTTTATTAAAATAAAAAATTATTTAAAATGGGTTAAATCATAGTGGGATGGTGTTTTTTTAGGAAAGGTCCATGTTATTTTAAGGGAAGGTGTGGATATATATTAGTGGTTATTTAGTTATGTTTAGAGGATATGTTGGGTGTAAAAATAGTGTGAAGATGTTAAATATGATAAAATGTTGTAGAAGTTTTATTAGATTGTTTTTGGGGGTTATAAATAACATATAGAATTATATAATGATGTTGTGATAATTTGGAAAGTTTATAAGAATGTTTGGATAGGAATCTTATTGAAATGGTAGGAAGTAAAAATTTCCCACTCTCCTGTATGGTCCCACTTACCACGAATGGGGGTTGTGATTTTGGTTATGTGGTTGTAATGATTTCACAATATTCTATATGTTCCAAAATACCATAAATAATGATAAAGTAGTTTTGATTTTTCTTAATAACATGTTTTTAACTCCAAATCCTAATTTCCCCCTATTTTGACTGCAACTTGGGAGAGGAAAATCTTGGGTGAATTTGGGGAACTTTTATTGTATTAGTTCTCCCTCTATATTGATTTTTTTAGTTATTAGTCATTTTATTATTTAATTTAAAGTAATATATTTTATTTTTATTCTTTTTCCCTTATTTTGATCTCTAAGTGGGGAACCATAATCTTGGGGTTTGGTGAAATATAGGAATGAAGTGTTTAAAAATTAGGGTTTTTTCTTAGGGATTTTGCAGGATGAAATAAATGAGGATTATTCATAAAACCATGTCAGTGATCTATGTCATTACTATAAAAGGTATATTTTTTCATGTAATTTTCCTATTTATATATTTCAATGTTTTTATTATAGAATAATATTAGGTGTATTGTTTAGGGTGATACTGAATGAGGTTTTTAATGATATATTTGGAAGATGATTGATGTTTGTAGGTGATATTTAGAAGGTTTCATATAATACTCACTGTTATGTAACATGTTTGTTGGGATTAATGTTTTCTTTTTATAAAAAATATTTTAAATTGGATTTAAAAGGATATATATATAATTTATTCATTGTTTTTTTTAGGTTTTGATGTGTAGAAATTTTAAAAAAATAAATTCGATTTTCTAGTTAAATGAGTGACTTTTAGGAAATGAGAAATTTGTGATCTTGAAAATATTTATTATTGATTAATTTTTATATGTGAATTTTTTTAATGATTTTTATTATTGTTTTTTATTATTTTTATTATTTTGGGTACTACTAATCATGGTTTGGGTGTGTCAATTTGATATGGGGGCTTATGGGAAAACATGTTTAAAATTTGATGGGACTTTCTTAATTTTTGTTGCTTTGATTTGGAGTCACCTTAGGGTTAATATGGGAATCTGTGTGGTAGGTGGTTTGATTGGGACTAATATAATTATGAATTATGAATTTATATTTTATGAAAATATTTTTATGAGATGTTTATTGATATATTATACTTTTATTATATTAATTTTTATTTTGAGGGAATGTTTTTATAAAACATGTAATGATAATCTAAAATTAAAGGTGTGTTAAATTTTAATAAAAAAAATTATGTTTATTTTAATGGTTTTCAGCCTATAGAGTAGTCGATAGGAGGTTTGGAAGATCCTTTGTAAGAGTTAAGGATTGTAGTAATTTTTTTAGGTCCACTTGATAACTGCTTGAGGACCTCCAGCTAGTCAGAGGAATGTACTGGGGCCTATGCATTGTTTCTAGACCCACATACTATCTAGTAGTGTCAAACGTAAATCCTTTGAGGACCCTTTGAATAATTTTTTATATGAGATATTTATTTTATTTGACCATAATTCTTATTTGATAATCTATTTTCTATTCCTTAACCCCTTACATAATTTTTCTGTAGGGTAAGTTTCCTTTGTAATGATTTGGATCCCCTCTCCTCATTACATCACTAATTTAAACATCATTAATTATGGGGGGTTTCTTTGTATAAATCTAAATATATTCTAGATTTGAATCATTTTTATCCTTCATTAATTTTTGTATAACACTAATTCTTATAATTTTGTGATGGTTTTTGGGTTTTTGTCTGTTGATCTTATTGTGGATGATGATTCTTGGTAGTTTAGTCTTTCCACATGTAAGCTATGAAATCTCTTATTATTTTATAGAGTTTGTATAAAGTTTCATGTAACATTTTCAATATAGGTACATTTTTAGCTCATGAGACCTCAGCCTATGGTACCAATACATACAGTTAGGACAAAATTGGTGCAGTGCATCCCTTAGTGTGGGAGTATTAGGTTATGACTTGGTTGGAGTGGTAATTTCTCTTTGAATTTTAGATGACATATATTCTATCTACATGGAAAATTTGACCTAATGGGAGTAGTTCAGGTAAAATTGGTGCTAGTTCCCACCAGATAGATGACATATGAGATGGAATGATGAATCCCAATCTTTAGTATATGTTTTATGGTATATTGATGTTTTTTAGTTGTTTCTTGTGATGAATATCTAATAACCTCTAGGATAGATTAGTGCGATGTGGTGAAATCTCAAGAACATTTAGTATGGGTTAATGTGATGTGATGAACACTTAGTAACCTTTAGGATGGGTCAGAGTGACGTGACAACCTCCTAAGAATATTTGGGATGGGTTTGTGGGATATGTGATGACCTTTGAAATATTATCAGGGTGGTTTAATGGGTAGGAGATTGACCTACATAGTTTCCTAGAGATGAGTGTCATGATGTTGAGGCTGTGAATTATGGGACATTCCCAGAATGTGTTTTATTATTTATATCATGGTTCCAACAAAACTTCCATCCAACATAGAGATAAAATAAGTAGGTATATGATTCTTGGCCATTTGGTCAGCGCACTATGACCCAATAGGGTTGTCAATTGTTTATGTTCTTATTTTTTATCGATGAATACACCTTTATCTACTTGTTGTATTTATGTAAAGGGACCATTGGTGGTTTCTTAATGAGATTATTCTCACACCATGCATGAGAATTTCAATGCACATGTGAAATTTATAATAAGGGACACAACCAATAGAAAGGTCCCTTTGAAATACTACTAAGTAGGTTAAAGTTATAGGGATAGAGATGAAACCAAGACATAGTTTGGGACCTTTTATATCAATTCATATTTTACCAATTTTCTCCTTGTTCCCTTTTGTATGTTGATCCATGACTTGTAGGTATCCCTATTTACTACTTTGTATGACTATAGATATAGTATATTACCTCTTTATAGATTTCTAAGTTTATATCATTAATATTTTTATTATTTTCCTAAACCATGTATATTTATTATTCCCTTTGGTTGTTTCTCAGGTTGTATTTGATACTTTGATATTCATTATTTACTAAGGGAATAGTTTCCCAATTTGTTTCTAAGGCACATACCACTAGTGGGTAGCCTCTTGTGTATCAGGAGGAATGCATGAGGTTATGTACCACCTATTTCTAGACTGATTTATTTAGGTTGGATAAGTTAAAAAATGATAAAATATTTTTCTTATAAATAAATATTTTTTGATTAGTAGAATGAAGATAGGATGGATGGGAATCATGTAGGGGAGCTAAGACAGTGGGTTACTGATAAAAAACTATTTTATTGAATATTTTATTGATAATAAATGATATAATTTCCTCACATTGTGTTAAATATGTTCAATTAGAAAGTATTTGTGATTAGATCATTCATTTGAATATTTGATGAAAATTCCAGTTTTTCCCTTTCAAAATCACTGTAGTATTTCAATCATAAATATTTTTATTGGAATTATTTGAACTTAATATTTTGTAACTATGTTTCTTACTTCATGGGATACAACTTTCATTCAGGACACTAGATCAAAAGAAGTCATTGAATGGAGTAATTGGGCCATTAAGTCAAAGGTGGGCTGGACACGCCAGAATATATAAGCTTCTGTATTTCAGAAAGAACTCCTTCATCTGGGCCTTGATTAATCCCATACTTTTAGAGGAGATATTGGACCCATATTCTCACATATTATAATTCTGTAAGGCCCACCAATTCAAGAGTTTTGGTGGTCAAATGGGCGGTGAAAGTTGGAATAAAATATTTGGACGTATTTCCACATTCACACTCGAAACCACTTGTAACTTCTCCTCCCCTCCCCTATATAAATTGGAGTTTTTCTCATATGGAGGGGTAGAGAAGTTCATTAGGAAGTTTAGGGCAGAGGAGTAGAGGTTCCACTCTAATTCTCCAAGCAATTAAATAAGGGTAGCTCTTGAAGAAAGGATCCCTTCATCGAAGCCCTATTCTTCTTCCTCATGTTGTAATGTTTGTGTTTTCTTAATAAACTTCTTTGTTCTTCTTTTATTTATTATCTTCTATTCTGTTTTATTTAAATTTCATATTCTCTTAATCTTCCTATTTGGGCTGGAATTATTGAGTAGAAGCGTTATTGGGTTATACCAATTATAAACCTTTGCAAATGCAATTCGCTTCTACGATGATTACGCCACCCATGGAAGAGTAGTTCTTTTTAGTAATCGATCGACCTATATCCTTATTCATTCAATTATTTTGAATCAATGAGCTACTATAATTCACTTAATATGATCCATGAATTGTGTTTTAAATTGTAAGAAACTACGCAAGCAATTGAACAATTAACACAAAAACACGTGAGGTCGGGATTTTGTGTAAATTGTGAGAGCGCGATCTTAATCGGTAATACAAGACCATACAGGATAAATTTGAAGAGTTAAAATATAATACCTAAAAAAATTCATCCTCATTTATATAATGGATATGTGAATTAATTTACCACTAACCATAAGTTATCCTTATAACATCAATCAAAGCAGGGTGTTGCCATTGCATGTTCTGAAGTTAGCCTAAGGTTAAATTCACTTCATCTTTGTGGTAAGGTTAATTCTCATAGGGTTCGGGGGTTAAAAAATTAAGGGAAAATAATTAAGTGAATATTAATTTAAATGATAATTGTTAATACATTATTGAATATGTAGAGTTATATCGATTACATCTTTTAAGTATTGTCTAAAAAGAACATCTTTTTGTTGTGTCATTTTAATTGAACTTCATTTCAAAACTAAAAAAAATACAATATTCTTCCAGAAAACTTCTTCTAGATTCATAAAATATAACCAAACCCCATACATTCAAATAGTGTTTTTATTCTCTTTTATTTCATTTTTAGAATACCTTTAAAAAGTTGTTTTAAATCTACTTCCTCCTTTGAGAGATGACCTTGGTCAGCCACTCTATTGCACCTAAGTACCCCAAAATCACATTAATCATTTGAGGGCACCCACGATAGTGCTCTTTAAAATTGGCGCCATTGATGGGGAGGCAAGTAATTTAATCAACCATTTAAGGGTATTTATTTTATTTTTCATTTTATTATCTTCTTCACCTCTCTCTTTCAACTTTCCCCTTTCTCAAGTTTTCATTTTTTCCATCCTCTTCTTTTCTTTTTCGACCATGAACTCAACTTCTCATTTTTATTTTACTATGGTACACTCAATTTATATTCATTTTTATTTGATTTATGACATGAACTAATCCCAAATATCTCTTAGATATTGACCCTAAGATTGAACGTAGCCTTAGGGATCGAATCATACATTCTCAGTCTACAGGAGGTTTCAATATTCAACCAGTTGGTGAATTCCTCCCTTCTGGAAACATTGAAATTGGAATCAATTCAAAGTCAAACATAAAAGAGGAACCAATGGATGGAAATAATGGAAATTAACTTAATAGAAATATTTGAGAATTGGCTGCTCCTGATATTAACTATCAACCAAATTGTATTGCATACCCGAATCTCGAATCAGAATTTGAGTTAAAATCTGGGTTGATTCACCTTCTTCCAAAATTTCATGGATTGTCTGGTGAGGATCCAAACAAACAGCTTAAAGAATTTAATGTGGTTTGCTCAACCCTTAAACCAAGAAATGTTTCTGAAGATAAAATCAAATTAAGATCATTCCCATTATCACTTGATGAAGCTGCGAAAGATTGGATGTATTATTTAAAACCCGAGTATGTAACTTATTGGAATGATATAAATGTATTTTATTGTAGAGATTTTTTCCAGCATCGAGGACCACTTCCATTCAAAAGGAGATCTCTGGGATCAAGCAAGTACAAGGGGAGTCAATTTATGAGTATTGGGAGAGATTCAAGAAGTTTTGTGCAAGCTGTCCACATCACCAAATCAGTGAGAAACTCCTCATTCAGTACTTCTATGAAGGACTCACACCTATGGAGAGGAGCATGGTGGATGCCACAATAGAAGGGGCATTGGTGGACAAGACACCAGTAACCACACGTGCATTGATCGACAAGATGGCACAAAACTCTCAACAATTTGGCGATCGAGGGACACCACATGTCAGGGGAGTACATCAGGTAAGTCCTTCTTCTCTTGAAAGTCATTTTATTGATACCCAGTTAGAAGAATTGATCACTATGGTGAGGTAGATTTCATTGGCTCAAAAGACATCACAAACCCCTCCTTCAAGGCCATGTGGCATTTTCACTGAGACAAGCCACCCAACTGACTATTGCCCACAACTACAAGAGACAGAGGATTGCACATCAGTATTCCCAGGGAGACAATTTCAGCAGCAACAACAACCATATCCCCAAAAGAAGTTTGATTAGTTTTTTCCAACATACAACCAAGGGTGGAAAGATCAACCGGACATGAGGTATGGATCTGGACAACAACAAAGGCCACCCTTTCAACAAAACTCAAAGCATCCTCCACCTTACCAGCAGGGTTTCCAACAACCACAAAGGAGATTTGAAGCCCAAGCATCAATAAGCCAACAAAAAGGGAACCCCCACCAAAGGTAGATTATAATACTAATGATCTTTTGAAGAAAATTGTTCTTAATCAATAGAACGAGCTGAAGAGTCAAAGTTCGGAGCTGAGGGAGTTGAAGACGCAAATGAGACAGATTGCCACCACCCTCCATGAACTTGTAAGTAAGAATTCTAGAAATCAACCTTCCCAACCCACTCCAAATCCAAATGGGAATGTTAGTTCCATCACATTGATAAGTGGAAAGAAAATGAACGATACATCTATCCCTACCATTACACTAGGATTCACCTCTACTCTAGAGAAGCCGCATTCCATACCAACTGATGAGAAATCCAAGGAGAAAGATAAAGGTAAGAAAAAGATTGATGATGTTCCTCCTAAACCCCTTCCTTGTCAAAATAGGGTTGTTCAAACCAAGAAGATGGCTGAAGAAGCAATGAAAAAGGAGGTTTTGGACACATTCAAGCATGTGGAGATCAACTTTCCTCTACTTGAAGCCATTAAGAAAATCCCAAGGTATGCCAAATTCTTAAAAGAACTCTGTACCAATCGAAGAGGTCTCAAGGGAAATGAGAGTATCAACCTTGGAAGGAATGTCTCAGCACTCATTACACCAACTATAGTAATGCCAAACAAGTGGAAGGTTCCTGGGACATTCACCATCCCATGTACCATAGGGTAGTTTCACTTCTCTGATGCTCTTTGTGATTTAGGAGCTTCAATAAATGTGACGCCTCACTCTGTATTCTCTTGTTTACAGTTTGGTGAGTTGAAGCCGACGAGAGTAGTGGTGCAATTAGAGAATAGAGCTATGGAATATCCAGCGGGAGTCCTTGAGGATGTACTTTTCTAGGTAAGAGACATGATATTTCCAGCAGATTTCTATGTGCTTAACATGGAGGATGATCATGTAAGTTGTTAGGCTCCAATAATATTAGGTAGACCCTTCCTCAAAACTGAAAAAACTATCATAAATGTCAATGAGGGTACACTTTCCACGGAGTTTGGAGATGAAGTTGTGATATTTAATGTTATGGATTCCATGAAGTACCCCTCAGAGGACCATTCTTCTTTTGTTATCTCCCATTTTGAATCACCAAATAAGAACTCCATGGAATTTGATTGTCCTATGCTTAGGGAGATTATGAGTATTGGTTCGAGTTTGATGTCTAAGAGCACTTCCACACATGTTTCTGATACACAATACTCTCTTGGATTTGATTTTTATGTGGATTCATATTCTGATTTTGATCATGTTCACTCTGATTATGACATGATTGTTGAGTATGCTGATGGATTTGATGCTTTATTTGCTGATTTTGATGATGTCTATTCTGATACTGATTCTCTTTGTGCACATATTTTAGTTCCCTCAATGTCTCCATCCATACTACACCCTCCTTCATTAGAAATCAAGCCATTGCCACCAAATCTGAAATACTCATACTTTTTGAGTGGTGAGAGATTACCTATTATCATTGCTAACAATCTCCCTTTTGAACATGAAGAAAATCTTTTGAATATTTTGAGGGAGAACATTAGGGCGATTGGGTGGACCTTGGATGACATATCTGGTATTAGCACATCCATTTTCATGCATAGGATTCTTGTAGAAGATGGGGCTAAACCGGTGAGGCAACTACAAAGGAGACTCAATCCAACACTTTTGGAGGTTGTTAAAAAAGAAGTTGAAAAATTGCTCGAGGAAGGTATAATCTATCCCATTTCATATTATCAATGGGTAAGTCCAATTTGAGTTGTTCCTAAGAAAAGTGGTGTTACTGTTATTAAAAATGAGAAAGATGAGTTAGTTCCAATGAGGGTACAAAATAGTTGGAGTGTGTGTATTGATTATAGTAAACTAAATCATTGCACTCACAAAGACCATTTCCCCCTCCCATTTATTAATCATATGCTCGAGAGACTATCTGGGAAAACACACTATTGTTTCTTGGATAGATTCTCTGGATATTTTCAGTTTACTATAGCTCCGGTGGATCGGGAGAATACTACATTCACCTATCCCTTTGGCACATTTGCCTACCATAGGATGCCATTTGGACTTTGCAATGCCCCAGGTACCTTCCAGAGATGCATGGTGAGTATTTTTCTGATTTTATTGAGACCTACATGGAGGTATTTATGGATGATTTTACAGTGTATGAGTCTTCATTTGATGAATGTCTAATTAGTTTTGGAAAGGTGTTGAATCGTTGTATTGAGAAGAATCTGGTCCTGAACTTTGAAAAGTGTAATTTCATGGTAGATCGTGGCATTGTCTTAGGGAATGTAGTGTCAAACCATGGGATAGAGGTTGATAGATCTAAGATAGAAATTATTTCATCCTTACCATATCCTTCATGTGTGCGTGATTTTAGATCTTTCCTAGGGCATGCAGGATTTTATCGGCGCTTCATCAAAGATTTTACAAAGATTTCTCATCCTATGTAAAGATTAATTCAAAGGGATTCTGATTTTGTGTTTAGTGTTTTTTGCAGGAATTCATTTGATGAGATAAAAAAATGTCTGACCACTCCACCTATCATACAATCACCATGGTGGGACATTCCTTTTGAGCTTATGTGTGACGCCTCCAACTTCACAGTTGGAGCTGTCTTATCTTAGAGGGTGGATGGACGTTCACATGTGATCACCTATGCATCGAGGACACTGGATTCAGCCCAATCAAATTACACAAACATGAAAAAGGAGTTTCTTACTATCATATTTGATTTAGATAAATTCTGTTCATATTTATTGGGCTCTAAAGTAGTTGTTTTTTCTGACCATGCAGCTTTGAGGTACCTCTTGAAGAAGCCAGATGCAAAGCCATGAATTATCCGTTGGATACTCCTTCTTCAAGAGTTTGACCTTGAGATAAAGGACCATAAGGGGTCTGAGAATTTGGTGGTAGACCACATGAGTAGGCTTACTCACATAATAGAGGATTACACCTTGGACCATGTACCACTTCGGGACACTTTTCTTGATGAGCATCTTTATTCCACCTCAGGTATGCATCCTTGGTATGCTGGTTTAGTGAACTACCTTGTTTCCTCTGAAATCCCTGAAAATTTAAAGAAACATCAAGTCCAAAAATTAAAGAGTGAGTCAAGATTTTATGTTTGGGATGATCCATACCTATTAAGCATGTGTAGTGACCATGTTATTAGGTGGTGTGTTCTTGATCATGAGTTTGAGTCTGTTTTTCAATTCTGTCATACACTTGATTGTGGTGGAAACTTTGGACCCCAAAGGACATCTTGGAAAATTTTGGACTCTTGATTATATTGGCCAATCATATTTTCTGATTCCCATGTGTATTGTAAGTCATTCTCTCATTGCGAACACACTGGGAACATTTCTAAGTGACATGAGATTCCCTAACAACCAATATTATTCTGTGAGATTTTTGATGTATGGGGCATTGATTTTATGGGTCCTTTTCATAGTTCATTTGGATTTTTATATATTTTAGTTGTTGTTGATTATGTGAGTAAATGGGTGGAGGCCAACGCCACCGGGATTGACGATTCTCATGTTGTAGTGGACTTTGTCAAAGCACAGATTTTTTTGCAGGTTTGGAGTACCAAAGGCCATCATCAATGACCAAGGGACATACTTCTGCAATCAGAATTTTTCTTCCCTCCTTCAGAAGTATAGGGTGACACAAAAAACATCAACACCATACCACCCTCAAACAAATGGCCAGGCTGAGGTTTCAAATCGTGAGTTGAAACAAATCTTGGAGAAAACCGTGCAACCAAATAGGAAGGATTGGAGCAAGCACTTGGATAATGCATTGTGGTCTTATAGGACAGGATACAAGACACCCATTGGTATGTCCCCATTTCAGATTGTTTTTGGGAAAACATGTCATCTCCCTGTGGAAGTTGAGCATTGGGCTTATTGAGCTATAAAGCAGTGTAACGTGGATTTGGCCCAAGCTGGAATCCAAAGGAAGCTGCAAATTCAAGAGCTTGAGGAGATTCGATTGTCTTCATATGATAACTCAAGAATCTATAAAGAAAAATCAAAATTAGCTCATGATAGAATGATCCAACAAAGGGAGTTTCATGTTGGAGAGAAAGTCATTTTCTATAGCTCACGACTGAAGCTGATGTCTGGTAAGTTGCATTCCAGATGGTTAGGTCCTTATATTTTATCTTATGTTTTTCTTTATGGTAGAGTGGAGATCACACAAGAGGAAACTAGAAGGAGTTTTACAGTCAATGTGCAACGTTTGAAGAGATACAATGAGGGACTTCCTACTAATATAGTGGATTTTATCACACTGCATGACCCAATCATCACTTGAGGAAATCAGGCTGTTCCCAACCGTTTCACTTTTATATTATTTGTCCTATTTAAATATTCTGTATTTCATGTGCATATATCATCTCATGGGTTCACATTGAGGACAATGAAATATTTTAAGTGTGGGGGAGGGAACCTTTTAGTTTAGTAATTTCAATTGTTTTCCTGTTAAAAAAAATAAATTTTTTTTGTGTTCTCTTCAAATTTTGTGTGTTTATTTTTCAATTTTATTTGTGTTTTTGAAAATTTGGAGCTGAAATGATTCTCATCACAATTTTGAAATGCATATCAATGAGTGAAACAATTTATCCCATGAAACTGAGCTTAAATGAATGATGAAATGACTTTGTTTCAAGTTCAAATAAATATCAATTTCATGAAAAGTACACTGAATTTTGAATCCCATGCCACATCTCACTGTCTTTATATTTGGAATCACTTTCCTGTGAGGCTTCTGAACCATTATTTTCATATTCTTTACATTCACCTCACTTCTTGAGAGAACCAAAACTTTCTTTATTTAACGAGAAATTGATTTATTTATGTCAAAACATGAGGGTTTGAGGTACTTATGTTTAAATGATTGAGGCATTTGTTTGGTATTAAATCCCCTACTTCAAAGAATCCTTTTTTATAATGTTCTAACTTGAACATTTAATCCCTTTAGCCCTTAGAATCCATGCAGATCCTATTAGGTTAGCCACATTATTAGCCAATTTTCCTTATCTAACCAACTCTTGAAGTGAAATTGCATAATCTAGTTGAGCATAAGTGTGGGGGAAGCTATCTTGTGTTGTTCTACCACATTCTGTGATACTTTGGGTGGAAAATTAAATTTTAAAGAGATGTGTTTGCTGCTGAAGAAAATCATTATATTGAAAGTTGTGCCTTTTCTAGAGCTTTCAGGACAAGTGAAGTTGTGCCTTTTCTAGAGCTTCTAATTGAGGTAGAAAGCTGTGCCTATCTGGAGCTTTCAAGAAAATCATGTTTGAGTAGATTGACATTTTTGTTGCTAAATTGATGAATGGTGAAAACCATCCATGAATTTTTATGATGTGGAGCTGAATTGATACTATGGGGATTAATGAGGAGACCATATTTAAGTGAAAATTAGATTGATGCAATTTTGCTTCAAAAAGAGTAAAGCCCTCCTTATTCAGCCTCAGAATTTTTCACATCTAAATCCTACCAACCGAAAGCCACATAAGAACCCTAACAAGTCCTCATGATAAACATATGTACTTGAATCACATCTGGTGGCGACGTAGGAATTTATCAAGCCTATTGTGACCCTTGTATGAGTTTTGATGAGAAAGACTTTGCAAAAAAAAATTGATATTTGTGTGATAAAAGAAAATTAAAGCGACCTAAGTGTTTTGTGCATGGGAGGAGAAATAAAGTTGAAATATATTGAATGATATAAATGATGAACTTTAAATAATGGTTTTTTATGAGGAATGATATATTTTTTTTCTTAGTGTGTAATTATTTGATATCAAGGATATGTGTTTTAAAATTGGTTTTGATTTGATATTGATGTTTACTTGATATGAGGTTTTGCCTAGGAGTGAAAAAGGGTAAGTGTGGGGGATTTGATAAAACACTATTTTATTGAATAATTTATTGATAATAAATGATATAATTTCCACACATTTTGTTAAATATGTTCAGTTAGAAATTATTTGTGATTAGATCATTCATTTGAATATTTGATGAAAATTCCAGTTTTACCCTTTTAAAATCACTGTAGTATTTCAATCATAAATATTTTTAGTAGAATTATTTGAACATAATATTTTGTAAATAAGTTCCTTACTTCATGGGATACAACTTTTATTTAGGACACTAGATCAAAAGAATGCATTTGGATGGAGTAATTGGGCCATAAAGTTAAAGGTGGGCTGGACACGCCAGAATAGAAAAGCTTCTGTATTTTATCCATAACTCCTTCATCTGTGTCTGGATTAAGCCCAAATATTTATAGGAGATAGAGGAACCATGTCCGCACATATTATACTTTTGGAAGGCCGGCCAATTCACGCGTTTTAGTGGTCAAATGGGCGGTGAAATGTGGAATAAAATATTTGGACGAATTTCCACATTCACACTTGAAACCACTTGTAATCTCTCCTCCCCTCCCCTCAATAAATTAGATTTTTTCTCATTTTGAGGAATTGGTACGTGAATTAGGAAGTTTAGGTCAGAGGAGAAGAGGTTTCATTCCAATTATCTAAGAAATTAAATAAGGGTAGCTCTTGAAGCAAGGATCCCTTCCTCGAAGCACTATTCTTCTTCCTCATGTTGTAATGTTTGTGTTTTCTTAATAAACTTATTTGTTCTTCTTTTATTTCTTCTCTTTTATTCTGTTTTATTTAAATTTAATCTTCTCTTAATCTTCTTCTTTGGGATGGAATTATTGTGTAGAAGCGTTATTGGATTATACCCATTATAAACCTTTGCAAATGCAATTCGCTTCTACGATAATTACGCCACCCATGGAAGAGTAGTTCTTTTTAGTAATCGATCGAACTCTATCCTTATTAATTCATTTCTTTTGAATCAATGAGATACTGTAATTCACTTAATATGATCCATGAATCGTGTTTTTAAATTGTAAGAAACTAAGCAAGCAATTGAACAATTAACACAAAAACACGCGAGGTCGGGATTTTGTGTAAATTGTGAGAGCGCGATCTTAATCGATAATACAAGACCATACAGGATAAATTTGTAGAGTTAAAATATAATCCCTAAACAAAATTCATCCTCATTTACAGAATGGATATGTGACTTAATTTACCACTGACCATAATCTGTCCTTAGAACATCAATCAAAGCAGGGTGTTGCGATTGCATGTTCTGAAGTTAGACTTAGGTTAAATTCACTTCATCTTTGTGGTAAGGTTAATTCTAACAGGGTTAGGGGGTTAACAAATTAAGGGATCATAATTAAGTGAATATTAATTTAAATGATAATGATTAATAAATGATTGAAGAGGTAGAGTTAGGTCAATTACATCTTTTAAATATTGTCTAAAAAACATCTTTTTGTTGTTTTATTTTAATCGAACTTAATTTCAAAACTAAAAACAAAAAAAATACAATCTTCTTCCAGAAAACTTCTTCTAGATTCATAAACTATAACCAACCCCCATCCTTTCAAATATTGTTTTTATTCTCTTTTATTTTATTTTTAGAATTTCTTGAAAAATTTGTTTTAAATCTACTTCCTCCTTTGAGAGACGACCTTGGTCAGCCACTCTGCTGCACCTAAGTACCCCAAAATCACATTAATCATTTGAGGGCACCCACGACAGTGCTCTTTAAAATTGGCACCATTTCCGGGGAGGCAAGTAATTTATTTAACCATTTAGAGGTATTTCTTTTATTTTTCATTTTATTATTTTCTTCACCACTCTCTTTCATCTTCCCCCTTTCTCAAGTTTTCATTTTCTTCATCCTCTTCTTTTCTTTTTGGACCATCAACTCAACTTCTCATTTTTATTTTACTATGGTCCACTCACTTTCTTTTAATTTTTATTTAATTTATGACACGAACTAATCCTGAATATCTCTTAGATCTTGACCCTGAGATTGAGCGTAGCCATAGGGATCGAATCAGACATTCTCAGTCTACGAGAAGTTTCAATATTCAACTAGTTGGTGAATTCCTCTCTTCTAGAAACATTGAAACTAGAAGAAATTCAAATTCAAACATAAAAGAGGAACCAATGGCTGGAAATAATGGAAATAAACTTAATAGAACCATTCTATAATTGCCTGCACCTGATATTAACTATCAACCAAATTGTATTGCATACCCGAATCTCGAATCAGAATTTGAGTTAAAATCTGGGTTAATTTACCTTCTTCCAAAATTTCATGGATTGTTTGGTGAGGATCCAAACAAACACCTTAAAGAATTTAATGTGGTTTTCTCAACCCTTAAACCAAGAAATGTTTCTGAAGATCAAATCAAATTAAGGGCATTCCCATTCTCACTTGATGGAGCTGTGAAATATTGGATGTATTATTTAGAACCCGAGGATGTAACTTGTTAGAACGATTTAAAACCTCTTTTCTTGCAGAGATTTTCTCCAGCATCGAGGATCACTTCCCTTCGTAAAGAGATCTCTAGGATCAAGCAAGCACAAGGAGAGTCAATGTATGATTATTGGGAGAGATTCAAGAAGTTGTGTGCAAGCTGTCCACATCACCAAATTAGTGAGAAACTCCTCATTCAGTACTTCTATGAAGGACTCACACCTATGGAGAGGAGGATGGTGGATGCCGCAGCAAGAGGGGCATTGGTGGACAAGACACCAGTTGTAATGACCCGAAATTTTGAATAAATCTTGTTTCCTAATTTTTTGTGTTATTTTATTTTATACTCAACAAAACTTTTTCATTTGGTAACATGAGTATAATTAAAATGAGACTGTTTGGTTTTGACTATTATATGACCATTAGTCAGTATGACCTTTGGAAACTAAATGTTGCAATCATTGACTCTAAATACAAGTGATATTGGTTAATTAATATAGAAAGAAGATTCGAGGGCCTCACCCAGTAGTCTTGGACCAATCGAAGCCCATCTAACAGAACTTGGGAAGGAGGTAGCACCACTGGGCTTTGCTCTGGACCAAACCCAAGCCAAACTTCATCGTGTGAAGCTAGAACGGAATCACCTTCGCGAGAAGTTAAAACTGATAGAAATTACTACTCATGCAATGTTGGCCGAGCCGCCCCAAGATTCTCTCACCTTAGCACACCTTACACTTAGGTCCTGTGCTGGTGTGATAAGGAGCTATGTAAGGAGACCGTAACTGCCTTGTGTAATCCTTTGTTTTAAATAAAAATTTTGATTTCTTCTTATGATGAGGTTTATGAATTTTCAAATGTCCGGATAAATATAGTATGCATATTTTTGGTGAATTTTAGAGAAATGATATTTTAAAAAATGTTTATGTAAACCTTAAATAATTAAAAGTGTGTAATGATTTTCAAAAAATGGTCTTCTACAATTATGTTCAGTACGAAATTTAGAGTCTAAAAAGATCAACTTAATTTTTGATGAATAGTAAATTATGAATAGTGATTTTATGCTTAGGATTAGTAATGTGACCAAATGGATTAGTAAAATCATTTAAAGAAAGTATTAATATAATCTAGGCACCTTGATTTAGTAATGTGATTCAATAAAATGGTTAAATAATGGTTTGATAAATTATTATTCAAGTATTAGTTTTTTCAGGTGAATAGTGTTTTTAATTAAAAATTAAATGAAAAATATTTATAAAATTATTTTTATAAAATGGAATTTATTTTTGGACTCAGAGCATCGATATTATGTTAAGGTAATTTTTGGGGATTTTTCTGAGAAAGCTGAATTTTCAGTGAATAGTAAAAATACAGTTTTAGGATTTCGGTATGTTTAATGACATCATGACTGCATCATGATGATTTCATGAGATATTTTAAGGGATGGTCGACTAAAGGGGGATGAATTATTGTATGAGGTGTCCCAAGTGGCCAATACCATGGGCAAATACCATCGGCAAACCCATGGTTTTTCCAAAACCACCAATGAGGTGTCCCTTGGCCATTAATGCCTTGTCCCCTCACTTTCCCAATAAATACCAAGCCCCCTATCATCCATTAGACTCCCAACTCTCCCCTAACGAAGCTCTGGTCTCATTACCTCCCAAGGAGTCCACCCAAGGTGCCCCGAAGCCCTCAAGGTCCCAACCTGTGTGTTTTAAGAGTTACGTTTTAAGGTAAGGGATCCGACCTCTCTCTTTCTTTTCAAGTAATCTTATTTATGTCATTTCTTTTATGATCCATGTTATTATGTTGGAGGATGTTATTTTTTATTCATCTTACTGATCTTTTCATGTTCTTATGATGAAAGACCCACTCTTTCTCTCATCAATTCGTTTTAAGAATGTTTAAGTTGCGCCGTTAGTTTGCCGAATTTTTAAGGGATTCTTTCACACTTATCATTTTTCAAAGTTCTATATTAATGTAAAGTATTTCAAGTTCCTTTTTATTATGTTGGGGTATGATCAATATATCTATCATACTGATATTTCATGTTCATATGATGAGAGACCCTATTTTTATCTCGTTAATTCATTTTTGTTGCAGTTTAAGTGGCGCCGTTAGGCTGCCAAATTTTTAAGGTATTCTTTCACCCTTCTCATTTATCAAAGTTATACTTTCATGTCAAGTCTTTCATGTTCCGTTTTATTATGTTGGGGTATGATATATATATCTATCATACTGATCTTTTATGTTCATATTATGAGAGACACTATTTTTATCTCATCAATTCATTTTTGTTGAAGTATAAGTGGCGCCGTTAGGCTGCCGAATTTTTAAGGGATTCTTTCACCTTTCTCATTTTTCAAAAGTTCTACTTTCATGTCAAGTCTTTCAAGTTACTTTTTATTATGTTGGGGTATTATATCTATATATATCATACTAATAATTTATGTTTATATTATTAGAGACCCTATTTGATCTCGTCAATCCATTTTGGAAGTTTTAAGTGACGCCGTTAGGCTGTCGAATTTTCATAAGAGAAATCTATTTTTTGTATTCCTTCGATGTTTTTCATTTCAAATGGTATGTCCATAAAATTTCATTAACATGTTCATATATACTTCATATTCTATCCCGATACTTATTTATGGGTCATTTATTAATGTTTGACCCATGTCCCCTCTCTTTTCAATGTTTTATAAAAGCCCAAAACATAGCCGTTATGCTGCAGAATTTCCGTCTCAAAATGTCTCTCTCTTTTTCTAAAGTTATTTTATTTTATTAAGTGAATACTCAAATCTATCCCTTATATAGGGGTATTCACATATATACCAATTTGTTCAATTTTAAATTCTGGGATTTATATACATGAGACCCGATTTCCCTTTCCGTGGGTTTAAAGTGACATAATGATCATGTCTTTAAAGCATTTTTAAAAAATTATGATTATGAAATGAAACCCATTCCTTTTATGCTATATGGGTTGTTTATGAAATGATTTATGATGATATATGTGGCTCATATGATAATAAAGACATTTCAAGGGTGCGACTTGATAGCTCTCCAATTCATTGGGTAAAGAATTAATCTCTAGAGATGACTATTTTTTACGATGCCTTGGTGAATAACCTTGGTAATTTTTAATGATACCTTGGGGATGGACCTTGGTGAAATAGAAATGATTGTCAATATTAGATGTTGTAGCCACATATTGATGTTATCAAATACATTATTTTTATTATTATATGCCTCATGATTTCTTTCTCATGCGTTAAAGTTATTTTTCATGACATTGTTCATGTATCTCAAGTTCACATGTTAAATGTTTCCCCTGGTTTCCCTTACTGGGCATTCTAGTCACCCTTTCTTTTGATGTATGTACATAGGTTATGAGATGCAGTAATGAACCTATGATTAACATAAGGAGAATCCTTTCAATTGTTTAAGAAGAATGTTTTATGTTTTCATGTTTTAAGTTCCTGGTTTCCAAGACACTAAACCTTTAAGATCCTCGGTTTTGTAAAATTTAATGAAAGTTTATGTGATAAAAATGCGGGATGATATAGTTTGTATCAAAGGATGGTTTAACTATTTGTGTAAATTATGATATGAAAAAATTAGGAAGAACCCTATAGAAAAATTTAAATATAGGAAATCTTTCTGGTATTTTGGTGAGTATTGAGTAAGGGGTTGCCAAGAAAATACATCCTTGTCTGGATACGAGCAGGTAGAGGTGGCACCGATACAGATGTACATAGGGCTAAAATCCGAAAACACCGCTTTGAGCTAGACTCGAACGGGAACTGGTACAAGATAGCAGGCCTTGCTGCAATCTTGGTTATGACACTCTCTGAGGATATTCTTTGGTAAATTGATAAGTTTAGTATGAAACATTATTAAAGGAACAAATATAAAATAAAATAGAGATTCACATAAGAATATATGATCATGGATAACCTAGATTGGAACCTTGGGGGTCAAGTTAGGGTATACTTTCTTTCTACAAGTTTATCCTTCTATGCTTAAAGTTTCCTTTTCATGATTATTGGCTAAGTATTTAATCCCCCTAATTATATATTCTTTTCTTAGTTAATGGCGGGAAATGGAAGAGCATGTCCCAACAACCAATGTGATAGGAAATGTGTCAATTGCCCTATTAATGTGACAGAGATGATGAAATTTCAAGTTGAACATATTATGATTATTCCAAACCAGCTATCAAAATCACAATTAATAATTGGTACCTAGTTTAATGTCCAATTTCATCAAGGAAGAAGAAGACGAAGTCTCATGGATGTTCATCTAATAAAGTTGGTAAGGGGATGAAGACCCAACTTACTTTATGCAAAAAGTGTGGAATGTGGAACCCAGGAGAATGTCACAAAGGAACCAGGAGATGTTTTAATTGTGGGGTGATAGGGCATAAAGTAGCTTATTGCTTTAAAAAATGGATAATGTGATGAATGGAGATAAGGTTCAATCTAATGTACCTTATACATTTCGATGTCGTAAATGTGGAGAAGTTAGACATTATCCAAGGCAATTCCCTCTTGGAATGTGTGAGAAGCATGATGAGAATCAACAATCTTCAAGGACAAGGGAACAATGCAAGTCCTATGCTGATATGGATCTTGATGACTAAGGTACATGTGACTTCTTCGCAATAATTTTCTATGTCATGCTGTATTTTAGTTCGTGATCTATGAGCATATATTTTATGTTTTCTAAGATCATCAAGTCACTACCTAAGACGATTTTATATCATTAAGGAAAAAATCTATTGTTATGTACCACATGTTGATGTAGTGAAGTTGTTCTTCTTAAAAAAAGGGTGATTATGGGATTAAAAGATGATTATTATTTTGGAAGACATTCACTATTCTGGGACCCCTATTTGATCGAGGTAAATAGATTACTACGGTATTTTCTTTGAGGATTAAAGGTTGACTTATATTTTAAAGAATCGATGAATTTAAGGTGGACTTAGAGTAATTTAGGTTACTTATGGAAATTATTAACCTATCTTGGGGAAAATATGTTTAGGTTAGCTACTTTTGTTATAAGATGTTAGGAGTGGTTGATGTTGTTTGGAGATGAATGATGCAGTTTATTTTGGAAGACTATGTTAGAAAATCCTTCTTGTATTTGGGTTTAAATCTTAGTTTGGTTTATTTTGAGGAATTTTAAGGACAGTTATTTATGGAATGGTCTATGATGAACTTTGGGTAGTACCATGGAACTTTGGAGATTTAAATGTAGTTTTCCTTCATATGGGATTCTTTATTTTTGGAGAGTTGTTTTATCTTACCCTTTCTGTTTTTGGGATAATGTTTAAAGATAGAAGAAACTGATAGTTAATATTTTGTGGATTACATGACTCTCAAGAAGATGATTCTTATGCTTTGATGAGACCAAGTAGTTTTGAATGCTCATCGTTTGGAGAAAAGATTAGTTTTGGTAAAAACTTATTAAAGGATGAAACTATACTTGAAGGTAGGTATATTTCCTTATGTTTTTGTCCAATGTAGTAAATTAATTCTTCAAAATTATGAAAAGGGACGTAAAACAAAAACTTTGTTGGTTTACTTTTCCTACTAGGTAATCAAAGACCGTTTACACACATCATAAGTTTGTGATTTTCTTGTGGTTAACTTTCTCCTAATCATGTTTTCTATCACTCTCCCTCAGAACTTGACCCCTTTTTTTCTTCCATATCCATGTTTTCCTATATGGAATCCTAATATGGGTTAACTCAGGTGACCTTTGTACTTCCCTTTCTTTCTTTTAAAGTAATAGTTTTACTGACTCCTTTTTCGATGTGGGACTTTCAATGAAATTTCCAAACCCAATTTTTAAAAATTGCGAGGATGCAATTTCTTAAGGGGTGGGGTGAATTTAATGACCCGAAATTTTGAAAAAATCTTGTTTCCTAATTTTGTGTGTTATTTTATTTTATACTCAACAAAACTTTTTCATTTGATAACATGATTATAATTAAAATGAGACTGTTGGGTTTTGACTATTATATGACCGTTAGTCTGAATGACCTTTGGAAACTAAATGTTGCGATCATTGTCTCTAAATACAAGTGATCTTAGTTAATTAATATAGAAATAAGATTCGATGGCCTCACCCAGTAGTCTTGGACCGATCGAAGCCCATCTAAAAGAACTTGGGTAGGAGGTAGCACCACTGGGCTTTGCTCTAGACCAAACCCAAGCTGAACTTCTTCGTGTGAAGCTAGAACAGAATTGCCTTCGCGAGAAGTTCAAACTGGTAGAAATTACTACTCGTGCAATGTTGGCCGAGCTGCCCCAAGATTCTCTCACCTTAGCACACCTTACACTTAGGTCCTATGCTGGTGTGATAAGGGGCTATGTAAGGAGACTATAACTACCTTGTGTAATCCGTTGTTTTAAATAAAAATTTTGATTTCTTCTTATGATGAAGTTTATGAATTTTCAAATGTCTGAATAAATATAGTATGAATATTTTTGGTGATTTTTAGAGAAAGGATATTTAAAAAAATGTTTATGTAAACCTTAAATAAATAAAAATGAGTAATGATTTTCAAAAAATGGTCTTCTACAATTATGTTCAGTACAAAATTTAGAGTCTAAAAAGATCAACTTAATTTTTGATGAATAGTAAATTATGAATAGTGATTTTATGCTTAGGATTAGTAATGTGAACAAATGGATTTGTAATCTCACTTAAATAAAGTATTAATATAATCTAGGCACCATGATTTAGTAATGTGATTCAATACAATGGTTAAATAACGGTTTCATAAATTATTATTCAAGTATTAGTTTTTTCAGGTGAATAGTGTTTTAGTTAAAAATTAAATTAAAAATATTTAGAAAAATATTTTTATAAAATGGACTTTATTTTTGAACTCAGAGCATTGATATTATGTTAAGGTAATTTTTGGGGATTTTTCTGAGAAAGTTGAATTTTCAGTGACTAGTAAAAATACAGTTTTAGGGTTTCGGTATGTTTAATGACATCATGACTGCATCATGATGATGTCATGAGTTATTTTAAGGGCTGGTTGACTAAAGGGGGACGAATTATTGAATGAGGTGTCCCAAGTGGCCGATACCATGGGCAAGCCCATGGTTTTTCAAAAACCACCAATGAGGTGTCCCTTGGCCATTAATGCCTTGTCCCCTCACTTTCCCTATAAATACCAAGCCATCCTCTCATCCATTCGACTACCAACTCTCCCCCAAAGAAGCTCTGGTCTCATTACCTTCCAAAGGGGTCCTGCCAAGGTGCCCCCAAGCCCTCAAGGTCCCAACCTTTTAGTTTTATGAGTTACATTTTAATGTAAGGGATCTGACCTCTCTCTTTCTTTTCAAGTAATCTCTTTTATGTCATTTATTTTATGCTCAATGTTCTTATGTTGGAGGATGTTCTTTTATATTCATATTACTGCCCTTTTCATGTTCTTATGACGAGAGACCCCCTCTTGCTCTCATCAATTCTTTTTAAGAATGTTTAAGTGGGGCCGTTAGGCTGCCGAATTTTTAAGGGATTCTTTCACCCTTCTCATTTTTCAAAGTTCTACTTTCATGTCAAGTATTTCAAGTTCCTTTTTATTATGTTGGGGTATGATATCTATATCTATCATACTGATATTTTATTTTCATATTATTATAGACCCTATTTTTATCTTGTCAATTCATTTTTGTTGAAGTTTAAGTGGTGCCGTTAGGCTCTCGAAATTTTAAGGGATTCTTTCACCCTTCTCATTTTTCAAAGTTCTACTTTCATGTTAAGTATTTAAAGTTACTTTTTATGATGTTGGGGTATGATCTCTATACCTATCATACTGATATTTTATTTTCATATGATGAGATACCCTATTTTTATCTCGTCAATTCATTTTTTTGAAGTTTAAGTGGCGCCGTTAGGTTGCCGAATTTTTATAAGAGAAATCTAATTTTTGTCTTCCTTCCATGTTTTTCATTTAAAATGGTATGTCCTTAAAATTTCATTACCATGTTTATATATCCTTCATATTCAGTCCCTCTACAGATTTATGGGTGATTTATGAATGTTTGACCAATGTAGCCTCTCGTTTCAATGTTTTCTAAAACCACGAAACATAGCCGTTATGCTGCAGAATCTCCGTCTCAAAATGTCTCTCTCTTTTTCTAAAGTTCTTTTATTTTATTAAGTGAATACTCAAAGCTCTCTCTTCTATAGGGGTATTCACATATAAACCAAGTTGTTCTATTTTAAATTCTGGGATTTACATACATGAGACCCGCTTTCCCTTTCTGTGGGTTTAATGTGACATAAAGATCATGTCTTTAAAGTAGTTTTAAAACGTTATGATTATGAAATGAAACCCATTTATTTTATGCTATATGGGTTGTTTATGACATGATTGATGATGATATATGTTGCTCACATGATAATAAATACATGTCAAGGGTGCGCCCTCATAGCGGTCCAATGCATTGGGTAAAGACTTAATCTATAGAGATAACTATTTTTAACGACGCCTTGGTGAATAACCTTGGTAATTTTTAATGACACCTTGTGAATGGACCTTGGTGAAATAGAAATTATTGTCAATATTAAATGTTGTAGCCACATATTCAAGTTATGAAATACGTTATTTTTATTATGATATGCCTCATGATTTCTTTCTCATGACTTAAAGTTCTTTTTCATGACATTGTTGATGTATCTCAAGTTCACATGTTAAATGTTTCCCCTTGTTTCCCTTACTGGGTCTTCTGCTCACCCTTTCTTTTGATGTATGTCCCCAGGTTATGAGATGCAGTAATGAACCTAGTATGAACATAAGTATAAGCCTTTCAAGTGTTTAAGAAGAATGTTTTATGTTTTCATGTTTTAAGTTCCTCGTTTCCAAGACACTAAACCTCAAAGATCCTCGATTTTGTAAAATGTAATGAAATTTTATGTGTTAAAAAGGTGGGATGCTATACTAGTAGCTTCATGTGCATTGATCGACAAGATGGCACAAGAATCCCAACAATTTGGCGATCGAGGTACACCACATGTTAGGGGAGTACATCAGTTAAGTCCTTCTTCTCTTGAAAGTCATTTGATTGATACCAAGTTGGAAGAATTGATCACTATGGTGAGGAAGATTGTATTGGCTCAAAAGATATCCCAACCCCCTCCTTCATGGCCATGTGGCATTTACACTGAGACAAGCCACCCAACTGACTATTGCCGACAACTACAAGAGACAGAGGATTGTGCAACATTATTCCCAGGGGGACTATTTCAGCAGAAACAACAACCATGTCCCCAAAAGAAGTTTGATTAATTTGCTCCAACATACAACCAAGGGTGGAAAGATCAACCGAACATGAGGTATGGCTCTGGACAACAACAAAGGCCACCCTTTCAACAAAACTTCCTACAGCCTCCGCCTTACCAGCAGGGTTTCCAACAACCCCAAAGGAGATTTGAAGCCCAAGCATCAACAAGCCAACAACAAGGGGATCCCCCACCAAAGGTAGATTATAATACTGATGATATGTTTGAAGCAAATTATTCTTAATCAACAGAATGAGCGGAAGAGTCAAAGTTCAGAGCTGAGGGAGTTGAAGACTCAAATGAGCCAGATTGCCACCTCCCTCCATGAACTTGTAAGTAAGAATTCCGGAAATCTCCCTTCCCAACCCACTCCAAATCCAAAGGGGAATGTTAGTGCCATCACATTGAGAGGTGGGAAGAAAATGAACGATACATCTGTACCTACCATTCCACCGGGATTCACCTCTACTCCAGAGAAGCCACATTTCATACCAACTGATGAGTAATCCAAGGAGAAAGATAAAGATAAGAAAAATATTGATGATGTTCCTCCTAAACCCCTTCCTTTTCCAAACAGGGTTGTTCAAACCAAGAAGATCGCTGAAGAAGCAATGAAAAAGGAGGTTTTGGACACATTCAAGCATGTGGAGATCAACATTCCTCTACTTGAAGCCCTTAAGAAAATCCCGAGGTATGCCAAATTCTTAAAAGAAATCTGCACCAATCAAAGAGGGCTCAAGGGAAATGAGAGGATCAGCCTTAGAAGGAATGTCTCAACACTCATTACACCAACTCTAGCAATTCCAACAAAGTGGATGGTTCCTGGGACATTCAACATCCCCTATACCATAGGGGAGTTTCACTTCTTTGATTCTCTTTGTGATTTAGGAGCTTTAATAAATGTGATGCCTCACTATGTATTCTCTTCTTTACAGGTTGGTGAGTTGAAGTCGACAAGAGTAGTGTTACAGTTAGCGAATAGAGCTATGACATATACAGTGGGAGTCCTTGAGGATGTACTTGTCCGGGTAAGAGACATGATATTTCCAGAATATTTCTACGTGCTTAACATGGAAGATGATCAGGTAAGTTCTCAGGCTCACATAATCTTAGGTAGACCCTTCCTCAAAACTTAAAAAACTATCATAAATGTCAATGAGGGTACACTTTCCATGGAGTTTGGAGATGAAGTTGTGATATTTAATGTTATGGATTCCACGAACTACCCCTCAGAGGACCTTTCTGCTTTTTTTATCTCCAATTTTGAATCACCAATTAAAAACTCCTTGGAATTTTATTTTCCTATGCTTAGGGAGATTATGAGTATTGGTTCAAGTTTGATGTCTAAGAGCACTTCCACACATGTTGCTGATACACAATCCTCTCTTGGATTTGATTTTGATGTGGATTCATATTCTGATTTTGATCATGTTCACTCTGATTATGACATGGCTGTTGAGTATGCTGATGGATTTGATGCTTTATTCGCTGATTTTGATGATGTCTATTTTGATACTGATTCTCTTTGTGTACATATTTCAGTTCCTTCAATGTCTCCATCCATACTACACCCTCCTTCAATAGAACTCAAGCCATTGCCACCAAATCTGAAATACTCATACTTGTTGAGTGGTGAGAGATTACCTGTTATCATTTTAACAATCTCCCTTTTGAACATGAAGAAAATATTTTGAATATTTTGAGGGAGAACATCAGGGAGATTGGGTGGACCTTGGCTGACATATTAGGTATTAGCCCATCCATTTGCATGCATATGATTCTTTTAGGGGATGGGTCTAGACTAGTGAGGCAACCACAAAGGAGACTCAATCCAACACTTTTGGAGGTTGTTAAAAAAGAATTTGAAAAATTGCTTGAGGCAGGTATAATCCATCCCATTTCAGATTCTTAGTGGGTAAGTCCAATTTAGGTTGTTCCTAAGAAAAGTGGTGTTACTGTTGTTAAAAACGGGAAATACGAGTTAGTTCCAATGAGGGTACAAAATAGTTGGCATGTGTGTGTTGATTATAGGAAACTAAATCATTGCACTCACAAAGACCATTCACCGTCCCATTTATTGATCACATGCATGAGAGACTAGCTGGGAAAACACACTATTGTTTCTTGGATGGATTTTCTGGATATTTGCAGGTTCCTATAGCTCTAGAGGATCACGAAAAGACTACATTCACCTATACCTTTGGAACATTTGCCTACCGGAGGATGCCATTTGGACTTTGCAATGCCCCGGGTACCTTCCAGAGATGCATGGTGAGTATTTTTTCTGATTTTATTGAGACTTGCATGGAGGTATTTATGGATGATTTTACAGTGTATGGATCTTAATTTTAGGAATGTATAATCAGTTTGGGAAAGGTGTTGAATCATTGTATTGAGAAGAATCTGGTCCTGAACTTTGAAAAGTGTCATTTCATGGTAGATCATGACATTGCCTTAGGGCATGTAGTGTCAAAACATGGGATAGAGGTTGATAGATTTAAGATATAAATTATTTTATCCTTACCATATCCTTCATGTGTGCATGATGTTAGATCTTTCCTAGGGCATGTAGGATTTTATCGGCGCTTCATCAAAGATTTTAGTAATATTGATCTTCCTATGTGAAGATTAATTCAAAAGGATTCTGATTTTGTGTTTGATGTTTCTTGCAGGAATTCATTTGATGAGCTAAAACAACGTCTGACCACTCCAACTATCATACAACCCCCACGGTGGGATATTCCTTTTGAGATTATGTGTGACGCCTCTAACTGCGTGGTTGGAGTTGTCTTATCTCAGAGGGTGGAGGGACATTCACATGTGATCACCTATGCATCGAGGACACTAGATTCCGCCCAATAAAATTACACAACCACAGAAAAGGAGTTTCTTGCTGTCATATTTGCTTTAGATAACTTCTGTTCATATTTTTTGGGCTCTAAATTAGTTTTTTTTCTGACCATATAACTTTGAGATACCTCCTGAAGAAGCCAGATGCAAAGCCACGACTTATCCATTGGATGCTCCTTCTTCAAGAGTTTGAACTTGAGATAAAGGACAATAAGGGCTCAGAGAATTTGGTGGCAGAACACATGAGTAGGCTTACTCACACACTAGAGGATGACACCTTGGACCAGGTACCACTTCATGACACTTTTCCCGAAGAGCATCTTTATTCCATCTCAGGTACGCATCCTTGGTATGCTGATTTAGTGAACTACATTGTTGCCTCGGAAATCCATGAAAATTTAAAGAAACATCATGTCCAAAAATTATGGATTGATTCAAGATTTTATGTTTGGAATGATCCATACCTATGGAGCATGTGTAGTGACCAAGTTATTAGGAGGTGACTTCCTGATCTTGAGTTTGAGTCTGTTTTGCAATTATGTCATACACTTGCTTGTGGTGGACACCTTGGACCCCAATGGATAGCTCGGAATGTTTTGGAATCTGTATTATATTGGCCTAGAATATTCCATGATGCCCATGTGTTTTTTACGTCATTCGCTCATTGCCAACACACTGTAAAAATTTCTAAGAGACATGAGATGCCCCAACAACCCATATTATTCTATGCGATTTTTGATGTATGGGGCATTGATTTTATGGGTCCTTTTCCTAGTTCATTTGGATTTTTATGTATTTTGGTTGATGTTGATTATGTGAGTAAATGGGTGGAGGCCAAGGCCACTAGGACTGACGATTATCATGTTGTAGTGAAATTTTTCAAAGCACAGATTTTTTGCAGGTTTGGAGTACCAAAGGCCATCATCAATGACCAAGGGACACACTTCTGCAATTGGAATTTTTCTTCCCTCCTTCAGAGGTATGGGGTGACACACAAAACTTCAACACCATACCACCCTCAAACAAATGGCCAGACTGAGGTTTCAAATTGTGAGTTGAAAAAAATCTTGGAGAAAACCGTGCAACCAAATAGGAAGGACTGGAGCAAGCACATGGATAATGCATTGTGGGCTTATAGGATGGCATACAAGACACCCATTGGTATGTCCCCATTTCAGATTGTTTTTGGGAAAGCATGTCATCTCCCCGTGGAAGTTGAGCATCGGGATTATTGGGCTATAAAGCAATGTAACATGGATTTGGCCCAAGCTGGAATCCAAAGAAAGCTGGAAATTCAAGAGCTTGAAGAGATTTGATTGTCTTCATATGAGAACTCAAGGCTCTGTAAGGAAAAATCAAAAGCATCTCATGATAGAATGATCCAACAAAGAAAGTTTTATGTTGGAGTAAAAGTCCTTCTCTACAGTTCACAACTGAAGATGATGCCTGGTAAGTTGCGTTCCAGATGGTTAGGTCCTTATGGTGCAGTGGAGATCACACAAGAGGAAACTGGAAGGAGCTTTACAGTCAATGGGCAATGTTTAAAGAGATAAATTGAGGGAATTCCTACTAATGCAGTGGATTTTATCACACTGCATGACCCCATCATCACTTGAGGAAATCAGGCTGTTCCCAACCCTTTCACTTTTATATTATTTTTCCTATTTAAAAATTATGCATTTCATGTGCATATATCATCTCATGGGTTCACATTGAGGACAATGAAATATTTTAAGTGTGGGGGAGGGAACCTTTTAGTTTAGTAATTTCAATTGTTTTCCAATTTAAAAAAATTGTGTGTTTTTCAAATTTTGTGTGTTTATTTTTCAATTTTCTTTGTGTTTTTAAAATTTTTGAGCTGAAATGATTCTCATCACAATTTTGAAATGCATATCAATTAGTGAAACAATTTATCCCAAGAAACTGAGCTTAAATGAATGCTGAAATGACTTTGTTTAAAGTTCAAATATTTAGTAATTTCGTGAAAAGTACACTGAATTTTGAATCCCATGACGCATATCACTATCTTTATATTTTAAATCACTTTCCTGTGAGGATTCTGAACCATTATTTTCATATTATTTACATTCACCTCACTTCTTGAGAGAACCAAACCATGCTTGATTTAACCAGAATTTGATTTATTTCTATCAAAACTTGAGGGTTTGAGGTACTTATGTTTAAATGATTGAGGCATTTGTTTGGTATTAAAGCCCATACTTAAACAAATCCTTTTTTTTAATGGCCTACCTTGAACATTTATTCCTTTTAGGCCTTAGAAGCCATGCACAACCTATTAGGTTAGCCATATTACAAGCCAATTTTCCCTATCCAACCAACTCTTGAAGTGAAATTGCATAATCTAGTTGAGCTTAAGTGTGGGGGAAGCTATCTTGTGTTGTGCTACCACATTCTGTGATACTTTGGGTGGAAAATTAAATTTTTAAGAGATGTGTTTGCTACTGAAGAAAATCATTATATTGAAAGTTGTCCCTTTTCTGGAGCTTTCATGACAAGTAAAGCTGTGCCTTTTCTAGAGCTTCTAATTGAGGTAGAAAGTTGTACCTATATGGAGCTTTCAAGAAAATCATGTGTCAGAAGATTGACCTTTTTTGTTGCTGAATTGATGAATGGTGAAAAACTACCATGAACTTTCATGATGTGGAGCTGAATTGATACTATGGGGATTAATGAGGAGACCATATTTAAGTGAAAATTAGATTAAGTCAATTTTGCTTCAAAAAGAGTCAAGCCCTCCCTTTTCAGCTCAAAATTTTTCACATCTAAATCCTACCAACCGAAAGCCACATAACAACCCTAAAAATTCATCATGATAAAAATATGTCCTTGACTCACATCGGGTGGCGATGTAGGAATTTATCAAGCCTATGGTGACCCTTTTATGAGTTTGGATGAGAAAGACATTGTAAAAAAAATTGATATTTGAGTGATAAGAGAAAATTTAAGCGAGGTAAGTGTTTTCTGCAGGGGAGTAGAAATAAAGTAGAAATATATTGAATGATATAAATGAATCACTTGAAATAATAGTTTTTTATGAGGAATGATATATTTTGTTTCTTGGTGTGTAATTGTTTGATCTCAAGGATATGTGTTTTAAAATTCGTTTTGATTTGATATTGATGTTTACTTGATATGAGGTTTTTCCCATGAGTGCAAAAGGGTAAGTGTGGGGGACTTGATAAAACACTATTTTATTTAATATTTTATTGATAATAAATGATATAATTTCCTCACATTGTGTTAAATATGTTCAATTAGAAAGTATTTGGGATTAGATCTTTCATTTGAATATTTGATGAAAATTCCTGTTTTACCATTTCAAAATCACTGTGTTATTTCAGTCATAAATATTTTTATTGTAATTATTTGAACTTAATATTTTTTAACTATGTTCCTTACTTCATGGGATACAACTTTCATTCAGGACACTAGATCAAAAGAATGCATTTGGATAGAGTAATTGGGCCATAACATCAAAGGTGGGATGGAAACTCCAGAATAGAAAAGCTTATGTATTTCGGCCGTAACTCCTTCATATGGGAATGGATTAAGCCCAAATTTTAGAGGGGATATAGAAATCATGTACTCACAGATTATCCTTCTAGAAGGATGGCCCATTCACGCGTTTTTGTGGTCAAATGGGAGGTTTAATTTTGAATAAAATATATGTCCGAATTTCCACATTCACACTTGAAACCACTTGTAACCTCTCCTCCCCTACCATCTATAAATTAGATTTTTCTCATTTTGAGGAGTTGGGACGTGGATTAGGAAGTTTAGGGCATAGGAGAAGAGGTTACACTCCAATTATCCAAGCAATTAAATAAGGGTAGCTCTTGAAGCAAGGATCCCTTCGTCGAAGCACTATTCTTCTTCCTCATGTTGTAATGTTTGTGTTTTCTTAATAAACATCTTTGTTATTATTTTATTTCTTATATTTTCTTATGTTTTATTTAAATTTCATATTCTCTTAATCTTCCTATTTTGGATGGAATTCTTGATTAGAATCTTTATTGGGTTATACCAATTATAAACCTTTGCAAATGCAATTCGCTTCTACGATGATTACGCCACCCATGGAAGAGTAGTTCTTTTTAGTAATCCATAAACCTCTATCCTTATTCATTCATTTATTTTGAATCAATGAGATACTTTAATTCACTTAATATGATCCATGAATTGTGTTTTTAAATTTTAAGAAACTAAGCAAGCAATTGAACAATTATCACAAAAACACGCAAGGTCGGGATTTTGTGTAAATTGTGAGAGAGCGATCTTAATCAGGAATACAAGACCATACATGATAAATTTGTAGAGTTAAAATATAATACCTAAACAAAATTCATACTAATTTACATTATGGATATGTGACTTATTTTACCACTGACCATAAGCTATCCTTAGAACATCAATCAAAGCAGGGTGTTGCGATTGCATATTCCGAAGTCAGCCTAAGCATAAATTCACTTCATCTTTGTGGTAATGTTAATTCTCGTAGGGTTCGGGGGTTAACAAATTAAGGGATCATAATTAAGTAAATTTTAATTTAAATGATAATTATTAATTAATTATTGAATAGGTAGAGTTATATCGATTACATCTTTTAAATATTGTCTAAAGAACATCTTTTTGTTGTGTCATTTTAATCGAACTTCATTTCAAAACTAAAATAAAAAAATACAGTCTTCTTCCAACAAACTTCTTCTAGATTCATAAAATATTAACAATCCCCATCCTTTCAAATACTGTTTTTATTCTCTTTTATTTTATTTTTAGAATACCTTTAAAAAGTTGTTTTAAATCTACTTCCTCCTTTGAGAGACGACCTTGGTCAGCCACTCTGCTACATCTAAGTGCCCCAAAATCACATTAATTATTTTAGGGTTCCCATGATAGCGCTATTTCAGTTACTATCACTTGAGTAGTGGTCCTATGAGTTTTTAGGGAAAATTATAATATTTCATTATATGTGGTGTTATAGTTTCATGTAGTTATTTGGTTTAATTTTGGTCATATGATTTCGGGATTTTGTTTCATGGACCATTGGAAAGGGATAGTGTGTTCATTCACCATGGCAGGAACATAAGTTTACATGTTTTATGATTGATTTATTACGATTAATATATATTTAATATAATTAAATTACAGTAAAAAATATATTTAATGTTTTCAAAAATACATTGGATTATATATATATATATTTACATTTTAATGCCTATTATTTGATTGTTATAATGCTGTGACTAATGAGTTGGTAGCACAATAATGGAATAGCCTTGCTATAAATCCTACAAAAGTTATTCCTAGCGGAAGAATGTTTCTATAAGATGTGTTCTATAGTGCTATTGCGTGTCCTTTTGAACAATATAATACCTTATTTATTGTCACATTTTATCCATTGAAGGTGTTCTGAGCTTATGTTTGAAATTTTAGATAATACCGCCTCATCGACGTCTTGTGGTGCTACCTAGGGAATAAGGTGAGGATTCTACAAAATAAAAAAATGTACATATTTTAGAACAAAAAATGGTGGGGGGGGGGATTTGAACATTCCCAATATTATACTCCTGTGGTTCTTAAGGAGGTGACCCATCAGTAGGGTATGTTCTATATCATATTAGTTGGGGTAGGAGGTGCCCACCTATGGGGGTTGTCCATGGAGGATTTCACATGGAACTTCTATATACAACACCCTCCAAAATTTGAGGTAATGGGTGGTCCCGAGGATTTATAATATTGGATTTATATAATTGAGAGAATCTTTCACTTGGTGAAGACTCTCAATAATCACTGAGTTGAGTTGGTGACAGTTTTTGTTTAAAGGACCGAGCAGTAGGTGGTTTATTATGATAATCCAAGATACGAGTCATGAGGATTTCATGTGGGTAGCCTTCATGGACTATTTATTTGATGAATTCTATCATAAGTATTTTAAAGTAGGTAAAGATCTAGAGTTTCTAAAACTTTAATATGGGTTGATATTAGTGGATGAGTATAAGATCCATTTTGGGGAGTTGATTCATTTTACTCTGCTTATGGTTAGTAATGTGGCTCAAAAAGATATAAAGTTTTTTATTTGGATTTTTACAGATGTGAGGTTCTTTTTTTAGATATTTGATCTGACCATGTTTCTAGCATCAGTTCATAGGGTTATTATTATTGATAAGGGTATGGATAAGGATAGTATCGTGGGGGTTTCCTCCCTTTTTCAAAAGTGGTTTCACAAATGGCAAGGGAGTTCCTTCTAATGGTAAAAGGAATATATCTGATATAATGTTCTAGTGTAGTGATATAAAATTTGGGAATAGAAGGGGTTTGTATCTTCAAGATTTGGGAGGGACTCCTCCTTTTGGATTGAAGTGTGGGAAGCTGGGGCATTACCATAATTCATGTTCTCATTAGTGGAAGGAGTATAGTTCCTATGGAAGAATGGGGAACCTATAGTTTTTTGTATGATATTTCCTTGTTATGTTGTGGTAGGATGTTTGGGTAAAACTCAAACCCCAAGAGATTTATCCGGAGGAATTCAGGGTGATAATTGAGCTTCTTTGGGGAGATCATGTTGGGGACTATTCTGGGGATCTCAATAGTGATAGTTATAAGTTCCATTATGTTTTGTCCTTTTTTGGATAATGACCATGGATGTAGGGTTATGGAGTCAAGGCTATCAAGTAATATTGGTTAGATTAGGTTTTAGTACATAGTTAGGAGGATCCATCAAAAATGAGAGTTATGGTTATGGTTACCTCAATTCTGTAGTTACTTTATTTGAAATTGGTACTTGAAATTCATTAATTTCTATATGATTTGTGTCTAGTTTGGGACTAAAAATAGAGTTCCTACTAGTTTATTTTCACTTGATAAACCTCTTAGAAAATGTATAGATTGTGTGAAATGGGGTCTCACAAGTTCTATATTGGTTAGAGACTATGGGAATTTGAGGGAGTTATTAATACTTTAAATGGTTAGTTTTGACAATATATTTAGGAAAGAATGGTTGATGCGTTTTTGTTATCACATAAATTGTTATTGAAGGTAAGTAGGTTTTACCTCCTCTAAGGTAGGGAAGTATGTCCACATAGGGTAATAGAATTTGGATGTTGGTAGAGTAGGGGCATACTATATCTAGATTAGGTCCTTTACAATACATGTGGGATATTTGGTGTTCAAAATAGACCTGGTGGTAAATCACTACAACAAAAGCCGGTCCTAGCGGCGGTTTTTTTCCTGTTTAGCGGCGGTTTAAACCGCCACTATATTGTGTGGCGGCGGTTTACAAAAACCGCCGCTAAGTTTAGCGTCGGCAATCTATTAGCGGTGGTTTTTTCGATTCCGCGGTGGTTTTAGAAATGTGTCGTAGATCTGTCATTTAGCGGCGGTTTCTCTTCATTTAGCGGCGGTTATATGGGTATCTGACATTTTTTATTCACGGCAGTTTTAACCGCCGCTAAATTCAGGCGTTTGATGCGCCTATTCTGCGGCGGTGAAAACCGCCGCTACATATCAACATAATATATTTAGTGGTGGTTAAAACTGCCGCTAAATGCTGCCCAGTTCATCATTTAGCGGCGGTTTTAACCACCGCTAAATGCTCACAGGTATGGTATTAGCGGCGGTTAAAACCGCCGCTAAATGTTGAACTGGAAAAAAAATATGTTGGATCTGCTCCACCACTGCCCTAAATTTTCCAAAACCACAGCCACATCTCACCCATCAGCCCCACATAATATCACATCCACACATCATCATCCCATAATCCCATACCTGTCAGCCCCACATAATATCACATCCACACATCATCATCCCATAATTATGTTAAAAGGACCATGTATGTAGCTAAAACAAGCTAGTTCAAAAATTATTGAATTTCTGAGAAATCAGATTTTAAAGAAAAACTACTACAAATGGAGATACTATTAAGGATGAGAAGAATTATAATTTGATGAAGAATATTTCAAGAGGATACCAAAATTCTGGTTAATAAAAAAATATCCATAGTTTATGGTTAGAAAGATATTGGGATACATATACATAGTTATGTACAACATGTACATTACAAAGGAAAATATGATTTCTAGGGATATTTATGATACTATGGAGGATTTAGTCATAAGGTGAAATTTTTTTGGTTTAATCATAAACTCTATAATGAATCTAGGAGGTATTTGAGGTAGATTTATAGTGGGATTCAACCCACTTAGATAATACAAACTAAAAAATATAGTTTGAAATCTAAAAATAGATTTCAACCTATAGATTCTATTTATGGAAGATTTGATCAGCCCAAATATCTTTCTAAAAGATGTTTTTCAAATTTACAAGATCAAAAAAATTATATATAAATACTTATATGAAATAGAAAAAAATATATAATTCCTTAGTATTTGAAACTACTCTCAAGGACACAAAAGGAGAATAACCATAGATATTGGATAGTGGGTGTTCTTAACTTTGGACTAGATATTTTAAATTGTTAAAAATTATAAATATTACAATGAAGGGAAACTGATTTTTGGAAATGATGAGTCACTTAGAATCAAAGGCATTGGATCTATTGTCATTGGAAAAGAAAAATTGAAATCTATAAGTGCATCATTCTTTTATGGATTGAAACATATTCTATTGAGTGTCTTGTAGCATTTTGATGAAGGAAATGAAGTAGTTTTCAAAAGATATTAATTTACTATTAAAAGGCTTAAACATAGGAAAGTTGTAACAATAGGAAAATGAACCAAGGGAAATTTTTTTCAGGTCAGAGATGTACAAAGTTCATGCTCTCTTGATATAATGGATAAAAATCAGTTATGGAATAAAATTATTAGATATATGTGACATAGGAATATGAACAAAATAATAAAGGTTATAATTATTAATGATGTTCCTGACATGATAAGAATAGGATATTGGTGTTGTAAGATATTATATAAAGAGAAGATTTACAATTCAGTATATAAGAGAGTGGATATACATAAAATGCATCCCCTAGAGCTTATTTATTTTTACATATGTGAGCCTATGATAAAGAAATAAAAAATTAGAGATAAGTATTTTATTTTCTTTCTTGATTTCCATCATCAACTAAATCATGAAATGCATTTTCCTCACTGAAGTTTTCCCTTACATTTGGCTCCACAGAATCAAGAGGATCCAATGATATGTTACAATCTTGATCTGCTTGTGTTACAGTCTCAGCAACATCACTTGTCACGTTGCAATTTGTAGCACCCTCTTCTGGTTGTTCTGATATGTTTTGATGCTCATAGTGGTGTCTTGAAGTGCCGAATGCATCATTTATGAGGTTTTGCATTTCATTTTCCATTGTCGAAGAACTTGGGGCCTCATTCTATGGATTAACATCAGTCCTCAATCTTTCTGTATTGTTTGATTCTCCATGCCAAATCCAACACAAATATTTCTCAGGGAATTTCTTCAGTATTAAATGTTCATAAACTTCATCTCTCTTCAACCATGTTTTAAATTTACATTTAGGACATGGAAATCTTATTCTCCCTTCAACGGATCGATTAGAAATTGCAAAATCTAAAAACCCATTCAAACCCTTAACATATTGAGGTGTGTTCCTCGGTAATGTGATCCAGCTTTTATCCATGTATATCACAATGTGCCTACACAAAATATACGATAGTGTAAGATTACAGAAACATAATATATTAAAGATGAACCATTGACCATAAAGTATGCATAATATAATAAAGATTATTCATTGACCACATTTACCATTTCAGACAAACTGAACAAGTCTGGTCCATAGGAGACAGCGTCAACACCTCATTGAGGAGCAATAAGAATATCGGGATACACACTTATCATAACACCATCGATCACACATTTATGTTGCCTCCAACAACACCCCATTGATGTGTGATCGAAACTGATCATAATGCATTTTAAATCAAGTTAACTACATTCACTGAAACCATTTTCACAATGGGTAATGTTTGTTTTATTGTTCTAGGGAAATCTAAATGGCCACATTTAAGTTTTGGGGTTCATCTTGTGATGGAAGCATGAGACACGGTGTTTGAATTTCTTGAATAAATTAGTGATAATGACCCTCCTAAGGTGGAGAGAATTATGTTAGTCATGGAAATGTGGAGAAAACTGTAGAGTGGATGTGAAGGAATCAAGGTTCCAAATAGAAACCTATAAGGGACATGTTTGGGGGTTCTTAGGGAAGGCTAGGTGGAACTTGGATATGGTGTGTGTAGGTGATGGAGGTATACCTTTAGTGAGAAGGCTTCGTGTTTGGGTAGAGGGGCGACATGCCAATAGGGGAAGTTGGGAACCAACGGAGTGAGTTAGCAAGAATGGAAAGACATAGTTGGATAGAAAGGGAATGGATGTGGTGGGCTGCGAGGCACCTCAAGTTAATGTTGAAATGATAATTTTATCCTAGTAATGTGAATGAGTTTTGAAGAAGAACCAAGTAGTCCTTGGTTGAGATATGGATGGTGAAAGTGTGACAAATCTGGGTAGTTTTGGAAGAAATAATGAATGCTAGAATTGGGTGGAGTTTTCATGGATGTTGTGAGTTGGAAAACATGTTAGGGAAGTTTTGAAGGTTGAGTTGAGGTTCTGTTGACCTCTTTTATGATGAGTGAAGTTCTCAAAACTAGAAAATTGTGGTGACGAAGTATGTAATATGGTGTTGAGAACCATGGAAGGAAAGTAATCGATTAATGGTGTGGCTAGAGTTTCAAGTTGGATGGTCTCAGGTAGGAACCATATTAGTGTATTAGTTTTGGTGATGGGTGTTGGATCTGGTTTTGGATGGTTGAATATCTTGAGATGAAGGTTATGCTTGGGTTGTGCTTTGGATGTTTGAAATGGAGTGAGGCTGTTGGGCCTTGAGTTCTGGATTGATGTAGGTCAGAGAATGTGGTTGGAATCTATGTATCCCTTCAGCGACAATGAGTTTGTGTCACCATTATAATTTTGGTAACTAGGTGAGGTGGTGCTAAGAATTTTGGGCCATGAGTTGTGGAGAGGATTGGAACAAAGGTGTTCCGATTAGCTCTCCACAGGGTAGTGTAGTGCCTTATCGATATCCTCTTGTGCGGTGGTATAGTAACATTACCTAAACCTTTAATTTTCATTTGATGTTGATAATAAATAGTTGAGGTGGATGCGTCCTCAAAGATAATTGGGTTTTAATTATGGTTCATGGTTGGGGAAAATGTTTTCAGGTAGGACCTTTTCCTTAGTCCGAGTGTAGTTATAACATGGTTGAGTTCAAGGAGTATATTAGAAGATGGAAGTTTATAGGTGGGTCCATGGAACTAAAATTGGCCTTAGGGGTGCTGTGATGCTTGGGAAGTTTGGATATGTGATGATATGTTTTAAGGTGGGGAGGTTTTATGATCCCAACCCTTATCCATGTGATATGATGAAAAAAATTACACCATGTAACCATAAATATCACACACCCTACTAACATGGATACCCATGACTTCTATGAGGAACCTTTCTGTTACATACATTATATAAAAAAGGACCTGAAAACACCCAATGGTCAGTGTATGGTGTGAGAAAATGAATATTATAAATATTACACCATGTTTTTCATAAGGAGACATTAGAAAAATAAAACAATTATTCTTATTAAGGGAAAACAAAATAATAAAATATATATATATATATATATTAAAAAAATGGTAATTCACCCTTTTAGAATATATTAAAAAGAATAATCAAATTGATACATCATATTACATTTAAAATAAATGTGATTAAACCATTTCATAATGTATTTATAAATAACCTCTTTGAAAAGGAAAACAATAGAAAATACTCCTATGGTATATTAGGTATAAGTTATCTAAGATCCTTTTAAATCTATGGTCAAATGACTATTTACATACATATCCCTAAAATATGTTCCCTTAAATGAGGTAATCACCCTGATAAGTGAATCCACTATGGAAACAATATTTAGTTATATTTTTAGTGTAAATCATTGATAGGTAGCCACAATTCATCCTAGAATTATTTTCTTATTATATCCCTTACTAAGTACCACATGATCCCATCTATCGTAGCCCATATTGGAAGGATTTCATTTATTAATTTTCCCACACATAAAAGATTTCAATTTCACAAATGACCCATACATGTAGGATTTAAATTAAAAATTCAAACTATTTGGAGGGAATATCACACATCAATAATCAAACTACTTAATTTCAAATAAAACATGATTCAAAATCCATTTTCAAAATCAATTCCAAATTAATAAATCATTTAATCAAATAATTCAAAAAACAAACCATTATAAGAATCATAAATCAATCTATTAATCAACTTATATAATCCAAAAAAATGATATAGCAAGTATGGATTATAAAATAAAATATATCTTTAAAGCCTACTACCTAAAACACATAATTTTTTTAAAAATGAATGAAATAAATACCAATAGGATCAAAAAATAAAATAAATCCATTAACCAAGAGACCCATATAATGATTCTCAGATTCAATTAGAAACAAATCATCAAGATGGATGTGATAATAGAGAAAACTCACTTTGGGGCTGAGGTCGAAGTGAGAAAGGTCGTCGGGAGAAGGGGGTCGCGGGTTGCCGGTCGCAGGCACCGCCGGAGGAGGTCGCGGGGTCACCGGAGGAGGTCGCGGGGTCGCCGGAGGAGGTCGCGGGATCGCCGGGGGGTCGCGGGGGGCTGCGGGTGAGGGTTGCTGCATGCGGGGTCGGGGGAAACGGGGGTCGGGGTAGGGAAGGGTCGGGGTTTAAAAAAAAACAAAGGTTTAGCGGCGGTTTATTAAAAACCGCCGCAAACGTATTTCGGAAAACGTTTAGTGGCGGTTTTGTGAACCACCGCCCCAAAACCGCCGCTAAACACTGTTTATTTTGTAGTGAATATATCTATATATTCTCTAATTATGATTCATTACCATGTTAATTTTTTGGATGACATCTCAAGAATTCTTCTTGAGAGGGGGATTGAGTTTGAAATTGAGATGGTTCATGGTGTGAAACTTATATCGATTCCCCCATATCGTATGGCACCAAATGAGTTGAGAGAACATAAGGTACAAATGGGATAAATAAAGGTGAGTGTATCCATTTTACTAGGCACTTTCTCTTAGGGTACTATAATTTTATCATCCAAGAAGGCATATTAAAACCTTCTATTTTTTGTGGATTATCAAAAACTGTATTAGTTTATGGTTAAAAACTAATATCCATTATCTAGTATTATTGATCCATTTGATCAATTGAGTGGGACACAATGGTTCTTCAAGATTGATCTATGATCATGGTATCATTAATTATAGGCTAGGGATAAAGATATTCGAAAGATTGTTTTTTGTAGAAAGTTAATATTATATTTTTATCTTTTGATTTCATTTCGTTTGATGAATCCCCCAACAACATAAATGGATCTATTCAACTTGATTTTTCACATTTAGCTAGAATATTTTGTTTTTCCCTTCACAAATGATATTTTGGTCTACTAAAAAACCATGGAGATTCATAACATGAACCATGAGATAGTTTTGAACACACTTAGATTACATCATCTTTATATAATGTTTTATAAGATCCATTTATAGTTCAAAGAGATATATTTTATTGGGTATGTGGTTTTAGGGTAGATGATTTCTATAGATCCAAAGAATGTGAATGCTATTATGTATTGGGATTAACCTAAAAATGTGTTTGATATATAGTTTTTTTGTTAGATTAGATGTATATTATAGGGGTTCTTTCATGGATTTTCCAATATTTTTGTTCCTATGATAGAGTTTACTAGAAAAGGGAGTATGTTTGAGTGGATTAGTACGTGTGAGGTGTCCCTCCAAGCGTAAAAGATATTTTTGATGACTTGTCTAATCCTTATTCTTATAGAGACATGGATTGGGTATATTGTTTATTTAAATTCTTTAGTTTTTGTTATGGGGGATGTATTTATTTAGATTGAATGGTTAGTTTCTTATGGGTCACGTTAGCTATGACCCCATAATCTGAACTACCCTACTCATGACCTTGATTATAATCTGTGGTCCATGATCTGAATTTTTGTTTCCATTATCTTTTATGTGAGTGCTTTTTATCTACACTTACCAGAAAATATTATATTATATATTTTTGAGAGATAAATGAACCTACAATGGAGACATTGGATCATGTACTTGTAGAATTTTGATATGGAATATAATTAAAAAATGGGAATATTGTCATAAATTCCATCAGTAGTAAATTGTATAAATTCAAGATTAAATCAGTAGAGGAAGAGTGTAAGTTCATGATTCTTCTCTTGTATTAGATGATTGATGGTTTGTACGTCTAGATAGTGGTTTTTCATACTCTTATGGTTATTACATCATCCTTGGTGGACTGGGTGTATGTTAAATAGGAATCTATTCCAGATTATTAGGTGATATGAGATAAGTTGATAGGTGATGATCCTATTCAAATAAGGTCCATGGTTGGGAATAAAATAATTCCTATGCATGGGAGGTTTTCCATTCACACTTCCCTGGGAGATGAACTGATGTGAGACTCTCATACTTTATAGTGGGATGTGAATCCAACATTGACCAAGATGTACCCGGATTTGAGATTCTATTTATGGTGGTTAGGTATGAAGAAAGACATAGAGGGTTTTTTCACTGATTACCTTATGTGTCAGAGAGTGAAGTTAGAGCCCTATTGACTAGGTAGGTTGGTTTAACCTCTTCTAGTACCGGTGTGTAAATGAGATTAGGTGATAATGAACTTTTTTATTGAGTTACCTAGGTCCATGAGGAAGCAAAATTCATTGTGGGTAGTTTTTAAATACCAGACAATGGTTTCAAGCTTCTATCCTATTTGGGAGACCTAGTTATTAGATGAAATGCATATGATTTATGTTTTAGTGATTTTATGGATTCAAGATGTATCTATGATCATCATGTTAGATTGAGGAACATTTTTCTGGTGTAGATTTAGGAAGGGTATATAGAGTTTTACATGGATTAAGTTGAAGGGTAGCACTACATATCAACCATAGATAAAAACATTATGTGATGACAATATGGATTATTTAGGATATTCTTAGAGTGAGTTTTATTGATTTTGGTGGGATAAGGGATGAACACCTAGCATTGGATGAGTTCTACTTTAATTATATTTTTTACTATTAAATTAATATGAAAAATTTTGAGGCTCTTTTTTGTCAAGCATTTCATTCACCATTATTTTTGATTGAGATGGGTGGGTTGGAAATGTTTGAACTTGACCTTATACAGGATACTTTTGAGCGGGTTTAACTACATTAGAAATAGTTTGTTACAACCCAGAGAATATGATATTTATATACTGATCGGCGATGATGACCTTAAAAGTTCATTATGGGTGACCAAGTATTCTTATAGGTGTCACCTCTAATAGGGAATCAATGTCTAATAAAATAGGGAATGTTAGGACCATATTTTTTTCCTTTGTTTGTGGTTGTATGATGAGTTGGGATTGTTTATTAATTATTGGATCTCCTTTCATGACATCATGGTATGAATGGAGTGTTTCATGTGTCACAACTTCAAAAGTATGGTCATGAACATGAAAACTTGATTGATAGAGAGTATATCGAGTAGGAGGTGTATTTCTATAAGAGAAAATTTTAATATGGAGCTTGGAATAGAGAGATAAGATGATGAGAGGGAAGATATTTCAACTTGTTTAGGTGTTATATTAGTGTGGGAAGATCAAAGAGGATATTTGGGAGTGAGAATCAAATGCCCGGGTGCTACGTGAGGAGCTATTTGGCCATGAAACGTAGGGGAACTTATTTCGAATAGAAGCCCTTATAGGTAGGTTTTGTGGAACCCCTGAAAATTAATATTTCATTTAATTTTAACTACATTTATTTTGGTGTATTTTAGTGGTTCGTGTCCCTTTAATCAGACTGGAGGAGGTTTGGGATCTGGTATAGAAGAGGCTCGGATTGTGGAAATTTGTTATAGGTCCACTGAAAACCCAGTCTCTGACCACTAAATAGTATATAGACTCTCTGAGGGCCTATGAATTATTTATTGAACCATTTATAATATATTGTTTTCTAGTGGAAAGATAGTGGTGCCCTAGTGTAGAATTTAAATAATGGTCCATTTTCTCATCTAAATAGAACTCATATTTGATCCTCCCAATCCTCTTTAATAACCCCATAAATGATTTATTACTTGGGGTGTTTTTATTTGGAAGGATTTGGCTACACCCACTTTTTCTCTTCATCAATTTTAACATCATGTGTTATTGTGGGTTTATCTAGGTAAATCTAATAGTATTATAGATTTGAATCCTCATTTCTCCTTCGCTCCATATTTTTTTAACCCTAATGATTTTAATTTGGTGATGGTTTTATTGTTTTAGTGTTCCATGATTATTGAGGATATTAGATATTGGTGTTTCAAACTCACAACAAATGGGTTTTGAAATCCTTTACCATTTATGGTGTCTGTTTAAATATTAATATATTTTTTTATGTGTGTGTGTATGTAGCCTATGATACCTCCACATAAGTTATTGAGGCACCTAGTTAGGTCCAAATTGGTGTATTATATACCTTAGAGTGGGAGAATCCTGTTAAGGCCAAGTTATATTAGGAGTTCCTCTAGGAACTGTGGACAATGTATGGGTTATCCACATGGGAAACTTAACCTTGGGAGAGTTGTTCAAACATGGTTGGGGTTGTTTTGGCTGGGATAGATGATATATGAGATATAATAATTATTCCCTTAACTCATGATATTATTTATTTATGAATATTGGTGTTGGTAAAATTTTATTTTGTGGTGACCTCCCATGAACTTCTATGATGGGTCGTTGTTATGATGTGACATCCAAAGAAACTTCGGGATGGGCCAGTGTGATGTGATGACCTCAAAAGTACCATAGTGATGGTTCAATGTGTTTTTGTGACCTCCAAAAAAAATTCAAGATTGGTGGGTGGGATATGTGATGACTCCCAAGAAACATTAGTTTGGGTTGATACATATGAGAATGACCTCCCTAGTTTGCTCGGGATAGATCTTAGTGCACTAAGTCTATGAATTTTGGAACAAGAATACTCCATGAGTTACTATCACTATCATGAATCCAATAAACCTTCATTTTTTAATACGGATAAAGTATGTCGGGTGGGGTTTGTGTTGGCTTGGTCAGCATAGGATAACCTAAACAAGTTCTATGTTGTTTATGTGTTTATTTTTTATAGGTTCAATCACCTTTATACACTTTCTATATTGTTGATAAGGCCCCATTAGTGGTGTAGTAATGAGTTTATTATCACACCTATAATATGAATTTTGATACATACACATAGTTTATTATGAAGGATAAAACCATGGGAAGGGGTCCCATGAAATATTACTGAGCAGGTGATGGTTTCCGGGGATAAATGTGATTCCTAAGAACACTCTAGAACAATTTATTACAACACATATTTTATCAATTTTTTCAATTTTTACTTTTTTATTTTGATCCACCAACTATGGGGATCCCTGTTTAATTTTTTCTTTGACACAAGATATTTCTTATCATCTAATGTTATTATTCTTGATTTACATCATTTTTTCAGGTTATTGTTTTCCATACTCATGTTCAATGATGCTTCCTTTGGGGGTTTCTCTTATTGTATGTGTTATTATGATATTTATCAGTTACTAATGGAACAATCTCTTTTTGTGTTTCAAATTATCTTGAATCTAGTTTTAATACTCTTTTTTATATGAAGGAATTCATGAGGTTCCATAACACCATTAGATGAACCAGGCGATTCGGGTTGAGTTGTTACAAAAAACATATGGGCTAGTTGGTTTTCACATAAACTTTATGTATAAGAAGTCAACATGGAAAACATACTTATTATTTCACTCTCCATCAATATGTGTATCTCAAATAAAATGTTGATAATGTTTGACTTGAGTGATAGGTTTAAGAATTATATGGTTACAGGGGGTGTGTAACTCACATAGAGTTAATTTTATACCATGGGGTACTTTTTTTATTGTATTTATGTTGTTATTAATTTTCATTCTTAGTCCCACTATATACCGGTTTATAGGGATGTGGTTTTATAGTGTCAATTGGATTTATATACCATTCCCCATGGTATGTGTTATGTGAAACATGTTTATTATTGAAATTTTGGTGGTTAAAGGACCAATCCAATGGCTGAGTAATAATTCAAATTGGCTCAGGGATGGGTATGATATTCTAGTTTGGGTTGAGATATGACAATATTTATATACATTATTTAATCTATTTAATTTGTTTTTATTATATTTCCTATCATACCTTTAATGGGTTACATACTAAGTACATCATAAAAATTAATTTAATGACATCAAAGTTGCTTATTTTTTATTTATAATTTCATGTTTGGTTTTTATTAAAATAATTATTAAATATTTATAATAGTGTCATATTGGGACGATACGTCACTATTGTGTAATAATCAATGAAGAGTAGGTCTATAGGTTCGAATTATCATTAGTTTGATGGTTTCATCTCTATCAAAAAATTTGGGAATTTCTAATATTATATTACATGTCCTATCGAGTAATATTCATTCTTCATATAATTTGAATCTAGGAAATATTTTTATTTTGTGTAAAATTTTCAAATTATTCATGTTAGAGTTTCTGAAACTATATATTTAAAATTTTATTATGGATGTGTGGCATATATCACAATTATATTATAATAGTGATTCATTATTTAAAATGAAACATGTTAATTTACTGGAAGATATATGATACAAAAATTTACATAATTATATCATTTATAAATATAATTAAACCATAGAATGAAATTTATATGAGACATTTATAGAATTAGATAGTGATATAATATAAATCCCTTTAAAATGGTAGGTTTTTGGATTTATTATAAAGTAAAAAATCATCAAAACATGGATCATTTATTGTTAGTGGCTATGATGGATAGGTTCTCATGGATTATCTTAAATATGATAAGAAGAATATGGGTGAAAATTAATTATGAACCTTTAACTGATGTGAAGTTTAAGTTATCATTAACTAAGTGAAACTAAACATTAGGTACCCATATAAATATTGTTGGGATAATTCATTGCAAGAGTATGGGAAAAATAAGTTTATTAACATAATAAAGATTTATGTATGGTATAATTTACCTGATTATCTACCAAAATATCAGTCTGATGAGAGAATAACCAAAGATAACTCAAAGTGTTGTTAAATATAGAACTTTTCTCACTAATATATATGAATCCTTGAAAAAATTTTAGTGGGAATTATTTGATAAATGTTGTTATTGAATACTTGTAAAACATTACACTCATTTGGAAAACCACTAATATAACATTAAACCGAAAAATAATTTTAAAATTTAATATTTCTATGAAAATAAAATGTTTAATGAAAATAGTCTATTTATTAATTTTATAACTAGTGAAATTTTCTTATTTATAATGAGGTGAATTATTATAAAAAAGAAAAACATGTTATAGAAGTCAATCTATATTCTCAAATCCATGAGTATAAGATACTGAATATATCACACTTATTTTTTTATATGAAGAGATTTATAAATACAAAATAATTAATTAACGAAAATATATAACTCTATTTCTTAGTAAAAAATAGTATTCTTTAACTATGTTGGAGGAATTCGATCTACCATTACATGGTGTATTGGTTCTAGAATTTAAATTTATTCATTATTTCATTAATCAAAATATGTTTTTTATTTCTCATATTGAATGGATTTTTATCATGATTATGATAATTTTTTTTCATTAAACCTGAATTATGGTCTACAATACATGTTTAATAATTTTTTATCGAATTTTCTAATTCATTATAAAACATAATTAATGAAAACTTTTAAAATATTAATTTAAAAATTATGTAACATATCATTTTTTAATATCAAAATTCATATTTTACTAGTTGGATTGTTAGAATTTTTTTATTTTAAATCATTTGATATTTTTATCTTATTACTAATCAAAGAATAGTTAGTATATTTTATTTTGGTGAAAAGGAGGAAGGAATTTCGTGTTATTAATCATTTTAGATATTGATGTAAATGTTATAACTAACAAACTTGTATGTCAAGGTTAAATGTTTTGGAACTTTATTAAGTTAAAGGTGTTTGAAATAAATTATAAAATAAAATTTCATAATAGTATTGTGAAACTTTTATATGATTAATGAAGGATGCACTTAATCCATGAAATAAAATAGATAACCAAAAAGTATAAAATAGTTTTAAAATTCAATAGGCAGAGATATTCTTATGTATTATCAATAAGTTGGTCTCTCTCATAAGTAATGTAAAAGATCCCATATGAGATATGGATTGTGGATTTCAGGATTTTTCATTAATGAAGAATTTTTCATTTGATAATATAATGTTCCTTTTTTTATAATTCCAATGTTATATATTGAAATAAACCTTGTTTATTGGTAATCCTAAATAAATTAATGTGGTATATTTACATAATATATAATGAAATCAAATGTATTGGTGAATAATATTATTAAATACCTTGATAGGGAATATATTTTTTAATTATATAGTGGAAATAATGTATGAAGTTAGTGGATTTTATAACTTAAAAATATGAAAATTTTCTTATTTGAGGATGAGATGGTTTCCCAAGATATTATTATAGCTAAAATGACTAAAAAGTCAAAAATATTATATATATATACATGTTGTTTAGAAGGAGTGAGACTCAATTGATGTAATATGTACGATATTTAATTATAAATTATATATGGTAAATGATTCTAAAAAACCTGGTTTTCTAGTGCTTCTTTAAAAAATCCTTATAAAGTCTAAAATATTAATTTAATTCTAGTGAAATATTGTATGTTCTATTCAAGAGTATTACTAACTAGTTTAGAACATTATAAGATATATTAAGGATGTTGTTTGGTAATAAAAATTTCATTATAAGAGTTACATTGATAAAATTTATCAAAACTAAATATCTTAGTTAATGTTTGGAAGTTAATTTAACCTAAATATCATCCTCTATTAATTGGTCAATAGAGTTTCCAACATTGAAATACCCCATCAAAGCATAGTTTGGTTGGTACATCCACCATTAAATCCCCCAATTTTAATTTATAGGTTTCTAGTTCATCAAACAAGGAATTAAATTTCTATTCAAATGTTGAATGTGAATATAACCTAGAAAAGATAAATTAATTTTAGATACCTTTTGTGTCCCTTATATATGTACACTATTTGTATATTGGTTAATTGTGTGTCCAATATTGAAATACTTGATCAATACAAGGTAAGTAGTGTATCCCACCTAGTTATACAACATAAATATATACATTAAGAGTGTATAAAGCTAGTAAGAATAATTTATCAATATTAAGGATGTTATTGAATCATAATTAGAAGTTACAATTGAATTAATTTCATAGTTTATCTAAATTGGAAATATTCATTAGATCCCAGTAGGTAACCGTAGTATACCTAAATTGACGCAGTCAAATCCTTAGTTTGATATATTGTAACACACATATTTGACTACTCTAATTAATGGGTTGGATTTTTTATTATGATTATTTCAAACATTTAATCAAACTATTAAAAATATTGATGATAATATTCACAATCACATGGCATCATGTGATCTATCATCTTTACACCTCAAATAATAATTTATAAACCTAATGCATCCAAAATATATAAGTACTATTGAATTGTCCCTTTAAAATACTAATCATTTTATCATATACAATCAGTACCTTGAAACCCTAATCCTATAGTCCAACCATCCAAGGAATAACTCATAACTCTCTGAAAAAATATATTTAATGATAGGGGGCCTTAGGATAAGACACATCAGTACTGTACTCTATATTGTTTAAACAAGGCTATTTATTTTGATTCATCTCATAACCTTGAACTTAATAGATCATATTACATGGTAACATGATACCACCACATATTTTATACCCTTAACTAACATTTTTCTTCTATGTTACCCATATAGGGTTATTTTCTATAATTTCAATAATTGACTCTTGTTGTACATGAAACCCTTGGGTGAGTAATTAATTAATAAGATAACTAGATACTCTACAATTGGTAAATAACAATCTTATGACTGTAAAAACCCTTAAAATTAACTCTTTAAATAATTATAGTTTAATTAAATGAGTGAACCTTCAAGGTTAACCTACTAATTAGACTTCTACATACGAAAACCCATCCCATATACCACATGAAGTTATCAAATCCCACTGTAACATCATAAATTATCTCATGGGAGATACTTAGGTCATTTGAGTCATTTCTTAAATCTAAATGCCCAACCTGCATCCCTTTATAAATTTCAATCCACGACTCATAATTTAAAATAATCAAAGAGGGACATTCAAACTACTGGGAATTGCATTTGGGAGAGCCCCCATGGCATAGAGTAGTTTATATTATCATCTCACACATATAAAAATTTCGATTAATAAATATTGAGTATATCACACCTCTACCTAATTATATTATATCACATAAAATATTTAATCATATAAGAAGGATAAAAATATTATGTACCACTTACCTTGTAAGTGATTAAATAATTATCGAGCCCTCCCAATTGTTCCAATGTCCCTACGAGATCCAAAATGATCAGTTTTTTCATTTAGATATAATTAAAAATCAATTAAATGTGGAAAAAACTTGTAAATTTAGTTGATAAATTTTTCCATTCCATAATCCCATACAATAATAGGTTAATATACAATTACAATTTTATATTTTTAACTTGAGGGGAAAACCAAAAATTTGACTCTAGTTCTAAGTAATTTCATCCCAATTGAAAAATTTAATATTTCATCATCAAGGGATTAAAATAAGTGAAAAATTGATATATCATATGAATTCATCACTACCAAGCCTATGTTAGCCATCATAAAAAAAATCTTGATAATTACGGTGTGATTTCACAATGATATGGTCAAATCACATAAAATCCCAAGCCTAGATAAATTAAAAATAGATGACTGTAAATGAAATAAGGAAATAAATATGTATTAGAGAAAAATTGAAATAAATTGATGAACTGATGCTCTCAAAACACCCTGGTTTTAATGTGGAATAAGTGAGTAAGAATGTGAGGCTAAGGGGAGACCCCCTCATGTTATCTTACCAAGAGAATAAACCCACTAAAAGTGGTTATAATAATATAATATAACAATATTAAAAATAAAAAACTTTATTTGGGGGTTGGGGTATTCCACAAGACTTTTTGTGGTTACCCACTTATAGTTTTGTGGGAAACTAGGATCCTTATTTTTGGGACAGTGCAACTATCTCACTGGCTAACCATCAGAATTCTTGTAGGATAACACTGTTCTTTAGGTGTGATTTTATTCAAAAAAACTATGTATAGTTCTATAGTCCATTAATAAAACTTTTACTTACTTATTTTTATATGCATTCTATTTTAAAAAATCCCCATTTAAACTCACTAGTGATTCTAAAGAATCTATATTTAGAATCAATTTTAAAAATTCAAATTTCTCAAAGATTCCAACTCATCAATATATTTTACTCCCTATTAAACTAACACCCAGAAAAAGGGGTTGTCTTAAAATTTCCTCTATAATTAATCTTATCCTTGAGAATTTTCATTGATCTTATCTAGTGAACTTCCTCGAACAATGATATTTTATATCTAGAAAAAGGAATACTTATTCTATGATAATTTCTTATAATGGTAAAAATATTTCAAGATTTGCATTTATTTAATATTTTTGAATACCATCTGTATTTTAATATTTTTTTAAATTAGGTGTTGGAGATGGTTAGGTTTTAGTATTTTAGATGTTGGTATTTGTGTAGGATGAAATTTTGAGGGAGGAGGCCCATCATGCTGCTATACGAGTCATTACACCAAGAGAAAGAGGCTATACCATAATGGTAATGGATTATTCTATAATGAAATATGTGAGATTAAAATTTTAGGATCAAGGGGAAGTTTCAAATTTCAGGATTGGGTTGATTTTCTATTAATACATTAATCCTAGTGTAATGAGTGATTGTGATTTCTTAGAGTATCTCTAGATGTTTGTTCAACACTATAAACTACATGGTCACACTACAACATTCCCCTAAAGTGGGGAATTGTATCGTGACCCATGTTTTGTTTCCATATTGTCTCCCAATGTGCTTATTTTAGTTTATATTTTAGTTTTATTGATTAACCATACAATTTTTATATATTTTAGACTATTGGGTGTTCTCTAGGACACACAAACCATGCCCTATCTCCAATGGTCCTCCCTCATTCTCTCCTTGGTTCTTCATTAATTTTCACCTTAATTTGTCCTGTGTCTATCAGGATAAATAACTATAGTTAAGTTAAATGTTTAATATATGTCTATTATTGATTTATCCTTCTTCTATATCATTATTTACTAGATATAACTAATATGGGGAATTATCCTATATTTACATTTTCTACTAATTGAGGGGGATTCATCTGGTGAAATTTAATGTCTAGGAACCTATGATTATGAGGTATATAGTGTTTAAATTATTTCAAAATTTAATATGTGTTAATATAATATATGATACATATTTTTTAACCTGACTATGTGAGTAACCCATAATGAACCCAAATCCAAGTGAATTGTTTATTTAAGGGTTTGTGTGACCAATCTATCATGTGATATAATCTCACAAATTTCAAATCCAAAGTCATTGATAGCCATGTTTCCCTAGGAATGTTGTGAATTACATGGAAATGAGAACCCATGTGGGATTCCCTTAGATATGTTGCAACGGGAGGAGCCTTTTGAGGCATCTTTAGGATCTCAATTGTAATTATAAGCATGTTTCCAAGTTAGGATTGTTTGTATTAGCATCAATATGGTACATTGAACTAGAAATTTAAATTTTTTTGGATAACTGAAAGAGATGGGTGACTTATTAGGATCTAAAATTGTTCCATTGGGAGGCCAGGATTTTCATATATAACCACTGTATATGAGATGTTGGGTATATGTAACCTAGATTTTATTATAGGATTAGTGAGAACACTTACTAGACAATAAAATAGTTTATAACATTATGATATAAAACCAATAATATTTATGATTATTTTGAATAATAATTCACCCTTTATTGACCTCATAAGTGCCTTTGTGACCACCCATCTTCTTACTAGGGCTATTTTGACAATCATATTGGAAGGAATTGATCAAACCGAATGAATGTGAATGGTATGACCATATCACATGACCTTTATAAAAATTATTTTTTAAACCATTGTCTAACTAATTGTTAAATTGTTATAAAACATATATTGTATTAAGATAAACTACTACATACATGATGTATTATTATTATTAAATTCCCATGTATAATGGATATTGAGACATTCTTAAGGATAGTGTTATGAATGAATCATTATGCTCCCTTGATGTGTGATGTTGGTCCTAACATCTCACATCATTTATTCAATGTTGAATATGATGTTTCACGCACCCCTAATGGGTATTGGACATGAAATTTCACATCACTCAATCGGTTAATGGATAAAAAGATTTTAGTATCCCTGATCAAATTATTTTTCTCTTACTTGTATCTACATAATGAGACTTTTATAACTATGCATGAACACCTGAGTTATGGTTTGGTTCCTATCTAGTACATAAACACACACACACACACATATATATACATATACATACATAAACACACACACACACATATATACATATACATACATAAACACACACACTCACACATACATACATAAACACACACACACACACATATATATACATATACATATATATATGGTAGAACATGTACAAAGGAATCCAATATTATTCCGAAGTAGGTAGTGTTATCTCGGTGTCATTTAAGAACCAGTGTTTACACATTTACTACTTACGTTACAAGTTAACAATTATTATACCTATAAAAAATAATTTTATATAAACTAGATGGATTATACTATATTCCATTGGTGGTGGATTGCTGAGTATATCTGACACCCTATTAAAACTTCTGATTGGTACCAAAATATAATTCTTGGTTATAGATTCGGGAAAGGGAAAAGGTCTAGCTACAGATTCTTGATTGCATGCACTAGGATAGAGTATGAGAGTAGAGTAATGAGCTTATGCTCATGATGCTATTGGATGTATTTTTTGTATTTTTTTTATCTAAATTTGAATATTCCTATATATATATATATCCTGTGTATTCCACCTTTATTTTTATACTGTATCATGACATGAAAATTTTTGTAAATAACACTGAGAATATTTTTCTAGATGATATATTTATTCTTACATTGATTCATATTGTTGTCAAAGATTATATTTTTTTATCTATCATTTTTCACTATTATCCACTATAAGAAGAGGAAATTTTCTCCCCACAGACACAACCTAGGACATTAATGCTAGTCATTAGCTTCTAGAATTTGGGGAGGCACTAATGAGGCTATTTTGACTACTGGGTTGTATAAATTTAGAGTGAACTAGGTTTGGGATTCTATAAAGTTGTATCGGAGAATCTTCTTCTCTTTATTAATATTTGATAATGGTAATATATGAGATTAAAAAGTGTTGGTATTTGGTAATGATCCTATTCTAGAGAGTAACTAACCCACGTACACAAAAAAGAAAAATCTAATGGGATGAGATTTTTTTGTTTTATATTTCATTTTTTAAGGACATACTAATTTTTCTATTGGGAGATAGACTTTTTTTATGTGAAATTTATGGGTTTACCATTTACCCTTGGACTAGTAATTCAAAGATGTTTTTTGAATGAATTTTCATAGACACATAGAGATTCACATTTCATGCATTATTCCCTAACATATAGGTTCATATCATTTCTTTTATTGTAAGTGGATACTGTAAGTGCCTTGATAGTTATATCCAACCTGCATTAATGTTTCTTGTAGGGAGATAAATTATTGGTTATTGAAATTGTTTTCATCAACCTAAAGGGGTTTTCCCTTATATCTTGGTGGTGGAACTCTAACTATCAGATTATCTAATGTTTGATCCATGGACCACTGGTAAATGGGATGAAATGTTCGTAGTTGGAAATAAATGGATGCTAATTGAAATTTATGGATAATATGGATCTATATAAAGTGGTAATGGAGTTTACAATAATTAAAACACTATAATGGTTTGTGGAAGTATGTTGGGGGTACCAAATAACACATATAAAGTGTAGGACTTTATAACTTGGGAATGAAAGAAAAATAAAACTATACCAGTATATATATATACACATATAAATTTATATATATATATATGAAAGAAAAAATGATGAATTGTACAATTTTACATAATGGTTCTAATTAAATAGGGATGCTAGTTTCAATGTAGATGGTGTTTTCTTCTATACCTTGCAATTGAAAGTCCATATATCAGTACCATTGTTATATGTTATGTGACCTTGAACCTAACATGATATAATTAATGAAAAGTGGGTAGTGTCACTTATGACTACAAAAAAATTCAATGATTACCTAGAAATGGATTTATGTCTTGGATGATGTGTGTTGAATCTTGTAAAGGATGGTCTTGTATAAACCATTTGATCTAAATTTAATATCATTGAATTTAATACTATCTTAGAAATAGTAAAACTACACCTCATTAATGAATAAAAATTAAATAAATATAATGGTGTGGGCCTAGGCAGTTCAACATTAGGATAATTAAGTAGCTTATCTTGCTACCAAAAGTGGTGCCTTGAGTCTTCTCATGGGCAGTACAATCCAAACATTACATGTTGACAATTTTGTAATATTCCACTAGTGTGGGAACCACCATCACTCAAATCCCCAGAGAAATGGGGTACATTTTGAATGTTTATCCTAAAAAATAATAAGCCATATTAAATATTTTTTCACCACCATTCCTCTAGTCCCTAGTGTGAAAGGATTTTCACTCACTCCACATTCGATTATAGGATTAGAAACTCTATTCCGAAAAAAGAGTTTGACTACTACCAGATGATCAGGCCAAGGTGGTGGACATGGCTTTGGGACATAGTCGTATTAGATGAAATGGTAGTATAACATGACTATTTAAGATATCTAGGTTGTGTCTTAGTTTTGTTGTACTGAATAGCTTCATATAGTAAAATCTAAACCAGAGGCGTAGAGAAAGGGTCCATCTATAGTATGAGGTATGATTTTGATATCTTATACTTTAATTTCTTCACATTTTCACATAGGTTATTTTCATTATATTATTTATATAGATATTATGGAATGTTGGGGCTTTGAAATTGAATAAGAATATGGTGTAATGACTCTAGATACTTCACTGGGATCATGATCTAGGAGTATACAATGATGTAAGTATTATTCCCTCGAGGTTAGAGGTTTTCCCTATGGAATCTATTTTTTTTCTATAGATGAATGATTTTTGATATCACTCTAAAGAAAGACTGGTAGGATCTTCATCACCCTAGTATTGATTTTTATCAATTCCAAGTGACCTTCAGATATTTTGAGGGTAGTATATACATGCATAATGAAGAATGAGATATCCAGGATACCCGAGGTGGGACCAACCATCATGGGTTTAGTGGAGTAGCATTCCAGAGTTACAGTCCCTTCATGAGTGAACAAGGAAATATTCTTTATTGGATTTTATAGAATACCTCCAAAGTGATTGGTATATTTCATTTATTGAGATACTTCTAAGAGCATCACTACTATCCATTAATATTTATAGGATAACTCTTATAGAGCTTTAGAAGCTTAGGTTATATCTATAAGACATGGAATCTAAGGGTTTTATGCAACCCATTACCTCTTCTTGGGGTTTTCCTATAATATTCACCAAAAAGTATGAGAAAATCCTTAGGCTATCTGTGGACTAATAGTATTTGAATTAGAAAAAGGTCAAGAAATAATATCCTCTACCCTTTATAGAGGATATATTTAATCATAACTCGGGATAAAGGGTGTTCTCAAAGATCGATCTACACTTTATATATCATTAGGTCTCTTTCATGAATTTAGATACAATAGTTATTACCTTACTTAGAATTTATATCTTTTATGAGTATATGGTAATGCCATTCGATCTTATGAACATGATTACAATTTTCATGGCCTTGTTGAATCGTGTTTTCCACCCATACCTGGATTCATTTGTCGTATCCTTTAGGGAAGACCTTTTTTTTATTCATTTACTCAACAAGACTATGCCAATTACCTTAATATCATAGTGGATACACTGAATGATAACCAATTATATTATAATATCACAAAATTCCACTTTTGAATGGAAAAGTTCAACTTTATAGGACACATAATCTTAGATATGGGAATATTTGTTGACATAGAGAAGGTGAGAGTGATGGTATCCTAGAAAAAATCCAAGAATTACTTTGAAATATAGAGTTTTATGGGGATGGGTGGATATTATTGGAAGTTTTCTATGCTTTATTATTCCATGAAAGACTGCTTATGGGATTTAAAAATAATATTATGATGTTTTTATGGTTTGAGGAATTTGATGTATCCATTTAGGAGTTGAAATGAGAGTTGACTTCAGCACCAATATTAATTCTTATAGATTATAGAAGAAGTTATACATTATACTATGATCCAATAGGTATCAGGTTGGGAGCTGTTCTGATGTTGGGAGATCGAGTCATGGTGTATGAGTATTTTTCTTTGATAACTCATGAGATTATTTACCTAATGAATGACACTAAGTTAGAAGTTGTGGTTATTGACCTACATTGTTGGAGGAATTATTTATTGGGAGAATGGTTCATCATTTACATGAACTATGAGAGTATAAAATAAATTTCCACTTAGCACAACTTGAAACTCAAAGCACATATATAGGTAGAATACCTATAATTTTTCAGCATTGAGATGAATTATATTCCTATAAAGGGTAATTCAGGGGGTGGTGCTTTGAACTGGAAGAATCATACACTAGTCTTCAAGAGTCTAGTGGTGAGTAGAAGTTGTTAGATCTATTTTATGATATGTATCTGGAGGTTCAAGAATATAATGAGAATTCGGACTTATCATCTATGGAAGTGGAATATTTAATTATATACCATGTAATGAAAATACAAATTTATGACCCTGAGGGCTTAGTCCTAAGGAAGAGTTTCATTGGTGAGGACCCATCGACTATTTGGATTATCTAAGAGGATGAGATTCTATATATTTATGGTTGTGTCTAGGTTCCGACATACATATGAGATAAACTGAGGTTGGAGTATCATGCCTCTAAATGGGTAGGACATCATCAGTTTACCAAGATATACCATGATGTATTTCATTAATATCAGTTTCTAGGTATGAAGAGGTAGATTAAAGATTTCATTATGTGGTATTACATCTATTAGTAGGCGAAGATAGAGATATTGTAGAATTTTGGAATTTTACACCCTCTTTCCATTTTAGATTAGAATTGGGAAAATTTCACAAGGGATTACATGGTGATTTTGTTGATATCCCCTTAATGTAGGGATATAGTATGTGTGATCATTAATTTGTTGACTAATATCACTCAATTTATACCTATGAGAGAGAAATTTTTAGTGGAAGATCTTGGGGGTCCATACATTCAAGAGGTTATATGCCTTATAAGGTTCTCCATTATACTAAATCAGATAGGGTGACTCATATTACACCATAGTTCATGAAGGTGTTACATAAGACACTGGAATTGTAAGTGTTTATGAATAAAATATATCACCTTCAGACTGATAGTTAGTCCAAGAATATAATACCAATATTAAAGGAAATTCTTAGAGCATACATCATTGATTTTTGAGGTTCTTGGGATAAACACCTACCTCTCACTAAGTTTTCTTACAATACTAGATTTTAGTAAACTATTTATTTGAATTCATAAGAGTCTCAATATGGTAGGTCATTCCATTCACCCCTATGCTGGTTAGAGGTTGGTGAGGTAGGATTGCTAGGACATCATCTCATTCAGGAGACTTTAGACCATGTAAAACTTATTTAGAAATTTATGGTAGTAGCTCAGTATAAGAAGATGTTTTATACCGATCATCACCACCTATAAATACTTAGAAATTTCCATGTATGGTTTTTAATTAAATGGAATCATTAAGAGTCTACGAAAATTGACGGCATGTGAATCTGAGGCACAGAGATCCTAGAACATATTTTTGAACTTTTTTTAAGGTACGTTCAGTAAATGTGTGGGTGACAAATTCTATCTTTCAAACTGGTGCTCGGATTAAAAATCCAAGGGTACCGTTGAATCTGCAATGCTGTGATTCTCTTAAGGGAAGCTCAACTTTGACCATAAAGGGTCAAATGAAAAGGTTAATTTTTAGACATTACAAAAAACAAAAAAAATAACTCAACTAGTTATTTTATTTCTTTCTAGTAACTATTGAGCGACGATGGTGGGACCACTGGGTTGTCAGACCATTAAATGGCCAGTTACACTTGGTAGTGTAACCACACCATTGGGGGAATTAATAGGTTCTTTAATCCAATTAAATAATGAAACTCATTAATTGTACAATGAATTGATCTTATCTTTCTTCTATTTAAACGAATCTTGTTCATGAATTTTTTTCACTCAAGATAGTAACCTCTGAAAATGTTCCACAACCTCTTCCAATAACCTAGAATATTTCTTTGACAACTGTTGGAGGGTTTGGCGATGAGTGTCAAAGGATGTGAACCTTCTCCATTGTTCGTAACATCCTCGGATGGGGACACTTCTTTCTAATTTGCAATGACTTCAAATGAGCTCTAGGTAGAGGGTTACATTGTTTAATTAAGAATTGTTATTTTTTTATTCCTTCCCATGTTACAATGCTAATGAGGTGGGAGTGGGCCAAACAAACAATGCCCAAACCCTCAACCGTTCTTGGTTTGGTTGTGTTACTTCGTGGGCGACTGAGAAACAACACAACAAGGCCAAACTAGGAGCCACAAAGTGATTGAAGCATCCTGGGTGTCCCGTAGTCACAGTCAATAGAAGAAAACGACCTCTAAATCTTTTCCAGAGACCCAAGGATGCTTTTTCAATGCAATGACATCGACGACCAAGGAAGGCGGTGGCCAGCACCCACAGGCTGCGAAGAAGAGGCGGTTCCCAAAGGCACCACGATGGACAAGGGCGGCCGACCAATGTCGGCCATGTTGAAAATGGCGGTGCGCCATGGAAGTGCACCATAGAGGAGGTTTGAGACTCCGAGCTGGGGAAGAAGGAAGGGGTGGCCGACCATTGCTGAACACGTTGTGACTAGGTGTCACACCACGAAAGCACACCGTAGAGGAAGGCTACGACTTTGAGTCGTGGTGGAGGGCGGATCCACGCCCCAGGGGTCTCATGGGTGACCAGTCCGAGCAGACTAGCCAGGTGGTGCAGTTCCATCCAACGCTGCCACATTAAAACCCTGAACGGCTCAGCCATTTGGGAAGGAGAGCGGCCTCAATTCCTAGACAGCGGGCCGAGTGGATCCACGGCCCGACGGGCTACACCCAACCGGTTAGGCTGGGCCGAACTCACGTCCAGCGGGCCAAGCCTACGTCCTAGTGGGTGGGACTAGGCCCTCCCAAACCCGGCTAAGCCTAGTAGGCTGATTTGGGTCGGCCGACCAGGTTGGACTGGACCTGGACTTTTTTCGGCCCAATTACGCTTTAATGGGCGTATCTACTAAACCAGATGTATGTTTGATGAACTGTCTACGGAACCAGAACACTTAGAATAAGGATATTGTTTTGAGATACTCCATGCATGTTTCAAAGATAAATGGTGTTTAGCTGTGTTGAATCATACCCAAATCCAACCGGGCCCGTAGCACTTAAATTCTTATAACTTACAGACTGGGCGTCCAGTTGACGCACCGTCAGTTACATTGGAACCCTTATGAAATGAAAGTTCATCGGGTTACTTATTTGTGGGACTTCATTCCAGTTGAAATACGACCAATGGATTGAGGAGCGGATCATTTCAGAATCATGTGTGATTTATACGGGAATCTAGTGTCTGACTGAGACATGAAGAATGAATAGTGATCCTATGTGGATTAGCACCAAGAAATCTTATGTGGATCAGAACTGAGAGATCCTGTTTGGATCAGCATCGAGCAATCCTTTTTGGATCATCAATGAGAAATCATTTGTGTTTCAACCCCATACGATGCTATGTGGATCGCAACTTAGCGATCCTATGTGGATCAATAGGAGAGCCTCATGACAGAATAATATAATCTAGCTTTATGACTAAACATCTATACATCTATATTTAAATTAAACCTGGTGTGATCTATATTTTTCTATGTACTTTGGGATTGATATCATGATTTGTGGTTTTTTATTTAAGGAATAATGAGATGCGTTTGGGGGTATCAGGGTCTCCACTAGGTATTGTTATAATCACCCCTACACGGGCTTCACCTGCACTTTATTGTGTCTTTTGAAGATGACATGCAACTTTGACTAAGTCTTTAGGATCTAGGACTTAAAGGTGTACAGAGGTGACCAGTTGGAAAGGAGAGCCACAATGAAGAGTTGTACCTACCCTTTATGTAGGATCCTTGGTGGACAACCTCAAGACCTATTTTCCCTTTTTTTGGTATTTTCATTTTATTTGGGCTTGTATTATGGCCCCTTTTCTTCAGTACTCACTTTTACACTCTGTGGTGGATTTTAGTTATTGTTGCACCTTTATCCTTCTGTGGTGTTTTACTTTAGAGTAGTTTACCCTAAATATGTTTGTAAAGGTTTTGAAGTAATTCCTTTCCGTTTTATAGAAATGACTTTCTGGTGCTAGCTGCCGAACCTTAGACCATAGAAGGCTGGCTTGGGGTAGTCCTGGAACAAGACCTGGAGGAAGAATAATGACAAAGTGGTATCAAAGGAGTCAGTTCTACCAGAACAAGTTAGATTATTGGTTTTCAATGGAGCAATAGTGTTAAGTGTATTATGTTCAGTTTTTAGTTAGGGGAGTCCAGTGTTGGTGCACAGACCGATGTATCCATACACCAGGACTCTAAATTCTGATTTCAGACTCGGTACACAAAAACGTTGATTATGTGTGTTTCGAACATGTCATGTTTCTTTTTGATCTCTTTGATTCATCTATCCAAGTATAAATTATTGACCACGGAACACCTGTTTCTTTCGGGATTCCACCGTGTAGATAGCCGGCTAGGATTCTTGAGAAATAACATGATAACAGCCCACTGAGTGATGAGGTGTCAGTGTTGGTCCCTCTTACAGTGATGGAACCTTTGAGTGGTGTACCAGCACCACCACCACCCATGGGAAAATAGTTTCCACCAAACCCACTAGCAGACCATGCACACTGACAGAGCACGTTTCATGAGTTCCAGATATAGAGGCCTCTGAGGTTTTGAGGTGAGACAGATCCCTAGGCAGCTGAAGACTAGTTAGAGGTTGTGGAATGTGTTTTTTCTCTTAGTTGAGACACCAGTAGACCAGATGGTGATCCTAGATGCTACCTCCTTCAGGGAGAATTAGGTAGATAGTGGAGCCTGAAACTCTAGACGCACGAGGAGGAGACACTCCCCTGGTTGGACTTCGAGACCATCTTCAGGGCAGAGTTTGTACCAGCGAATTTACGCTCAGTGCATATCTAATATCTACTACACCTACAGCTGGGCAACATAACAGTGTCCCAGTACTCAGAGAGATTCACTGACCTCTCTCACCACTACACCGACATGGTACAAAACCCATTCTTCAGGGTCCATACCTTTGAGAAAGTTCTCCAATGGGAGATCAGAGCATCGATGATATCATTCAATATTCCGACGCCGGCTATAGTGCGCGAGCAAGAATTGTTGGTGGAGAGGTTCTTAGCTGAGCAGGCAATGACGATGAGAGGCAAGACCGGACAATAGGTAGCCACGTCATTTGCAATGTGCATTAGGTAGATGATGTAGAGGTCCAAGTGGGACAGTCCTTTTGAAGGACGACCCCAGGATGTAGGGTCAGTGGTGCGGAGCTCCTGAGGCAGAGGAGGTATTCTGAGGACTAAATTCTATTACTCTTGCAACGAGAAGGGTTACATGGCTCACGACTATCCGAATCCTCACATGGATGATCATTTGATGATCGAGCGACCGCCGAGACAACGTCTGAGGGTCGAGTGAGGAGGTCTGTAGGGAAGTAGACGTGGAAGAGTGGCAAGCCATGCAGCAGGCAGTGGACGACATTTTGAGGTACTACCACCACCCCTAGGTGGTCCACCTTAACCACAAGGAGCAGATGGACAATGGAAATCTTAGCTTTAGGTGGGAGAGGCCTATGACCATATCACTCCAGAGATGATTAGAGGTACGATCTGTGTCTACTCCACCCTAGCTACAGTACTTTTAGACATAGGTTCTAGTCACTCTTTCATTTCCATGGCACTTGTTTGGAGCTCATAAATTTTGATGGAGCCATTGGCTCAATCATTACAATTAGAGACTAATAAGGGAGAAGATTCAATGATTACGCACTGGTGCCGACAGTGTGAGAGTACTCTAGGAGGCAAGAGCTCCAGCTGGGATCTCTTAGTAGTAGTATTGAGTCCTTACGATGTTATCTTGGGTATGGAATGGTTATCCATTGTCTATGCTTAGATCGATTGTTTTAGGCTTCAAGTGCGGTGTGACCAGAAGAATGAGACCATGTTCACTTTCACTGGTGAGAGGGGAACCTTTGCATCTCGGGATGGACTTTCTCAGAGTAGGGTACATCTGATCACTCATCATTTGGATAGGCTTACCCTCAGAGTGGTTGACATGAGGATTCCATGTTATCCTATAGTGGTGGACTAGTATGCTGAAGTATTTCATGGTAATGTTCCTGGACTACCACTTCTTAGAGAGGTAGACTTCTACATCGACCTGTTCCCGAAGATGACACCGATATCTATGCCAACATATCAAATGTCACTAGCAAATCTTCATGAGTTAAGGTTACAACTGGAGGACTTATAGGTTAAGGGGTTCATAAGGCCCAGTGTTTCTATATGGGTAGCCCCAATTTTTTTCACCAAGAAGGTAGACACGAGTTTGAGGCTTTGTGTAGACTATCGATGCCTGAACTAGGTGACCATGAATAACAAGTATCCACTTCTGAGTATTAATGATCTCTTCTATCATATGAAGGGAGCTCTGTGGTTTTCAAATATAGATCTCATATCCGGCTTTCATCAGCCCATAGACGAGATGCAGATGTACCGAAGACAGACTTTAGATTCTGGTATGGCCACTACAAGTTCTTGGTGATGCCTTCTGGCATGACTAATGATCCAAAAAATGTTCATGGGGCTCATGAAAATAATATTTCATCCTTACCTCAATAGCAACATGGTGGTCTTCATTGAAGAAATATTGGTGTACTCGGCGACAGAAGAGGAGCACGCTACTCATCTGTAGATAGTTCTAGATACACTACAAGAGCACCCGATTTATGGTAATCTCTCAAAGTGCCAGTTCAGGATATAGGAGGTACACATTTTGGAAAAATTTATCTCGAAGGATGGAGTTTTGGTGGATCCAGAGAAGGTAGAGGCATTTCTTTCTTGGGTTCCACCCCGGAGTGTGACCTAGGTGCGTAGTTTCCTAGGATTGGATAGGTACTTCCGAAGATTCATACCTAACTTTTCCAGAGTAGCAGCACTCTTTTCAGAGTTGAAAAAGATGGGATGACAATTCTTGTGGACATAGAGATGCCAATAGAGTCTCTAGGAGTTGGGGAGGAGACTGAAAAGTTCCCACATCTTAAGGCTACCAGAAGAGGGTGTTGGGTATGTAGTCTACTACGACACATCAAGGACCAGACTGGGACGTGTCCGGATGCAGGAGTGAGATGTGATTGCCTATGGATCATGAAACATGACTTAGCATGAGGAGAAATAAGCTACCAAGGACCCGGAGTTAGAAGTAGTGGTATTTTCCATGAATATTTGGCGGCAGTACTTGATGGGTGAACGATTAACCGTATACTCTGATCACATGATTCTCAGATATATCTTCTCCAAAAAGGACCTAAACCTAAGACATTATCGATGGATGGAGTTACTATAGTACTTTGATTTTGAGATAGTATACACTCCTGGGAAGGGGAACATAGTAGGAGACACACTCAGCAAGAGGTCTGGTCTACAGTTACTGAGTGAGGTGACATAACAGGTAGCTGCGTTGTAGGTATCCTTCGTGGATTGATATGGAGCAGCTTACCTCCAGTATATGACTGTCACTCCCCCACTCCTTCAGCGAGTTCGGGAGGCCCAGCTTGGGGACGTTGACTACAAGGCCCTACGTGCTCAGATATCCTCATGAAAGTCTCGTGAATAAATTTTTGAAGGCGGGGAGCATGTATTTCTCTTCAGAGGACACACCATGGTACCTGTGACACTACGAGAGGAGGTATTGAGGGAGTTCCACACATCCCCTTTGGCAGTACATCCTGGTGTGGGAAAGATATACCAGGAACTCAAGCATCAGTATTGGTGGCCAGGTATGAAGAAAGTAATGGAAAATTTCGTATCATGATATCTCACTTGTTAGCAAGTGAAGGCTGAGCATCAGGTACCAGCAGGCTTAGCTTAGCCACTTGAGGTGCCGAAATGGAAGTGGGATGGTGTCTCCATGGAATTCATGATAGGGATACCACATACATCCAAGGGCCAAAATTTTGTCTGGATGATTGTTGGCCAAATCACCAAGTCATCCCACTCCCTACCCATCCGAGAGAAGGGGTCAGTAAAGGGCTTGGGATGCCTCTACGTACAGGAGATTGTACGGATTCACGGGGTGCCTTTGATGATCGTCTCAGACCGCGATGCTACTTTTACATCCAACATGTGGAAGAGATTATATGAGTCATTCAGGACTCAACGGTGCTTGAGAACTGCCTTTCATCCTTAGATATATGGTTAGAAGGAGTGGACCACATAGACCCTCGAGGACATGATTCATGCTTTGGTCCTTGAATTTGGCCGTAGTTGGGAGGACCACCTGCCACTAGTGTAGTTCACATTCAATAATAGTTATCACTCCACCATCAACATGGATCCATTTGAGGCCCTGTACAGGTGACCATGTAGATCACCTCTATGCTGGATGGACCCAGGGAAGTTAGCACTTATGGGTCCATAGTTAGTATGGGCTACCACTGAGAAGGTGTAGATCATCCATGAACGGATAAAGACTGTACAGAGCCGACAGAAGTCTTATAATGATAGGAGATGGAGACCCTTGGAGTTCGTGGAGGGAGATCATATATTCCTATGGGTATCACCCTGACGATGATTGCAGAGATTTGGCATGGGTGGAAACCTATCTCCGAGGTTCATCAGACCCTTCCTTATCCTCAGTAGAGTAGGTGAGGTGGCGTACTGTCTAGATCTTCCCCCACAGATTTACAGGGTGCATAATTGTTTCCATGCATCATATATGAGGAGGTATGTTCCTGATTCATCGCACATTATTGACTAGGGTGAGCTGTACATCGATGATGGGGTGATGGTTGTAGAGTTCCCAGTGGAGATAAAGGATTGAAAAGAGTAGGTTCTTAATAGGAATTAGATTCCTTTGGTGCGAGTTTGGTGGAAGTATAGGAATCTCCAGGAGAAAAAATGGGAGTGGGTGGATCAGATGTGTGCCCAGTACCCCCATTTATATACCTATATTTTGTTGTAGCATTCTGGGATAAAAATCCCTATCATGGGGAGAATGTAAAGAGCCAATTTTTTTTTTATTTTTTTAATTAAATGGAATTATTAGGATTCTGTGAAAATTGAAGGCACGTGAATCCGAGGACCAGAGAGCTCGGAACAAATTTTTGTCCTTTTTTTAAAGTGCATTCAGTAAACCTGTGGGAAATGAATTCTATCTTCTGAACCAATTCTTTAATTAAAAATCTGATGGAAATGCTGAATATAAAGCGTCGAGATTCGCTTTACCAAAGCATAACTTCGACCAGCATGGGTCATACGAAAAAGTTAATTTTTGGACTTTACAAAAAAATAAGAATAAAAGAACTCAACAAGTTATTTTATTTCTATCTTATAAATGTTGAGTGGTGGTGGCAGGACCATTGGGTTGTCAGAACATTAAATGGCTAGTTACCCCTGGTTGTGTAACCACATTATTGGGAGAATTAATAGGTTCATTAATTCAATTCATTAATGAACCTCATTAATTGTGATGTGCGTTGATCCTATCTTTCATCAATTTAAAAAAAGTTCAGAAATGGATTTTTGCCACTCAAAAGGAAAACCTCAAACGAAGTACCGTGATGTTTTCCACCAACCTAGAAAGTGGATTTGACGACCGTTGGATGATTCAGTGACGATATCAAAAGGATGTGAACCTTCTCCTTCATCCGCAACACCCTCATATCTTGAAAATCATTCCTCATCCACAATGACTTCTAACAAACTCGAGATTTGGGGTTTCATTGTTTAATTAATAGTTGTTAATTCTTGTATTGCTTCCCATGTTAAAACGCAAACGCGGAGGGAACGAGCCGAAGGAACAAGGCCCAGACACTCCACCGTTCATGGTTTGGTTGTGTTTATTCATGGGTGACCGGGGAACAATATAAAAGGACAAACTGGGATGGAATCATCCCAGGTGGCCCATAGGCACATTAGGTAGAGGAAACGGATTTTTGAAGCCTCACCGTAGGACTGAAGAAGCTTCGTTGATGTGACAATGACAGTTAATGAAGAATGCGGCAGCCGACACCTGCCGACCACAAAGAAGAGGTGGCACCTGAAGGTGGAACAACAGACAATGGTGGTTGGCCAACATTGGCCGCATTGACAATGGAGGCACACTGAGGAAGTGTGCTATAGAGGAGGGCCGCAACTCTGAGGCACAATAAATGGAAGGTGCGGCCGACTGTCTCTGACCACATTGTCACCAGGCAGTGCACCGCAATAGCACACCGTGGAGGATGGCTGCGGTAGCACACCCAAGAGGAAGGCCATGACAGCACCCCATAAAGAAAGGCCACAACTTTGATCTGAGGTGGAGGGCAGACCCACGCCCCACAGGTCCCATGGTTGACTGGTTCGAGTGGACCGACAAGGTGGTGCGTCGCCATCTGGGGCCTCCAATTTTATAACCCGAACATCTCGACCATTCGGGAAGGGGAGTGGACCCCTGTGCCTAGAAATTGGGCCACGCCCAACCATTTGGGCCAGACCACACTCGAAACCTAGAGGACTAGACTAGGTCTAGCCAAACTGAGACCCTTTTAGCCCAGTTACGCTTAAATGTTTGTATCAACTAAACCGAACGTCCATTTGATGAACCGTTTGCAGCACCATAACCCTTTGGATGAGGTGGTACTTTTGAGATATTTCATGTGATTTTTGGAGAAAGTTTTAGTCTGACCAAGTCGTATTGTACACGAATCCAATCAGGACATTAGCACTAAAATGCCTATAACTTATAGACCGTGCGTCTGGTTGACGCCCCATTTCTTGTGTTGGAACCCTTTTTGCATGGAAGTTCATCGAGTTAATTTTTCATAGGAATTTATGCCAGTTGAAATACAACAAATTTCTTGAGGATAGGATCCTCCTGAAATCATCTGTTCTTTGTGTGGGAATCTAGTGGCTGGCCGAGATACAAAGAATGAATAGCGATCATATGTGGATCAACACCGAGTGATCCTGTGTGGATCAGCACCGAGCAATCCTGTGTGGATCACCACCGAGCGATCCTGTGTGGATCAATAGTAAAGCCTCATGTCAGAATAAGATGATCTAGCTTTATAACTACACATCTATACTTCTATACTTAAGTTAAACATGGCATGACCTATCTTTTTTTTTGTGCTTTGTGGTTGAGATCACGATTTGTGGTTTTTCATTTGTGGAATTATGAGAGACCTTCAAGGGTATCGAGGTCCCTACTAGGTATTGTTATACTCACCCCTACATGGGATTTTCCCACACCTTATTATGTATTTTTCAAACAAGGGATATATTTGACTGAGTCTCGAGGACCCAGGGCTTGACAGTGTATAGAGGTGACCGTTGGGCATGGAGATCCGCAGTGATGATTTGTACCAACCCTTCAGGTAGGATCCTTGGCGGAAAACCTGAGGACTTTTTTCCTCTTTTTATATATTTCCATTTTAGTTGGGCTTGTATTCTATCCCCTTTACTTCAGTACTTACCTTTACACTATGTGGTGGTTTTTAGTTATGGTTGCACCTTTCTTCTTCCATTTTATTTTACTTGTGAATAGTGTACCATGAATGTGTGTGTACAAGTTTTTAGGAAATGCCTTCCCATTTTAAGGAAATAACTTTTTTGTGCTAATTTACAACCCCTGGCTTATGGAAGGCGGGCTTGGGTAGTCACGAAACAAGCCCTGGGGAATGGGTTGCGAAACCAATAGACATTGGAGTTTGAGGTGGGACGTTGAGTCTTTTTGTGTGTTTCAGATAGACTACATCACAGAAAGATTCAGAAATATGGCATGTTATTAAATCATTATATTAGTCCTTTTGAGATATTTAAAAGAGTCAAGCTAATATCCCACTGACTACATTACCTCATAGGAACCAATCCATGCATGAAATCATCCATGTTTTGTATATTTACTAATTTTATTAGGACCTATCTCATTCCTTTGATCATAAAGATATTGAGCTGTAGGCTGATTCTTTTTTTGAGGACAATCCTGTTCCTAACATTGATCAGACCACAAAGACTCTTCAAGGAAGTTCCGTTACATATGTTTAGGTAATATTGTATCGTGACCGTGTATTGTATGAGACCTTGTATAGAGAGTATGATATACATTTTCAATGGCATGAAATTTTACCAGATGATTTTTTCTACCCTTGGAAAGTTATCTCAAGGATGAGTTTTTCTAATGAGGGGAGGTTTTAATGTAATATGTTTTTATTTAAAATACTTATCCTTTAAATTTTAGTTGAAAACATTATTTTTATCCATATAGAATTTTGTAATAGGGAAATATAGTTTTTGGGAGCATCTGAGGATTGTTCAGAGCCCAAAGCTCTGAGTATTGGAGGAAACAAACCTGGTACATGGTTTGTTTAAACCATGCACCTAAGGCCACATAGATTGGGTAAACTATGTGGGGTGGTACAAAGGGTTTGAAAAGGGGGGAATAGGCTATACACTTTTTTCCAAAACCACGCACCATGCCTACATTTTTAGTGCCACCTAGGTAGTGGATCCACACAGTTGGTGCATGGTTTGAAAAAAACCATGTGGCTAAACAATACACCCCTTTATGGGTGGGTTAAATTACGATTTATACCTTTAATTTCTTAATACCTAACCCATAATTTTCCTTCCTAAAGAATATATCACCCCTCTCCCTCTATTGGAAGATCTCCCAAGACCATCACCTAGGCTTTGATCTAGGTTTTTTATATAGCGTCAAAGTCATTCAACGTCAGTTGAATTGGAGAGCTAGTAGTAAGATCCAAAATCTCTTTCCTTCCCTTCTAAATTTTTTCCCCATCATGAATGAAATCTATAGAAAATAAAATATTCCATATTTTTAGGTAATTTATCTAATTTCATATTTCTTTGGTTTTATCTTGAATACAACGCTGATATGAGATAAGGACTTGTCTATGACTATAAGGTAGGTGGTCTAGTATTTGTCACTAAGTTTTTTTTTCTATATACTATGATCCCTGATGGGGAAAGTTCCATAATTTACATGAATCTCCTTAAAACTACAAATTTCCTTAATATAAATTATTATTCTTACTAGACATGACCCATTACACCATTTTGATTGTTGGAGGATGTTCTATTCGACTAACACCACCCTCTTGAGGCATGATTATAAAATTTAATGACCTGATAAGTTCCTATGTGACCGCCCAACTTCTAAGTGGGGCCGGTTTGATAAAAAAATTCGAATGAATTGATAAAATTGAATGAAAGTGAATGGTATGACTATTTCACTTTCCCTTGATATAAATTATAGATTACACACCTTTTTAATGAAATGTCAAATAGTTGGAAATCATTTTTTGGATTTTATTAATGTATTTCATAAATGATAAATTATTTTTATTAGCACTCTCCCATTTATAATGGTCATTGAGACAGGGTTAATCCTAGTTTTGGAAATCACTCTTCACTCTCCCTTGACTTGTGATGTTTTTCATGACATCTCACACCATTTATTGAAGTCCATACATAATGTTTCACTTTCCCATATAGTTTGCTGGTTATTACGTTTATAATCGATCACTGGATTAATGAATATGGTGAAAAATAAATCCCCAATCGAATTATTAGTCTAGTACCTTTATCTAAAACATGAGACTATTATGACTATGCATGGATTACAAAGTTACTCTTGAGGTCCTAGGTAGTACAATATATATATATATATATATATATGTGGTTATATATGTTAATATGTATATATTTCTGACACACACACACACACACGGTAAAACATGTTCATATGTATCCCAACTTAGGCCCATGCAGGTAGTGTCAGCCTGGTGTCCTTTAAGAACAAGAGATGACTTTTTTACAACTTACATTACTGATTTACATTTATTATACCTATACAAATAAAATTTATATAAACTTACTATATCATACTAGAAAATATTGGTGGTGGAATACAGAGTATATCACATAACCTATTTAGGCCATCGATTGGTACCCGAATATATATGCTAGTTGTATACAGGGAAAAAGAAAAGTTCCTAACTATGAATGTTTGATTGTCTATTCCAGGATAGAGTAAGAGAGTAAATAACCAAGATTATGGTCATGATTCTATTGTCTATATCTTTTTATATTTTTTTTGTATATCTTGTTTTTTATTTCTTCTAGTTCATATCCCATATATTCCCATTTCTTTTTCTGTAGTATCATGACATGCCATATTTTGTATTTTACTATGGTGATATTTATCTAGACGATTTATTTAAAATTCTACTGATTCATATTATTACTACTTTCCATTGATTTTTATGTATCATCTATTGATGTGCTCCACTCTGACTAGAGGGCATAATATCACCATGGACACACCCTAGGAATTCACTACTAGTCAAAAGCCTTTAGAAAATATTGAGGAATTATTGAGGTCATGTGGCCAAATTGGTTCAGTTACAATGGTGTAAACTGCGTCTGGGATGATAAATTTAGTAATATTCTACTCAAACTATTGTCAATTACATAAAGTGATAACACATTCACTTGTACATGGTTATGTTTCAGTGATATTTTATTCACTATTGTTGTGATATTTGTGTTGATAATCTAGTTACCCACATTTAGATGATGGTCATAATCCATTCATCCATATTTTATAGTGTAGTAGTGATATCCCATTCAATCATACTAATTTTAGTATAGTTATATCCCATTCGAATTTGTACTATTTATAATGGTAGTTAGTTCATATATGATAAGTAATATCTGTAATTTACTATTCATATTATGATGGATTCAGATGATATCAAATTTAGCAAGTTATATATTCATTGTGGTGATAACCTCTTTACCCATACATTTTTTGAAAGTGATAATAATTTCATCTTTGTAATTTTTATGATGTTAATCTATCCACCTATGTTATGTCATAATGATGATATCCTATTTACTTAATAATTGATTTGGTGGATATCCTATTCACCTAGTCATATATTAATAATAGTTATAACCCATTCATCCAATCTATTCGCGATGGTGATTTAACATTTTCTTTGTTTTTTGGTGGTAGCACACCCATCTATGTTGGGATTAGGGTGATATCTCATTCACCTATTTATGGAGTAGGGTGATATATTGTACACCTATTCATATGTTATGAGTGGTGATTTAACTTCCACCCACAGTCAACACTAATAGTGACATCCTGTTCACCAGGAATATTAATGATATATATAAAAACCTATTCAATTTATATATTTATAGTGATTCCCTATTTACCTACTATGATGATGTTAGGGATTATGATACATTCATTTTGTCTCTATATTTATATTTTGAGAATAACATCCCAACCTCAAATATGGTAAAGGGAGGTATGATCATTCTTCTGAGTGGTTATTAGTAACCTAGGATATTATGGTTTACATAATATGGTTACTTTTTATCAATTCATATTATATATCTTCCCATATCTATTTATGAATTTATTTAGAGGAACATTGATGGTGGAATACTGGGTTTTTATCACCCCCAACTTAGGTATCTTAGTGAATAGGGAAAATTCATGGATTACGATGTAGGTATTATAAAGATCCCTACAAGTAATGGTAAATATGGTTATATATGTCTGGATATGGGAGATGAGATCCAATGGAGTCCTTGGAATATTTTTTAGGTTTACAATTATCTTTTAAATTTTGGATCTTGTCAAATATTAATTTCCTAGTGGGTGGTCCTATTGTCGACCTTTTCCTTATTTTAGATGACAATGTATCTCATTTATCTTTAGTATATAATGATATTTTCTTTTGTAGGTTGGTCATTGTAATGTCTATATTATAATATTCATGTATATAATTATGTATCTACAATTTCAATACTATTTATGGTTATGTTATAGAGTTTATAAACTATCCAAAAGTAACTCATACAACCTTTCTATTGTTTGGTATCCATTAGCATACGAGGACATGAAGTTATGGTCTTATGGAACCAAAAATTTGGTCACCATTTAGGTAGGTAAATCCGGGTTGTTTTAAAGTGGTATCAAACACTTTTTTTCTTATCTTACAATTTATAATATAGTATATGGATTTAGGATATTGGTTAAAATTGGGATGGGACTTATGTTTGGGTGTAGCTAACCTATGTATAAGTAAATTCCATGTTTCTATGGATAAGATTATTATGATGGATTTTCCTTAATAGAGTTGAGTTTATTTTTTCTAAATAGAAAATATTTGTTTATTTGTTTAGGTTTTATGGGAATTTAAACCCAAAGTAGAAATAGGCATGTATTTATACATTATATTTGACATGAAGGATTAATATGACATTTTTAATCTTTCATGTTATTGAGAATCTAATTATGAGATGGTTTCAGGGTTTAAAGTGTCTACAATAATTTATATTGTATCTTCTCTTATAACATTTTTAGTGGAACTGTACTTGATTGAACCATGGTTTCTGGTTATTTTTTACATATGATGATTAGTATTGTAAATATATGTGTATTTTATAAATTTACCATGAATGAGTAGGTTTGGATAGATCCATTATAGAGATATATATAACCACTATGCTATTGGGTATGTATACATAGTAGTTGGGAACTCTTCCTGTTATTGATTTTCTTAAACTATGATATGAATTATTGTGAAAGAAATTTTCTAATCCATGTGAATGGAATTCAATTTTGATGAACCCTTTAATGGATTATATTGATCACCAAAGTGAAGGGATACAAAATCTCTATTGATTGCTGAGTTAAAAAAATATGCTGTTCTAGTGCCTCTGATAGATGAGTAGCTCAGAGCAAGCTTGTTGTAGGTTCGGTAGCCTATGGGTTTTTTGGAATATAGAGAATGGTTATCCATATTTAAATTAACTATATAGTTTTTTATGTAACAACCATATCTATTTATAGTTGAGACTAGTCTGGATTGTGGTACTATAGATTTATTTCAATCATATTGAAAAACCCTAGAGTAAAGGGTGAATTTGGATATACGTATACTACAAGGACCAGTAGAGCACAAGTAGGATGTTCTAGTATAGTTAGATCATCTTTTGGGTCAATATTTGAATTAGTTTATACCATATTTCTTTTAGAATTTATTTCAAGAGACTATAGGGTTGTATAAAGACATAGAGATTTTTTATACTATTCTAGGTGGATGTTAGTAATGTATTTTGCCTCTTATTTTATTATTTTGATTAATATTTATTCAATGTTGGTGGGTGATGAGTTCAATATGGTTGGGTAATTTTCTAGATGGATTAAGACATTCTATATATGTTAAAGTGGATATATTTTACGTGAAGTTTATAGAAAAGGACATTAACTGAGATGCTATTTTTAGAGGAACCAGGTTCAGAGTGGACTTTCTAGGTAACATTATTTTTATTCTTAGAATGAGAGTAGGAAATCATGCAGTAAGAAGTGAAGGTATGATGGTAATAACTTGGGAAGTAATAATAAAAATAGTTAGAGTATATTGTCATCTATTAAACTTAGAGGGAGTAATTCTGTGGAGTTCAACTTGTGGGCTAGGACAAAGAATCTTTGGCAATATTATGATAACACATAAAATCTACATCAATCATATAGTTTGAAGGATTTTATTATTAGAACATAAGGAACTAATTAAGGTGTATATGAGTGTTTAAAATAGGTTTGGTTTTATTTTTGGCCGATCTTAATGGATTTTTATGTGTAAAGAAATGAGGAGAGGTGTTCCCCTTTTATAAGTTCAAATGGAATCCATTTTTGTAAATACCAAAAAAAATTATTAATTGGAAGTCACTCCAATGTATTTTTTCTCAAAAATTGGTAAATAATTTTTTAAATGAGAGATAAGGTTGGTAGAAACCTCAACTAAACCATTAAAAACAGGTTTTAACATGTTTTAATCCCTTTACCACTTGATTTATTATTTTTCAATTTTAGATTTCACAATGGTAAATAGTTTTTACCTAAGACAACATAATCTTCATGCCTAAAGATAAAGTAGTCCATATTAGAAAATTTTCACCCACTGATTATAAAATTGAAAATAATTTCATTGGTTTTAATTTATAAAAGTGATCAAATTTAATTTTAAAATACTAATGTATAATATATCATAGAAAATTGAGAAAATAATACATATGTTTTAAACCATAAAATATAGGATTGTAATTAAAAAACAATATGTTAAAATATTTAAAATTACATAAATGATGTATGTAAGAACCTGATTCTTAATTTTTAGGTACATTTTTTTTCTTTTCTCTTTTCCTTAATTGTTTTTGAGAAAATATTGAAAATGGGGAAAAATCCCTAATTTTGGAAGTACACACCATGTAATTTTCCACACGCCATGTACTTTTGTCCGTGTGGGATGAATACATGGGTCGAGTGGCCATGTCGGCGACGAAGGGTGTAAAGACCGACTACACGTCGTGTAGTGGTCCCTTACACGCCGTGTAGTCATTCGACAGGTGAATTGTAAGGGGGTGGCCAGCTGTGTGACAGAACACACCATGTACTAAAGGAGACATGCCGTGTAGTCATGTCAGAAGATGAACAGTTCCACGCTAGCAGGAAACCACCAGAGGAACAGTTAAAAAATGGGAAGTACACACCATGTACTTTATTTCCCTTAAAATGGGCAGTATCCTCCCCTATTCACAGTGACGTCTTAGAATGAGAAGAAGAAGCAGAAGAGGGAGGTCGGAGCTTTGGAGAACCACCAGGCGCACGTTGGGAATCCATTTCCGACTCGGACGATCTCGTTGGAACCGCACAGGTAAGCCCTCTACTCCTCATAAACCATTCTTGCCAATTCTTCCTCTAAGGGAAGTTATTTAAGTTTAGGTGAGTTTTCTTCTATGTTAGATCTATGTCATTCTTGGGCGTTTCTGGAATCAACGTTCACATATATCGTTCGTTGGTGTTAATGGTAGGTGGCTTGGTGTTTATTTTCCAACTACTGTGCGTTTTTGAGCTACGGACCCATATTTGGGGTGTCGTGTGGCTGAGGCCATAGCTATTTTAAATAACTAGAAATGAATAGGTAATTAATTGTGATATTAAAATGTTGTTTGGGATCACAACTTGGATCTAGGACCATCCCAAGGGGTGCGTTCCTCTGCTTAGCCATTTGGCCAGGATACCTGAGGGTATGGCAAGTTTGATTATGCATTACTTTTTCCTTGAGAGTAATTTTGTGTAAATTGCATTTTTATATGTTGGGAATGGCCCGGTTACTTATGCCTGAGGGTGGTGTTTACTACAACCAGAGGGAATGACTGTATTAGCCTGAGGGTGACGTTCTATTTCACCTGAGGGAAACCTTTTGTGCCAGAGGGATTGACTTCTGTTCCTGAGGGTGACACTTCGTATGCCTGAGGGCGAGATTCTGTTATGCCTGAGGGTGAGATTATAAATGCCTGAGGGCGAGATTCTGATTACCCGATGGTGAGGAATTTCTTGTCTGAGGACGCTCATTGTTTGATTTGAAATTCACTGTGGTGTTTTCTTAATATTAAATGGTTGAATGAATAATTTAAATGGAAATATAACTGGTAAGGTAGATACTTTGAGTACTGCATAGTTTATTGAATTTTACTTTTGCACACTGTTGTTTCATGCTTGCACATAGTTGGGCACATTCCTTTGGTGGGTGCCTATTGGGAATTATTTCTCAAACCCTCTTGGGGTCAGGCTTTTCGGCCCAAACAGATTACATTTCTGCAGGTGTAGATAAGGTCGAGGGTCCTTATACAAGTACATGATTTTTGCTGAGGAGTAGGGGAGCATGGGATCGGGCTAAGGCTCGCGATGCTACCAGTTGTTTTGTTCTGTTTTGCTTTCCTGTACTTGTACTATAATGTATTGTTGTGTAAAATGTTATGGATTCTTTCTTAGAATTTGATGCTTGTTGAAACATTATTTATATACTGGTAGGTTATTTCTACTGCAGGTGTTTAATTCAGTTGTGAATGGTTTACTGCTTCCGTTGTTGCTGTATGTTTTATTCTATTCTGCTGCACTACACTTTGATAATTGAGGGCATAGTTTCCCCACTATCAGACCTTGGCCCTCGCTGCTATTCGGCCGCCTCTGGAATTTGGGGAGATGCGCTTGAGGTCATGTGGCGAACCAGGTTCAGGGAACCCGTTGAGTGGAACCTTGAGCCGGGACGTTACATAGTGGTATTAGAGGAGGTTCTTTTCTTCAAATTACAATTTGGAGCCTTAGTCAGGGATAAGACGAGAACAATAGTTGGTAGAAAGCTGTGCCTGGGCGTAGCTAACTCGGGTACATGGAAAATCCAATTTACCTCATGTTGTAATTTTTCTGTTTTTGCAATGTAACATTTGATATGATTTTCAACGTTGGGAGACACACTTGTATTGTGCTGTTTATCTTTGATCTATGGGTTCTTTTTAGTCGCAACCCGATGAGATGAGGGTATGACTTCTCATGCATCATTCAGGCACATGCTAGGAATCACATGCCATGCATAGTTTCCATGCCATGTAGGTGAATTTGGAAGTGCATGTTGTTGTGATATTTTTTTTTCTAGAAAAGCATGCTGTTGTGATATCTGCTTGATAAATAACTACTATGTGATAGGGTATTTTGTATGAGCCAAACTATAGAATTAACACCAAACTTTGTTTCTTTGGGAGTATGGGCCCTCATTGACTGGAAATTGGTGGATCATTGACTGATTATTATGTTATAACACAGATAAGATGTCAAACTTTGATTCGTGGGGATTATGGGCCCTCACGGATCGTAATTTGACACTTAGGTGTTGATTATCAGTATTTTCTGGGTTCCAGAGAAGTTTCTGAGGCATACTGTCCAGAAACCTAGTATATACGCTTTGTAGTACCTTCAACACGCCGTGTATGGTCTTCTGTTCGGGAAGAAAACTAAACTTTTTGAGTACACGTCATGTACCCAGAGTACACGCCATGTAGTCTCATCCCGTGTCACAAACCGTGTGGGCGACAACACTGGGAAGGGAAGATCTTGGGGTAAACATGCCATGTAGTTTTTGTACACGTTGTGTAGTGTTGAACCGGTGTCCTCCATGTCACTAACAACACGGGCGGAGGAAACCTTAAGACATACACACCGTGTCCACTATGGATAATGCCGTGTAGTCTGACCTGGGGACCCGGCCATGTAACTAACAACACAGGTCAGGGTAATCTTCTCGTATACATTCCGTGTATAGATAGAACACGCCGTGTAGTTTGAGTCTTGTGTCCAACCGTGTAACTAACAACACGGGTCAGTGGAGCTCGTCTAGAACACGCCGTGTACCCGAGGGACACACTAAGTGGTCTTGTTGGAGGACAGACCATGTGGATTTAGCTGTGTGGCTGGAAAACGGGGTGGTGTACACGCCGTGTGCGGGTGTAACACGCCATGTAGTGTCAAGACATGTAGTCTTCCGTGTCACAAACGACATGGGTAGTTCTAAATTACACCATACACGCCGTGTAGATGATATACACGCTGTGTAGTTTTGTTCAATGGGAGCCGTGTGGCTTAGCCGTGTAGAAGGACCCGGGGAGGGGAAGAGAAGTCAAGTACACGCAGTGTAGTCAATATACACGTCCTGTAGTCTTGTTTTGAAAATTTTAAATGCCTTCTTCCTTCTGTTTCCTTTTGGGTTTCTTCATTTTCGGTCGTTGTTAATCTTGTTCTAAAGGCGTGCTTTGACCTTGTAGTGTAATGCTGCCGAGACGACCGTGCGTTGTTCTCCAGGAGAGTAGCGATGACTATACTCTAGAGATGGTGGTCCATAGGCTACCAGTTGATTCTCCAGTAGAGCCAGATGCGGCACCCGCCGTTATACTAGACACAAGCACGGATGCGCAGTTCCATGAAAGCTTTATGCGGTTCATGCAGACATTTCAATGAGCACCGCCAGCTACCACATCTATGGATGAGATTACTCGTATCATCCAGCAGCAGCATCCACCTACATTTTCAAGGGATGGAGGACTACAGGCTGCAGAGTCTTGGCTGGGATCTATGTAGACTATTTTCGACCATCTTGAGACGCCTCCAGGGCGGAGGGTCAAGCTCGAGACTTACATGCTGTGGGATTTCACCAAGAGGTGGTGGGATGTTACCACCCAGTCAGAGCATCACAGAGACATGGCGTGGGAAGATTTCCAAGCAGTCTTCTAGACTTCTTCTTTCCAGAGATGCTTTTGGAAGATAGATCTTGAGAGTTCATGAATCTTCAGCTGGGCGCTATGTCGGTGATGGACTGTTCTTCTCGTTTCACTAGGCTTCAGCATTTTTCACCCGCACTGGTGGGTGATGAGATGTTGAGAGCCAGACATTTTGAGGATGGTCTTCGTTATGACATCCCAACGCTGGTAAATGTTTCCAGGTTTCCTTCAGTACATGCTAATGTGAACCAGGCACTAATTATAGAGAGGACCCTGCGGGAAGCTAGTGGTGCAGGCCAGGGCGGTTCAGCACCAGTTACTGGTGCTATTTCAGCTTGTAAGAGGAAGAGACAGATGGACTTCCCTCAGGGTGGCAGTACCAGCCAGGAAGTTTCTTCATGTGGCCCGATCAAGAGCTACCAGTGTGGTAAGGAGGGGAAAAAGAGACCGCAATGTCCACGTGACCTCGTGGAGTGCCGATCTTGAGGCAAGATAGGGCATCTGCAGCGCTTTTGCACGGCGTTTCTACCAGTGGCTAGTGAGAGGGTTTCTGTACAGACTCCGTGTGCGAGAGTAGGACCAGTGGCTTTTTACCAGTCAGGGAACTAGAATACGTCAGGGCGGGCTAGCAGGGATGGTGGTCGTGGCTGTGGTAGCAAGACACCAGGATCTAAGAGGTAGCAGGGCGGGACAGCTCAGGGTAGTCAGGCTGTGTCGAAGGGCCGCAACACTAGGTAGGCATATGCAGTGCAAAAGACCCAGCAGGAGCAGGATCCCAGACCTTCTACAGTTATAGGTACTATTCTAACAGCTTCTGTCTTATCTTCAGTACTTTTTAATATGGGTGCTACACATAGTTTTATATCTGTACCCATTGTGAAGAGCCTTGGGCTCTGTGTTTCTACTTCTTCTGATATCATGACGTTAGACACTCCGTTGGGGACTAAAACGGCTAGTGTGCGTCAGTTCAAGGAGTGACCCCTTGAGGTTGGTGGGTGTCACTTCCTTTGGGACCTATATGTCTTAGAGATGATGAGCTATGACGTCATTCTCGGGATGGACTGGTTGGTTCCCTTTCGAGCCATTGTAGATTTCTATCATCGCAGGGTGAGTTTCACGTCACTAGAGGGCAGAAAGTTTCTATACAGGGACGAGGGGGATGTTCAGGCGAGTCGAGCTGGACCAGAGCATAATGGGCGAGGTGATGTCACAAACCAAATTGCGAGCATATATCTGGACGACCAAGGGAATTGTCAGAAGGATTTCCCTCCAGTGGTGGATCGTTTCAGGGATGTCTTCCTGGATGACTTTTCAGGTCTTCCTCCAGACCGTGAGGTGGATTTCTCTATTGGACTTGTGCCAGGAGAAACACTGGTGTCCATTCCTCCTTATAGGATGGCCACGCCTGAGTTGAAGGACCTCAAGTGGCAGTTAGAGGAGTTATAGTCAAAGGGTTTTATCCGACCCAGTACTTCTCGTTGGGGTTCTCCAGTCATTTTTCTGAAGAAGGCAGATGGTACCCTCAGACTCTGTGTGGATTATCAGAATCTGAACCAGTTGATAGTTAAGAACCGATACCCCTTGCTGAGGATATATGATCTTTTTGATCAACTTCATGGAGCAAGAGTGTTCTCTAAGATTGAATTAAGATCAGTATATCATCATCTAGGTGTTAGACCATCTAATATACCTCTCACATATTTCAGGAGCAGGTATAGTCTATACGAGTATATGGTTATGCCGTTCAGACTCATGAACATGCCAGCAGTTTTCATGGCTCTGATGAATCGTGTGTTCCATCCCTATCTGAACTCTTTTGTGGTAGTATTCGTGGATGATATCTTGGTGTACTACCACACTCGACACGACCATTCCACCCATCTTAAGATCGTATTGAGTACACTGAGAGAGCATCAACTATATTCTAAGCTCTCTAAGTGTCACTTTTGGAAGAATCAGATTCACTTCTTGAGTCATATCATCTCATAGGAAGGAGTTGCATCAGACCCAGAGAAGGTGAGAGTTGTAGTTTTCTGGGAGCATCCTAAAAATGTTTTTGAGATACAGAGTTTCTTAGGGCTAGCTGGTTACTATAGGAATTTTATATAGGACTTCTCCCACTTAGCAGTGTCGTTGAGGGGTTTGACTAAGAAGGGTGTGAAGTTCGCCTGGTCAGAAGCTTGCGAGATAGCCTTTCAGGACCTGAAAGGAAGGTTGACATCAGCACCAATCCTGATACTTCCAGAGCAGGGGAAGAGCTATAATGTTTATTGTGATGCATCAAGGATTGGACTGGGAGCTGTGTTGATGAAGGGAGATTGACTTGTTGCATATGGGTCTCGGCAGTTGAGGCCACAGGATAGGAATTACCCGACACATGATCTCAAGTTAGCTGAAGTTGATCATGCGTTTAACTGTTGGGGAAATTATCTATTAGGAGAACGTTTTGTGGTTTTCACCGACCAAAAAAGTCTCAATTATACCTTTACTCAGCATGACTTGAATCTGAGGCAGCGAAGGTGGGTCGAATACCTTTAGTCCTTTGATTTTGAGCTTTCCTATACACGTGGTAAAGGTAATGCAGTAGCTGATGCACTGAGCAGGAAGACTCAGATGCAGGATGTGAAAGAGGCCAGTGGTGAATGGTAGATTATGGATTTGTTCTCTGAGATGCATTTGGAGGTGCATGACAATCATGGGTAGACTTATCTTTCATCTTCAGCTATGACTTCTACCCTCCTAGATGGAGTGAGGATGAGACAACTATCTTTTTCAGAAGGCCTAGTTCTACGGGAGTCGGTGGAAAACGAGGACCCTCCTCCTGGTTGGACGATAGGAGATGATGAGGTTTTTTCATTTCCATGGACGAGTGTGGGTTCCAGGGGATGTATGCGAGGAGCTGATATGGGAGTTTCATGCTTCATCTTGGGCAGTTCATCCCAAGGTTACCAAGATGTACCAAGACTTGAGATGTTAGTACTGGTGGCTGGGTATGAAGAGATATGTAGCTAGTTTTTATATAAGGTGTTCCACCTGTCAACAGGTGAAGGAGGAGCATCAGAGGCCAGCCGAACTGTTAAAGTAGTTACCCAACCCGGAGTGGAAATGGGATGATGTCGCTATGGATTTCAGGACCGGTTTGCCGAGGTCACCTCGAGGCAATGATGCCGTGTGGGTTTTTCTGGAAAAAATCACGAAGGTAGCTCACTTTTTTCCAGTCAAGGAGACATTTGGAGTTGACGACCTCAGGATGTTTTATATCTGAGAGATAGTACATCTTCATGGAGTCCCTCATTCTATTTTTTTAGATAGGGATGCGCATTTTATGTCTCGTTTCTGGCAGAGTTTTCAGAGGGCTCTGGGTACATAGTTTCTTCTGAGCACAGCTTACCACCCTCAGACAGATGGCCAGCCATAGCGTACGATACATGTTCTTGAGTACATGTTTCGTGCGTGCGTCCTAGACTTTGGGAAATCTTGGGAGAAGCATATACCTCTAGTCGTGTTTTCCTATAATAATAGTTTTCCGGAAACTATTGAGATGGAAACTTACGAGGCTTTATATGGCAGGCCATGCCGATCACCCTTGTGCTAGTTAGAGGTAGGTGAGGCAGCTTTACTGGGACCACGTCTCATGCAGGAGACTTCTGAGCTGGTCTAGTTGATTTAGAAGCATATGGAGACAGCGCAGTCTCGTCAGAAATCTTATGCTGATCGCCGCAGATGAACCTTGGAGTTCATGGTCGGGGATCAGGTTTTCTTGCGTGTTTCTCCAAGGCTGGGACACAGGCAGATCAGGAGATAGGGAAAAATTGCACCGAGGTATGTGGGGCCATTTGAGATTCTGGAGAGAGTCAGGCCGGTTGCTTATCAGTTGTAGTTAACTCAAAGGTACCGGGGCCTGCACGAACTCTACCATATATCTTAGTTGCACTGCTATCATTCAGACTTGTCTCACATAGTTCATCCTGAGGATGTTGAGCTGGAAGAAGAAGCATCCTTTGAGGAGAATCTGATATGTATTGTTGATAGGAGAACGAAGGTTCTCTGAGTCCGGTCAGTTCCTCTCGTACGGGTGCTAAGGATGCATGGCCGAGTGCAGGACAGAACCTGGGAGCGAGAGACCGATGTACCTGCTCAGTGGCCAGAGCTGTTCTGAACTTTTTCTTCGCCATCCTTGGAAGGGAAATTCGGGGACGAATTGATTTTAGGGGGGAAGATTGTAAGAACCCGGTTCTTAATTTTGAGGTAAGGGTTTATTCTTTTCCCTTTTCCTTAAGCGTTTTTGAGAAAATATGGAAAATGGGAAAACATCCCAAATTTTGGAAGTACACGCCGTGTACTTTTCCATACGCTATGTACTTTTGGCCATGTGGGATGAATACATGGGTCGTGTGGCCATGTCGGCGAAGAAGGGTGTAAAGACCGACTACTCACCGTGTAGTGGTCCCTTACAAGCCGTGTAGTCAGTCGACAGGAGAATAGTAAGGTGGTGGCCAGCTATGCGATAGAACATGCCAAGTACTCAAGGAGACATGCTGTGTAGTCATGTTAATAAATGAACAATGCCATGCTGGCGGGAAACCGCCAGAGGAACAGTTAAAAAAAAGGGAAGTACACGCCGTGCACTTTTTTTTCGATTAAAATGGGAAGTAGCCTCCCCTGTTCATAGGGAAGGCTTAGAACGGGAAGAAAGAGAGGAAGAGGGAGGCCAGAGCTTTGGAGATCCGCTAAGCACACATTGGGAATCTGTTTCCACCTCGGACGATCTCATTAGAACCGCACGGGTAAGCCCTCCACTCTACATAAGCCGTTCTTCCCAATTCTTCCTTTAAGGGAAGTTATTTAAGTTTAAGTGATTTTTATTCTACGTTAGACCTACATCGTTCTTGGGTATTTCTGGAATCGACGTTCACGTATATCATTCGTTGGCGTTAAAGTTTGGTGGCTTGGTGTTTATTTTCCAACTGTTGTGCGCTTTGTGCGTTTTTGAGCTACGAACCCATATTTGGGGTGTCGTGTGGCTGATGATGTGGCTATGTTAAATACCTATAAATGAATAGGTAATTAATTGTGATATTAAAATATTGTTTGGGATTGCTGCTTGGATCCAGGACCACCCCGAGGGGTGCGTTCCTCTGTTCAGCTATTTGGACAGGATACCTGAGGGTATGCCATGTTTGATTGTGCATTACTTTTGGATTGAGAGGAATAGTGTGTAAATTGCATGTTTATATGTTGGGCATGGCCCAGTTACCTATGACTGGGGGAAGTGTTTACTACAGCCTAGGGGTGTGACTGCATTAGCCTGAGGGTGACGTTCTATTTCACCTACGGGCAACCTTTCGTGCCTGAGGGCTTGACTTCTGTGTCTGAGGGCGACACTTCGTATGCCTGAGGGAGAGATTCTGTTATGCCTGAGGGATAGATTCTGAATTCCTGAGGGAAAGATTCAGATTACCTGAGGGTGAGGTTTTTCTTTACGGTGGACGCTGACTGTTTGACTAGAAATTCACTCTGGTGTTTTCTTAATTTTAAATGGTTGAATGAAAAATTAAAATGGAAATATAAATGGTAAGTTAAATACTTTGAGTACTACTTAGTTTATTTCATTTTACTTTTGCACATTGTTGTTATATGTTTACACACAGTTGGGAACGGGCCTTTGGTGGGTGCATACTAGGAATTATTTCTCACACCCTATTTGGGTCATGCTTTTCGGCCCAAACAGATTACGTTTCTTCATGTGTAGATAAGGGAAAGGGTCCTTATACAAGTACACGATTGTAGCTGAGGAGTAGGGGAGCATGGGACCGGGCTGGGGATCGCGATGCTACCGGCAGTTTTGTTCTATTTTGCTTTCCTGTACTTGTACTGTACTGTATTTTTCTGTAAGATGTTCTGGATGCTTTCTTATAATTTGAGACATGTTTCACCATTATTTATATACTGATTGGTTATTTCTACTGCAGTTGTTTAATTCAGTTGTGTATAGTTTACTGCTTCCGTTGTTGCTGTATGTTTTATTCCATTCCGCTGTGCTACACTTTGACGAATGAGGGCATAGTTTCCTCACTATCAGACTTGGGCCCTCGCTACTAGTCGGCAACCTCTAGCATTTGGGGAATGCGCTTGAGGTTATGTGGTGAACCGGGTTCGGGGCACCCATTGAGTGGCACCTGGAGCCGAGACGTTACAATGTATATTAGGTAATTAAAATGGTTTATTAGATTTATGTTATCCTTAAATCCACATGATGTCCTAAAATACAATGTATTTTTAAAATTGGTATTTTGTACTATTCACCTAAAAAAATATATGTTTTTTTTAAAATCCAAAATATTCATATTAAGAATATATTATTATTTTTAAAAACAAATATTTTTTCGTTTTCAAATTAAATTTATAAAATTTTGAAAATCAATTAAACCCCAAAATATAGTGGAAAACTACTCATATTAAAAAAATAGAATTTTAAAATGTAAACTAATATTTACTTATAATTAATATCATTTTATAATTTATTTATTTTTTATATATTATTCATATATTAAATATTATTCTTATTTAATCATAATATAATTATTTTCTTGAAATGAAACATAGATTTTAAAAAAATCTATTTTGAAGCATAAAATTATTTTCCTAGTTGTTTTAGGTATACAAATTGAATTTCATTAATGTAAAAAATATAATTCAATTTCATTATACCCATATTTATTGTTTTGGTTAATTATATTCATTCGCTCTAATTAAATGTATATTTTTTATGGATTAAATTTAATATTAATAATTTTATGTAAATGTATCATAGGTTTTTAATGTTTAGTGTTTCTTGTAGTGTAAGATATTGAAAAAAGTATTTATTTATAGAAATGTGTCAAAAAATCTTGGGGTTTTATAGTTAGGAGCTCGAACTAAACCATGACATGATAATGACACCATGATATGATGATATTTAAAAAGGTAAAATAATATAACCTCACCTCTAAGGATTTTTTCACTGGAATCTCTAACCATACCATGATGGAATTCATGAGTGGTTAAATACTCACTATGACCAATTCACACTATTACCCACACCCACCATACCACAACCAAAAAATGAAAAATGAAAAATATAATTTTAAAAAATAAATATGTTAGAATCCATTCTAATATGTATGGTATTTAACCCTAATAAATTTTCTCCACAGTCCTTAACATAGTGACTCACACCACTCACACCAATATATAACTTCATATATGGAAAAACATGGTGTTACAATTTCATGGACTTCTCCCACATTCCCAAATAATATTTAAATCCAAAACTCAAAAAACTTATCATAAAAAACACTTCATGTCATAACAAATAATAATGTGAATATAAACCTTTATTTTATACAGTTCAACACACTGTGACACCTAAGTCCATGTCCTGATGCCTTCCATCCATCTAAAATATCATCTCTGAAGAATGTTATCTTCCCCTAATAATATCCTGACACCCACAACACACAAGATGAATAATTTAATGGTTTGGTAAGGTATGATTAATAAGTATAGATACCATTCAAAAAATTCTTTTCTTCTATAATCCAAAGAAATACCAAATGGAGAAAAAACTACCAAAACCATATATTCTCTAAGAGATACCCCTAAAATATAGACAATAGAACTATAAAAACATGAACATTAACCCAAGAAGAAAACTAAAACATAAAAACATGTTTTTGATTATTTCCATCATATAATGATATAGGGGAAAGAACCACCTAAAATCAGACCTCTAAGAGGGATAACTTCTGAAAAAAGATGTTGTTATTTAGAGAAAATAAAATATTGATGGAAACTTTTTATTTTTGAGGGTTTTGAATACTCAAGGGAAGACATATACCACACACCCACCACCTTGGACGCAAGAATTCTATTTTAACTGCAGGCTAACCTTAATCGGTAAATTCCTAAGACTTAAAAACCATATAAGATACATATCAAAATAAAATTAATCCATAGAAAAAGGATTTAACATTATTTAAAATGAAAGAAGAGAACATGATAATTTATTTTAAAAAAATCCATTATTATAATAACCTTTAATAATTTATTATTATAAATATAAATTTTTAAAGTTATATATCTAAAATTAATCACCTTCATAAATATGTATTTTCCCTTTAAACGATTTAATTAATTTTCTAGAACATAATTTTATAGAAAACCATCAAAATATATATTTTAATCTAGTTAAATACTACTTGTCTTATTTTAAATCATCATATTTTAAATCTACCACTTTTAAAAAAAATTTATAGAGTATCGAATCCAATTTATGAGAAATAGATAGAGAATGCAGAGAAAATATTTTTAGAATTGAATATTAAAGATCATTGAAAATAATTACTGATGAAAGGAATAAGGTCACATACTTAAAATAAAACAACCCTTAAATTATCTAACTAAACTAATTTTATACCAGATGACATATTATTGATATTTTACCACAATTATGGAAAAAAATGATTCACTTAAAAAAAACTAACACCATGAATCATATGAAACCCATACCACTGATGGATCAGGATAAAAAAATGAAAATATGTTAGTTTTCATGGAGTTGGATGAATAAATATAATTCTACCTAAGGCCTTAAGTAATGATAAATCCTTAAGAGGGAACCTCACTTAATTTATTATCTATTCAGAAGCCCCATAACCCTAGGGTTAATATTCATGATTTGGGAAATCATGGAAAAAGTACCTTTATCACCTCAAATCGATATTTTAATTCCATCAAGGAATTAAAATGTAAATTTACTATGATCCATTTATTTTTTGACCTCATGTAAGAATAAAAATACTATACACATTTTCCTTCATTAACCAAGTTTCTTATAAACTAATCCATAATATTTTAGAAGCGAAACCCCAAAATGGAATGTGGTGGAATCTATTCATAAGAACTCGAAGAGATATTATACATTTCCTTATATAATAGTTAAATAAACCTATTTTTAAAAAGGAAACTATACTTTAAAAAATTCTTTCAACTAACCATTCTTTATCTTCCACCTTACTCAAGACGCCCCTCAAAGTGATCCCCTAAATAAAGAAACATAGAACCCATATGGTGTCATTTTAATTTTTTATGAAAATTTTATCCTTATAACCATTCCTCAAAAATTATTTATAACAATTTTACAAATAACTTCAACTCTTTTTTATACTAAAATTTGGCCAAACCCCTATCTAATGACTCTTTATGGGGCTTCTCAATTGCATCACCCATTTGACGCGCTCATGACCTTTCTTCAATGAAAACATCTGAAAACAATATATATTATATATTAAATCAAATACCACACCAATTATCATTTAAAACATAGATTCACCATAAGAATAAAAAATGCTCCATCACCCATAAATTACTAAGACAACTCATCGTTTATCCCATCATATTTCCACTCTCAACCAGGTTTCTGTTTAACAATATAACTAGCACAACACTACTGTGACACTTCCCATCCAACCATATAGAAATCATACAAACCAATTCTTTTAAATATACATATCTGTAATAAATCTAGCACAAAAATCCTAATTAAGGAAAGGACCTCAATAACACCATTATAAGGGAAAACTATTTTATTTTCATTTATTTAATCACATAAATCATTCTGAAAGGATTTAAAAAAAAATTGGTTTAAAAAACTGAAAAATTTATGGGAAACCTATATGTTTAAAAAATTATAAATCCATCACTAGTTTTCCCCCAAACTCTCATTTCATAGAAACCTTACAAATGAAACCTTTATATATATATTTTTTAAAACTATGTTTCAATGAAACCAATTTTACAAAATAATCATAAACTATATTTCAACACCAATTTCAAATTTAAAACAACCTTTATGAAAAGCAAATCTCATTTATTTAAAGAAAATATTACAAAACATGAATATTATTGTCAAAAAAAGTCAAGTAATCATTGTTAAACATCTCTAAATAATTTATTACAAATAATAAAAGATTCCCTAAAAAGTAAGTATGTTCAAATATTTTTTTATAAATATTTCATTACCTATTAAAATAATTTATCCACTTATTAAATTAACTAGTTTATCTTATATTTCATAAATGGGTGCAAATAGTTAATCCGTTACTACATTAAATGTTCAACATTCTTTATTTAGGTCAACTAAAAAACCTAGTAAATTTTAATATATATTAATCATTTTGGGTATTATATCATAATAAACATGATTCCATTCATAACTAACGTATCTCAAAATATATAACATTATATGATTTCTTCACATATGTTGTTTGACTCATGTGGTCCTCATTTTCCCTTTTTCTAACTAGTATTAATATGTTTAAATTCATTATAGGAAATTTCTATTTACACATAACATGTAATACAAAACATGAGGTGGAAATAATTCATCTTATCCAATTCAAAGGCCATTTTTGTTAATTAAATTTCCACATATGTTGAGCTACTATATATACAAATCAATATTGAAAAGAGTTTTTATCACAACATAAAAAAATACAATAGTAAAATCTCATGGATGAAGTGGAAATATCAATGAGAACTCTAATAACCCTATTCATATAAATATATAATTAACAAAGGTGTAATCATCATGATGAAGGAACTGTAATTATATGTACATCTTTCAATCATAATAATTTTCCCAAGGATTTTATATAAGGATAAATTTATTGTGTTGGATTATAGGTACCCCTAAACAATTTTATCCATTCTACCTTACTATAGTCCATAGTATTATTTATTATAAATGTCTCTCTACAAATATTGTAATATTATAATAATTTTATAACTTTAAACTCCATTATATATATCATAAAAATATTTGAACCCAATTTTTCAGGACTTGACACTTTTAGGATCCTCTTTTGGGATATTAGCAATGATGATAGTGACCCCCGAAGACTACCTACAACATGCCACAATTGGGAGACACGCATCGAGGGTATAAAATATACTTATAGGATGCATTACCCTCATGAATCCTAGGATCATATAAAGGAAACCCCCAATCTAATCCATAATTTGAATAAAGTCCAATATCATATAGTGAATGTAATTCCATGAAAATCAAAAATCAAAAATCAAATACTAAAAATAGAAATCCTAATAAAGTGAATAAAATAAAAATTCTAAGCCTCGATCCAAAAAAATATACCTCTATAAAAAATTCGCATTATAAAACCTATCAAATAAATCTATATATAAAAGAAAAAACGTACCTGTATACTCAATAAGATCTTCCTCAAGAATTCTGATGGAAATATGGAGGAACCATACCAATTCCTTAGTTACAAAATTTCAAAAATAACACAAACCTAAGGTAGTTCATGTATCACTCAAGCTCACCCAGTCTCACTAACCTATTATCACATACATGAGTGATAACTTTATTTCAATATCATATACCATGATGGAACCCTAAAACCACTTACCAATAATTTTTTATGTCTCATTTACCAAAAAAAATTTCTTATGTTACTATACCTACGGTAACCATAAAATCAAACAATATATACATATATCTCAAATCATAACCATATACAACTTACCACAATCATAAACACATAATTTTATGATACAACACCATTATTGCACATTTAAAATTTATAATAGCAGTGTGACAAGAAAATGATTGATACCAACCTTGTTCCATCCTCCTACTATGAACATCCTGACAATGTAACTATATAATCACTCATATCACAATAGGGAATTTATGACATAAATAAATCAACCTCATTACCTCGTAAAACTATGAATGTCCCCTCTCAAATATCATTATCACAACCACATAACCGAATTAGTTGACATATTACATAATTTAACTTTAATCCTTTATACCCCATGTATACCAACATTGAGCCATCAAATCTCTTTTTATATATTAGAAAAAGAGTAAAGAAGTGGGAGTAGTCAAGAATCCATTCCATCATCAACATAGATGTTAGGGAAACCACATAGAACAAAAACATTTTTCCATCTATCAAGTTATCTGACTAAGGTGCATTAACTGTAAAATAAGAACGAATGTATAATATATATATATATATATATATAAACACACACAATTTATACCTAATGGTTTGTATCAAGACACCACTTCTAAATTATATAATGGTTAATAAAATATCACCACTATAACTAAAACATAGCTGCCAACACTTTACACCAAATGAGATTGACCTTTAAAATAAATAAACCATGAAAAAATTAATAATTTCTTATTTAATATTATCACTCAAAAATTTCTTGATTATCCATTTTACCAGGAAAATTACATTCATTATTCCATTAATTCATCAATTTTTAATGTGAAACCATCCGTTTTCTATCACCCCTATTTATCGAACTCATTTACAATTAATTGTAATTTTTTAAAGTTAATTAATTGAAACTTGTTATTATATTCTAACCCATAATCATTTTCATATTAATTTTTACCAACCATACTCATGCCACTGGGAAACTATAACACAACCCCACAACAACCTTATATCTATCCCATCAACCACCACATGAGCCAATGACGATCACCACCAATCATTCAGAAACTGAAAACCACAATACACCATTTAATCCCTATCTACATCAATTATATGAAACCATTAACCACATTATTCCTTCATTCCAAACAATATTACATATTTTAATATATTCACAATAAATTTTATGTTTCTCCACAAACAATTTGATTACTCTGTTTAGTTGATTCAATCAATTAATAAAGTGAAGTGAAAATCAACATTTTATTCTAATGTTATGCCTTACACCCACCAAATTCATCCACACATGTAAAAAACTAACAAACTAGTTAAATACACCAAATCAATAGTAAATTTTTTACAATCAATAACTATTTAATAAAGACTATTCATAGGAATTTACGATGTTTCAATACTACATTATTATTCTTATTATAGATTCTAAAGAAACCAATAGAATACTATTTTTAAATTATTACATTTTTATTATAAGTTATTCCCATAATTCAGTCAAAATAATGACACAAATATCATTATTGGAATCAAATCTTAGCATAAATGACCAAAATCTATTATTCACATATAATTACATGAAATCATATAAATCACTTGTGAATAAACTCATTCCTTACAATTTAATCTAACCCATTTATTATCTTTATTATATTAATACTTATAATCCATACAATGAAAAAAATAATGATAATTCCACAATTACACATAAATCAAAGGTATATGTATTACATATCCCACCATAACTATAGTTTTAATAAGTTTCTAAACTAGGAAAAGAAAACAATCCGATGATTGAACCACTAAAAACACACAAAGATAATCCTATAAAAAATATTAACAAATCATGATCCATTATTGAATTGAGAAAGAATGAAAACATTGAACCAATACCATGGAAATAGACCCTCAAGAAGGAAGATTGTAGAGGAAAAAAAGAAGAGGATATAACCTCATATTAGATGAAAGATACTTAACCCAAAAATTATTGTACTAAAAAGGCACCAAAGAAGGCCTAAAGATATATAAAGAGGAAACATCAATATATTTGGATTTTAAAACAAATAATAGAAATTAAAGTAACTCAGACGAGCTTTTAAATTTTTAATAAAACAGAAAATCAACGATTCATGTGTTATATTTCATGGTTTGGAATTAATGGGAATATATTGAATGAACCACTAAAATCCATGTTAATATCTACTCCTTTTTACTCAATTGGTTAATTAATCAAATTTTATTAATATAATATAACTGATGGAGGTCATAGTGTAATGAATATTTCAATACTATGACATTTGAATTCCCAAATATTATTTTCAGGATAATAAACCATGGCATGACATGAAAAAAGAAATGAATGTTGATGAAATCAAAAATTCCTAACTATAGATCTATAAATATAGGGAATTTTTCAATGGAATATAAGATGAAACTACACTAACTTTTCACGAGAGAACAAAAAACCCCTAAGACCACTTCACACCATGGAGTACACCCCTCATGGCATGTGTAACGTCCCAAAGTTTCATTAATGGAAAATACCTCTTGATCCAGTTAAATGTCTCTTTATGAAAAATGTTTTTATAAGATGCCAAATTCTTTGGTTTTATGTTATGAATTTTGACTGTTGTTAATATAGTCGCTGAACAGTGATCACATGATTAGTATAAATATAGGACCTTTACAAATCCAATTTATTCAGACAAAAGAAGTGACGACCTCATCCAGTAGAATTTCTCCATACGAATCCCATTTGTCAGAGCTCAAGAAATAGGTTGCATCCTTGGGCTTCTCCCATGACCAAGCCCAAGCTGAGCTTCACCATGTCAAGCTCGAACAGGACCATCTACAGGAAATGTGGAAGTTGATAGAGATTACCACTCGACCGATGTTATCCGAGCCACCCCAAGAGTCTGTCACCATTTCACACCTTACCGTTAGGTCTTATACATCTATTTTAGGAGTTTATGTAACATATAAGTAGTACTATGTTCATGTACATTATTTTTTTTATATAATAATGAATATAATTTCTAGTCATTTTTGATACATTGTAAATAGTTTTTAAAGTACAAATGGTGTTTTTAGTTATTATTTAATTAAGAAATCTATTTTATTAAATTAAGGATTTTTTGAATTAAATAATATTTTAATAAAATAATAATATTATTATTAAATTAATTTTTATTAAATATAAATGATCTTATAATTTTATGAATGCAATTAAAATTTTATATTAATGTTTGAAAGCCATTTCTGTCAAAACCCACGAATTTTCGATAAATATTGGTTTTTATTTTAAAAGTGAAAATTAAAATATTTAGAAATTTTTTTAGATAAAATAAATGTCATTTCTGGAATCAGGACGTCGAAATTATCCAACGGTGAATTTTTCATAATTTTCTGAGACAGTCAAATTTTTGGGTAAAAATTAAATACCCTTTAAATATATAATGTGTTTTATGACATCATAATGACCCAATGGTGATGTAATAAAATACCACAATACTTATGTTCTGCCAATATATGTTTTTTCATTAAAATAATGTGATTTTGGGTTTGTTTGAATCACTTTTCAAAGCATTAATGGACCCATCAAGACATATTCAACACTTTGCCTTTTTAAATTAATTTCCATAGGAGTGTGACTCACCTCCACATAAGAAACCTTATTATTTTAAGAAGTTATGAATTGGGCCTTATAAAATATTTTTTTCCTATTACCTTTTACAAAAACCATGGTCAGAAACCATTGGATGGTTTGTGGTTTGGATTAATTTAATGTAAGGGGACACAAACCAAAATAATAAAGAATTCCCTCACCTTTCCTATATAAACCCACCCAAGATCCCAGTTCCTCCTCACTAAAATCCCTTGGAGTTCATCCAACATCTGCCTTACTCTCTCTAGAATCCTCCCAAGGTGCCCCAAGCTCCGAATAATCTTCTCACAAGCCTCTCACTAGCCTTTGGAAGCACACTTCCAAGTAAGTGTTTTTTCTTCCTTTCTCATTTTTGTTAATTTTCTTTAAGTTGTAATGCCCTTTTAATTTCAATTATGAAAGTTGGGGTATGGTTTCGAACCTCCCCCATACTGCCCTATTATTGTTTGAATAATGGGAGACCCATTTATCTCTCATTAAATTCCTCCCATGTACACCCGTTACTATGCCGAAATTCCGAAAGGAACTTCTCTCTCTTCTTTTACATTCAAGCAATACTCTTTTATCATGAATCTAAATTCCACTTAAATTGTTGGGACATGTATCTATATGACCTCCTTACTGTCCATTACATGTAAATATGATGAGGAACCCCTTTATCTCTCATCAACCATTTTTATGAATTCTTATGTCACGTCGTTACGCTGCCGAAATCGCACCGATTTTCTAAGCCAATGTCATTGGGTAGTGAATACCATGCCCATTTCTCCATCAAGGGTATTCACCTTTATGAACATTTACTTATTGATTGTATAGTTTCATTTATGAATTCCACATTCATTTATCCTAGAATAAATGATTTTGTTTTATGAATCCATGTTTTATGATCCATGTGGCACACTTATGCATGAAATGAAATGTTTAAGAATGGTGTACCCTTATAGCTCTCTAATGTATTGGGTAAAGTTTAGTATCATGATATGTCATGTGCAATGAGTGTTTAATCATGATAATTCAAGTGAAACGAGTGTTTACTCATGCTTCATGTGCAATGAGGGTTTACTCATGATCTATGTGCAATGAGCCTTGGCTCATGCTAATTCAATGTTAAGTGTTGTTGCCACATTTCTATGTTATGATTATCATGCTTTATCATGCATTTATGTTCATGCTTATCTTATGATCTTTTGACATGCCTATTTCCTAACATGTATTGTACTCCTCATGTTATTCCAAGTGTACTCCCTTACTGGGCTTTATAGCTCACCCTTTTCTTATGCATGTCCTCAGGTTATCCCATGCAATGCTAAGTACGAGGGAATGTAGTGGTCATATAAAAGAAGTTTTCAATAAAGATGTTGTATTTCATGTTTCAAGTGTTTATGTAATGATCCTAAGCCCCAAAGACAGTAAACCTCTCGATCTTCATTGTTGTATCAAGTGAAGTTTTATGTAATAAATCATGTTTACGTTGTAATAAAAAGCAGGGTTGTCATAGTTTGTATCAGAGGACAGGTTTAGTTATTTTTGGGATTAGGAAAACCTAGTAAAGCCTTAGATACATGAATATGTATAATAAAAACATCCCTATGTTTTTTTAGTACCGAGTAAGTGGTTTATCAAACAAATACATCCCTGTCTGGATACGAGCAGGTAGAGGCGGCTCTGGATCAGATGTATCATAGTGGTAAAACCCGAAAACACCACTTTGAGATAGACTCGAATGAGAACTTATTCATGACAATAGGCCTTGATTCACTCTTGTTTATGACACTCCCGAGGGATATGTTTTGATAAATTCACAATCTTAGTTTGAACCCTTATTGAGGGAAAAATGCCCCTAAGAATATATGTTAGAAAGTAGATCATGAAAAGCCTAGATTGAATCATATAGACTCATTAGTTAATGAAATTAATGTTTATTTATAAGTCATAAACTTTTGTCTTTGGATTACCCTTTATATGTTACCCCTAACTTTCATTTTATTCCAGCTAATGGATGGTAATAGGAGAACTCGGGCTAACAACCGTTGTGAAGATCAGTGTGATGACTGTACCAATGAGATGCCAAATCCAATGGGAGCGGGAATCACAAAATTTGTCACGCTTCTCTCTCAGCTAACTCATGTTTTGAATAGAAACACGGGTCAAGAGGAACGTTAAACCCCCCTAAGAATGAACAAGTCACTATCGAGAGCTTCATGAGACAAAGGCCTCACACTTTTACTGGATCATCTGATCCCACGATCGTTGAACAATGGATCAACTCCATTGAAAAGATCTTCATATCCTCCAATGTTCTGAACAAGAGAAGGTTCTTATGGCTGCTTACCGCATGGTGGGTGAAGCTGATCAATGATGGACGTTGATCAAAAATACGAAGCCTGAGGATGAGATCGAGGCTTTGGAATGGAAGGAATTCCAGAAGATGTTTTTCGATAAATATTTTCCGCGCACCCTCCGGCTTAAGACGGAAAGGGACTTCCTTTCCCTCAAGAAAAAAGATGAGGAATCCGTTGGAGCGTACGAGGAAAACTTCACAAGGCTTGCACGATACACTTCCAGATTATTTATTTCCCCTGAATGCAAGGTTGACCGCTCTTTGGTGGGCTGAAGCCTAGCTTGTGGAAATCATTAGCGATCCTTGACTTCGACAGCTATAAGGAAATTGTCCGATGTGCCCTCAAGGTTGAAATGGAGATCGGAGAATCACAGGGGTATCAGGGGGATACGAAGAGTAAGGTGGACTTCAATGCTGGTGGTCCAATGGTTAAATACAACAACACTAAGAAGTTCCAGCACCCCACTTGCCGAAAGTACGGAAAAAAGCACCCTGAAAATTTCCTTAAGGGGATGAGAAAATGATTCAGGTGTGGAAGATAAGGGCACCTAGTTGTTAACTGTCGGCAAGAAGGACCCGCAGCTGTGACAGAGGAGAGTAACGCTCCGTTTGAACCTCAACGCATTGTTCAATGCTATAAATGCAAAAAACTGGGTCATTTTTCAAATCAGTGCCCTAATCCAAGGGTTATCAGAGGCAACCAACAACCTCCAAGACAACAAGGAAGAGCTTTTGCCATCACTTCTGCCGAAGTGAACCCTGACAACGAAGTGGTGATAGGTATGCTAGTTATTCTTTCAAGAATAGTGAACATACTTTTTGATTTAGGTTCTACATATTATTTAATATCTCAAAAGTTTATTAGAACAAACCCAGCACCACCACGAATCATGGAAGTAAAGATGTCGGTGAGTACAAAAAATGGTGCAAACATTGCATCCCATGAGTATAAGTCCTCCCCTGTTATAATCTATGGATTTAATTTCCCGACGAACCTCGTCATACTCCCTCTAGTGGAATTTGATGCAATTCTTGGCATGGATTGGCTTTTCTTATATAGATCCAACATAAATTGTCGGGAGAGGGAAATCACACTACATATGGAGAATCGACCCCCGACTCTTTACAAGTGTCAGGAGGAAGATGAATCTCCTTTAGCTCCATCATCTCAAGAATGGACATTACTGCCCTATGAGCACGCGTATCTGGCTCAGATGATTGAGTCCAAGGAAGAAACCATCCTTGATGAAATGTCTATTGTGAGGGAATTCGCGGAAGTGTTTCCCGAGGAACTGCCTGGTCTTCCTTCTAGAAGAGATGTTGAGTTCTCAATCGAACTTATACCTGGGGCGTTACCAATATCCAAGACTCCATATAGAATGGCTGTTGTTGAGCTTTAAGAGCTGAAGAAACAACTAGATGAGAATCTGGATAAAGGATTTATAATCCCAAGTGCTTCACCATGGGGTGCACCAGTCCTCTTCGTTAAGAAGAAGGATGGGTCAATGCAGCTTTGCATCGATTATCGTGAACTTAAAAAAATCACGATAAAGAACAAGTATCCTCTCCCATGAATTTATGACTTGTTCGATCAGTTGCGTGGAGCACAATACTTCTCCAAGGTGGACTTGCGGTCGGGATATTATCAAGTAAGGGTGAAGAAGGAAGATATCCCCAAGACTGATTTTCATACAAGGTACGGGCACTATGAATTCATAGTAATGCCTTTCGGACTCACCAATGCTCTAGCAATATTCATGGACTTGATGAATAGAGTCTTTAGATATTACCTTGAAAAATTTGTCATTGTCTTTATAGATGATATTCTAATATACTCCAAAACCAAGGAGGATCATGAGGAGCATTTAAGAACTATTTTGGAGACTTTGCGCAAGGAGAATCTCTATGAAAAGTACATCAATTGTGAGTTCTAGTTGAAGGAGGTCTCATTCTTGGGCCATATCATCACAAGAAATGGGATATCTGTGGATCCCTCCAAAACAGATGCAATTGAGGGATGGCCAAGGCCAACATCGGTAACCGATATCCGTAGCTTCTTGGGGTTAGCTGGATATTATCAACGATTTATGAGGGATTTCTCATGATTGTCCAACCCTCTTACCAAGCTAACTCTAAAGGGAGTAAAGTTTTCTTGGATTGATGAATGAGAAGAAAGCTTCAAGGAGTTGAAAAGGAGGCTTATCACTGCGCCCGTGCTCACTTTACCCACAAGTGGGGAACTTTTTGTGGTATTCAGTGATGCTTCGAAGAAGGTCTTAGGATGTGTGATGATTCAGAATGATAAAGTGATATCCTATTCCTCAAGGCAATTGAAAATCCATGAGAAAAACTATCCAATGCATGATATGGAGTTGGCGGCTGTGATCTTTGCCTCGAAAATCTGGCGACATTATCTATATGGAGAGAAATGTGAGATATATACTAACCACAAGAGTCTTAAATATATATTCACACAGAAAGAGTTTAATATGCACCAGAGAAGATGGATATAGCTCATCAGAGATTATGACTGTTCAATACATTACCACCATGGGAAAGCAAACAAGGTGGCAGATGCCCTAAGTACAAGGGATCCAGCGATTCTATCAATGATGAGAATTGAGAAGGATCCAATCTTCTTAGACTTGATGAATATGGACGTGGGAATCATAAAGAAAGGAACATCATCAATCCTTTCACAAATTATTGCTCAACCATCTCTTCTGGAAAGGTTAAAGGATGCTCAAAAGGATGATGTGGGAATTTGAGAAAAAGTGGAAGCTATCAAAAAGGGGAAATCCTCAGAGTTTAATGTTAATGAAGAAGGAATTGTGCAGTTTGGGGAAATACTATGTGTTCCATCAAGTCCGGAGCTGAAGAAGGATCTTTTGGATGATGCACATAGTTCAAATTTCTCTATTCACCCAGGGAGCACAAAAATGTATCAAGATCTCCGAGAAAACTTTTGGTGGGATAATATGAAGAAGTAGATTTCCTAATATACATCAAAGTTCATGGTGTGTCAGCAAGTGAAGGTAGATAGGTAGAAGTCTAATGGGATGATGCAACCATTGCCCATACCAGAATGGAAAAGGGAAAACATCACCATGGACTTTGTCACCGGACTTCCAAGGACATCTAAAGGCAACAATGCAATCTGGGTTGTTGTGGATCGTCTTACAATGACTGCACACTTCATTGCTATTTGGGAGGATTTATCATTGGATCAACTGGCACAAATATATATTAGAGAAGTGGTAAGGTTGCCTGAAGTACCACTATCTATTGTGTCTGACCGAGATCTAAGATTCACCTCTATGTTTTGGAAGAGTCTTCAATATGCTTTAAATACTAAACTGAACTTCAGTACGGCCTATCATCCTCAAACTGATCGCCAATCAGAGCGGACTATCCAAACACTTGAGGATATGTTGAGAGCGTGCTCAATGGACTTTAAGGAGGATGTGATCAACATCTTCCTCTGGTGGAGTTCTCTTATAATAACAGTTTCCACTCGAGCATCCAAAGGGCATCATATGAAGCCCTGTATGGGAAAAGGTGCAGTACACCAACATGTTGGTATGAGGTCGGTGAACGTAAGATGCTTGGACTAGAAATGGTCTAGGAAATGGCGGAGAAGGTGAAAACCATTCGGTAGTATATCATGGTAGTCCAAAGTTGATAGAAGTGTTATGTAGATAATCGTCGACGAGACCTTGAGTTTAAATTTGGCCACATGGTGTTTCTAGGCATATCTCCGTGGAAAAAGGTCATGAGGTTTGGAAAGAAAGGGAAGTTAAGTCCAAGGTACATCGGCCCCTTCGAGGTTCTTGATCATGTTGGGGCTGTGTCCTATCGACTAGCACTTCCACCTAATATGGCAAAAGTACATGATGTCTTTCATGTATCCCTCTTAAGGAAGTACATACTGGACCCTTCACATGTACTCTATTCTGAGGTGGTACAATTGGAAGACGATCTTTTTTTATGAGGAGAAACCAGTGGATATCTTAGATCGTAGAGAAAAAGTTCTACGAAATAAGACAATGCCCCTCGTCAAGGTATTGTGGAGAAACCACAAGTTTGAAGAAGCGACTTGGGAATCGGAGGATATGATGAAGCTGAGTTACTCACATTTTTTTAGTGTGGGAAAAGGAAAATTTTGAGGGTGAAATTTCATAAGGGGGGAATATTGTAATGAACCAAAGTTTCATTAATGGAAAATCCCTCTTGATCTCGTTAAATGTCTCTTTATGAAAAATGTTTTTATAAGATGTCAAATTCTTTGGTTTTATGTTATGAATTTTTACCGTTGTTAATATTTCCATTGAACAGTGATCACATGATTAGTATAAATATAGGACCTTAACAAATCCAATTTACTCAGACAAAAGAAGTGATGGCCTCATCCAGTAGAATTACCCCATACGAAGCCCATTTTTCGGAGCTCAGAATAGAGGTGGCATCTTTGGGCTTCGCCCTTGACCAAGACCAAGCTGAGCATCACCATGTCAAGCTCGAACGAGATCGTCTACGATAAAAGTGGAACTTGATAGAGATTACCACTCGAGCGATGTTATCCGAGCCACCCCAAGAGCCTGTCACCATCACACACCTTACCCTTAGGTCCTATGCGGCTATTTTAAGGGGTTATGTAACAAATAAGTAGTACTATGTTCATGTACATTATTTTTGTATATAATAATGAATATAATTTCTATTCATTTTTGATACATTGTAAATAGTTTTTAAAGTAAAAATGGCGTTTTTTTATTATTTAATTAAGAAATCTATTTTATTAAATTGAGGGATTTTTGAATTAAATAATATTTTAATAAAATAATAATAATATTATTAAATTTATTTTTATTAAATATAAATGATCTTATAATTTTATGAATGCAATTAAAATTTTATATTAAGGTTTGAAAGCCATTTCTGTAAAAAACCGTGAATTTTCAATAAATATTTGTTTTTATTTTAAAAGTGAAAATTAACATATTTAGATTTTTTAGATAAAATAAATGTCATTTCAGGAATCAGGACTTCTAAATTATCCAACGGTGAATTTTTCATAATTTTTTGAGACAGTCAAATTTTGGGGTAAAAATTAAATACCGTTTAAATATATAATGTGTTTTATGACATCATAATGACCCAATGGTGATGTAATAAAATACCATAATCCTTATGTTCGGCCAATATATGTTTTTTCATTAAAATAATGTGATTTTGGGTTTGTTTGACTTACTTTTCAAAGCATTAATGGACCCCTCAAGACATATCCAACACTTTGCCGTTTTAAATTAATTTCCATGGGAGTGTGACTCACCTCCACATAAGCAACCTTATTATTTTAAGATTTTAGGACTTGGGAATTATAAAATATTGTTTTCCTCTTCCCTTTGACAAAAACCATGGGCAAAAACTCTGGGATGGTTTGTGGTTTGGATTAATTTAATGTAAGGGGACCCGAACCTAAATAATAAAGAATTACCTCACCTTTCCTATATAAACCCACCCAAGCTCCCACTTCCTCCTCACTAAAATCCTTTGTAGTTCGTCCAAAATCTTACCTACTCTCTCTATAATCCTACCAAGGTGCCCCAATATCTCAAGAAGCCTCTCATAATCCTCTCTCTACCCTTTGGAAGCACACTTCCAAGTAAGGGTTTTTTCTTCCTTTCTCATTTTTGTCAATTTTCTTTAAGTTGTATTGCCCTTTTAATTTCAATTATGAAAGTTGGGGTATGGTTTCAAACCTCCACCATACTGACCTATTATTGTTTGAATGATGGGAGACCCCTTTCTCTCTCATTAAATGCCTCCCATGTACACCCATTACTATGCCGAAATTCCGAAAGGAACTTCTCTCTCTTCTTTTACATTCAAGAAATAATTTTGTATCATGAATCTAAATTTCATACCAATTGTTGGGACATGTATCCATATGAACTCCTTACTTTCAATTACTTGTAAATATGATGAGGAACCCCTTTCTCTCTCATCAACCATTTTTATGAATTCTTATGTCACGCCGTTACGCTGCCGAAATCGCACCAATTTTCTAACCCAATGTCATTGTGTAGTAAATACCATGCCCATTTCTCCATCAAGGGTATTCATTTTTATGTATGTTTACTTATTGATTGTATAGTTTCATGTATGAATTTCACATTCTTTTATCGTGGAATAAATTATTATATTTTATGAATCTATGTTTTATGATCCATGTGGCACACTTATGCATGAAAAGAAATGTTTAAGAAGGGTGCACCCTTATAGAGCTTCAATGCATTGGGTAAAGTATAGTATCATGATACTTCATGTGCAATGAGTGTTGACTCATGCTAATTCAAGTGCAACAAGGGTTTACTCATGCTTCATGTTCAATGAGGGTTTACTAATGCTCCATGTGCAATGAGCCTTGGCTCATGCTAATTCAATGTTAAGTGTTGTTTCCACATTTCCATGTTATGATTATCATGATTTATCATGCATTTAGGTTCATTATTATCTTATGATCTATTGACATGCCTATTTCCTAACATGTATTGTACTCCTCATGTTATTCCATGTGTACTCCCTTACTAGGCTTTATAGCTCACCCTTTTCTTAAGCATATCCTCAGGTTATCTCACGCAATGCATAGTACTATGGAATGTAGTGGTCATGTAAAGGAAGTTTTCAATAAAGATGTTGTATTTCAGGTTTGAAGTTTTTATGTAATGATCTTATGCCCCAAAGATACTAAACCTCTCGATCTTCTTTGTTTTATCAAGTGAAGTTTTATGTAATAAATCATGTTTAAGTTGTAATAAAAAGCAGTGTTGTCATAGCATGACCATAACATAAAAGTGAAAATACATAAAAATAAAAAGTCAACACAGAATAATCCCATAAAAATAAAATATTTTATACTTTACAAAAATTATCCTCAAAATAATACATGCCGTATTGAACACCTCTCATTCCAAGACCCAACTACCTCCTTAAAACAGTATGAAACCTAACCCCATGACCTACACTACCAATTTGTGAAAAATTAATTATGTTATGACACTAAAAAAATTATGTGGCTTAAAGATTTAGGGCATAATAAACAATATTAAAAAACTATCCCTTTTTATCAGTTATCCCTTCACTCTACAATACCTAATGCGACACTCTGAAACCATAATTTCTTCTAAAATCTAAACTCTAAAAATATCTCTCCTCTATAAACCCCCTACTAAAATTTCAAACCCACTAGGACCTAACATATTTTATATGAAGGGATGATCCAATATAACCAATATAACGATAACATTCAGATTGAACCAATGTGAATTGGTAGTCCCTACAATGGTTTAAAAATAATTAATAGGTGTAGTGTATTTAAATATTTGAATTAGGAGAAAGTATGAGAGATTTGAATTTCTCAATTTATCCCATGATAATAGTAATCATATAATTTTTAGTACTTTGAATGTGATAAATATGTTATCCTTTCCACGATTAATAGGGGAAAACCCTAGGTAAACTGGTGATACCATATTCATGGATATTTGGATGAATAAAATAAAATCTAAATTTAAGGATGGGATTAGGATATTTGATCCATAAATCACTATAGATATTATGAGAATAAGAGTCTATCCCCAATTATTTGTAAATAAAAACATTTTCATTCTGGTTTAGGTAAAAATGAAATGGATTCTTTTTTCTTTCACATATGGTAGGGAATATAGGAATTATTATATGATGTACTAGTGTAAGGTCAGTATTAAAAAATAAAAATGAATAATGAAGTCATGTAATATTATCTATTTTATATATTATAATATATTATAATGGTATTAGGTAATATGGAAAAGACCACTCCAAGAAGATTACAGTCATGTGTGGGGGAAATAATTGTACATCATTTAAGGTCTTGTAATAAATACCATACACCATAAAATTAAACATAAATTTGTAAGGAATATATGTCATGTACTGAAGTGTATTATGATAATGACCTAATTCCATGAATTGTTTTAGGACAATCATTTATAAATACATCATGAATTTAGAAGCATGAAACTTTTCTTTTTGAGTGTGGATGACTAATATAAATGCTGCCCGACGATTGGTATTCTTGAAATTTTTGAGGAATTTAACTATATTATATTTAATCTAGTACTTGTCACATCTATGAATTATTTTAAAATAACTTTTCATTTTTTCCATTCTTTCGTTATTTTGGGGGTTTCCCTTGAATTTTAGTGGAATTGGTGGGTTTTCAAAATTTGGGCCAAACCATGAGCCCATTTCCAGATTTAAAATTAAATTTTGTTAATTTTATAACTCCTTAATTTTTAAACATTTTACACCCATTATACTTCCCGATTTTCATACCCTACTATATTAAAATAACCATATCCATTTGGAACACATAGGAATCTATAATCAAGTTGGATTTGGGTTTTTAATTAAGGTATTAGGTCTGCCCATAAGCCCATTTCTTGTTTTAATTTTTTTAATTTTTCAATATATCATTCATTGTTTTAATATTTTATTATTATTACACCTCTAAATAGAATCCAAACACATGAGGATCACCCCCATTAGCGATTTTCCGTCTTTGTAGCTCATCTCTCCCGCAAATTAGGGCTATAATTTTCAATTGTTCTCAAATCAACCAGATTTAAAGATGTAAAATGTTTCTTTCATAAATCCTTCAATTTTTACTCTATTTTCCCTATTTCAGTACCCACATGATCTCATATGACTCCTTAGAGCCTCCCTTTAAATTTTGGTTACCGGGAGATTCAGATTTTGGTGGATTTTGGGTGATTTCTTCAAGATTTCTTCAAGTAAGTGTTTCTATCTTCATTTCTTTCCTTCTCATTAGGGTTTATCTCTCTTTCAGGAAGCTATAAAATATCCATAAGTTAGGGATTGTACCTAGGGATTTATTTGGTGTCTTTTGGGTCAAATCCTGTGGTCTAGGGCTCAATTTCACTTCCTTGAGGTGTGGTGATGGTGCAGTTGAAGTTTCACACCAAGATTTGAGGGTTTCGACACAAAAGGTAGGTGGTTCCATGTGTAAAAAATTATTGATGAGATATATTTATTGGTTTATTAATTTATCATGTATCTAATATGTTGTGTGTGGTTGAAAAACCATTTTTGGTATCATTGGTAAAGCATTTAGTAATAATTTTACATTTTTGTTTGAAGTTGTGTGTTTTTCAAATGTAACTCATGTGATATATTTAGTGGTAGTTTTTCAAAATATGAAAGCGATTTATTTGTTGTTGAAAGGGGCTGAAAATTGTGGGTTGGTAATGATTTAGTGTCATGTTGGCCTAAAAATGGAGTTTTGAATGGGGTTTATGTGTAAAACCTTGTTAAACATCTTGAAGGTGTTTTATGAAAATGTGTGTTTTTCATGTGTATATTTTGTAGTATTAAATGAGGTCATTTAATAGAAATTTAGAGTGGTTTAATAAATATTTCTAGGGATGATAATTCTGTTTTGGATTGGTATTGTAATGATTTTGTTTTTGAAAGACGGTTTTGAAATGGGAATGTATGCAAAATAGGGTTATACCCCTTAGGTTGGTTTTATGAAAATTATAAATTATTTAATGAGTTACAAGAAGTGGGAAAAGGATTTTTATGTACTATTTTGGTGGTTATATGTTCATAAAATGAGTTTTTTAAATATAAAGTGGTCAGTTGTGATATCTAAGGTTTTGATAATGTTTTGTAATTTGTCGAGATGATTTATTAAATTGTGATACGGGTGCGAAACATGTTTTTGGGATGTTTTGTGTGAGTTTGATGTGAAAAATGGATTTCTGTATGAAAGAAGTATTATATGATATGTGTGTGGGATGTTACATGGATTTTACTATCATGGAAAGGTTTTATAAAATTGTTTAATGGATTTTCTGAAGTGTTAAATAGATGTGAAACGTGTTGTGGGCTATTTTGGTTTGAGTATAATTTCAAAATGAAATTGAATGAAAAGTGGATTATATGAATTTTGAAATTTACATGTGGGATGATTGGAAAATGTGTGATGTGGAAGTGGTGTTTTCTTATGAAAATTATTTTTCATGGCTTGTTGAACTTGTTTGAGCACAAGAGGGAAACCTGGATATCTTGGTGTGTGGACGTGTACTCGTATGCTCGTGAACCCATGAGGTTTGACCTCAGTTTCACATAGAAAGTTTGATGATTAAAACACTAACTTAACTATGATGATGATTATGATGATGGGGACCACTAGGTTATGGGTATGTTTCCTTCTAGTGGCTTGTACACGAGAACAAATGTTGTGATGGTTACTTTCACTGAGATATGAGGTACCCGGGACCCAGAGTGAGCTAGTGCCTAGGGGTTATTTCCCATTACTTATGCTCATTGGATGATTTATTCTCACCATCAAAATATATTATGTTAGGCTAGAAAATTCAGTAGTTTTGGTAATTTTTTTAAAAGGGTTGATTCTTTAAAACAACCCACTTGAAAACTATTTTTATTTAAAGTTGAATCCTATAGAAATTGTATATACCATTTCTTTTTTATGATAACTTGCATGATTTTAATTATTGAATGTTTATCACATGAAATATTTTAGTGGTGGAATCCTACTGGTCTTTTGATCCCTCCCTACACACACATTTTGGTGTAATAAAACTTGGTTATTTTTGTCGCAAGTTGGGGTACATCTTTTGTGCTAGTGGTTCGGGTTTCTAGCGGTCCTTCTTGGTGCGTTTTCACAGAGATGGATTGAAGGTGATTCTCCCTTGCCTTATGGTGGTTATTGGCTATCAATTTTTGGTTTTATACATTTTTAATGGTCTTTATAAAATGTTTTAAATTGTGTAATTAAGTTTTAATGTTTAGTGAAATATGTTTTAGTTTGAAAAATCCATATTTGGTTTATAAGATTTGTTTATTGTTGTTTGTTTATAAATTTGGATAAATCATTCCCAACATTAATTTTATAATACATGGGAACTTGTTCCAGACCTTGGGGATCTGGAATGCCCTTCATGCCTTATCACAGGTTGGGTATGGTGCTGGTTTCTATGGAGACGAGATTCGATTCGTGACAAAATGGTATCATAGAAGGTTCGCTTTGTTTTGGTTATAAGAGTCAGGATAGTCTGGAGATAGGATTTTTAGGACATGAAATTCCGATTATGGGTAGTGTTCTTGGAATCACACCTCTTGATGAAATTCGAGTCAACATGGGAATTCAGGATTTATCTGAGTCTTTTGGTTTTCTTGGTTTGACGATGATTATGGGAAATGAAAAGAGAGTTGGGTTAGTTGTCTCAGTGAGATCGTAAGGCCTGAAAATACATGTGAAGCTAAGGATATTTCCCTAGAACAATCTCTGATACAGTGAAGTGATTGGATTATAGATGCCAACCATATGTTCAAGTCACCCACCAAAACTAGTTTCCTCCTGCATTGTCTTGTTTCCTTTTGTTTTGAAATCATGGAAGTTCTGTAATAAAGAAAAAATAACATGGTTTTAAGAAGAATAATGTTTTTCTGAAATGGTTTTCTATTAAATAATGAATTTTTTGATTTTTGAAATGGGATAACTAAATTTTCATAATTGATTAAAATGGAAAATGATGTGTTTACAGCTCTTTTGAAAGCTAGAACTATGTTAAAGATGGTTTTGAAAAAGTGTTTCTAATAGAGTTATCTAAACTATTGAAAGGTGTTTTAATGGGATAAAATATTTTTAAATTAATTTTTATGACTTAAAATTGAGTTTTTATTTGATTGATTATTCATTTCTGAAAATTTTGGTAAGATGTAATTTGGGATTTTGATTTCGGGGTTTGTGGTCTTGTGGAAAAGGAAGTATTGGTTGACTATTTTGGTTTTGAAAAGTGGAAAAGAATTTGTGTCTTAACCTTTGGTATTTCCATGAGCGACCAAATGCATGGGGTTATATGGGATGATGGATGGATAATGGTATGATTGAATGAGTGCTGGGTTGGATCTGAGGTGGGTACCCAGTGTGGCACAGAAACATGCATGTGTAAGACCCATGGTGTACCATTGGTGGATATGGTAACCACTGAATCATTTCTTTCAAAGAAATGTTTTTAAAAGAAAACCTGATGTCTTTGTGACTATTTTGGGAGGGTGTGTATTATGTGTTTTTAAAAATGTTGATGTTGTGGGATGTTTTGAGTCCAAGAACCCCTTCTATTTGAAATGTGTTCTGGGCTTGTTTTTGGTCAGTAAGATGGATTGAAGGTCTTGTAGTGATCTCTTATAAGAAATATTTTGGGTTGCCTTTACAGTGGTTCCATTAATATGTTTAGATCTGGTTTGTGGAAAGTTTTTAAAATGGTCCATCTTGGTTGGGTCCTTGGGTTCTCTCGTTGGATAAGGTACGTCCCCATTAAGGGGTAGTGCATGACTGAAGTGAAACCTGAATTGTTTTAATGTTTGAAAATCCTCCAGTTGACTAGTACAAGGAATATTTTTCTTGAGATTTGTAGATTGAGCTTACAACATTTCCTTCCTTGGTTTCTAGGATCATCTTGTAGTGGGAGGGTGCTCATGGAAGGTTGAAAGAGACCTTAGTTTCTTAAGTTACCTGATTCGTCGAAGGTGGAAGTGGTATGGGGTTGTTAGTGTGGATGAGTGTCTGGATAGTGTCTAAGAGGTACTCCATGTCCTTCGTAGTCTCTTCAAAGCATGGGGTTTATGTTAAACTACCAGTGTAGGAAATCTGGTCAAGAGAGGCTGTTATGGACACTTTCTAGAATTATGTTTTGTTTGGGGACTTAGCACCAAGTCCCTTTCCATGTATTTTTTCTATCATTTTCAATGGCCATGTTTGGTGATGCCTTTTGATATAATGTTCTCATTGGATATAAAGGTAAAGGTCATGAAATCCTATGAGAGTCTTTGTTATGTTGGGAGTATGTCTCCCTTGTCAAAACATCAAATCCTCGGTTTTAGAGGAAGGTGTTTATATGTGTCCTTTCCTTATGTTGTTTCTTACCTGAAGAAACAAGGTTGTATGTGTGTGTATCTTATATTCCCTTGTTTCAATGAAATGATGGGTTTTGTTAAAGTTAGTTTTGGAACGTGTTATGTCTTGGTAAAACCATATGGGGTTGTGGTGTAGTTTTTTGTTGCATCAGAAGAAGAAGTTCCATTTAGTTGTTTCCAAAGCCTAACTGTGAGGCCGAAGATGCTTCAATAATTTGAAATCTAGCCATAGGTCATAAATAGAAGTTGACATGTATTCAGAGGAAATCCCAAGGTTTTTCAAACCCTTGTATAAATTCCTATCCCTAGTATGAAGGATGGGAATACCCAAACTATGCGGACTAACCGTGCGGCCGTTCCAACTCGTTAAAATTTGGTGTCTTTTTATGCCAGCATGTGATGGTTGGTTCTTATGGTTTGGGGGACCCACTATGAGTCTTATGTAAGTACTTTTGGTAAGGTCTAAAGGAATTCTACCCCTTGTTCTAGGGAGTCTGTTTGGGCCTCCCCATATTAGTGCCTCGATTCTATCTTGGGAAAAAATAAGTTGTCTCTTATGGTGGGGAGCCCATTTGTGTCTCCCCATACAAGTAACTCAGATTTGTCCTTGTTCTTGGATTTAAGGTAGGTAGTCTCATTCAGATCTATTAACTACCAACATATTCTTAGGGTAAATGTTGCGATTGGAGAGTCCCCACCTGTTTTGTCAAAGTAATCCATGTGTAACCTTGTTCGTTGTTGTTGTTCATTTGGGTAAATTGATTGAGTCTTTTTCAGATAGTGTTTAAGAAGGTTTATTTTGGGATGAAGTTTGAATGTGACTGATTGTTTTATGAAATTGGTTTAGGTTTTGGATTGTGATAGTCTTCCTTCCTTAATTGACCATTAGACAGGTTTTGGCCTTTGGGGGTGAAGCTTGGAAATAGAGTCCATTTTGACCTTTCAGTTGGGTTTTGTTTTTTTTCTTTTAGCTATTCTGGCTTTCCGAGGGTGGAAAGTTTTATGATGGGGAGAATTTTCATATACAATACTTCTTTTAAAGGATTTTTTTCTTTTTTTACATTCTTGATTTGTTTTGACGGTTTCTAATGCATTTTGTTTGAAATTGTGGGTTTTCAAAATTTTGGAGAAACGTTTATTCCATTTCCATATTTAAAAATTAAATTTGTTTCTTTTATAACTCCTTCAATTTTCATCATTTTACACCCATTTCACTTTACAATTATCATAAACATGGTATATTAAAATCACGACATCCATTTGGACCACATAGTAATCCATAATCATGATGGATTTGTGTTTTTTATTAAGGTATTAGGCCTACCCATAAGCCCATTCCCCGTTTTAAATTATTTTTTATAAAGTTTCAATATCTCATTATTTTTTACATTCTTTCAGCGATTCAACCTCCCAATCATAATCGAAACACCCGAGGCTCACCCCCCTTATCGAGTTTTCCTCTTTGGAGCTCATCTCCCCTACAGATTGTAGATATCTTTCTCAATCATTCTCAAATCAACCAGATTTAAAGAGGTAAAATGTTTCTTTCATAACAACTACAATTTTCACTATTTTATCCCAATTTTAGTCCCCACATGACCTACTGTGACTCCTCCAAGACTCCCTACCAGTTTTGGTTACTTGGAGATTATGATTTTGGTGGATTGGGGGAAATTTTTTCATGATTTCTTCAAGTAAATGTTTCTCTCTTCATTTCCTTCCTTCTCACTAGGGTTTTCTCCCTCTTTCAAAAAGCTTTAAAATGTTCAGAATTTAGGTTTTGTACCTAGGGTTTGATTTGGCATCATTTTGGTGAAATATTGTGGTCTAGGGATCAATTTCACTTCCTTGAGGGGCGCTGGTGGTACGATAGATGTTTCACACCAATATTTGAGGGTTTTGACACAAAAGGTAGGTGATTTCATGTGTATACAAATTTTGATAAGTTATATTTCTTGGTTTATTAATTTATTATGTTTATAATATATTTTTTGTGGTGAAAAATCCATTTTTGTAGCATTGGTAAAGCATTTAGTATTAATGTTACATTTTATTGATGTTTTGTGTTTTTCAAATACAACTCATGTGATATATTTTGTGTTAGTTTTATAATATATAAAAGTGATTTTTTAGGTGTAGGAAGGGGATGAAAATTTTGGTTTGGTAATTATTTACTATCATGTGGGATTTGAAATGGGGTTTTGAATGAGTTTTATGTGTAAAACCTTGTTAAACGTTTTGAAGGTGTTTTATGAAAATGTGTGTTTTTTCATGTGTATCTTTTGTGATGTTATTGAAGGTAATTTCATAGAACATAAGGGTAATTTTATAAATATTTCTAGGGCTGAAAATTCTGTTTTTATTAGAATTGGTGTGATTTTGGCCCTGAAAGAGGGTTTGGAAATGAATTTGTATGAAAATAATGGTTATACTCCTTGGTTTGGGTTTTTAAAAATTTTAAATGACATAATGGGTTAAAAAAGTGTGCAAAAGTATGTTTATGTTCTATTTTCGTGGGTTTATGCTCATAAAATGAGTGTTTTAAGGATAAAGTGGTCAGTTTTGATGTCAAACATTTTGATAATATTTTTTAATTTGTCAAGGTGATTTATGAAATTATGAAATGGGTGCAAAATAAGTTTGTGGGCTGTTTTCTGTGAGTGTGATGTTAAAAATAAATTTTATGTATGAAAAAATTATTATGTGATATGTTTTTAGGATTTCATTTGGATTAGAATATCTTGTAAATGTTGTATAAATTTTTTAATGGATTTGTTGAAGTGTTAAAGAGATTTGAAAAGTGTTGTGGGATATTTTGGTGTGGGTATGATTTAAAAATGCATTTGAATGAAAAGTGGATTATATGTATTGTGTGATATACATGTGGGATGTTCGGCGAATTTGTGATGTGGAAGTGGTATTTGGAAGTGAAAATTATATTTCATGGCTTGTTTAACTTTTTTGAGCACAATAGGGAAACCTAAGTATCTAGGTGGGAGGACGTGTACTACTATGCTAGTGATCCCGTGGGGTTTGGCCTTAGTTTCACGTCGCAAGTTTGACACTGAAAAAACTAAATTTACTATGATGAAAATGATGATTTTGGGGACCACCAGGTTATGGGTGTATTTCATACTTGTGGATCATGCGTTATAACAGATATTGTGATGGTTACATTCATCGAGAGATGAGGTACCTGTGACCCACAACGAGCTAGTGCCTAGGGGTTATTTCGCACTGATTGTGCTCATTGGATGATTTATGCTTACCATTGGCATACACTATGTTGGGATGGAAAATTTAGTATCTTTGGTATTTTTATTTTAAAGTTTTTATTATTTAAAATGTCTCACTTGAAAACTATTTTTATTTAATGTTGCATCCTTTAGAAATTGTAACTATCATTTATTGTTTATGAAAACATGCAATCTTTTCATATTTGAATGTTTATCACATGGAATCTCTTAGTGGTGGTATCCAATTGGGCTTGTGATCACACCCTACTTATACCTTTTCAGATAAGTAGTCTTGGTTATTTTTTTATAGGTTGGGGTATAACTTTTGTGCCAGTGCTTCGGGTTTCTAGCTTTCCTTCTTGGTGCGTTTTCCTAGAGATGGATTGAGGGTGATTCCCACTTGCATTGAGTTTGTTCTTGTTTATCCATTTATGGTTTTGTACCTTTTTAATGGTCTATATAAAATGGTTTATATTGTGTAATTTAGTTCTTAATTTTAGTATAATATGTTTGTATTTGAAAAATATAGATTTTGTTTATTGGATTTGTTTGTTGTTGTTTGTTTGTAAAATTGGGTAAATGATTCCCAGCATTCATTTTATGTTATCTGGGTACATATACTAGCCTAGGGGATTGGGAACGCCCCGCGGGCCTTGTTACAGGTCGGGTATGGTGCTAGTTTTGATGGTAACCAGATTTGGTTCGTGATAGTCCAAAAATAGAATTCAACTATAGATTACATATCCAAAACTTTTATAGTAGGGGCAATAATTGTTAAGATATTTTAAAATTTCCTCCATAGACTTCTTAATCTTAAGAATCTCAAGAAACATATTATTTAAGGAATAGATGAATTATATGGTACCATGCGTATGATTAAAGAATTAGACCATGTTTCATCTATCATTGTGAGTTTTTTACTTGATTACTTTATAGAATTTATGAGTTTACTCAGGGTTCTCATGTTTCTAAAGCTAAGAGTTAGGTGTTTCTACCTCACTATACGTTTATAATTTTTTTGAATATATTCAATAAATATGAATCGATCATATATTATATACACTAATAATTAGTTCTTTGAAATGCAATTTGGATAACCATTTAAAAACATATCCTTTGGTATGTTGATTCTAAAGATCCCGATGAAATTATTCTTTAATTAATGGGCGAAACACCAACAAAATTGCTCCAAATTGAAGGAATATAAATTATTACTTATTTTATCTTTAGGTTTAAACTTTTATTTCCTATTCTTAACAAATATACCTTTCTTAGGATGAGAATTTTACTGTAGCTCAAATCTCAGTGCTTGTTCCTTAACACTGATCCATTAAAGGGAATAGGTTGAAGCTCTTGATGGTCGAGACATTATGAACAATGACTATCATGGTAATTACTTATTGATATCTGAGTTTGGACAATATTTTTAATAAACCTTACTAGTTGAAATATGATAGAAAAATTCTCCCATCCCTATGGGTTTGGGTGGTTTATTTTAAGGAGGAACCATATAGTAGTTGATTAGAATTTGGATGTTGTGGAAGCTTACTCGAGGATTTTCTAGGTGCTTACAAATTTAATGGGGTTATATTTTTTTCTATCCATATGACTAAATTAAAAAATTTAATGGTTAAATGGTTTTTTATTAATGATATTAATCTACCAACATACATATGGATTCATCTAAAAAATAATCATAAGATTGAAATATTTCTCGAAGTAATTATTTTCAAATGTTTTGAGAATTTTCCTTTACCTACTATAGTTTGATGATACACTATTATTTAAAAAGACCCCACATATATTTTTCTTCATGTTATATATAATTCATGAAAACTTTTTTGAATTCCCCCATGGTATAATAAAAGGATGACAATAGAACAATAGGCGGGTACCCTAGTGATATAATCATCATTTTACATTTGCCACATGACTCTCTATCATGTAAAACATTATCAAAGATATTTTTTATAGACAAAACATCAACAAATGAATCCTTTATAACTTTTTAACATGAGAAAAATAACATTTTTATTTTTAGATAATATATATCTAAACTCATCGATAATAATTAAAATAGGAATTGAAGATATATTAACCTCTTGAGCATCAGTTGATTGCACTGGAATTCCATTTTTCATATTAAAAGTGCTTCCTTACGAGACTAATTAAAATTAATCCCACTTGGTTGATATATTTTAGATAGAAATAGAGGATCTCATTTTATCAAATTATTCTTTCATTGAAATCTTTCTTGTTAATATACTTAAATCAGTGCATTTGAGCTAGTTCTCTTTATCAAAAGGGATCTTATGTGATGGGATAGATCATTTACTCTAAATACTAGTTCCATAATTTAAATTTGAGTTTGGAGTAGTTTATGATTCCTCAAGGAACACCAATTGATAATTCTTTCACCGGTGTCAACTACATTAGTGCCTAAGATAATACAAAGAAAATGGTGCTACAATTAGAGTTTCATAATGAACTGTGGATACTACTAACAGATTCAATGATCACCAAAATATATAATTTTCATAATTAAATGACTTATGAGTCACCAAATCTTTAAATATTATTGTAGTATTATATGATACCCCTTTTTAGTCATATAATTATTTATTGGTAGTGGCTGATGTATAAGTATCACTTTGCATGGCGTTGTTAAGGATCACCAGACAATCATCAATGATATTTCAAAGAAATTATTTAATGATAAATCATTCTTGGATCATGTGACCTTGTAAACGATGATATGCGAAATATTTCTGGTGATCATTTATGATTTATTCATCTAATATCTTTATTTTTGGAAACTAGATCATGCTTTTTTGGTTACAGAAGATATACTGTAAAATATTATCAATATAATAGAAAAAAATATTTTATTCAAATTTTAAAAATAGTTTCACCTTGATAATGTTATCTTGAGTGGGAGAATAACTATTTCAACTTTACTTGACATATTTTCATGCCATAATTTTTTTAGTTTCTATTTAATCTTGGTTCTCCAGAAGATATTTTCCACGAATCATATTTTGTTAGAAAATTCGTGGAATCATTAATAGGAATTGGAGATTTACTAATGGATATATACCAATGGTGTGGACAAATTTTTTGTATAGGTATCATAAAATGAACCTATACAAAAAGTTTTGGATTTTCTTTGGTATAGGTAATAAATAAACCAACGGTTTTAAAAAAACTATTTGTATAGATTCTATAAAATTACCATATACTAAAGGTTTTGGCCAATCCATTGGTATAGGTCATCCTTATACCAAAGGTTTTATAAAATCTAGTAGTATAAATTCTATAAAATGAAACTATACCAATGGTTTTGAAAAAACTATTTATATTTTTCATATCTATAACCACATTTTGGCCAAAACTGTTGGTATAGATTCCATCAAATGACACTATACCAAAATTTTTGGACAAAACATTAGTATAGGTCATAGATATACCAATAGGTTTCCCAAAATCATGGGTATAGATTCAATAAAATGATCCTATACTAATGTTTTCTCAAAAACCATTGGTATAGGTCCCAAAAATCATACTACCTATACCAATGGTTTTCAAATCTGTTTGTATAGGTATTAATATATTTTTTGAATTATTTTATCAAATAAAATTTAATTTAGAAAAATTTAACATACTTTTAAACATAAATATATATTTTAAATATATTATATTTATAAAGGAAAATGTATCTTAGTGGTTAGGTATTTGAAATATAAGGTGGAAGAGTTAGGATTAAATCCAGTAAAGATTTTTTTACACTACCTTTACCAATGGTTTTGAAAACCGTTGGTATAAGTATTTCATATGAACTATACCAATGGTTTGGGAACCATTATTATAGCCAAAAAATAAAAAATGTTTCTCAAAACTATTTTTTATAGGTCTATTCCAATGAAATACAAGCCAATAACCCTAAAAACCATTGGTATATCCTATAAAAATGGTTTGTGGGCCTATAGCAATGGTTCACAACCATTGGTCTATGAATTTTCTCTATTAGTGAATCAACTAGAGTAATAATAAGAAATAATAATGATTGCTAACATTTTCTATAGATTAACCACATATATCTCCAATAATTAATCGTATAGAATCAGTATTTCCATGGATTACATGGAACCCTTCTATTTGGTTATAAAATATTTTACCCACTCACTCATATCCTACATGAAACTAAAGTGGTCACAAATTATTTTTTTCTAAAGGTTGTGACTAATTTTTAGATTAATTATTTATGGGGATCTTCATAACTAAAAATAAACACAGCTCTATAGTTATTAAAACCATAAAATATTGGTCCTTCAAGAGTCTGTATGAATCACCCAAGATTTACACTTTTTATTATTTTAAAAATCAAAAAATTGGGTCACACCAAAGAATAAAGTTTACTAGGTGATATTTTGGGTCACCTATGTTGTTTTAAATTAAAAATGTAAGAGTCCCCAAGCTAGTTATAGGATGAGTCTAGGCCACCCATTCAAGATATGGTTTCTTCTTTAGCTACATTGGTCCTTGTAAACATTCAATGAAATATATCTAAAGGTAATGGATCAATAATTATTACTTTTGATGATGTTATATGTGAATATTTTTGATATGGGACATTATCTTGAATTTTATATGATTGTATTTTCTAGATTGGCAGCTGAAGAATTTCCTTGGATAATATCAAATAGATTACATAAATTAATGAGTGATAATTACATTTTGGAGTGAAATCTTAATAATAAAATGTTTTTGTAATTAAATGGACTAGTTAATGTGACCCCAGATTTAAACATTTCCTTGATTATTATCTTGTAGGTTAAGTAGTCTTATATTGTTGAAGAGGTTCAATTTAAAGAGGTGTCTTGAGTTCAAATTGAAATTAAATTTTAGGGGGTTTGTTTCTTGAGAGTAGTTCAACATTAATTGAAAATATATTTTCTATCTTGGAATCATATTGGGCATACCATTATTCTTATGAAATGGCTTCAACACCTTTAGGTGGTGGGTAATCTATAGGCATAGGCACACATTTTACCTTATTCATGGCTTTGCCTCACTGATCCATTTTCATTGTAATGTCTAGGGGATATCACAAATCATGAGCTTGTAGTTAATACTAGTTATGTGAAACTTTATCACATACTTCTCTATTTTTGATATTATCGAAGTATAATTAAAAATTTTCTTATCCATCCTAACCATCATTATTTACTATATATTATTAATGAATTTACTGATATTAATCCCATAGTGGGTATTATATAATTATCTTCATTTTAGATGTATAGGTCTTTATTGACCATATAATAACTATGAAAAATCCAATCATGATCAATATTTTCTATTATCTCACCAAATGAATTCATTTTTTATGATCATTGTGAGACCCCCATAATGAATGATTTTATCCAAATTAAACTAAAATGTTATCCCTATTCTTGAAAGTACTGGTTGTCTTAAAGTAGGATAACAAATAATTTTGGTGTATCTTTGTTCACTTAATGATACCAAGGATATTGGTGGGGGTAAAATTTCTCCTAGACCTGTAGGATATTATTTAACCCAGGGTATTATATTATGTGGTACATATATACTTACTTCCTATGCTTAAATTGTAAAAATACATAAGGTATTGTATACTGTGGTGATTGTGCATGGGGTTTATTCACCATTGGAGATAATATTTCTTTTTATAAGTCTTTACACAATAAAATATAATGTATTTATTGAAAAATGAGAGCAGAGAGTGGATTATTTAAACCCTTTTAGAGGACCCATTTAGTGATTTTCTCTCTCCCTCATAATGTTGGAATTATTTTATATGGTAATGAATATTTTTACTTGAGGTATTTGAGGTTTATTAATGATGGTGACATGGAATTATTCAACCAAACCATCAGGATAGATAATGAGTATCATAGATGAAAATAGTATAGAATCTATGTAATTTATCTTAAACTACTTTTATTGGTTTCCCATGAATATATCTCTATACAGATGCTTGATTTTGGATGTACTGGGCCATCACTTCCTCAGTGACTTCCTGAAAAATTGAGGTCGTGTTGTGTTGGTGATGACCATGATTAATTGGAACCCTACATGTTCGATCTGGGGTAATTACATGGATGTAGGAAATGTCCTACTTAGATTTTTTGGAATGTAATGTTGGGAATATCTTGGTCCAAGGAGATACCCCTAGAATAATTTCATGTTGATATTGGTTACCTTCCCCTACTAACATGTAAGTATATATCTTATCTCTATTTTCGAAAAACCCATACTTCCTATGTTATTTATTGTGGTTTGATTATATATTCCTGAAGGTACCCCAATACCATTGGAATAAATATATGAAATTTTAATCAATAGGTAGATAAAAGTTTCCATTGATACCTTGATGGTGAGGAAATTATAGAAAAAATAACTATAGAATAAGTCATTGTTACTACAAATTTGAGGTTAATGGAAACCCTAATCGCCATCTGATTTCCCCTTGGAAAATTATGAAGCTAGATTACTTTGGTTACATTACCTAAGGATTTAATTTATATTTTATGGATATAATAAAAACTTAACACATCTATGTAGTATCATTAAAAAATATAAGGTCAATTAAATTACTTTTTTGAGAAATGTATTTCTTATGTAGTTCATAATTTTTAAATTTTAATGTTTTTGTGTTCTATGGGTTTCTGATTTTTTCCTTGAGATTTGTGTATCATAATATAGAAGATATTTTATTTACTCATCCTATAAGGGATCTTATTTTCTAGTCATCTATTATATATATAGGCCATGTCATGAAATCCTTCCCAATAAGAAAACAAATTACCCTATGGTGAATGTGATTGATTGATACCAATGAATTTAAAGATGTACTTTATAAGGGATTTATATTATCTTGAATTAATTGCAAATACATTAATTACTTTACATTTTTTTTGAATATAGGATGTTAATTTAGGGATTATTTCCATCATGGGAGGGGGAAGTTTTTATGATAGAGTGATTTGGTCAATTAAAGGGGATTCAATTTTTTCATTGTAATGGGAATGAAATCCCATGTATTTTGGTTCCATATAACGGGGAATGTTCGAGAATTTAATGTTACATAGATAGGAAAAAGGTGGTGAATTTTATTTTTTGTTCTTTAGTAACCATTGTGTATTATAGTTTATAGTCCTTCAGCTTGGTAATCCAGGTGAAAAGTAACTCTAAATGGTTTGGTGTGGGATATAATTTTTAAAAAACATTCATGGTTTGAAATCATAGTTAGTCTATGTGAGGGAATTAAAGGTACTTACACCAGGTTATGGGATATAGATTTCAAGTAATTATATGAACCTAGTGATAGTGTGTGGATTTTTCATATTAGACAACACAAGATTAGGAGTGATCAATGTATTGGTTGAAGATTGAGTCCATGTATAAGTTTTGGGAATGACCACTCCTTTGAGGTAATTACTTAGGTGATGTTTAATCATTGGCTAAGCCAAGGGGTTGTAAAAAAAATATTAATGTTCCATGATTGAGATTGTAATTGTTCTAAAATGGTATTAAAGGAAACCATGAATTAATTATTGACATTTACTTAAATAGTTCACCTGAGTGAGTGGGGCACCCAAATGTTATATTTTAGGCTCTGTGTGGATCCCCATGAAAAGAGCTTATGTAAATGACAAAACATTCTAGTTCTTTAGGGAAAGGAGTGTTTGTATATTGTAGAGGCATGGGTGTTGTAGTTTTTTACCCTTATTATATGGGATCTTCCCTAAAAATTGGTTATTTTCCTTGACCTAGGTATATTTTTTCCCGAAGTGTTATTTCCTAGAGGGTTTTGTAGAAAAAACTTTTTATGGCACAAATATCGCTTGTATCTATTACATCTCATAGTTTTTGAAATAAAATGTAAAATATGGTATAGTTTTAAAGTATTGGGTGTGTAGACCTCTATGCTAGTGACTCTTGGTCTAGCCTTGTTTTACACTATATTAAAAATGAGAGGATGGATGACATTTTATAAGCATAGTAGGCCTGGTCACCCAGATCCTCAAGTTAATCATGTGAACCATTTTATGAAAGGTATGAATTTGGGTGTATAAATGGAATCAATAGGGAATATACACAACATAAATATAAAAAATGTACATTTTTACAGGACATGCATGAGAATTTTTAGGGTGGATATTCACCACATTTTTTTAATAATTACTTTACAAAATTACTAATATAAAATGGTCTTAAATTTAATCTAGTTATCTTTTTTGGATCAACATGCTTTAAAATAAAATATAACAGAATTAATTTCCCCACTAGAAAAGAGGTGTACTAATAGATTAAGTTTTTATCACCCGAATTTTTCTATAACTTCCTAAGCAATGTATCTAATAACTTATAAGTAATCCATGGTATATTCCTATTAATAGGTTCTCAACATTATCCCACTAAATTGTGTATGATTTTTAATTGGAATCCTTCCCTCAATGTGCTTGAAATAAGTAAAAACATAGTGATACCATTTATATGATCGTCATAGACTATGATATCCTTTAAGTTGACCTTAAATTATTTCATTTAGAAGAGGATGATATCATGGATTTCACAACAATGTGAATGAAACAATATTTTTGTGCATACAAGTGAAAAGGCATAACTGAGAGTGAAGATTACACTGTAAAATCTTATTCAATTGCAATGTAAAACTTGTATCTTGATAAGATATGATCACAACTAGAACATCAAGAAGCCACACCACTTTATAAATATACAACTTCCTTTAAGAATCTAATGTGCTTAAATGTTCAGTATAATGGGATGTACTACCAGTGGTTTGATATGAAGTTCACAAAGGAATTCCATTATAATTTCTAACAAATATAGAGAATATATTGAAATAATACATGATATTTATTATCATCTACCCATCCTCAAGAGTATATTAATCAATGACACTATCTCTAAAAACCTCAATTTTTTGATATTTCCATTGAGACTTTTACACCTATTAAATTAAAAAATAAAAAACATTCATATATTATAGGGAAAAAATACTAATAAATTCATCTGTATTGAGATACCAAAATATAGGCTATCTCATTATACTACACACATCTCCAACTTCATGATCAACATCACCATGAAACTTACTAATTAGAGAATAAAAATCAACATTTACTTCTCTTCGATTATAGGAGATATTGAATTTATAATCCAACATGAACTAAATATATTTTTATAGATATAGATTAAATTAGTATTGATAGAAGATATATAAAAAATATTCTATTTTTTATAGGCTATAAACAATTCATTAAAAAACACTAAAATATCAAGAAAAAAACACAACCGGTACGAGATCTAGATCAGAGGCTGGATAACTACATTCCTAAAGAAATAAATTACAACACAAGAAAGATATCATATCATTTATTTTAATTTCAACACAAACCATAAAAAAATTATAATCATTATAAAATATTGTAAACATGAATCCGACTTATGGCACAAAAAGGATAGGAGGATTGATAAAATTCTCCCTAAGATACTCAAACTCTTGCTACCATTTATCTTTCCAAATGAAGGACCAAACCTTATTGGTGGAAGCTATCAAATAGGAAATTTTTTTTTAAATAAACACATGTGATAGTATATAAGACCAAGTAAAATGTAAGATTATGTAACGTCCTTAGAAAATACTAAAGATACAACTACCTCAATATTTTAAATATTTTCTTCCACTCCCAATTGGGATGTGGCATGCCCAAGGAAATACAGCTCTAGTGTATGAAATTTAAACCATTAAAACTTACTAGATAATTAATATAATTGATGGATCTTGGAAACATACCTTAAATATTATTCACAATACTAATTTAATCATGAAGACCCCATGAAATCATCAATTAACAAATTCAAAAACTAATATAGAAACTCCTGAAACAAATATTTAATAATTCCTATGAACATATATTGTGTTTTTATTACTATAAATGACATAACCCTGACATATAATGTCCATAATGATACCTAAAGAAAATTTTTATGGTATATTATTCCTTTACCCTCATAAGATTTTATGAAGACCAAAAATAAATCCTCAAAAACTTTCTAGTAGACTTCAATTAATCAAATAAAGAATTATTCCTTAGAGGGCGATATTGGTTATTCGCATTTACCTATTTCATATAATGGTAATTGAATACCATTTAAAATAACCATTTTTTTTAAATTCAGGATGTAATTCCAAGAGTTTTTAAGAATAGAAAATTATGTTTGACCGCATATGCGATACACAACATCGTACCAAAAGAAACAATGATTATGTAAATATGACTGAACTATCATTTGAATTAAATTTTTATATATGATTATGATTAATTAATTTAATATATATATATATATATATATTACTAAATATATTTATAATTTTTTAGTAATCCTTCAATCAATTCTTTTAATGTTAATTTACTCTACAAAAATATGTTTTCATCAAAAAAGATTTATTATTATTTTTTTGAAAATATATTATTATTAATTTATATAAATTTTATAAAATTTATTTGATAAAATTAAATATAATTTTTATATCAACATATCGAAATTAACTTATAGTGATTTTTTTGTATTTTTTGGAATATATATATTCTATAGTGAATAATAAAAAATAATTTTTTTTATACAAAATTGTCATTTCTTTTGATAAATTAATTAATATAAATTTACAATTATTATTTGAATTTGAATTAATTTTGAATTAAGTATTATTTAGTAATATTAAATTCAATTAATTACATTTGAGTCACCATTATATTATATTTTAGTATAAGTTGTTTTTAGAATTTAAAATGCATTTTTCTAAAAATTATTTTAAATTGCATTATGATTATCCATTATAATAACCCATAATGAGAAATAATAAAAATTAAATTTTTATATTATATATATATCTTTATTAATTGAAATTTATATAATGAAGATTTTATGTTTTTGAGTTAAAGTAAAATAATCAGTTTCTTAAATTTCTTTCTTCAGAAAACCGCTCTCCATCATGCTAGCAAGTTTTATATTAAATCAAATTCTTCCAGCTCTGTAAATTGATTTTTAAAAAATGTATTCTATATATAGAATCATCATAATTAATATTATCTAATAAGTTTACATTATTGTTTTTGTGCAACATGAATAGTAAATTTAAAAAATATTATTTACCATGGTAAAAGAAAAATAGCATAATTCAGGGTAAAAATAATTTAATAGAGAATAGAAAAATGTAACCCTAATATTTATGTCATCTTTTCATTAATATTATTATTATATTTATCCCTTATTTTTTTAATTTATAAATTATTAATTAATTAGTATGATAAAGATTATATATTTATACAATTAAACACAAATTATATTAGTTGATATCCTAGTCAATTATGAAATTTATTTTTATTAATTAATGTATTTTTGAAATAAATAATATTTTAATAAAATATTATTTTTAAATAACTTTTATTAAATATAAATGATCATATAAATTTTATTAAGTTAAATATAATTTTTATATGGTTTCGAAAAGTCTTATTGTAAAAAAACACAATATTTCTCAATAAATGTTGATTCCATTTTAAATAATAAAATTATTATATTTAGAAAAGTAATTTTATAACTTGAATATTATTTTTAAAATAAAATAAGAAAAATTATTCAATGGTTATTTTTTCATAATTTTTCGAGAGTGTCGAATTTTTGGGTAAATATTAAAAACTGTATAAATATACTTTGTGTATTATGGCATCATAATGACCCAAAAGTGATGTAATAAATAATAAAAATTTATCCTTGCCCAAATATATGTTTTATATTTAAAATAATTATATTTTAAGTTTATTTTATTAATTTTATAGACCCATTATGAATCCTCCGATATCAATAATAATTTTATGGTTTTAAAATCATTATTTTAATCGTATGACTCACTTCCACATAAGGAAGGTTTTAATTTTTTTAAATTCAGAATGTGGAATTAAAAAATATTTAAAAACGCTTCCATTTGGTATAAAAAGGGAAAATCCTTTATTATTTTGGGTTTTGAATTTTTTATTATAGAATCTAAAACCTATGTTTGAGAAATAATAAAGAAATTATCACTTTTTTCCTATATAAAACCACCCAAACATAAATTTATCTTTACTAAAAATACTTGGATCATATCCTTACTCAACCCTAACCTATATAGTTTCATCACAAGGTTACACCAATCTTTCATGAAGCTCCTCCCATCCAATTGGAGTAACACTGTCAAGGTAAGGGATCCTCCGGTCTTCTTTGTATTCAAGAACCTATTTTCTATTATGTTCCTTTTTAAACATTTTTAATGTTAGTATATGTTCTTCTATATGACCACTACTGCAAATTTTATTTATATATGATTATATTCCAATCTCACTCTAATTAATCCCTCCAATGAACCATTATGTACACCCATTACCATGCAAAAATTTTGTAAGGGATCCTCACCTTCTCCTCATTATTCAAGTTTCTTTATTATCTTATGCCTTCTATTTCCACATACCAATGTTCAGAAATTTATTTTTTTGTCTTTATTAGATAAAATTTTATATAAAAATTATTATATACCCATTTCACTCTCATCAAAATTTTTTATTAATTTTTAAGTGACGTTGTTTTGCAACCAAAAATTCCCTGCGTTTTTGCATGATAAAACAATTGGGTAGTGAATATCATACCCATTTCTTATCAAGGATGTTAAAATTTTAAAATTTATACATATTTTAATTGGTTATTTAATGAATTTATTACACACTACTTTATCTTGGAATAAAATATTCTGATGAATGAATCCATGTTGTATGATCTATGTGGCACACTTAAGAATGAGAATGAAATGAATGTGATGGGCGTGCATGGAATTATATAGCACTAAAATCAATTGGGTAATGTTTATTTTCATGAGATATAATTTTATTATAGTTATTGAACTTAATTAATTTATGGGAATTTGTACACCATGATTTCTTGGAAGTTATTATTGACCCGTGATTATGATACAATGTTTTAAGTTGTTTCCACAATTCCCATGCAATGAATATCATGAAATATCATGACTTGTTATTCATGTTTCTTTTTATTACCAGTTGATATGACTATTTTCTAACATGTAATAACTTATTACTTGTTTATTCATTTATTGGGATTTATTTTTCACTACTTTCTGATGTTTGTACATATGTTATCCTGTGCAGTTTAAATATGAGCATGTAAAGTAAGTTTTCAATAAAGATGATGTATTTTTTCTGTTAGTTGTTTTGTAATGTATGCAATTTAAAAAGACACCTGATATATATATATATATATATATTTTACAGTTTGTATTAAGTGTAATATTATTTAATAATTAATTTCTTAATGTTAAATAATTAAAAGGGTTGTTGTACATAAAAAACACCAAATTATCATATGGAGATACATTGAGCTAAATGAAAGACTTCTTCAAAATATGAATAGTTGGAATCAATTAATATCACATTATACAGAGAAAAATCATATCTTAATAGAAGGAAATTTAATAGGCACTGTGTTATAAATATATCCCAAATGTGACAACACATCAAGGGTTAATGTCATTAACTTGTTTTGAAAATATAATATAATTTATTAAAGATTGTTATAAGCACCTCATCCTAGACTTATTGCAACCCAAACATGAATATTTACAGCTAAAAAGAAAGTGACTCTATATTCTTATGATCTATCTATTGATCTTATTAAATAATGAGAAAATAATTCTAGATTTTTGTATCAAATAATAAAACTATAATATAAATTTAATCAATAATAATTTATATATAATATAACCATTCAATGCCAAGGATGAAATATTATAGTTATATTTGTTGTATAAGAAATAATAAAATTGATTTCTGACCCTCCTTTATCAATACATGACCAAAATAAAACTAAATAGAGAAATATTAACTTCTAACTATTTTAGTGAACATCACAAGAACAAGACAATTATCCACATTGAGTCCCATACCATAGATAAAGGTAGATGAAACTAAGGGGAGAAAAGATCCAAAAGTAATCAAATAATTAAATATGGTAGAATATAAATAGATTATACCTTAAAAATATATAGTCTACCTATCACTGAAAACTCTATATAATATATCTGACCATACCCTACTTCATTACATAAATTCCCTTGATAATGGGAACTCTATGACCATGTTCGTTTCTAGTTTATTAAGGATACAGAACATGATGGGGTAACCCTATACTTGATCCAACTCTTCTATACTTCCAAAATACACGATCTCCCTACTAGTACTAATATGGGATCAAAGAAAACTACTACTAAGTACTCGTTATAAAACATCTAGTTATTTCACACAAACATCTATATAATGGCCAGACACTAGAATTGGGGATGGCCTAAAACACTATATGAAACGAAAATAATTATTGAACTATTTATGTGTTCTTGATAATTTATAGCTTTAGTGTAGCGAGAAGAATAAAAATTAGACCAATTCTTCTTATTCTAAGAAAACGAATATTTAGACTAATAGGAATCTCCGTTTATATATACCCTCCTCAATAAGTTATGATGAATTCTCTATTTGGAAGAACATTTTCATGATATCATTATCTTTATTAGCATAGTATTCCACAACAAAGACATATATGTTAGCAATGTGAAAGGAGTGATTTCTTACTGAATATATATAATTCCTCCTTGAAATTACACTATATAGACTATTTATTTAGGATTTTTAAATATCTCAAATGTTTATAAACAAAAACAATGTTGGATGTTATACAAGTTACACAACACTCAGCTTAAATAAATAATTAATTGTTATTATTATTTTAATGTGATTGTTATAACCAAGCCATTAAATTTGTGGGAATTAATTTTTATTAACCAAATTATTAAATATATAACTATCATACTCATATTTAATTTATTAATTAATTATTTTTGAATATTAACTTTATTTTTTAGTAAATTGATTTTATTCTTCAAAAATATTTTTACTTCAAAATTGTGGTTTTTGATGATTTTTATGAGTGAATGTTATAATGAATTTATGGAAAGTTATAAAATTTATGAGAAAAAATGTCTTTTTTAAAATTTTTATAACTAAATTATATTAAGATAACTTTTTAATAATTTTATGTAGAGATTTAATTTTCAAGGAATAGTGAAAATTCAAATTTTTATTAAAAAATTTATTTTATTTTTACATATTGAAAAATTAAAATTTTATTTTTTATTTGTTTTAAAATTTTTTTGTTTTCATATGATCTAAAGTAATCAAATTATGGTTTATTAAATGGATTTTATTCTCAAACATAGTATAAAAATCTTGTATATTTTATAAAAAACAATTTTTTTACCATGTACTTCAAGTTTGATATTAAATTAAATTATCAATTTATTTGTTGTTAATTTTTAAAAATGATTTTAATAATTGTAATAATTGGTTATAAATTAAATAATTAGGTTTTATTTTTTTTTCAATATGAATAATAACCTGAGTAATTGTTTTTACCACAGTAAATGGAAAATCAGGTAATTGATGTAAAAAATAAAATGATAATGACTTGAAAATGAAAAAAAATCATTCCTTATGTTTCTATTATATGTAAATTCTATCGAGTATCATAAAATATTTGGATATATGTCATTTTTTACATTTTTGTGTGGCTATAACCATTATATTATTTTATTTATGGAAACGTCAAAATTATCAGACTCTTGTTTTTAATAATAATATCATTTTTATCAAAGTATTAACTAGGGGATATGATTTGTTATAAATATTATTTTTAAATCTAACATATTTATCCCAATCATTATATTTTATTTTAAATTTTTACTAAAGAAAAAATTAACTTAAATTCTCACACAATTCTGATGTTGAAATTATTTAATTATAGGAAAAACCAAATAAATGTTATAAAAAATATTAAATATAAAATAAATTGAGATAAATAATGTGATCCAAGAATTTTATATAGGAACATAAAATTTTAGGTATGTATACAATTTTTTTTAAATTAAAATTTTATTATGAAGTTATTGAACTGAAAGTAATGAATAATTCGAAAAATTGACCTTAATGACATTTTATAATAAATAATGTTCTATAAAATGATATACAATTAAAAAAATTATATTCATAAAAAATATTGGGATATGGTTAATAATATAAACCACGGTACATTTATGGGTTGTTTTTCTATTTACTGTAATTATCGTGACCACTAAAGAGTAAAAATCATTGCTACCATGGTATGTTTGAAAGGGGTTAATTATGGAAAAACCAAAATATAAGGATAAAGAAATATTTAAAACATTTATAATTATTTTAGTATGAGATAATTAAGAACCATACTAATCTTATATTCAAATTAAATCCATTTTCGAGGGATTTTAATTAAAAAATAATTAATATTAATTTAATATTTTGATGAATTTAGAGAGTGATCCTCCCCTCTTTTATAAAATTGAACCTCTTATTCTCATTCCTTCAGACTTTGAAACACATTTTAATCATAAAATATATGCCTAAATCTATTAATATTATTACTCCACTAATTCTAGATACTTTTTGTTATACAAAACAATAACCATAAAAGTATTACAGCATTAAGAAAGGAAGGTTTTCTGAAGACGAAGGTTTTTTAATAAAGAGATTCAATTTTATTTCTTCTTACACCTCCTTAAAATATTCTAAAACCAAAATAATATAATGAAACCAGTATCTTATATATACTGAATTTTTATTATGTTAATTTCTTAACATATATCTATCTCTTCTTCCATTAAATGGAAAATTAAACCATCATTCGTGTGTATAGAGGACTACAACCTCACGAGCTGATGTAATTCATTTTCTGTAAATGTCTCTCATGTATGGATTGTAATGATGGAATTAATTTTTATATATTATTTTAATGAAATAATTATAATTATATAAGTATAATATATCATTTACCTTCTTTAATTTTAATTTATCAGAAAATGGTAATGTTGCTCATGTAGACGTGTAAACAACAACCTCCACGAAGCGATGCGATTCATTTTTCATCCCCAAATCACATGATGATGATATATATATGTATTAAAATAATTAATATGATATTTATGAAATTATTGTAATTATACAAATATAAAACAATACTTACCTTTTATCGATAATTATTATTGAAAAATGGAAATATTATTCATGCGTACGTACAACCTACTGTCTCTATGAATGTAACATAGTTCATTTTTCAGAACCACATATAATTATTTCATTTAAAATTATAATTTATGTATAAAAATTATAATTATTGCATTATTATTATTCTAAATATGATTTAATAACTACAAATTTGACCATAGTCATTCTACTATTGTTAATTTTGATATACGACTTGAATATCATCAAAATACATGATGAAAATTTAATTGATTAAGTAATTATATTTAACATGGTATTGGAGGAAATAAAGATTAAAAACATGAAAATTTTTATTAAAAATGTATACATTGAAATATTTATATTATTAAGGAATATAAAAAATTTACAAGATGAGTTAAACACAAGTTATAGTATTTTATTTTATAAATCTTCTTTAATATTCCCCATAAAATTCTCTTTTTCTCCCACATCCATATGATTTTTTATATAGAATATTTTAAAAAGTTTTTAACATTATTATATGGTAATTTAAATTTATTTTTAACCATTTTATTCATTTTAAATATTTTATTGAAATGAATCTTTTTTTTCATCATCCAAATTCGGTACTTTGTGAATTTTTCCACAAAAATGTGTAGAGAATGTTTTATTTAATTTATATGACATGAACGGATTTTTTGACCATCAAGAATAATTTTTTATTTTAATATTCCAATAAAATTTTACATGGTTTTTTTCAATGAATTTTTTTCCTTTATATGTTTTTTGTTTTTTTAAAATAATTTATTTCAAATATAAAATTTATTTTCATGAAGAATATCTTTATAATACAAGATTTTATATGTTATTATTATATTATGGTTCCTCCTATTTTTTAATAGTGATGGGTTGTTTCATTTTAAACTATTGGTGGGTGAGACCATTATATATCTCTAATTCATTGGGTATAGTGATAGAGTTAACTGATTAGGTTTCTCTTAAGGGATTATTGTAATATATTCGGATTATTATTCCAAGTATACCTTTGATAATTTTTCAAGTGTAACTACAGTGGTTACTCCAATTATAACCTTGATGAATACTTAATTTTAAATTAATAATGATATATAAATTATGATCATGATACCTATATGAATTATCTATGCATGTGGTAATATATTATGGGAATCTTATGATTTCTAAATGTAAAGGAAAGTATATGCTACTTCGTATGGTTTAAAAGTAATATTTTTTGAAAAATTTACTATGAGTTTTTTATGGTTTCAATGAGACATTATGAATTTTATTTTGAATTTAATATTTCTTATGAAATGTTTCATGAAAATATTTGGATAAAGAATTTTATTTCTTAGGTAAAAAATTATTTAGTTTGACAAAGGAAACATTTTTATAAGTAATCAGGGACTAAAAATTTCATTATTTATTTTACGTACCTTAATGAGATTTTTATAACCATATGGCTTTTTATAATTTTTTTCATATGGTTTAAGAGTGAGTTTGTAAAAGGAATCTCTAAAAATTAATATTTTGATGATGTGTCATGAAAATGAATCTTGTTATATCTTAAAAGTTTTATTTTATTAAAAAATGTTTAATCTGTATAATTTACCTCATTTTTATATTTTTGTTAGTTATATAAGAGTTTTGAAATAAATATATAAAAATATAAACCTAAAATATAATTAGGGATTTATGAATGTGAATTCTAGTTTGAATTCACTTGAATCTGTATTGTTTAAGGTCAGGTCCTTACAGTTGGTATTAGAGTAGGGTTCAGATAACTTTAGAGGCTAGTATGTTATTTTTACATAAGTTAAATGTTCTATTTAACCAAAAAGGATAGTATGTTAGAGAGAATTATGATTATTTTGGATACAATGGTAAATTATATCTTTGTTTTTATCATCCTTATAATAAGTTTTTCTATGATATTACTAATTTTATCACACTAACTTTTATTGGTTTAATAGATGACAAGATCACGTAGTATCCAAAGTAACAATGAATTCCAAGGAAAATAAAAAGGTTCTATAAATGAGAAAACTATTAGATTTGGAGATACATAGGGAAATAATTTATTTATTCTTAACCATCTATTAGGATTAATAATTAATATCCTAAATAGTGGTGAGTTTCCTAATGAATCAAATAATAGAGAAATGTAGCTTCATGAAAGTTCATGTGATAATGATCATAAGTTAATTCATACTCAATGACTAGTGTTCCATGAATATGGAATTATTCACCAAGAAAAATTTCTTAAAATAATAGGAAGATGTTTTATATATGGTAAATTAGGTCATAATGAAATGAAATTCTAAGGAATAAAAGAGGAGTTCAGTTAACTCCATGATGGGGAAAGAATTTCTTCCTATGGTATCATTTTAATGTTTTATATGTGTGGAGTATATGCATTAGGAAAATAAATATCCTATGGTAAAGGAACATAAAAGAGCTCAAAAATACCATACAAATCACTATTTATCAATACCTAATTCTATTATATTTGAAGATGAGTAATCTTAAAATAGCATATGAATGATATAAATTATTTCTTGAATAATGGTTTAACTTTTCTGAATATTTGGACATGATTCATATTTTTGTTTGTAGGAAGTATTAATGAATAATAATAAAAATCATTTTTAATGGATTACAATGAAAATTAAATGATTAAGATATTTATATATGAGGTATTAATGACTTATTATGTAGTGGTAGATTTAAGTACGGACTTAGGTTTAAAAGTATTAATAAACTTTTGATGATGGGAGTACTTGGGAGAATTTTTTTAATGATTAACGTATATATAACCCTTAAGAATTCCATTTTAAAAAGTTATTTGAGGAATAATGAAATTTTAATTTTTGGGATATATGTTTAAAGGTATGAATAATCATTAGGGTTTATATGATATTTGTTTTTTATGTAATTATGGTTTATTATAATTTAAAGGATACAAAATGACATGTATGAGATAACATTTCTTATTTACCGATTTAAATAATGTTAAACATATTAAAGATATTTTTTAGTATTTTTATCAAATATATAGGAATACGATAAAAAGTATGTTAATATAGTTTTATAAAAATGAAATCTTGTAGGTCGAGTGGTTACTCATCAGAACCGACAGAGCCTCAAGGCTTAAACCCATAACCAAAGGGCGATAAATGTACATCGCCTACAACTTTCCTACATGATGTACTAGTAAGTATAAAATTGTTTTTATTTGTTTAATCGATGAGAAAAATAAAATCAATGCTCATTTTTAGAATGTAAGTTTCATCAAATAAATGTCCTTGAGATTGAAATGTGATTTTATGATTTTGTGATTAATTTTATTTTTGAAGAGTTTCACAATTTTGGGAATGCAAAATGATTAAGTTAAAATGAATATTTTGGGAATTTATTTTATAAATAAAGGTTGAATTATCTTTGTGATGAATATATGATATTAATGTGATAATCAGGATATTTTTCAAAATGATTATCTTATCTTGGAGATTATGTTATTAGGGTAATTATAATTATCATATGAGACATTAGAAGTGATTAATGTTATTTGAATATAATTTTTTAAATTAATCTTGGTAGAAAATATGATAAAGTCCTTCCAATTTCTTGGATTGAATCATAATATAGATTATTTTGTGGAATTATATGGATATTTATTTATTGAGTGGACTATGTTGAAATTTCAACATTACTTTCATATTTTGGAAATTACAGTATTTTTCGTTGTATGAAGGTTTATTAATGATTGGAATTATCTTATCTTATCCAAAAAATATGGTTCTGTTTAATTTCTAAAGATATTAAGAATATATTGTTAACATATTGTGGATTATGTGATCCTTTAAAAGATGATTCTAGTACTTCAGTTATAAAAATTCCTACTGAATACTCATCATTTAGTAAAAAAAGATGATTTTGTGGTGGGATTGATTAAAAGATGAACTTATTCATGAATAAAAATTATATTTACTTTTTTATTTACTCTAGGGTGTAAAATAATTCCTCAAATTTAGGAAAAAGAATATTAAAAAAATTTACCATTTTACTTTTCTTACCAAGAAATCAATAGCCATTCAACCAATCTTAGATTTAATGTTTTGTGATGGTTTACTTTATCATGACTATATTTTTAATCACTCTCTAGAAATACATGTAAGTTGTGTTTTCTTATTCAATATACATGTTTTCACATCCCAATTTTGTCCTCCCACTTGGAAACCTACAATGTGCTATTCCATATGAGCATCATATATTCTTTTCTATTATTCAAAAATTTTATTGACCTTTTTTATGATGTGAGTTTTTGATAAAGGTGTTTTGAAAAGTTAAAACCGAGAAATCAGATCTGATTTTAAATTGACAGGGAAGAATTTATTAAATTGTAAAGGAATGTAATATCCTAAGATATTAAAAATAAAGACTTTGTCCAATAGAGTACAATATACAAATCATCGAGTGCAAATGAACAAATTATTATTATTATTATTTATTGACCATTATAACCTAGCTGTTAAATTGGAGGGAGTGAGTAACATTAACTATATTATGAAATCTATAATATTCCAACTCATTTAGAGTTTATTAATCAATTATTTCTGAATAATCTATTTATTTTGTTGTAAATTCATTTTATTCTTCAAAAATATGTTTTCGTCAGAAAATTGGTTTCTTTATTTTTATGAGTTAATATTATAAATAATTTTAGAAAATTTTATTAAATATATGTGGAATAATTAATTTAATTTTTTAATTCATCCTGTTAAGGTTATCTTATCCTAATTTTTTTATAATTTCTTGAAAAGTATGATTTTTCAACGAATAGTAAAAAATACTATTTTTTTAATAATTTTATTTTGTTTTTAAGGAATTAAAATATAAAATTATATTTATAATTAATTTAAAATTTTATTATATTTTTTAGTTGGAATATTGAAATTATGGATTTTTCAAATGGATTTTATACATGAATTTTGTACAAAAAAAATTTATATTTTCTTTCTCAAAACTTATTTCTCGTTGAGTTTTTACATTTTTATTTTAAATTAATTTCCCCATTTTTGTGTATTGAGTTTTGGAAAATTGATTCATTATTCCAAATTAGTGGGTGTATATTTGGTAAAAAAATCGCATTTTATTTTTAATCAATATGAACAGAAACCTTAAAAATTTATGTTACCATGGTAAATTGTAAAATTGGTAAGTAAATCAAAAAATAAAATAGTAAGGAATATTATATGATCAAAATACCAATCTAAAGTTTATTTTGTTGTTCTATTTTATCCATTATATATGATGATTTTTATATTTCAATTTTTTCCATTTGGGTGTGATTATAACCATTACAACATTGTTTAATGAAATGTTAAAATGTCACATCGTTGTTTTCAGTGACTATAATATTTTTTCCATATGGTAAGAAGATGATATTTTTAGTTATAAGTATTATTTTTAAATATTAAACATTGATATATATTATGATATTTTTTTTTTAATTTTTATTGAAGAAATTGTTACCTTAAATTATAACACAACGCTGACATAGTTATTATTCAAATAAAGAAAAAGTCCAACAAATTATACAAAAAATATTAAAAGTATCATTATTTGAGATTAATAATGGGATCCATTAATTTCTGTGGATGAACCTGACATATTAGGGATGCATTTATTTTTCATAATTATTTTTCAAGATATTATTAAAATTAAAGTAATGATGATTTATAGAAATTGACAGAAATGATATTTTAGAATAATTAATTTATTATTTGTAAGATCTCATATTTTTTATGAGGTATGATTTTTTTCTTTAAATCTATTAAGTTTTCCTTTAATGTTTTCCTTTTGAGATCATGGTTGTATCACGGGTGTCCAATGCTTGTTCATAACCTAAAGAGCCATTGTTTTTTGGAAAATTCAAACATGATACACTGTTAGTGGGAATTGTGTGAGACATACTGCGCAGTTACTTGTAACCATGAGTGGACTTGACAATGAGGCGCAAGAGGCTGCGTGGTTTAAGAAAACTATGTAGCTTTTGGTGCATTCCCATGTAATGGGATTGACATTTAATAACATATAATGTTTCATGGTATGTGAATTGTTAGTCAAACTATGCATATGAAACCACGTGGGGTTCCCCTTTTGATAGTGAATGGTGTACAGTTGGTGCACAGTTTGGCCAACCGTGCAGCCAAAACACGAAACCAATGATTTTTTTCTGAAACAATAATTTTACTTTAATGAATTCAAATGTTTTAAGCCCAATTTTGTTTCTTACTTATAGTGGACATGGGAGATCTCCATCCTCTTATTGAATCCCTTTTCAAGACAAATCATTTGCATGACCACCATTTCACTTTTTAGTCTCATAATTGAACACCACTGGTATCTTTTTATCTACATAAGTGGGTTATTCATTCCTCTTGTGACATTATTAATTTGACTTGGTATCGACTGTGCTATTTTTGGAATGATCTAATATAATATATTTTAAGGATATTCACATGTTCTTAATTTCTCTCTTGATACGGAAAAAATAAGAGATTGATTCTGGATGAGTGATTTCATATGGACCTATAGTAGATGGCCTATACCTTTCTCTTAGGGGTTGGTTATTTATAAGAATAGTTTTCATTGTGCGGCACATCAATAATTCTAGTAGTGGTTCTTTATTTAATTAAATTATTGAATTGGGTAAATTGGAACATATTAGGTGTCCCCTTGAGTACCATTTTATAGTTGGAGGTCATCTAACCTCATCCTAAGCCACCCATTGGGTGTACCCATTTATCCACCCCATGTTCTCCCTACCGTTGGTTGCATATGAAGTTTAAAATTATAGTGGGATACTTTACATGAATTACATGAATTATTAATGTTTGTTAGAACATTGTTTTTAACTATCCATTTGTAAGTGAAAGTAATGAATTGATTAATAGATATATTTTTCCTCATTTGCATGTTATTTCTTAAGATTAAATAACTGAAATTGAAATTGTTAAATGAGTTGGAAGAAATCATGCAATGTGAATGTTTATGAACTGATTACTGAAATGAGATGAGGTTTTTAATAGGGTAGTGTATTCCTTGATAGGTATACCTTGGATCCAGATTGCGTAGATTCCATTCTATGTGTCTAAAATTGTTCTCGTTTATATTAGTGGATGAATGGGTCCTATGTTAGCTATGGGTCTTGATTCCATTAGATGAATTGGGCCTTCCTACCCCTTGGACCCATATTTATTGGACTCGATTTGGACATGGTATATTGAAATTTTCCAAGGACTCCAACTTGGTTATCATCATGTTTCCACAGATATTTTCTTGGGACATGACATGTATGCCTTGGTCTTCTATACTTTGGACCTATCCCTTCATGGTCTTCCACTTTTGATTATACAATGTGGTCATGATAAATTTTATAGATGTGATTGTATGATGTGGCCATGGTGAATGATATAGATTTGATTTTAAGGTATCATTATGGTAGATCGTTTTGTTATGCTTACACATAAGCTTGGTATGAGTATCAATTTAATGTTATTAGATACGAAAATTATCACACTTGATTGTTTATACATTTACCACTACCCTTTTCTATGGGGTATTGACTATTGTATGTAGGTTTTCTTGGTAGGCTAGGTATAACAACTTGACTTGCACCACTTTACTTTGAGAAATTTTTTTATTATGATATATTACACAATAATGTTGTTTATATCTCATAGAATGGGTTTTCCCTAGACAATATTTGTTTTAGAAAACTGAATATTATCTCACATCCTATTCAAGATGCCATTGGGTGCCCTAAAATTCTTCAAGGATATAGGTAGGGATCAGGGTAAGCTCCCATAGTATGATGTTTGATTTTTTATATGATTAGGAGTAGGGGATAAAAATAAATAGGTATGCTAATGATTCTAGCTAGATTAGTTCCTTTATGGTAATTTTGGAATTTCTATTGCTGTATTGTACTGGATTTCTATTTAATTATTTTCCAATTTTGTGGAGACATGACATGACACATCATTTTGTAAATGAGGAAGCCTTTGGAATTGTTTATTTATTACTACCTTGGATGTTTTTTTGTTGATTTAATTATTCCTCTATTTAATTTTCATATTTATACCACTATGTTACACTTTAATATGAGGGGATAGTCTACCCATAGAGACACCACATGGGCTCCCTTATAGTAGGTATCCTCTGTCATATGGGGAAGTGCGCTTGATGCCATGTGACCCACCATATTGGGCTACCATTTAGTGGAATCTATGTCATGACATTACAAAGTGGTATATGATATTTTATTTTATCGTTTTATTACTATTTGAGACAATAGAAATGAATTATCAAGGAATTGGAAATTGTTAGTGAGTTGTTCCTCAGAGAACCCATGTATAGGAAAAAATCAAATTGCCGTGAACGAAACATTGTTTTTAAATTTTTCATATTAAAGTTGATTTGATTCCAATGTTGGACGACACAATTGATTTTTGATGTTAATTATGATTATAGATTTCATTGTTTACTATGAGATAATGGTATGCATCTCATTAATTATTTTAGGCACCTATTAAGATTCACATTCCATGAATTATTCCATGTCATATAGGATGCATTTCTTAACTTCCTAAATTTTTTATATGTTCCTTGTGTGATATATTTGTTATCCATATAATGTTTTTACAAGGAATTGAGAAACCTAGTAGATACTTAGGGTTCCCACTATAAACTGAAAAATGTTTTCCTACTTAATCTATAGGTGACACCCTATGTAGACAACAATGGAACATTGATTCATGGACCATTGGTTGAAAAGAGTGGAACATGTTATATTATGGATTAAGTGGAGTTCATATTTAGGTTTATGAGTTGTATGGACCCTTATGGATTAGATGTGGCGACCCATTTCGTTCAATAATTTAAAGTCAGTTGTTATATAATTTTGAATTAAATTGGAGATTGAATTGTGGAAATAGAGAACTGGACCTTGGACCAACATTTGAGTTGGTAGTTGGTAGTGTCTCTAGTGAAGGTAATAACAATTTATTTTGACATAGTCTTAGATTTAGGAGCTAGAATAGGGGTGTATATTTTTTATAAGAAGGGTTTGACCTATCCAAATCATTTACATATAATAGTTTGGTTATCAATATTTTCTGAGGAATGTGTTTATAATTGTAGAAAAATTCTACCACAATAAACTCTAGTCATGCGCTAGGAGGGTGGTGATGAGATTAATCTAAATGATGTGGGATAGGAGACTAGTAGATCCTCTAGTAGTTCCAACTGAGGAACCAATAATTTTACTTGATAATGGTGTTGATTTAGAGTTCTATGAGGGTTTCTTATGCTATATTATGACTTTATATGGGCATTTCATCCTATATAATGTATGGTAGAATGGATGTATGTGTTTCATCATCATAATACTCCCATGTTCTCAAGGGATAGAGGTTCACGGGCTGTTGAACTATGTCTTGGGATGAATTTTTCTATATTCTAGAATTTTGAGACAAATCATGAGGGTAGAGTGAACCTCATGACATATATTATCTAGAGAATAGAAAAGCACCTATGACATATTTTGAACCAGGATGATGCATTATAAGATATGGCTTGAAAGGATTTATAATATAGGTTTTTATACTAATTTTATCATCAAGACACTGAGAGCAGAGCATAATAAAGAGTTTCTATGTATAAAGCAGGGATATATGATATTTATGGATTATTTTTAATTCTTTACAAATCTATATCATTTTTCATTGAAATAGCTTGCTAACGAGCTATCAAGGCAAAGATGCTTTGAGCAAGGCCTCCGAAAATATGTTTGATGATAGGTCAACATATTTAGGTTGGATATTATTATGGATATAGTGAACCAGGTACTAATTAAATAGTAAAATATTAGGAAATCAAGGGTCACAAAGTAGGGCAGCATAGCCTCTAGACATAGTGGTTCAATGTATTCTAGCAAGAAGTTCCATTTTGAGGCCTCTCATGAGATGAGTACTAGACAAATTGTTAGTGCTTATAGTGCTATTTTTTAATCTATGTGGGAGATGGAGACATATGAGGAATCAGTGTGATCAAGACCCAATTGAGTGATGATATTTCACTAGGATATGCCACATAAAAAACTTTTTGAAAACCTTACATCTAGTAATTAGTGGAAGGGGATCAGCTCTGACGCCAGGTTTAGTGCATGATTCATAGCTTCACATCAGTTTGGGAGGTGGGGTAGTACCAGTTGGTTAGGAAGAGATGTTGGTCATTTATGAGATAACCTAACACCAGTTTTACCTAGAGATAAGAGTGGGCCTAATCTAGGTAGTGAGGATGTTTCGTATGGCCATGGTTAAAGGTAAATATATTCTGTATATCCTACACCTAAGGAGTAGGGAACTATGACATCTACAGTGAGAGGTATGATCTTATTATTCTATAAACCAGTATATTATATTTTTGATAATTTTACTTATTCAATATTCATATATTTACCTATTTTGGAATGACTTTGGTATGCATTTTTATTTTTTTGAAGGCATTATTACATGGATACTCTTTTGGGGACCAAGGTACAGGGTGTGTGCAAGTGTGTGGAATTCCACCTTGAGATTAGTGGGTTTCACTTCACATGGGATCATTTTTTCACCGAGATTATATGTCTTTCCATAATAATCAAGATGTAATATATATTTTCTTATAGAGACCATGTTTATTTCTATTTAAGGTGGGTGACCTCGATGTCACTAGAGGATGCAATTATTATTCATAAGGGTGAATGGGATGGTTAAATAGGTAGATATGGACCAGAGAATCATGGATTTAGAGGAATGAAAATATATATTACTATATTATATTTGGATGATTAGGTATAACATTAAGAAGAAATATATCTAGAGATTGAATGGTTCAGGAACGTTTTATCAGACAACTTCTATGGTTTACCTCTTGATAGAGAGGTGGAGTTTTCTATCAAGATTTTGTAGGGAGATAAACCTCTATCCATTACTCCAAACATGAAAGCTTCTATAGAGTTATATTATCTCTAGTGGAAGTTAGAGGACTTGAAGGTAACAATATTTTTACAACCCAGTAATTATCTATGGATTTCACTGGTATATTTTGAAAAAGGTCGATAGTATCCTCAAGACATATAGGGATTATTGGAAATTGAACTAGTAGAAATTTAAGAACTAGTATCCCTTTCCATGTATATATGATCTATTTGATGAAATCTAATTATATTAGATTTTCATGAATATTTTTATGAGTTTAGGTTATCACCAGGTGGATGTTCGACCCATAGACATACCTCATACAGTGTTTCATAGCTGCTATAGTCTAGATGAGTAGCTGGTTATTGTATTTGGTATCACAAATGAAGCATCAGTTTTTGTGGTGATGATGATCTAGTTTTCTATCATTATCTAGATTCATTTATGGTGGTATATGTGGACGATATCTTGGTGTATTCTAAAAATCGACACGAATATGCCGAATATCTTGATATTAAATATGATACACTGAGAAAGCATTATTTATATGATAAGATCACAATGATCCACATTTTGATGGATAATATAAATTTCCAAAGATATATTATGTTAGAGAAAGAAGTATTAATTAACCCAAAGAAGGTGATATCTATAGTTTCCTGGGAGAATTCTGATAACATTTTTTGTATAAAAGTGTTATTGAGGCTAGATGGATATTACGAAAATTTTATATAGGACTTATCATTTTTAGAAACACCTCTTAAGGTCTTGAATAATAAATTTATATACCCATGAGAAAACCATTCATGAGTTGAAAGTGTGATTTAATCAAGAATTGGTCATAATTCTTCATATGTTGGGCATGAGGTACACTGTGTATTGTGATGAATCATGTATCAGATTGGGAGTACTTCTGATATAGGGTGATATATTTATGGTTTTTGGGTATCATCATTTGAGGACACATGAGTGAATTACCAGACACATGATATTGAGTTTGTTAGTTTTGTACATAACTAGAACTATTAGAGGCATTAATTAATTGGAGAGATTTTTTTGGTTTATAAGGACCATAGAATCCTCAATTATATATTTTCACAGCGTGAATTTAATTTGAGGAAGAAAATGTGGGGTGAGTACCTAAAGGATTTTTACTTCTAGCATTACTATACACCTGTAAATGGAAATAAATTTGCTGATGCACTGAGCATGAAGAATTAGATACATGATGTTGGGGAGGCATGTAAATAATGGTATCGTATGGACTTTTTTTGAGATGCAGTTGATGGTGTAGGATGGTTAAGTGTAGAATGGTATTTCATATTTAGTTCTGAATTATTCTCTTCTAGATAAAGTGAGGATGAGATAGTTATTTAATTCAGAAGGCCTAGTCATACTAAAGAGTGTGTAAGGTGAGGAACAACCTCCTAGTTGGTCTATCGGAGAGGGTAAAATTTTTATATTCAAGGTCATGTATGGGTTTCAACAGACATATGTGAGGAGATGATGTGGGAGTTTCAAGCCACATTTTTTGTAGTGTATCCTGAAATTACTGATATATATCATTATTTAAATTTCCAGTATTGGTAGCTCCTGATGAAATGTGACGTTGTTGGTTTTTCATGAGGTATTTCACGAATCAGTAGATTAGATAGAAAAATCAATAAAAGATGGGATTTTATATTAGTTAACCATTCTTGAGATGTAATGGGGAGATTTTACGATGGATTTCAGGATAGGGTTGCTGAGGTTGACTCAAGGTAGTGATGCTATGGGGTTGTTGTGTGTAGAAACATGAAGGTTTCTCATTTCCTACTTACTAAGGAGCCCTTCTCGGTGTACAATCTTGGGGGTGTGTATATCCATGAGATTGTATGACTCAAGTGGTTCCTGAAAATGTTTTATTAGATAATAACACCTTATTTACATATCATTTTTGAAATAGGTTATATAGGGTGATGGGTACACTGATACTTATGAGAAATGCATACCAACCATTGATTTATGGCCTGTTAGAGTGCGTGTTTCTGATTCTTGAGGACAAGCTGTGAGAATGCATCTTGGATTTGTGCAGATCTTGGGAGGGGAATATACCCCCTATTGAGTTTTCCAAAAATAATTTAAATCTGGTGAGAATATAGATGGAACCTTATAATTATTGTTATGGTAGTATATACTTATCTACCTTATTCTGGTTATAGTTTGATTAGGTAGATTTACTAGGACTGTGTCTCATTCATGAAAATTTTGAGGATGTGCAATTGATCAGAAAGAGGGTGGGGATTGAGTATTTTTATATGTCCCACAAAGGATGGGCTATAAAAATATTAGAAGAAAAAGTAATATTTCATTGAGATATGTTAGATCATTTAAGATTCTCGAGAGAGTCGAGATGGTAACATTTTGGTTTTAGTTACCTCAGAGATACCAGACCATGCACATAGTCTTCCATATATCTTAGATTTTCCACTATCAATTATACCCTTCTCACAATCTACAGATGGATGAGGTGGAGTTATAGGTTGATTAATCCTTTGTGAACCATATTGTTCATATTGTTGATAGAAGTAGGAATGTCCAATAAGGATGTCCAGTTCATCTATTATGGGTGCTATAGAAACACAACCATTTATAAGATAAGACTTGGGAGTGGGATGTCGGAATATATGATCAGTGTCTAGATTCATTCTCAGATGATTCTTGACCACCCATAGAAGGGACAATCAGGGACAATTTTTTTTAATTAGGGAATATTATATGATTTTGGGGTTTCCTATGTGGTATGGATATTTTGTTTTTTAGATTAGGTCCTTGATTTTGGACTTTGATGTTTTCCTTTTGTGATAACAGTTGTATCAAGGGTGTCAAGGGATTTTTCTGAGCCTCAAGCCCAATTTTGTTTTATAAAATTAGTCATATAACATGGTTCGTAGAAACCATGTGGGAAAGGCCACAAAATTATTACTAACTATGCAGACCATGATAGTGAGGTGTAGGAGGCCACATTGTTTGAGGAAAAAACATAGTTTGAGATACACACCCATGAAAGGGGATATATATTTTTTAATAGAGGGTTTTGAATGGTTTTCAAATAGTTATTAAAATATTGTGCATGAAACCATGTGGGGTTCTCCTTTGGATAGTAAATGGAGCATTATTGGCGCACAATTTTGCCAACCATGCAGTGAAATTGCGCAACCCATAAATTTTGGACAAAATAAATGATTTCCTGCAATTATTTTAAATATTTAAACCCATATTTTGTTTCTTGTTTATAATGGACATGGGAGAGATCCTTACTTACATTTGAGATTTTTTGAAGCCAAATCAAAGGCTTGGACACCATTTATCTTTCTAGGCTCAGAATCAAACACCATCAGTCTCAATGGATCTATTCCAATGATTTTTTTCATTACTATTATACCATTATTCATTTGAATTGTTATTGGATATACTATTTTGGTGTGAGATAATATGACTTATTTTAACGACTATAATTTGTTCTTCATTTATTTTATTAATCTGGATTGAATCAGAGATTAATATTGGATGAGTTACCTTTAATTGACCAATAGTAGGTGGTCTATACCATACCCCAATGTTTGGTAATTTATAAGCATATCTACTATTGTGATGCATGCTATAATTTCTGATGATGCTTCTTTAATTAATTATGTGATTGAATTGAATAGATTGGAACCTATTAGGTTACCCCTGGTGGACCATTTTATGGTTGACGGTATTTTATCCTCAAACTTAGCCACCAGTAGGGTGGGGCCCTTTAGCTGCCCCTTGTTGTACCACCCATTGGGTGTGTGTGATCTCTCCATTATAGTTGGATCCTTTATGTGAATTAAATAAATTATCAAATTTTGCCAAAACCTTATTTTTTCATATTTACTTTTAAGTTAATGGAATGAATTGATTAGGATATGGATGTATCCACCTTTTCATGTTATCAAAAAAGATTAAATTGATTAAATTGAAATTGTTAAATGAGTTGGAAGAACTAATTGTATTCGGATTTTTATGAAATTATTATTGAAATAAGATGATGTTTTGAATATAATAGTGGATGCCTTGGTTGGTATACATTTAATAATAATTCCATAGATTCCAAGGATGTTTTTCCCATGGATCTTTTTTATTGTAGCAGATGTCTTAGACTTGGTTTCTCCTTGAGTAATGATTCAATAGGATAAATTATTTTTTTTATACCCCTTGTAAATGGTCTTTGGACAGGATCTAAGGACTCTAACATGTTCATTACTGAGTTTCCATCGAGATGATCTTGTGAATCAACATGGATGTCTTTGTTTTCTATTCCATGGATCCATCCCTTTGTGGTCAGAATTTTGTTTGTATAGTGTGAACATAATAAAAATTATACACTTGATTATACAGTGATGTTATTGTGAATGATATAAATTTATTTATATATTTTGGCCATGGTGGATCTTTTTTCTATACTTCTAGTATGAATATCAATTTACAATTGTTGGACTAGATAATTATCACAGTTGTTTATTTATGTTTTTTTTCATTTCTATTATTTTTTTGAGCATCAATATTATTTTTTGGGAGCCTTGGTATGATAGATAAAACCAATTTTAATTCACTATTTTAACTTCTATACTTTTATACCTGTGATATTTTGTATACTGCTTTTTTTATCACTCATTCTGGATTTTTTATAGACACGATTGGTGGTGGACTACTAATTATTATCACACAACCTATTCAGGATTCAATTGGGTATATCAATAGACTTCATTAATATTGGTTGTGTTGGAGAATGTTCCCACAATATAAGGATTTATTTGTTCTATTCTTAGGATCTGGGGGGCACAAGACCGAGCTAGGATCATAATGCTAGCTGTGATAGATCCTTTTTGGTCATTTTAAGATTTTAATTCATGTATTGTACTATTTTTATGTATAGTTGTTATCCTATATAGTGTATATATCAAATGAAACACTATTTTTGAAATTATATATTTTTTGGCATTGTTTAGTTATTAATATCTGGGATGTTTATTTTTTGTTTGGTTGATTTACCGCTTCCTCTATTGACTATTTATATTTCTACCACTGTGTTACACTCTAACATGAGGGAATATTCTCATAATAGACACCCCTTGGCCCTCAATTCTAGCTAAAAACCTCTAGAATATGGGGAGGTGGACATGAGGCCATGTGACCTATTGACTTGGGGTCACCGTTTAGTGAAATCCAGGCCAAAATGTTATATTATTATTAGATAAAAAATCTCTAAAAATATTTTATTTAGTGAGATGAATAAGATATGGTTGATAATATCTACCATGGTATGTTTATGTATTTTCTCCATTTATACAAATTTTCTTGATCCCCAAGAGTAAAAATACTTGTTTTCATGCTAAGTGTGATCATGGTAAATGATTGGTTAAAACCAAAAAGTAAGGGTTAAAATATATTCAAAACTAGTCTAATTTTAATTGGATGAGAGGATTTTGAACCATGCACATCTTGTATTTTAATTCATACAACTTGTATCTATTTGTAATTTAAAATTAATTTATATTATTTTAATATTTTTCGAAATTCCCAGAGTGCCCCTCCCCACTCTTATAAGAGGAAACATATCATTCTTATTAATTCATAATTTAAAACCCATTTTTCTTTTCCAATAAAAGCATAACTACATTTAAATAATACCTAATATTATTATAGAGGCTTTTTTATTAATTAAATGAACATTAGTGGTCTTATGGTGTTAAAAAAAGAAGATCTTCCAAAGAAGTGGTATCATTTTTTGTTGACTATTTCTATTTTATTTCTTCTTCCCGCTCATTAAAATATTTTTTAGACGTGATAAAATAACAATACATGTATACTAAATATAATAAGATTTTGTTATGTTTATTTCATGATTTATATCAATATTCTCATCCATCAAATGGGAAATGACACCATTGATCCAGTGTATAGTGGACAACCGCCTCATGAATTGATGGAATTTGTTTTCCATCACCATCTCTCATGGTTGGATTATAATGATGGAATTAATATTTATATTTGATATTAATAATTTATATATCATTATTAAAGGTCAATATATCATTTACATTGTTAACCTTCCATTAACCTAAAAATGGTTACGTTCTTCGTGTGTACGCGTTGATTACCGCCATCACTGAGTGATGAGATTCGTTTTCACCACCAAATTACATGGATGATATATATAAGTATATTTAAATAATTATTATGATATTTAATATTATTATTATTCAAGAAATATGAAATAATACTTAAATTCTTCCCATAATTATAATTGAAAAATAGAAATGATTCTCATGCGTATATACGGCCTACCATCTCCATGATTATAACATAGTTCATTTTTAATAATTAAATTTTATGGTAGGATTAAAAATTAAAATTTATGTATAAAAATTATAATTAATCAATAATTATTATTCTAAATATGATGTCTACATGACCTCTATTTTTCCAAATTCAACCCACCTAAGTCATTTCTGACCTTTGATACCGATATCCTAAAAAATCCGACATAAAATTAATTGATTAAGTAATTGTATACAACATTTTATAAAGGGAAATAAAGGCATAAATAACCATAAAGTGGATCTTAAATAAGTATAAAAATAACATATGGTTTTTATTGAGTAAGATAAATAATGTATGTGAAGATTCAGACTCATAGTTAGGGATTTTATTTTAAAAATATTCATTAAAACTCCCTTAAAGCTTGATTTTTCATTAATATCCATATTTTTTTCATAAATGATTAAAATAAGGTTTTTAATATATTTTATAATTGTTTGAATTAATTTTTACTCATATTTTAAATTTTTACCAATGGTTTATAAGGAATGTTATTTTTCATTCTCCAAACAAGGTACTACATGAATTTTCTAAAAAAATATAGAAGCGATGTTTTTTAACTTATACGGATTGAATTATATTTCCCACCATCACAAAAAATTTTTTATTTTAAGTTGTATTTATTATTTTATATAGTTTGTTTCAATGAAAATATTTTACTTTATACGTGTGTCATTTTCTCAAAATAAGTGTGTTGCATAAGACGCTTCGTTCCTTCTAATGGTAGACTCTAGGAAAGTACGGGGGTAACATTTCAGACATGGAGATGGACAGCTAGCTCGAGGAGCTGGTGATTTATTTCAGCTTGATCTAGGTTTCAAAATAGTATTGGGTTCCTCTGGTAGTAATCCATATGTGAGGGGCGGTGCGTTAGTGGTGGATGCTTTATCTCAGGGAGAAGATGGAAGCTAAGGTTTCGTGGAGCGACTTTGAGAAGGAGTTCCGGACAGAATTCCTTTCTTCCAAAATGAAGGTAGAGAAGAGGTAAGATATGGTCTCCCTCTTGAAATGGAGGAAGACGGTGATGGAACTTAGGATCATGTTCCTGGTTCTCCGTTTTTATCCGAACCTCTTTTAGGATTTTGGAGTCGGGGGAAAGACACTTAGAGGAGGCACTTCATCTGTAACACCCCAACCACAGTTACCCAGAGTCAGTGCATTATTAAATAACATTGGCATGATCATAAGAAAGATCAAGTCTTGAAAGACCGATTAGTTTAGTAGCCTTGGAATAACTAGATACATTCATAAAGTTTACATTACACCATAAAATGAAAACTACAACATTATAGTCTCTATAGTCCACACTCTTATCCCCTCATACTATCCCAGCAGGTCATTCATAAAATACTTCTTCACATCCTGGGAAAAATAAAACATAGAAATGGGTGAGCTCAAATGTCCAGTAATGATAACAATATAGCAGAAACTTTCATAAATAGGAATAAACATTTAAGGCAATGTATAAATAAAAAAAGCCTTTTAAACTTGAACTTCAACATAATATGTCAGAAATAAAAAGAAATAATGCCATTTACTTATTCACATGGATATTCTAATAATAGAATAATCACATGCAATATCAATAACCACTTTCATAATGATAGAATGCATAATGCCAGACTATCATAACCACATAGCCAAGGCCTCATGCCAAGACTACAAATAAGATTTTGTCAAGGCCTTGTGCCAAGACACTTGTTTGTCTCATTAGACCTACCGATGCATCGAGGAGCTATAGCAAGCTCCACCCATCACTTATTAAGTCCAATGCATTCCTCATATGAACAGGTTTAAACATAACATAAACATTCATATTAAAACTAGCATACGAAATGTCAATACTTGATCCACAAACCATGAATGGTATAAAAATATCACATACATAGTCAAAAATAACTCATTCGATACAATATGGAAGATTTTGTTGTATTAGATTAACCTCAATCGAGAATAATGAAGGATAATGACATAGATGAAAATAATCATCAAAACAATTATAGAGATATATCCCCCTTTTTCTTGAAAATAGTTAAAAGTATCACTATTTATCAATAAGCCATTTTAAATATATTTTTGAATCAATGTGTCCCATACCACTTTGAAACTTTGAAAATATATTTTAATTTAAAAACATTAATGTCCATATAAATAAATCCTAAAAAACATTTTTAAAACATGGACATTAATGAGAAAGATATAGAATAATAAATCTTTAAATCATTTTAAAATGATATTTTAGTTAGAGTTACTAACCAAAAGAGAGACACTTGAATACACATAATTGAGTTAATAAAATATTTGTAATATCATGAAAATAAAGGTAATCATGATATACTATGTCAATGTACATTATATACACCACATAAAAGTGATTTTGTGTATAACAACAAAGAAGTATCAATGGAATGTAAATAGAGATGAAATCCATCATAAAGGACGTATCCTTAGGTTAAGGATAAATCAACGACATAATTATGTGTGACAAATATAAATACACTTAATATGGTTGGATATTCAGTTTAAAACAATCAAGGTACATTCACACATATTCTTGTAAAAACAACAGCAATGAATTGGATGTTTATCTCAACAATTCGAGATTGAGTAAAAATTACTCTTATCTAGTTCATACCGATGATTTGAGAGTTTATCAATGGAGTTATTATGTGTATAAGAAGTATATCCACAGAAAGGGGAGTGGAAATTATGACATAATCAAATTAATAGTGATTATACACATAATATTGCAGTTAAATAATCAATGAAGTATGCGTAAATCCAGATGAGTGGAAATTGAAATTTTAAATTCTCTTATTGATTTGGTAACATAAAAAAAATACACCCATGAAAGAAGGATCATATAATGATGATGTAAATATACATGAATTAATGTATATTACACAATTAATACAAACATGGGCAACACACACACCATATGCAATAAAGAAGTGGTGAACAATGGAATTCTCACAGAATTAAAAGTGAGATAAGAAACCCCTTACTTTATAATTTTTCCTTCGTCGACGGTAGGTTAACCTCTTTTATAATGGTAAAATAACTATTATTGAATTATACAAGAATCATTTACATTAATATGATATCATATATGATCTTTTAACATTGATTTGTTAATAATATCTTAGTATTATCGTCATCTCGGCTGTTAACTTACTTGTTTTCCATTATATTATTTGTTACGTAAGCTGTGTTTTTTTATGGATAGGTTTTATATTATTCATATCTAGAATTATATCATGTCCTTAAACTTTATTTTTAATCATTAAATGAGAATTAAACTTTAATGGATACGATGGAGAATGAATCTCATCGCGTTCCTGGAGACGGTAGTCCGTACGTACGCATGAGCGACAATATCATTCTTTTGATGTTAAAATAATATATAATTGGATGGTATATCATATAGACAGAATAAATATCATGATATATTTATTATTTACATTAATTAAACATCATTATTATATGCATCCAAATATTAATATATTGAATGACAATTACACCACGACGTGGAGACGGTAAGCCGTACGTACGCACGTATGGTGACATGCCATTCAAAGGATGGATTGAATACTGAATATGGTTGTACCATATTTATAATAACATCACAGTATATAGAAGATACTGGAGTTATTAGGTTAGAATATAAATAACAAAGAAAGAAGATGTTGAAGAAGAAAGGAACTTGAAAGAGGGTGGTGAAAACATTACCTCTTCTTCAGGTTCTTCCTTTTGATTTGATCAAAATGGCTCCTTAGGTTGGCTTTCTGATCAAATTAAGGCCTCTAGGTTGTATTGAGGGAAGTTGAGAGAGTATTTGGGATGGGTTAGGATGAGACAAATGGCTTTGAATGTGTGAATTAGTGAGACGGGGGGGGGGGGGTGCCCTTTTATAAGAGGGGTGAGGGGCACCTTTGGAAAATCAAAAAATATTATTTTATAATAAATCCATATCCGGTTTCTAATGGCTCCAAAGTGGATTATTTAAAAGTTAAGGTGGTTATGGGTCGAACAACACTCAACCAATAGAATTTAGATAGGTTTCGGTTATTATATTAACCTTATCTTTAAGTATTAACTCTTAGTTAATTAGTTTCACTTTTCCAATGTCTCTTTGTATTTTTATAATATATGGTTAATAAACGTACTATATAAATCCAAGATACACCAAAGTGGTCCATTAATGATACCCATATCATGATATAAGTATATTGGACGAAGTATAGATTTTTAGGAATTGAATATAAATTAATAATATAATATTTATTTTAAAAACACCTTTATGTCAATTTTGACACTATTGCGAATTTTGTTTTTGATAAATTCATAACAGCATTATTACTTCGAACAAAATTTATATAATCAATACTAATATTTAATATTAGCCTTGAAAACTAGTGTAATTCAAAAAAATTCTAAAATTACATTTATTTTGATAATTATAATATCAACTATTTAAATATTTCATTAATTAGGTAATTATTGCATCACCATTGTGCCATAAATAAATTAAATTATTTAATGTCTAAAAATTATATATAAAATACCATTATGTGGGAAATCTTTTTATATTTCTACTTAATATTTACAATCGAATTTATCTTATGTATAACCCTATATTAAAAATGTTTTAGTAAATAAACTTTGATTTTAACTCTTTTAACTCTTCTTTGAATTAAATAATAATAAATGTAATAATCTAAAACAAGTGTATCTAAATGATAATATTTTAATCCTAAGGTTGTTTTTGGTCGAGATACACTTGTACAATAGAATTTGGACATGTGTTAGGGTAATATTAATATCATTTTTACCCTTAATTACCCTATTTACTTTTAACCGTGGTAAATAAAAGTAAAAAGTTACTATTCATCAATAATATTTTCATCTCATTGAACCATATTTTACTCCTTGATATTAACTTTGTCTCTTGGATTTTCAAAATTCCACTCACAGAAGTGTTAAAATTATGTTTTAATGAAAAATTCAGTTTTTAAACTACCACTTAGTGGTTTCACTATTCATCAAAAAATGGAAGTTTTCAGAAAAATTCAAAAAATTAGGCCTAAGATATATTTGATATTATGAATTCAAAAATGATGTCTATTTTACCAAATTCAAAATATATCAGTTTCATTAATTAATTTAAAAATTAATTCCCGTCGTCAAAACAAATAGCATGTTTTTAAGAGATAATAACTATCAAAAGATTGACACTTGTTTATGTCTGGTTTAAATGTGAAATTAAAACCAATGCCCAATATTATATTAAATGGTAAAAATATATTCTAAATATACTTTAAAACCTCTAAAATTAATAATTTATCACTATTAATTATTTCAATTAAAAAAGTTGTTTTTATTTAAAATTTAGTAATTTTCATTATTCATAAAAATATGAAAGTTATCCGGAAAGTACCAAAATTTCACCCTAGGCTAATTTCGATAATTTGAATCCAAAAATGAAGTCCATTTTGAAAGATAAAATGTATAAAATTTCAAAAATTAGGTATTACTATTCATAACGGCTAGTTTGATTGGTTATGGTGTGTTAGAACTTGAAGTTGCGGACAACACACACTACTGTATTATCCAGAGAGAAGCGTACCACGGAAGCTTGGGGTGTTACATTCTCCCATCCTTCCATAAATTGAATCCTCACAATTATTAAAATTGTGGTTGGGAATATAATGGAAAGTCCCACATCGAAAAAAGAGTCACTAAACTATCACTTTAAAAGGAAGAAAGATAAGTACAATGGTCACCCGAGATAACCCATACTAGGATTCTATGTAAGAAAACATGGATATGGACGATAAACTAAGTGTTAGGTTCTGATGGAGAGGGATAGAAAACATGATCAGGAGAAAGTTAACAATAAGAAAATCACAAACTTGTGTTGGAAAAAATGATCATTAGTCTCCCAGTAGTAAAAGTAAATGGACAACATTTTTTGTTTTAAATTACATTACATAAGGATGAGGAATTCATTTATGATGTTGATTAAGAACATAAAGTGATATATTTAATTTTTAAGTAGATTTTCATTCTTTAATAAATTTTTACTAGAAACTCATTTTTTTGAACAATGAGTATTCAAGAAGACTTGGTCACAATGGAAGAGCTAGAATAAACTTCTATTGAAATACATGATCTACGCAGGATAAACTATATATTTACCTTGTCTTTAGAGATTAATCAAAACCAAAATGGTTAGTATAATATCTGATGATCCACCAAATGGATATTCCATTAGAGAAAAAAAAACACTAATCTTAATTTCTAAAATTAAACCATCAATACCCCAAAGTTAAATAAATACCATTCAATATTCAAATGGCCTTAAAATCCTTCAATATAATCCAAACTAATATTGAAACCCAAAACTTATTAGAATGTAGTCTTCCACGTTAAATTGTATCTCTAAATGACATTAATTACTCTTAAAGTCAAATACTTAAAAGTAATTAACCTAATCATTTCCATAAATAACCCAAATCACTATAAATACACAATAAAAACATAGATAAAAATACACCATTAATCCTCAAATGAAATCCCATACTATTCTATTTTCCTTGGGCATATAGTGTTCACAACAAAGCGAACAACTTCTGAAATAACATTTATCACTTAATCACCTAATCATTTTCCTATACTAAGGGTATTCATTTGATAAGACATAATATCCCAAATAAAATTATTATTGATCAATAAAATCATTTAACTAAAAATAATAGTCACACTAACCAGGGAATTCATGTAGTCCAATGGTAGGTGATAAATACCAATCGCACTTTGGTTGTGGGTTCAATTCCCATAGCTTTGTTCGACATGACGGGTTTTTACACGGTCTGCGTGTTGTCCTATTTCAAAAACTATATTTTATAACATTACCAAAATGAGATAAATTCCTCAAAATAACTATAACATAATTTAACCAAAACTCTTATCTCATACTTTGCATTTTCATCCCAAATTATAATAACTTATAATTGCCTCAAACCCAATGATCATATAAAACCAAATGGTTATTTATAACTATATCCATAAGAGAAAAGATAATTCTTCCTCAAATATCATTCTCACATGGAAAACTGGAGGGTTAAAAATACAAGAGAAAATTATTCCAAAGTAAACCCATCAACAAGGAGCACTGATACTTTTTAAACATTTCTCCAACCATTTATTTCCACATAGCATCTTCTTTGAGCAAGAAAATATCCTATAGAATAGGGAATTTACTCGGGTAATGGCCACGTCCCCTACATTTACTGCAAATGACTGTAAATGGATTCTTGGGACCATTTTTATCTTCTTCCATAGTACTCTTCATTTTTCTTTGGGAATTCTTCACTTTATGTCCTTCCTTCCCAAACGTAAAACATTTCTTGGTCCCATTGAGACACTTTCCTGGGTGTTTCCTTCCACATTTCCTACATGATGGAAATTGAGGATTCCTTTCTCCATTGTCTCCACTACTGGAGCTCTTATCATTCATCAACTTTCTCTTCTTTTTTGAGTGTGGGAATTAGTTAATATATATATTTTTGATCATATTTTTGGAAAATTGATTTGGCATGAAGAAAATATCTTTTACGCCTATCAACATTCCATTTTGTTGCTCATTGCCACTACCGTTCCTACCTTGTACATCATTCTCAAAGTCATTATGACTTCCTTGGAATCCAGCCATTAACTAAAACCAAAAAGCATTGTGTGAGTAACAGTAGTCATAAAATCATTTAGAGAACATCATGTCATGATATTCTTAATTTGAAACACATTAAGATTAACCAAGGTCATTTACTCTCAACTTATATATAATATTTCAAACCAGTTTGTAGAGAAAATGTAAATTATCTTAAACATATCCCCCGGGAGTGTCATAACCAAGAGTGCAGCAAGGCCCGTTGTCTTGCACTAGTTCCCGTTCGAGTCTAGCTCAAAGCGGTGTTTTCAAGTTTTACCCCTAGGTACATCTGTGATAGAGCCGCCTCTACCTACTCGTATCCAGATAGGGATGTATTGCTCAGAAAACTCACAAAATATCTACAATACCAAAATTCTAGGAAGTTATTCTACACTAATCCTCAGAGTTCATCTTAGGTATACGTGATCTAATCAGAGTTTATCTAAATCAAGCTTCCAAGGTTTGTACTAAACTTCCTCTGATACCAACTGTAATGCCCCGACCCCAGTTACCCAGAGTCGGTGCATTATTACATAACATTGGCATGATCACAAGAAAGATCAAGTATCGAAAGACCTATTAGTTTAGTATCCATGGAATAACTAGATACATTCATAAAGTTTACATTACATCATAAAATGAAAACTACAACATTATAGTCTCCATAGTCCACACTCTTATCCCCTCATACTATCCCTATAGGTCATTCATAAAATACTTCTTCACATCCTGGAAAAAATATAACATAGTAGGGGTGACCTCAAACTCCCAGTAAGGATAACAATATAGCGGAAAATTTCATAAATAGGAATAAACATTTAAGGCAATGTATAACTAAAAAAATCCTTTTAAACATGAACTTCAACATAATATGGAAGAAATAAAATGAAATAATGCCATTTACTTATTCACATGGATATTCTAGTAATAGAAGAATCACATGCAATATCAATAACCACTTTCATAATGATAGAATGCATAATGCAGACTATCATAACCACATATCCAAGGCCTCATGCCAAGACTACAAATAAGATTTTGTCAAGGCCTTGTGCCAAGACACTAGTTTGTCTCATGAGACCTACCGATGCATCGGGGAGCTGTAGCGGGCTCCACCCGTCACATATTAAGTCCATTGCATTTCTCATTTTAACAAGTTTAAACATAACATAAACATTCGTATTAAAACTAGCATACAAAATGTCAATACTTGATCCATAAAACATGAATGGTATAAAAATATCACATCCACAGTCAAACATAACTCATTTGATACAATATGGAAGATTTTATTGTATCAGATTAACCTCAATCGAGAAAAATGAAGGATACTGACATAGATGAAAATAATCATCAAAACTATTAGTGAGAACTATCCCCCTTTTTCTTGAAAACAGTTAAAAGTATCACTATTTATCAATAAGCCATTTTAAATAGATTTTTGAAGAAAAGTGTTCCATACCACTTTGAAACATTGAAAATGAATTTTTATTTTAAAACATTAATGTCCATATAACTAAATCCTAAAAACCAATTTTAAAAATGGACATTAATGAGAAAGATTTAGAATAATAAATCTTTAAAACATATTAAAATGATATTTTAGTTAGGGTTACTAACCAAAAGAGAGACACATGAATAAAAATAATTGAGGTAATCAAAACTTTGTAAGATCTTGAGAATAAAGGGATTCATGATATACTATGTCAAAGTACATTATATACACCACATAAAAGTGATTTGGTGAATAACAACAAAGAAGTCTCAATGGAATGTAAATTGAGATGAAGTCTCTCATAAAGTCCGTATCCTTAGGTTAAGGATAAATCAACGACATAATTATGTGTGAAAAATATAAATACACTAAATATGGTTGGATATTCAGTGTGAAACAATCAAAGGACATTCACACATATTCTTGTAAAAACAACACCAATGAATTGGATGTTTATCTCAACAAATCGAGATTGAGTAAAAATTACTCTTATCAAGTTCATACCGATGACTTGAGAATTAATCAATGGAGTGATTATGTGTATAAAAGTATATCCACAGAAAGGGGAGTAGAAATTATGACATAATCAAATGAATAGTGATTCTACACATAATCTTGGAGAAAAATAATCAATGAAGTATGCGTAAATCCGAATGAGTGGAAATTGAAATTTCAAATTACCTTATTGATTTGGTAACATAAAAAACAAACACCCATGAAAAAAGGATCATACAATGATGACGCAAATATAAATGAATTAAATTATGTTACACAATGAATACCAAATGGTCAGCACACACACCACATGCAATAAATAAGTGGTGAACAATGGAATTCTCACGGAATTAAAAATGAGATAAGAAACCCCTTACTTTGTACATTTTCCTTGTTCGACGGTAGATTAACCTCCTGTATAATGGTGAAATAATTGTTATTGAATTATCCAAGAATCATTTACATTAATATGATATCATATATGATCTTTTAACATTGATTTGTTAATAATATCTTAGTATTATCGTCATTTCGACTGTTAACTTACTCGTTTTACTTTATATTCTTTATTACGTAAGCCGTGTTTGCTATGGATTGGTTGTATCTTATTCATATCCAGAATTATATCAAGTCCTTAAACATTATTTTTAATCATCAAATGAGAATTATACTTTAATGGATACGATGGAGAATGAATCTCATCGCATTCCTGGAGACGGTAGTCCGTACGTATGCACGAGTGACAATATCATTCTTTTGATGTTAAAATAATATAAAATTGGATGGTATATCATATAGACAGAATAATAATCATGTTATATTTATTATTTACATGAACTACACATCATTATTATACCCATCAAAATAATAATTTATTGAATGAAATTAACCACGACATGGAGATGGTAAGCCGTACGTATGCACGTATGGCGACATGCCATTCAAAGGATGGAAAGAATACTGAATATGGTTGTACCATATTTATAATAACAACACAGTATATAGAAGATACTGGAGTTAATATTTTAGAATAGAAATAACAAATAAAGAAGAAGTTGAAGAAGAAAGGAACTTGAAAGAGGGTGGTGAAAACATTATCTCTTCTTGGGGTTCTTCCTTTTGATTTGATCAAAAGGGCTCCTTAGGTTGGCTTTATGATCAAACTAAGGCCTCTAGGTTGTAGTGAGGGATGTTTAGAGAGTATTTGGGCAGGGTTTGGCCGAGCCAAAAGGATTTGAATGTGTGAATTAGTTAGAAGGGGGGGGGGTGCCCTTTTATAAGAGGGGTGAGGGGCACCTTTGGAAAAGCAAAAAATATTATTTTATAATAAATTTAAATTCGGTTTCTAATGGCTCAAAAGTGGATTATTTAAATTTTAAGGTGGGGATGGGTCGAAAACCAGTAAACAAATAGAATTTAGACAGGTTTGGGTCATTATATTAACCTTATCTTTAATTATTAACTCTTAGTTAATTAGTTTCAGTTTTACAATGTCTCTTTGTATTTTTATATTATATGGTTAATAGACTTACTATATACATCCAAGAGACCCCCAAGTGGTTTCTTAATGATACACATATCATGATATAAGTCTCTTGGCCGAACCTTAGATTTTTAGGAATTGAATATAAATTAATAATATAATATTTGTTTTAAAAACTCTTTTATGTCAATTTTGACACTGTTTAGTATTTTGTTTTTGATAAATTCATAACCGAATTATTACATCAAAACAATTTTATATAATCAATAATAATATGTCATATTAGCCTATAAAATTATTGTAATTCATAAAAAGTCTCAAATTACATTTATTTGGATATTTATAATATCAACTATTTTAATATTTCATTAATTAGGTAATTACTACATCACCATTATGTCATAAATAAATTAAAATATTTAATATATATAAATTATAAATAAATTACCATTATGTAGGAAAGCTTTTAAGATTTCTAATTAATAATTATTATTGAATTTATCTTATGTATAACCTTATATTAAAAATGTTTTATTAAATAAACTTTGATTTTAACTCTTTTAACTCTTCTTTGAATTAAATAATAATAAATGTCCTAATCTAAAAAAAGTGGACCTAAATGATAATATCTTACTCCTAAGGTTTTTTTGGTCTATATACATGTGTCTAATAGGATTAGGACATGTGTTATGGTAATATTAATATCATTTTACCCTTAATTACCCTATTTACTTTTAACCGTGGTAAATAAAAGTAAAAAGTTACTATTCAACAAAAATTATTTTCATCTAATTGAACCAAATTTTACTCCTTGATATTAACCGTGTCTCTAGTATTTTTTAAATTCCACTCATAGAAGCGGTAAAATTATGTTTTATGAAAAATTCAGTTTTTTAACTACCATTTAGTGGTTTCACTATTCATCAAAAAATGAAAGTTTCCAGAAAAATACAAAAAATTAGGCCTAAGATATATTTGATATTATAAATTCAAAAATGATGTCTATTTTACAAAATTCAAAACATATAAGTTTCATTAATTAATTTAAAAATTAATTCCTGTCGTCAAAACAAATAGCATGTTTTAAGAGATAATAACTATCAAAAGATTGACACTTGTTTATGTCTGGTTTAAATATAAAATTACATCCAATGACCAAAATTGTATTAAATGGTAAAAATATATTCTAAATATTATTTAAAACCTCTAAAATTAATAATTTATCACAATTAATTATTTTTATTAAAAAAGTTATTTTTAATTAAAATTTAGTAGTTTTCACTATTCATCAAAAATATGAAAGTTATCCGAAAAGTACCAAAATTTCACCCTAGGATAATTTCGATATTCCAAATCTAAAAATGAAGTCCATTTTGAAAGATAAAATGTATAAAATTTGATAAAGTAGGTATTACTATTCATAAGGGCTAGTTTGATTGGTTGTGCTGTGTTAGAACTTGAAGTTGCGTATAACACACACTACTGTATTATCTAGAGAGAAACGTACCATGGACGCTTGGGGTGTTACATCATCCTTATATTCAGTATTATGTTACTCCCATCACTATATTGATCTAATAAGATGTTTCGAAGAACAATGAGTTAGTGGAGAGAATGAACACGCTGGTATGTGTGCTACAAGAGTGGATCTAGTTTGGTTCGTCAAAGGGGAATGATATTTGCAGTATACCTTCATCATCAGGGCCTTCTTGGGTTCGGCCAGTGGGGAGTAGGACTCAGTAGTTCCAATTCTGATATCCTCGTACTCAACCTTTCACAATGGGCGTGAGACTATGGTTCGTTTCTTATGGAGGTTTTGGGAACATCCAGAGTCGATGCCCAGTTCGAGCTCAGAACAGTAGTGGTGGGTAGGTTCCACACCTGATAAATGTGGGGAAGAACCCCCGAGAGTCGGTGCCTGTCAGACCTTTTTAGTAGTAGTAGTAGAACCCCCCGAGAGAAGACGATGTAGGAGGAGGATGACCTTAGGGAACTCCCAAGGGACCTCAATCAGGGTGTGGTTTGGGAGGAGACTGATAATTGTGGGGAAGAGGATTTGGGTATGGGCAGTTGCACACCACAGAGGTAACAATTCTATCAGGGCCAGAAGTCATTCAAGGTATGATCAATTTGTTTAGAACTATTTCCTGTTCCTTGTATGATTTAATAGATTTACATAAATTTGTGTCAACCAATCTAGAAAATGCTTTAGGTCTAGACATAGAGTGACTTTTCATTAACCTAGTGTTTAGTACACCAATTGGAGGTTAGACCTGCTTGTTTGATGTTTTTGGGGGATGCAGACTGATGCTAGGACCACATTAGTCTTGTGGGGACCTCTTTATGCTATAAAATCATCCATAATATGTAATAATAGGAATGTAAAAGATAATTTTTATGCACACTGTTATCAAATACTTTTGGAAATGGCTCGCATTCTCAGACATAGGCAGCCGACATATAGATTTCTTTAACGAGTGGGGTTTCCAGGAGGGAAGTCATCATATTAAGCCCCTTTATTATTTGTTAGTCTAGATGTCAGTCGAATCAATTGACTCATAGATGTTGGAAGTTCCCAAGATTGTCAGTTGTTTACTAGACATCTTCCCTGAAAAGGTTTTGACTCTCCCCCCTCGATTTGATGTTGAGTTTGGGATAGACTTTCAACCTGGTGCATGTCCAATTTTGGTGGATCCCTATGGGATGGCACCTTCCGAGTTGCGGGAGTTTCAAATTCAGATCAATGACCTAATTAAGAAGGGTTTTATCTCACCAAGTGTGTTATCATGGGGTGATCGAGTCCCATTTACAATAAAGGAATAATGTGGTCTCAGGCTGTGCATTGACTACCAAAGACTGAATCAGGTGATGGTTAAAAACCGTTACCCCCTCATGAGGATTTAAGACCTCTTTTAACAGTTGAAGGGAGCATGTTATTTCTCTATGATTGACCTATGGTTTTGATATCACCAGTTGAGATTGAAGGAGGGTGACATCTTGAAGACAAATTTCAGATGTAGGTATGTGCACTTTGAGTTTTTGGTCATGCAATTCGGTGTTACGAATGCACCAACTGTGTTTATGGGGATCATGAACTCAGTTTTCCACAAGTATATGGGTTGGTTCATTGTCATGTTCATCGATGACATCCTAATCTAGTAGAGATTAGAGGAAAATGATTCTGAGCATATAAGGATATTTTTGGAGGTCCTATAACACCACCATCTCTACAGGAAGATATCTAAGTGAATGTTCATGACATGAGAGGTGGACTTCCTTGGAAACATGCTGTCCCAGTAGGTAATAATAGTAGACCTATCAAAGGCCGAAGTGGTTTTTCTTGGGCAGCACCCATGAATGTAGAAGAGACTCATAGTTTCCACGGTTTGGCAGGTTACTACCAGAGGTTCATACCTGACTTCTCTCAAATTATTGTGCCATTGATATTATTGACCAAGAAAGAACAGGATTTCTTATGGAGTGAGTAGTGATATGAATCTTTCTCTTATCTGAAAGGGATGCTTGTCAGTGCCCCAGTGCTGAGGTTTCAAGGGGAAGGGGTAACAATTGAAGTATTCTGTGATGCTTACAGTCTAGGTTTGGGGTCTGTTCTCATGCAGAAGTAGAGAGTGAACTCTTATGGGCCTAAGAATTTATTCCCTCACAAATGTAACTATGGCACCCATGACCTAGAGCTTTTAGAGTTGGTGTTCATATTGAAGATGTGGCGGCATTGCCTCATTGCGAAACACTTTGTGGTATTCACGGATCACAAAATCTTGAGGAACATATTCTCCTAGTGAGATATGAACATTTGAAAATGAAGGTGGATAGAGTTTCTTTAGAACTATGACTTCAAGATCTCCTACACCATAGGAAAGGGTAATGTGCTGGCTGATTTAATCAGTAGAACTTCACAAAATGATGTGGTTTGGGAGTCAAGAGATGCTTGGAAAGCAATGGAGGAGTTGGATTCTTTAAATCTAGGTCTGAGAGTGGATAATGGTAGAGGTTGTCAATTTTAGATGATAGTTCAATCTTCCTTGGTGTGGTAGTTGGAGTGGTCCCAATGGGGAGACTTTGTGGTTGAAGTGATGTGTGATCACATTATCCATGGTGATGCTCCAGAAGAATGGTCGAAGGATAGTCAGAATCATATGTTGTTATGAGGGAATTAATTTATCCCAGAGGCGATGTGCGAGGGAGTTCTCAGTGATTTCCATAACTCACCCTTAGTGGAACATCCAATAGTATCCAAGATGTAACAGGTCTTTAGAGGTCAGTTTTGGTGGCCCAGAGTGAAGCTGGTAATGGAGGAGTTTGTGGCGAAGTGCCTCATGTGTCAGCAGGTGAAGGCTGAACACGATGTTCCTAAGGGTTTGTTATAGCCATTAAACATTCCTGAGTGGATGTGGGGTGATGTATTAATGGATTTATTCATAGGACTAACCAAACCTAAGGGAGGATATGATTCTGGGTAGTGGTGGATCGATTGATGAAATCAACTCACTTCATAAGGTTTAAGGAGTCAAGCATAGTGGATGCCTTAACTTAAATTTACATGGGCGGAGTTTTGTGGTTACACGGAGTTCCTAGAACAATTGTTTCATATCGGGATATAGACTTTACATAATGAGTCTAAAAGGGATTAAAATGTGTTTTTGGCACCCAACTATGCCTTAGAACTGCCTTCCACCCTCAAACAGATGGGAAGACAGAGAGAACCATCCAAACGTTGGAGGATATGCTTCGAGCATGTGTTTTTGACTTTGCAGGATCATGGGTATGACACTTTACCCTAGTGAAGTTTTCCTACAATAATATATATTACTCTACCATTGGCATGGCACAATTTGAAACCTTGTACAAGAGACTATGTTGTTCTCTTATGTGCCGGAATGAGGTTGAGGAGGTAGGTGTTCTTGGCCCAGAGGTAGTGTAGAGAACAACGGAGAAGGTTTAACATATGCGTGAGAGGATGAAGGTTCCATGAGACTGGAAGAAGTCGTATTCTGATCATAGGAGGAGGCCCTTGTAGTTTGAGGTTGGAGATCAGGAGTTCTTGAAAGTTTCCACTCGATGTGGGGAGTTGAGGCTTAGATGACAGAGTAAGAATTCTCATAGGTTCATGGGACCCTTCGAGGTGTTGGGACTATTTGGAGATATAGTGTATCAGCAGGTGTTTACATGGTGGTTTGAGAGGATCCACAACATCTTTCATGTATCTCAACTATGTCAATATCTACAGGATGACTCCCACGTCCTTGACTGGGGAGAGTTGGATATCAAGGATGATACGATGTTTATGGAGTGACCAGTGAGAATCGAGGATTGTAAGGAGAAGGTTATTCATGGATGGACTATTCCCTTGGTTCGTGTTTTATGGAGGCATAGTGTCCTTGAGGATATTAATTGAGAGGGATAATCAAAGATTTAGTCCTACTACCCCGAGCTATTTTGAGTTGTTGTTCTATGTTTTCTTTGATGTTTTTTACTTTTGTTCTTTGATATGATATAATGCTTTACCTTGTTGACCATGATATGTGAGGTTTTCTTTGCTATCTAAATGTGTATGAAAGGTACTTACATTTGGGTAAAGGAGGAAATGATTCCTCATCAAGATGCATTAGTGTATATGCGATTAAAATCCATGCGGGTGAGTTAGTACAGCCCAAATTGGATAGTATTTTGATATGGGGGAAAGAAATCCTAAATCCACGCAGTTGGAAAATGTGATATTTGAGGTTTGTGTTGCTATTTTGGGTGATAGGTATCATGAGGTATTCTAGATTGTTAAGGTTTTATTCCTTCTCTTGAATAACTAATGGTGGTTTATCCCTGAGAGGTATCTTACAAGGTAGTTGTTCAGACCCCGTCCTTATTTAGGATAAGTCTTGATTCTCAAGGACGCAAATAGTTTGAGAGGTATCTGATGTAATGTCATGGAACATACAATTCCATTACATTGTCAAAATTCTTGTGTTTAGGGTGTCATGGACACCATCAGTGAGTCAGGAGGGCATCCATGGTAGGGTTCTATCATGGTGTCACCTATCGGTTCCACCGATCAATGCCGCACCCAAACGGTTCCCCCATGGGGTGTTTGGTTTCCTTCCCAGTTTACCTCCCATAATGTATCTTTTAAGTTTTAATACCTATTTTAAAGTGGTTAAAGAACATTTTAAGGCCAGTAAAGGATATCTTACATACAATAATGGTGGGGAGACCACTAACTTACCAAAATTTGTTAACTTTTAACCAGTTTCACACCCTTTTCTGCTTTTCTAGTTACACCCCTATTATGAATTTTTCTCAGTTTATACGTAACCTATAAACTCTCCAACGTGTGATGGTATATCGCACTATATATGATGGAATTAGTAAATCTTAATTAATTTCAACATGTGTAACCGCCCAGCCATTTGGTCAAAGCATGATCCTCTTTTCAATAACTTATATATTTGACATTCTGTAACTCCAGGATCAGAGCTTTTATCACACCGATATATTCTTTTTCCTTGGTCTCTTTTTTCCCTTTGTTTTCTTAGATTCCCTCTTCGTGAGACGAGTCATGAATTCATGAGAGACATCCTATTTGGTTCTTCTTGGGGTTTCCTATCATGTGACCCCTGTTCTTGGAACAAGGAGAAAATGTTGATCCTTGATCATCCGAGTAGGGGTTCTTCCTTTGTCTCTCTTTATTGTGCATAATGCATGGTGGGTATGATGATATTCCCTCAGGACGTAGATGAAAACAACTTTAATGAAGATAATAAAGAGAATTTTAAATAAGTAAGGGGTGGATAAGATGATGTTGTTGTTTCATTTTAACTCATTTTTTATTTTGTGAATAGTATGGGCTCATATGCACTAAAAATCATGGTCGTTGGTGGTCCTTATTGCGCACTAATGTGCCTCAGTTTTCTAGATGATCTTGTGAAAAAATAAATGTAACATGGAAACTAATTAATAACATCAAAAATGTTGATTAAATGTATTCCAGATGAATAATAACCCTTTCATGATCACCCCGGTTAACCAAACAGAATAAAAGAATTTAATGAATGGTGTGGAATAAACTAGAAGACTTACTTTCTCTATTCTAGGATATGCTTGGTTGTTCTGTTTGATGTTTGTGGGGTGATGTAAAGTGAAATGGAATCTCTGATTGAAAGGTTATTGTTTTTTTAATCTGAGGTCATGTGGAACTTGTTGTAAATGTTCTGCACCTGGTAATTTGTTGTAGGTTTTGGTACCAGTAATTTGTGGTATCTCACGATATCCCATTTAGATGTTGTCATTTACAAGAGAAATGGGTGTGAATGCTTAAAAACATGCTTGAATGCTTTATTTCAATTTTGTTTTTAGAATGTGTTTATGTCTGTCAGTTTCCTAGTAGTGAATGAAAATTTAAATGAAATCTCTTGAACATGATAATGAGAATGGGTACAATGGGGAACTGTTTTCCAAAAATGGGTTGTGCATAAGTTGTGGATTTTTTGTACTTGTGCATGTTGGGGTAACATCAAGAGTGGTTGTGTATGGGATGGTTATTGATTTAGAGACACTGATGTTGGGATGAGTTCTTGATTATCTATAGGTATAAAATTTAGTTCATGTGTTTCATATACTCACCCAACCCATGTTGAGAACATTGTGCCGAACACCCCATTCCCTGGGGGAGGCTGTTTCCCCCAACATTCCTATGAGTGGATAGTTATTAGATCCTTTATTCTCCCTCCTCCAGGTATCCCAAGACTCTTTGGGCTGGCTATGATGACCTAAGGTTCATTATAGCCTAAGAATCTTTGGGAAGGGTGTGTTGTGATGGGTTGACCCAACTGTGTGCGGGAAGGGTTGTTTCCCAAGTGTATTCAGGATGAGGCCTAGGTTTCTATAGGCATGAAGTGTGGTTTTAGTGGCCTAGGTTTCTTTGGGAAGGATGTGTGGTTGTGGTGGACCAGGTGTATACGGGATGGGTGTTTGGTTGTGGTGGCGCAACTATTTGCGGGCAGGATAAACGTGCAGTTGGGATGACCCATATGGTTGTTATTGGGGGTGGATGTGGGACTCCAGTGGGATCTGTGGGGGAGGTCTGATGTGTAGTATGTTCTAAATTACTAGTGGGAAAGCCGTTAAGGTTACCAAAATATCTATGTGTTATTAATATTATTTTACCCGACTTGCATTATTTGGGGAGTGTTCCTTGGGGAGGTTGGGTGGATAGTTTTCCTAGTTAGGTTTATTGGTTACCTCTATTTCTCACGAGGAATTAGAATGACTCCACAATTGTGCACAAGAGAATTTGGTTTCCCTACTGAGTATACCTATATAGTCACCCTACATATATAAAACTACATTCAGGTTTCTAGGAGGACTTTTAGGACCATACGAGACCTTACAAGCTCGGGCGTCAGGAAATTTTTCGTTGATGCATTTCTTCTTTTGGTACTTTCCTTCATAGTTTTTCATATACTTTAACTAGTTTATTTTTAACCTACATATTTGAAAATGTTTCTTGATTTACTTTTACTTTTAGTATTTGGATTTTTTTGGGATTTACAACCTGATCTCTCAATCTTGTTCTATAAAAGGGTAATTCTTTCCATATTACGTGAGATTCTATACCCATGGTACTAGTTTCCACTATGGGGACTATTGAAGGTGGGACTTGGGGATCATTATCACTCCTTAAACTGGAAGAAGGAAGGTTATCACAGTTTTTTGTCCCTTCCTTATTCTTGGAGAAGGTGGGTTGTGACAACAGAGATCAAACCTACATAAATACCAAGTGCTTCATACCCTTTTTGTATCTATTGACCAGAGATACTATACTCATAATTTAGAATTATTTGAAATTTAAACTATCACAAAACCTTCCTCTAAGAATCCTATTCATTGTAGTTGAATTACCTAAGATTAATCAAATTATCATACAAAGCCACTCCATTTTAAGAGAGACAAAAATTACATTAATTTTCCATGTATATAAAAAAAAACTCCCAAACCAAAAATATGAATTTTTTCAATCCTTTTAAGTTTTTTATTTTAATTTTTCTATATTTTTCCTATTATAATTTTTTTCTATGTCTTAACCAGTATACATTACCAACATTACACTCTATGTTCAAATAATATTTTTCCCTTCCAAACTTTAATAACCATTACTAGTGTCCAAATACAAAATCCTCACCAACTCTCAAAAAAATATTTGACACCATCTTACTACAACCTATCTACACTATAACCTCTCCCAATCTAGTAGTGAATACAAGTATAACCCTCCAAAACACACCTACCACTTTCTAGAGATCAATAAAAAGGAATGAGGTTATAATGATTACATATGGGAGGCATTTATAAAATTATTCTTAAGAAAGATTAAAAAAATAAAAAACAATAAACTCTATAAAATAAAATCAAATCCTATATATAAGGTAAAATGTATAAAATTACCTAAATAAAACTATTTTACAAAATATATTACAAATGGAACAAATCCAATGTTAATCACAACAAAATCAAATGATTGATGCACCATGAACTAGTCTGGTCTTAATCAATCTCTCACACTATCCTATAAATATATAAAAAATTTTATATAAAATATATGGGTGAGAATAATATTATAATTAGAAGAAATTACACAAAATTTATTATGGATATATGGGAGAAGGATACTAAAGACCGCATGATTAAAAATTAAAACCAATATTGAACCAATATTACGTTCAATGACAACCAAACCTCAGAAGGTATTGTTCACCAAATTTAGATTCATGTAATACAATAGAATATTGAGGAAAATATTTTAGTAAAGGTACTACAAACCTTCTTCCCCACTGGACTAGCTTCCCTCTGGAAGTAAGGGAATATATCTTGGTTTTCTCATCCCTTATATATCCTCATATTAACATCCACATTACCACATATAAACCATAACCACACAATTTCAACCAAAATTCACGTAATACTACTATATTACAAATACCAAAGCCCTATATTTCATAACACAACAATAACATCATACCACAATGACAACCCCATACCAATATATAACCACATGACTACCTCATCCTCACATCAAGGCCACATCACATCATACCATGGCCTCATGATCTCATAGTATATAGTATATCTAGAAGAGAGTTTGGAAGGGGGATAATTCATTCATTTATATCACCTATATACTTGATTTTAGGGTTACTCAAAAAACCCAAAACTATATTGAATACTTCCTATATTTGAATCAATTGTGTCACCATGATAAGATGACAGTGCATATAAAATTTTAAAACTATAATGAATATATATGAATATCAATCACGATCAACTAAGGTTTCAATAATACCAAAACCTCAACACAACCATACCTCATCACTATAATTTCACTTATATACATTTTTAACTGCTCCTAGATATATAAATGGAACAACATCATCACTATAAAAAGATAATACCATTGTATCAAAATAAATAATTTTCATTATATTAAATATTTCATCATTAAATATACTTTAATCAGTAAAAAAAAACAACAATTTTGTAACACACCAAACATCCATGGTACACTTCTCTTTGAATAATACATTAGTGTGTGTTGTACGCAACTTCGAGTTCTAACACACCACAACCAATCAAACTAGCCGTTATGAATAGTAATACCCACTTTTTGAAATTTTATACATTTTATCTTTCAAAATGGACTTAATTTTTGGATTTTTAATATTTAAATTATCTTAGGGTGAATTTTTGGTATTTTTCTGAAAACATTCAATTTTTGATGAATAGTGAAAAACACTGAGTTATAGTTTAAAACCGAATTTTTATTTAAATAATTATTTATTTTATTTTAATTTATTTTAGGTAAAAATAGATACATAATACCTATATAAGTTCAATTTAATTCATTGGATTCAATTTATAATAATTTTAGATATATTAAAATTTTATTGAACTTTTCACCATCTTTTACCCATCTCCTAAGAGAATTTGCAAATTCCCATAAAACTTAATTTTATCGCTTCTTTGAGTAGAATTTCTAAAATCCAAGAGACACGGTTAATATCAAGTAGTGAAATATGGTTCAATAAGATAAAAATAATTTTTTGTGAATAGTAACTTTTTACTTTTATTTACCACGGTTAAAAATATAGAGGGTAATTAAGGGTAAAATTGATATTATTATTACCCTAACACATGTCCTAATTCTCTTGGATAAGTATAATTCGACAAAAAACAACCTTAGGAATAAAATATTAACCTCTTTGGTCCACTTGGATTAGATTAGGACATTTATTATTGTTTAATTAAATAAAGAGTTAAAAGAGATAAAATCAATGTTTAATAAATAAACCATTTTTAATATAAGATTATACATAAGATAAATTCTATTATAAATATTAATTAGAAATATAAAATAATTTCCTAAATAATGGTATTTTATTAATAATTTTTAGACATTAAATAATTTAATTTATTTATGACACAATGGTGATGCAGTAATTACCTAATTGATAAAATATTAAATTAATTGATATTATAAATATCCAAATAAATGTAATTTGAGACATTTTATGAATTACAAAAATTTTAAAGGTTAATATCACATGTTATGATTGAATAAAATATTTTTTTAGAATTAATAAAGTTGTTAGAACTTTAACAAAAATCAATTATTAAATAGTGTAAAAATTGACATAAAGGAGTATTTAAAACAATTATTATATTATTAATTGATATTCTATTCCTAAAAATATATGGTTCAGCCAAAGGACTTATAAAATGATAGGTGTATCATTAATGAACCACTTGGGGTTCTTTTCGAAGTATACAGTATGTTTATTAACAATATAAAATAAAAATACAAAGAGACATGGTAAATGTCAAACTATTTAACTAAGAGTTAAATATAAATGATAAGGTTAATATAGTGACCCAAAAATATATTAAATCTATTGGTTGAAAATATTTCGACCCATCCCCACCTTATCCTATAAATAAGTCACTTTGGATCCATTATAAATCGAATATGAATTTATTATAAAATAATATTTCTAGCTTTTCCTAATGTGCCCCTCACCTCTCTTATAAAAGAGAACTCCCCCTACCCACTAATTCACACTTTAAAAGCCTTTTGTCTTGGAAAACCCCTGAAAAATATCCTCAAAACTTCCCTCACTTCATCTTAGAGGCCCTCATTTCGTCATAAATCCATCTTAAGGAGCCCTTTTGATCAAATCAAAAGGAAGAACCTGAAGAAGAGGTAATAATTTCACCACCCTCTTTCAAGTTCTTTTCTTCTTCCAATTCTTCTTTTTTGTTATTTCCATTATAAAATAATAAATACAGTATAATCTATATACAGTGAAGTTATTATAAATATGGAACATCCATATTCATTATTCTATCCATCCTTATAATGACATGTTACCATACGTGTGTACGTACGGATTACCATCTCCGCGTCGTGGTGTAATTGTTATTCAATACTTTATTATTTGGATGGGTATAATAATGATTTTTAATTCCTGTAAATAATAAATATAACATGATAATTATTCTGTATATATGATATAACATCCAATTATATATTTATTAAATATCAAAAGAATGATATTGTTGCTTGTGCGTACATACGGACTACCGTCTCCACGAAAGCGCTGAGATTCATTCCCCATCATATCCATTAAAGAATATATTTCATTTGATGATTAAATATAATGTTTAGATACATGATATAATTAGGGATATTAATAAGATACATCTTATCCATAACAAATATGTCTCACATAACAAAGAATATAAAGGAAAATGAATTCGTTAACACCCAAAACGATGATAATACTAAGATATTATTAACAAATCAATGTTAAAAGATTATATATGATATCATATTAATGTATATAATTATTGTATAATTAAATAAAAATTATTTCACCATTATAAAGGAATTTAACCTACCCTCTACCGAGGAAAAAGTACAAAGTAAGGGGTTTCTTATCTCACATTTAATTACGAGAGATTTCCATTGTTCACCACTTATTTATTTCATGTGGTGTGTGTAATGACCATTACTGTATTCATTGTGTAATATAATTTATTTTATAAATATTTACATCATCATTGTATGATCTTTCTTTCGTGGGTGTATGTTTTTTAAATTACCAAATCGATAAGGGAATTTGAAATTTCAATTTCCACTCATTCGGCTTTACCCATACTTCATTGATTATTTTACCCCAAGATTATGTGTGGAATCACTATTCATTTACTTATGTCATAATTTCCACTCCCCATTCTGTGGATATACTTTTTATACACATAATCACTCCATTTATAAATTCTCAAGCCATCGATATGAACTTGATAAGAGTAATTTTAACTCAATCTCCATTCAATGAGTTAAACATCCAATTCATTGGTGTGGTTTTTACAAGAATATGTGTGAATGTCCTCTGATTGATATACACTAATTACCCAATCATATTTAGTGTATTTATATTTGTCACACATAATTATTTCTTTGATTTATCCTCAACCTAAGGATACTATATTTATAAGATATTTCATCTCAATTTACATTCTGTTGAGACTTCTTTGTTGTTATACACCAAATCACTTTTATATGGTGTATATAACGTACTTTGACATAGTATATCATGAATCCATTTATTATCATTATATTATAATGTTTTGATTACCTAAATTATGTTTATTCAAGTGTCTATCTTTTGGTTAAGAACTCTAACTAAAATATCATTTTAAATGTTTTAAAGATTTATTGTTCTAAATATTTCTCATTAATGTCCATGTTTTCAAAATGGTTTTAAAGATTTATTTATATGGACATTAAAGTTTTAAAATTAAAATTAATTTCAAATGTTTCAAAGTGGTATGGGACACTTTGATTCAAAAATATATTTTTAAATGGCTTCTTGACAAATAGTGTGACTTATAAATATTTTCATGAAAAAGGGGGACATTTCTATCAAATAGTTTTGATGATTATTTTCATCTATGTCAATATCCTTAATTATTCTCGACTGAGGTTAATTTGTTACAATACAATCTTCCATATTGTATTGAATGAGTTTTGTTTGACTGTAGATGTGCTATTTTTATACCATTCATGGTTTATGGATAAATTATCGACATTTTGTATGCTAGTTTCAATAGGAATGTTTATGTTATGTTTCAAAATTTTCATAGGAGGAATGCATTGGACTTATTAAGTGATGGGTGGAACCCGCTATAGCTCCTCGATGAATCGGTAGGTCTCATGAGACAAACTAGTGTCTTGGAACAAGGCATTGAAAAAAATCTTATTTTTAGTCTTGGAACAAGGCCTTAACTATGTGGTTATGATAATTTGGAATTATGCATTCCATCATTATGAAAGTGGTTTTTGATATTGGATGTGATTATTCAACTAGTAGAACATCCATGTGAATAAGTAAATGGAATTATTACATTTTATTTTTCCATATTATGTTGAAGTTAAAGTTTAAAATGCTTTTGTTTTAGTTATACAGTTCCTTAAAATGATTATATATATTTAGGAATGTTTCTGCTATATTGTTATCCTTATTGGGCATCTGATATCACCCCTTTATATGTTTTATTTTTCCATGGATGTGAAGAATTATTTTATGAATGACCTTTAGGGATATTATAAGGGTATATGAGTGTGGTCCAAGGATACATGATGTGGTTGTAGTTTTTCACTATATGATGTAATTTAAACTTTATTAATATATCTAGTGATTCTAAGTCTACAAAACTAATCGGTCTTTCGAGACGTGATCTTTTATGATCATTCCAATGATACGTAATAATGCACTGACTCTAGGCTTCTGGGGTGTGGGCGTTACAAATTTACTATCCATGTTAATATTCATTGAATTCATATTTCAAATTTTCCACTCAATCTTCTATATTTATTAATTCAATTACCAAATATTAATTATTTTTCCATTCATTTATTATTAATTTAACATTATTAACCATCAAAACCCATTCCTTATGCTACTGTGTTATGAAATTTCCTTAGATTTAAATAATATTGAGACATATTTATTATAAATATGAATAATTTTAGTGTGTTATAAAGGAGAATATAGTTTCTTCTATTTTATATGAAAAGGAGAATCATTATCATGCTAGAAATGGATCTGGGATGGTTACCCATGTATTTGGGTAAAGGAGAACAAGATTGGTTTCTCAGTGAGGAACTAATAAACATGATGATTTATGAGATAATACTAATTTCATAGACATGTTCTATGGTTATAGAGTTCTATCTATAAATTTTTTGATAATAGTGAACAACTAGCTTCATTTCACCACCTATAGGGTTGTTATTATTTGATTTAAAATCGATATTTCACATGATATTGAGGTTTTATAGCTATATAGAAACCATAATTAGAGTAATTAAAATATTGGTTTTGACATTAGTGTAAAAATACCTTCGATGAATCATTTTGATTTTTTATTAATACATTTAATCCTTTGAGGAAGTCATTAATTTAGATCTGGAGATGAAGAAAATGAAGGCCCAAAAGTTTACTACATGAAAATAAATCTACCTATAAGATACATGATTTTTTTTTCAAACAAAAACATTAATTATTTGATTACTAAGAAAATTAATTCCTTCGAGATAAAATTAGATATATTCCATCATCTTTAAAAAATCATTATTTTTAGTAAATCTAATATTTAATCTAGTTTTGATTGTGTCAAAACGAGATAATGATGACAAGTTAAATAGGAGGGATTTCTTGAAAAATGTTAAGAAACTAAATGAGTTATCTTGTATAATATAAATGAATTTGAGTTGATGGTTGACCTAATTTTTAAATTTTATGTAATTGAGATCCAAGATGAACGATTTAATCACTAATCATAATGTTAGTGATAACGTAGATCAATTTGAGATCGAACATTTTGAATTTACCTAGGACAAAAATGGGGGAATTCAAGATTTCACTAAATCTGAAAATTAAAATGTAGTTTATTCAAGTACTATGATATTACGTAATTAAATATCAATGATTTATCTGTTATTCAAGAATAATGATATAATGTGGATAATGTTGACATACTGTTAGGTGTGTATTTATTTAATCCAAATAAATAATAGTTTATTACTTAAGCTCTTAATATGTGAAGTAAGATATGAGTTGAGCCACACATTTTATTGCCTATTTTATAAAGCCTATGAAAAAGATTAAATTTAATTTTTTTGGGTTTATATTTTGTGGAAGATAAATCCTAGTCTATTGGAGTAATATGAGAAAATATTATTAGTCCATTTTAGAAGAATAAAATGATGGTATTTTTTGATTATCTATGGAATAGAAAAATAACATCATGTTGGATCAAAAGTAGGTAATTTGAATTTTTTTTGGATATAATAGTAAAAAATACCAGTATTATAATCATAGATATTATCAATTAAATAATAAAATCAATGCATCCACACATGAACATGATACAGTAAAAATATCATTAAATAATAAATTAAAAAAGAAGTAGGTCCATCTGCTGTTGGGTTTTATATTTTTTAAGGTAGAAGAGAAAAATAAGAATCTATTGTGGGAAGAAAAAAAGTTGGTGAAGCCAAGTGAAAACATACCTATAATGGGAAATAAGTTATGATATTGAATTCATGCCATTGAGATACTACTTGATGGGTCTTGATGAAATTCAATAAGAAGGGACACGTGAGATGAAATGTTTTTTTGAATATATTTAGACATGCAATAATAGAACGATGAGTAAAAGATATCCAAACTACATAGAGTTATTATGACCATATAAATATAGTCACCTAATTTTTTTTAGTTGAGTGATTCCTGAGAATAGATTCTTAATTTATAAGAAATAGTATTATGTACCAATGTTAATTTTGCATTAAAATAATTTTAAAATCTATAGGAAGTCAAAGACTCTGAGTTCAAGAAGTATGTTTATTCTTTAGATGCAGTGATAATTACTATATTTAGGATTACCTAATTCATATGGGAGGATTTTTCAGAATAATTAGTTGTATGATAGTATTAATGTGTCATGGGATGCATCAATTGGGTTTCATGTGTTATATTGTGAACATAGTTGTGTAACATTGTGAACCTTGTTTCTGGATAATCATTGAAAACCATTTGAAATTGATAATAAGATTATAGTAAAGAATCTATGTCTTAACCAAAGTTGAAAACAATAATGAGTAGTTTTTTTACATTGGTAATTGACCCTTTAAAATACCAATGGCTGATTTAGTTTTTATATTTTTCACTAAATGTTGTTTTATCTTGTTAGATAGAGGGAAAAATTATCTATTTTTGTCCTAATAAACTAAAGAGGTTCATAAGACCAAATGGGTGAAATTAATGTGAAAAAATAATTATTTTTTTGTATAAAAATTATCCCCTATATGATTCATCTTATCACTATTATGTTTCCATGATCCCATAGGAAAAAATACTCAAATTATTTACTATTTTAAAAGAATTACATATATAGAGAAACTACCAAAAAAACACTAAATTCTCTATTTAACTACGACCCCTTCCTCATCACCAACTACATCGATCCAATTATAATAAGGATTCCACTACCAAAATACAAAATTTCCAATATCATAACAATAATAAAAAATAATCATCATAGTTTCATTAAGTTTGTAGTAGATTAGAAAATTAAAGATAATAATAAAATAATATTTATAAAATAACAATAACATTATATAAAACATACTCACCACACACTTCTATTTTTTATTTGAATTTGAATCATTAAATTCATCAGAAACATTCTATAAATTTACCCAAATAATTAAAAATAATGATAATTTCACATTTACATAGTAATGAAGAGGGTAATTCCAAACCACCTTCCATGGATGATTATTCAAGGACACAACACCAAACGTAGGAGAAACCAATGACAAAAAACTCATGAATAATTTAAAAATATTCTAAAAAAATAAAACACATGAATCTTTCATCTATATACCAAAAAACATCAATATTCCTTATCAAATTACATTTTTATATCCTCTAAGAGAATAAATAATACGAAATAATCAAATATTATAAGATAACATTATCATAAAACATAAATAATTACACCACACAATCCTTAGGGATTATGGTTCACTAAGGAAAGGATATTTTATCAAGGAGGAGTGAAAATTACTTCTAGGGTTGAGGGTAATGACAAGGAATCTGACCAATGAAAAGAGAAATATTTAATATAGGGAAGACAATCATGGTGAAAAAATCACTATGAAATGACTATGACCAAAAGATAACATGGTTATGTGAGTTGTATCTCTAAAAAAATGGGAAACATTTCCCCAATGATTCCACATAACTCTCAATCATTTAAAATTCAATGAAAATGTTCTGATGGTTTTCCATGTTACCACAACCTTCATTATGTCATAATGGGTGAACCTCAAAACTTCTCCAGGAAATAGATTCCCATACTTAATTCTAGATATATTTTTATTAATTATAAATTTACAATTTTCATAAAGTCACAACGTCCACCATCATGATAAAATGAATCAAATAAAGGAAAAAAATCATGACCAATGAATCATGATGAAACATAATCCCCTACAACAAAATCTAATGAATCATGGTTTCACTTCTGGATTTCATTAACTAGAATCTATAATAAAATCATGGACTCAAGGACTATAACATGGTTTAACTCACAATTACACAAATCACAAACCTTGGTGAAAATTATTGGTTACAAAAACCAAGGAAACTATTGATATTTAGAACCAATCATAAATTAATAATGGTATAAAGTACCTGTTGAGGTTTGATAATTAATATTTCTTAAAACTTTATATAAACTATAATTAATTACTTCCATTACCTCTAAAATTTTTACAAATCATCTCAAACACTTAAAAAATAAAAATTAGGGGACTAGGAAAAACATGTGTGTCAAGTTGTAGTCTTTGGTAAAGTGGATGTATGAAATTCAATGATGTATAAAGTTTCATCTAGTGGATAATAAAATGATGATTCATGTTAATATATAGTGATTACATAATATCTCTTTATATCTTGAGTAAAAATGATGTTTCTCTATATTTTTTTTTTCTCGTGGATATAGATAAATATTTCGCAATCATTTTAAATTATAAAATAGACCATAGGGTTATATATAAATCTTGTGTGAATAAGGATTTAATTTTGGTATGAATTAATTATCTATAATTGTAAAAATTGATATGATAAATTATCTAAAAGTTTTTGGAGATTTATTCAAATCATAATTGGTCATAGTTTGACATGTTTTTTCATATGATGTAATATAATATGAAATATTTAAAATGTATATGAGAATTTAGTGAAGTTAATAAATTGGAAGATGTAAGTGCAATGAGGCCTTTATTTCATGGTGTAACACAGTAAATATAACATGGTGAGATATGGTTCATGCCAATCTATAAAATAATGGAAGATCTGTTGGAGAACTTTTATTGATTTATATGATATAATATATCTCATCATGAATTGTAGGATTTCACTCATCCATTTTTTATCCATATATACTTATTCAAAGTGAATTACCACTTTCTCAAATTTTGAATCATCTGGTTATGAATTTGAATTTAATTGTAATGTTTTCATTAGTTTTTTATGCGTTAATGAACTAAGAATGTCTTGATTCAAAAATAAAATGAATGTCATATAAATATATGTAATTTAAAATGATTAATGAATAAATTCTTGATAAAATATCAAATATTGGAACATCTTTATTCAAAAAATGATGTCCTTAAAAGTGATAATTATATTTAAAAAAGTTATCGGATGGTCTCAGTCATAATAAACTCTATAGTATAAACTTAGCTTATTTTATCTCTCTGTTTTACATGCTGAGGCACTATATTGGAAAGAGAAATGTGATTTACAATGTGTGAGATAAATGAACTAACAAATATATGGATTTTTTATGGAAGATTGATTTTTTTCTCCGAAATATTTACCAGATTCATTAAAGAATAAGTCTCTACCTGAAAGAGAATTTGTAAATTACTTATATGATTATATTTATTAAAAAAAATCCTAAGACTGATTATGTAATTTTTGTATTTACATATGATGTTTAAGATTTATATAAGTCCATAAACCAATCTCGTGATCTTGTAGAAACCCCTTTTCAACACAACCCTACCATCATTTCCTCCTCAAGTTTTTTTGGCTAACATATAAATCTCACTACATGTAGATAAGATCTTTCCCAATAGATAGAAAACTAAAATGAGAGATACATATAAAATGATGTATATCTATTTAATGTGTGTATGAATACTCAATATTTACAATGAAAATGATATATAAATCATTAATGAAATCAATTTTATGAATGTGATCTTGTTATGTAAACACATGCATTGACATTTTGAATACATCACAACATAGATAAGATGAGTAAAAAACATTTCATTCCTCATATTTTAAAATCACTACTTATAGATAATATTAATATTTGATCACTTGTTATTACTAAGACACTGTGGTTACTGAACAAAAATTTTCAAATTTTTTTATGAATAATATAATAAAGAAATAATATTTATAATCTAACATAAAGAGAAATATCTAATGACATCCTCCATGGTTATACCCTAAGGAAAATATTCGTTTAGCATTAAAAATACACCCTCAAGGGTTGTTCCTTGAGTTAAATAATTAAATGAATTCATTTAAAGTCATATAATTAGAAAAATATTACAAGATAAATTTTAAATACATTATCAAGGGTCATTCTATAAGGAAAATGATAACATACTCTCTCTATTTATATGTTTAATAACCTATAATTTTGATACCATAATAAATGTTTAGATAGTAAATGATGCATACAATAAGTAAGTGAAAAAATATTATAATATAACAAGAAATAAAAACATATTAATCTATAAAATATTTTAATGGAATGTAAATGAATGATGATAGGATCATCACATAAAAAAAATATATCATAAGAAAATGATGGGGAAAACTCATAGAAGTTTCTCATATGATCATTTTAATACAATATTGTCACAAGAATATATAATAACTAATTATATGAGAATAATCACATGAATAAAACATGAAATAGACACATGTTTCCTATATCTATAATAGTGAATCATAGATCTTGTTGTGTATCCCAAGAGTGTTCCAAAATAAAACCATTTTAAAAACAATAAAAATAATCCTAGACCCACTTATAAATTTATGTATGTAATTTTCACTCATTCTTAATATTCCATGGATTAAAATAATTTATTTCCATGTTACTCAAGTTCTTATTTATTTTTGACAATTAATATGAATCTTTATAATAAAATTTTAATTATTTACAATAGTATATGTCAATAAAGTAAGAGAAATATGGGTTCTTGAAGAAGCGTATTTAATAATATTTTAATATATGAATTTAAATTTAGAGATAGATATTATGGGTATATTTTAAATGAATGAATGGTTGTTTATGATTTGTAAGTTTGTATGGAAAATAACTAAGGTAGTATTTTTAGTGTTTTTTAAATTTAATATTGGAAGAATTTTGGATGCATCAGGAAACCAGGTACACAATATGATTATACAATGTATTTGATGGAGAATTATGTGGATGGGTTTCAAAATCTTTCTATTATTTGGATGATTGATTTATTTTGATAACCAAATTAAAAGTGTATTGTCTAGTGTTTGTATATATGGTACAAATTATTAAAATTTCCATTTTCTAAAATGGTAATAGATGGTAATTTATTCCCCTATTTGTATATCAATTTTGGGGGCATTCCCCCTATGTTAGCTGAGACTAGGGTGATCCATAACTACTTTATAATTTGGGTTCTTTATTTATCTCTATAAATTTAGATGATTTAGTCTTATTATTATTTGTTTTTTGAGGTGGGTTGTTATATATTTCCTATTCCCCTTATCATCCTTCCCTAAAACTATAATTATTTCTACTGAAATGAATAATTTTATAATATTCCAATAGATCATGGTGTAATAATAGCAATAAAAAGATTGTTTCATATATAGATATAAGTATATGATAATAGGATATAAACACAGACTATAACATTATATTTTATTAGATTTACATAACTATGATGTACAATTTTGGAATTATATTGAATGAGAATGAATTATATAATTGATTTGGTATTATATATTATACCTTTTTTAGTAGTGGACATGGGGGTGTATCAGGTGTTTATTCATACCCATTGTTTTGTATTTTGAAATCATTATACCACCTAATATAGTATGAGATTATTATAAAATAGAATTGACTATGATTTTGTTATAAATTTGTATATTAATAATTTTAGATTTTTGAAAAATATTAAATGCGACTCACCTGTTGAGATAGGGATATCTGATAGATGATAGTTCCCGATGTGAGTTTTTTTAGGCTCGATGATGTGGTGTATATGTGAAAAGGGTGTTAAATTCATTTTTTGGTAAGTGATTGATATTATAATAAATTTTATATAAATATATATATTTTTTGTATTTAATATAGGGTTATTAGGTGGTTTCAAATCAAGGATTATCCATTGGGATAATTTGTTTACAGAAGAATATGATTGGCCTATTGGTTCCATGGTGGGGATATCATTAATGTTCCATGGGAGTTTTAGTTTCATTATTTTCCATTCAGGTGAGTTGTATGGGTTATAATGTGAGAGAAACAAAAATGGGTTCTTGAACTTGGTTAAAGACTTGAGGTTCTTGGGAAGGTCTCATATATGGGGGCCTGAAACCTAATTCAGTGTGTTGGGCCAATAGAGACTCTATAATGGGTTTCCAGGGTTACCATGTGGGATGTGTGTTATCATGTAATGATTTTACATTGGTTGATATATTATATTGAGGATGGTTATATTGGATTAAATGAAACCAAGAAGGTATTCCATTAAGGGTGGAGTAATGAATTTGACATTAGGAACTGTTCTCCCATTGGTACAATGTATTTATTGAGTTAGCGGTGTTTTTGACATAAGAAATAGATTTGTAACATATAATGGTGTTAAAAATTGGAAGTTTGTGTGTTAGTGGACATACATGATACTATATGGATATGGCTAGTGGGATGCATTTCCCCTAAGAGATGTTATACGATACAATGGGTTTCATATTGAGATATATTACAAAGTGGGAAGAACTAACCCTAATAGAATTTTCTATATGATATTATATACCATAAAAGAGATATTTATAGGGAGAAATTTCCCCCTTAAATATGTTTATTGGTGTGACCTAGTTCCCCCTAAGGGAAATTTCTAAGATAAATTCTCTACACCCTAAAGTATATTTTCTAACTTGATTTATTTTCCCCCATGAGATTTTTCTAGTTTATATTTTTACATATAATAGGCTGATATAGGTTGGATGTTTCCTAGTAGGGTGCACAACCACCAATAAGATATTTCTAAATTGGACACACTACAAAATAATAGATGTTCCTTTGGGAAACTCATTACCCATATGAGATATTTAAAAGAGATATTGAATCTATAATATTTTTTATACACTACATAAATGTATATTGATTCTTGTGAATATAATGGGAAGGATACAAACATAGTTTGAGTCATTTGATCTGGTTTGGTGAGGTGTCTTCCTAGAGATTTATGATTTTGGATTAGTTGGAAATGACTCCAACCTATTACTCAGGTGGGATAAGAACATATAGGTGGTTCATTTTCTATCCCAATACTTAGGTGAGTTTTTTAGAATATAATAAACAATAGGTTAAATCATTTATTAGTTGTTGATGATGGGTAACTCCCAACACTAGAACACATCAGTAGAACCATAAAGAGATGGGTTCCAATAAATATGATGTAGTAACCCAAACCACAGTTTATGAGAATCGGTGTATACTTTATTGAATTGGAATGAGATACTAGGAATCACAACCTTATGGGCCAAATATATTACTCGTACTGGTAAAATAGATTAATACATGATTCCCATATAAAATTTGAATACAAAAATTATTTTTTATCATTTAGAGAATACCATTATTCCCTCTAAAATATCCTTACATATCAAATATAGTACAGTTTAAGGATTATTGATAAAGAGGGAAAAAATAAGGGTGAGCTAAAATTATCAATATTGTGTATGTCCAATGAAATATATCAAAAATCAATTAGCATAATCAACCTCAAAATGTAAATAACTGAACACACAATCCATTTAAAAAACTATATAAGGCATAATCAATTTGTCAAGAAAAATATCAAAAGACAAAATATATCTAATTAATAAAATGAAAATAAAATTCATCTAGAGATAATATCATAACGAAAATATGATGGATGATAATAACTCAACACTTCATGAAGGAAATTATTAATTATTTAATGTTTAGTCTTATGTACATGATACGATTACCTTTAAGACCTTCCACAAGACATTTTAAACTATGGTAAAAATATGTTTAAAGATATTTAGCTTGTTTGTATCATGATACCAACCAATGCATCGATCAGATATATAATATTGATCCCCACTCATCATCCAAGGTCCATATCATTTCACATATATCAAAAAATATATTTAATTCATTATTCAATATTTGTTAACATAAAATATCTATATTTAGTATAAGATATAAAATTATCAATATTTCCCAAGTAAAACACACAAATTTCAATGTAAAACAACATTTAAAAAAATGAGATATAGTTTATGAAATAAACATTTCCCTAGTAAATAGTATGGATATTTAGGAAATGTTTAATGTCCAATGGATTGTGAATAATTCATGGAAAAGCTAATGACTACAATAATGAATCAAGGAAGTTAATTCCAATAATTTGCTAGGTCAAAATGATCTTAAATAATACAAAGGAAGAATAAGGATGGTATTAATACAACATATAGAAATTTTAGTAAGAGTATATATTTTTGTTTTTTGATGAATATAAACACCACAAAAATTTATTTAAATTTAATCTTTAGGAAAATATCAAATTCATTTTTAAAAATATTTTGAAAATCCATTTCATTGAAAATAATTTTTAAATACATTTTATTTTCAAATATTCTCATAAAATTGAAAGGATGTTTCAATGTAATGATGGGAATTATGGAGGGTAATTATATACAGGATATAAAATTTAGAAAAGAATACTCCTTTTATAATGTAAGAAAGGTTTAGAAAGTTTATTGTTCAAAAAATGAAAAACAATTTCCGATAACATTTTTTGTTAAAATAACAAAGGGATTTTTTTTGAAAAATTCATAAGATTATTTTGATTTTTTAATGAGAAATAATGGGTTAAAATTACTTTAATAAATAATTTTAAAATATTCAAAATCTTTTTTGAAACATTTTTTGAAAACATGGTTTTGGGGGAGAACATATTATCAAACTATGAGGGAATTGAAATCAGATGTTGTTAAAAACATTTTATCAAATATTTTAAGAACCAAGGAATGAAAAAATTGCAATATAGCAATAAAATTTAATTAATAACCTGAGGAAAATAAAATTAAACGGTTTATTGAAATGTTATTAAAGAATTTCCTTCAATTGAAATTTTAGAACAAAAAATCTCTATTAAATGAGATTGTGAGGTAAACCCTTGAAAATTTTAGAATGTTGAAGTGAGAATCAAAAAATGAATAAATAATGTATATAAAATATAAATATAGATAAAAAGTGTAAATAAATCATAATAAAAAACTATATACATAATAATTTAATATCAACGACATCAAATAAGTAATATAACAAAATGAAAATAAACTGAGTTATGAAATTAATTACCACTTTGTAAATTTTAATTTAAATTAAATTAGATTATATAATTACAAATTTATCTTAAAATACAAAGAATAATGTATTATTAATTATATAACATATTAAAATGTAAGAATATACTCCATATAAAATAAATTTGATGCATAACATTACAATATGCCTTAATGAGAGGAAATTTAGATGAAATTCCTTACATTATGCTTTCTTTTTGGTTGAACATAATTTAAAACAATATATAGTTGTTTTAAACATTTCATCATCATATTCTATAACCATATTGATATTTATAAAATAAAATACGGTCCTTTTATAACATCTTCATAGACATTAAATGATACGTTTTTTTTATTTTCATTGCTATAGTGTTAATTTTGTTGTTTTCTCATGTGTGTATCATCATTAAAGATCGGGTTCTAGCACATATTATATATTTTATCATAAAATAATAATAATCATGAAGTAATTCTAATATTTATATATCATTTTTAAAAAACTAATCATGAACTATGGTTATGAAAAATGAAGTATGTTATAATCATGGAGACAGTATGTCGTACATCCACGTGAGTAACATTTCCATTTTTCAATGATCATTAAGAAAGGTGGTAATTATTATTTTATGTTTCTGGAATTATTATAATATAATATATAACAAATAATATAATTATATTTATATATATATCTACCATATGTTTTGGTGATGAAAAGAGAGTCTCATCGCTTTGTGAAGGTAGTAGTCCACGTGTACATGAATGATGTTGTCATCTTTACATGCATGAAAAGGAAAGAAAGAAAATTATAGATATCATGTTAATATAATGATAAATATTACATTTATATCATAATTATTTCATTTATATCACATATAATAATAAAATCTATCTTTATCACCTTCCATGTTAATCGTTTGCGAAAGAGGAATCACATCACTTCGTGAGGTGATATTCCACTATTCACATAGGCGATGTTATCATATCTCCTACAGAATGGAAGGTAATATATATATATATATATATGTTATAGTGAATAAAAACGTTTCAATATGTTATAAATCTTATATATATACTCTAGATCCATCATCATTCCAAACCCTGAGAGGTGTAAATGAATGACATTGGTTCATGAGGTTATAGTCCTCTGTACACACCAATGATTATTTCATAACCTATTTCATGGAAGTGGAGATGGTTGTAAGTAATGAAATTATAATAATAATATCCTAGAATATAGAATATAACGAGGTTATTATATCAGCAGGGATTAATAAAAATTTAATTAATCGGATAATGAAATAACATAGGGAGGAATGTTGAAGTGAAATATTTGTTATTTAGGTATAATATTTATGTATGGAATAAAGCCTTTATAGATTATATTTATTCCCAAAATAAGGATTATCTGATGATGGGAAATATTTTGGAATGTTATTTGGTTATGTATGTTTTGAATCAAAGTGGTTTTATTGAGTTAAGTAGAGAAGAGAGTGAGTGGCTTTTTATATGTGGGGGAGAGGACACACATGGTATTTTTGAAAATCATCGAGAGATCCCAAGTTTTTCATATTCCAAAATGGTAGAAAATGGGAAATTATAGAACACTAGAGGTTTAAAGGTCTAAATATTTCCACAAATAATGTTTTAGACAATTTTAAATGTTACTTTTCGCTTATTTTTTACATTAACCACTTGGTAAAACTATATTTACCATAACTATGATAATTAATTTTTTTTTGCATTCACTTTTCATATTGATGAAAAACTAATTTGAACTTATTAAAAATTAAAAATTATTATGATTCATAATATAGAATCTATTTTCCCCAATTCAATTCACAGAATTAGAAAATTTTATTTTAAAATTAACCCTATATACGTGATGATATAATGAGTTTCTAAAGTGAAACTGTTAAAACGATTACAATGTTTTTATGTAACAATTCAACATGAAAATTATATAAATTATATAAATTGTATTATTTTATATAAAATGAAACAAATTTAAATTTTAAACCTATTAAAAAAATATTTTGGGATTATAAATAATTTAAATGATAAGGCAGATTTCAATTAAAATTTAGTATTGTTAATTATTCATCAAAAAATAAAACTTCTCGGAAAAATAAAAAAAATAACCTCAATATAATCTTGATATTAAAACTTCAAAAATTAAGTTTATTTTTCATAAAAATTTTATAAATTTTCTAAATATTGAATTCAAATTATGTGCGAAAAGCACGAATAATCCGTATTTTAGAAAAAGAAATTTTTAGAATATATTTCTTTTTATTTAAAATGTTTCTTATTTTATTAGTGTAAATAGATAAATAATGGATGTGTCTAAACTATATACTTTTCTAATTTAGTTAATCCTTTTCATACCCTCCAATTTAACATCTAGTTTATAAACATTATATTAAATAATAAAATTAAATTTATATTATTGTTTGTTAAAACCCAGTCTAGGTTATAATGCATGATATTGAAGAAACTAGTTTTTGTATGTAATATAAGATATAATTTGAGTTTCATGTAATGAAATATATTTAAGATAATGGATTTATTTAAAAGTAAATATATCATAAAGTTTTATGTTGTTATATTTACTAATATTATTGCCGTTGTGTCTCATACACACAATAAAATAAAATGTCCTTATTTTAGATTTTAAGGGCATTACATTCTCCCCACCTTAAATTAATTGATTTCTCACAATTTAAATACGATCTCTAGGATATAAGGTTTTATATTTTTAATTCATTTTTTTAAAAACCAAAAATTTAAAAGGATTAATAAAACAACCTCTTAATAATAGAGAAAAAGTATGTACAATGGTCTTATAGAACACAAATTTCTAGGTTTCCACGTTTTAGAGAATTTGTGGCATGTGAAGATGTAGAAATAGAGGAAAATTGTAAATAATTATAAATTTTCATGGATGCCTTTTATATCAAGAAATCGAATGATTAATGAACATTTTAGGGTGAAAAGTCCTTCTATTATTCTTTAACTATATTTGAAAACCAATATGGTTTTCCCAAGTTATAAAATATATTAAAATAACCTCTATACATAAAAAATTAAAACCATTGGTTCATCATTATTATTTACTTTTAAAATTATTTAACTAAAGACAATAACATATTAACCCAAAAATCACTCATTCCTATGGTAGGCATGAAATCCTTATCATCCATCCATTGGGGTTTCAAGCCCCATGTCCTTGATAGATTCAACCTATTGCCACCTATCACGTAGGTTTTACTTTTTTCACAACTATATTAATATAATTATGATATTTTTTCCCAAAAAATGTGATAGACATACTTTAAATATATGTAATCATTAAATAACCATTTTACTAAGGTTTTGAACTCAATTTTTTTTCAAAGTATATAATAATCGTATTTGAATATTATTACAAATTCACTAATGATAATATAAACCCTAAAGTATATCAATACCTTTAAACTTATGTTTAACAGCTCAGACCTCTTTGGTATATTACATTGTGAAAATTCAATGTTTGATGTGTTTGGGGAGGTCACGGGGACCCATTTCAAGAGTTTTAAAAAAAATCCAGTTTCCAATGGGAGCTCATATAATGGTGGGTCATCCACCAGTATCTTATGATGGTGAGTTGAAATAGTGACTCATGATGGTGAGTCATCCAATGTCCGATCGAACCAGTGACTCATCCAATGGTGGGTTAGGACGAGTGAGTTGGAATGGCGAGTCATAATGGTCAGTCGTGACGATGACTACTAACAGTGGGTTATGATGGAGACTGACTATGCTGGGTCGTGATGGTGACTGGAAAAAGTGAGTTACTAATAGTAGATCTCAGTAGTGACGCATACCAGTATCTCTCACCAGTGACTCCCACTGGTATCTCTTCCTAGTGACTCATCCACCGATGACTCATTTTCAATAGTTTGATGTTTTCTTCCTGTTTTTCCAGTTTAGCGCATTTGATGTTTTAGATTTTTTAAAATTAGTTTAATACCATAATTAATTTTTTTGAGCCTTTTTGAATCGTATCTATCTTCAAAAAACCTAATGCTTCCTTTTAATTCCAAACCATGTGGTCTTGGTAAAGATCTTCCTTTAATGGATTTTAGAAACCATTCCATCCATTTTTTTTTGTTCTGGTCTTCCTAAACCTGATATCAACTTTTCCTCTTGTGCTAATTTTTTCTATTGGTGTTCCCTAAAACCTTCTCCTCTAAGGATCCGTGCATTGTGTTACAACGTTTTGGGTCATGTTTCACCCTGGAGGTTCTTCCTGCTGTCTGAACGCCCCCTTATTTGGTACAAACAAGAAGAACTGATTGTATGCACTTTGATATAGGGATCCCTTCATCTCTCTTTTAGTTTTTTATTATAAGATGTTTGTGTATCTATGTATCCTTTTCAAAGATAGAAAAATACCAATTTAATAAAGTTAATTTAATTGGGTTGAGATCAATATACGGGGCCATGGAAAAGTTATTCTTGATCTTCTGGTTTTTTTCGGTTGTTTTTTTGAATTATATGGGCTAGACACCCCACTAAAGATCACGGATGTTAGGGGTCTTTGGTTGTGCTCTGTGTAATGATTATAGAATTCATGATGTTTGGTTTTCTATCAAACAATTATTATGGAATTGGTTAACCACATACACTCAGCTAATAAATGGATGCCCTAGGATCATTCAGTTTCTATAACAAACTAGGAAGTTAAAAAGTGTAATTAAAGAATAGATTACTTGTTAAAATTGAATATGTTTTATTTGGTTTGGGTAGTGGTAAGGTTGTGAGCAATTTTATGTGTTTTGAGGTGGTTTAGAAGGAATAATTGAATCTCAAGTTGAGATATTGGTTGATTTTGGAATGTATGGGTAGAGTTGTGAAACATGGATGCAATCGAGTTGTGTTGTGTTGTGTTGCTGAATGTGTTGGGTGTGGTGTGGTTGTGATGGGACGTGTTGATGGGTGTGGCTATTAATTGGGTGTTTTTTTTAATTAGAGGATGGATTGGGTGGAATGAATTTGAATAATGATGATGGTAGTGGTTGGAATTAGTAATTTTCCTGGAGTTTCTCCATGAGTAGCATGCCCAAAGATTTATTTAGCGTCTCAGGATAACTTTTATACAGCATTAATGGGTGTTAAATGGATTTAAAATATGAATTGGGTTAATTTAACATGGTTATTATTCCTTTGTGATATTTTTTGACTTTTTATGCATGTTTTGTAATTTTTTGTGCTTGGTATTTACCCCGGGTAGGGATGAAATGAATAACTGAATTGTTTAATAATGAATGATAATTGGATAAATGAATTAGTTGAGGGTATGATTTGAGTTGTGACTTTTTGTGTGGATATGAATTTAGAGGGTTGAGCAATGTTGGTAGTGTTGTGGGATGGTTTTTGGTTGAGAACTAATAAGTTGGGTTGAGTGTTTGGTATCTATATGTATTATTATATTTCTTCCTTCTGATTTCAATATGCACCCACCCTATTTGAGAACTATGTGATGAAAACCATTATTATCATGGGAGGGGGGTGCATTTCCCAAACATAATGGTGGGATGATGGATGGATGGCCCCCCGATATTCCTTGCTCCATATTCCTGGGGGAGATAGCTGAATATTATTAAAAATGGATGTACTTTGTGATACCTAGGTGTATGTGGGCATATTTTTCTTCCCATGTTTGTTCCAGATGAGATGTGTTTGGCTTTACTATGTGTCTTCAAGATGAGGTATGGTGTGTGGCCTAGGTGTTTTTAGGTGGATGTGATGTGGTATGTGGCCCCAATATCTGCGGGCGAGATGTGATGAGATTTGTTTCCCCAGGTTATGAGTCTAACTATAAAGCCTAGTGTGTGTGGGTGGGTTGTGGTGTGGTGTGTTTGGAAGAAGTGGGAGTTCTTGTACATTTCCCGTTAGGGTGTAAAGGTAGATAATTAGTAGGAAATTTGTGCGGGGTACCCAACTGTCGATGTGAATTATAATATATTACTTGAGTTGCATTATTTGGTGAGAATTCCTTAGTGAGGTTGGGGTGTATTGTATAACATAATAGTTGCTATTGGGTTTTTCCATTTCTTCACAAAGGAATTAGTATATTTCCTATATTTTTACATGCGAGACATTGATTTTACCAATGCATTATACTTATATTCTTACCCTCTATATATATAGCTACATTCAAGTTTCTAGGAGGACTACATGGACCATACTGGACATTACGATCTTGGACTTTGGGATAGTTTTTGTGTCACTAATTAGCCTCACATTTGGTGTTTACCTTGGCTTTTTATTTTATGTGTAAAATTTTTATTTTAAAAAAGAATGTGGGATGGATTCGGGATTTCTAGTAAATATAGTTCTTGGATTATTTTTGGTATGGAACATCTTATCTCATGATCTTTTTTCTTTAGAAATGGAATGCCTCCCATTTTTTGAGTTCTTTGTACCCTTGGTGCTAGTTTCCCCCCTGAGGCCTACATGAGGCTGGACTCAGGGGGGGTATCTACCTTTCTTCATTTCTAGCTTATTATAGGAATCATTGGGTGGAGGGGGTTGTGAAATAATGGTACTATAGGTGATGGTTGAGAGATAGGATGGAGTTTGGAGTTAGGAACTGTGAGGATTACATAGGTTGGTAGGGAAACAATGTTAGGCGATCATGGTGCTTGATAGAGGCTAAGGATGACCAGATAGTACATGGTTTTCTAATCCCCCCCTGTGATTGGATTCAAGATTTTTTTTTCTACCAAATGACCAAGTGAAGATACCCTATTTTTAGCGTAGAGACCATAGGAAAGGTACATGCATCACAATGACTTGTGTTCTTGTCTGATTTTTTTTTGTTTTTGGCTATTTGAAATGGATAAGAAAATAATGAGATAAAATTAAATTAAAAAAAATTACATACTACTCGAGATTAGGAATTCATTGTTCACCTTTTTAGCTAAGGAACTTATTTATTGTCCGCATGTGGCATGTGATGTTGAGGCTGAGTAATTTAATCTGGTTGATAGGTGGATCATTCATCTAATGGAGGAGGTTGACCAATTGTTGAGAACATTACATTTTTTCTAGAACCAGACTCTGGGAAGGTATTAGTGCAGCATTTCAGACATGAATATGAAAAGTTGACTCGAGGAGCTTGAGATGACCTTCATTTTGATCCTAGATCTGATAGAGTATTGAGTTACTTTGGTAGTGATATAGATGCTGGGAGCTGCGCGTCAGTGGTGGAAGCCATACCTAGGATAAAGAAAAGAGGTTGATGATCTGTTGGTCGATTTTGAAAAGGAGTTCTAACCTGAATTCCTTTCATCGACAAAGAAGGATGAGAAGTGGCAAGAGTCACTCTCCCTCCAGCATGGGAGTATGTTGGTAAAATACATAGGGAATAAGATCAAGGATCTTCTTCAATTATCCATATATATCTTTCCAAATGAGGAGTCTTGTTCAAGATGACTCGAGGAGGCACTTAATCCTTTAATTTAGCAAGAAATTACTCCCTTTAGATTGCTGATGTACTTGGAGGTTCATAAGAGGGCATAAGTGATTTAGCAGATGCACTCATGAGGATGTCTACTGCGAGATGGGAGATAGAAGGGATCTTCGAGACATAGGGTTTCTATTGTTAGGTCTTAGGTGCCACATTCTTTGAAGTTTCAATCATCTAGAAGTCAACCTCAATAGTTTCTATTTTGACCTTCTGGCCTTCGTGCCTCTCCTGTGGGCTTGGGGATGATGTGTTTCTTCTATTTAGTGCATGGTAATATTTAGAACTATTTCCCGTTGACCGTTAACGCTTATCATGGTGAGGGTGGACTGGTTTTCCTCCAACCTCAACAATAGTTTCTAGCAAGGACGTTTCAATAGCAGGGAATGCAGGCTTGTGATCCACTAAGGGGAGATGGAGCATGTAGAATCCTACATTAAGGTGTTACTTAGGGACCTCTACTAGGGTGTCATTATAGAGGTGGTCATCTGAAGAGGGGTAGAGGTGATGGGTTTGGTCTCTTGCACACCTCAAAGGTATCTGTTCCACTTGGACCAGAGATCATTAGAGGTATGATATGCTTGTTTAGCTCTCTTTTTTTGTGCGTTTTTGGATTCAGGAGCTCCACAATTCTTTGTTGCACCCAGTCTAGCACATTATCTAGAACTTTAAATAGAGAGTAATCTTGTTCCCTTATTATTGAGTACTCCACTTCGAGGCCATACCATCTTTTTTGATGTGTATCGTGGATGTAGACTGATATTGGGGACACATCAGCCATGTGGGGACCTTTTCTTGATATAGATGCAGCTGTATGTTTTCTTCCAAGGCATACAGTGGTTGTATTCTATGCATACCATTTTCTACTAATTCTATATGAGAGTCATATTTTTAGATGTGGATGGTCGGCATGTGTATTTCATTGGTGAATAGATTTTCCAGATGTGCGGTCATCAGGCATAGCCTCTTATTTCCTTGCTGGTGGAGGTTTCAGTGGAATCATTGGATGCTAACATGGTAGAGGTTACCAATGTTTTTGTGGAATTATTATAATTTTTTAATGAAGATATTGTGACCCTACCCCATCAATGTGACATTGAGTTTGGGATATACTTACAACCCAATGCTTATCCAATTTTGAAGGCTCTTTATCAGATAAAGCCTTCTATGTTGCTGGAGTTGAGGATACTGATTTATGAATTGAGGATGAAGTGATTTATCCAGCCCAATACGTCATTGTGGGGATGTCCAGTGTTGTTTTCAATGAAGGTAAATGGTTTTATGATGTGGGGCATAGACTAATAGAGGTTGAATTAGGTGAAACTCAAGAACTATTACCCTCCCCTGAGGATAGACAGTATTTTGCAATAGCTGAGGGGGAATGCTGGGTTTTTATGATTGAACTATAGTCTAGATATCCCTAGATGAGGTTGAAGTAGGGTGATACCCTGAAGACTTATTTTAGATAAATGTATGGTCACTTCATGTTCGTAATCATACTGTTCGGTGTTAAGAATGCACTAGCCTTGTTCGTGGGGATTATGAACTCTATATTCTGTGGGTTTTTAGCCGGGTTCATTTTCGTATTCCTCGATGACATCTTGATCTACTAGAAGTCAGAGGAGGAGAATACCAGGAATCTCAGGAATGTTTTGTAAGTCATTCTATGCTACCTGATATGTAGAATGATTTCCAAGTTCAAGTTGTGGACATGATAGGTGCAGTTCCATAGACATGTGGTGTCACCGAAGGGTGTATAAGTGGACCCATCTAAGGTAGATGCAGTTGTTTATTAGAAGCACCCATGAATGTCACATTGGTTCATAGATTTATTAGTATGGATTGCTATTGATGAATATTTTTATTTGATTTCTCTAGATTTGTAGCTCCATTGATAGCTTTGACCAGAAGGGATAATGATTTTTTGTGGAGTGAGCAGTTCCATGCAGCGTTTGGCTATTTGATAGGAAAGTTGCTCAGTTCTCAATTTTGCTAGTTTTTAGAGGAAGGGGTGATGTTTTAGGTGTTTTTTAATTCTTCCCATATGGGATTAGGATGCATGCTGATGAAATAATAGTGTGTTTTTTTCTATGGGTATAGGTGGTTATGTCTTAAGGAACGAATCTATGCCACCCATGATATGAAGCTAGTAGCAGTCATGTTTTCACTAAAGTTGTGGTGGAATTACCTCTTTTGGGAGAACTTTGTGGGAATCATGGATCATATTAACTTGAGTTATATCTTTTCCCAACATGATCTTAACATGAGAAAATGATGTGTATAGAGTTTTTCCCAAGTACTATTGCGAGATCTCCTATACCTCAAAAAGGAGAATGTCGTGGATGATGCCTTGAGAATGAAGTCATAGAAGGAGGTAGTTCAGAAATATATGGATGCTTTGAAAGAAATGGAGGAGTTGGAATCCTTGATCTTAGATGTAGGAATGTATGGAGATAGTGGAAATTTGTTTCAAATGATGGTGGGGTCTTCTCTAAAGCAGAATGTGGAGGAGTCTTAGTGGGGAGACTTAGAGGTAGAGGTGATGCACAATCACACTGATAATGGTGATGCTATTAAGGGATGGTAAAAATATGATTCTATTCTTTGGGGGGATATCTTTTCATGTGGAGATACATGATAGAGTCCTTAGTGAGTTTCACAGATCTCTTTTAGTGGTGCACCTAATATTTTCAAAGATGTACCACAGCTTGGGGGAGCAGTTTTGGAGGTCTCAGTTGAAATGGGTAGTAGCAGAGTTTGTGGAGAAGTTCTTAGTGTTTTAGTAGGTTAAGGGTGATCACCATGTTACCAATGGTTTGTTGTATCCTTTAGATATAACTGAGTGGAAGTTGGAAGACATCTTGATGGATTTGGCCACAGGGTTACCCAAGGCTCTGGGAGGCTACAATGCTATATGGGTAGTAGTGGATCAATTGAAAAAATCAGCCCACTTCATAAAAATTAAGGAGCTAATCATAGTAGATTCCATGGAAAAGAGGTATGTGGATAATGTGGTGTGGTTGAACGGAGTTCCAAGATCCATTTTATAATATAAAAATACATGTTTTCCCTTGAAATTCTAGAGGGGATTGCAACATGTTTTTAGTTATCAATTATTCATCAGAACTCTATTCCACCCTCATACAGAAGGGAAGACAGAACCGACTATCCAGACACTGGAAGATATTTTTTGGACATCCATCTATGTACTTTGGAGGATCTTTTGTATGAATCTATCCCATGGTTGAGTTTCCTTACAATAATAGCTATCAATCTTTTATTAGCATGGATCCATTTTAAGATTTGTATGAAAGACCATTTAATTCATCTTTATGCTGGACATAGGTTTGGGAGATAACTTTTATTGGGCTAAAGGTTGTACAAATAGTGATAGAGAAGGTTCAGCTAGTTCATGATAGGATGAAAGCGGCGTGGGACTGACTGAAGTCAAATTCTGATCAAAGGAGAAGGCCTTTAAAGTTTGAGGTTGGGGACCATGTTTTCTTTAAGGTATACCATTAACATGGGAAGTAGAGGTTTGCAATAGGGAATGAGATTTCTTTTAGGTTCATGAGACCCTTTGAGGTGTTGGAATGAGTTGAAAAGGTGGCATACCAGTTTGTTTTTCCACCATTGTTGGAAATTATCCATGTCGTCTTCCATGTCTCCCAACTTAATTTGTATCTTCACAATGACTCCAATTTCATTAAATGGGGAGAGTTTCATATTAAATATGACGTGATATAAGTGGAGTGGCCAACAGAGATCTAGGATCATCGAGAGAAGGTGCTACATGGACGAACCATTCCTTTGATTCACATGCTGTGGAGGAATATTGTCCTGGAAGAGAGTACTTGGGAGTGAGAATCATAGATTCTTGCCCAGTACCTAGAGTTGTTTTGAGTTTTTCCCAATTCGATTCTTCATAGTGATTTAATGTTTAACCCTTGTTTGGCATGAGATGAGTTGTTTCCTTTTTCCGTAATGTCTGATAAAGTACTGATTCATGAATATGGGAGGACCATATTTCAAATAGAGAGGCATTAATTGGGATGTGATAAAACCATTGTGTGTGGGTCAGTGCCTCCTAGAGTGGATAGTCTCTCGACATGGGGGAAGGAATTCCATAATTCTTGTGTTCGGAAAACATGGTTGTTGTGCTTGTGTGGTGTTCCTTGTGGTTTTTTGGGTTAGGGGATGTGAGAGGAGATGTTATTGGATGAGGAGGTTTTCACTCTAGTTTTCAAACAACATATAGTGGTTTATCACTGAACTATGATGTCAGTAATGGTGTTTTGTGAATATAGAGATCCTTGAAAGGTATCTCATAGGGTGGTTGTTCAGATCCCTATATTCCTTCTGTTTTTTTTTGAATTTTCAAGGGAGATAATAGTTCGATTGGTATCCAATGTAATGTCCTGGACCTCTCTAGTCTATAACTTTATAAAAATTCTGCATTTGCAGTGTTTGAGGAGGGAACGATGACTCATTTCAAGAGATTTTAAAAAATCCACATTTCCAATGGTTGATAATGTAATGTTGAATAATCCACTCATAGCTTACGATGGTGAGTTGAAAATGTGAATCTTAATGGTGATTTTTCCACCGGTAGATTGGACCGGTTACTCATCCAATAGTGGGTCAGGACCGTGAGTCGGAGCAGTGAGTTGCAATAGTTTGTCGAGACAGTGAATTCCAATGGCGATTCGCTAATGGTAGCTCACACTAGTGACTTCCACAAGAATCTCACAAAAGTTACTCACAATAATAGCTCACAAAAGTTACTCCAACCTGTATATCGAACTAGTGACTCATCCATCAATGACTCATTTTCAAAACATTGTTGTTTTCTTAAATTTTTCCACTTTATCCCATTTGATTATTTATTTTACATAAAATGTGTTTAATACCATATTAAATGGTTTTTGGTTCCATTTTGAAACATATCTATCTTCTAAAAACATGAATCATCTTTCGACTTCCAAACCGTGTGTTCTAGGTTAAGATCCACCTCTAATGGATTTTAAAATCTATTTCTTCCTTTTATTTAGGATCTAGACTTTCTAAATCTGATATCCTATCATCCATATGCACTCACATTTTATCTTAGTGTTCCCAAAACCCTTCTTCCATGAGTAGTTGTGCGTTGTGCTGCACCTTTTTGGATTACGTTTTCCCTAGAGGCTCTTCTTACTAAATGCACGCCTTCTTCTTTAGCACAACTAGGAAGGGATAATCATTTGTTTTTCGATGTATGGATCCATTCGTCTCTCATTTATTTGTGTTTTATGAAGGGTGGGTGTATCAATTTATCTTCTATGAGGATAACAGGATACCAAATTAATAAAGATAATTGAATTGGTTTGAGATCAATATGTTGATTCAGGGAAAAGTTCTGAATGATTTGTTTGTTAAATTTTTTGGTTTTTGTTATGAATTATTTGGGATAAACACCCTATTGATAATCATGACCATTTGGGGTCTTTGTTTTCACACTGAGTAATGATTCTAGAAAGCATGTTGTTTGGTTTTCTGTCAAACAATTTTTATTAAATCAGTTAACCACATGAAACCAGCTAATATATGGGGGCCCAAAGACAAAATTGTTTCTATGTTAACACCAGAAGTTAACTTGTGGAATTAAAGAACATATGACTTGTAAAATATGAATATGTATTGTCTGGTTTATATGGTGGTATGGTTGTTAGCATCATTATGTGTTGTGTGGTGGTTCAGAAGGCTTAATGGAATCTTAGCTTGAGAGATTGCTTTTTTGTGGAATGGATGGGTAGTGTTGTGAAATGTGGCTACGATCAGGTTTCTCTATGATTTATTGCTGTATTTGTTGCATGTGGTGTGGTTATGAACCATGGATGCTAAGAGTGGTTGTCATGGGAAGTGTTGATGGGTGTGGCTATGATTTGGGGGTTTGTTCTGATGAGAGGATAGATTGGGAAACATGAATTTCAATAATAATGATGGTAGTGGTTGGTATGGGTAATTTTAATGTAGTTTCTCCCTGAGTAGCATACCCAAAGCTACATTCCATGTCTCAAGATCAGTTTTTCTATAGCATGAATAGGTCTTAAACAGAGCAGATATATGAATTGGTTTAATTAACCATGGTTCTTCTTTCTCTATGTGACTTTTGAGCCTTTTTCTATGTGTCTTTTCATCTGTTGTGCTTGGTAGTTTCCCTGATTAGTGATATAATGAATAAATAAATCATTTAATAAATAATGATAAATTGTTAAATTAATTGGATGGGGGGATGATTTGAGTTGTGACTTGTTGTGTGATTGTTAATTTAGAGGATTCATCAAGGTTGGAAGTGTTGTGGGATGGTTGTTGGTTGAGAACCCATAGGTTAGGCTGACTGTTTGTCATCTATATGTATTGATTTTATTTTTTCCTTGTAATTTCTATACACACCCGACCTAATTTGAACAGTATTTGTAGAACACCACTATCATCATAGGGGAAGTTGTTTTTCCCAAATGTCATGGTCAGAGGATGGATGAATAGCCACCAGATCTTCCCTATTCTATATTCCAGGTGGTGATGACCCAAGATTCTACAGGTAGATTGTGTTTTGTGAGGCCTAAGAGTGTGTGGGTGAGTGGTGCATCACAGGAGTCTTCGGGATGAGATGTGTACCTATTTATGAGGTGTCTTCAGGATAAGGTGTGGTGTGTGGACCAGGTGTTTGCGGGATTATGTGATGCAGTATGTGGACTAGGTGACTATGGGCATGATGTGACAAGCTTTGTTTTCCCAAGTGACATGACTAGCTATACAAACAAGGTGTGTGAGGGGGGGTTTTGGTGTTGTATGTTCAGAAGAGGTGGGAGCACCAGTACATTTACCATTAGAGTGTGAGAGTGGCTAATGAGTCTAAAATTTGTGTGGTATACCCTAATATTGATGGGAATTTAATATATTACTTGAATTGAATTAGTTGGTGAGCATGCCCTGGTGAGGTTGGGGTGGCTGGTATACCTTGTTAGGTGCTGCTGGGTTTCGCCATTTCCTCACAGGTGCATTAGTATGCTTCCTCCACTTGTGCATGAGAGACTTTTATTTTCCCCGTTGAGTATACTTGTATGATAAATCTATGTTTATAACACTGCTTTTTGGTTTCTAGGAGGACTACGTGGACCGTGCTAGGCCTTACCAGCTCGAACTTTGGGACAGTTAATGTGTTGCTGCTTAGCCTTACATTTGGCATTTACCTTGGAGTTTTATTATATTTGTAATTTATTTATTTTATATTGGAAATTGGGATGAATTTTGGATTTCTTTTATATATAGTGCTTAGAGTTATTTTTGGATAGCCCATCTTATCTCTCAATCTAATTTTCTTTTAAAAGTTAAATGCCTCATATTTTTTGAGATCTTTGTACCCTTAGTGGTAGTCTCCACCCTAGGGCCTAATAGAGGTGGGTCTCGGGGTCATTATCTCTTATTCTTTATTTCAAGCTAAAGAGGGGAACATTTTGAGGGATTAGGGTCATGGAATTATGCCTATAAAATGTTAAGGCATTATTCCACAAATAAAATTTCTACTAAAACATATATTTTCCATTAATACCTTCATGATTTCCTTATTCTGGGTGGACTCCAATCCCATAAAACCTAAAAAGAGGTGTTTAGGACTTTAACAAATGATCAATCTTAAACTCATAAACCCATGATGGTTTCCATGACTCTTATGTTAATGAATAAATAAATGATTCTGAACATTAAATGAATTATTAAATATTTAATGATTATTATCACCAAAATACAATTGGTTAAATACATCTGAAATTTAACTATGAACTCCAATAAATAGATACTTCATCCATTTTATTTCAAATAATTACCCTCCCCAGTCTTGGGATTAACCTTTTCCATTAATTTTAATTAACTATTCGAATCCATAATAATAGTGCGTAAAGAAAAAACGAATTATCCTAAGCACAACCACAATGGGTGTTAAATCAGATTAGCTTTAAGGCCTGTTTTCAAGAAATGTATGGTGACCAGGTTAAGACTAATGTGTCTTTTTCAAAGTTATTACCCATAGGTATATCTGTAACAGAAACATGTCAACTTATATTGTCCATACAATAATATATTTTCTTAAAAAATCGCATAATCTATACATTATCAAAACATTAGGAAATTCCTCTATATTTATCCTCAATGTCTATATTAGGATTATATTCCCTAATCATTTTTTTGATACCCTTATTGGACTTTTTAATTCACATATGGTTATAAAATTTAAAAATTTATAAACATGAAACAAAAAAACAACTAAACTATATGGTAGTATTGGAATTTCAAGTCTGAGGTTGAACCCACAGAGACAGGGTTAGAAAAAATATTAATTAAATAAAAAAGAACATAAATAATTTTGAATTGTAAAAATTTAGTCTAATATATTGGGCATTGGATTAGTGAAGAAAGTAGGATAAGAAAATATAAAATGGTGCTGGGGAGTAAATAATTTGAGTTCATGGGATGATTAGGTATTAAATAACTAATTAATAATTATTTAGTCATCAGAATCCTGATCTAGTAAGTAAAATGGTCATGTTATGTGCTCTCCATCCAATGATCTCCTCTTCTCCTAGCTAGGTAATTTAGATTACAAAGAATAGGTATCCTAAAATCTAATTTATACGTAGAGATTAGGTAAATCCAATGATCATGGTGGAAGGGTAAAACCAAAATTTCACATTAAACAATGGTATTAAATCATCTTAGGAAATATTCATGATCAAAGAAAGAAAATATACCTAATTCCTAACCCTACTCACAATGGCATTAAATCATATATATATATATATATATATATATCTGTTTCCTAGAAAATAAAAAACCTATAATGGAGTTTCACAATGTGCAATCAACATCACTAATAGCCATTTAATTTATTTCCTATATTGAAATTTCGCATCACGTATTGTGCACACAATGTTTAACTAGTTTTCACATCATGTAATATCTTCAAAAAATGTACTAAAGGTGGAGACTTTATCATGAACATATTTCCTGTAATGAAATACATGATATTTAAATTGTATTTTTTTAATTTTCCATCCCTCTTTGCCTTCAAAAACACCCGTGTCATAGCACTACACTTTGATAATGGCAAGAAGTGTCTTTTAGCTCCAAAATATAACCTAAAATTTTTAATTTTCCAAAAATATATTGTCCTTCCAAAATACATAAAATAATAAAATAGTCTAATCATTGAAAGGATTAATGATTTAAATACAAAATTTAATTTATTTAAATACCATAAAATGTATGAATTAAATACACTCATCATTTTTCCTACATCTTGTCCCCAAGGTTTATACTAAAGTTTTATTTGAATCCAACTGTAGAATCCCCAAACCTAGTAGTACAGATCATTCAATTCATTATTACAATGGAATAATATATAGTGAATGACATCTCTAAGAACAAAATATTTTAGTAGTCTTGGTAAACTAGATACATACATGATTCTAATTTTAAATTTGAATACCAATGTTAAACCATCATTTTTTCATCCTGAAATAACATTTTTTTCTCTAGAAAACCATTTCTTATCAAATGTAGTAAACGTCATGGATTCCCAAAAAATTAAAAAAAATATGGATGAGTTCAAATTCCTATTAATGGTTAAGTAAAAAAGAAGTTATCCTAAATTAATAAGTATAATAAACATGGAAAGATAAATAATTGTAAACAGTATCAATTTGGATAATTAGATAAGGTATAATCAATATGGAAAGGTAGATAACAAAAAACACAATTCATTTAATCAATAAAATGAAATTAAAATTCATAACAAGATAATATCAATATGAAAATATCATGGATAATATTAAATGAACTCTTAATGAAATAAAATCATAATTATGAGAAGTCATGTGTTAGTAAAATGACACCTATACTATCAATACCATTCACAAGATGGTTTAAGCTAAAAGTAAAAACCCATTTAATTATACCTTAACTTATTTTTCTCATGTGACCAACTGATTAATAGAGAGGATATATAATACTAGGCCCCACTCATCACTTCTGGTCCAAATAATTCCTTATTTATTTAATAATAAATTTAATTCATTAATAAATATTCCTTAAAATCGAATAACTGTATTGGGTATATGATACTGAATTTTCAATATTTCCCTAGTCAAATAAATAAATTTCAATGTAAAAAATTATATGTAGAAATGAGATATGATTTAAGAAATGAACATATCCATGATAAATAATATGGATATTTAGGAGAAATTTAATTTATAATGGAAAGTGAAAAATTCAATGGAAGGTTAATGATTACAAGAAAGAATAAAGGAAGTGAATCCCTATAATTTTCTTAATCAAAATGATCTTAAACAATCTAGAAGATGAATACAGATGGTATCAATACAAAATTTACCCATTTGAGTAAGAATAAAGTTTATTCATATTTAGTTAATATAAATACCAAAAAATATCTTTAAAAATATTCTTTAAGGTAACATCCTTTTCATTTTTTAAAAGTATTACGAAAATACTTTACAATGAAAATCACTTTAAAAAAATTATTTAAAAACATCCCTAGAAACATGAAATGGAAGATTCCATGAAATAAATGTCCTGAATAAGTTTAATTACATACATTTAAAAAAATTTATAAAATAATATCCCCATTTTCCTATAAAGAAGGTTTTAAAGTGCCTTGTTTAGAAAATGTCATGAAGATTCCTTTCATAGTTTTTGGAAAAGCCAAAAAAGTATTTTTTTGAAAAAGACATCTGAATACTTTAAAAACTTTTTGAAAAAAGTAAAAATGGTTAAAAATTTCTTTAATAAATTATTTCTAAAATTTTAAAAACATTTTTGAAAACATTTTTGTTAAAAATTATTTCTGATGAAAATAGATTTCCGATCAAAGAGAGAAATGAAGTCAGATTTTATTGACAAGATTTTATCAATTATTTTAAGTACCATAGAGAGGAAAATGGTAATATTAATTGAAAATACAATTAACAAATATATAATAAGCGAATTAAATTTTTTGATAAATAATTATCAAAAAAATTCATTCAATTGAAATTCAAGAATAAAATATCATAACTAAAATGAAATTGGGAAGTAAACCCTTGCAAAGTTCATAACATTGAAGTGAGAATATACTAATTAATATATTATGTGTATCAAATATAAATCCAACAAATTTTACATACAACATAAAATAATCAATAGTTATTATACACATAATCTTATAATATCAACAATAATGAAGAAGTGATAGAACCCAATGAAAATAAGTTGAGTTATGAAATTATTGACTACTTGAAAATTTTAATTTTAAGCCCCTAAGATTTAATAATTAAAATTTAAACTTAAAATATCATTAATAATTAATATTCATGATATTACATGTCAAAGGTTAGTACATACACTATATAAAATAAATCAGGTGAATAACATTATAATATTCTGCAATAAAAAGAAATTGAGACTAAATCCCTTACCTTATACGTCCTTTTTGTTGAATCTATTGTGACCTACTGTATTGTGTTTTTGAAAAATTTATAAACTCATTTTAAAAAATATAAATATTTATGACATCATATTTCATTATTTTATAACATCTTATTACCCATTCATTAACATTTATTCATTATTTTCACTGTTTTTTATGTTAATTTCCTTGTTTTCTCATGCGTTCTTTATCCAAAAAGATTCAGTTCATACCTATATAATATAGTTATATAATCTCTAAAATAATAATAATGACATAATTATTATATTTTCACATCAATTTTACTTTTGAATATAATTTTTAATGTTGGTTATGAAAAATGATATACGTTACGATGATGGAGATGGTAGGCTGTACATACGCCTGTGTAATGATTCCATTTTTCAATGATATTTATTGAAAGAATGTGAGTAATATTTGAAATTTAAAAAATTCAAATAATATAATATATAACATATAATATAATCATATATATCATACATGTGGTTTGGTGATGAGAATAGAGTTACATCGCTTCATGAATTAAATAGTTTAGTTATACACGAACAATGTTATAATCATTACATGATAAAAAATGACAGAAAGAAAATGAAATATATTATATTTTAATAAATAAATATATTACATTAATATCATAAATATTTTATGCACATGAAATAAAATCAGTAACTTTATCTTTATCACCTTCAATGTGAAGTGTTAGTAAAAGATGAATCTCATCGCTTCACGATGCGGTAGTCCACAGTAAACAGGAGTGACATTGTTGTATCTCTTATAGAGTGTAAAGTAAATATATATATGATATATTTAATGTTGAGATAGAAAAATCTTATATATTCTTAAAATCCATCATCATACCCATCATGGAGAGTTGGAAGTTAAAAATGCATACGACATTGGTTTGTGAGGCGGTAGCCCGTTATACAAAGAAACAATGATCTCATAATCCATTTGATTGAAGTGAAGATGGTTATAATTAATAAAATTATTATAAAAACATTAATTGTTTTGTAATATTAGGATTTTTTATATAATAATGGTTTAATAATAATTTAAGGTGGTTGAAAAATAAATAAAATAAATATGCTTGTTGAAAAACATTACCTCTTCTTCAGGTATCATCCTCAGGTTTATAGTAAATACATTCTAGGATATATTTTTTCACAAAAAAGGATTTTATTACTTGGTTAGGGATGTTGGAAGTGATTTGTGTAGGTATTGGTTGAACTAAAATGGTTATGAGGTGCGATGAAGAAAGGATAGTTGGTGGGTTTTTATAAGTGGGGGAGAGGACACACTTGGTATTTTTGAAACGAATTGAGTACTCCAACATTTTTCATATATCAAAAGGAAAAAAATGGAAAATTATAGAAACATAGAGGTTAAATAATATAAATATGTCAATTCTATACTCTTTAGACAATTTTATATGTCATTTTCCCTAATAATTTTAGTTTAACCCCTAGTAAACTCATTTTTACATTAATTGCAGTAATTATTTTTTACTGAATTAAATAATAATTTGGACCAAAATTTAAGTTTAAATTATTATAAATTTATTATTATTTTGATTCCAAATTTAGAACCCACTCTTACCAATTAAATTCATATATGTGGAGAAGTTTATTCTAAAATAATCTTGCACACGTAATGAGAAAGAAGGTTTCTGAAGTGAAAATATTCAAAAGTTTATAATGTTTTTTTCAAAATTCAACATGAAAATGATTAAAATGACATAAATCGGATTAAATGATAAAATATTAAACAATATTTTCTTAAAAATAATTCAAACATATAGTTAAAAATTATAAAAAAATTAAAAAAAATACAGTTTTCAATTTAAATTCTGTATTTTTCACCATTCATCAAAAATTGGAAGTTCTTAAAAAAAACCCAAAAAAGAACCTTAAGAAATTTTAGGTATTAAATTATCAAAAATGATATTTATATTTTTATATATATTTTATAATTCTAGTTAAGTCATATTTTAAACTATGTGTGTAAAGTGTGACAATTACGCCTTTTATAAAAATACAGTTTTTAGAAAATTTATTATTTTACGTTTAAATGATTTATATTTTATTAATAATAAAAAAATAATGATTAAATGTGTCAAAAATTTATTTTTTCATAATTTATTTAATCCTATTAATATACTGTAATTTAATGGAAATTTTATAACTATTATATTAAATAATAATATTAGTATTATATTATTGTTTGGTAAAACTCAGTCTTTCGTGTAATGTATGCTGTCGGAGAAGCTCACTATTTCGTGTAAAATAAGATACAATTACTTCTATATGTAATTCAGAATATTTAATATTGAATTTTTTATAAAATATATATTTTAAAGTATCAGAGAGTTATATTTTATTCTATGTTAGGTGTTGCGTGTCATACACATGATCTAATATTGCGTCCTTTATAATTTTAGGGTGTTACATCCAAATCATGGAATAATTTATATTTTTAGAATTTGATTGATAATTGTATATTATATATAAATTATAATTACTGAGAGTTTGTTTTTGATTTGGTATCTGAGGTATAGAAGTCCCAATGTGTGTTTTTAGAGTAGGAATTGTGTTCAAGTAAAATTCCATTGTAGGTGGATTGTCATGCTATAACACATGGTGTTATTCCATGTAAACGTGTTGAATTAGATCAAAATTTTCAATGTATAATAACGAAAACATAGTATACAAAGGCACTAAACCATAAATTATGGACTCTATAAGATTAATATATTACATAGTCGTTATGTTTGAAGTGGAATTAAGGAACTATCATATGTTGAGGGATTTATGATATTATATTTATAGATTTGGGGAAAATATTCTTATAACTAAGGCCTTGAATCATGTAAATGATTTTATAGGAGAGATACTCTAGCTTATGTAGTGATAATTTTTTATGGGTTCTAATCAAGATGAAAACCTTATAGCATGCCATGGTCGCTTTCTGAGGATGGAGATTTCATGACAAAATAGAGGCCGAGTGTTCTATAAAACTGGGATTTTGAGGGATTTTTTTTTTCTAATATGAGATTGAAATTATGTGTTTTGAATCACTCATATATGAGGGTGTGATGCAATATTATGTGAAGTATCACACCACTATGTGACCTTGTATTGTTAGGTGTCTAATCCACCGATGTTAATGCTACTATGTCATGATACCTTCATTTAGTTTCAATTCATTAGGTTCCATGTTTAATAGGTCATGGATTTATAGTCAATTCTGTTACCATTAATGATCAAAGAAAATTAAGCAGAAGAACAAGGGTCCCTTGGGGTAACTTGGAACTACATTCACCTCATATTAATTTAATCTCAAATACTAAATTTCAATTTATAAAATCATAAAATTCCTTATAGTGTAAACACGCATACCACATACCATATATAAAATGCGTAATACCATGGGTTATTTACAAGGAACCACCTAGATCCATCAAATACTTATCACCATTGGTAATTCAAAGATTATTTTTTTACCCCTTGTCATCCATGTCCATCGGGCCATCACTACCATCAGGAGGCCCTAAATCTTGAAAACAATCCAATAATTAATTATAATCCACTTACAATTAAAGATTAAATTTTAATAAACAATTATTATTAATTTATGATTTTATATAATAATGAATAATGTTGAGGAACTCAATTTTTCACCATGTCACACAGAAATATGGATAAATGGGGTGCGGTCCACTCCCAATGGACCCATGATCCTAAAGAGCCCAGACTACTCAATCCGAAATTCTAATTCAATGGTTTATTTTACCCAAAGATATCTAAAACACTAAATAAATTTATGTTGTGACATACCATTGTCAATACATCATGCGACGATGTGTTGATGTCTCATCTAGTCATCCTCTATACAAGATACAAAAAAACCCAATCATTTAGGTATGATTTCACCACGATATGATGATTTTATAACTGAATATCTTAAATTTTTTTGTCCCAAATCATTTTGATACAACATAGGGAATATTAAATTCAAATAGAGGGAAAACACCTTGAATCAGTAAACATTTCTACTTGTATTCACTCCCAATTGATGTAGATTGAATGATATCCATTGGATGGGATAATAATATAATAATTAAACTCTAGTAAAACCCATATCAATAAAATAACATAATCTTAATCTTGGAAAATGGTAGAAAATATCTGACTAAAAAAACTCACCCAATGAACCTTCATGTTTAAAATTAATTTCATAGAATGAATGAACATACCACCCTAGAAAATTCATAACATGAATCACATTTATGTTCGAGATGGTCTTCACATAAATAAGCATATTGTCCAAAATTAAATTCATGACTTTATACAAGCAAGTAAGAACACCAATAATTTCTCTAGTCACTTATCCCTTCATCTGGTAGTCAGCATGATCTGATGCTCTAGTGAGCCAATATTTTATAAATAAAATTTGCCCAATAATTTAATTAAATGACTTATTATGTTAAATGGTTACAGAAAAAATTAACATATATGGTTTTAATAAATCATATCATAATCAAATGACCAATAAACGTATTTCCCATTGATAATATAATTGTTTAACAGTGATCATATGATTATCATAAATATTGGGTTTTGATAAATCCAATTAATCTACAAAAAGGAAGTGATATCCTTAACCATTAGGATCATATCCTATGAAGACCATTAATTAGAGATTCCAAGGGAGATAACATTATAGAGATTTCCCCTTGATGAAGTCTTAGCTAAGATATAACAACTTAAAAATGAAAAAAAAAACAATTTATAGGAGAAATTCTAGCTCATTGAGATCATGACACAAACCATGTATGCCAAAAAACCCCATAAAAGTCTCACGATCGTGCACCTTACCATTAAGGAATTTGATGACATATTAAAGTTATATGTATTAGTACCATAATTAAATGAAAATTTATATAGTATTTTTAATATAATAATGTTTATATTTACTTCTTATCGTTACTTTATAAATGATTTTGATATTTATACAGTAAAACAAAAACTGTACTTTTAACTAGTATTCAATTTCAATTATGAAATTTATTTTGGTGAATTAATAGATTCATGAAAAAAAATATTTTAATAAAATATTATTTATTTAAATTTTTTATCAAATACAAATGTTCATATAACATTTGTGAAGTCAAATGTAATACTTAAATGGTTTCAAATAATATAAATGTCCAAAAAACCCAACATTTTTCAATAACTATTGGATAATATTTCAAAAGTAAAAATTAAAATATATATAACATTATTTAGATAAAATCAATATTATTTTTGGAACTATAATGCCTAAATTATCCAATTGTGAATTTTTTTTATTTTATTCTAGAACCCAATTTTCAGGTAAAACTTAAATATGATATAAATATAAGGTGGATATTATTACATCATAATGATTGAAAAGTGATGTAATCACTACCATAATGATTCTACACAATTAAATATATGTTTAAACTTTAAAATAATTGTATTTTATGTTTATTTGATTAATTTCATAAAGCCTTTATGAATCCTCCCAAACAATTAATATATGTTATGGTTTTAAAATTATTTCTTTCAAAGTATGATTCACTTCCACATCAATAAGAGTATTAGTTAAAATATTTAGGCCCTTGTAATTATCAAATAATGAAAAACAACCCTCTTTGTTTGAAACCATGGAACAATCCTTATAAATGTTTGTGGTTTTGGTCATTTTATTATATCAGAATAAAACATATGTTTGAGAAATAATAAAGAATTCACCACTAATTTCCTATATAACACCACCCAAGATCAAATTTTTCTTCTCCAAAAATCCTTATAGAATGTAATTACTCTTCCCCACTCTCTCTATAGTCCTACCAAGGTGACCAAACTTCTCAAGAAGCTCCACCCAATCATTTAGAGTCACACTCTCAAGGTAAGGGATCTCCCACTCTACTTTTTTCATTCAAACAATTTTTATATGATATGTCCATTAATTTCCATTTGATAATATTGGGATATTATATGCCATATCCCCCTTAGTTAAAATTTTATATCTAAATGATGAGATACACCTTTCACTCTCATTAATCGATCATATGAACTTTTATGTACACCTATTATCTTGTCTGAATTTAGCAAGGGATCTTTTCCATATCCTCTTTATTCAAACCTTTTCATTATCTTTGGCATTATATTTTCTATTCCTAATGTTGGAATATGTTTTTAAATGTCCCTTTTACTATATGTTTTACTTCTAAATGATTAGATACCCTTTTCTATCTCATCAACCAATTTTATTAATCTTTATGTAATGTTGTTATTCAGCCGAATTTCCCCCACAATTTTCAATGCTAACCAACTATGTAGTGAATATCAAAACCCCTTTCCTATCAAGGGTATTCAAATTTATTACATTATAATTATTTATTTGGTACATATATTTATGTATTCCACACTTCATGATTGTGGAATAAAAGATGATGATGATTGAAACCATGTTGTATGGTTTGTGTGGCACACTTGAGAATGAGAACAAAATGAATGTGATGGGTGCACCCATAATTTTATAGTTATCTAAAGCATTTTGTAATGTTTTAATCACATGATATATCATTAAAGGTATTAGGGAGTGAATATAATGCATCAAAAAACTTTATCCTTCATTATTTCTTTGCAGCTATCCTTGAAAAATGTTTATGATGCAATGTTTTAAGTTGTCACCACATTTATGATGGTTCCTTTATAATTATCATGCTATTTAATGACTCATTGTTCAAGTTTATGATTTTCACCCATATTATTCCCTATTGATATTCCTATCATCTATCATATATTACTTTCTTTTTGTTATACCATGTTTATTCCCTTACTGGGCTTTATATATCACCCCTTTCTTATGTATGTCCCCAAGTTATCCCATGAGGTTTTATGTACTAGAATGATAAGGAATATTTCAATAAAGATGATGTATTTTATATTTCAATTCATTATGAAATGAACATAACTCTCAAAGACGCTATTATACATGATATTCTAGGTTTAATTATGTGTACTGTTTTGTAATAAATCCTGAATTAATGTGTAATAAATAAAAGGGTTGTCATAGTTGTTATAAAAAAAGCCTAGTTGTTATTAGGATTAGGATTAGAAAAATACAGTGAAAGACATAGGGATAATACTAAGTATAAGAAAACATCCCCAAATTTTGGACTGTTTTGAGTTATAGTTTTATCAAATAATACACCATGTCTTAGTATAAAGGTGGATGTGGCTCCGAAATAGATGTATATAGGGGTAAAACCTAATGACACAGACTCGATCGGGAAATGGTGCATGAAAATGGTCCTTTATTCACACTTGGTTTGACACTCCTAGGGGATATGATTTGGTAAATTCATAATATCATTATGAACCATTATTAAAGGAAAAAAATACCCATTAGAGTATATATTGGGAAATATATCATGGGTAACATATATTGAGTCCAAGAAATTTATAAGTTAAGGAAATACATGTAATTTATAAGTATTAACTTTAATGTAATTGAATTCCCATTTATGTGTATGATAGTTTAAAAATACTCATCCCAAATTTTTCCTTTATTTTTTCCAATGACATGAAATATGAGGAATCAGGTAAACAACAACTGTGAATGAAAATTCCGTGAATTCCCCACCAAGAGACCCAACCCAATGAGACTGAGAATCAAAGAATTTATGCTGATTCACTCTTAGTTGACTTAGGTTCTAAATATAAACCTAGAATTGGAGGAGATCCCAAATACACTTAATAACAAACAAGCTGAAATTGATACCTTTATGTAATAAAGGCCTCCAAATTTCAGGGGATCACATGATACCCTACTTGCATATCAATGGATCAACTCCATGGAGAAGATACTCTCTATCCTTCAGTATTTAAAGAAAGATATGGTTATACTGAGTGTTTATTGTATAGATGGATAAGTTGATCAATAGTGGATATTGATGAACAATATGAAAGGGGACAGCACATTATCTCAAGAAAGGATAGGGTAAATCAATAAAATATCACCAAAACTCAACCTTGATATCAAAATGGTTATGGATAAGGTGTATGCAGGACTTATGTGGGGATTCATTCTATAATTTATGTCATACATGGGGTTCTCTACTTCGACTATTGATTTATATTTTTAATGCATTGTTATCCTTTGTTTGTAGTCAATTTTATAGAAAATAATTGCAGATTCTCCAAGTACATGATTTTTTTGAGGCGCATTGATTCCATTTCTCCTAGTGTGTTTATATTAGTGAAAAATTCCTTAATTAGATTCTTAAATTGTGAAATGATCAAGGGAGTAATTCTTCCCTTTAGGTAGAGGGGGTGCATTAACTGAATTTCCCACCTCTTATTTGCTGATGATATCTTTTTATTTACCAATGGTGGAAATATTTTTATTCATGGAACGAGAATAATCCTAGTGGAGTACTATAAGTGTGGTGGAAAAATTATCAACCATGATAAAAGTAGAATGTCTTTGTATAGGTCATACTCTGAAAGACACTGCAAGAAAATTAAAGGGATCATAGGCATAAATAGATGATCTATTACTATGATTTATCTAGGATTCCAAATACCTTCAAGAAGATTAATGATTCATCATAATGAGATATTGGTCGATAGGATATCTTATCATATCAATAATTTAAGGAACTAATTTTTATCATTTGGGGCTCGAATCATTCTCATCAATTGTGTGTTAAAATTTGTCCCAGTGCATGTGATGTTGGCCTTAAGGACTTCCTCAACCATGGTTATAATTATTGAAAAATTAATTAACTTTTTTATCATGGATTCTGAGGCATAGGGTAGATTTCTTTGGGAGTCCAAAATGAAAAAACTTATAGGGGATGGTGGTATAAACGTCTAGAATGTGGGTGAGACCATCCAACGCCTTCAACGAAAACATTCTTGGGGGGTGCTGGAATGACACTACCTCTGGAGTAAATTCATCTTGGAAAATAATGGGGAGGAATTGATGTCTTAGTGGGGAAAGGTTTCTAATTTATGAAAGGTGATTCGTGGTCACTTTTCTGAGGTTCATAGTCAGTCCTACTGGATCATCAACTGTGGAAATAATAGTTATTGGAATCACAACTGGTTCTGTATGACACTCTGTTTTCTAGGATTCCCTCCTTGGACAACATATTTTCCAAGGCTATCCATGATGAAATTCATATTAAGGAAAATGTAGATAATCATTAGTGAGAGGTTTTTAATACCATTGAATTGACTTTTGATGACGACAAACTCATTTTCACTGATGACTTGTTAGGATGATTTTCTACAAAGGATTACCAAATGTCTTCTCAGTATAGTTTCATCTTGGATGAGTGGGGTGTAATAAAATGGTGTAATGATCTCTTGGGAATGTACCATTTTAGTCTTGCATATTATACATCAGGTGTTTCGGTAGATGATGAGGTTAGAAGTATATTGATTTCATCGGAATTAAAATCCATTTACTGTAGGACTCCCAATGAGGAAGTGATTTATCATATATTCTTTTATGGGGAGTGAGATATTGTATTGTGTAATGGGCTGAGTTAACACACTGGACTCAACTTTTTGGGCATCCAACATATATGATTTTTCCTTGCATGGTTTCAGATCATGGGATATGATTCTTGGGAGAATAAGGCTTGTAAAATTATTTTTTCTACAAGTTTCTAGAGTATTTGGTCCAGGAGGAACGTCACTAGACATGAAGGTAGGTCCATTTCAGTACTATCCATGAAGATATCCTCAAAGTATCTCACAGTGGAGCATGACCCTCTCTTCAGAAAATGGTTGAAGGCACTAAGCATGAGGAGGGTGATGGAAGGAAGGAGTATTTTCCTATCTTTAGAGGGAACACTGAACTAGGGAATGTGGGTCTGTTAGGAAGCTACAATTAAAGGGTTAAATAAAAATACTAATGGCTCCACGAACCCTAGTCTTATGCAGGGATGATGGCATGTTTGTGACCCTTATGTCTCTATTGTTATTTCTTTTAGTGGCCTTTTGGTTCAGTGAGACTCTCTTTAGGCGGATGCTAGGCTCTTCTAATAGAGATTAATATTTTTATTTCTTATAAAATCAAGCTATATTAAATATAACTAGGATCCTTTGTCACTATCTAGTCACTTCATAACAAGGTAAACCCCCCAAGCCCATTATTTACTTTATTTGAAAGTGAAAAAGTCTCATCTCACGAGTAATCGTGACTCATACATGGAATGAAGGGAATAAATAGGTTGATTAACGAGCTAAAAATGGATCTCAAGATAATTCTTGAATGGATTTTTCAAGTTTAGGATCACTATATATTGAGTGTGTCAACCTGGTGTGTATAGATGTTCTTGAAATTTAATACTATAGACCCCCATGATCATGTTCTTCTCTTTTCCTATTAATAAAATTTAATCATTTTGAATGGGATTCACTTTCCCTCAAAATAAAATAATGATAATCTATCAGGTATTTTTAGGAATTATTCACAAGTCTTTCAAGATATGCCTCCTTCTTTTTCATTACCCCTGATTTGAATGTTGATCCTTCTTTGGTGGGATAAAACCTAGTCCATGAAAAGACCTTGTGATACAATAATTTGATAGCTATGAGAAAGTTTTCTGATGTACCCTCAAATTTGAAATGGATATTAAAAATATATAGGGTATCAAAGGGATAAGATATGAAAGGTGGAGTTTTTTTGGTACTCCAATGGAGAAATATAACAGTGCTAAGAAATTTCAACATCTCACTTACCCAAAGTGTGGAAAGAAGCACCCTATAAATTACTAAAAGGGGATAAGGAAATTATTTGGTTGTTAGAGAAACCCTATAATGTGTTTAAAGAGTGGAATAATATTATAAACTATTATTTCATTGTTCATTGATTCAACTGTATGGAACCATGGAACTTTTCAAACCCATACACTAAACTAATGGTTTTTGGAGACAACCAACAACCTCCATGGTTATAGGGGAGAGTTTTTTTCTATAACAACCACTATCATGGATCCTGAAATGAAGTGGTGACATTCATTTGAGTTATTCATTCATGAATAATGAACATAATTTTTTTATTTTGGTTCTACGGATTCATTACTATAATGAATGTTTAGTAGAACTATTTAGACACTACCACAAAGCATGGAAGTAGTGATATCAGTGAAAATGGAAAATGGAGAAATTATTTCTTACAATAAATTATTTTGATACTTTATTTATGTAATTTAATTCCATTATGGGTATGTATTTTTATTCCCTATATAGACCCAACATAAATATCCATGAGATGGAAAAATACTCTATGTATTAGGAATCATCACTTAATCCTATGCAAGTCAAAGAAGGAGGATGAATTATCTATAGCCCCAACATATCAAGAATAGATATTATTTCCATTTGATCAAACATATTTACCAAAAATTATTGAGTTTATGTATAATATCATCTTTGAATACATGACCATTGTGAGGGAATACATTGATGTGTTTCTTAAGGAATATCCTGGTCTTCCTCCTACCTGAGGGGTTGCATTTTCTATTAAGATTATGCTTAGGGATTTACAATTATCCATGAATGCATATAGAATTTCTATTATAGAACATTAAGGGAAGAAAAATAATTATAAAATAATCTGGATAAAGGGTTCATATGTCCATATGCTTCACCATAGGGTGAAACAATTATCATCATCAAGAAAAAGGATGGGTCAATGAACCTTCGAATTGATTATCACGAGCTCCAAAATATCATGATAAAGAATATGTATCCTCTGTCACATATTTATGACTTATTTTATTAGCTACAAGGATCATAATACTTCTCAATGGTGGATCTGGTTGGGATATTACCATGTTTGGGTGAAGAAGAAGGATATCCGCAAGGATGCTTTTCGTATAGGGTAAATTCACTCTTAGTTCAAATTATTACAATTCAAACTCACAAAATCTCTGAAAATATTCATTGAAATGATGAATAGAGACTTTAGAGATTACCTTAGAAAAATTTGATTGTCTTTAATAAATTACTCCAAAGGCCAGGAGGATCTGAAGGAGAATTATAGCACATTACTAATGAACCTATGAAAGGAGAATCTCAATTACAAGTAAAAAATTTGATTTATGGTTAAATAATGTATCATTATTTTGGAATATTATCACATGAAATCATATATCAATGTATTCCTCAAAGATTTAATAAATTAAGGATGTTTGAGTCCAATATCTCTGATAGATCTCTGTAGATTCATTGTGTTATCTGAACACTATTATAGATTTATGGGAGGTTTATCACAATTTTCAAACTCTCTAACAAAGATAACTTGGAATGAAGTCAAGTTTGTTTGGAATGATGAATGTGAAGAGTTAATCAAGTATTTTAAAAAAATACTTCTCACCACACCAATACTTACACTACCCAAAAGTTGGTATCTTTTTTTGGTATATAGTGATTCTTTGATGAAGGGGTTTGGATGCGTGTTAATGATAAATAACAAAGTGATGGACTGTGTTTCAATAAAAATAAATGTTCAGGAACATAACGACCCAACACATGATTCAGATTTTGATGTATTGGTCCTTGTGTAGATAATATGGCACAACTAAATCTTTGGGGAGAAGTGTAAAATATATAAGGATCAGAAGAGCCTCAAGTATATATTCACATAGAAATATCTTAACATGCTCCAACAATGATGAGTTTAGATGATCAAGGAGTACGACGTCTCAGTTCACTACTATCATAGGAATGAAAATAAATTTGTAGATTCTCTAATTAGAAAGAATCCCACAAATTTATCATTAGTGAGAGTTGATAAGGATTTGGTCTTCTGAGATTTGAAAAGGATGGACATTGAAGTCATAAAGGAAGGAATATGTTCAACCATTTCACAGATTATTGATCAACTATACTCTATATAGAGGATGAATATGATCCAATAGATGATGTGGGAATTCAAAAGAATGTGGAAACTATTATAAATAGTAAATATTTAGAGTACAATGTTAATGAAGAAAGAGTTGTGGGATTTCTGTCTTGACTATATGTACCATAAAATACATTGATAAAGAAGTATATACTAAATGATGAACATAGTTTTAATTTCTCCATCCATCTAGGAAGAATAGATATTTATCGAGATCTCTGAGAGCACTATTACTGGGACAATATGAACAATGTGATCACATAATATACGTCAAGAAATCTTGTATGTCAGCAAATGAAGGTGGATTGGAAAAATTCTAAGAGGATGATGCAACCATTACCCACACCTACATAAATATGGGAAATATTCACCATATAATTTGTCATTGGTATTTTGAAGAAATAAATAGGAAATAATGCCATCTGGGTTGGGGAGTATCTTCTTATAAATAATACACACTTAATTGTGATCTTATTGATCTTTTCACTAAATAAATTTCTAAGGATATACATTAGATATGTAGTGAAGATGCTTGGAACACCATTTCAATTTTATTTGACCGAGATCCAAGATTTACCTGAATGTTCTAGAAGAGTCTCTAAAATTATCTAAATAAAATGTTGAACTTCATTATAGCTTATCACCCTAAACTTATTGACCAATATGAGTAGACTTTTCATAAACTCTATAAAATGTTGAGAGTGTACTCGGTTAGATTCAATGGAGGATGGGAGAAACATCTTCCTCTCGTCGATTTCTTATACAATATTATCTTACACTCATGAATACAAAGGTCTTTCTATGAATCCATTTATTTCGAAGAGGTTAAAGAAAACTTCTTTCTAGGATAAAGTTAGAGAATGAAAACTACTAGATATTGGAATGGTTGAGGAAATCATAGAAAATGTTAAGACCATTCAATAATTCGTAAAGGCGGATCATAGTTGAAAAAAGAGATATAAAGATAATCATTTATGAGACCTTGAGTTTTATGTTGATGAAACGATATTTCTTTGCATATCTCTATGGAACAAAGTTAGGATATTTTGGAAGAGGAAACATTAGTCAAATAAAAATAATTCCCTTCGATATCTTTGATTCCATTAGAGCAGTGGCCTATCAACAAGCACTCCTACCTATCATATCTCAAGAACATGATGTATTACATGTATCACTATTGAGTTATTACATTCGAGAACCATTCCATGTACTCAATATAGAGGTGACACTATTGGAGAATAATCATTCATATGAGGAGTAGCCGAAAAGGATCTTAGATCATAGAGACAATGTTTTATACAATAATAAAATGGACCAAATAAAAGTTTTATTAAGAATTGTTTTAATAAGAGACATGGAAACTGTAGGAGATGATAAATAGAATTAACCTACACTATAATGGTCCTAACTTTTATAAAAAAAATTCACCTTATAATTTAATTAAATATATTATTATATAATATGGTTATAGAAAACACATGAACTTATTTAGTTTTATTATAGCCTATTATATTTAAAATTATTTTATTCATATTTAACATTGATTATATAGTCATTGAGTAGTGATATTATGGTTACTATAAATATAGTGTTTTAATAAATCTAATTGACAAAGAAAAAGGAAGTGATGACCTCAACATGTAGGAGCTTACCCTATGAAGGCCATTTATCAGAGCTTCCAAGGGAGATAATATCACTGAGATTTCCATTTGACCAATACCAAGGTATGATCCGAAAACATTAATCATGATAGAAAATTTTTATGGGAGAAGTTCAGGCTCATAAAGATCCCGACCCAACAGATGTTTGCTGAACCACCCCATGGAAGTTTCACTACCACACACCTTACCATTTGGGAGTTTTATAGTGTATTAAAAAAATATGTATCAATATAAAAATAAAAATAAAATGAAAATTTTATTTTCAATATAATAATTTTTTTATTTACATGTTATCATTACTTTATAAACTACTTTTATTTTTTTACTATAATACACAAATTGTGTTTTTAATTGGTATTAAATTTCATTTAAGAAGTTTATTTTTATGATTTAATGGATATTTGAAAAAAAAGGTTATCTTCAAAAAAAAATATATAATATTTTTTATTAAATATAAATGGTTATATAATTTTTATGAAGTCAAATGTAATGTTTATAAAGGTTGGAAAGTTGTTATTGTTTTAAAACCAAACATTTCCCAATAAATGTTGAATATTATTTTAAAGGTGAAAATTTAAATTGTTATAAAATTATTTATATAAAACTAATACTATTTCTTGGATCTTATTGTCAAAATTTTGTAATGGTGAATTTTTCATAATTTTCTAAGACATTCGAATTTCAGGTAAAAATTAAATACAATATAAATATACGGTGGGTATTATGACATCATAATAAACCAAAAGTGATTTAATAAATATGAAAAGGAACTACCAGGCCAAATATTTTTTTCCTTTAAAATAATTCTATTTTATGTTTATTTGATTCATTTCATAAATCCTTTATGAATCCTCTGATACTATTAATATATTTTAAGGTTTTAAAATGAGTTCTTTAATAGTATGACTCACTTCCACATCAGCAGGGGTATTATTTTATTAATTCAGGCCCTCAAAATTATAAAATAATTAAATCATTTCCCATTTGAAAGATATAATGTGGAAAAACCATGATAATGTTTTTGGTTTTGGTTATTTTTTATATGGAGTCCAAAAAATAAAGTTTAGAAATAATAACAACTCCCCCATAAATTTCCTCTATAAACCCACTCAATATCTTATTTATCTCCACTAAAATCCATTTATTACATCCGTACTCTTCCCTCAACTCTATAGAGACTCTCAAGGTTCCACATAGCTATCAATAAGGTCTTCTTAGGCATTTGGTGTCACACTCCCAAGGTAAGGGATCTTCGACTCTCATTTTTTTTATCGAGAACCTTTTTATGTTGTGTATCTTTATTTTTATTTATTGATGTTAATATATTATCTCCCATATACTTATTTCTATTTATTTTATTTATTAATTGTTGGATACCTATTTAACTCTTATTAATCCCTCCCATGAACCTTTATGTACACCCATTACCATGAAATAGTTTAGTATGGATCATTTCCTTAAAATATTTATTCAAGCTTCTTCGTTATATTGTGACTTATATTTAAAATTCCTAATGTTGGGATATATTTTTTCATGTCTCTATTAAATTATAATTTTTTTTTAAAAAATGAGGAGACACCCATTTCCCTCCCATCAACCAATTATATTAATATCTGAGTTATGTTGTTATGCTTCTGAAATTTTACTGTTATTTTCCATGCCAAACAATTGTGTGGTGATTATCTGTACCCATTTCCTATCAAGTGTTTCCAAATTTATGAAATTATACTTATTTATTTTTTTTGTATATTTATTTATTACTGACTCCATGATCATTAAATAAAACATGATGATGAATTAATCAATGTTGTATGATCTATTTGGTAAAACTAGGCATGTGAATGAAATCAATGTGATGGGTGAGCCCAAAATTATATAGCACTCTAATTCATTATGTAATGTTTTGGACTTAGGATACTTCATGAAATTAATTAGAAAGTGAACCAAATTCGTCACACAACAATTTCCATCACGATTTCTTAGAATTTATTCTATACTGATGTTTATGATGCATTGTTTTAAGTAGTGGCCACATTTCCCAGGCTGACTTTATGATTATCATGCTATATCATGCCTCATTGTTCATATTTAGGATTCTCACCCCTTTATTCAGTAATTAGATGCCTATTTTATAACATATATTACCTTATTAGTTTTATTCCATGTTTATTCCCTTACTGTGATTTATAGGTCACCTCTTTCTTATGTATATCGCCAGGTTATCCCATGCAGTTTCAAGTGTGAGAATGTTAAGGATGTTTAAAATAAAGATGATGTATTTCTGGTTTTATGTTATTATATAATGTACATAATTACGAAATACTTTATTCCTATTAGTCAACATGATTGTATTATTGGTAATATTTTGTAATAAATCTGGAATTAATGTGTAATAAAGAGTAGTGTTGTCAGAAGAGCCCAAAAAATCTTATACCAATGTTATGTAAAAACCATTATTCTAGTCTCAAAAATAGAGTCGCACTTTTTATGACAGACTAAATTAAAAAGATATAATCTTTTACATCCAAGGAATAATTAATATTTATTAATTAAATATTAATTTATTTTGGGAAATTCACCCAGATCAGAATCTCACTAGATTTCAGTCGTAGTGTAAACACCCCATCATAGAACCAATGAAACAGTCTTAATTTTTTTGAGGTTTTTTGAAATGGGAAAATTAACATTTTTACCCTCATACAAATTTGAAACCAAAAAATTTAAATTCCCACTAAATTTTAGAACCGAAAATGTTATAGGTCATTACATGCATAAAACCAGGATATATCACATGTATTGAAGTTATTATCTTCCACTAAGAAAGTTATGGTCGATCCTTGGTGATATTGGATAGCGGTTTTGAGGATCAAAATTTTTCATAGGCTTAGGAGGGGGGCTAATGGGCAGTTTTGTTTTAATTTTTTCAGTATAGGCTTGTGGGTGTTGGAATTAAATTTATTATATGATATTTCATTTTTTTCCTAATGAGGTGAAAAATTCTATAGTAGAGAGACAACTTTGATATTTTTTAATTCCATAACTTATTCATTTGGAGTGTGATGAGTGTCAATAGTGAGGTATATAGAGAACCAAGACTATTAGTGGTAACCATTTTACATGGTTCTTGGATGAATGTTTCATATATATATATATATATATATATATATATATATATATAATGTTAGTGTAATAACACTTGAAATGGGAACCATATCGTAAATATTGATTATGTTAGTGAATTATATTATTGATAAATGGGAATATTTAAATATTATAATTAAAGTACTAGGTTGGTGTTTTTGAGTAATTTTACGGAGTAAAACTCCATAATTTAATTGGGTGTGGTTGTAGTTTTGGTTGAGTCTCATGTTTCAGACTATGGGTTGGAGTCTTAGATGTATTGGAAAAACTCTAGTATGATATTAGGAAAATGGTTATCTAATATATGCTAGAAATTCAAACTATGAGTCTATGCTGTTGTTGGATTTGAAGTCCATGAACACTAATGGGAGAGGGAAATACTTTTTTCTTTTATAAATTTTTGATGCTTTGTAATGTTTGAACCATCTAATTTTTTTGTTTGGTTCATTCTGGGAGGTACCGACTTGAGAAATCATGTTAAATCATGTGTGTCTTGGCCAAATGAGTTTGGTTAATATTAATGTTTTTTCAATCATTCCATGTGCTAGTGAAGTTAAAGAAGAATATGGATTATTGAAATTATGTTCTATAGAAGAGTAGATATGGTGGGTGAATATAGAAGGAATAAAGTGTAATTCTCTTATTCAAGAAAATTATAGATTATGGAATGTGGTGGAGATAATAATGTATGATATGGTGATGTGAAAGGGATTTTAATGAATGTAAAATATTCTTATCCAAGCATAGTCATGTCATAGAGAGAGGATTAATCATTAAATAATTTTTTGGAGGTAGATAAAAATTGTATGGGGAACAAAAGTCCCCATGAGATACACTACACCAAGGTGAATGAGGATAATTCATTTTGGAAATATAAAAATCTTGTTTTATATTTGAATAGGAATTTTTTCTCATGTCTATATTGATTTTTAACCTATCAAGAATTGTGAAGGGAACAATATAATTCTTCTAGGAGCTTAACTATATGAATCCCACTCTCAAACATGGGAAATATTAGTTTGAGTATTATAGAGTTGTGATAATTTCAGAAACCTATTTAATTGTAGAATCCTAAAATGGTTAGCTAGATGAATTACACTATTTAGAAGTTACTCTTGTCGAATTAGTGTGAACCTATGAGAAAAAGAGAAAAACTATACGAGTGTTTTGGAAACAGGAAGTCTTGTAAAATTAAATCACTTATTTTTTGAGGGGGAGTTGAAAATATAAATGTGGCCATGGTACGAAGCCTTTTCTAAGGGCTTTTTTCTTGGAGGTTCACTATTCCACCAGACAGTGACCAAGGTGAGGGTATTTCATTTGGTGTTTCTCCTAGAGGAGTTTTTTGTAATGGGATAAGACGTAGTTAAAGTAAATATATTATTATATTAAAAACTAAAATTTGATATTCAATTTTTTGAGGATTGGGATATTAAAAAACATTTGAGTTATTTTTTATGCTATAGATCTTCATTTGGAGTTTTAGAAGGTCAAAACATTTTCATATAGTGTTTTGAATTAAAATAGATGAATACTCAGAAGATATAAAAATATTTAAATGATAATATATATACATTTATAGTCAAATAATGAAAAATTATTTTTCAAGGATGATAATTAAAATATATAAATAAATATGGTAACATTGTTAATTTTTACTAGTCATGAGGCAAAAGAGAGAGATGAGTGGATAGTTAAAAATTTTACACTGTGATCGACCCCATTAAATTAGCATTAGTGTATCCAAACCATATTGATGACCTACAAAACCCTTGTGCTTTTTAATAATTAAAAATATAAATCAAAATAAAAAAAAAATCAAAACCATAACTCATTCAATTTTGAGTGCATATATGTTTCACTCATTTTTATAGATTTTTTCATGAAGGAATCATATTTTTAACCCTCTAAATTTCCCAATAGTTCTTGAAAATCTTATCTATGTTTTTATCTTAGTCCTCTTATTGAGGTCACTGAGGAACTAAGGGATTTTTAATATTATAACAATTGTCGGAGCATTGTTAATTTGATCCAAGTATCCATTCCTAGGGAAGGGTTCCCTAAAACTCCCTTTCTATATTACCAACTTGAAATAGATGGGAGAGAGTCTATGGAATTTGAGGGAATGCATGTTCCTATAAATTTTTGTGTCATTTTACTTATATAGTTCAGTTGAATTTTATAAGAATTCCAATTTCTCTTCTGATTACAATTAAACTCATAATTATTCACTAATGAACACTTATTACATAGAAAACATTTCATAAATGGAATTAGTAATTCCTCACTTGTAACATATAAATAATATAACATTCTTAATTTTGATCCCCAAAATCAACTCATATATCTTTTATAAAATATTTAAAAAAGTCTGAATATTAAATATTAAATACTCATTTTGAATTTTTTTAATTTATATTAACTAAATATCTTTAAATTAAATAATTTTAATAAATTCAACACTTGTTATTCTGAAATCTAATAATATTGAATGTATTTATTTCTTTTTGATTAATTAAATTCATATATGACAAGACCTTTACCCTAGGTACCACCATGTTCTAATATATAGTTCATAAAAATTAGTCAAGATTTTGAATATGTTATGTGTTTTAAACTCTAGAACATTATCTCTATAGAAGTGAGTTATACTCACAGACCAATGTGATATCTCACAACACATCATATCCCCTAAGGAGATAATTTTGAGTCATAAAAATGAACATTTACTATAAACAAACATTCTATAATATTGTCTATTTATCTTGTAATATCTCATGAAGTAGAAAACCCAATTTTTCATCATTATTTATTCCTTTATTTTATGACATCATTGTGTGAATTTACCTTCTTCAATCATGGTCATGTATTTAATGAAAACACTTCTATTCTGGTCAATTGGGTCCAAGATATCAGTTCCATTATGGTAGATACAAAATAAATCATTACCATTCGATAAATTTTATACCACTAATGATACTCCCAACATAAGATACATTACCATAAAATAAATAACATATTTTTTTATATAAAATCATAGTATATGATCATGGGGTTAAAATTGAAAAATATACATGTTCGAGAAACCCACACAAATGCTCATAAATAGAAACAACCAATGAACCAAAAAACATATTGTGTTCCTATTAGTGAGTTTGTCTTGAGGATCTCCTATACTCAAGATTATGATATACATAATTTATTAGATGAGTCTTAAATTATTATGATCCCCCATCACAAATTGGGAAACCACAATATGTTTCCTATCATTATAATCTGTCTTAACCATAATACATATGTTTGAGACTATTTTCATAGTATCTCTGGGTTCTCATTATAGATGCGATCTAATATGAAATTTTGATTAAAAATAATATAATGTCGTCAACATGAAAATAATATATGTATAAGTACCAAAACTGTTATAGTTAGAATATATCATGTATAACTCCCAATACAAATGATATGGTAATCAGAAATTATTTTTCATTATTTTTATAAAATCCACTTTCACAACAATCCAACATACATGAGACCCAACTTTCAGACCATTATCCTAATCATATTTCTACTGAGTAAGGGATATGTTCATTTGGTCTCCTATGATTTCATACATGGAATCTATATTATCTATTACATGACTTTCTTGAGCAAGAACCGACAATTTATGATATTCATGAGTTAATCCATTCTCTCTAATGTCATAATCTTAAAAAAATTGTAAAGTATCATTTTTATGATTCCCATAATTATATTAAATCATTATGTATTTTATAATACTTTTTTTGGAATTAAATACTGTAATATACTTGATATATAATCCAATGGTATCAATAAAACCCTCTTTCTCATTCAATTATCAGAAAAACATTATATGATCAAATGATCCCTAGTAAGATTAGTTTTATATATGAAAATAAGTAGTTTTCTTATGTCTATGGGTACTAGGTATATATCCCTTGTATTTTCTCAAGTACTAGCAAATAAAAATGACCGTTTATCATGCAGTTCTCTTAGATTTATCTAATACTCACCCAATAGAATGAATGTAAAGATAAATATATATATATATATATATCATAACATAGTATATTTTAATATATTATTCATTGAATAAAATAAAATTTTATACACAATCTAATCACCAACTATGTCTCATATATGTCTTCTTTGACAGATTTATTATACTTGACATAAACCAATCACATTTTAATTTTAATAATTTTTATTTTTGATTCCATTTTAATATATTTGCACAGAATTAGTTTAAGAAACCAATTTTATTTATTATGTAGATCTTATTCACAATAAATTAAGATTCTATGTTATTTAAATATGTAGATGATTAATTTAAATATATATTTAACTAATATAATGTGTAATAAATGTTTTCTATATGCTTGGGAGATATTTTATTTAGAAGTCTGTGTTGCTCAGACAATCCTCTTGTAGATATATATAAAATTTTATTTTCAAAAAAATATTCATTGATCATGATACTTGCATTAATTTATGAATGGTTCCATGTTACTTTAATACCTTATAGGTTTTCTTTGACATATACTTCTCTTTTTGTTCATTCAATGTAGTCACCATCCATAAATTTTCTTCCTATGGAAGGTGATTTGACATCAAATACCCTAAATGATGATCAAAAAATGTTTTTGTGACAATTATAAATCCAATGGATTTAATAATGAATAATTTATATAACTAGTACAGACTTATCGGTACAACGGTTTCACTACCAACAACCAATTTATGTTGATTACCCTCCAATGAATTTATATCAACCTAAGAACATGAATTTTGACAAATGGAATCCATGTTGAATTTGAATAAACTTTTCAATGATGAATTATTTCCATTTACTAATTATTTTTATGATATATATTTATTATTATTAATGAATATTATTTCACCTTGACTTTTGATCATAAAAATAACTAACATGGTTTTATAATTAATAGTAAGTATATGTCTTTAGAATATTATTTTTGAATGAGATATTATAGAATTGATTCATATTCCAACAACTTGTATATCTAAATCATTGAATTTTATGATGGTTAATCTTTCAACCACTATCTAAAAATGAAATGTTAACACTTTTAGAGAAATGTAGTCTTTAAATTTACTATAAATATTCTATCATATGGATTCATAGAATATACAATATAAAAAATAATGAAAATTAATAAGATTAAATTTGTGTTTATAGATGAATATTTTCATTTGGACATGTCATTAACATAAAATTTACATCTTAACTGATGATTTATGGAATAATGGAATTATATCATACTATAACTTATATGATTCTAATTTTGAATTTTAGTTGGCATATGGTAAGTGGAAAACACTAGTATTTGTGAATCAAATTTTTAATAGATTATGGGAGATGTAAAATACTTAAAACAGTCATTATTAATCCTTCTTTTACAACCATCAATTATCTAATGTATATAATAAAATTTGAGTTTCAGAATAAATATAGTCTAAATTTTCATGATCAATAAATACTTGTTTCACCAAATTTAAGCATCACATAACTTCTATACAAGAATATGACCTATTTAACTTTTACATTTCTTAAATTTCATAAAGAATCTCACGAAGAACTTGAATTTTTCTCAAGATTCTATTAGTAATAGTTCACACATATTTTATTGAAATAGTTCTTGAGTATTTTCTGGTTTCCACCATTGATTTCAAAAGGATACTTGGTTAATTTTAGCCTCATAAGTAGATATTTCAAATACTTAATATTTTTATCCCATGAAGTGTCTAAATACCCTTATTGGTATTTCATTGAAATCTTATTCTAGATTAACCTGAGAAAGAATCAACCTAACAATAATGGGTTTTATTTAGTAATATATTTTATATTCATAATTTATTACTTACTTGGATATCTATGATTCATTCACTATTAAACTATAAATTATGAAGTACCTTAATAAAATTTTATTACAAAAAATTAATGTCTCAATGTTCACTAAATAACATTGAGAAAAATGTTATGTAAATTCTCAATACATAATTTTTGTTTCACAAGAATAAATTCACTTGGTAATTTGAAGTCATTTTCTTCTCACCATTTCACATGTAATCACCAGTTCTATACAACCTAGAGAATTAACCATATTTATTTTCATTTTTTTTCAAATAAACTTTCTTTCCAAATGTGATGAAATTGACTTCCTATTTGATGCTCTTCCTCTTTAAATTTTATTTCATTGAATGATTTTTGAATATTCCTTTTCTTTCATACTTCCTGTTAGCCTTTCCACCTTGCTTTTTATAAATTTTAATCATAAGAACTAAACATTTATATTTCTTTAATTTATTATTTTATTTATAGTATTGACACAAAAGATATTAAAGTATATTCTCTATTCATTTTGTTTTATAATTATCAATGAAACTGTATTTGTTGGGTGAAAATGATCAGGAAATAGGATTTAATTAAAGGTCATTATTAAATATGAATCTTTCTTTCAATTTACATGAATTCAGTTTCACATTATTTTAATTATTTTCACACTTCAATTTCTCCCGAAAAACTACCCAGACATGAGAAATCATGGTATAATAACTAATTTCATCATAGTTACATTAATTATAGCATTATAATGTAAAAATTAAATGCATCATCCATGCATCTCATATAAGATCCATTATCACCCTCTTCCTTGGTGTCTTTATAGAAAGTGGGGACACCAAATCATAAAATTTCATTTCATATCTTATTACTAGATGTACGAATCTATATCACGCATGAAAATTTTGTTATCTTTAGAAAATTTTTATTTTATAGTATTGAATGCAATGAAATTATAGGATTACCTACCATCTATCTAAAATAAGAAACTACAGATTCTTAATACTTTTATCTTGATTTCCAATTATTATATATTATAGATTTATTAATATTTTATGTATCCCAATATTTTACCAAATCCTACCATCCATCAACTACTAGATTTAGAATAATGACTCACTTGATTATTCTAGTGGAAAGGATATATACATCTTATACTTATAGTTTGTGATATAGATACACCACTAGTTGGAGAGTCATAATGACAAATTTTAGCTATCCATTCACATTAAGTCTGAATTTTGAATCTATTTCCATTATTTTATGAAGAATAAATTTGAATAACTCAATTATTTTCCTATAAAACTGCACTAAGATTGATAGATAGATAGATATTTTTTATTCTAATATTAGTTAAATCGACAAAACACTTTAATAATAGTAGCCTAATAATAAGAGGAACACTGAACAAGGGTTGATGGGAACAATAAAATTATGGTTTAGTTAAAATTCAAGTTTTGGAAGGAATTAATGAATTAAAATTTTCATTTAGTATTTTTTATAGTTACTTATAACGAATTAAATTCATTTATATATATTTTTCATACCATATTTGATTGCACTCATGACTTCTCCATTCTTTTAACCTCATTATTTTATTTTATCTATGAATTATTATTTTTATTTTTATGTGATAATATCAAAACAACTCAACCCAAAAAATAATAAACCATGAATGAAGTGTCTTATCATGATATATTAATAACTTTTGATCCATTAAAATGATATAGACAAATCAATACCTTATGCGTAACTCCATAAGTCATATATGGCTTTCATGGAAATGACCACCCATTACAATGCATTTGACCCTAGTTTGGTATTTCAATAAACATCAGTTCGAACAAAATATACTTTTATAGACTTAATCATACATAAATATCACACACTGGTGTTGGGGTCTAAAAAATGTTGGATACACATAAAAAATGAGCACTTATGGACACACATTCCATTATATATATAATGATATTTGGGGTTGATAAAAAAACCAATATATATATAATAATTATTATTATATTATTTTTGTTTGAAATTATTAAAAAAATAAATGAAAATAATAGAGAAAAATTTAATTTCCTCACTCATTGTTATTTTGTAGGAAGAAACTATTATAAATAATATTACTTTTCAATAAATATTTCATTAGGGAATTAATTATGAATTAATATAAAATAATTGTATTTTAGTTCATATCTTATAATTAACATGGTCCAAAATATTATTTTACTAAATATGAAATATTTTTTAAGTATTATTGGATATGATGATATTTTTTTGGAAAATTAATATATTTTAAAACCCTTTATAGGGGGTTTAGTCCCCCATTAAGACCATACGAGACTGACCAGGCTAGAGAGGAACAACCTAGTTGGGATGTTTGGTCTTTTGGGGAAGCACAAACCATGAGTTAATGTGTATCTCACTGGAGGTGACCCCATGTGGCACCACCATTCATATAAATTTTTCCAAATATCAATTTATACTCGCATGATGTGGGCATCTACCTACCATATAAGGGTTGGGTGGCAGTTGGCTTCACATGGGTTTCATTCCAAATGGTGACATGTATGTATGTATAAATATATATTTTCTTCTTTATCAATTTTATACATGTAATATATAGAATATGTTATCATTTTCTGTTTTTTTTTCTATATGAATATGAAACAAATACTACCCCCATGAATTTCAGCAATTATGGAATGTCCTTTCAATAAGACAAACCCATGTTAGAGAGTTATCTTAGGGAGTCTAAGAGTGTGCATCCTCTTGGAATATACACACACACAAATATATATATATAGACACACACACATATATAGAAACTAACACATTTAATCCTTTTAACCTTGAAAATTCTATTTTTTTATCTTCAGATAACTATATTATAGCCATCAGTACATGAAGAAAAACTCAGTTAAAGGCTTTCAGACTAAGTTGACTCCCTTTAACAAAATTATTGAAATATATTTTTAATTTTTTTGAAAAACATAGGGATTATTTGATACTAATTTTTTGGCAAGAGGTGTGGGGAATATGTGTGTGATCTGGGTAAAATTTAATTTTTTGTGTTATGATCAGAATTATTAGTTCATATTCAGCATAAAGACAACCATTTAATTACCCAAGGATTTCATATAATTTAACTAACCAAAACAATATTAATTGAAACCTAAAAAAATTAAAACTGTACCTTGTTTAATTTTTATTGAATACATTTTTTCATGCTACTGGGGACCATTTCTTAGTGAAAAGAAAATAAATAAGTCTATTTATCATCTATATGTGATTTAAAACATAGGTGATCTAAGATCATTTTATTTATTATTGTAAAATGTGTAAATAACGGTATTTTCTAATTTATCATGATTACTGGAACACCACTTTGAGTTGGGAATCATTATTTGATTGAGATGAGAAAAACCTCTATTTATATATCTATAATATAATAGAGAGTTGGGAGAGTATATATAATTATATGGGTTGAATAATATTAAGTCATGGCCTTAAAAATTACATATTTGAGTTTTTTTTAAATCTATAAATAACGTTATTTTCCCTGAGATATTTTAGGATGAGAGTGTGATGGAATTGAAAAAAAAAATATAGAGTAATCCCGTAGAAAAAAATTTCTTGATAATACTTAATATCCATTTTTCTTTGATGGGAACTTTTTAAAATAAATTACGGTGTTTCATTATGAAAATATTCACAATTTTCCCCTTGATCTCTGACTTTTACAAACACTTCCTTAAACAATATGAAAAAATTGACAACTTGGGATGACTAAAAAATCATAGTAAGGATCATAAATTAAAGGAAGCCATTAGTCCAGTGAAAACCCATAACAAAATTTTCTTAAAAACATACATTTTTACCCAAAAAAAAGAATCATAATATCAAAAATATCATTATGTTACCTTTTTAAAATCAAACAAAATTCATGAAAACTCATAAGAATGAATATAATATATAATAGGTCACATAAGAAAAAATTATTCTAAATTAGAATAACCATGAAATGAACATCCATACATGTCACTTATATAAATGGAATAACCAAACAATCGACTTCTATACCCAATGCATTGGATGTTATAATGTAACCACCCATCATTGGTTTATCATAGAACCACCCATCATTGGTTTGTCATGTAACCACTATTCAAATGTCAAAGTACCATTATATAATCATAAGGAATAAAATATTTCAATTTCAAACATGTCAATAATAAAATTTCATTGGAAAACATAGAAAAAATTTCATGGTTTTGAAATAACCAATCCATTTTCAAAACTCATTTAAAAATTTTAATAATAGATTTTTAAATCAATGTGTCTGATACGAATTTAAAATATTTGGGAGAAATTATAAAATTAAAATTTTTAAAAATTTATGTTCATATAAATACATTCATAAAAAATATATTTAAAACATGTAAATGAAATATAAATATTTCTAAGAATAAATCTTTAGAAACACATAAAACTATATTTTAGTTAATGTGTCACTTGCCTTGAATCTAATTTCTTCACCTATGTATTTTATCTTTGTAAATAATAAACATATGATAATAATTTACATGATTTTGAACCCTTTTAATGTTTGCTATTAATTTTATTACCCTAATTACCATTTTATAAAAATTACTTAATTCTTTAAGTTCACGTTTTATGTTTCGATGATATTCAGTACATGAGTCCAAAATGAAATTAGTTTGATGTGAATAGTAACATTTGCAATTAGTCCACCATATATAGAATTTTAATCATGTAATGATTATCATTTTGATACATAAATTATACTTATAAATCCATCCATTACAAAATAATATGAAAAATCATCTATGCTACAATCTTGGAGACGGTATGACATACGTACACATGAGTAGTGTATCTATTTTTCAATGATCATTATGGAAAGAAAGTAAGTATTATTATATCTTTATAGAATGATAATAATATAATTATAATAATATTAAAAAATTAATTATATATATATATATATTATACATGTGATATGGTGATAAAAAATAATTACATCACTTCGTGGTGGTGATAGATTAGACGTATTCACAAACGATGTTATCATTTTAATGTCCTTGGAAAGGTAATGAGGTAAATGATATATTATTATTTTTGAATGATTATTATTTTATGAAAACCATATATAAACATTATTTCAATAATTATAATTAATCTTGAGACACGGTGATGGAAAATGAATTGTATCTGTTCGCGATGCGGTAGTTCATTGTACACAAGAACAACAATTCATTTACCATTTTATAGAAGTGGATATAGATTTAGGTGATGATATTGACGTAAAAAAATATAATTATATTGAATATACTATATTTAATATTTAATCATGGGTTATACAATTTTATGAAAGTGGAAGAAGAAATGAAATATAAGTACTTAATTAAAAATTATACCTCTTCTTGGAACGATCTCTGTTGATAAACACCTTGAAACCTATAAATAGTGTGTTATGCCTACAATAAGGCCTCTAGAATGTGAGAAGGAATTATAAAAACAAAATTTTTTTAGATATTGGACGATAAAAATTAGTTTTAAGTTCATTTTAATAAATAGAATGAGTTCTCTTTTATAAGAGAGGGGAGGGGCACTCTTTTTATTCTACAAAGTATTAAATTATTATAAATTAATTTATAAAAAGTATGTATTAAAACCCATTATTTTATAAAATAAGATGACTATGGATTTAAATCAAATCATCCATGGATATTTAGTCAATTTTTGACTATTTTGAATCCTTATCATTTTGTTTCAACCCTTATTTAAGAATTGTTTTTATCATCATATCATGTAATTTACACATTAAGTGTAATTTAATGACTATAAAATGAAAAAGAACTAATAAACAAGTCATTTATGAGAGTTTTAGACTTATCACAATCCATTGGATGATTTTTATTTTTTTTATTAATTTTATATCATTTAATGAAATATTATTTATTTTAAAATATCATTAATATCAATTTTGATACTATTCATTGCTTTAATTTTAAAAAATATCTTAACAACATGATATATTAAAAAATAATCTTTTAACTCATCAATAAAATTTCAATTTATTATATTATATTTTTGGATAAAATTATTTATATAAATTATATTTATTTTAATATTTTTAATATCATATATTTAATATTTCAACTAATTATACAAGTATTTCATCATCATTTTGTCAGATTTGAAGATAAATATTTATTTCCAAAAAATTAAAAATAAATTACCATGATGAAGATAAAAAATTTATCTTTCTTGTTAATATTTATAATTGAACATATGATCTATATAACCCCATATTTAAAATGATATATTTATGGAAAACATGATTATGACATCTTTAACTTTTCTTTAATAAAATATTAAAATAACATAATCTCATCCAAGTGGATTCCAAAGGAAATAATTCTTCCCTAAAGATTATTTTGGTAAACACCCACTTATCTATTAAATTCGGAAAACTATTATTTTAAAATATTTATAATTTTTTTACCCTTATTTACCTGATTTTCCTTTAACTATGTTAATAATAAATTCATTAAGTTACTATTCATAATGCTAAACAATAAAAGGTACCTATTTAATAAATTATGAACTTTTGATTACAAATATGGAATAAAATTTTCAAAATTAAAAATATATAAATTTTATAAATTAATTAAAAATTAACCCATTAACGGAATGAAGAAACTTGTTTTTAAAGTAAAAACATCCAGAAGATTGAAAATTTCTTATATCCATATTAAATATGAAAATGATTAAAATTACATAAATTTTATTAAATGATATATATGTTATTGAATTATAATTTTAAACATTTCCAAAATATAATTTAATATAAAAATTAAATTGGATGAAAAGACTGGTTTCAATTAAAATGCAGTATTTTTCACTATTAATAAAATAATATAATTATTAGAATAATTCCAAAAACTCTACAAATGTAAAATTTTGTATTTCTATTTTAAATAAATATTTTAGTTATTCAATAATAACTTATAAAATTGATAAAAACAATATTTAAAACAAGTGTGTCATCAAAAGGTGGCAAAATTACCTTTTTGAAAAAATATGACATTTAAGTGTAGAATTGATTTTTTCTTATTTCATTCCTAGAAAAACATAACATGAATATTTTAAATTAGATTTAATATATAATAAATTAAATTAATATAATTTAAAAATTTTGATTTTTTTATTTATTAGTATAAAACATACTTGCGCACATTTAAAATTGTGTTTTAGAAGAACATTTAATTTTATTTTAAAAAGGGTTTTATTTTAATTTTTAATTTATTAGTCACCAAAAAATTAATTTTATATATATGTGTAAACCATATATCACAATTCATTTAATCCTCATCATACCCTTTTATTCTAACAGATAGGTTATAATGGTATCATTTAAATAATAATATCCAGTTGTTTGTTTATGCTTGATTTAGTGTCTCAATTATGCTATCGAACCTAATATTTAATTTTAAAAAACTCATGATGTTACATTATCACCCAATTTTGAAATTTAGATCTTGAAATTTTTAATTTGGCTCAATAACCAAGGTTTTATTTTTTATAATAACATTATTGAAATCCTATAACAGAAAAGGATTAACGATACTTCCACTTTAAAATAAGGAAATGGTTGTTTGAAGGACACATGAGATAACACATGATAGGGTTCCATTTAGGGAAACCTAGATATAGAAGATAAAAACAATTATGAGGTTTTTATGGAGAGTTATAGAGAACATGGTGATGGGAAAGTTAAAAATCACAGTACCAAAAATATGTGATGGATTAAAAAAGTAATTTATATATCAGTAAGAAAAGTAAAAAATAATTTTTTTTTGTTTTAAGATTAATTTCCTAGAGTTGTGGAATTATTTTACAACTTTTAATAAGAACATACAAAAATATACTTTATTTATAAATAGAGTTTCATCCTTTAACTAATTCCCACCATAGATTCATCTTTTTCTCCAAACGATGAGAATTTAAGATGAATATTTCTAGCCTGAAGCACTTAACCATCTTCTAGGGAATCACACAATCAAAAAAAGATTAACTATATATTTATTTTTTGATGAAACAATAACAAATACTAAACTGGTTAAGATAAAATTTAATAATTCTCAAAATAATAAAAATTTATATGATGAAAAACTATATTAATCTCTAAATTTTAACGGAAATACCCAAAGTTCATCATAGACCATTTTACAAATAACTGCCCCCGAAATTCCCCAAAATAAAATCCAAGCTCGTTTGAAACCAAAAATATAGAATGATTTGATCACATAGAAATCACATAAAATGTTAAAAATTATCTCTAAATATAATAAATTAATAATGAATTCTTATACCAAAAAGTAATATTCTTAATAATCATCAAGATACACTAACCATTTGCATAAATAATTCAATTCACCAAGAGTACCCAATAAAATCATATATGATTCCAAAATACAATTCAACTTTTAATCCATAAATTAAACCCATTTTAAACTATTCAACTCCAAATCAAATATCATATAAACCCATAATGCCATCCAAACATTTACAATTATTTCTGAAAAAGAAAAAATAAATCTTCCACAAATAACATTAATCACTTTGTCTAAAAATCATTTACAAACCCATGGTTATCTATTTGATAAAACTTATGTTACAAAAATAAATTATTATTCATCAATCAAAATTTTTAACTAAAAATAATTCGTACTAACTGGGACTTCATGTAGGCCAATTTTAGGAGATACACCATTGTCACCCTTTGATTGTGGGTTCGATTCCTACATCCTTACTGAATGTAATGGATTGTTACCAGCCCTATGATTATCCATTTTCTAAAATAATAATAATATAATCCTTATAATATTAAAGAAGCATGAGAAATATCCTCAAAATACCATACATACATCTTAACCTAAATTTCCATCACATTCCATTCATTTTTCATCTCAAAATGTAATAACCCTTTATTGCCTAAAAAAGGAATGCGTCGAAAAATATTGTCAGTCACATCAAAATTCGACAACTAATAGCCTAAAAAGGGGGTTCTAGGAAAGTGAACTTATGATCAAGATTAAATTTATATACCAATTATGATATCTATAACTATTAAGAAAACTTCCTAATCACCAAAGTTGTATAAACCTTTCTTCGATACCAACTATAAGGCACTATCCTCAAACATATCATATTTTCCTTATTTTTTAAACTAGAAATCACTTTCTTTTCCAAAAGATCTTTTACGTTTAGATTTTTAGATAATAAGGATAGAAAATTATAGAGATAACATATACATTAAAAGTGAAAACATAAACACACTATCCATTTATTTCATCAATGGAAACTATTAAAAATATATCATGGTTTCTCTGGTGAAAAAATCATTCCAATTTTCCCCTTGGTCACATCCTTGGGCCAAATATTCATTAAAACATATGAAATTTTTTTGAAAACATTTTATAAGAATAAAATCTCCAAAAGGGAATTATGATAAGGGAATCCATTAGTTCTGTGAAAACCAATAACAAAATTTCCTTAAAAATACACTTTCAAATCCTAAGAAAGGAATCATCATATAAAACATATCATTATTTTACCTTTTGAAAATAAAATTATTTTCATGAAAAATCATTAAGAAAGAATATAATATATAGTCAAGTAACATGGAAATAATTATATTATAATTAAATGACCATGTGTATCAGTTGTTTTCTTATCACTACTACAATTGGGATAATCGTAGGGTCAAATTACATACCAAATACTTGGGAGGTTAATAGGTATCCACCCATCCTTTATTTATAATGGAACCACCCGCCATTAGATTACCACGTAACCACTCACCAAACTTTCAAGTTACATTATATTATCATAACACATAAAATATTTCAATTTTGAACAAGTCAATCATAAAAGTTTCTTTTGACACATAAAAAACCTTTCATGTTATTAAAATAACCAACCCATTTTTAAAACCAATTTTAAATATTTAAAAAGAGAATTTAAAATAAATATGTATAATACTACCATTAAAAACGTGAGAAAAATACTAAAATTAAAATTTTAAAATGTTTTTGTTCATATAAATAAATTATTAAAAACTATTTTTAAAACAATGACATGAAATAGAAGTATTTAGAAAAACAAATCTTTCAAAAACAGAAAATAGTGTTTTTGTTAAATAGTCAACTTTTCATGAGTCTGATTCATCACGTATATCTTTATTTTCCAGAATAATAAACATAGTTTAATCATTTACTTTATGGATATATTTTTTAGGTTTATTATTCCTTTTATTTCACTTGTTACCATGTTATAATAACTACTTAATTATTTATTTTAACGTCGGATGTTTCAACGATATTCGGTCGATGAGTCCAAAAAGAAATTGGTATGATGTCAATAGTCAATATGGTCATTAGTTCACCATCTATAGAATAATATTAATGAATTTTTTTATATAAAACTTATATTTTCAAATTTATCTATTACATACGAATATGAAAAAAGTACTATGTTACATTCATGGTGATAGTAAGCCATACATATAAATGAGAAACGTTCCCATTTTTCAATGATCATTATGGAAACAAGGAATGTATTATTTTATATCTATATACTTTTCATAATATAATTATTATTGTATTAATAATATATATATATATTTATATATATCATCCATATTATGCGGTGATGAAAAATGTATCATGTCGCATTGTGGAGGTGACAGTTCACACGCATAGATGAATGGTGTGATCATTTTAATTTTCATGGGTATGTAAGTAGGAAGATGATATATTATTATTTTATATTAATAAAATTGTCATTAATATAATATATAAACTTAAATTTCATCATTATAACATGTATTGAGAGATGGTGATGGAAAACAAATTATATCGGTTCATGATGTTGTAGTTCTCTGTACACATGAACAATAATTCTTTTCCCATTTGATGGAAGTGGAGATAGAGATATGTGATAATATTAACATAATAAAATATATTTATAATTATGATAATGTAGTTAAAACTTCATAATGGTTTAATAATATTTTAAGAAATTGGAAAAAGATATAAAATAAAAACACTTAATTAAGAATTATACATATTTTTCAGAGGATCTACTTTGGTTAACACATTAACATCTATAAAAAGGGTCTTATGACTAATATGATGCCTATAAAAATTTTGGAGGGATTCTAGGAATGGATTTGGTCAGATCTTGGGTGAAACAAGTAGGTTTTAATTGTATTGAAATGGGAATAATGGGTCCCCTTTTATAGGAGAGGGGAAGGGATGTTCAAAATTCTTCAAACTATTAAATTAATATAAATTTATTTTATAAACCAAATGAATTAATACCTATATAATATATGATGATTATGGGTCTAAATACATTCATCTAATTAAAATTTTAAAAGATGTTACTATTTTTTAATTATTACCTTTTTTTAACCCTTATTTAACATTTTTAATTCTTATTGTGATATGAAGTAATTTATAATTTTAAGATTAATATAATGACAATAAAATGTCAAAACATAAATAAATGAGTCATTGATGACATTTTGAGACTTATCCCAATCATTTTTCTGAATTTTATATTTTTTATAATTTTATATTATTTAATAAAATATTTTTCATTATAAAATATCATTAATGTCAATTTTGATACCTTTCATTAATTTACTTTTTAAAAATCTCATAAAAACCATATTCCTTCCAAAATACTCCTTCAAATCATTAATAACATTTCCAATTATTCTATAAAATTCATGGATGACATTAATTATATAAAAATTATTATTTTAATATTTTTAAAACATATATTTGATTTTTCCATTAACTAAAAAATTACTGAATCAACATTGTGTAAGAATTTAAGGTAATTATTTATTTTATTAAAATTTAATAGAAGAACATGGATGAAGATAAACATTTATATTTCTAGTCAAATTTTATAGTCAAACGTATCACCTTTGTACACCCATATTAAAAATGGTATATTTATGAAAAACATGTTTAACACCCCAAGATTCTACGATATGTTTCCATTTGAATAATACAATAGCTTGCGTTGTACGCAACTAGAAGTTTTAACACACCACAACCAATTAAACTTGCCGTAATGAATAGTAATACCATCTTTTTGAAATTTCATAAATTTTATTTTTCAAAATGGACTTCATTTTTGGATTCGTATTGTAAAAATTATCTTAAGGTTAATTTTTGGTACATTTAGGAAAACTTTAAATTTTCTATGAATAGTGAAAAACATTGCGATAATGTTTAAAACCGAATTTTTATTTAAATAATTAGTTATCTTATTTAAATTTATATTAGGTATAAATAGATAAATAATACCTATATATGTTCAATTGAATTCATTAGAGTCATTTTATAATAATATTAGATATATATAATATTATTGAACTTTTTACCGTCTTTTACCCACATTTTAGGAGAATTTGAAAATTTGTATAAAACATAATTTTACCACTTATTTGAGTTGAATTTCAAAAATCTGAGTGTCATGGTTGACATCAGTAATTTTATGTGTTTCAATAAGAAGAAAATAATTTTTGGTAAATAGATGCATTTGACTTTGATTTACCACAATTAGAAGTAAATACAGTAATTAAAGGTAAAAATGGCATTATAATTACCCTAACACATGTCTAAATTATATTGAATAAGTGTTTTGTGACCAAAATAAATCATATGAATAAAATATTTTCCTTTTTATCCCCTTGTATTTTATTAGGAGATTTATTATTATTTTATTAAAAGAAGAGTTAAAAGTGTTAAATTCAAATTTTCATAAAAAATTGTTTTTTAATATAATGGTGAACAAAAGATAAATTCAACTATAAATATTAATTAGAATGATAAAATGATTAAATACATAATCGTATTTTATTTATAATTTTTAGACATTAAATAATTAAATTTATTTATGACACAATGATGATGCAGTAATTACCTTATTAATGAAAGATTAAAATAATTGATATTATAAATATAATAATAAATATAAATTGATAATTTTGATGAATTAAAATAAATTTTTAGTTTAATATGACAGGTTAGGGTTGATTAAATGAATATTTCTATAAGTAATCAAGTTTTTAGGACATAAAAAAAATCATTAATCAAATAGTGTCAAAATTGACATAAATAAATTTCTAAAAAAATACTATATTATTAATTGATATGATATTCCTGACCAACTAAGGTACGTAAAAAAGACTTAGAAAAGGTTATATATATCATTACTGAACCATATGGGGTTTCATTGTATTTTTATAGTAATATTATTTACAATTTATTATAATAATACTAGAATTCATGGTAAAAGTTAAACTGTTTAACTAAGAGTTAAATCTAAAAGATAAGGTTAATATAGTGACCTAAACCTATATAAAACGTAATTTTTGAGATTTGATAGACCCATCCTGACCTTATCCTTGAAATAAATTATTTTGGATCCATTATAAACCCAATATGATTGTATAATAAAATAATATTTCAAGCTTTTCTTAAAGTGACCCTCACCTTTCTTATAAAAGGGTACTTCCCCTTCTCTCAAAATAACACCTCAAAAGAAATTTGGATCAACCAAACATTGACCAAATATCCTCCAAAATACTTTAAATTTCACCTAAAGACCTTATTTTATCAGAAATCCAACCTATGGAGACCTTTTAATCAACTCAAAAGGAAACACCCGAAGAATAGGTAATAATTTCACCACACTTTATCAAAGTTCTTTTCTTCTTCCAATTCCTCTTTCTTTTCTATCTCCATACCAAAATAATAACTCAAGTACCTTATTACTACTGTGATGTTATTATAAATATTGTACAAACATATTCATTATTATATCCATCCTATGAATGACATTTCACCATACGTGCGTACGTATGACTTACCATCTTCACGTCATGCTGTAGTTTGTTTTTCAAACACTTCATTATTTGGATGTGTATAATAATGATTATAGATTATGTAAATAATAAATATGACCACTTAATGATTATTTATATATGATATAACATCCAATTACATACGATTTCAAAATCAATATGATGATATTGTCCCTCGTGCGTACTTACAGACTACCATATCCACGAACGTGATGAGATTTATTCCCCAATATAATCATTCAATAATAATTTTCATTTTATGATTAAAAATAATGTTTACAAACTTAATATAATTCTATATATGAATCAAATATATCCTTTGCATAATAAAAAATACTTACGTAACAAAACATATAAAGGAAAATGAATCAGTTAACACCCGAAATAATGATACTACAGAAATATTATTGTCAAAGAAATATTAGAAGATCATATATGATATCATATTTATATATGTCGTTCTTTTATAATTTAATAAAAATGATTTAACTATTATACAAGTGGTTAACGTACCATCGATCAAAGAATAATATAATTTAAGGGTCAATTATACAATATCTTTATTATTCGAAGTTGTTTGTATGTGAGTATCTACTGGGACCTCTTTATCATCCACATCCATGTTTCTTAAAAAATGTACAAATTTTTTTACTATTTCCTAGACTATGTGTTAAAGTCGTTTATACCCTTGTTTGAATTTTTTATGATGTTTATAGAGGAATGTTTCCATTGTTTTCTGAATATGGTCCTTTATGACCTTTTCGACAAAATTAAGGAAAGAGTTTTTTTTAACTTATACGGTTAGTGCAGCTATTTTAGGCCATTATAACACCTTCTAAGCTTCCCTTAAAAGATTATAAAAATATTTTCAAAATAATTTATTTCTTTTATAATTATGTGACATTTAAATGATTTCAAAATATAAAGAGTTATTTCTATTAAATGGTTTTGATTTCATCTATATCTACATATATTGAGGGAATTTACACTTGTTTGAAGTTGATTTATTATGATAAAATCTTCCATATTGTATTGAAGGTTTTGTGATATGTTTGATTGTGGATGTATTATTTTTATACCATTCATGGTTTATGGTTAAAGAATCAACATTTCATATGATAGTTTAATATGAATGTTTATGTTATGTTTAAACCTTTTAATATGAGGAATGCATTGGACATAGTAAGTGATGGGTGAAGCCCACTATAGATCCTTGATGCATTGGTAGGTCTCATGAGACAAACTAGTGTCGTGGCACAAGACCTTGAAAAAATCTTACCTATAGTCTTGGCACGAGTCCTTGACTATGTGGTTATGATGTCTGACATTATGCATTTCTTCATTATTAAATTGGCTATTGATATTATATGTGATTTTTCGACTAATAGTATATCCATGTGAATAAGTAAATAGAATTATTAGATTATTGTTTTCCATGTTATTCTGAAGTTTAAGTTTAAAAGGATATTGTTTTAGTCTTATACATTTCCTTAAATGTTTATTCTTATTTATATAAGTTTCCGCTATATTGGTATCCTTACTAAGAATTTGAGATCACCCCTTTCTAAAGTTTATTTCTCCCAAGATGCAAAGAATTATATTATAAATGACCTGTAGGGATAGTCTAAGGGATATGAATATTGTCAATGGAGACAACATTGTTGTTGTTTTTTATTTTATAATGTGATGTAATACTTATGCAGGTATCTAGTACCCCAAGGCTACTAAAATAATCAGCCTTTCAAAACTAGATATCTTGTCATCATGCCAATGTTATGTAATAATGTACTAACTCTCGGTAAATAGGTTTGGGGCATTATAGCTGGTATCCGAGGATATTTAGTACAAACCTTGAAAGCAAGATTTAGAAAAACTTTGATTAGAGAATATTACCCTAAGATAGAATTTAATAAATAGTATAGAAGAACATCCTTGAATTTTGGTAACGTTGAGATTTTTTTTATTTTTTAAGAAATACATCCCTGTCTAGATACTATTAGGTAGAGGCAGCTCTGGAATAGATGTACCAAGGAGTGAAAAATTCGACAAGGAGTTTCAGTCTTGACCCGGGGTGTCCTGGTACACAACAATGGGCCTTGCTGCACTCTTGGTTATGACACTCTCGGGGGATATGATTAATATAATTCACATTTTCCTTACAATCCATTATGAAGGTTTTATGAGTATATGCCTCCTCAATGATTTTTTTATGATTATGGATTATATCCATAAATTGTTCAATTTAGGTTAAGTGTTTTACATGTTTGAAATTATGTATTGCGATTCATAATCTAATCTAGTGTATGCCATTGTTTAGAAATGGAACCAAGTGGATGGAATGGAAACCGTATCAATACACTTAAATCCATATAGGGATTTTCCTCCTACTCATGATAATTATAGTGGAGCAGGTGATGCAACCGGTGCTGATCAGCTTATCACCATACTGGGAAAACTCACACTGGTTATGAATAATAACGTTACCCATATGGAGCACCCTGATCCACAATTCAGAGGGTCAATGTAAAACCTCTTCATGAGGAAACAAACCCCAACATTCAATGGGACTACAAATCCATTCGTATATGATTAATGGATAATTTTCTTAAAGAAAATATATTACACATTGGGGAGTAGAAAAATAGAAAAGGTTTCCATGGATGTTTTTCGCATAACAGGAGATACTGATCAATGGTGGTCATTAATTCTAAATAAAAAGGAAGATGAAGAAGTATCAAATATGGAATATTGAGAGTTTTTAGAGATTTTTTAGAAAAATTCATTCCACATGGCCATCGAGCGGATATGGAAAGATGATTTCTATGTCTGAGGCAAAAGGATGAAGATAGTGTCGCAAAGTATGAGGATAACTTTACAAGGTTAGAAAGGAATGTGGTAGATTATATACATAACCCAAGGAGTAAGATTGATCGATTCTTTGGTGGGTTAAAAAATTTCTCTGTTGAGCATTAGTCGCACAATCGTTCTCATCATACGAAGATATTGTATCATGTGTGATCAAGACAGAAAAGGAATTCTCTATGTCTTATGAAATTAAAGAGAAGCATGTGAAGAAGAGATTTTCTGAACACTATAGAAATAGAAATAAGGGAAAAATGGAAGAGTTAAATATCCATCATATAGTAAATGTGAAAAGAAACAACCCATCACTTTCCTGAATGGAATGGGAGTCTGTTACAAGTATGGCGAAAAGGCCAACAATCTGGTGATTGTAAGGGAAAGAAAGAGGCTCTCAATGTTGAATGCTACACTTTCATAAAAAAAGGGAAATTTTTCTAATTAATTTCCAAATCTCTAAGGAAACAGACCTAAAAAAAGTGCAAGAGATCAAGTCCAAGCTTATGCGATCACTAATGCTGAGGTTGACGCTCCCAAAGATGTTTTGGTAGGTAAGTTAATGGTTTCCTCATGTTTATTAAATGATTTTTTGATACTAGATAATCTCATTGTTTCATATCTTTATAGTTTTCAATGAAAATTACATATTTCAAATTTTATTTAACATGGGATTTTTCATTCAAAACTTCTAAGGGAAGTATCATTGCAATAAAGTTTTGTGAACTAGTTCCCATTAGGGTATATAAATGTTCTTTATATGAAAATCTCATAGTCATACACATGATTGAATTTGATATAGTCCTCATAATGGAGTGGCTGTCATACTATTTTGGGAAAATATATTATAAGAAGAAGGAGGTTACAATTTTCAATGATGATAAGAAGTACCTTATCTTTAGTGAAGAAAATTCACCACCTGATTCTTATTTAGATCCACCCCCAGTAGCTGTAATAAATTCAATTATTGGTGTGGAAGAGAATTAATTAACTATAAACGAGGAAAATAATGTTCAAATAACGGTCCCAAATATTTTAAATTAATATTTTGATGGGTTTCCAATGTATTTATTTAAAAGTCCCCTAGAAATAGAAATTGTGTTTTCCATTTATTTAATTCCTAGATCAAGGCCCATATCGAATAACCATTATTTAATGGACACTGTTGAATTAGTGGAAACAAAGAAACAACTAGAGGAATTGAAAAATAATGTATTTGTTCGCCCTAGTGTTTCTCAACAGGGATCCCCTGTAATTTTTGTTAAGAAGAAAGATAGATCTATAAGGTTGTGCATTGACTACAAGGATATCAATGCTATAACAATAAAGAACAGGTTTCCCCTACCACAACATAATGATTTATTCGACCATATTCACATAGATCAATATTTTTCAAAGATTGATCTTAGATTTGGATTACATTAGTTGTGTATGAAGAAAGAAGACATTCTGAAAACAACATTTTAAACTAAGTATGGGCATTATGAGTTTACAGTAATTCCTATTGGATTGACAAATTAAACCTCTATTTTCATGTATTTAATGTATAGATTTTCCAAGCAATATCTTGATGAATTTATAGTGGTATTTATTGATGATATCTTTGTATACTCAAAAATCTACAATGATCATGAAAATCACTTGCACACTATTCTGAAAACCCTCAGAAGAAAAGAATTACTTGGGAAGTTTAGCAAGTGTGAATTCTGGTGTCTTAAGATTTCTTTTCTTAGCCATATTGTACTTATGGATGGAATCTATGTCGATCCTTCAAATAACATGGTAAACCAAGAATTTCCAGCATCGACAAGTTTAATAGAGGTACACAGTTTTATTGGTTTATCATGACATTATCGATGTTTCCTCCAGATTTTTCCGTGATTTGATAAACCATTAACCAAGATCACACATAATGGGGTAAATTTTTTTTGAAAAAAAGAGTGTGAAGAATTTTTTGATGAATTGAAGTTAAGATTATTCAATGATCCTATCTTTACTCTAGCATCAAGGAATGATTGGTTTATTATTTATAGTGATGCTTCAATGAAATTAATTGGTTGTGTCCTTATACAGAATAACAGATTTATTGCATATGCATCACAATATTTAAAAATTCATGATAAAAAATATCCCACTCATCATCTTGAGTCATTAGTTGTAATAATTTCTTTGAAGGTGTCAAGACACTATATATATGGTGGAAAATGTGAGATATATACTGATCACAAGAGTTTGAAGTATATTTTCTTGCAAACAAAAATCAACATTAGGCAAAGGAGATGTCTCGAACTACTCAAGGATTATGATTTCACTATACACTACCACCCGATGAAGAAAAATAAGGTGACATATCCCATTAACAGAATGGATCATGGGGTTTTGAACAATATGAGACTTAAAAGGGATCCTAGATCTAGTAAAGATGGATATGGGAAAAAAATAATTGATGGTGAAACATCGATAGTTTTTCAAATGGTTTCCAAACCATCTTTACTAGAAAGTATAAAAAGTTCTCAGACTAAGGATGAAGAGTTTTATAATAAAATTAAAGTTGTGAATGATGGGAGATTGATTAACTTTGTATACAAAGATGAGATTTTGAAATTTGGGAAGATACGTTGTGTTCCAGACATACCTAATCCAAAAAGGTAAATGTTGGATCATGCTCATAGCTCTAATTTCTCTATACACCATGGTAGCACTAAGATGTATAGAGATTTGGTGGAACATTTTCGGTGGGACAACATGAAGAGAGAGATTTTTGATTATGTGTTAAGATATATGGATTTTAAACAAGTGAAACCTGGAAGACAACATCTTAGAGGAGTTTTGAAACCTCTTCCTATACTTGAGTGGAAATGAGATGATATTATGATGGAATTCTTCATGGGACTACCAAACCCTCCAAGCAAGAATGGTTTAATATGGGTCATTGCTGATCGTCTTACCAATTCAAAACTTTTTCTTAATATAAGAGAAGATTTACCACTGGAACACTTAGCAAGAATATATATTAATTAAGTTGTAATACTTAATAGAGTACCTCCATCGATTGTTTTTTATCATGATACCCATTTGACATCATGATTTTGGAAAAGTCTTCAAATGTCTTTGGATACTGAACTTATATGAGCACTACCTACCACCCTCAAACTGATGGACAATGAAAACATACTATTCAAACCTTAGAAGACATGTTGAGATCTTACTCACATGACTTTCAAGGTATGTGGGATCTATATTTACATTTGGTATAATTTTCCTATAACAATAGCTTCCATTACAGTATTTATATGACACTATATGAAAAGTTATATGGAAAGAGATGTCGCACACGAACTTGTTGGAATGATATTGGTGAAAGAAAACTTGTAGGCCTAGAACATGTTGAAGGAATAATGGAAAAGGTGAGTATTATCCAAACCCACATCAAAGCAGCTCAACGTAAGGAAAATAGCTATGCCGATAATCGAAAGAAGCATTTGGAATTTCAAGTAGGAGATCGTGTTTTTTTGAAGGTTTATCTATGGAAGGGAGTTATACAATTCAGTAAGAAGGGTAAATTAATCCCAGGTACATCAGACCTTTCAAAATTCTAGAACAAATTAGAGTTGTAGCTTATCGTCTGGCAATGCCTCCAAGTCCCTACAAAGTTCAGGATGTGTTCCACGTATCACTGTTGAGAAATTAAATGCTTGACCCAACGCATTTACTCACCTATAAAGAAATAGAACTGGAACCCGACCTATCTTATTGTGAAGAACCTATCAGAATTATTGATACTAGATAAAAAGTGTTGATAAACTGGATGACTCGTCTGGTGAATGTTCTAAGGAAAAACCATAAGTTGGAAGAGGCAACTTGGGAACCTGAGAAACTTAGGATGAAGAACCACCCAAATCTTTTTTTTAGTAATATTATAGAAATTTCAAGGATGATATTATTTTAAGGATTAGATAATGTAACACCCCATGATTCTACGGTACATTTCATATTGAATAATACAATAACTTTCATTGTACACAACTTTGAATTTTAACAAACCGCGACCAATCAAACTAGCTGTTATGAATATTAATACCCATTTATTAAAATTTTATAAATTTTATTTTTTAAAATGGATTTTATTTTTGAATTCATAATATCAAAAATAGCTTAGGGCGAGTTTTTGGTATTTTTCAGAAAACATTTAATTTTTGATGAATTGTGAAAAACACTATGTTATTATATAAAACTGAATTTCTATTTAAATAATTACTTATTTTATTTAAATTTATATTAGGTAAAAATATATACATAATACCTATATATTTTAAATTTAATTAATTGGATTCATTTTATAATAATATAAGATATATAAAATTTTATTAAACTTTTTACCGTCTTTTTCCCACATTCTAGGAGCATTTGGAAATTTGCATAAAAAATAATTTTACCACTTCTGTGAGTTTAATTTCAAAAATCCAAGAGACACTTTGACATCAGTAAGTAATATGTGGTTCACCAAGAACAAAATATTTTTTTTGTGAATAGTAACTTTTGACTTTTATTTACAACGGTTAAAAGTAAATAGGGTAATTAAAGGAAATATTATAATATAATTACTATAAAACATGTAATAATTCTATTTAATAAGTGGTTTTTGACCTAAATAATCCCTAGGAATAAAATATGATCCTTTTGGTTCACTTGGATTAAATTAGGACTTTTATTATTATTTTATCTAATGAAAAGTGAAATGTGTTACATTCATATTTTCATAACTAAAACATTTTTAATATAGGGATACACATAATATAAAATAGAATATAAAAATTCATTATCAATTAAAAAATATTTCCTACATAATGGTATTTTATTTATAATTTTTAGACATTAAATAGTTAAATTTATTTATGACTCAATAATGATGAAGTAATAACCTTATTAATGAAAGATTAAAATAAATGATATTATAAATATCCAAATAAAAGTAAATTGAGACTTTTGATGAATTCCAAGAATTTTATAGGTTACTATGACATGTTAGGGTTGATTAAATGAATTTTTTTCAAAGAAATCATGTTTTTTGGACTTTAACAAAAATCAATTACCAAATAGTGTCAAAATTGACATAAATAAGTTTTTAAAACAAATAATATATTATTAATTAATATAATCTTACTAATAATATAAACTTTGACCAAAGGACATAAATAAGGTTATATATATCAATAATTAACCACATGGGGTTCTGTTGGATTTATATCATAAGATTATTAACCATTTATTATAATAATACAAGAATACCTGGTAAAAGTTAAACTATTTAACTAAGAGTTAAATCTAAAAGATAAGGTTAATATAGTGACCTAAACCTGTATATAACCTTTTGGTTGAGTGTTCTTTGACCCATCCCCACCTTAACCTCAAAATAAATCATTTTGGTCCCATTATAAACAGAATATGATTCTATAATAAAAAAATATTTCAGGCTTTTCCCAAAGTGACCCTCACCTCTCTTATAAAAGGGTACTTACATTTATCTCAAAATTACACCTCCAAAGCCATTTAGCTCTACAAAAACCTACCCAAATATCCTCCCAACTACCCTCAATTTGACCTAGAGTCCTTACATTGATCAGAAATACAACATAAGGACCCCTTTTGATCAACTCAAAATGAAAAACCCGAAGAAGAGGTAATAATTTCACCACCCCTTCTCAATGTTCTCTTCTTCTTCCACTTCCTCTTTCTTTGTTTTTTCCATAACAAAATAATAACTGAATTACCTTGTACATAATTTGATTTTTTTATTAATATTCTACTACCATATTCATTATTCTATCTATCCTATGAAAGACATGTCACCATACGTGCGTACGTATAGCTCACCATCTCCACGTCGTGGTATAGTTTGTTATTCAAACACTTCATTATTTATATGGGTATAGAGTATAAATGATATAAATAATAAATATAAAATTTTCATTCTTATTTATATATTATATAACATCCAATTACATACAATTTCACCATCAATATGTTTATGTTCTCGCTCGTACCTACGTATTGATTAACATCTCCATGAATGCGATGAGATTCATCCCCCATCCTATCCAATCATGAATAATTTTCATTTTAGGATTAAAAATAATGTCTAAGAACTTAATATCATTCTATATATGAATCAAAATCATCCTATACATAACATACATGACTTACATAACAAAATATATAAAGTAAAATGTATCAGTTAACACCTGAAACAATGATACTATTGAACTATTATTAACAAAGTAATATTAGAAGATCTTATATGATATCACATTTATGTATGTGGTTATTTTATAATTTATAAAAAATTATTTAACTATTTCACCGGAGTTTAACGTACCCTCGATCAATAAAAAGTACAAATTAAGGGTTAATTTTATAATCTCTTTATTATCCGAGGTTGTTAATACGTGAGTATCTTCTGGCACCTCTTTATCATCAACATCCATGTTTCTTAAAAATTTATTTCAAAGTATTTTTTATATTTACTAGAATATATGTAAAAGTAATTAATACCTTTTTTTACTTTTCATAATATATTTATAAAGGAATATTTCTTTCATTTTCCAAACAAGGTCCTTTACGAGTGTTTCGAAAAAATTAAGGAATGAATGTTTTTTAACTTATAAAGCGAGTGCGGTTATTTTCCTACGTTATAGAACCTTAAAGGATTTATTTATATGATTATAATAATAATATTAGAATAAATGTTTTCTTTTATATTTATGAGAATTTTAAATTATTTGCAAATAGAAAGAGATATTTCTATTAAATGGTTTTTATTTCATCTATGTCAACATACTTTGATTGATTTAACACTTGTTTCAAGTTGATTTGTTATGATACAATATTACATATTGTATTAATGTTTTTGTGATATGTTTGACCATGGATGTGTAATTTTTTTACCATTCATCATTTATGGACAAAGTATCAACATTTCTTATGCTATCTTTAATACAAATTTTTATGTTATATTTCAACCTTCTCATATGAGGAATGCATTAGACTTAGTAAGTGATGGGTGGATCCTGTATAGATCCTTGATTCATCAGTAGGTCTGATGAGTCCAAATATTGTCTTGAAATAAGGCCTTGGAAAAATCTTATTTGTAGTCTTCGCACGAGACCTTGACTATGTGGTTATGATGTGAGGCATTATGCATTCCATCATTATCAAATTGGCTATAGATATTACATGTGATTATTTGACTAGAACAATATCCATGTGAATAATTAAATGACATTATTTGAGTTATATTTTCCAAATTTTTCTGAAGTTTATGTTTAAAAGGCTTGTGTTTCAGCCTTATACATTGTCTTAAATGTTTATGGTTTTTTATGAAAGTTTCCGCCATATTTTTATCCTTACTGAGCATATGATCTTACCCATTTATATGTTTTATTTTTCCCAGGATGAGAATAAGTATATTATGACTAACCTATATGGATAGTCTAAGGGATATGAATGTGTTCAATGGAGAAAATTCTATTGTTGTTTTTCCTTATATAATGTCTTGTAAAACTAATGTAAGTATCTAGTACTTCTAGGGATACTAGATAGTTCGGTCTTTGAAGACTTGATCTATTGTGATCATGTCAGTGTTATCTAATAATGACCCGACTCTGGGTAACGAGGGTTGGGGAATTACAACATGAGTATGGGATCTTCGACTTTTATATTAATAAAATATTATAAATGCAATAATCTCATCCAAGTGGATTTCAATGGTTATTATTTCGACGCAAGGATTATTTTGGTCAACATACACTCATCCAATTAATTTATAAAAAGTGGTAGGGTAATTTAAAAAAATTTATATTTTTTTACATTTTCACCTAACTTACTATGGACGATGTTAATAAAAAATTATTAAATATATTTTTTATAATTTACATAAATAAAAGGGTCTTAATTATTAAATTTGTACAATCTAATTAAAAATATGGAATCCATTTTTTATAATTCAAAAAACATATATTTCATAAATTAATTAAAAATTAATCTAGCTAATGGAATGAGAGGACGAGTTTTTTTAAAGTAATAACCATCAAATGTTTGAAATGTTTTCTATATCCAAATTCTACATTAAATATACTAAAATGACATAAATTTTATTAAATGATAAAAATGTGTTGTAATTACAATTTTAGACATTTCCTAAATATAATTCATCACTATAAATACATTTGATGAAAGAGTTGTTTTCAATTAAAATGCTTTATTTTTTACTTTTCATCAAAAAATGCAACTTATCAGAAAAATAAAAAATAATCAACCAATTTAAATTGTGATATTTCATTTTCAAATAAGAATTTTATTTTTTTTAATTTTAATTTATAAAAGTTTTAAAAACTATATTTGAAATAGGTGTGCCATCAAAAGGCGACAAAAATGCCTTTTTTAATAAATATGGGTATTAAATATATGACTATATTTAATCTTATATTATAACTATAAATCACATAAAATGAATTTTTAATATTAGATTTAATATATTATAAATTTCATTAATATAATTCAAAAATATTTAATTTTTTATTTATTGGTATCAATCACACTTGTGCACATATAAAATTGTTTTTTAGAAAAACATATTATTATATCTTGAAAAGGGTTTTATTTTCATTTATAACTAATTGGTCAACAAAAAAGTCAATTTATATACATGTGTATACCATATTTCATAATTCATTTTTTCTTGGTCATACCCTTTAGTAAAACATATATGTTATAATGGTAACATTTAAATATTAATATTCAGTTATTTGTTTTTGTAACATCCCGAACCCAGTTACCCCAAACCGTGCCCCTAGACTAGTTGGCCACATTGCCAAAAGGGCATATCACCAAACTCCAGATTCTTCCGACTAGCAGCGAGCCCTTAGGTGTGATGGTGGAAGATTATTCCCTAATTAGCAGAGTGTAACACAATACAAACAATAAAATTTAATAGAGAAAGGAATAATACCATAAAATAGAAGTAAAAAGTGGATGACTAATAGTATAAATAATCCATATGTCTTATCATACAAAAGATGATGCTATATGTTACATGTCCAAGAATACATCCAAAACACGTTGCACTTTAGTCATATACAATAGTATTACAAAAGTACAAAATATCCAAAAACAATCTCAAAATCATCTCAGGCCTCGACTTGGTCCCATTCTCTCCGGATTCTATATAGAATATCAAGTACCTCTAGGAAGGATCTTTCCATTAATGAATCTTAAAATCATAAAATATGGGTAGCTCCAAAACATGACCCAAACATGGCATGTGACTAATCCCAATAGGCTACCACACAAGATATGTATCGATCTATCAGTTAATATACATAAGAAGCAATGTGAAATAATGAAAGAAATAAATTAGGAAATAATATAAAATAATCAATCTAAAAGAAATAGGTATCATTTATATTTCTTAACATAATTTATTTAATAATTCAATTTCATTGAATTTTTATGTATCAAGATCCATCATGTTCTCGACATCCACTGTATAACTGTATGTGCAATAGATACCCGAGAAGTCTATCTATAGAAGTACGAGGGAATAACAAATCAAGGATTGTGATTTGGTTTAGAAGATACATTTTATGGAATTTTATTTCAATATTTATTTTATAACCTGATCCCATCCTTGAAATTCCTATGTTTTACTTCCTGTATCACTGTAGGTGAAATTCTACAGACACCCTACAACACCATCCTGATGAACCTCTAGGAACTGATTATCACTCTTAGTTTGGTTTATGTCTTTTTTAACTGAGCCCATACTAGGAGGTATTATTGAGAAGCCTAGAGTGTCACTCATAACATAGAGTAAATGCCTCTTGATCTAGTACATGGTAGTATTGTAATGATCCATGATTCACTTAGTATTTATGTCAATCTCTTTGAGCCTTTCCTTGGCGTCCATGGTTAACACATGACATAATCATAATAAAACCTTTAAAACCATCATATTCATTCTAATATGAATCTAAGTTTCTCTCATTGAACAAGGTACAACATTCACTTGATTGCATCCAGGGTATTTTAAACTAAATCCATGATTCACCCAAGGCTATGTAAAAATTCATCCTTCAATTCATTTAAACATTTCATTTGGCATGCTACGGTCTAAAACCCAAATAATCTAATTTCACTTACCTTGAAAGGGTGTCTCAAACAATTACCAACTTCATAAGGCTTGGTCATTTATTTAATCAAATTGGAAAATTCCTCATAATAATCATCACATTCAATTTAAACTATTAAATGGGTTTAACATTATTCAACTCACAGGGGTCGGTCAAAAGATTAATTAAATCAATCTAAACATTCAAAAACAAGCACACACATACAAGGGTCAAGGGGAAAGTCAACCCTTACATTCCCTAACCAATTCAATTATAATTTTACAACCTAGTAATTCATGTAATAAAAAAATTCATTTTTTTCAAAACCCATGAAAGGGAATTCAAGGCATGATACAAAGGCATCCTAGGTCAAAAAACCACAAATGATCATCCAACAGAACTCACACATATGGTGGCCCTTAGTGAAGGTATATAAGCAATTATAAGCTTTGAAAAGCTTATTAAATTACCTAAAAACAAAATTAAACAATAGGGTTTGATTGTAAATCCAAATGTCACCCCAAAAATTGGCATGCAACACACCAACATATCTAATCAAAATTTTTTTTTTTGAAAAAGGCATGATCCCACATATCTTTATCTTTTTCTATATAGATCATCCAGTATCATGTTCTAATTCTCTTTGGTTTGGGATAAATAAGAATAATGGAAGAAGAATAGGATATTAGGGTATATAAGGCAAATTCCAAATAACACAATAAATATCCAAAAGAATCGAGAAAGGTTAAAAATGAATCGAGGCATTACCATTAAATATCCAAGGGGATGAACCATGTTTTAATAAAATGTTTGATGATGATGGGATATAAAAATGGAGAATATGTTTTAAATGGATCCCAAAACTCTGACCCCTAATGTGCAATGAAAGAGGAGGAGTGAAAATTTAACGTAAAAACATTTCAGGAGAAAAAATGTCATTTTTTCCAACATATTTGGGTCGCAGGATTTATCACAAAGGTTTATTAAACTAAGAAGAATCTATTCATAGATATCTGTAATATTGGGCATAGCGCATGGTTACCCTGCACGGTTTTATCTAACTGTGTAGAAGCCTATGTCAAAATCTGCTAAAATTACAGAGCTACGGCATGGCCATGTGACATAAACTGCACAATTTGAAAAAACATTTCAATGTCCTCTTTTCACCCAAAACTTGGGTTCTGAGCTCTAGACCACCCCCAAACACCCTAGAGACTTCTATGACCCCAACGTGCAGTAAAAAATTCCATATTTAACCAATTAAATTGAGGAAAGAAGAAAAATCATGATTCATACATCAAAGAAGAATTGGGTTCTTTAAAACTCCCCTTTAAAGCAATTATTCAATAAATTTTTCTTCCATGGGTGATTAAGAAATATTTGAGAACATCTACAACCAATACATTAATACATCAGCCTTACTATACTGGGTGTCGTCTTGCACTCATCTGTGCTTCCATAACACATGTACTAATAGTATAGACAGCCCACATTGAACCTTTATGCTATGATCCAAAATTTGTATTGGAGGCTCCTCAAAGCATGTATCCACCTCTAACTCAACCTACCCTATCGAAAAAGTGTGAGATGGTTCTGAATAGTAACATCACACCCAATAAATGTGGAATATGTTATTAAAATCATGGTACCTCTGAGGTAACTACAACAGATAGGCTACCAACCAGGCCCTATCTAGAATCCCAAACAACCTGATGTATCATGGAGAATGTACCATGTCTCTGGATTATATTGTTTCCCATCCATGGTTAAACACATTAGAAAACCAGATTCCCAACTTCAAAATCCATAGTTCGTTTGCGGAGATCGACATAAGTTTTCTAACAAGACTACGTAGTAGCCATCCACTTTATAATTATCTACACCTGCTCAGTGGTCTCCTAAACAAGGCAAGGTTTTAGCATAGCTTCATCTCCTACCTCCAACCTACATAGGGATGGTCAACATGATCTACCCTAAAAATCCACATATGTTGCCATCTGAATAGTATCCTAGAAGATATTATTTTTGAGGAACTCTACTTGGGGTATATGCCTCTGCCAAGAACCCTTAAATCTATAACTCTTTCCCATAGAATTTCCTCAAGCACCTAAATTGTACACTATGATTAGCCATCTGTTTTGCGGTGGTAAGGTATGCTCAGAATCACATGTATAATCAGTGCCATCTATACCCCTTTCTAGATATGAGAAGAAATATGGGAATCCTTATTAAAAATGATAGATTGTGGAACCCCATGTAGTTGTACAAACTCTTGGATGTACAACCTCTCAAACTCATCAACACTAAAGGATTCCTTGATTGGAATGAATTGTGTAACCTTTGTTGTCTTTTCCACAATATCCCAAATGATATCATTACCCCTAGGTGACCTATGTAAACCCATCATGAAATCTATCATGACATTATTCCATTTCCATTCAGGAATGGGTAGCTACAGTAAAATCCTGACTGGTCATTGGTGTTCCCCCTTTACCTGCTAATAAGTGGAACATGTCATTATAAAACCACCTACATCCCTCTCTCTTCATATACTAAAACATATATGCAATCATGTAATCAAATAACATCATCCTCACCAACATTCAATCCTGTAGGAGGTTCCTCACCTTACACACTCTCTCATAGAAATAACCATTCATAATCAAATAGTTTTTTCATCCTCACTCAGTCCAGGAGGGTAGGGGTTTAGACAAGGATGAATGAAACGTCTCTCCCTGACTCTCATGCACCTCCATGTGCGTACCAATGAAAAAATCCATTAGATCCCACATGCTAATAACCTACTTTAAAACATATATATAAGTACTCCTACTTTGTGCATCAGCCACTACATTTCCCATACCAGTCATGTATGCAAGGTCGAAGTCAAAAGACTGAAGGTATTCCACCCACCATAAGTGCCTCAGATTCAGATCACTCTGTGTAATTATGTAATTGAATATTCTGTGGTTTGTGAACAACAAAAATTAGCCTACCATTAAGTAATGTCTCCTAAAATTTAATTCATGAACAACTGCATCCAAATTGAGATTGTGTGTTAGGTAATCCTCTCATGTGGCCTCAACTGTTGAGACACATACATAATGACTCATTCCCCCTATATAAGAAATTCTCCTAGCCTGACACCTGATGCATCATAGTACATAGTGTAACTCCAAACTAGCTCTATAAAAATAAGTAGTAGTGATGATGTTTATCTCCCTTTTACATCCTGGAAGGAGATCTCATAGGAATCTGTGCATGAATAATTTACTCGTTTCTTAGTCAATTCATTCAATGGAGATGCTAAGCCTGTGAAGTCCTATATGAAATTCTTGTAGTAACCATTAAGACCTAAGAAACTACACACCTCAAAGATGTTGTTAGGAAGATCTCAAGAAACTATATCTCTCACCTTATCTAGGTCCAATCATAGTCTTTTCTTTAAAATAATGTGACCCAGAAAGTGAATATGATCCATTAAGAAGTGGCACTTTGTGAGCTAGCATATAACTGATGCTCTCTTAGTGTACTCAATATGATCTGAAAATGTTTGTCATGGTCATCTTGATTGTGAGAATAAAACAAGATATCATCTATGAAAGCCACAAAAAAGGAGTTAAGATAATTTTGGAAAACTCATTTAATCAGTACCACAAAGATTGCTGGGCCATTTGTGAGACCAAACAACATAACCAAATACTAATGTAGACCATACCTGCTCTGAAAGGCTATGTGGGGTATGTATGATGGTCTAATACACACCTAATTATAACTAGTTCTAAAATCAATCTTTGAGAATATCATATATCCATGAAGTTGGTTGAAGATATCACCTATCAAAGGTAGAAGATATCAGTTCTTAACTGTCAACTTGTTCAATTTATGATAATACACACACAACCTAAGGGTATCATCTGATTTTTTTTGAAAATGAAATGGAGAACCCCACAAAGTAGTACTGAGTAGAATTAAACTCTTGCCTCTAAATATTATAGATTCCTCTGGATCTCTTGAAACTATATCACAACCATTATGTAAGGAGGAATGAATATCGGTACAACCCTAGGAACTAACTTGAGAGATAACTATAGCTTTATCCATGAAGGTAAACCTGAAATCCCTTTTAGAAATCATCCTTGAAACAATCAAATACTAGAGGGAAATCCATCTGATGTGTTTCATGGTAATCCTGATACAAACTTATCATTTCCACTATCCTCCCACCCAACCCACAACGGTCAAGTCCATCTCGGAATTCTTGCAAATCCCATTCACCTTTTTGTAGAAAGATTCTTACTTATGGTGATGTAAAACTCACACTGCAGTGATAACAATCAAGAATGGCCTAAATGAAAAGCAACTAGTCCATATCTAGAATGTCATCAAAACTTGTCACCTAAAGGAAATAGAGGTCCCACAATAAGTGAAACACTACAATCTCAAGGGGGATCTCCTTGAACTGACAAACAACATCAGTTCAGATCCCTAACAGAGTGTCTAGCATTTTAACACCATCAGAATAAAAAAACACAGAGCCCAAGGATCTCCAAAAAGAGAGTATATATGAAACGATGTGAAGACCTTATATTCGAAAGTGCAGATGCTAAATAGAGGCTACTAGAATAGTACCTATGATAGTAGAAGGCCTGGGATATTTCTTCTGATGGTCATGTTGCACTGCATATGTTTTACCTATACCGTAGCACTGTGACACTACCTAACTATTTTGAGCTGATCCACCCTAATGCATCAATGATCCCGGGGGTTGGATACCACTTCCATGACCACCACCTCATTCAGAAAGGATTGATTTAATACTACTCCATGTTGGGTGAGAATCTACTAACCCTACCCCAAATTGTAGAGTCGGTACAAACACTCTCTCACTAGATGATGGTGGAAATGACCTACACAAATGATGTAGATGGCCTATCTTACAACAATATCAGTACTCAACTTGGTCTAGAAGACCCTGTGGCCTTGTATTCCATAGCCCTCCACACTAGTAGTACCTCACCTGGCTACCTAAAGATACGTTTTGACTATGAGTATCACCGTGAGGAAGCTTCAGATGATGATTTCTACTTTTGATTGATACAGTACTGGATCTAGGTATCGAACTCCCTTGATCTCACCTCCATATTCCCCTAGGTTACACTGATAATAACTGTATGATTAAATAAAGTATAAATGATAGTCAACCTGAAGAAATTTATCTTCAATCAAATGATTATCTGAGACTATTATCAATTGTCCTAGCCTCCGATACATCTTCACCCATCATAATATTTGTTAATTGCTGGAGCTCCGTAAAACTGGATGAATAGTCCATTATTGAAAAAGGTCCATGCTCCAGATGCATGAAGACCTAGTCTATATCAGCCCACAACATCCCATGATACTAGTCATCATAGAAGACTATAAATAAATACCTCAATTCCATATCCTGTTGATGCTCTGTCTGAGTGATAATATCCCACCATATATTAGAGGAATCACGTATCATATACATAGAGAGGTTTAATATACTATTTGAAGGCATCTCTAAATTATTGAATATCGCAAGAAAGGACTATGAAATGACTCTATAGCCTGTGGTCTACCATCCCCTGAAAACATGGGAAGATGCTACAGTTGGATCACTCATGTCAGTTATCCCATAGACATGGAAGGCTATAGTTATCCATAAAAGGTTTTCATAAACCTCATAAATCATTCACAGAACTGTTCACCAACACCTACATATGGTATAAATAATGGTTCTGAAATAGGAATGACTAGATGATCCACTAGTACCCCATGGACAACCACCTCTAGTGTATGATCGCCACTTCCCGCATGGGGTACAATTTGAGGTAGTTGTGGTGGAATGAATCTACAATGGAAAACACACTCCTCAGTTCAAAATCACTGTAACAGCCCAGGTAAATAAAGAATATGACCTTTTCATATTTATCCATATTTGTGAATAAAATATTGATATGACTTTAAAGGGGACGCTATGCTCGATGGCGTACCCAACACGCAACAACGAGTTTCTTCGGAATCTTACGTTGCACTCTAATAATAAATTTCAAATGTTAGTTAACATGTAGCCGTTGTAATGGCGGGAATGGATATAAATAACTAAAATATGATTATATATGTTTTTAAATGTTTATAAATTTATCCAATAAAATATAATGGCTTAAAATACGGAAATAATTCAATTTTAGGCGTATATGCCCTAGTTTTCGCTAAAGGTTCACTTATCACCTTTTGATGGCGAACCGTCATTAAATATAGTTTTGGTCACTCTTATACATTCTATTGGACCAAATAAAACTCTTCTTGAGAATCGGGACATCAAAATTTACTTTCTGTAAATTTTTGGTCTCTTTCTGATAAAGTTCATTTTTTTAATGAATAGTGTAAAATGTTGTATTTTAAATTCAAAACCTCTTTTTAATCTAATTTATTTATATGATTAGATTATCTTTTGAATTGGTATTAATGTGTAATCTGAATATATTTTTACCATTTAATCCAATGGTGGTCATTGGAATCAATTTCACTTTGAAATTAGACTTAAACTGGTGCCAATCTTTTGATACTTATTGTTTTATAAAAACACGCTATTTGCGCTGACAGCGGGAATTAATTATTAAATTAATTAATGTGACTGATATGTTTTGAATTTTGTAAAACGGACTTCATTTTTGAATTCAGAATATCAAATATAGCTTAGGGTGAATTTTTGGTAATTTTCTGAAAAACTTCAATTTTTGATGAATAGTGAAACCACTAAGTGGTACTTATAAAGACTGATTTTCTGTTTAAATGAGATTTTGCCATCATTGTGTTTTGATTTTCAAAAATCCGACATAAATGGTTGTCATTAAGAAGTAAAATGTGGTTCAATGAGATTATAATAATTTTTTGGTGAATAGTAACTTATTAAGTTCTTAATCGTGATTAGTGGTAATTAGTGTAGTTTAAGGTAAAAATGATATTATAAGGATGTGAAAACACCATGAAACTTGTCTTACACATATTGGGTGAGTCATGGCCGACCAAGACAAGCGATGGGACAACTTGGTGACCCCATGGAGCCACTTTAGTTGGAAAATGACAATAATAACTTTTTATTTAATGTAAAAGTAAAAATGACACAAACATAATATGTTTTACCAAAACAATTTTTACATGGGGTTAAAAAGATCAGATTTTTGATTATAAATAGTCATTGGAAAGATAAAAAGATTTCCTACATCATAGTATTTTTTTTATAATTTTTAGACATTAAATAAATTAAAGTATATATGACATAATAATGATGCAGTGATGACATCATTATTTAACAATTAAAATAAAATGGAAATATAATGTAATATCTATGAACTACACATGTCCAAAACATATTGGATGGGTGGATTTAGAACCCTTATAACCTTATCCACTAATTATATCAATGTGGGACCTTTTAAAACCGAAACACATTTTAAAATAAAGTAATATTTCCTTACTTTCCAAAAGTGCCCCTCCTCTCCTCTTATAAAAGGCCCCCACCTCTACCTATTTTCACACACTCATCAAGCCTTTGGCTCGGCCAACCACTGCCCATTTACTCTCTCCACATCCCTCTCCTCATCCTAGATGATTCCCTTTGGGCAGAATCCTTTCAAAAGAAGCCTTTAGGCTCAAATCAAAAGGAGTTACACTTTTAAAGGTAATTCATTCTCTCATGTTCATTTGTTTTATTTTGCTTCTCCAACCCCCTAAACTCTTTTTATTTACTTATTTTTTAAAAAAACCAGTATCTTCAATATACTAGGATGTTTTTATATGATTTATTCGAGCTACACTCTCACACAACTACATCAAATGGTTAAAGAACATACGGTTTCCGTGGATGGCGAAATTATGCCTCCCGAAACGATGATTGTTCAATACTCTTTTAACACCTTAAAAGGTGGCCATTATGATGTCACTATTTTTATATATGATATATAATATGTTTATGTATTACTTATGCTTCTTTATTTTTCATTTGTGTCTTACCTTGATGGCTTCCATTATGGGTATACGCGATATCTTCATTTTAAGGAAGTGCGGACTACCGCCCCCTCAAAGTGATTTGATTCGTTATATACCATATGTGGGACGTATAAAGGATGGAACTATGATATTATATATGATATTATACTGGAATTATAATATACCTTTATATCAGTATTATTCCATTCTATAAAATATGAAATAGAAATGAAAGTAGCGTTCATGCGTACATACGGCTTACCGTCTCCATGAACGGTGCATTTCATTTCTTACCTCTAAATGATTATGTAATGTAATAAATTCATGCATGTACTGGATATATATGAAATATATGATATATAAATCATGAATACAATTCTGGATATAATAAACTTTTGGCCACACGAACAACATGTAATTGTAAGAAGTCCACTTTCGACTTAAGAACCAAATACCGACAAAATGAACATTATTAACTTGAATGATTACATAATGTTTATAACATGTCAATAATTGATATAAAAGGAATAATGAACATAGAAAAGGTTCTTAAGGAAGTAGAAATTAACTCAAGTTTATTATTCAGGAGATTAAAGAACGATCGAGTCAAGTCGGACCCGAGGTAAGGGATCATACACCTCTCTTTCTTTTTAAGTACACTCTTTTATGTCCTTCCTTTTAAAGCTCATCTTTATTGTTATTGGGATGATCTTGTATATTACACTTACTGTAATTTTTATGTTCATATGATGAGAGACCCTATTCTCTCTCATCAAACCATTTTGAAAGTTTTGAGTGGCGCCGTTAGGCTGCCAAACTTTCGTAAGAGATCTAACCTCTATCTTTCTTTTTAAGTACTCTCCTTTATGTCACTTATTTTAAGCTCCTCTTTGTAATGTTGGGGGATGTTATTTTATATTCCTCTTTCTGTAAATTTTATTGTAATGTGATGAGATACCCTATTTGATATCATCAATCCATATTCGGAAGTTTTATGTGGCGCCGTTAGGCTGCCGAGTTTTCGTAAGGGATTTTTCATCTCACTTTTATTCCCGTGAGATTTATGCTACATTTTCCACAAATTCCATTCAGTGGTGTATGTACTGTCCATTATTCTACTCTTTGTGTAATATACTTTCGTTTATGAGTATTTACATCAATGATCTATTGTCCCTCTTTCATGGGGTGTATGTTTTGAAAGATACCCAAGTCGGTAAGGGAACCTTTCACCCTCCTCTTTTTTTAAAAGACTTATTTTGTTGGGTCTTTTAATTTACATATTGTTATGTTGGGATATGTTCTCATATATCCTTATTGATTTAAATTTTATGTCCAAGTGATGAGATACTCTTTTTATCTCTCATCAACTCATTTTGATGTGATGTCGTTAGGCTGTCAAGGGAACTTTTTAACCCAATTTCGATTTCTTTGGGTTCAACATGTAGTCATTGAATATGTCATCCATTGAATATGTGTGAATGACCTTTTATTGTTTTACACTTAATATCCACTTATATTGGGTGTATTTATATTTGTCACACATATTTTTGAGATTGATTTGTCCTTAATTTAAGGATACCTTCTTTATAAGGGATTTCATCACATTTGACATTTCTATTGAGGGTTCATTGTTGTTATGCACCAATTCACTCTTATATGGTGTATCTACTATCTTTTGGAGTATTATATCATGAATCCTTTTATTCTCATTATATTATAATATTCTGACTAAATGTTATTCCTCGATTATTGTATTCAAGTGTCTCTAATTTTGGTAAAACCCCTTTAACCAAAATATCGTTTTAAATGTTTTAATAATTTATTCTTATTAATATCCATGTTTTCAAAATGGTTTTAAGGATTTATTTATATGGATATTAAGGGTTTAAAATTTTAAGCTTCAAGGTGGTATGGGACACTTTGATTCAAAAATCTCTTTATTAAATGTTTTAAATGGTTTTGGAAATGATTTCTTTTTGAATGGATTCATTATTTCAATATACTAAAATGTTATATTGTGATTGAAATGTGGAAATGTTATGTTTCCTTTATGCATGTTTTATGTGATACATTTATGTTATGGTTCTTGGGCATTGTTATGAAAACGGGTGGTTTCGTGATAAACTAAGGGCGGGTGAGCCTGATATAGCTCTCCAATGCATTGGGTAACGCGAAGGAGTGAAACGTTAAGGTTTCTCCGAAGAGATTTAGGGAATATACTATGATGGGTATTCCAAACGTAACCAAGAGGGTTACTCCCTACGTAAGAATGTTATGAATGCCTCAAGTTACCTTTATGTCTTATGTTTTCTATGATTTATTCATGATTTGATATGCCTATGTTTTATGGGTAAAGTGTGATTTCATTCTAATGTATATATGAACTCATGTTTCCTTTCCATATTTTTATAACTCTTAATGAGCTTTTTATGCTCATCCCAAGTTTTTGAAATGTTTTTCACAGGTCAAGGGAAAGGTACATGATGTGATGATAGTGTCAAGGATGTGTCAAGAAAGAACCCATGTTTTATTTTAAATATGTTTCCGTTGATGGGAAGAATGAATACTGTCTTTTATGTAGCCACTTTGCATAAATGTGGAACGTAATGCAAGTTTCATTATCTAATTATCTAAAACTCTAAACCTGAAAAGATCCTCAATGTGTAATCTTGTAATAACTCAAGATTAAGTAAGGTTTAAGGCTGGGGCCTTATAGTTGGTATCAAAGGTCGGTTTAGACAACTTTAGGGATTAGGAGTTTTTGTGAGGCACATGATCAGTCCCTATAACTATTCTTTCAGTTAAATCCCTGTTTTAAATTTTTTTTTAGGTCAAGTAAAGTCGGTTACGAATGGAAGGAGGAGGATCTCAAACGACATTCCTATCTCTTCCTGATGACATGCTTGCAATAATTATTGCAAAGTCATCTTCGGATGATTGTGAAACTTTTTCTAGCATACAACTCACTTGCAAGCATTTGTTTGAGATATCAAACACCTCCGCTATACCTCGTTATCATCGTGGATCATGGGTTGTTTTTAGAAAAATACTATTTTCACAATATTCTAATGTTTTCAAGAGAGGTAAATATTATCAAGGTATTTTCAAATATTTTACCTTATCACAAGAATTTGAAGCATATTATGATTTTCAAAATGGTGCTAAGGAAGGAGACCCTTGCACAACCTATTTATATTTGCTTTTAAAATATAGTCTCACATCATATACTTATGGTATTTTAAAAGGACCAATGATAGAAAGTTTCAACTCAATTTCGGTCCGACTATTTTTTAGAAATCATTTTTTATCAGATGTTTTGGAATTATATGTCATACATGATTATTTTCCAAAACTGTTTTTCTGTGAACACCCATATGACCCATGTTGCACGAGGTGTATTTGGATGGAGGAAGCAAATGATTTTGAAGGATCTCTAAATCATTGTTGTAATGCATGGGACTTCTACCTACGTGAGCAAGATGACGATGAGACTGAATGGACGCCATGATCAAGGTATGATGTTATTCATTTTGGGAATTGTTTTATTTTATCTTATGGTGGTGAAATAAGACTTCAAGAATTAAGGTGTTGAGATCATAATGAATTTGGATGAAAATTAAAGGTATAAGGAAACTATTGAGTTTAAAACATGTTGGGGTTATTTTTGGAGTTTTATAAAAAGGACAACACGCAGACCGTGTGACAACCCGTCGCGTCGGACAAAGCTGCGGGAATCGAACCCACAAAAAAAAGTGCAACTGGTATTTATCGCCTACCACTGGACTACGTGAAGTCCCTGATTAGTTTGACTGATTCATTCTAGTTATATGATTTTATGAATTAAGAGTAAGTTGATTTTGGGTTATTTGTGAAAATGATTATCCTATCATGGAGGATATGTGATTAGGTTAATTACTTTTCAATACGAGACTTTAGGAGCAACTGATTTTGTTTGGAGATAAATGTTACGATTTAACTTGGAAGACTATGTGACTAAATCCTTCAAATATTTGGGTTTCAATCTTATATTGGTTTACTTTGAAGAATTTTATGGACAAATTATTTATCGGATGGTCCTCGTTGAACTTTGGGTTTTGTTGGACAAATTTTGGAGATTAAGAATAGATTTTCTTTTTATAAGGGGTTATCCTTTTCTGGATTATCTCATCTTGTACTAGCCTTTTTGGTTTTTGTTTTGGTTAATGTCTAAAGACATGGGATGTATATAGTTCTCTTTTGTGGATTATGTGATTCTCTAGAAGTTGATTATAGTACTCGTAATGTGAATAAGTCTTCCTAAATACTCGTCTTTTGGAGAAAATACGAGTTTGTGTAATAGTTAAAAGTCAACATGATAAGCGATTATGTTTCCTTATGAATAAATTACTCAATAAAAAGTAACTTAAAACAAAAATGTTGTCTATTAACTTTTCTTACTGGGGAATCGAATACCGTTTAACCCATCACAAGTTTGTGATTTTCTCATTGTTAACTTTCTCCTAAACATGTTTTCTATCACTCTCCATCAGAACATGACCCTATGTTTTCTCCTCCATGTCCATGTTTTCATACTTGGAATCCTAGTATGGGTTAACTCGGGTGACCTCTGTGCTTATCTTTCTTTACTTTAAAGTGATTGTTTTACCGACTCTTGTTCGGATGTGGGACTTTCAAGGATGTTTCCAAGCTCAATTTTAAAAATTGCGAGGACGCAATTCCCAAAAGGGGGGAAGGATGTAACACCCCAGGTAAATAAAGAATATGAAATTTTCATATTTATCCATATTTGTGAATAAAATATTGATATGACTTTAAAGGGGACGCTATGCTCGATGGCGTACCCAACACGCAACAGCGAGTTTCTTCGGAATCTTACGTTGCACTCTAATAATAAATTTCAAATGTTAGTTAAAATGTAGCCGTTGTAATGGCAAGAATGGATATAAATAACTAAAATATGATTATATATGTTTTTAAATGTTTATACATTTATCCAATAAAATATAATGGCTTAAAATACGGAAATAATTCAATTTTAGGCGTATATGCCCTAGTTTTCGCTAAAGGTTCACTTATCACCTTTTGATGGAGAACCGTCATTAAATATAGTTTTGATCACTCTTATATATTCTATTGGACCAAATAAAACTCTTCTTGAGAATAGGGACATCAAAATTTACTTTGTGTAAATTTTTGGTATCTTTCTGATAAAGTTCATTTTTTTAATGAATAGTGTAAAATGTTGTATTTTAAATTCAAAACCTCTTTTTAATCTAATTTATTTATATGATTAGATTATCTTTTGAATTGGTATTAATGTGTAATCTGAATATATTTTTACCATTTAATCCAATGGTGGTCATTGGAATCAATTTCACTTTGAAATTAGACTTAAACTGGTGCCAATCTTTTGATACTTATTGTTTTATAAAAACACGCTATTTGCGCTGACAGCGGGAATTAATTATTAAATTAATTAATGTGACTGATATGTTTTGAATTTTGTAAAACTGACTTCATTTTTGAATTCGGAATATCAAATATAGCTTAGGGTGAAGTTTTGGTAATTTTCTGAAAAACTTCAATTTTTGATGAATAGTGAAACCACTAAGTGGTACTTATAAAGACTGATTTTCCATTTAAATGAGATTTTTCCATCATTGTGTTTTGATTTTCAAAAATCCGACATACATGGTTGTCATTAAGAAGTAAAATGTGGTTCAATGAGATTATAATAATTTTTTGGTGAATAGTAACTTATTAAGTTTTTAATCGTGATTAGTGGTAATTAGTGTAGTTTAAGGTAAAAATGATATTATAAGGATGTGAAAACACCATGACACTTGTCTTACACCTATTGGGTGAGTCATGGACGACCAAGACAAGCCATGGGACAACTTGGTGACCCCATGGAGCCACTTTAGTTGGAAAATGACAATAATAACTTTTTATTTAATGTAAAAGTAAAAATGACACAAACATAATATGTTTTACGAAAACAATTTTTACATGGGGTTACAAAGATCAGATTTTTGATTATAAATAGTCCTTGGAAAGCTAAAAAGATTTCCTACATCATAGTATTTTTGTTATAATTTTTAGACATTAAATAAATTAAATTATTTATGACATAATAATGATGCAGTGATGACATCATTATTTAACAATTAAAATAAAATGGAAATATAATGTAATATCTATGAACTACACATGTCCAAAACTTATTGGATGGGTGGATTTCGAACCCTTATAACCTTATCCACTAATTATATCAATGTGGGACCTTTTAAAACCGAAACAAATTTTAAAATAAAGTAATATTTCCTTACTTTCCAAAAGTGCCCCTCCTCTCCTCTTATAAAAGGCCCCCACCTCTACCTATTTTCACACACTCATCAAGCCTTTGGCTCGGCCAACCCCTGCCCATTTACTCTCTCCACATCCCTCTCCTCATCCTAGAGGATTCCTTTTGGGCATAATCCTTTCAAATGAAGCCTTTAGGCTCAAATCAAAAGGAGTTACACTTTTAAAGGTAATTCATTCTCTCATGTTCATTTGTTTTATTTTGCTTCTCCAACCCCCTAAACTCTTTTTATTTACTTATTTTTTAACAAAACCAGTATCTTCAATATACTAGGATGTTGTTATATGATTTATTCGAGCTACACTCTCACACAACTACATCAAATGGTTAAAGAACATACGGTTTCCGTGGATGGCGAAATTATGCCTCCCGAAACAATGATTGTTCAATACTCTTTTAACACCTTGAAAGGTGGCCATTATGATGTCACTATTTTTATATATGATATATAATATGTTTATGTTTTACTTATTCTTCTTTATTTTTCATTTGTGTATTACCTTGATGGATTCCATTATGGGTATACGCGATATCTTCATTTTAAGGAAGTGCGGACTACCGCCCCCTCAAAGTGATTTGATTCGTTATATACCATATGTGGGACGTATAAAGGATGGAACTATGATATTATATATTATATTATACTGGAATTATAATATACATTTATATCAGTATTATTCCATTCTATAAAATATGAAATAGAAATGAAAGTAGCGTTCATGCGTACGTACGGCTTACCGTCTCCATGAACGGTGCATTTCATTTCTTACCTCTAAATGATTATGTAATGTAATAAATGCATGCATGTACTGGATATATATGACATATATGATATATACATCATGAATACAATTCTGGATATAATAAACTTTTGGCCACACGAACAACATGTAATTGTAAGAAGTCCACTTTCGACTTAAGAACCAAATACCGACAAAATGAACATTATTAGCTTGAATGATTACATAATGTTTATAACATGTCAATAATTGATATAAAAGGAATAATGAAGATAGAAAAGGTTCTTAAGGAAGTAGAAATTAACTCAAGTTTATTATTCAGGAGATTAAAGAATGATCGAGTCAAGTCGGACCCGAGGTAAGGGATCCTACACCTCTCTTTCTTTTTAAGTACACTCTTTTATGTCATTCCTTTTAAAGCTCATCTTTATTGTTATTGGGATGATCTTTTATATTACACTTACTGTAATTTTTATGTTCATGTGATGAGAGACCCTATTCTCTCTCATCAAACCATTTTTAAAGTTTTGAGTGGCGCCGTTAGGCTGCCAAACTTTCGTAAGAGATCTAACCTCTATCTTTCTTTTTAAGTACTCTCCTTTATGTCACTTCTTTTAAGCTCCTCTTTGTAATGTTGGGGGATGTAATTTTATATTCCTCTTGCTGTACATTTTATTGTAATGTGATGAGATACCCTATTTGATCTCATCAATCCATATTCGGAAGTTTTATGTGGCGCCGTTAGGCTGCCGAGTTTTCGTAAGGGATTTTTCATCTCACTTTTATTCCCGTGAGATTTATGCTACATTTTCCACAAATTCCATTGAGTGGTGTATGTACTGTCCATTATTCTACTCTTTGTGTAATATACTTTCGTTTATGAGTATTTACATCAATGATCTATTGTCCTTCTTTCATGGGGTGTATGTTTTGAAAGATACCCAAGTCGGTAAGGGAACCTTTCACCCTCCTCTTTTTTTAAAAGACTTATTTTGTTGGGTCTTTTAATTTACATATTGTTATGTTGGGATATGTTCTCATATATCCTTATTGATTTAAATTTTATGTCCAAGTGATGAGATACTCTTTTTATCTCTCATCAACTCATTTTGATGTGATGCCGTTAGGCTGTCAAGGGAACTTTTTAACCCAATTTCGATTTCTTTGGGTTCAACATATAGTCATTGAATATGTCATCCATTGAATATGTGTGAATGACCTTTTATTGTTTTACACTTAATATCCACATATATTGGGTGTATTTATATTTGTCACACATATTTTTGAGATTTATTTGTCCTTAATTTAAGGATACCTTCTTTATAAGGGATTTCATCACATTTGACATTTCTATTGAGGGTTCATTGTTGTTATGCACCAATTCACTCTTATATGGTGTATATACTGTCCTTTGAAGTATTATATCATGAATCCTTTTATTCTCATGATATTATAAAATTCTGACTGAATGTTATTCCTCGATTATTGTATTCAAGTGTCTTTAATTTCGGTAAAACCCCTTTAACCAAAATATCATTTTAAATGTTTTAATAATTTATTCTTATTAATATCCATGTTTTCAAAATGGTTTTAAGGATTTATTTATATGGATATTAATGGTTTAAAATTTTAAGCTTCAAGGTGGTATGGGACACTTTGATTCAAAAATCTCTTTATTAAATGTTTTAAATGGTTTTGGAAATGATTTCTTTTTGAATGGATTCATTATTTCAATATACTAAAATGTTATATTGTGATTGAAATGTGGAAATGTTATGTTTCCTTTATGCATGTTTTATGTGATACATTTATGTTATGGTTCTTGGGAATTGTTATGAAAACGGGTGGTTCTGTGATAAACTAAGGGCGGGTGAGACTGATATAGCTCTCCAATGCATTGGGTAACGCGAAGGAGTGAAACGTTAAGGTTTCTCCAAAGAGATTTAGGGAATATACTGTGATGGGTATTCCAAACGTAACCAAGAGGGTTACTCCCTACGTAAGAATGTTATGAATGCCTCAAGTTACCTTTATGTCTTATGTTTTCTATGATTTATTCATGATTTGATATGCCTATGTTTTATGGGTAAAGTGTGATTTCATTATAATGTATATATGAACTCATGTTTCCTTTCCATATTTTTATAAATCTTACTGAGCTTTTTCTGCTCATCCCAAGTTTTTGAAATCTTTTTCACAGGTCAAGGGAAAGGTACATGATGTGATGATAGTGTCAAGGATGTGTCAAGAAAGAACCCATGTTTTATTTTAAATATGTTTCCGTTGATGGGAAGAATGAATACTGTCTTTTATGTAGACACTTTGCATAAATGTGGAACGTAATGCAAGTTTCATGATCTAATTCTCTAAAACTATAAACCTGAAAAGATCCTCAATGTGTAATCTTGTAATAACTCAAGATTAAGTAAGGTTTAAGGCTGGGGCCTTATAATCACCCTCATGGTTCACAGCTTAAAAGAATAGATAAAAGGTAGGACATGTCAAAATGTTTCTCTAAGAACTCATCCTACTTCCTAACCCATGGATCAGGTTGAGGTGTCAAAAAAATGAGAGACTACCAAAAAAACACACTACTATGGTATGCTCTAGTCTAGTTCTCTATGAAAATCCTATCCAATTTCACTTGATTTCATATTAATTTCATATTTATCTCATCCCTTTTTTAGAAGGGTAAACCCAATGGAAGAACAAGTTTCGATCTGTGGGGTCCCATACTCACCCTGAATCAAATCTTGTCATCCATGTATATCACATTGTAACACCATTAAATTTGAGGCTGCAACATGGTCCAATAATTTTTTATCCAAGAGGGACCATAAACCTAGGGATCAAAATCATGGTTTTCATCCAATCCATAAAATAACATTTACCAATATACCTATCACAATGGAAGAAATTTCTATCATGGAATCGATTATAAAATATGGAATCAATAATGCCCTCTAAATGGAATGGAAATAATGCATGGAATATGATTTCGAAAAATTTCATATATGATGCATGAGATGGAATACCCTCATATCATTAAGTTTAGATATAATAGAACAAACAATCATATAAAAAATAATAGAAGAGTATATTTTTTCACCCAACAATGAAATAAAATCAACTGTAATATCTTAAAATTTAAAAATCACATTTAAATTTTAGGTAATTTTGATTTTCCCTATACACGCGGTAGCTAATCCTCAACACAACTTATTAATAATTCCCCTTTTTCTTCTTATCCCTATCTATTGTCTCCAAATAGTAAATAAACCCAAAAAAAGAAAATCGCTAATAACACATTGTAACATCCGGAATCTGAATTTCACCATACTATGCTCCGAGACCAGTTGGACACATGGCCTCAAGCACATATCCCGAAATGAAAAAATCTTATGACTAGTAGTGAGGTCATAGGTGTGTTGGCGGGGATACTATTACATTATTAAAAGAGTGCAAATAAAAGGAAATAAAATCTATAGTAAAAGTAGTAATACCTTACAATAGAAGTAAACAAAAGAAGGATGATAATATAAATAATCCAGATGTTATATCATAAAAAATTTGATTCTACATGTTACATGTTCTAGAAAATATCAAAAAAATGTTACACTTCAATCATATACAAAAATGTACCAAAGTACAAAAATGACCAAAAGAATAAAAAAATCATAACAAGCCTCATCTTGGTCCCATGCTCTCCTGCTCTAGAATCTCATATAATTTACCTGTAGGAGGGAGCTTTCCCTTATTTAATATTGTAATCGTATATTCAGTTTGGGCCCAAAACATGAAACAAACATGGTGTGAGACTAATACCAATAGAAAACCACCCAAGGTATGTGCAATATATCAGGGAATATATATTACATGGATTGTGAAATAATGAAAGTTGTAATCTAGGAATTATTCAAATGTAAACAACCTATAATCACTAGGTTTTATTTTGTTTTTTTCATTATTAATTTATAAATTCAATTACATTTAATTCATAAGTATCAAGATAATTTATGATCTAGGCCTACCCTTTATAACTATAATCATAAAAGATACCCCAAAAATCTATCTATACATGTATGTGTGAAGACCGAATCCAAGATTGTTCTTTGGTTTGGCAGAAACATCATAATGAATTTCATTTGAATATTCAATTAATAACCTGAGGCTATCCTTGAAATTCCTAAGTTTGAATTAAGGTATCACATTATGTGTAATTATACCAACACCATACAATCCCATATCAGAGAACCTCTCAGGAACACGGTATCAATCTAGGTGTAGTGTAAGTACATATCAACTGAGCCTGTCCTCAACTATCCTATAATGAATCCATGAGTATCACTCATTAAATATAGTCAATGCCTCTTGATACAGTCTATGGAAGTCCTATAAGGATATATTATTCACTTAGAATTTAATTCAACCCCTACGATCCCATCTATGGTATCCATGGGTAACTCAAAAAATAATCATAATAATCCCTATGGTCCCATCCTTGTCATTCTATCTGAATCTGTGCTTCACTTAAGGAATAAGGTACAACAGTCACATGAGACCTTACATGGAATTTTAAACTGAATCCACGATTCTCCCATGGCTATTTACCAATTAATCATTCAATTCATTTAACCATTCAATTAGGCATGCTATGGTCAAAACCCAAAAGAATCTAATTTAACATACCACCCAAGAGTGTCTCAAGAAAGGACCAAGCCCATATAGAATGAAATTCTATTTACTCACATGTTTACATCCCTCATAACAATAATCAAACAAAAATTAAACTATTACATGTCTTTAACATTATTCAACTAATTTGGTAAGATCAATAGATTAAGAACATCGATTGAAACTTGCTGAACAAGCATAACCTTAAAATAGTCAAAGAGAATGTCAAACTTACCATGCCATAACCAATTATATTAATATTTAAAAATCTATAAATTCTAGTAATAATAAAATTCATTTTTTAGAAACAGATGATAGGGAATTCATGGCATGCATCATAGGCATCCTAGGCCAGGAATCCAAAAAATCATTCATCCAAGAGAACTCACCCATTGGGTAACCATAATCAAGGTATAAAACCTAATAAAATATTTAAAACACCTAACAAACCACCTAGAAAACAATAGGAATCAATATGATTTTATTTTAAATCAAGGCGACACCCCGAAAATGGGAATGCAACACTCCCGAATATATAATCAAAACGATAATTAATGAGAGGCACGAGACCACTTGACTTTAGCACGAGGTAGATAGATCATATAGTATCATGATCCGATTCACCATGGTTATGGTGAAATACGTAGAACAGATGATGAAATGAATATTAGGTTATATAAGCGTAAATCCAAAGAGTGCAATCAATATCCAGATGTATCGAGAAAGAATAAAAAGGAATCAAGGCATTACTGTCATCGATCCAAGGAGACGAACCACGTTTGAATTAGAGATTAAATAATAAAGGGATATGAAAATGAAGATTATGTTTCATTGGGAGACCAAAATCTTGACCCCTACTGTGCAATGAATGAGGTAAATTTAAATTTTAACATTAAAACATTTCAGCGATAAATGGTCATTTTACCCAAAATATACGGGTATCACAGTTTACCTGCATAATTTATCAAATTGTGCCGAAACTACGAAGATCACTCTATAATCCTAGAGCATAGATCATGTTTTTCCCACATAATTTTCACTAACCAAATAGTAACAATGGAGAATCTTCTATAAAAATTTACTAAAACTACAGAGTTGTGGTAGGGACATGCGACCCTACCCTCACGGTTTTCACTAACTCTATGGCCTCCTCTTTTCACCCCAGACTCAGTTTTTGGGCTCCAAAATAGTACTGGAAATCCCAAAGACATCTATGACCCCAACGAGTATTCCAAAAGGCTATATTTGAACAACTAAACTGAGAAAATATGGAAAACTCTATATTTTTACCTCAAAGAACAAGTGGGTTGTTATAGTTTCAGCTCAATGTCGTTTATCATGTATGATATTGAACATAATATTTAATTTTTAAAAGATAAGGATGTTATATTCTCCCACCATTAGGAAATTGTGTCCTTGTAATTTTGAATTCAAGTTTGGTAACTATGGTTTTTTTTCAAAATACTTTTATTAAAATTCCATATTCGGAAAATATTAATGATAATTACACATTAAAATATTTAAAGGGAAGTTCTAGGGCCACATTTGATGACACATTCTAGGGTTTCATTTAGGAAAACATAGTTATGGAAGAGAAAAATAATTATCAAGTTCTGATGGGGAGTTATAAAGAACATGTTCATGGGATAGTGAACAATCACAAAACCATAAATATGTGATGGGTTATAAAGGTCATTGATTTCTCAGAAAGAAAAATAAAAAAATAAAATTTTTGTTTCAAGAATATTTTAATAGACTCAAAGAATTTCTTTACTACAGGGAATAAGAATATATGAAAATATACTTTCTTTTAAAGTATAGTTTTATTGTTAAATAAATTCTCATCACAAAATAATATTTTTCTCTAAACTATGAGAATTTAAGATGATCTTTTCACACCTTGGGCACTATAACAAACATCTAAAGAATCAAATAATCCATAAAATAATAACTATAAGTTTCTTTTTTCACGAAACCTTATCCAAAACTGAACTAGTTAGCATAAAATAGGACAATTCCATAAAAAGAATAAAACATTAACTTATGAAAAATGATATTCATCTCTAGATTTCAAAGGTAATACCCAATGTTCAACATATAACATTTAAAAAATAACTATTTTTAAAATTTTTCAAAAAAGATCCAAACTATGTTTTAAACCAAAAATCTAGAAAAATTTGATCTTATAATCTTCCAATTTTTTTTGATAATTTTATGCAAATAACAAAAATTACTCATTAATATAATACCCAAAACTAATTTTCCTAATAATCATCATGATATTATAACCATTTATATAAATAACCTAACTAATAATTAGTATACAATAAAATCATATATGCATACAAAATACAATTCAGCCTTTATTCCTTAAATAAAAACCCATATTAATCTATTTAAATCCCAATAAAATATCATATGAAACCTAAAGGTTACACATACCTTTATAATTATTTCATCAAAAGAAAAAATAATTATTCATCAAATAAAATAAATTAATTAATTACCAAATCATTTTGAACCCAATTCCATCTATTCAGAAACACATATATTTATAAATATAATATTATTCTTCATCCCAAAAATTTTATAATGAAAAAAATCCATACTATCCAGGAATTCAGGTAGGATAGTTTTGGGTGATACACCCTTATTATCCTTCTGTTGTTGGTTCGATTCCCCCAACCTTTCTCGACACGATGGATTGTAACCTTACCCACCAGTTATCCTTCTTCTAAAACTATACTATTATAATTCTTAACAAATTATAGAAATGTGAGAAATATTTTCAAAATAACCATAATATATCTTGACCTCAATTATTATCTCATACCTTTCATTTTACATCTCAAAATTTAATAACCCATAATTTCCTCAAAAATTAATGCCTAAAAAAATTCCAACAATCACCTCAGAATTTAATAATCTATAGCCTCAAAAAGGGTGTTTAAGACACTAAACTTATGATGAACCTCAAAATTATAACCCATGACGATATCCATAACTTTTAAGAGAACATCATAATCTAAAATGTAGTCTAAACCCTTCTATAATACCCATTATATGAACCTGATCATAAACATTACATATTTTTGTTATTTTTAAAACTAGAAATCACTTTATTTTCTCAATGATATTTTAGGTTTAGTGTTTTAAAGAATTAAGATGTAAAACTACAATGTAAACCAATAAATTACATATAGATACTTATACTTAGTATCCATTAATTTATTCAAATAAAACTTTTTAAAATAAATCATGGCACCTATTTATGTAAAATCTTCCTAATTTTCCCATGGATATCATCCTTGTCCCAACTCTTCCTTAAACCCTGGGAGAAACATTTGAAAACATGGTATGAGAACAAATCTCAGTAAGGGTAAACAAATAAGTTAATCAATTAGTATTGTGAAAATCCATAACAACATTTCCTAAAAAACATACATTTTTACCCTAATAAAGGAATCATGAAAGAAAAATTATCATTATTATACCTTTTTGAAATCAAATGATTTTCATGAAAACTCATATGTAAGAATATAATATATATGTAGGTAACATGGAAGTAATTATGATAAAATAGAATAAACCTTTGTCTTAATTCCACACATCTAACTATTACAAATGTAGTAACCATGTGATTGACTTACATACCCATTGAATTGGAGGTTATAACGTAACAACATATCTTTGGTTTGTCACATAACAACCCGTCATTGGTTTATCACGTTAGCACCCATAAAATTTAAATGTAAAATTATTTTATTACAAAAAATAGAATCTTTCAATTTTCAACACATAAATCATAAAATTTTATTTGAACACATATAAAACATTTCATGTTATTGAAATAACCAATCCATTTCTAAAACCCATTTTAAATATTTAAAAAGAGATTCTAAAATAAATATTTCTCATAGATCAATGAAACATATGAGATAAATTCTAGAATTAATATTTTAGAAAATTCATGTCTATATAAATACATTCTAAAAAACCATTTCTAATTCATTTACATTAAAGAGAAGTATTTAAAAAAAACATTAAAACACATAAAATGATGTTTAAAGAGCCACTTAACATAAGTCTGGTTCATAACCTATATCCTTTAGAAACCTGAATAATAAAATTATGTTTTTAATTTAATTTATTGAGAAACTATTTCATGTTTATTATACCTTTTATTTATCTAATTACCATGTTTTAACAATTATATAAATATTTATTTTCACATCAGACATTTCGATGATATTCGATACTTGCGTCCAAAAATAAATTGGTCTGATTTCAATATTCAAAGTGACCATTAGTCCACCATATCTAGAAATATAATAATGAAATTATAATACTTTTTATAAACAAATTATTCTTTTAAATCCATCAATTACAAATGAATATGAAAAAATTAATACATTACAATCATGGAGATTGTAATTTGTACTTTCACATGAGTAACATTTTCATTTTTCTATGATCATTATGGAAAGGAGGAAAGTATTATTTTATCTCTCCATAATGACCATAATATCATTATTATCATATTAATATTTCAAATATACTTATATATATACATATATATATCATCAATGCTGTGTGGTGATGAAAAATGAGTTAGATCGCTTCATTGATGTGATAGTTCTCAAGTATGAAAGAAGGGCTTTATCATTTTAATTTTCAGGGGTCATTAAGTAAGAAAAAGATATATTATTATTTTATAATGATAAAATTTTCATTAATATAATATATAAACATTAATTTCATCATTATAATAATTCCAGATGGATGGTTATGGAAAACTAATTATATCGGTTTGCGAGGCGGTTGTTCTCCGTACACACGATCAATAATTATTCTCCAATTTAATGGAAGTGGGGATGGATTTATGGGATGATATTAATGATATAAAATGTATATATATTTAGGATACTATATTTAATATTTCATAATGGTTGAATAATATTTTAATTAAGTGGGAGAATATGAATAACAAAAGCACTTAATTAAGAACAATACTGCTTTTTTAGACGATCTCCTTTGATTAAAACTTTAACATCTCAAAGGAGGGGTTTATGCCTAATAAAATCCATCTAGAATGTGAGGGTAGATTATGGAAATTTATTTAGGTATATATTTTGTGAACAAAATGAGATTTTATGTATATTTATATGTGAATAAAGACTGCCCTTTTATAGGAGAGGGGAGGGCCACTATTAGAATTTTCAAAGTATTAAATTAATATAAATTAATTTTATAATCTAAATGGATTAAAAACTATTAATTTATAATATAAAATTAATATGGGTCTAAATAAATTCATCCAATAAAAATTAGAAAAGTTTTTACTCTTCTTTAGTCCTTACCATTTTGTTTTAACCGTTATTTAACCTTTTTAATTTTTACATTGATATGATGTAATTTAATCTTTGAGGGTTAATATTATCACTATAAAATGTAAAAATTTAAATATATGATTAATTGATGAAATTATTTGAATTTTCAAAAAAAAAATTCCCATTTTTTGTATGGAATTATTTTATATCGTTTAATAAAATATTATATATTTTAAAATATCACTAATGTCACTTATGATACCTTTCATTACTTTACTTTTTAAAAATATCAAGAAAACATTATATATTCTAAAATACTCTAATAAATCATCAATAAGATGTAAAATTAATCTACAATTGTTTTGTATGATATTTATTATATCCATTTTTGTTATTTTAATATTTTTAATATCATCTATTTGATATTTACACAATTAAACAACTACTACATCATCATTGTGTAAGAATTCATAGTAATTATTTATTTTTTAAAAATTAAAATTATATTTATACGATTAAGATAAAAAATTTAAATTTCAAAGGAATATTAATTTTTAACATATAACCTATATAAAACCATATTAAAAATGTTATATCTATAAAAAATTTAGTATGTCATGTTTGACTTTTCTTTTAATAAAATATTATAAATGTTATATTCTCATCAAATAATCTTCCATAAGTTAGAATTTTATCCCAAGGATGATTAGTATTAAAAAAAAACTGATTAATTGAAATTAAGAAATGTTTTATGTTAATTATATAATATTTGTAATATTATTTTTACCCATAATTACCTGATTTACCATTAACCATGTTAATAGAAAATTACTAATGATACTATTAATAATTTTAAAAAAATAAAATTGACTAATTTACGAACTTTTATAAAGATTATTAAAAATACGGAATAAATTTTTCATATTTAAATACATAAAAATTTTAGATATTAATTAAATATTGATCCTATTAATAAAAGAAGAAAGCAAGTTTTTAATAGAAAAAACTTCCATGATTGAAATATTTTTTATCCAAATTTAATGGAAAATTGATTATAATGATCTAAATTAGATTAAACAAAAAATAATTGATCTAATTATAAAAGTAAACCATTATAAAATATAATTTACGTCTACAAATAAATTTGATGAAAAATAGTTTTCAATTAAAATGAAATATTTTTCACTATTCATTAAAAAAGAAACGCAACAGAAATATACAAAAAATTCAAACAATGTTTATTTTTATATTTATATTTTAAAAAATAATTTTATATTTTCAAATATAAATTTAAAAAGTGTTTAAAATTATATTTATAATAAGTGTTCCATTAAAAGGTAGAAAAATTGCCTTATTAGAAAAATATAGTTTTTAAGTGTTAAACTGTATTTATTATTTTATTATGCATATAAAACACAGAAAATGAATGTTAAAAATTAGATTGAATATTTTAGAAATTTCATTAATATAACACAATGTTGGTGATTTTTTATTTATTGGTATAAAACACACTTGTGAACATTTAATATAGTTTTTCAGAAAAACATTTACTTTTATTATTAAAAGGGTTTAATTTTCATTTATAATTTAGTGTTCACCAAATAAATAAATATATATCCATGTTTAAACCATATTTAATAATTAATTTAGTCCATTCAATGAATATAATTCTAATTAATTGGTTATCATTATATGATTTAAATAATAATATTTAGTTGTTTATTTATAATGGATGTGGTGAATCATATATGATATCAAACATAGTATATATGTTTTAAAAACATGGGATGTTGAAAATGTCCCCTATATTTTTTTCATTTTATTTATATAGTTTGGTTAAATCTCAAGGAAACTAAATTTTTCCCCAAAATATATTTAATCTTGTAATAAATCACTAATCAATACAGACGACTTAGTTATTGGATCACCAATACCATTAGTAACTTATTAAAAATATTTATATTGAAAATAATATTAAATTCAAAAATTAGTTCCATTAACTTGAATAGTATCTCTACCCCATAATATTTAATTAATGTTTGAAATTAAATTTTTAATATTCACTTGAAATATATTTATCTTTCATATTCACTAAATAACCTACAAATACAATGTGTTCATAAATTCATCACTTATTATTCCTTAATTAGATAATACTGATTTTTTATTTCCATTACATTATTTAAACATTTACATTAATATAGCCCCACCACATGGACCTCTATATCTTAAACTCTAATTCATAAATATTGGTCATTAATTTGAATATGCTTAGTTTTTGACCTTTTAGGCCCTTATATTGGAAACAACAATTCATACTCATATAAAATGATGAATTTATAGAATTATATCATTGATTGTAAAATTGTAAGGTTTAGTCAATGAAATGATGAACTCATATGAACACACACTATGTAATATAATCTTCGTATCTCATTATATCTATTAACCTACTACACTCAATTTGTTTCATAATCTCCTTTTCCCTTACCCAAGAACCTTAATATATAAATTTAACTTCTTCTATAAGGGAGTTTAATTTAGAAATGGAACTAAAATCTGAGTCCACTAGGTCTAAAACATTTCTTCCTTTATAAAAGAAATTAAAATTATTTTAATCTTTCAATCAGTGTCATACCTCAAATGACATAACAAAAAAAGCTACCTCAACACAAAATAAATATCACTGTATTTAACAACCATATAAGTATGTGATTAAATGGTGTACATTTATAATTATATCAAGTATATATAAAAATACATAAAATTGAAAATAGTAATAACCAATGACAGCTAAAAGATGTTGTGTTCCTATTGGAGGGTCATTCCTCATGATATTCTCTGCTCAAGATCACCAAGTAAAATGTTCATGAAAATAATAATCAATTCTTATGATCCACTAATACATTTTCATAATACATCATCTATATCTAGTAATTATGATATATCTTGACCATCCAGAATATTTTTTATATTAGATTCATTATATCCCAAGAATCATATTATAATTATGAATTACTATATCCTTATGATATGAAAAATAATCAATCGACATTAGAATATAAATATTGGGAGAAGAAGTATCAATATTATTATTATAAGAATAAATTAAGCATAAATCATAGTATATGTGATATTTTAATTAGAATGTACTATTCAGGTTGGGTCTAGAACCCCAACATTCAAAATTTTTCAGACCTGACAAAAAATTAAAAAATCTATTTTGAAATATTATGATATAATTATAATGATTAATTTGATGGATTTAGGTGACTTTTTTTATTCAAATTATGAAATTAAGAGAAATATCAAGAGTAGTTAGTTGAATTAAATATACATGTATTGACCATGAAAATCTATGTGGACACCTAGCATGATATCTGCTATGCATATGAGGAAGAATATATCTAAACCCTCAAATCAAAAAAGATTTATTTCTATAATTTTATTTTAATTATCTTGGGGAAAATGTATATGAACAACAAAGTTAAATTTATATCTGATATATAGGAATTAAAAGAGAGAATATCGTGAGCATAATTGGTTAATCTATTTCAGAAAAAAAAGAATAAGAGCTTCTGCTTATTGTAATATCTAGTGTTTATAGAAGAATGTAGAAGAAGAGACGTAATATAATAGTGTGTCCACATATTACATTATTAAAATGGTTAAAGTATCAAGGAATGTAGTGGAATACCACAATAATATTTTCATATAAGAGAACTTGTGGAAACAAGATAATTAAAGTGGGGAATTATTTTTATTTAGGAGAAGTGTACAATACAATTGTGTTCATTTTAGAAAGATATATTGTTATACATATTAGAAAATAAAATTTTCATCAAACACTGAAGAATGGAATCATAAAAAATGAAGGTAATATCAGAGCTTTTACTTAAAAGAAGAATATGTGTGGTGCCTCAACATACTATACTGTATAGAGATCGAACCTTATGACTATAAACTATTGAAGAGACCCTGAAGTGAATAATGTGTCTTCATAAATTAATTTATTTTTTTTTCACATTATTAGAGAAGAGAAATTATGTGTGGGACTGATTATACTCCCTTATTGAATCGTTTTTAATATCCCATCAAAAACTATTACATCTATATAAAACATACACATCATTAGTATGTGCTCATTGTATTATACCTTAGGGGTGATCCAAGTAAAAACTTATTTTTGTGCCAGATTTAGTTTCCATATTCATTTTATTATTAATGGAAATTAATATTAATATTGAGATATTTAATTTTTTCTTGCTAACACATGAATGAAATATGTACTATAGAAGGTATAATGGAAATAAATGTTTAAATTAATATAACCCTAATTCACCCCCACTAGTGGGGATTTGAGTTAACTTTTTTTGAAACATGTGGTATTACAAAAAAAATGTTTTTAATTACTCAATATCTCTATATATAGGACTTGTTTTCCACATGGAATCGATAATTTGTTCCCTATTTTTCATAGGAACTAACTTTAATGGTTGGAAGAAATAAATTATGATGATAATGTAGGAATATGGAGAAAGGGTACTATAATATTTTCATAAAGATTATAATTTAACAAAACATAGTGAGAGAAATGAATATTTATTGTATGAATAGATCTAAGATAAATCATTATCAAATGAAGTTCACAAAAAAGTTTTGCATTATTTTTAAGTCTTCAAAATCTGAAGTAACCCTGAAGTTGGTTATAAAAAATTAGTTTAGACAATATTTGTTATGTTGTTTATTTCTAATTATGGTTGAATACCTAGCGATGATAAGAAACTAGTTAATAAGGATAGTGAATAATTACTTATAAAAAAGGAAAGAATAAAAATAAGAATAAGAAGATTACTAAGAAGCCAAGAAATTATCTTGTGTCAATAAATTTCAATTTTTTTGTTATTTTGGATTGTAACAATATTTTTGAAGATTTTATTAATCCAAAAATCCAAAACCTCTACATAATATAGATATAATTTGGGCTTCTGATGATGATATAGATATGATAGTAACTCATTAGTCTTGTGGATGCACATATGTTGGTCAAGATGTGATTAAAACACTATATTAATTGTATACTTGTTGGAGATCATTCTCCTAGTAAAGAATTTATTATTGATTATTTTACTATGGAAACCAAAATATTTAGAAGACTGTAGCTGGACATAAATGTGGAATTAAAGAATATAGGTTCAAGGATAAAATTAAAAAGTTACTTATTAGTATTAAATTGTCAAACAATTAGAATGGAAATGGATATTAAGAATTAATGAAAGTGAGTAACATACCTCATGTGGAAAAAAGATGTATAGAAATAATATAGATAAGAAGTAGCCTATTGGTTGAAAGATATGGATATTATGTTGAAGGAGAATGTGGAGAAGATAAAAAACATCCAGGAGATGTTAAAAAACTCTAATAAAAAGAGAAATATTCTATCCATGGAAGCATAAACATATATAAATAATAGAATCTAAAATATAGAATCAAGAAATAAGAATAATATTCTTAATAGGTCTGGAGGATATATATATCAAAGTAAGGTATTATGTAATTGCTACTTATGTGAAAAAAATGGGACACACAGTGTGAGGAGATCCAAGAAGAAAACATATTTTTTTGGCCTCATTTCCATAATATAAGCATCACGTCACCCAAAATATTCTCACAATCTGCTAAACCAAAGGTTTATTTTTTTTTTCTGATTATCTTTATAATATATTTTTATTTTAATACATGTGAACGTTTCCCCACACTTTATGTCCACTAAACTAATTTTATAATTATCGTAAGTTGAAACAATTTTCATAATATAGGGAAATAGAAACACCAGGAAGGGGTGAGTTCATAATTATCTTTAAAACCAAACATAATCAATGATAATTGAATTTCATTAGTGGGAATATGATGAGACTATGGATGTAATCAATATATACAATAATATTATTCCCCATAGAGAATAAATCATACATAATGGCATAAGTACTGACAAAAACTAATACATGATTAAAATTTTTCTGAAAATAGAGAAAAATAAAAATGATCATTAAGAGTATTTTTAATAAATAAAATAAGAATAAAATTACTATATCTTAAAAATATGAGACAAACATTAGTATAGGAAATCATTTCATTCTTTAGCTACATCGTCAGTTCTCACAATTATGAGCAATTATAATATACTCTAAAATATTTCTCCCATGAGATATAATTATTAAACTAATCCATTGAAGGGTTATTTAGGACCCCATCCATTATCACCCATAAATATGGGTGATATTTGAAAATAATTCTATTATCAAATCATAAATTACCAAGGGAAATAAAATCTGTTTCACAAAACAAAAAAATTAAATTCATTATATTTTTATATCATAAAGAAACCACATAAAAAATATGTTTTATACCCTTGATGAATGGAATTTCATAAATATTCGTTCATAATTATAAAAAGTTAAACAATATAAATAAATTTATTCTAAAGTCATTTTATAACTTAATTGTCCATAACCATTCAATAAAGATAATAAGAATATGTTACTTAATATATATGGATTAAGGGTATATAGTTATGTCATTAGTTCATAAAATCCATTAATTTATATGGTCTTAAGGAATATATTTCAATAAATATAAGGAAATTTAGTGTTTAAAAATGAAAACCATTGGAAAATAGATCATATGTATACAATGTGGATGATTTGGAAATACAATGGAATTGATCAATAATTAAAATAAATTGGAAAGAAAATATATAATCCATATAACAGAAGAATATGTATAGATTCATTTGAATAATATCCTTGATCTAAAATAAGACATGTTATAAAACACAGAAATAGTTGAAACATAAATTTTATGATTTTAAAAAATAATCACTTTCAAAATAAAAATATCCTTGATATTTTGAAATAAATCTAAAATAATTATTTTATAAATCTAAGAGAAAATGAATTGTTTTAGAAACCATTAAATCCTATATATAGATATTTATATAAAATCAACAATCCGGTAGAAAGATGTGTTTATATATAAGATAAGGAAAAATGATGCATTTCAAAATCTAATGTAAACAACCCATAAAAAAAATATTAAAAAGTTTTACAATGAATCTATAGAATTTAAAGTGGTTGAAATTGAAATAAATCCATTATTTATGAAATAAATATAATTATTAAAAAAATATAATGAAAATGGGAAAAGTGTTATTCTAAACTGAGAAGAAGAAATGGGGTTTGCTTCATTTTAAAGAAACATTTTGAGTACAATATGAGTCAGTGGGAATGAAATTTTCTGGGGAAATGTAAAACCAAATTAATATCAAAAGAAAATGATGATATAATTTTTAAATAATACAAATTTCATAGAATTTATTATCTATTATAACAATATTAATTTGAAAATAATATATGAAAGGAAATACTTATGATTTTTGTACCACTTCAATTGAAACCCCTTTCAACTATAGTATCTTTTTATTAAAAAAAAATTTAGAAGGGAAAAATATATTTCTCTATAAAAAAACCTAAATATGGTAACAATAATTCATTATGTAGATATAAATAAATATGTTTTCGTATTATCATGAATTATTAATATTTTGTTTCTCAATAAATTTAATTTAAAACAAATAACCCCTTACAACCAAATAGATTCTCGAGTCAAAACATCTTAATAGAAACTATTCAAAATGGAACATATAATTCCATGAATAATGATAGGATAATATTATAAAATATTAATGGGGTATTATAAACCACATTCCAAAGATGACACAGTGTATAATAATTTTTTTTCGAAAGTAGAAAATTTCAGTTAAGAAACACTTACCATAATTTCCAACTTCCAAAAAAACATGTATATATTGTATAATAAATCTAACTATAATGAAAAAATATTTAAATACCTTATTCATATCAATAAAAATTAATTATATTAATTTTTATCTAATTTTAACACTTTATTATTTGAGTTATTATTAAATTTCAATATCATGTGTGTGTAATCTAGATTGTTTTGAAATAGATTTGTAATTGATGTGTTGTTCTTTTTTCATTTTAAAAATATCACCATTTCCAAAATAATACAAGGTGTTGTAATTCAATATTTATAATAATTTATATTGTTATAATTTAATTATATGGATGTTCATATTTTGATTCTAGTAGATAAAAGCAGCAACACACATATTTCAGTGTTTTTTGAACTATGTAATGGTAGTATATTAATTGATGAGATTAATATTAATTTTAACATCAATTTTTTTACACATTTTTAAAATATATTATTAGTAATTATTTTCTCATATTCATCCATGATATTATTTTTTATCATTATTCATGTTGATGGTTAACTGACCACCACATTAACATACCATAGTTGATGGATTGTCATTATTATGAATGTGTATTTTTTTGAAAAATATAATTATTATAGAAGCATAATGTTATTATTTGAAAATATTTAAGGTGGTGAACTTCATATTAATATATTTAAATAAATTAAAAATAACATATAAGCATAATAGGATACATTACTTCTTGGAGGCTATAGTTTACACAATTGATTAGTGACTACATTTCACAGTGAATGAGTGGGGAAAATGAGTATTGTAATTTTTATCATAATAAAAAAAATTAAATTATTCATTTTAGATTTAGTCATAAATTTCAACCTTATGATTTTTAAACATAGGAGGTGGTGAAAAACACATGTCATAATATTGTGGAGGCATTATTTTTCATAACACATAAATGAAAAATGATTTTTTAATAGAAAATATAAAAGGATGTTAATTGTAAAACCCTGTGATTCTAAAATAGGGAAATCATATTCAATATCATATATGACATGTAACACTATTATAAAATGCCAAAATTATAAAGTTAAACTTTGTATTCAATAGTGTGTATGAAACACAACACCGAACCCATATGAGAATTTAATATTCGATGAATCTACTATATATTTACTATTTCAAATAAATTTAACACATTAAATTTCTTGTAGTGCACAAAACATCGAGTTAGATTGAATTACACACAAGATAGAACTTCATAGATATCTTATGTTACAGGTAATAGAACCCTAACATGATAGCTTGTGTTACACACTAGTGCAACCTTCCTCGATAGCTTTTGTAACATGAAATAACAAGTTTCACCAAATAACAATGTATTTTTAAAATATTACTATTTAATATAAAAAAATAAAAACTAGTCATTAAATTAGTTTATTATTAGTAATACCTAACTTATAAAAATTATTTTTTACACCAATATATATTGAATTCCTTAGTTAACAATAAATGAGAAATGAAAATAAGAACCCATTTGATATACAATGAAATATTATTATTTTTATGCTTCTAAAGAAATTTTAGATTAATAAAAATAACTAATTATAATTATTTAATGATTTTAATGAATCATATATGTTTTATATTATATAAAATATTTCTTGTATTTATACATTAGGTTTTTTATTCAAAAGATAAGAAAAAACTCAATTTCACAAATTAAAACCAATATTTTTATTGAGGCACTTTTACTGCTATTTGATGAAGAATGTACTTTAAATATAAATTTATATACAATTTTAAATTTAATCAAATAAAATATAAATAATTATTTAATTAATAATTTAGAAATCATCCTAGGGTTGATTTTTTATATTTTTACAGAGAACCTACAATTTTTTATTAATAGTGGAAAATACTTCATTGTAGATAAAAAATCACTTTTTTTTTAAATAATTATAAATTATAAACTATAAATTATATATATATATATATATTTATAAAGTCACATTAGATAAATAATACATACTATTAATACTATTTTTAATCAATTTTACATTTAAATTGATTATAAAAATTCAACAATCATTTAAACAATTTTCTACTAAAACTAGTTATACCGTCAGTCTGGAAGATTAGAATTAATATTAATTTTAATTATTATGTGATTTGAAGATTAAAAATGGAAATAAACCATTGTAATTAGGATGATATTTTGAGTTTGATAATATCAACAAAATTGTTTTCCAAAATTATTAGTGAAAGTGATTAAAATTAACTACAGTGATTAAGGTCTAATTGGGCTTAAAAATGTACTAACCCTTATATTTTAGGGGTCAAATGACATAAAATCTTGTATGACACCCGTTTTACAATAATTTGGAAATTATCATACAATTATTGAGTATATTTGTTTTTGGTATGAAAATATTTCGGTAGGAACATGCGTACACATAACTTGTTTCTAAAAATTCCTGGTGAGTCATTTTACTTCCCTATAAAAGCTCACCACCTCCACCCCTTACCCACACCTCTCAATCCAAATTGTCTCATACAAAATCTATCCAATTTTTCTCCCAAAATACCTCCACTAATACTAGAAGCCTCCCATTGGGTAGAATTTCACCTATGAAAGCTTTTGGTTCAAACCAAAATTAGTTACCTGATTAATAGGTAACATCTTATCTCAAACTTTTTAATTTTATTTTCATTATCCAACCCCAAAAACATTTTTTTATAGTCTTGTATAAAAAACATTATCAAACATATACTAGTATTTCTTTATGATATTGATTTTTCCTAAAATTACTAACACCTCTATCTAATGGGAAACAAATATACTATTTCTATATATGAAGAACTACTGCCTCAAGAAACAATGATTGTTTAATTTTCCATTTCCAACTTTCATGATTGGAAATTATGATGGAAAAACTATTTATATATATTATATATTATATATTTTATTTATTTAATCTTCTTTATTTTTTTACAACACTTACCCTTATACTTTCCAATTTAATTTAATACGATAACATTATTTGAGGAAGTGTGGACTACCACCTCCTCAAAGCGATGTGATTCATTCACATGATCTATGGAATATATAAAGGATGATTATTATTGAAAATATGGGAAATAAAAAGCATATATATGATATCAATTACCAAATTACCTTTCTATATATATATACATATCATTTTATTTATTAACCTTTCACATGCTAAAAAGAGATAATTTCAGTCATGGACGTGTGGACTATAAGCTCCTTGATACTAAGTGATTCCTTTTACAACATGATAATTTTATATATAAGGATATATAACTAAATAATATTGTATTCATGATATTATTATCATTATGTAAATATAAAATTATACTTAACATCCTTAAATAAGGATAATTGAAAAATGAGAATGTTACTCATGAGTACGTATAACCTACCATCTCCATGGTTATAACGTTGGATTGTTTTTTATTTCTATTTTTAATGATTGATTTTAAAAGTATCATTGATTTATAAATTTGATAATTATTTTCTGAAAATTATTCAAAATATGTTATATATTTAACCCATTCACTATAATGGACCTAGCCATGGTTCTTTGACATACAAACCGAATTTGGACAAAACACCCGATGTAAAAATAATTGTTTAATCTATTGTATAAAACATAGTAATAAATGAAATAAAAAGAATTTAAACATGAAAAAGGTTATCAAAAAATTTATAAAATTAACATAAGATTATTATGATGGAAGTTAAAGTTCGTTCACCCAAAAGGAAACACAAGGTTAGGGGTTCTCATCATACTTTTTACATCTGTGAGATAAATGTCATGTTCACTACATAAATATTTTTTTGTGGTGTATCAACATCTAATTTTACATATTATTAATAATTTTATATTCAAGGAATATTATTATTTAATTTAATATTATTCCTTCAAAAGTAGTATAATTTAAAATGTTTCAAATTGGTATGGGACACTTTGGGATGTTTATTGATTATTTTCCTCAATACTAATACTCATGATATTTTAGTTGAATTTACATTCAAAGAAATTATATATATTTTTTGAATAAAATATTTTCCTCTTCTTTATTTATTCATGAAAATTTCAATTATTAATACCATTTTCCTATTATTTGGTACTCAAAGTGTTTTAAAAATGTTTTAACAAAAACCCAACTTCAGTTCTCTCTTTAGTCAGAGAACCTGCTTTATTCTAAAAACCATGTTTTAATAAAATGTTCTTAGAAATGATTTTAAAATGAATTTGTAACGATTTTGTTTCCTTTTTGGTCTTTTACAAATGTTTTCAAAGGAATATTCTTATCATTTTACAAAAAAGTAAATTTTATAACATTTTTTACCGTGAAAAAGGAATATTATTTTTACATTGTACAACATGTAAAAACTTATCCAACTTATTTACTTTGAATATTACTTTTCATTTTTGAGAGGTAATTTTTTGTAGTTTTTGAAATTTTATTTTCAAATAAAATTATTTTCAAAGATAAGTATTTTCAAAAGGTGTTTCATAACAAAAAGATATTTTCCTCAAAAATGTTTTTAAAATATATTTTTACAATATTTTCATTCATTGTTGATAAAAATCCTTTAATTTACTCCAATTAAGGTGTGTTTTATTGATACAATCATTAATCATATTATGTATGGTTTATGACTGATTTGGCCAAGGATAGAATTCACATTCACTTCCTTGGTTTATTTTTTCCTCTTTAAATATTCAATCTCTGTTGATCACGGAACATTAAATATACAACTAATTATCCATTACATTTATTATGGATAGTACTATTTACTAAACTATATACCATTTTAACAATGGTGTATACTTTTTTAATTATTTTATTTTTTTGGTAGATATAAATAAATCGGAATCTCTTATAATATACAAATATTTTTTAAGGCACATTGTTAAATCGATTTTATGATATCTGAGGAATGTTTTGGAATGGTATGACCTGTGTGGGGATCGTTTATAGATAAACCTTCAATGGATCAGTAGTCTTATGGGATGAGTCATTTGAATAGCCACATTATATGTTTTTTACTGAGTATTTTGTAAACCATCTTCTAAAAGGTCTTGATGGTAAAGTTATCATGTACCTAGGAAGCCTGATGTCCAATAATAAATAATTTCCCTTATTTAAATTCTGTTATTAATCATCAATAATATTTTGTATTGATGTATCTATCAATGTATTTGATTTTTAGACTTCAGTTATTATTTATCCATGAGATTTTGTATTAACTTATCTATGGATACATTTCCATTTCAGTTATTTAGATTGACTGTGATTTAGTTCCTTACCTTTCCATATTTATTTTTCATTAAATATTTATTTTTATGGCATGTGTTTCTAGTTATTATCATTATATAATCTTTAGAAACTTACATTTAGTTTAATGATTACATGGCAGGTTTGTTCAGTTCTTTACCGTACAATATTGACTATTCCCATCGATTCTTTATTACATTTGATATATTTTTTCATTATTAAGAATTTTATCTCACCATTATTATGTTTCTTTCCGTAGGAATCAATGAAGATTATTAGGAATGATATTAAAGGATTTACTAGATGGATTATAGTTATTCTAAATATTATTCTTTTATAATGAAGAAGAAAATTATGTTATAATTAATGTTTTCATTTATAATACAAGACACATGTATGAATATGGTATACCAGTACTACTAAACTGATTGGTCCTTTGGGGCTTGATTAATTATAATAATGTTAATTTAATTCATTATAGACACTGACTCTGGGATATATAGTTCTAGGTAACAACAACTATGCTTAAAAGAGAGTATAAAAACTATAATATTTATGATATATTTCTATAATAATAAATCAAATCTTTTTAATATATTTCAATGCATGCTATTTGTCTCTCCGAGGTTTATATTTTCCTTTGGTTATCACTTGAGTATGGTTTTTAGGTGAGCCCATGGTTAAAAGTTTGAGTTTTGTTGAGAAAGGAACACATATTTGTGTTTGGTAGCGTCTGCACAATTTAGAAAAACATGGTTGAGGAACCGTGAAACAACACCCTGGTCACCATACGACCCACCCAGTATGCGGGGAAATCTTAAAGTTTAATAAATAGTTAAATGGTCGTTAAATATATATATATATATATTTAAGAATTAATCATTTATTATTATTATTAACATATGTATTATTATGATTATTATTATTAATTTTATGAAAATTATTATCATGATAAAAATTTGATACAATTTAATTATGTTAGAAAAAATATAGAGAAAAGGGGGAAATTTGGGTTGCACATGCCCTGTTGAAGGTTCCCCATTTTTTTATTATTTTACTCCTTGATTGATAAACTAAGATCACAACTCCCCCTCTCTCTTGCCTTGATGGTATTCCCGCATCCGGCCCCCTCCGTTGGTGCACCCCTTATCTAGCCAATCGTTGCACCCCTTTCCCTTAGAACATACTGCGATGACCATCCCCTCTAGATCCCCCTTCCACCACACATCCTATCTGTTTAGCCATGCCCCTCGCTAACCTCATCCAGCCATCGTGCACCCGCCTAGCTGATCCATCTTCTCCAGGAAACCTCTGATCCACCTCACGCTTAACAGCAGGAGAGATCCCCAATGGACGACAAGACTGTGATTCCACCCTCCCTTGTCCCACTGTGAACCCTCTTACTCGCACCACTCCTCTCTTCGAACGACCAGACTAGAATCCCCAAACTCACAACCTCCTCTTATCTTCCACTCTCCTGGGTGGCGGCTATGACCTCTAGTTTTCTTTATAATTGGGGGATATCTATTTTCCCCAAACCCTAAATGTAGGGAGTATTGTTTTTAGGGCATTTCACTTCAAATTGGGTGATATTCTTTTGTTCTGTGTGCTGTTTTTGTCTCCCCGCAGGTGCAATTGAAGTGTGAATGATGTTTCACACTGACTTCTAGAGGTCCATCCATGGTCAAGGTAGGATCTCTTGCATTAGCCCTTTAAATTTAAGAGAAATTTTATTGCTTGTATTATTATTATTATTATCATCAAATTCATTGGTATTTATTATAAATTTTTTATTCCTAGAATAATTGTTTTAGGAAGAAATATTATCTTATGTTAGGAAAACATTTTTTAGTTAATCATTTTATCTACTTAAGTGTTTTGGAATGTTTTTTGATTAGTATGTTAGGTGAAAAGTTTAGCTTTTAAAGGAATATAGTTTTATTTTTATGTTTTTTATCCCATTGATGTGAATAAAAATCCGTTTTCCTGGAAGGCAGTTGTGTATTTTTTAATAGTTTTTATTAAATTATGCAATTTTTTATTTTAACGATGCAAGTGGTGCACATTCTAATATTTTGTGTTTTGGGTGCGCGTTTAATTAGAAAAAAGGTTTTGAATAGGTTTTCGGTGGGTAAGCCTTTGGTTACATTTTGAAAATTTTTTCATAAATTTTAAAGTGGTTTAGAAAGTAATACAGGGGGTTCTCGTTGTGTTTTGAAAACATGTCGAGGTGGTTATTTCATGCTTCTTGTTCATTTGGATTGCTTTAGGTTTGTTTTTTTTCTAATTTTAGTTATTGTGCATTTTTTTAGCGTGTTTTCGAGGTAACCCCTTGATATTGAAGTCCTAATATTGTGCGTTCTTGTACGCTTGTGTGAGGTGTGTCACATCTTTGTGTTTTTACAGCAGGTCGAGGTAAGTCCCCCACTAAACTCAACTTTAAATTGAGAATTTATTAATTGCTCGATGTTTCATTAAATTTATGTAAACGGTAAATAATATTAGATTATTATTTTTGGAATAATTATTTGATACAGACAATGATTTTTATTTTATGCACTACACTTGAAATATTTATTTGGTGAATTGATGCATAAGAGTGAAAGAATGCCCGTTTTTCTTTTGAACACAATTCAAGGATTATCAAGTGTGATTCTAGTTTGTTGGAAAATGTTTTCTCTTGAGCACGAGAAATTTTATTAGTTTCACTTGAGAAATGGTGTGTCTTTTAATAGTTTCATATGGACCATTTGGCACTTTAAAAAATAAATTATTTTGAAAAATCATATTTGGGGTTACTCGGGGTGATCTTGTTGTGTTAGTTGATTGTCTGAGATTCTTGTGTGTGATGTTTATGCATCGAGACTGGTTACTTGATTGAAATTGTTGACTCACCCCATCTTATTATACATGTTGACAGGAGAACCTGGCATAGTAAGTGAATATTTTGAGAATGAGTGTTGAACTTGTTTAGATTACGCACTGACTAGTGGCCCTTAGTACAGACATTGCTCTGCTCGGGGATTGGGCCTCTCAGTTATGCCAGGTAGGGAAACACAGAGCTTTTTGGCATTATGATGTCCTCGAGAGTGGGAATGCCTTCATGATTAATCACACGTATAGTATGTTCTGGACTGTTCCCGACCTCCTTGGTTCGACCCATATTTTTATTTGGACATGTTTGAATGTGGAAGACGATTGAGAGTCCTAGTTTGTGTTACAGGTTCTTGTTTGCTATTTTTCTATTTCCTGTATTGTGTGTTGTGTGTTGTCTGTGGTTTTCATCTTGAATAACAAATAAACTTTTAAATTCTAAATTGTTTGTGAAAAAGTTTTAAAAATGTAATACACCTTCTTCCATCAAATATTAAACATGTTTTTAAATTAAAAAGTGCAATAGACTATTGTTTGTTTTAGAAATAAAAGTGTGTGTGGAAACCCATTTTTTATATAATTTTGTTCAAACCTGGAATTATTAATTTATGTGATTAAAGGTAGTGTTTTAGGTAATGTTTGTTGGGCATGCCCACTATGTCTTAATACTCATGCCTAGAGTGTTTTCCTATTTTTAGTTTCTCTTAATTGTTCGACTCGAGCTTGCCTACCATGGGAATGATTTGATTTTGGATTGGAGAGTGAATATCAAGGTCACAAGGAGTTTTTGGTCAAGATTAGGTTAGTGTGTTTTGTTGGTCATTCTTTTTTCAGTGAGATTTATTTACCTTGCGATGTTCTATTTTATTTTTACTACTTAGTTTATTTTTATTTGGAAAAATCATTCTCATTGGACTTCATTAATTCCCTGGTGATGGTCTCCAGCCTGAGAGGATCTAGAATGCCTCTCAGGCCTTGCAGCGGATTGGCTCAGGTGACCGATTCAGGGTCGACCCAGGTTGGTTCGCCATAAATAGTATCAGAGGAGGTCTGATCTTGAGAGGACCTTGTTTTTCAGAGCGCCCCTCGTTATTTGGGGTTGTCATGGTAGAAGGAGTAGAATTGTCATGACTCAAGTCATACAAAATAGAAGGACGTCGTGAACCCTTGCTTGTTCCGATAGTTGAGTTACTAAGAGATGGTTCAGTTCGTCAATGTCCTTTGGTTCATATGATTTTTTTGGTATTGGGAAATGAAATGGGGGTCGGGAAAATGAGATCTAAGACCTCGCATGGTCAGGATAGCCATGTTTATCCAGGGATATTACCCTAGACTACTCCTTGTGATAGTGTCGTGACTAGCCTATGGCCCCCAACCATATGTCTGATTGACCCATCAACACTAGTTTCCCCTAGTGAATTGCATGGGTCTTCTTTAATTCTAAAATCAGCTTGTAAAGTTTTATTTTAGAATTTGTTGAAGGTTGAATTAGAAATCACAATGAACAGGTTTTGATTAGTCACCTTGTTTTTTGTTCCATAGTGTTCACCCCCATGATGGTTCGATGGATTCCCAAGGTGCTGCTTCAGGTGGGGAATCCTTAACAAATCCTCTAGTTGATCAGACCATGGACTACATCCTTGAGTTTCCGAAGTTGACCTCTCACCTCTTTTATGGGCAAGATGATCCTATAGAGGTGGAGGATGGCTATGGATGATTGATAGGAACTTCTATTCTTTCACATCACTAGTGTCATTGATGGTGATGTGGGCTACCTTTATGCTTGAAGTTCCAACTTGGAAATAGAAGAAGTATGTGTCCTGATGAAATCCCCTAGAAGATCTCACAGGGGAGTTCTTTAAGTCTTCGTTAATCCAAAAATATATCTATGAGTTGATGAAGTTGAGGAAGAAGATGGAGTTTTGTTATGTTCAGAAGAGTGTTAAATTGGTACTAGAATTCCACTTATGTTTCTCAAACCTAGTTTTTTACGACCATTGGATTATTACAAATGATCCCGAGAAGGCTTAACAATTTGAGTCTGGACTCCGACCTGAACTGCAGTCAAAAGTGGAAGAGCTAAACCTAACCACGTTCTCTGATGTTGTAGGTCAAGCCTTTTTGACTGAATTTGAGTTAGTGATAGGTATTGAGGTGGGAAATCCTTCTCCGGCCTTGGGAGGCAATTCATAAGATGACGATAAGAAGAACAAGAAACAACCTGATGCTGATGGATCTAATAGTGGAATCAAGAGGCCTTCATGCCTCTATTCATCTTCTTCATAGTGTAATGTCATGATCTGTCACCACTGAGGTATGTAGGGTCATAATAGGCTAATGTGCCAATGTGATCCAAGACCCTACCATGCATGTGGATGTCTGGGTCACTTGCAATGATTATGTCGATGTGTTTCAAAGAAGCATGATAATCCTAGACTTGGCTCATCGAAGGTCACCAAAGTCTGTCAGTAGGAGTATAGATATGCTTGGGATCATTTTGGTGTTTCCTTTTCTCAATGTTCTTTGGTTGTAATATCCATGTTTGGTGACTTTAGGGTGTTTCTATTCCCCCAGTTTTAAGGATGGTTGATGTATATCCCTTTGAATTTTTTTAATGAAAGTATGTTTTGTAGATTTTGATTTGTATATTCTGTACTAGGGTTTTTAATGCCTGAATACGAGATAGGAGATGCTTCAATCATTATAGCTCCAGCCATAAGTCTCAGAGTGATGCTGAAGCATAGTCAAGTGAACCCCTACGATGTAAAAGATCATATTTTAATCTCTTTATTTAATGTGTCTTGGTTTGTGTTTTTTCAAGGCTGTGGAGTAGTTGGTATATTGAGAGCGGTAGTTTTGACACTCTATCGGTTGGACGCTTTACTTCCCTCCCATTAGGTTGAGGTTTCTGGTTAATGTGGGAAGTCTCCGTGTTCATTTTATATCATCATTATTTATGGTGGGAAGAACCATTGTGGGTCTCAATGAATTTAGTTTGGCTTGTCTCCTATAGTGGGGAGTCCGTTCGGGGCTCAGGAATCAATAAATCAGTTTCATTCCAGGTATCAGTTTGGTAGTGGGTGATCTTGTTTAGAACCACCTTATCTCTAAATTTTTTTCTTGTTAAAGAGGTGGGGTGTGTGAGTTTCGGTGTCTGTTAGATTAGGGTTTTAATAGGTACTCATTGAATGTGCTTTAAACTCAGTTGTTGGATTTGATAGGGTCATTGTGTTCATCTTTGTGTAGTTTCATATGTAGTGTTTTATTGTTAATTGAGGGTGAATAAAATGGTTGAGTTCTATTTATGGTGTGTGTATGTTGATCTTGGTTTTTTCAATGTGAATGTTCTATTTCCTTTGAATCGATCAGCTGGAGGTGGTTACAGTTTTGGGGGAGGGTGGGACTTAACATGGAGTTTGTTTCTTTTCCCTGAGTTATCCTTGTTATTCTCTCCCTTTTTGTAGTGTGTTAGGATTTCCATATTGTCATTCTTTGGAGATCTCTTTGAATTGTAAAGAAATGATAGTTCCTGTTTTTGGGTTTATCCTTGTTAGGGCTTTGGGGGGGGGGCAGAAAGTGTTATGGTGGGGAGAATTGTCATGCCTGGGTTAACATTTTCATTTGGTTTCAACTCGTGTCAGGTTTTTGCATAAGCCTATGTTTAAAACAATGAATTTTGTGGATAAAGGCCACATATTTGTGTTTGTAAGTGTCTGTGTGCTCGAGAAAATCACAGTCGAGGAATTGTGAAACGATACCCGGATCACCATGCGACTCGCCCGGTTTGTGGGGCTAACTAAAAGTTTAATGAATAATTAAATATTGGTTATATATAAGCAATAATCTTGTTATTATTATTATTATTATTAATATGTGTATTATTAAAATTATTATTATTTCTTTTATGAAAATTATTATTATGATAAAAATTTGATTTAATTTAATTATGTTAAAAAACGATAGAGAGAAGGGGGAAATTAGGGTTGCCTTAGCCTTGTTGAAGGCCCCAAACATTTTTTTATTTTCCCCCTCTATTGACAAACCAGGCCCGCAGCTCCCCCTCTCCATTACCTTGATTGGCTTCCTACAGTAGGTCCGCTCTGCAGGTGCACCCCCTGTCCAGCCGATCGTGGCACCCCTCCTTTCCCTTCTAATAGACTGTGGTGACCATCCCCTCTAGATCCCCTTCCACCGGATGTCCTCCTAGCTTAGCTGCACCACTCGCTGACCCCATATGACCATCACACGCCCACCCAACTCGACCATCATCTCGAGCCGAACTCCGATCCACCTCATGCTTACCAGTTGATGAGATCTCATACAGACAATCAGACCATGATGGAACCCCCCTCCCATCTGGCCATAACCCCTCTTACCCATGCCTATCTTTTCTCTGGATGACCAGATAGCAAGCCCCAGACTCACAACCTCCTCCTGTCCGGTCACTCCCTCCAGCGGCAGCTACCACCTCTGGTTTGGTTCTTGAATGAGTGTTTTGGGTTTTCCCCAAACCCTAAATGTAGAGTCTATTGTTTTAAGTGTCATTCACATCAAATTGTGTGATCTTTTTTTGTGGCGCAATCTGGTTTTGGCTTCCTCATGTGTGGTGGTAGTGAGAATGCGGTTTCACACTGAATTAAATAGGTCCATTTGTGGTCAATGTTGGATCCCTTACTATGACCATTTAAATTTAGGAGCACTTTGATTTCTTTTATTATTGTTATTATTATTATTATTATTTTCAACTTAAATGGTATTTATTATTAATTTTTATTTCAATAATAATTGTTCCAGGAAAAATTATTTTGTTCTGGTAGGAAATCATTATTTATAAAATTATTTTACCTGCTTAAGTGTTTTGTCAAGTTTGGTGATTATTAATTTTGGTTCGAAGTTTATCTTTTAAAGGAACATAGTTTTCTTTTTATGTTTTGTATCCTTATCATGTGAATTATGGTGTGTTTTTATGGAATCCAATTGTGTGTTGTTTGATATTTTTTATTAAATTCTACAGTTTTTTATTTTAACTGGGAAAGTGGTGCATATTTTGATATGGTGTGTTGTAGGTGTCCGTTTAATTATAAAAGGGGGTTTGAATTGGTTTTGGGTGTATAATCCATGGGTTGCTTTTTGAAAATTGTTTCATAAATTTTATGTTTGCTAGAAAATAATATAGGTTTTGTGAGTTGTGTTTTAAAATCATGTCGAGGTGGTTCTTTCACATTGTTTCTCCGTTTGGATTGTTTTAATTCCGTGTTTGTGTAATTTTGGTAATTGTGTGTTTGTTGTAGTGTGTTTTCTAGGTAACCCCATGATATTTTGGTCATCGAATTGCGGGTTCTTGTACGCCTAAGAGAGGCGTGTCACATCATTGTTCTTGGATAGCGAGCTGAGGTAGGTCCCCCACTACAATCACCATTAAATTGAGAATTTATTAATTTTTAGATATTTCATCAATTTTCCTCAAATGATAAGTAGTATTAGATAAATATTTTTGGAATAATTAATTTATGTAGATGAAGCTGTTTATTTTAGTCACGACACATGAAATATTTTCTTGGTGAATTTTTTCATAATATTTAAATAATTTCCATTTGGACATTGAGAAAATGTTTCGGTTTCACTTTAGAAATGGTGTTTCTTTTAAAAGTTTCATAAGGACCATTTTTCACTTTAATGAAATAAATTATTTTGAAAATATTCTTTGGGGGGACTTGGGGGTGATCGTGTTGCGTTCGTCAATTGTGTCAGATTCTTATGTGTGATGTTTGTCCACCATCACTGGTTACATGATTTTCATTGTTGACTCACCCCTTTTTATTATACATATCGCATGGGAACGTGGCATAATAAGTGAATTTTCAGAGAATGATAGCTACACTAGTTTAGATTATGCACTTGCTAGTTGCCCTTAGTATGGACTTTGTTCTACTAGGGGATTAGGACTCTCGGTTAGGCCATGTAGGGAAAGACCAAGCGTTTGAGTGTTATAATGTCATCGAGAGTAGGAATACCTTTAGGATGAGTCACACGTATAATACGTTCTGGATTGATCACGATCTCCTAGGTTCGACCCATGTTTTCTTTTGTGCTTATTTGGATGTGGTGGACGATTGAGTGGTCCAGTTTGGTTACTAGTCCCAATTTTCTATTTTCCATTTACTTTACTATGTGTTTTGTGTTGTGTGTAGTTTTACTCTTGACTAACAACTAACCTTTTAGATTATATATTGTTTGTGAAAACATTTTAAAAATGTGATGCACCTTTTTCCTTTTATCATTAAACTTGTATTTAAATTAAAAAGGGAAATGTACTATTTTTTATTTTATAAATGAATGTGTGTGTGGAAACCCATATTTTATATAATTTAGGTCAAACCTAGAATTAGTAAATTATCTATTTAAATGTCATGTTTTAGGGAATGTTTTTTGGGAAGGCGTACTGAGTTTTAATACACACACCTATAGTGCTTTCCTATTTTTAGTTTCTCTCGTAGGATTGACTCGAGCTCTCTTGCCGTCGGTGAGAGTTGGTTGTTGTTTTGAGAATAACTCTCATGGTCATGAGGAGTTTTTGGTCGAGATCAGGTTAGCTTGTTTTGTTGGTCATTCTTTCTTTTCAGTGTCATTTATTTATTTTTCAATGTTCTATTTTATTTATACTTCTTAGTATATTTTCATAGGGATAAATCATTCCCATTGGACTTTGTTGGTTCCTTGGTGCTTTTCACCAGCCCGAGAGGATCTGGAACACCTCTTAGGCATTACTATGGATCGCCTTGGGTGACCGGTTTAGGGTCGACCTAGGTTGGTTAGTGAAACTATTGGAGTTGGTTACCTAGGACCAACATATACACACTTTATGATAACATATATTCATTTTTTAGAATATTAAATAACTCTTTATTACATTATGATTACTCTTATGTGTAATATAGTATGTGATAATTCACTAAGATTAGTTTCTTCACTGAGTGGTCATAGCAGTTCCCTTCTCAGATGAGAACCCAGAGGTTCCACAACCATATTATTAAATATATATTCTATAGTAGGGTGAAATTATTTTAGGTAAATAAATTCTATAGGGTATCAAGGATGGATACTCATATGAAATTGAGGCACCATATCACAGTGAACATCCTTGGTAACATCCAATGTAGAATATTTTGTGAACTAGACCCACCAGTAGGAAATCCAAAATTATACGTCTCATTGGATTCTTCAAATATGTAGATGTGTGTATTAATCATTATAATTTAATATTGTTACTAATGATTTTTATATTTGTCATTGGATTTTCCAGTATGATTAATGGGAGATAGGATTTCCCCTTCTGTTCATTAACAGAAGTTGATTTCCCTAGATCATATATGAAAATGATATAGGCTAAATAAATCAATGTCCATGGTATTCTATAGGTAAGCTCAAATTCTCAAAATTCAAATAAATAACCATTGAGAACGTAGGTTGATTGAACCAACATGCAACCTTATTGATTAGATATATCACGATAAAGGGATTATATTACATTATAAGTATCTATACGAGGTATTATGTAGTTTCAACATTAAAATTACTTCTTTATGGGTGCCTATGCATGTTTCTATTCACTAAAAGTGGACTATATAATTTTTTTCCAAATTCCACCGAGAAAGAGGAATGGACTGTCACACAATAATTGTATTTAGAAAATATGATAAAAAATATATATTATTATTTATTTGTTAACAAGATAAATAAATATTATTCTACCACATGGTTTAATAAATATTAATGTTTTCGTGATCACATGTATTGGTTCACCAATATTTCAAGAGAATATTATATGATAATAATGTTTAATAAATATTCATTTTCTATCTGATCAATATAATGTTTATTGGATAATAACACAGTGATATTCATTTATTAAATAAATAGTAATTATTCCAGGTCGGATAAGTATTGTGGAGGAATGAAAGACCATGTTCGATGGTTCAATGAGGATTTTTATATATTTATTATTATTTGAGTAAATAATATTTAATTTGATTCGTGATATTATCTATTTCAAATAAATAATAATAATATTATTATTATAGACATGGGTTAATGGAGGGAGTACATAAATAATATAGGGTTCATGCGCAATTATTATATTTTAACCCTAACTATATATAGACCTAATTATTTTATTTTGTTAAGAGATCTAATTCATTTGTGTTGTTCACAATGTGATATATAAAGTGTCCCCTCAAATACCTAGAGTGACCCATCTCAAAAAAAATTCTTAAGAAAAGAGAGAGATAATCCTCCATAATAACTATCAAGTCTAGAGAAATCGCAGAGAACCCTTCATCGAAGTGGTTGTCATGGTGATTAGAGGTTAATTACATAAGTGATAGGATCTAATGTGCAAGAAACTAGTGATTACTATGGTTACTTTTGATGTTTTATGGATCCCGTGTGGATCACCGTTGGAGGAAATCTTCTCATGACTCATAAAATACAATGCCAGTACAATATAGAGACGTTGTCGATCCATTAATTAAGAAATAATTTCTGGCAAGGCAGTTATATAATTTATTAAATTAATTATTAATAATATTATATGATAGTGTGCTTTGGTTTCATTATTTATCCATCATCTATATTGTTTTATTTAATTCCATCTATAATAACATTTATGATTATTTAAATATCATATTAATCATCGATCATTATTGAAATCAGTTATGGTATTTCCCCATCGAATGCTTCCTCTACTCCAAGAACCTATAAATTGTAACAGAGTAGTCGCATAACAATTTATAATTATTTAAGCTTCATTGATTTAGTTATGAATTTTTAATTAATTTATATTTCTAGTTTAATCATTCTTTAACATGAATTGTGAAATCTACTTTCTTACTTTCCATTTCTTAAAAATATAACAAATTTAAGAAATTTTATGAATGAAAATATTTTGAATATATCATCTCGATATGCTGAGGAGTCTGTCGAGATAACATACATGCCATGTAACCCAGATGTACATACCGTGTAAAGTGTTTAATACAATAATAATTAATTAAGAATTAATTCATGTTGTGTGAATTTATTAATCACGGTGAATCTAATTACACACCATATAGTGAATGAACTATCCAAGTGTGTAGTCAGATATAGTACACACTACATGTCTTTTGTACTTGACATGTTGTCCTTTAGTCACAGATAGGGCATATATCCTCTTATATAGTCCACATGACTAGTGGACATGTAATTCAAAGACCACATAACATTTTACCATGTACAGGCCATGTAATCCAACACTTTTTATGGAATGAGTACATGTAAAGTCCTTGGGGGTGTTTCATGGATAGAGGATGAGAACAATACATTCCATGTAAACTACAATGTACACACCATGTACTTTTACCAAATTACACAGAACTAAAAAATATATTTATTACACTATTTAATACTAATAAAAATGTGTTCTATGTTTCCATTAAGATGATATTTCATTCCATGTGACAAGTTATAAATATATGTAAGTGTCTAATAATTAAATTTCTATATAATGTTCAGATCTATATATCGAGTATATGTCATATTATAATTATTACTCTATGTGAATTGAAGCATAACACCATATGTAAATACCATGTGTTCTGTGTGGTCATTAAGTTGATTTCATATTCCATGAAATTATGTGATAAGTCTTGTATTCCAAATTTCACATGAGTAAATAGTATTTGATAATAATTCATGTTAGTTAGATTGGATGGGTACTGAAAAAATTTTCTCCCAATTATATTTTTATAAATAGTTAATTTTGAATTTATTTATTTAATTTATTAAAATATATTATGGATGAGAATATCAATAAAAATCAGAAGAGAATTTTGATAAAATAATTGTACAATTAAAGGTAATTAATTTATTCGAGAACAATTTTACTAAAATAATAACAACTAAAATGGAATGTGAATTTTATTAAAGGTATAATTTATTGCATCAATGTGGAAGATCTTGAGATTAGACCATAAAACTGCATGTGACTGTATTATTCTAATTTATTATTAAATTAAATTTTCTGCAGGTGTTTCATCCCTCCTCTAATTATGTAAGGGACTACATGACCATGGTTTCTTTTATATAAACTCAATAACCAATAATTTTATCTGTTTCCTTCATGAGAGTAAAATCATACGTAATGTATAAAGCTCCTAAGATAGTTGGGTGGTTCAAGTTTAGATGTTAGGTGAAACTAATCCAAGATAGATACATAGGTGGATAGTTGGAAGACATAACATGACCCAAAAATGGTTCCAGGTGGTTTCGCCTTGGCCAATGGTTATTTTATCATCCAATAGATAAACAAACCATTAGTAAAATATCATGATATTATTAATTTATATTTTTATTTCAGTCTAGTTTCATGGTTATTTTATATTATTTTTTTCGGGAATAAATGAATTAATGAATTAATGAATTAAAAATCATGCAAGATAGAACAAAAATGAACTAGCTTATGAATAAGTTTTATCTTTATCATGTTTTATAACTTATGTAAATACACTAAATATTAACATGAATGTAACACAGATAATAATCGAAATTTACTCTTAATGATAAAATTATTCAATTATTTATATTAAGTCGGTATGGATTTACACTGCATTATTTATAATTGAACCATAGTTCAAAGTTCTTGACCAGTAAAATTTTTGGTTCTTTCAAGGGTCAAATAATTATTACATGATGTTTTAGGTTAAATTATCTAATTTCACATAAAGGGTTTACATTCAAAGAATTATATGGTTTCGATAATAGGAAATGGTTTAGGAAATTCAATTTAATGATTTTAGATATGGGGAATCTACTTAATAGATCATTGAAATATGGTTAATGCTATTGGAATTTGGAATTCCTACCTAAAACCCTTCAAATTTCTTGGCTGGGGAATGTCGGGGTGATTTTAAGGGGAATATTTATCAAGGAAACTAAGAATTATTGAGAAATTGGATATTCTGAATCCAAGGGTGAGTTATATTGCGCTTCGATAATATAGTGGGTGATTAATAAATATGATATTTATTTATTTTTCTATATTTTATTAGATCAGGTAATAAAAATCTTCCTCTATTATTTATTGAAGAAATAATAAAATTATTTTGTACATATCACTATGATCTATACCTAAGAAGGATAACCTTCTCATTAGAATGAATTTCCATGAATGGAAAATGAACATATGCATTATCTTATTCCATGAACTGAAATTGTATGTGCTAGAAGAACCTATTCCTGATTGACTTATTAGTGAGGCTAGTGGGGAATAGTTTTGTCTTTATGGGAAACAGTTGACCAATTCTATATATGGTCACTATTTGATGATATCATTCATGACCAATAAGATTCTGACACATCACAAGGACATGGATGCATATAGATTGATGACTCACCTTTGGTATCTCTATCAAGAGTAGGAATTGAAAGAGAGACACAAGATACCAATTCCCTATTTAAAACTAAAATTGGAGAGTCGACGCTAGAATGACCTCATCTAGTTAAGATTAGTTTATACATTTAATGTTTATCCATGTAAGGGATTAGATTCTATGACGAGTTGAGCATATATCTCAATCATTCATCACTACCTAAGTCCTTATGTAGTTTTATTATTAATAATAGCATGAGTAGTAATGAAAATAGTATTTTATAATTTCTTAATCTGATTTCCTAAGTGGACAAAGACATGGTGCATGAAAAACCCATGGTCCTTATAGTGAATATGAAGGATGCAGACAAGGAGAAGTGGCCTAAAACTCCCAAAAGTCTAAAGATCTAGAGAACCATATTTCCAAGAAGAGGAAGATACGAAGGAAGGGAAAGCAAGTAGTATGTGTAATATAGCATGAAAGGACACTAGAAGTGGAACTACACCTATAATCTAAAGGAATATAAATTTACATTTGTTATGAAGTAAAATATTTCAATATCTACACATTGGGCGTTTGATAAATCCAATGGTGGTCACCTCTATAGCCAAATGCAGGAACCAAGTAGATTCTAAAGAATATCTAAAGATGTGGATTTTTGAGCTTTCAATAGTGTGAGGCTAGATGCTCTATCCATTATTGATTACCACCATTCATTTCAAAAATGAATGATATTAGTTTTAATATATTTTTATTATCTTCCAACGAGTAACAAGAACATAATTTTTCTATCCTTTTTAGATACATATGGTTTTATTTTCATTTCATCAAATAAAAGTTATTTCATTTATAAAGAAAACATATCTTATGGTATGTAACATTTATATAATGGCCTTTATTTATTAAATTATGAAACCAAGTATAGGAAATAGATAATGAATCATATTCAGATGACTAAAATACCACCCAGTTGTGGAATCACTATATTGGCCATGTATATTGGATGCCTTTGAAAAATATTTTTCAGGATGGTTATTTAGACGCTTTTAGTCTAAAATCAACAGAAATATATAATGTTTATTTATAAATAAGAATAGAAACGCCAAAATTTGGTGGATAAGGTGATTGGGCCACAAATCTTCTAGGATTGGTACGCACTGATGTGTGTGGTCCATTTTTAGTAGAAGCTAGAGGTGCGTATTCTTTACTGATGACATTAATAAATTTGGATATGCCAATTAGATGAGGTATAATTCCATGTTATTTGTGAAATTCAACAAATTCTAGAATGTAGAAGAGAATAAACATGAAAAGTAGATAAAAAATATTCTATTTGATCAAGGTACAAGATATCTGAACCCTGAGTTTGTTTATGTTTATATTATTTTCGGATCCTATGTCAACTCACTCGACCTTACACCCCACAATGGAATGGTGTTATTCAAATAAGTAACCAATCCAGGTTAGAAATGGTATGGTCAATGATGAGTGATGAAAGTCTTCCATTAATATTTTAGATATCTGAATTACAAACTATGGAATACATACTAAACGAAGTACCGACAAAAGAGGAAAACAAAATTATATTTGAGTTATGGAATCAAAAGAAACCAAGTTTTTCATATACACATGTATGTGGTTGTTCATCATTTGTTAAGCCCTTTTCAGGCAACAAAATAGCACCCCAGTGAATAATGAGTATGTTAATTGGGCATCCTAAAGAGAAAATGTGATGCTACCTATATAATTCTCAAACCAGAAAGTGATTGTTTGCCAGAAAAGACATATTTATTGAGAGGGATAATATCATCAAAATGACAGTGATATCAAGTTTGAATTCTATGATGTTGATGATAATGATACAAATGATTTGGTATAGGAATAGATTCCACAAGTCCCTACAGAAGAAATAGTTTTTGAAACACAAGTACTATGCATGATCACTATATAGGTAAGAGAACCAGAGAGATATGGTTTTCTAGTAACTAAAAATGGTGACTATTTATTGGTTAACAATGATTAGAATCTCTTCTATAAAGAGGAATTAGAGAGTTCCAAAGTTGCATGACGAAAAGAATCCCAGAATTTGGAAATGGATTCCATATATCAGAAATAAGTTTCTGTTTTGTTCGATGTGTCAGTTGTTGTAAATACCATAGGGGGGAATTGGGTATTCAATATAAAAATAGACATGGAAGGTATGGTAAATACCTATATATAAATTCTAGTGGCTAATGGGTTTAAATAATCTCAAGGAATTTACTACGATGAATATTTTTATCATTTTTCCATTTTTAAATCCATTAGAATTATAATTTATATAGAATAATACAATGAATATGATAATTAGAACTTATATGTCAAAAAAATCATTCATTAATGAGAACATTTAATAATATGTCTAAATGACACAACTATAAGGGTTTGTGACTCCATGTGATGCCAAATGTATATGTAAGTTTTAAAATCCATTTATGGATTGAATCAATAATCTAATCCAAGGAATATAATATTCAATTAAGCTATGAGACAATTTAGTTTCATAAAAAAATTTTATCCATATATTTATAAGAGGTTTAGTGTAAATTTATTTATTAATCTAGTAGTATATGTTGATGAAATATTACTTATTGGAAATGAAATACCATTCTAACAGTCTATTAATGAAATGGTAAATAAGTGTTTCTCTATAAAGGACATAGTTGAAACCAATCATATTCTAGGGATAATGATAATTCGTGATAGATCCAAGAGGATAATTGGACTAAGCCAAAGTATAAACATTTATATGGTACTAAAGGGATTTAGTAAAGAATAATCCAAGAGGGGATTGGTTGCTTTGTCACATGAGATGAATCATTCAATAAAAATGTTTCATTGTACAAAATAGAAGAATGAATGAATGAGTGAAATCTCATATTATTTAGTGATAGGATCGATCATGTATTCTATGTTTTGTAATAGACTTTATGTTTCAATATCATTAATCATAGAAGGAAGTTATCATGATGATGTATGAGAATACTATCAGTATGTTGGTAAGGCTATCCTTATGTATCTGAGAAGAACTATGAATATATTTCTATTGTATGGAGGAGATGAGGATCTAGTCATCATTGGTCATACTGAATTATGTTTTTGAAAAGATCATTGTGATCTAATGTCCTAGCCAAGATACATTTACTATCTCAACGAAGGAGCTATGATATGGAAGAGTTCATAGGATCTAGTTAGCAATGATTCTACAGTGGTGTCTGAGTATATAGTAGCATGTGGTGTAACCAAGGATGTTATTTGGATAATTTATTTTTCTAGGAGGTATATGTGGTACATAAAAGTATAGAACCTACCATTTTATATTATTATAATAATATTGCAGTGTCTGTTGCAAAAGCAATAAGGTCACATCAATAGAAAATGATTATAATCTGGAATTATCACATCTTGGGGGATTTTTACCAGAGGGGTGATGTTGTAGTAAATATATTTACTGAATAAGAAACCTTGGTGGAACCCTCGAATAAAGTCCTATCTCAGTAGATTCATGAGTTTTATATTAGATAATGTGGATTGAATGTTGTTAGTAGATGGATCTAGTTCATGTGAGAGTCTGTTGGAGTTGGTTCCCTTGAGAACAATTCTCACTAATTTATGAAATTATTTATTTTATGATTTGAATATAAATACATTCTTTATAACATCATTATTGTTATTATAAGTTATATAATATGTGATAATTCCCTAAGTGTATCTATCACATTGAAATTTAATAACTATTAATCAGTTTGATGAGAACCGAAAAGTTACACGACAATATTATTAAATATATATTCTATATCAAGATGAAATTATTCGAGGGAAAAATGATACAGACCATCATGGATGGAGAAATATATGAATTTTAGGAACCTTATCATGTTTTATAGTCTGGGTAATATCTAGTGTAGTATATTATGACAGTGATACCATCTAGTTAAAAGTACACATTTATATGTGTCATTGGATACTCCGATCTTTGGATGTTTTTATTGATACATAAGAATTAATATTATTATTAATGAGTATTATAATCACATACATTTTTGTGTTGATGAGAACCATGATGATATATGTTCATGGTGAGGTAAGATGAGGTGGGTGTATCGTATGTAATATTTCATTAATGAATAATTTGAGAGATTATTTTTCACTTATGTTATTTAGAAATGTCTATATATTTCTCCTTTTTAATATAAATTATATAGAATAAATAAATCCATGGATGTGGATTTCTATAGGCAAGTTCAATTTCAACAAAGATTAATAAAGTGACATCGATCACATAGGTTAATGGAACTAGCATGAAACCTATATGATTAGATATATCCTGATAAAGATCTTGTATTACATATTAATCATCTATACGAAGTATATTTCATTATGGGTACCTTGGTATGGTTCTAGAAACTATCTTTGGACTTTACGCTGCTTTGCTTAATGCCATTGAGAAAGAGGCCGAGAAGGCCACATACTAAGTGTGTCCAGAATCTCAATTAAATAATATATATATTTTTTATTATATAACTAGATGAATAAATGTTATTCATACACATGGGTTTAAAGTTATTAATGTCTACAAGATCACATATACTCCATCACTAGTTATTCTTGAGAATATTATATGTTTAGAATAGTGAATAAATATTCATTTTCTATTTAGTGGATATAAAATATATTTATTTATTTGATAATAATGAAGTGATATTTATTTATTAAATAAATATTTACTTTAAAGGCCCTATAAATATAGTAGTGGCATGGGATATCGAGTTTAATGGCCTAATGTAAAATAATATTTTTCATATATTATTTGAGTAAATAATATTTAATTAAATTCACAAGTGTAACACATGTTATGAAATAATAATAATAATATTATGATAGACATGAGGTTCCATTTTGATTATGGAAATAATAAAGTGGGTATGTTCAATTATTATTTTCCAACCTTATATGTATATAAACCCAATTATATTATTTTATTAAGATATCTTATTCAATTTTTTGTGCATAAAGAGTTCAGAAGAGAATTCTCTCAAGAACATTGAGAGATCCCTTTCAATGAGCGCACTCAATAATGGAGAGAAATCCTTCTCAAACACTAATTTAAATTCAAGAAATATCAATGATAACCCTTTATTGAAGTGGTCCTTAGGGTGATAATGTACGAAAAAAAGTGATAGGGTCATCCATGCCGAAACCTGAAGATTTATATGGCGACGTTCAGAGGTTCATGGTGCTCAGGTGGATCACTCTTGGAGGGACTATTCTCTTGATTCCTATAGTTTAATAATTTTAAGATGTTTATAGATATTCAGATCCATAAATTATGATATAATATTTGATACAATAATTCCTTATCTGGTTAAATTAATTATAAATAATACGTTATGATCTTAAACTTTGGTTGTGATGTCTATCCATTTCCAAAATTATTTGATTTAATTACCTTGATCATCAAATTTTTCATCATGTGAATATCAAGTTAATAAAATATCAAGAAAAAAATAAATATTTTTCATACCTCATATGACACTTTCCCTCCACCCCAACCATACACACACAAAGCCATGTTTAAACAAAACATGATACTCTATTAAAATATTATTATTGACATGAAAATTGTAACCCATATGTTAAGTTGGAGGGTATAAATAATACTGAATAAATTTTTAAAATTATGTGGTTTTACATGAATAAAATTAATTCAATCTTTATCTTTTTATTATACATAAAATAAGAACAGTTTGAAAGAAAAAGAAACATTTTCTGAAAAACTGTATTTTTTTAAAAATAAAGTCTACTCATGATTAGTTCATATAATATACAATTAATAATTAACACTTTTATAAACATTATTTGAAATATAAAACATATTTTTTAAATTACCCATGCCAAAATTTTATTTTGGTAAATTTTGAGAATTTTATAGGAAGATAAAATTTTCAGTGAATAGTGAAAATACTTATTGTTATTAAAAAAATGGATTTTAATTTAATGAATTTAATAGATAAATTTTATATTAATATTGGTTTAAAATATAATTTATTTTTATTATATATCTATAAATCAAAAATATGTAATTTTTATAAATTTCATATTGAATTTTGATAAAAAACTTTTTATACTTTTGAACATTTTTTCTTTGAAAACCTAATTTCTGGTAACTTCTATGAGATTAATTTTAAATTAAAATTTTCAAATTATGTAGAAAAAAATTGAAAAAATTAATTACATGTTATAAATAAGAATTATTTATATTATATAATTAGATCAAATTAATTTTTGAACATAATTTATAGTGAAAATAATAAAAAATATTTATAGCGGTTAAACTTAAAATGGATTCACATATGGGGTTAAAAAAATATAAGGGTTAAAATTGATAAAAAACATGTACAAAACAAATTTTCTAAACCTATTCAGACCTTATATATTATTCTATTATAAGTTACCAATTTAGGTGCCTTGTTTCGTGTGAATAATATGGGTACACCATTTTCTTTTAAAAAATTACTATTACGCCACTCAACTCACATATAAAAGGCCACCACTGCTTCTCTCCTCTTCACACATAAAAAACCCACTGGTTCTTTTAGAAAATAATAAATAACTTCGTTAATTATCTCCTATAATCATATAATCCATATTTTTATCATAAATCCTGTAAAGACCCCTAAATTTAAAGGAAATTTTTTTCTTAAATTCTTTGTGATTTTTAAAGTATGAAATTTCTAACGGCACCTGATTCTAAGGCCCACTGTGCTCGGAATCAGTTTAAAATGATTATCTCAGGTATGATCAGTGAACGAATGAGAGGATTTTACTATCTTTTGAACCGGTGATTTTAATTGAAATACAAGGGCACTGATGGAACCACAACGCCGATAATTGCTTTAGAGGACCTTTACCAAAGGTGCGTTTTCTCAAGAGGTGTTGTTTAAAAATGTGGGTGAAATGAAAATTAAAATAAAATTGGGTAACACTTTTATTTCTTTTTCTAAGTGCTTATATCTTAGGTGTGGGTGTTGGGGTGGGACCCACTAGTTACGAACTACCCTTGAGAGAATAAAGGTGAGGTGGGGCCCACACGAACCACAACCCTTCACATTCCATTAAACTCCTCTAACTCCACCCTTTTATCTTCTTGTGTTTAATGTTGGAAACACTTTTTAATTAATTAAATGACTTCTCTTATTCCACTCAATGAATGCCAACACACATCAATTCAATTAATTGAACCTCTTCAATTAATTGAATGAAGTGTTTGAATTTTGAGTTTTTGAAATGCTTGACAAAATAATAAAATAATGGGAGGCCTTATTTTATTTGGGTTGTCTTGTTGTGTGAGGATTTTGGGGAGAGATTTCTAATCTCATTGGAAGAACTTCATCCTCCCACGAAGAACATCATCTCTACAAGCGAAGAACGACTCAGAAACTATAACACAATCATCATCTTATCTATATGATAAAAGAGAAGACGGCGTTTCCTCGGGTGCACACCGATGACCACAGGAATGGCGCCATCATTCGCGGTGCATGAAAACCGTGAACATCCTACGAGGTAGAGGAGTGTTTATGAATGAGCAACGTTGTTTTCCCATCCATGTTATTGGTTCTCTCTAAAAATTTTGCTATAAAACTAATGTGGAAGGAACCGTACCTTACTAACACAGTCTTATTCCTCTGCCGTTGTTGTTGTATGGTGTTCTCCAATCATTCTTGAGCGGTGAATCAAGGAAAGTTTTCAGAGCCAATCGGAGGCCTGAAAACATTGGAAATGTCCTCGGAACATCGAGACAACCTAGGAATGGGAGTTTTGTAGAAAACAGATCATCAGAACAAAGGACAGACACCTCGGGAGGCGTGCTGGCCAGAGGCGTTGTTTCTCGAAAATTCCAGAATAAACGGCGTGTACTTCAAAAGAACACTCCGTGTAGTATAATCGTTCAGCAGCAGAAGTAACAAACTTTAGAAGAAGTGACACACGTCATGTGACATTGGTCACACGGCCTGTATAGTCCACATAGTTTGGAAAAGGAGACTTCAATGGACATGGCATGTATTCAAGGGAAATTCATGGACACAGACAGAAATACACGGCCCCGATGGCACGATGTGTAATATCTTCATTGAAAGGCATAAGAATCTTTAAAAGGCTTGACGTGTAATCCGGAAGATACAAGGACACGGGCAGAACCACACGACCACAAGGCACGGCGTGTACTACCACAACCATGGCAGAAGCAGCTTCATGAGGATCGGCGTGTAATCTAGGTGATACACAGGCATGGGCAGAACTATACGGCCAAGAGGCACGGTGTGTATTCCGGAAATACATGGACACGGGGTGGAGTACATGGGCATGTACTCCACCACATGGCCAGACATGGCCAGCACACATGGAACCAACCCAAGAGGTTTGGACACAGCGTGTAACCATAGTACACACTGTATATTTACTTATCTACAAGACCATCCCTATGGAGCGGGCCATATCACAGGGGCAGTACCTGGTGTCTGATGAAACGGCATGTATCGCTTACCTACACACCGTGTAGTTTTAGAAAATGAATTTGTCGTCTTGTTCTCCGGGACTCGGGCGCATTTTTCTTGGTTTTCCCCTACGACATGGGATGGAACGTTGGGATACATCATCTTTGGTCTTCGTGACAGTGGATGTATCCAACCCTTTGACTCGAGGAGTAGACCCTCCCGTAATCAAGTACGTGGTGTGCAGGAACCATAGAGCTGGCTGTGACTGTGACGATGATGATGACTGTAATTGGATCTTACGTGGGTTCAGCAGTGAGGATGACTATACTTGGATACTCCATGGGTTCGGCAGCGAGGACAACTGTACTTCGATCCTACGTGGGTTCGGCAACGGCGACTTCTATATTTGGATCCTACGTGGGTTTGGCAGGGGAGATGATTAAAAGGCTATATCTATCATCTCCACCCCTCTTCATGATTAGTATACCTGTGTTAGATGAGTCTTGATTTTCAGTCATTGTCATCAATATGATTGTCTTGCTTTCCTGTGTAGATCAGGTTTTGCTTTCCTGTGTGGATTGGGTTGTGCTTTCCTGTGTGGACTAGGTTGTACTTGAGCTCGTGAGTTGGTGCCGAACTGGAATTGATGACTTAGGTATATGTATGGAAATATATCTAAGTATAGATGGTTGATACTTCGTGTTTGTATCCTTCCTTTTTTGTTTATCCTTTTTGGATTCTTGGACACCTTCGGGGGCCTCGGTGTCCCTACTGAGTATTGTAGACTCACCCCTGCACAGGCTATTCCTACACTACATTGTGTTGGTGGCAAACGAAAGACATCGTTGATTGTTGTTGAGGCTTGTGGAGCGGGACTGTACCCGGAGGTGGAGTATCAGGCGGGACGTACACGGAGTGGACGGACAGACTCGAGGAGTTGACAAGACTATATGTACCCACCCTTCAGGTGGCAATTCTAGATGACGACTTGGTGGTTGCTGATTTACTTTACTACTGGTGTTCTTTCTTTTCAATTGTACTATACTTTCAGTTAGGTTTGTATTTTCGCCCTTTTAATTTTCAGATCCTACTTTTGTACTCATTTAATTTAGTGTTTACTTCATCTTGCGTACTCTGTGGTGTTTGTTTTCTTATATAAAGGAAATACCTTCCCTTTTATCGGGAATTACGCTTCTGGTGCTAGTCGCCTGCCCCTGGCCTATGGAAGGTGGTCTTGTGGTAGTCACGGCACGGGCCCCGAGGACGGGTCGTGACAAATTGGTATCAGAGGAGTCGGTTCTACCGCAGAACTCAGGACTCTGATAATTTCTTCTATGTGAAGCAATAGTGTTAAGGGTATTGAGTGTGGTTATCAGTCCAGAGAGTCCAATGTTGGTGCGACGGCTGACGTATCCATACACCAGGACCCTGACTTCTGATTTCCGTCTCAGTGCACGAAAAAATTGATTGCATTTGTGTTTCAAAGTTTTCTTTATGATTACATTGTCTCAGCTCACCAGGTATACTTTATTTACCATGGCACACCAGATTCTTTTCATGATGGCCCCACGACGACAGCCAGCAAGGGTTTCGAGCTTTTTGCAAGATGATAGCCCACCAAGTGACGAGGCCTTGGTGTAGAGCCCCATTACAACGGAGGCACCGGTGGTACCTCTACCCACCGAGGCACCGATGCCACCATCCCCAGCAGCTAATAGTGCACGTTTCCTGAGGAACTGCATGAGTTTTAGTATCAAAGACCACCCAGGTTCTATGGGGATATGGACCTCAGGCAGCCAAGGACTAGCTGGAGGCTGTTGTTCGATTTTTCAGATTGGTAGGGTCACCAGCAGAACTCATGGTGATCCTTGCGGCAAGTCTCCTAGACATGGAAGCAGGTAGATGGTGGAGCCTGATGATCCAAGTGCACGATGAGACATCTCTTCTTTGGAAGGAATTAAAGAGCCTCTTACGATCGGAGTTCATTCCAGCCACCCTCCATGCGGTGCACATTCAAGAGTTTCTACAGTTGCGGTAGGGAAGCATGATAGTAGCCCAGTACTCGGTGAGATTTACCGACCTCTCGCACTACTCCACAGATATGGTATAAGACCCATTCTTTTTGGGCCCGGAACTTAATGTAGGGATTGAGGCATGAGATCAGGGCTTCGATGATCTCCGTCAGTATTCCGACGCAGGACAACGTACTAGAGCAAGATCTTCTTGGGGAGAGATTTCTTGATGAGCCTTCACCAGAAGAGAGACCTACTGTAGGGAGGCACGTAGCGTAGTCTTCTACAACCAGTAGTAGACAGACGTCACAGAGGTCCAAGCGGACTAGACCATCGGTTGGACGACCTCAAGATACTGGTTTGGAGGTGTGGGGCACACACAGTAGAACCGGTCATACGAGAGGCAGATAGTGCTATGCATGCGGCGGGCAGGGCCACATGGCTCGTGACTGCCCGAACTGCCATGAAGAAAAGCATTAGACGGTTGAGGGACCACCCAGGAAGAGACATAGGTTTGACCGTGGTGGTCCACATATAGTAGGCGGACGAGGAAGAGGAGCTGGCCGAGCAACGGGTGGTGGGCGACGCTTTGAGGCTCTTCCACAACCACCACCATGAGGTCCACCCCGACCATAGGGAGCTGACAGGCAGAGTTAGGCTCAGTTTCAGGTAGTGTAGGCCTACGACCATGGCGCAAATGAGATGATTTGAGTTACTATATATGTCTACTCAGCCCTTACTATAGTTCTTATATACACAGGAGCGAGTCATTATTTCATTTCAACTTCCCTAGTTCATAGGTCGGAGATTCCGACGGAGCCGTTGGCTCGATCCTTACGGCTAGAGACTCCTATGGGAGCAGACTCGACGATTACACACTAGTTCCGGCAGTGTGAGCTTACTATAGTAGGCGACAGCTTCATCTGAGATATTCTTGTAGCGGCGTCAAGGCCTTACGGAGTCATCTTGGGCATGGATTGGTTATCTACGGTCCACGCTCAAATCAACTGTATTAGGTGCAAGGTGCGATGCATTCGCACCGATGGGAGAAGGTTCTCCTTCACCGGTGAGAAGGGAGCCTTTGTAGCTCAGGATGGACTCACACAGAGGATAGGAAAACCAATCACTCATCAGTTGGCTATTTTCATCCTAGGAGAAGTTGATGTGCAGTGTCTGAGTTTTCCTGTAGTGGTGGATTAGTATGAATACATTTTTCTTGATGGCATTCCAGGACTACCTCCTTACAGAGAGGTAGACTTATATATTGACATGTATTTTGAGGTACCCTCGATATCTACTAAAGTATATTAGATGGCTCCCGCTGAGCTTTGAGAGCTACGGGTATAGCTGGAGGACTTGTAGGCCAAGGGATTCATCTGACCCAGTGTTTCACCCTTGGATTCCCGGATTTTGTTCCCCAAGAAGGCGGACGGGAGCTTGTGACTGTGTGTCGATTATCGTCGCCTGAATCAGGTGACTGTAAAGAACAAGTATCCACTTCTGAGGATTTATGACCTCTTTGTTTAGATCAAAGGAGCATGTTGGTTCTCGAATATAGACCTCAGGTCAGGCTATCATCATCTTAGAGTTCGAGACGAGGATATGCAGAAGACAACCATCAGGTGTCAGTATGGCCACTATGAGTTCTTGGTTATGCCTTTCATCATAACCAACACTCCAGAAGTGTTCATGAGTCTCATAAAAAAGATATTCCAACCTTACCTCGATCGATTTGTCATAGTCTTCATCGAAGACATATTGATTTACTCGACTACTGAGGTGGAGCACGCTTACCACTTGCAGGTTGTACTAGATACACTCTGAGAGAACCATATTTATGGTAAGCTCTTTAAGTGTTTGTTATTGATTCGAGAGGTCCACTTCTTGGGGCATGTCATCTTTGAGGTGGGACTTGTGGTGGATCCAGCGAAGATTGAGGCAGTTCTAGCTTGGGAGCCACCCAAGAGCGTGACGGAGGTGCAGAGTTTCCTAGGTTTGGCTGGGTGTTATCAGGGATTTGTGCCAGACTTCTCCAGAGTTGTAGCACCAATTTTAGCTTTGATGAAGAAGGGGAAACCCTTCATGTGGTCAGATAGATGTCAGCAGATCTTCTAGGAGGTGAGACTGAGGTTGACCAGTGCACCCATCTTGAGGCTACCGGAGGATGGCGTAGGGTATGTAGTTTACTGCGATGCATCAAGGACCGGACTCGGGTGTGTCCTGATGCAAGAGCGGGCAGTGATCGCCTATGGATCACGACAGTTGAGGCATAATGAGAATAACTATGCTACCCATGACATAGAGTTAGTAGTAGTGGTCTTCACCTTGAAGATGTGGCGACACTATCTGATGGGAGAGCGCTTTACCATCTAATCTGACCACCAGAGTCTCAGGTACATCTTCCCACAGAAGGAATTAAAACTGATATAGCGGCGATGGCTCAAGTTCCTCCAAGACTATGACTTTGAGACAGTCTATACTCCTGGTAAGGGAAACATAGTAGATGATTCTCTCACCAGGAGGTCGAGCATCCATCTACTTGAAGAGGCGACGAAGCATCTAGCCGTGTTGCAGATATACTTCATGGATAGAGATGGGGAAACCTTTCTACAATCGCTCACAGTCACTCATCTACTACTTCAGTGGGCCAGAGAGGCACAATGTGGGGACATTGAATGTGAGACACGACGTCCACAGATATCCTCAAGACACGAACCTGATGGATTCTCTATAGGAGGAGAGCACATCAACTTTTTTAGAGGACGTACCCTGGTACCGGCTGCATTACATGAGGAGGTGCTGAGAGAGTTTCACACTTCCCTGTTAGTGCTATATCCAGGAGTAGCTAAGATGTACCAGGACCTCAGACGACAGTACTAGTGGCTGGGTATGGAGAAGGTTGTGGTAGAGTTCGTTTCACGATGTCTCACCTGCTAGCAGGTGAAGTTGGAGCACCAGGTACCAGAAGGCTTGGGACAACCCTTAGAGGTCCCGGAGTAGAAGTGGGATGGGATATCTATTAATTTCATGACAGGTCTTCCACATAATTCCAGAGGACATGAATCCATCTAGGTGATCGTAGACTGACTCACCAAGTCATCCCACTTCTTACCCATCAGAGATCAGGGCTCAGTGGAGATCTTGGGATGAATCTACATTCATGAGATCGTACGACTTCATGGTGTGACATCGTCCATCATCTCTGATCGAGATGCTTGTTTTACTTCCCGGCTTTGGAAGGGGTTGCAGGGGGAATTTGGTATGCAGCTATGCATGAGCACCACCTTCCACCCTCAGACGGATGGCTAGACAGAGAAGACCATTCAGACTCTTGAGGACATGCTCCGTGCATGTGTCCTTGACTTTGGTCGTAGTTGGGAGGATCACCTACCTTTCGTGGAGTTTGCATACAACAACAGCTACCACCCCACCATTGGGATGGCACCATATGAGGCACTGTACGACCAAATATGAAGATCAACTCTCTGCTGGACAGACCCTGGGGAGTCAGTACTTTTAAGACCAGAGATGGTCCAGGCCACGACAGAGAAGGTGCAGGTCATCCATGAGAGGATGAGGACTGTATAGAGCTGACAGAAGTCCAATGCTGACAAGAGGCAGAGACCACTAGAGTTCGAGGATGGTGACCACGTTTTCTTACGGATCTCACCTCGATGTGGATTATGAAGATCTGTCTAGGGTGGAATGTTATCTCCGCACTTCATAAAACCATTCCAGGTTCTCAGCAGGATAGGCAAGGTGGAATATCTCCTGGATCTTCCACCTCAGTTGTACCGGGTGCACGACGTCTTCCACGTATCTTAGCAGAGGAGATACGTGGACGACCGATGCATATCATTGATCACAGGGAGCCGGACATCGATGATTGGGCGATATTTGCGGAGGTCCCAATAAAGATCGAGGATCGATAGGAGCGGGTCCTACATGGACAGTCAATTCATCTAGTACGCATCAGGTGGTAGCACGAGAACCTCTAGGAGAGCACATGGTAGCAGGAGGCTCAGATGCGTGCACAATACCCTCATTTTTCCCCTAGTTTACGATGTAGCTTTATAGGGATGTAAAGTCTTAAGGTGGGAGTAATGTAAAGACCCGTAAATTTCAAGGAAATTTTTTTCTTAAATTCTTTGTGATTTATCATGTACGCAATTTCTGACAGCACCAGATTCCGAGGCCCGGTGTGCCCGGAATCATTTTACGAAGATTAGCTCAGGTACAATCAGTTAACAAACGAGCGAGTTTTTCTATCTTTTGAATCGGTGCTCAAAATTGAAATCTGAGGGCACCGATGGAACCTCAACGCTGGTAATTTCTTAATAGGACCTTTACCAAAGATGCGTTTTCTCAGGAGGTGTTGTTTAAAAATGTGGGTTAAATGAAAAGTAAAATAAAATTGGGTAACAATTTTATTTCTTTTTCTAAGTGGTTATATCCTAGGTGTGGGAGTTGGGGTGGGACCCACTAGTTACTAACTACCCTTGAGAGGATAAAGGTGAGGTGGGGTTCACATGAACCCCACCCCTTCACATTCCATTAATCTCCTCTAACTCCAGCCTTTTATTTTCTTGTGTTTAATATTGGTAACCCTTTGTAATTAATTAAATGACTTCTCATCTTCCACTCAATGAATGCCAACACACATTAATTCAATTAATTGAACCTCTTCAATTAATTGAATGATGTGTTTGAATTTTGATTTATTGAAATTCTTGAAAAAATAATAAAATAAGGGGAGGCCTTATTTTATTTGGGTTGGCCTCTTGTGTGAGGATTTTGGGAGAGAGTTTTAATCTTATTGGAAGAACTTCATCCTCCCATGAAGAATGTCATATCTACAAGCTAAGAACGGATTGTCAACTATCATGCAATCATCATCTTTTCTTAGTGGTAAAAGAGAAGACGACGTTTCCTCGGGTGCACACCGACGACGATGGGAACGACGCCATCATCTGCAGTGCTTGATAATGGCGAACTTCCTACGAGGTAGGGGTGTGTTTATGAATGAGAAACATTGTTTTACTTTCCATGTTATTGGTTTTCTTTAAACCTTTTGCTATCAAACTATGGAAGAAGGAACCAGAACAAACTAACACGGTCTGATTCATACGTCATTCTTATTATATGGTGTTCTCCAACCATTCTTGAGCATTGAATCAAGGCAAGTTTTAGGAGCTGATCGGAGGACCGGAAACATCGGAAACAGCCTCGAAACATCGAGACGACCTAGGAACGAGATTTTTGTAGAAAACGAATCATCGGAACAAAGGACAGATGCCTCGGGAGGCATGCTATCCAGAGGCGTTGTTTCTGGAAAATTCCAGAATACACATCGTGTCTTTCCAAAGCACACGCAGTGTAGTACAAGCGTTCAATGGCAGAAGTAATAGACATCTAAAGAAGTGACACACGGCGTGTGACACCAGTCACACGGTGTGTACTGTCCACATAGTTTGACAGAGGAGACTTTGATGGACATGGAGTGTATTCAAGTGAAATACACGGACATAGATAGAAATATACGACCACAATGACACGACGTGTAATATCTTAATTGAAAGGAAGAAGCGGCTTCGTGAGTCTCGGTGTCTAATCTGGGAGATACACGGACATGGGTAGAACCACACAACCATGAGGCATGGTGTGTAATACCACCACCATGGTAGAAGAGGCTTCGCGAGGCTTGGCATGTAATCCGGGTGATAGACGGGCACTGGTAGAACCATACGGACAAGAGGCACGACGTGTATTCCAGAAATACACAGACACAGGATGGAGTACACGGGCACGTACTCCACCACACAGCTAGACATGTCTAGCACACATGGAACCGACCCTAGAGGTTTGGACACAGCGTGTAACCATATTACACGCCGTGTACTTACTTATCTACATGACCAGCCCTACGACACGAGTCGTATCACACGGGAAGTACCCAATGTCTGATGACACGGTGTTTATCGCTTACCTACATGCTGTGTACTTTTGGAAAATGGCTTGGTCATCTTGTTCTCCGTGACTCGGGCACGTTTTTCTTGGTTTTCCCCTATGACGTGGGACAAAATTTTTGTATACATCATCTTTGGACTTCGTGATGGTTGATGTATCCACCCCTTTGACTCAAGGAGCGGACACTCCCGAAATAGAGTATGCTATGTGCGGGAACCCTAGAGTTGGCTGTGACTGCGACAACGATGATGAATGTACTTCGATCCAACATGGTTTCGCCAATGAGGACGACTGTACTTGGATCCTCCGTGGGTTTTGTAGTGATGATGACTGTACATGGATCCTACATGGGTTTGGCAATGATGGTTAATGTACTAGGATCCTACGTGGGTTCGGCAGCGACGACTTCTGTACTTGGATCCTACATGGGTTCGGCATGGGAGATGATTCAGAGGCTACATATATCATCTCCACCCCTCTTTGTGAGTAGTATTCCTATGTTTGCTGAGTCTTTATTTTTAGTCATTATCATCGATATGATTGTCTTTCTTTCCTATGTGGATTGGGTTGTGCTTTCCTGCGTGGATTCGGTTGTGCTTTTCTGTCTGGATTGGGTTATACTTGAGTTCGTGAGTTGGAGCCAAACTGGAATTGATGACTTAGTTATGTGTATGGTCACATGTCGAAGTAGAGTTAGTTGATACTTCATGTTTGTATCCTTCCTTTGTTGATTCTGGGAGACTTTCAAGGGTCTCGGGGTCCCTACTAAGTATTATATACTCACCCCTACACGGGATATGCCCGAAATACATTGTGTTTGTTGCAGATGAAGGACAACACTAATCGTTTTTTAGGCTTGTGGAGCAGGACGGTACCCGGAGGTGGACTATCAGGCGAGATGTACTCAAAGAAGATGGACGGACCCGAGGAGTCGACGAGACTATATGTACCCACCCTTCAGGTGGGAATTCTGGAGGATGACTTGCTAGTTGCTGATTTACTTTACTGATTCTTTTCATTCTTTTCAGTTGTACTATACTTTCAGTTGGGTTTGTATTATGGCCCATTTACTTTTCAGTACTTACTTTTGTACTCAGTTTACATAGTGTTTACATCAGCTTGCGTACTCTATGGTGTTTGATTTCATATATAAATGCAATGCCTTCCCTTTTATCGGGATTTACGCCTTTGGTGCTAGTCGATAGCCTCTGGCCTATGGAAGGAGGGCTTGGGGCAGTCACATAACGGGCCCTGAGGACAGGTTGTGACAAATCCAACCTCGAAATTATTTTGTTGGGATCCAAAAATAGTTGTGTGAAGAAGAGTTAACATTACTAACAGAGCCTTTTGTTTTATTTGTTCCCATTAACTCAATAAATTATTAATAATAAATTATGATATAATAAATTATGTCTCATAAAAATAAATTGTTTTTTTAAGTTAATGACCTATATATATCTCCTCTTCCATTCAAATGAGAAAGTAAATCATCTACCCTGTGCACAATGGACTACTGCCTTAGAAACCAATGTAGGTTGTTTTCCATCATCACCTTCACATGCTATATATAATGGTGTATTTAATATATTTATATAATATACATGATATTATTATATTTATATAATTATAATATCAAATATACCCTCATAATTTACATTATATTAGGGATACGGTAACATTGCCCATGTGTACAACCGATTACTGCCTCCCGAAGTGGTGCGATTCATTTTTCTATTAAGATTTACATGGATAGTAGAAGGGATAAAAATTAATGCATATATGTGATATTTATTATCTATTAGTACTTATTGAAATATATTATCACTTATAACATCTCACCTTTCAATCCATTAGAAAAAATAATGTCATTAGTGGGTATGTGTGGACTACCTCCTACACATAGGGATGTGAAATAATTTTCTTTTTAATTTTACATGGATGGGAATAAGGATAAATTTTATTAACATAAATTTTATATATAACATAATAATTATTATATAATTCTTAATTAATATTCATATTCATTTCATTTTATTTGTTAACAAAAATGGTGACAATGATCTTGTGAACGTATGACCTATCATCTCCATGAACAATGTAATCCATTTTTTATTTATAAATATTATATATTAGTAAAAATAAATATGTCATGAATATAAATTATATTTATATAAATTATAAATATATATATATTATTTTACCATGATCAAATTAAAATAAACAAAATTATTGAATGAAATATTACATGAAAAATGAATCAATTCTCACATAGAATAATGATTTTAATAATTAATTGATAACAAAAAAGTGATCAATAACTACAATTAAAAAATATATGTTATGATATATATTTTATTATGTTTATTTAATGGGTTTTTAATAATACAATATTTATTATAGAGTAGGTTTAGACACATATGATGGAAATCAAACGAGTAGTATGTGTTTCCCATCTCGCATTAAATTCTATGAGACATATTCTATATTAATCACTTATTTAGTTTGTGTGGAGTATATACTGACCATTTAAAATTCTATATTTTGAATATATATATATATATATATATATTAATTATATTTAATGTTTCATTTTATGATATTTATTTTATGGTGATTATAATTTATATGTCACTAATGTGTCAAGGGTTTATTTTATAATATCATCATTATTCAGTATTTCTTATCTTTACATATCACATGGGAGAATTATTTAATATTTATATATTAAAATAAAACTATTTTTGTCACCTAGGGTTATTAATGATATTTTTCATATAAATTTAACATTATTACACTATTTTTTATTTGATATTGTTGATATATTTTTAATAAAATTTGAGGTTATTTTTCGCTTTGGTTGGAAATCCTTTTTAATCAAAACCCATGTTTTCTAAAAAAATCAACTTATTTAACTTTTTAAATATATTCGTTTGCCTTTTAATAATCAAAAGAATATTTTTTTTAAAATGAAAAAAACTATTTTTTCCCAAAATGATGACTTATCAATGTTTTAATGATTATATTAAGATTTTTAAAAATTTAAATTTTCAATGAAAATCATTATCAATATTTTTTTGAACATTTCATTTTAAATGTATAATTTCAAAAAAAAAGTTTATTTTTCACAAAAATGTTTTTAGAAATATTATCAAGGTATTTTTATTCAAAAAATATATCAAACCTCTATTTTAATTATGATATATTAAGGATACATTGTTTTTAATCCGAACTCCCTATTTTTTTCCCAGTGGTATATGATTTTTTTGAATGGGGATGTATAATGTTAGTACCATTCACTATTTTACCATAAATGGTTTAGGTTTATGTTTATTGATTGGGGTAAGTATTAAAATTTAATATGATATATATTCAATACAAATGTTTATATTTATTATGTTCCAACCATTTAGTATAAGGAATTCATTAGACTTAGTAATCGATGGGCATGACCTACTATAACCCCAAAATGTATTAGTAGGTCTCATGAGAAAATATAGATTTGGATTTGGATGATGCCATAACAATTTATTTAGTTTTATTGGAACAAGGAATCAATGATAGATTTTAGATGTCCTCTATTATGTATTCAATATTTATAAATTAATTTATAAATTTTCCATGTGATTATTTCATTTGTTTGAATATCCATGGTAAAATTTTCAAGCTCATGTGATTATTTATACACAATTATTTGATTATCATTTGTTACTTATGTATCATTCTCATGTTATTGATTAAATTAAATGTTTTTTAGTTATTTACCTTTACATGTTAATTAATCCTTATTTTTTCATAGATTTTACTGTACACATATCCTTACAAATCATCTGAGCTCACCCATTTTTATGTATTATTTTCCCCATTATACAATGATGTGTTTTGTGAATGACATATAGTGATACACTATTAAGAATAATGATATTATCAATTGAAATAGTTTGTGTATTTTATGTTTTCAATAATAATAAGAATTTTTAATACGTATCTAGTTTAAAAAGACTACTAAACTATTCAGTCCTTCAGGATGTGTTTCCTTATATATTATTCCAATTTAATAATATAGACACAGGCATTGGGCTACTGTGGATGGGGAAAATAAAGTTGTTAAAAGATTAATTTTAATAAAAATCTTGGGAAATAGAATTAGGAAAACATAGATTAGGTAACATTACCCTATGATAGAATTTTCAATATGTATAGAAAAAATCCCAAGTATTTTGGTTCAAAATAATATTGGTTGTTTTACTAGGAATAGATCTATGTATGGACTGTAAAAGTGGATATGTTTATAGAATAGATATAACTAGGTGTAATGAATCCAAATTGATGCATTAAGATTGAACTGATCCTCACCTAGTGTATGATAATGGACCTTACTCCATTCCTACTTTGACACTCATGGGGGATATTATTAGAATAATTTACATTTACTTCAACAACCATTATAAAGGATTTGAATATAAACATATCCCCAAATAAAGCATGTTTTTTATTATAATATTATATCTGCATAAAATTTTCAATTTATGGTATGTTTTTCACTAGTTTTGGGACCATACATTATGTTTCACAATGTTGTGATATAATAAATTGCATTCAATCATTTAGAAATTGTTCTAAGAATAAGGCATGGAAATCATACCAATGCACTTAAACCAAAGAGTAAGAATTATCATTTCTCTAATGAAAATAAGATAATATTTCAAAGGAAACTAGTCTCCTAACATTATCATAATATGAGGATATAATATCTGTAATATCAAGATAGATAATGAATTCTATATGTCTTTTGACTTTGAAGGGAAGCAAGAGAAAAATAGGATGTAAGAGAAAAATTTGGATAATTGGAATATGGGAAATAAGGATTTCCGAACATGTGATACTTATAGAAGGAAAAAACCTTTGAACATGCTTAAAAGAAAAATGGGTGTGTTTAAAGTGTGAAGAAAAATGACCCCATGCTCATTATTACAAGGTAAAGAAATAATCTAATAATGTTTAATGGTTCCATTATAAGGATATGGGGAACTAGACAAATGAATTCCCCTATAGTTAGTGGAATATACATCAAAATAATCATAGGGATCAAGAAAAATATTATCATATCTCTAAAGATGATGTTGAATGACTATGTGATTGTGTGTGGATTTAATAATTATGTTTTAAGTGTATTTTAATCACCGATATTTTTGTTATAATAATTATGAAACATATAAAGATAATCCTGTATAAGAATATCATTAAGGATTTTTAATATTTTTTTGAATGGAATTAAGAAAAGTGATTCATTAGTAAGTTGAAATTATTGGAAAAGAGAATGATTGAGGTAGGATAACACTTAATATGTTCGCAATGGTGGGATAATTTTGAGATATTTATGGGATAGTGTTGGTGATCATTAATTTGATAATTGGTTTGATGCTTTATAACATATTTTCCACATTTTAATGCATGTATTACTATATGGAATATATTCGATGACATGAGATTATATTTTTGGAAGCATTCATGATTTCATTAGGTTTTTATAGAGATAAAGGTTATCTCATTTTTGGAATGCGGCATTAAGATACACATTATTTTATTTAGGGAATATACTATTGATTTAGTGAACTTCCATAAACAAATTTGGACTATAAATTTGGATATACAATTTTTTAAGTGTCTTACTATTAAATATATATGGAATGGATTAAGAATAAGTTTGGGTGTTATAAAGTAATATTTCCAAATAATTTTTTTGTTTTAAAATATCTAGACATATGAGGATTGAATGTTATTTTTAATTATCTATTAAATGTTCTTCAACAATAAAAACTCATGTTGGGATAAAAATTTCTTAGATTATGAAATGGTCTTTGAATAGATTGAAGAGAAACCAAAGGATAAAATTGTTCCAATGAAATAGACATATATCATTTAAGTATATTTTCATATATTCTTAGGCTAGATGCTAAAATAATTCCTCAAATCCAACAAAAGGATACTTAAACAAAATTTTATCCTAATAAATTCAATTATTTACAATTGATGGTATTTCCAATCATCCAGAATTTATTTTTTATGTCCCAAAACATTGATTGATCATTAATTTTTTTGTTACAAATGACCACCATCCATATCTATAATTATTAATGATTTTATTTTTTGTATATATCTTCACTTTCCACCTATGTACTCCAACATAGAAACCTAGTTATGTTTTATTCTATATAAACTTTTTAATTAAATTTATCTATTATTAAAAGAATGTTTTATTAAATATTTTTATTTTTTATGTTTTTAATGATTTTATTTTAATATTTAAAACCATTTATTATCGAGATCAAGATTAAATTGTAGTGAAAAAATTTATTTAAAGGGTTTGAATGTAAAAACCTATGATTTTAGAAGAGGAACATAATACTTGCTAACATATATGACACGAACCACTGATATTTTATGATAATGTAACATCCTAAGACTTTATGGTATATTTATCTTAATATTAATTTTATCTATTTGATTAATTTCATTTCACAAGAAATCAGGTTTGAACAAAACTTGATACCCGAATAAATTATTTTAATTAATCTGATCGTAGTAAATTTTCCACTGAATTTGTGGGTAATAATTGTAATAAAAAAATTATGAAAGTTATATGGTTTCATCATTTATAAGATTAATTCAATGTGTATCTATTGTTTATTCATAGAATAAGAACCATTTGAAAGGAAAAGAAATGTTTTCTTAAAAACTGTATTTTTTTCTAAAACAGGGTCTACACACTATTTTGTCACATAATTTAAAATATATAAATGAAAATTCTAGAAAATTTATTGGAAAAATAAATTATTATTTTTTAAATCTAATAGTCAAGATTATATTTGGGTTATTTTTTTTATAACCATTTGAAAAGATATATTTTTCAATGAACATTACAAAATATTAGTTTTTATTAAAAAACCATCCTTTAATTACAATAATTTAATATCTATTTTAATTTTAGTGTTGTTAGGAAAGTAAAATTATTTCAAATATATTTATATTAATCCAATATAGGTTATTTTAATCAATTTCAATAAGAAGTTTGATAAAAAAGAGTGTAACATTTTAAACATTTTCTCTTTGAAAATCCAGATTCACGTCTCATCCATGAGGTTAATTTTAAATTAAACTTTAACAATTATATGAATGAGATTTGGAAAAATATATTCCATAATTTGAATAAGAATAATTTATGTTATATACTATTTTCAACTTAATTTTTTACAATAACGAATAGTACAAATAGAAATAATTATTTACTGCAGATAAAGTAAAAACGGTTATACTAAGTTGTTAAACTAAAATGTTAAGGGTTAAAATATTTAAAAAACATTTATAACATGAATTTTAGGGTCTAATTACTATCTTATATATTATATGTTTTATAATGGACCATTCTGGTTCCTTGTGGAATGTAAACACGTGGGTAGAAGGTTTTATTATCCTAAATTACAATTGTGCCACTCGTCTCAATTATAAAATCCCACCCACTCTCCTATTTTATTCACATATTCATATCCGATTGTATAATATAATTAATAAAAAAATCAATTCCATACATACATAATTTAATCATATAATCCTTATTTTTTCATAAATCTATCCTATGATGGATTTTGGTGAAAACCAAAAGCTGTTTTCGGAAGAAGAGGTTACATCCCTAAATGGGTGTTTTATTTTATTTTTTGGTTCACCTCCTTAAATTAATATTATATCATGCCAATATAAAAATAATAGAATGTAATATATATAGGAAATATTTTATTTTTTTCAAGACCTATATCTGTTCCCTCTCTCATTCAACGAGAAATGAAATAATTGATCGTGTGTATGACTTACTACTTCCTCATGAATTGAGGTGGTTAATTTTCCATCCACATAATTAAAAGTTCTATATAATGTTTAATTTATCATTATTATATGATATAATTGATATTATTATACTTATTTAATTATTATATCACATATAAATTATAAATTTTCATTATTCAAGGGACTCAATTATATCGCTCGTGTGTACGATGGGCTACTGCCTTGTGAAACAATGCGATTCATTTTTCAGTTACTCATTAAATGGAAGGTTTTAAGGATAATAATTAATGAATATATGAAATATTTATGATCTAAACCCAATTATAGAAATATAATATAATATATTACTTCTTATATTCCAATCTATTAGAAACAAATAACACCAATCACGCATACGTGTGGATTACCATCTTCACATAGTTATATGAACTATATTTAATTTTATTATTACATGTATGAAAAAAAGTGAATATTTTATTAATATAAATGTTATTTAGGACATAATAATGATTAATATTTTTTTTATTCCACCCGTTGAGAAAAATGGAAACAATAGTCATCTATACTTAGGGCATAAGATCTCCATAAATGATGTAATACATTTTCTATCTCTAAATATAATATATTAATATATATATATATATATATTGAATATATATTATATTTATATCATTCCGAATATTTTGAATATAATTTTACTCTAATTGAATTAAAAGTACCAAAATTACTAAAGAAAAACAAATACGAGTAATGAAGAAATTATCACATGAAACAGTGATTTTAAAAAGTAATTTTTTCTTAAATGAGTGATAAAATAATATAATTTAAACATATATTTTATTATGGTTACGTAATGTGTGGGTAATAAACCCAAATTTATTATATAGGAGGTCCAAACAAATAAAAATAATGTATAACACGTGCTAAGAGTTTCTCATGTCACTTTTACTTTCAGGAGTCATATTCCATATTGACCACTTGTTTCGTTTTAGTTGTGAATATAATTCTCATTTGATATGTTATAACATGAATCTATTTATCTTAAGTATATTTAATGTTTTATCTAATTTTATTACTTTTATGGGGCTTATGATTCATTAGTTACCAAAGCTATAGGGGTTTATTTCACAAAGTCATCATTATACCAGATTATTTATGTTTATGTCTAAAATATTGTAATTATATATATATTATAATTAATATATTACCTTCAAATATAGTTATTAACTAAAATTCTCAGGTAATAGTACAACTTTCCCACTATTTGATAGTTAAAGTTATCAAGAAAATGTTTTTAAGATAATTCGATAGTATTTATCTCTTCTGTAGGAAATCTCTTTTTTTCAAAACAAAATTTCACTAAAAATGGTTTCAAAAATGTTTTTAAACATTTAAAAAATATTTTTTAAATTCAGTTTTACATATTTTTTCTTTTAAATTTTTTTGAATGGAATCTTAATGTCATTCTAAAAGAAATTCTTATTTCCCTTTTACCAAAAATATGAAGGAAATATTTATTTTATCATGATAAACAGAAAAAATTTTTTCCACCATAATGAAAAAAATATTTTAATGATTATATTACATGTCTTAAAGGGATAATTTCATTGAAATTTATTTTAAAATTGTTTTGTTTAATTTTTAATTTAAAAAGTGATTTTTAAATCACGAAGGTTATTTTTCTAATTTTTTTTAAGGATATATTCACGGTATTTTTATTCATCAATGACATAAAATATCTATGTTAATTTTTTTTTCTACAGAGGATATGTTGTATTAATTCACTACAACAAAAGCAGCCCTTAGCGGCAGTTTTTTTCCCATTTAGCGGCGGTTTAAACCACCGCTAAACTTGGCGTCGGCAATCTTTTAGTGGCGGTTTTTTCTATTTTACGGTGGTTTAAAAAATGTGTCATAGATGCCTCATTTCCCGGCGGTTTCTCTCCATTTAGCGGCGGTTTTATGGGTATGCCAAACTTTTTTATTCGCAGCGGTTTTAACCGCCGCAAAATTATGCCGTTTGATGCGCCTATTTAGCGGCGGTAAAAAACGCCGCTAAATATAAATGTAATATATTTAGCGGTGGTTAAAACCGCCACTCAATGCTACCCAACAAGGCATTTAGCGGTGGTTTTAACATCCGCTAAAAGCTACCAAGTATGGCATTAGCGGCGGTTAAAACCGCCGCTAAATGCTGAACTGGAAAAAAAAATTTTGGTTCTACTACACCACTGCCCTGAAAAATAAATCAAACCAGAATATAGAGATCACCTAGGTTTCATGGGTATCTCGACCCCCTTCGTGGTAGTATAGTATAGCGGTATAATAAATAGAGAAACAACATACAATAATTAAATAAACAATAAATGAAAGACAAAGCATTGGATGAATAATATAAACAAAATATAAAAGGCCAATGACAATTTACAACCATGAATTTGTGTCCAGATGAAGATAAAAAACTAAAAAATAGTATACATATAGAAGGTAGCATGATACAAATTAGTACATGAATAAATAAAATAACTAAAATCCTTAAGGGAAGAAATCTAAGAAACATACATCCACCCTGAAAATAGGGGAAAAGATATTGTACGTTGATAAATTAGGGATCGATGGTGATAAAATATTATGATGGATGAAGGAGAACCATCAAATCCTAATGGAGGGAGGTAGAGAAACCCATAGAGGAGGGAGCTGTGAATGCTGGAGAAGAAGGAGGAGAAAATAAAGGGATTTAAAACATTTAACCTATTAATGGAAAAATGGTAATTTCACCGTTAAGAATAGTTCACATGGTTTGGCTATATGAATTTCCAAACCGTACACCAACCGCGAGAATCCCACTACTTAGGAATCCTACCTCACATGGTTTCCCCACATAGTTTACCCTAACCATTTGACAAATGTGTGAAGAATTGTGTGATAATAACGCCTAAGTGGCACTAACCATGTGAGCTAGGAACAAAGTTTGGAAAACTGTGTGCAGCCCGTGTGGGGCACTTCTTCTCACCTACTCCAGCCGCATGGTTTTCTACTACAGGTTCGCACAGTTTTAGACAAACTGTGTGCACCTATCATACCACCCAAACATGGTATTTTTGGTTCTTACCTAGGCCCGTTCATCTAGATAAATGATCACATCGTCATCCCTTTAAGCATCCAACCGATGGTGCTCCCCACCATAGGTTTTAACATTAACAGAAAATTATGAAACATAGTATTCTCCACCATTGTAATTTCCTATAAAGAATATCCAAAGACTTCCAATGATAATATTGGAATTTTTACTCTAATTGGGAAATCCTAAATACTTCTGAGACCATAATAGAGACCTTACTATAAAGAAAAAGTCAAATGCCAATCAGCCTAACTGAAACTAGTCATGCAATCTTTCTCAGAAGACATTTTCAACCCACCATATAACGGATGCTCTCTTAGTGCATCGAGGATGATGTAAAGATAGGGGACATTCTCATTGCTAAGTAAGAGTACACTAAGAGAGTATAAATATTATCAGAAGATTGGAGACACTTCCATCACCTCTAAGACACTTCCATCACTTCTACTACCTAGAAAGACATTTTTACTACATCTGACATGATGTTCCCCAAATTAGGAGTGTCCTAGTCATGAAAAGAAGAGATAGACCAACTGCTCATAAGAGAACTAGGTTAGATTCACCTTAATCGCACATGTGACACTTATCTGATTCACACTCACAAACTCCATAACATTTGTCATAAAAGAAGAAACCAACCCGACCAGCATGTCAGAACACCCAATCCATTTATGAATTGAGCTTACACAATGGGGCTACCCGAATGCTGCTATATAGTAGAAATGGTATTAATATGGGTTACATATATGGAAATGTTTGGTGGAAACTATGTGCCATAAATGTTACATATACAAACAAGCCATTATCATACTTGTTCAACACATAAACAATACTACTACTCATCATCTGATGCTGCATCGTCAACCTCTCCACCTTCATCTCCACCACCTGCTGCCACCTGTAAGAACATTATATTGAAAATTAAATATTGTTGCATATTTATAATAAAACATAAAACCAATAATAGTTTGAAAACTAAATGATTTTGATTTTTTTGTGATTTACATGCTCACCACTACCCGATGCACTACCACCAGGGGCATATCTGCTCATATACTGATGTATTTCAAGCAACTCTTTCTGCAAAGCAGATATCTGATCCCCCTGCTGGTGAACTGTGTTTCGTAGAGAAGAAATATCCCTCTGAGCATCTTCAGGTATGAAATTACTATAAGCAGGAGTAGATATAGCTGAAATCCCTGATGGCATGTGAAAGATCTCAGATGGTACAGGTCCCAAACCCTTCCCGCGCACTCTACCGGGATGCTCCTTCCCAAAGACTTTACCAACCGGGTCATCCTGGGAGACTGAGTAGGATTGCTCAGGATTGAAATCCCATATTTCTTTAATTTTTACCTATAAATCAAATATCAATATATATTAACACAGTAAAAACTGATAATAAGTTATTATAATAAATAATTGACTTCATACCCCAACTTTTCTGGCAGGTTCATTAACAAAACTTCCATCTGTTTTTTTATGAACATCCAGCCACAGTTCTGTTCGGGATGCGTCATGCCCTAAAGTCCGTGACTTCATTAAACAAAGATAAATCAACAATTAAATATGTTAAATAGATAATATTATCTTATAAATATTTAAACTAATTAAAAGATTACCAATGACATTCATCTTCTTGAAAAGCTTTCTGAACCCGCAGTGTGTGGGATGACCTGCTTTGCCCGGTTTGAAGCATTATTTATTGAGAGATCCTGAAATAAATAAAATTGAATTTAACAGTATTGTATTCATTGTCTATCTCCTCTTCATGTACATGTATAAATGTAAAATGAGGATAATATAATAATATATATTTCAATACCATCCGCTTCTCATCATGATGTCTATTGACAAAAACCTTCCACTGTTCTTTCGGTACTCCACTGGGTAGCTTCTCATACATCTGCTGCAAGGTCAACGAAGTATCGTTGACATCACACCACAACCTCCATTTGAAATCTTTCCATTTTTTTCCAAGATTTTTCAATGGCCACTTCTGTGCTATCTCATCAGCAACGGTAAAGTGGAAAAACATATGTATACAGAAATTCATTTTGAATATATTAGTAACATGACATTCAATTAAACCATAAAGTAACAAATTTAACTTTATCTGAGAATCATAAACTTCATTTTTCCAGTTTGGAGGCATATGCCTCCAATCATCATATGAAATAGGCAGGGAAATGGGCTCCGCTGCCAGCTGACCTATAATCTGACCAAGTAAACCTGTGGCGTCATCCGTCGGGACACCATAAGAATCAAATGGAACCACTATCTTCTCTCCATGCATGATCCAAACATCAGAAAATTTTATGTGTTTTCCATGGTTGCATTTTTTTCATCTGCAATGAGAAAACAATTATTATATACAACATGACACTTCATGTGTTCAGCGGTTTTTGATGACATGAATAATCTTTGCAATCGAGGCTTCAAAGGAAAGTAACGCAAAACTTTTGCAGGTGTGTTACTTTTATTCTTCTCCATGAAATTATGTTCAGTCATACTTCCAACATTACCCTTGGACTGAAATCTAGAAGAAGAACATTTCTTACAATTCTGTCTACTTGAATCCTCTCCCCAGTAAAGCATACAATCATAGGGACACGCATGTATTTTTGTATAATTCAGACAAAGCTTGTTTACAACTTTTTTCATCTCATAAAATGATTCTGGCATTTTTGCTTCAGTAAATGCATCACGAATCAATTCCAATGACATAGACATTGCCTTATTTGAAATTCCACAAAGACATTTGATATGGTACAACTTCAGCATAAACGAAAGCTTTGAATATTTCAAACACCCACTATACAACTCTTGATTTCCATCGTCAACTAAATCATGAAACGCATTTTCCTCACTGAGGTTTTCCCTTACATCTGGCTCCACAGAATCAAGAGGAGGATCCAATGATATGTTACTGTCTTGATCTGCTTGTGTTATAGTCTCAAAAACATCAATTGTCACGTTTCAATTTGTAGCATCATCTTCTGGTTGTTCTGATATGTTTTGATGCTCATTGTGGTGTCTTGCAGTGCCGAATGCATCATTTATGAGGTTTTTCATTTCATTTTCCATTAGCAACAATCTTGGGACCTCATTATGTGGATTAACATCAGTCCTTAATCTTTCTGAATTGTTTGATTCTCCATGCCAAATCCAACACAAATATTGATCAGGGAATTGCTTCAGTATTAAATGTTCATAAACTTCATCTCTCTTCAACCATGTTCTAAGTTTACATTTAGGACATGGACATCTTATTCTCCCTTCAACGGATCGATTAGAAATTGAAAAATCTAAAAACTCATTCAAACCCTTAACATATTAAGGTGTGTTCCTCGGTAATGTGATCCAGCTTTTATCCATGTATATCACAATGTGCCTACACAAAAATATACGATAGTGTAGGATTACAGAAACATAATATAATAAAGATGAACCATTGATCATAAAGTATGAATAATATAATAAAGATGATTCATTGATCACATTTACCACTTCAGACCAATAGAACAAGTCTAGTCCATAGGAGACAGCGTCAACACCACATTGAGGAGCAATAAGAATATCGGGCTACACAGTTATCATAACAATATTGATCACACATTTATGTTGCCTCAAACAACACCCCATTGATGTGTGATCGAAACTGATCATAATGAATTTTAAACCTGAGACAATATGTGATTTTTTAGGCTTGACCTTAGATGTCCTCCAAGAGGAATGATGTCTCTCAATGGTTTCATACACAACCAACTATAAAGAGGGCCACTATGTTCACTTTATTCATCGAAGTGTCACATCTTTAGGTTTGAGTATTACAAGTCAGACATTTATAATCATGTCTTCAACCATCGACATATAAAGAATAAGTATTTTATTCAAGGGTTGTCTTAGACATTGAAACATTATTAATCTCATTTATAATAATTTTATTTTAATAAAAAAATTATTTTTTTAAATGGGTTTGATCACTATAGTGGTGAGAATGTAAAACACATACATACATCAAATTCATAAACACATGGGAAATGCAGAAGGACTACTCAAATCAATTCTATTTTTTTCACTTTTTATGAACAACCCTATAACTCTTGTCTATGATTTTTTAAATCTGAAATCATATCTTTAGTACCTATCTCAAGGCACAACACCAAATACATAATTATATACAACTTATAGTTAATTATATAATTTTATTATAAAAATTATAATTTATTTCAATTAAAACCAACAAGGAATAATTGCCTAAAAATCAATAACCCACCTCATCACACCTATATAATAACCAACCACTTATGTATTGGTTGTGGTGAACTCCAACCTTTATCCCAAAAAAATTACCTATGAAGTTGAACCAAGTCAATCAACAAATTAACTTAAATTAATCTAATTTTAATTAAAACTATTTAAGAATTATAAATGGTGATGTACCTCTAACCCAATGACATGTTACAACATGAGATAATAATGTTGGGACATCTCATATCAGTTTTGAGAAAAATTATTATCAGATCAGATGATTTATCAAATGATCCAGTGTAAATAATCTCCAAAATCTAACCAAAAAATCCAAAAATAAATGACGAACAATTAAAAGGTAACATCAAATGTAGTCATATATAATGGAAATAATACTACATGTTTGACCCCAACCATGGACATGAATGATATTGTAGAGGAATTTATCCAAGGTTGATGCAAGTAGTTTATAATCAAATGATGTCCTATTTGACATTAGCATCACCTTTTTTGATGTGTTGGTTACATATACTTCTTCCTAACCATATAATTTATTCCCCTTTCCCTTCTCTATCTATCTTCCTCTCCCAAAAACAATGTCTACATCATAGGAATATATGTTGGTATTTTGAAATATTTAAGTCATGTAGTTGTTGATAAGGTGGCATGTATATTTGTCATAATTGAAATAATTTTTTAGATATTTCATTATTTTGATGACCCATGTGTTTTTATTTCCCATTATGGTTTTTTGAGACTCGATGTAGTAATGACCTCCTCACAGTGGAAGACTAGGCCACCAAAACCCAATTCTTTCCACCATAGGACATTTTTTAAAGATAAGTGACGAGAATGAATAATTTTAATGGTAGGCCTCTTCATAATGTAAATGTAGGCATGCACCCAACCATATATATGAATATTTTCATAATAATAAAAATAAGAGAAAATAAACTAAATATTTACATTTTATCATGTTATTTACTTTAGAGAATAAAAAATAGTACAATAGGTAGTATGAAAACAAATGGAAAAAATATACACCTAATAGGGAAATATTACATATCCTGACAATAATATGAAACAAATGAATTATAGAGAGATCGACTATTGATCTATAATCACCGACCACCATGTAAGGTCAAATTAACCCAATTATCCCTTTTCCCAACATAATACACAACTAATTTGTACATTATCTATATATACATGACATGTGTGGGAGTAACTCAATTAGGTTTGAGAACATATGTACCCAAACTTCCGCTTCCAAACTTGATATAGGAGGAATAGAATACATGTTAATATTAGACATCTAAGCCTAAAGATTGACGAAAAACTAACCCAACAATAATGAGATATGTTCTTCAATGAAAACCGAAAAGGAGAGAAAGATTATATCTATCTCAAATACTAGTCCAAAATAATGGTTTCACAACTTCTCTAATGAAATATCATCAATGCCCAATATCATGCTAATTTGTTCTGGAAATTATTGAGGAGGACCAACACCTCATCAATTTTCTATAATCTTATGGTTCATAACAACCGTGGATTGAGGAATCTCTACATTGTGCAATAGTGTATTACCTCCTTTGTTTTGGCATAATGTGTATGGTGGATCCACAAAACATGTTCCTGGGGAGAACCATCCTGTTTGATGGAGGGCCCTCTTCCTAGGGTTATAGGGATTACATAATATATTACTACATAATGTTTATTGTGATCCTACACCCTAGTGTGAAAGGGGATACAATATTTATGGATATAGGACCAACACCCTGGTGTAATATAGAATGGTACTTCAAGTCATATTATATAAATAGAGAAGCTGTACACTCAAATCACCCAAGGGCATGGGTCCCCTATCCTTGGAGAGAGTGCTCCCTATCACACTAGTGTGTAGGTAATATATATTCACCACCATCACACTCAAGAATGGGTCCTCTTTCCTTTATGTTTACTCTCCATCGGCATGTAGGGAAGTGGAAACGTGGGATCCATCCTCATGAATTATTTGGATATAATAGTGAGGTAATAGTCATCAACGATGTATCTTTAAAGATATAAAAATAATCATCATCTTGGGTTGGTAGGACAGATATAGATTCCCAGTCTTTCTATTATGGGATTCATCATTTTACATATATATTTATTATTGGGTACCATTTCATTATTTCTCTATGCAGTTATGAATTCTTATATAATGTCTTTTATTTATCCAAATTCAATTTTCTAGATGTCATAATGGGTATGTGACTAATCATCCTTTCATTGTTATTGTACAAAATGTTCATGTATTATAAAAAGGTCAGATAAAACTATGGTAGATTTGGTGGTGTTTAGAGATTATTTTGTGACTTTAATTGTGTACAGTGGATGAGACTTGGATATTGTGATTCATGATTGATTTTATTTTTTCGTATATAGTTTCTATTATTTTTAGAAAACATTTCATGTTGGGAATGAATATATTTACATGAATTTTTATATTATACTACCATAATTTTTTTTTACAAACTAGAAATTATTAAAAACTTTAATTTTACTACAATGGTCAATGTATTAACATATTATAACTCTACCATTTTTAATAGATATGGATTGGTGTGTGCATAATGATATATTAGTAAAAATATTACAATAGTAATTATTATTTTTGGTTCATGTTTCTAGCCTCATGCCTATATCGGTGTTCATTGAGTTGCAGTGGACCAGTTATCCACTAGCTTTGGGGTCTAATGGGTTGGGATGTTATATAATGTTATCCGAGGTGGTTGAACCTAAAGAGGGTGATAATATTTATTAACCTGGTGATGTTTTATTTAGAATTTAACAGAATTTGGTCAACTAGTCTTGATTGCTGCATTTTGTCTAGGGATCAAACTGTTTGTGTTCTAGCTATTATGTCCATTCATCTAGAAATGGACATCACGCTTCTTCACTCAGTATACTAAGACATTGGATACATAAAAAATTGGTAATTTTATCACATATGATTGAGTACATTGATTTTAAATTGCGAAATTTGTCCGTATATATATATATATATATATATATATATTCCCAAAATACCATGGTATATCTTGGTTATTTTTTACGATAAAACAAAAATATATCTATATTTTTTACTAAATTCTGATCATTATGAATTGTCGATTAGTGATGGGGCCATTGTTCTAGGGACATCTCACAATGTCATCCAACTAGGCGTGTAGGTAGAAACACCCCCACATATCAAGCACCATATTATACTAGTATAGTAGGATAAGGATGGGTATAGTCTTAGCGCACTCCATGATCCACAATACTAGATTCCACTAAAGTTCCATAGAGAGGCAAATTCCCAGGAAAGAGAAGATTACATTCAATTAGTGGTATTAGTGTTTAGATACAAGTCCCCATTATTCAACAACTATAAATAAAAATCAATTCCCCCCGACTAGGAACCATATAACCATGACATCAATTCCCCAGCCCGATTCAGTAACATGTAAACAAATCAGGTCATTAGATTACCTCACAAATCAGGTGCGGGGGTCGCCGAAGACCGCGGGGGGCGTGGGGGGTGCCGGGGTCGCCGGAGGGCGCGGGGGGCGCAGGGGTCGCCGGTGGTCGATGGGGGGCGCCGGGGGGTGCGGGTTTTTCCGGAGAGCATAGGGGTGAGGAGTCGCCGGCAGCGCAGGGGGTGGGGAGTCACCGGCAGCGCGGGGGGTGCAGAGTCGCGAGGGTTAGGGATCGCGAAGGGGAAGGGGGAAAGGGTCGGCTTCTGTGTAAAATAATTCGGGTTTCGCGGCGGTTTATTAAAAACCGCCGCGAAACCTTCACCGAAAAAGGTTTAGCGGCGGTTTTGTGAACCGCCGCCACAAAACCGCCGCTAAACCATGTTTTTTTTGTATTGATTCCATAATTTTTATTTATCTGGATGGTTTATTATCATTTTACTTAGGATTTAAAATTTTATTACCATTCATCAATTTACTCTGGATGGTTTGTGATTATATTTATTAATTGCGGTAAGTAGTAAAATTTTCCTCGTCAGGTATACAATAAATTTTTTTATATTGAATATATTTTTACCATTTTCTATGAGGAATTCATCAAACCTAGTATGTGATGGGAGATACCATTTATAACCCCTCTATGCATTGGTAGGTCTCCTGAGATAGACAATATTATGTTTTTCATAGGTCCTTACCCATTTCATTACATGTTTTAGAATATAAACCCGATCGTATATTTTAGATGTTTGGAATTATTAATTATACTATCATGAATTTTTTAATTGATATTTTTGGTTATTATTCAATTATTTAGAATATACATGGTGATGATTTAATGATACTGTGATTATTTATATGGAATTATTTTATTGAAAATTAATTTTTTATTGAAACATAATCCCCTTTTAAGGGGTGAGGGGGATCCCAAAAAGACTTCAAGTCTTAAAAAACCATCAAACCTCCATGGTACACAATCCAAAGGCCCATTATAGATCAAGACAAAAAAGAAACACTCCTCCCCAACGTGAAAAATCATAGTACTTATTTCTATATTTTCATTGTTGCTCGGCAAGCTGTCTCGTGCAAGGATGCACGGGCCTGGTACCGATGGAAATTTCCATACCCTCTCAAACAACCAAATCCAAAAGCAATGATCATATGAAAACTCGCTGCTCTGAATCTTTTATGAAGAATCCCATTGATGTTGCAATAGAATAGCCCCTTAAATCACAAACCGTAGGACCACAAAACTCAATCTCTTCAAGTCATCAATGGAATAATTAAACAAAATCCCACAAAACCACCCATCATGGAACCTAAATCACACACTACACTCCAAATATGATGAACTGCTGCTGTAATTGAAGAAACCCCGCCACACCCGAAGGCACACTCAAACTCCACAACTGCAGCAACCTGGAAAGAAAGACGAACCAAGGAGCATGAAACAAGGTCAATGTCACCCAGGACTAGATTACCTGAAAGCACGTTGAGGGACCATTACCATTGAGGGGATCCGGGTAGGATTAAGCCAGAAACGCCACTCTGGGCTGGAGCCAGACAAAACCAAAAGGCAGAAGAACCCCCACTGGTTTCCAAAATAGGAAAACCACGGGAAGCGGGAGGTGCCAACGAGGGACAGGGAAACTCCACCAATAGTGGTTCCTCAAGAACATAAACGACGCCTCCAACATCAGAAACTTTAGATAGAACCCAAAACCGTAAAAAAAACTCACGGAAACACTGAAATCCAGAACCTCCCCCCTCCGAGCCGCTCCAGATCGATTGATGAGCCACACAAGAAGTGAAGCCAGAGCCATCGCCAAGCCACGCCTTTTCAATGAGAATAAGAAGCCAACACCATGTCGGCCCACACCGATCCAAGCCCGGAAGTTGATGCCACACCGAGCCACATCATCGCTGGGGATGAAGCTGGTGACAAAGTCGCACCGAGCCACACGCCACCCAGCCACTCCGCCGATGAGACAATCTGAAGGAAACCAACATCGAGACTGAGCTACACCAGAGGATGGAAGAAATCAAAAATGAAGGAAAAACCTATCTACCATGAGATGAAAAGTGACGCCGCTCAGAGGACACCTATGGAATTATTTGACCATAAATTATTCTTATCATATTATTCTTGTGTTATTAAGTAAATAGAAGTTCTTTCAATTACTTATCTTTACATTTTGAATATTACTTATTTATTCAAATATTACACTATACTCATACCCTTAATGATTATTTAAACTCACCCTTTTCTTATTTTTTATTTTCCTGAGGATACTGAGATGTGTTATTTGATTGTTATATAGGGATATGCTATGAGAAAAATGGAATTATAAAATAAAATATTATTTTTTTTATTTTTTCAACAATAATAAGAGTTTTTATTGTGAATTTATTTTACTAATACTAATATTACATTAAATATTTCCATATGTGATTCCTTGTATCTTATGAAAATTTAATATTGTAGACACCGGCACCGGGCTACTAGGGTTAGTGTCGCTACATTAATTATTATTCTATAAAAATATTAAAATTTATTTTTGGAAAAATATTTAAATATTTTCATAGTCATTAGATAATTTTATTTGGGAAATTAAGAACAGAGAGAAAAGAAGTTAGGGGAAATGTACTTATGTTGAGGACTAAGACATTCCCTTGGACAACTCCTTCCAAATAGAGGTCTCATTGAAATATATTGTGAAAATTTTTTCGAGGTAAGAAATGGGGTTATAAATAAAGTATAATGGGTTGAGGATCAAGTAGAAACCAAATTATTTGAGTGATCTTGAAAGGGTTGTGAGATACCCCTATTTTAATTGTTGAGAATGATATTTTTGTTTGCATTTAGACATGATAAAAAGAGAGAACATGTTTCGTAAATCATAAATATTTAAATAGTATATAATAATAATGTGGGGGATAATATTTTTTCAATAATAACTAAATAAAAAATTTTAAGTCATTTTGACCATTTCAAATTCCACTACTGTAAAAAATTTCACTTTTACAATTTTCTGATTTATAGTTGTAAGTAGTTTTTTAACAAAGTAAATTAGTTTAAATTCTTAAAAAATAAAATTGAACTTATTAAATAATATAGACCAAATTAATCGAAATATTAAATCCATTTTATCAATTAAAATTTATCTACTTAATAAAAACCTAAATAGTCATCTGTGTTTGGGACATGTAAAAACTTATTTCTTAAGAAAACTGTTTTTTATGATTTATATTTTTGTGTAGGGTAAAGTTATCAATTTATTTTAATTTCATGAATAAAATTCATTATAATAAATAAATTTTTTTCCTTTCAATGCAATCAGAATCCAAATTTTATCAAATACATATTTACTTAAATGAAAAGACGAATAATATTTTACATTGAAAAGATTACATAATTCATTAAATGTTAATCATATGATTTATAACCATAGACTAATAATTTAAAATGTATATTTAATTAAAAAATACACCTTTAATGATTTATAAATTTCTATGTCATGATTTTATTATAATAAAGTAAAAAATTTATGGTTTGTGTGAAACAATATTTTTTACAATTCAACTTTAAAATCAATTATTTTTGAAAAAAATAAAAATTTTATCCTAAGTTAATATTATTATTTAAATGAAATAAAATTATGTGTATTTATTTAAATTTAAATTATAATGTTTATAAATTTATTTTTAAATGGAAATACAAATTATAAAGAAAATTTACTTGTTTTGGAAAATGACATTTTTAAATATTAATTGTTCTTAACACTATTTCATCCCAACTTCCAATTTTGAAGAAAATTAATATATTAGTTAAAATTTTATAATATTTTAATGTTGGTAAACATAATTTATTGTGAGTAAATATACAACAATTAAAAAATAGTTATTTAAAGAAATAATAATTTTATTCAAAATACTCTTTAATAAAACACCATTAAAATTAAATATTTATATTCGTAAATTTAATTTCACTGGTACATTTATTTTATTATAATTATTTTAATTTTATAAAAATAGTGTATCATATTTTAAGAATATTAATTTTAATTTTAATACACAACACACATACAAACACACAAATATTTATAATATTTTATATATTACTTCATTGGGAGTCATCCTATTCTAAATTCACCACTAACAATACACAAATTTGTATACATATTGGATACATGTATATCGGATGACCATATTCATGATAACCATACCTATTTTGAATTTATTTATAATGACCACATTTTGTTCCTTTATATAAACTTTCTTGAATCATGAATTCCATTGTCACTTCTTAAATCAAACATTCCATTTTAATTATTAAATTTATATCCCACAATTTTTTTCCTTTTATGTTTTCATTCCCCATTATCAGTTTTCTTTGTCTATTGGTGAGCCACATGGTTAAATAATATTTTGACGATCTCTTGGGGTTGAGGATTTTGTTATATTTTCTATTTATTATTCCCTTTTGATTTATGCACTTTTAATGTATGATATAATCTATGGTGATTAAAAATTAGTTTGTTTAGCATTTTTGTTATTATTTTCGAATGAATGAAAATATGCTGTTATTTATATTTATATATTATATCACTTATTACCTAATCTATTTAAATTACTTTGAAAAAAATAAAAAAAAATATTTTAGATTTATAGTGTATATCTTTTGGAAAGAATATTATTTAAAAAACATGGGTAAGTTCATTATTTCCCATTAAATAAATTTCATCCATGAAATATTTAGTATAAACTATGAATAAAATTATTAAGGATTTGTTTAACATAAAGATAAATCATGATTTTATTTGAATATTGGTATCAAAATTAGTAACTTGGGTATGTCTAGGTAAATAATATATTCCTTCATAATATAAATATCAAAATATGGGTTTTCTTCCAAACCATTTTAGCTAAATAATCTTTAGGATAATGGTTGAGACCTATATAAGGGAATAAATTATCATAAAGTGTTCACTATCCTCAATTCTTATAAAACATATCATAATTTGATTTGATATATAAAATATGACCTACAAACTTAATTTCTATAATGTCTACATGGAGTTATCTTATGCATTTTTAAACACACCACAAATTCACCTAAAAGAAGCGTTATAAGATTTTCACAAGGAAATTTCCTATAAACATAAACACAGAACATAATAATCATATAAATAGAAATTTTTATTAAAAATATAGACCTATTAATCTAGGTGATGATATAATGTTGGTAGAAAACATCTATAAAGTTATGTACAGTTTGAAACATAATAAATAAAAACTCGTAGTTATTGAGTGAATGATCTGTGTTCTTAACCCCACATCATTTTGTCAACTTAATTTATTAGTTAAATTTTCATAGGAAAAACCTTGTTCCCTTGGTCATGGAATGTTTTTATGACTTCCATTCTAATTATCCCATAGATGATGTCATTTATTGGTGTAATTCCTGTGGTTTCTACATTTAAAACATTGAAATTTTAGTGGTACCTTAGAATGAACTCTCTTCTCCCTTCAGTGTGTACACTTACGTCTATGGGTTCCCTTAAAAATTAGTTACTATATTCCATCATTTTTATACACATAATATATCTTCTAGTTCTCTTGAGATATTCTTGTGGACGATTAGTGACACATTTTTGACATGAAACAGATTGAATGTTTTTCTTCCATTATCTTTATCAGGAAAAATTATCTAACACTATATAATTATTTCATTTATAAGTGACGAAACTCAACTAAGTTCACATTAATAATCCTATTTCTTGATATATGGTAGGGAATAATCACACTTGGTTCAATCTAGTTTTCTTTAGGGTTTTTTATCTTATATTCCTTTATCTATTTCAATAATATAACTTGAACTTTATAATGGTATATAAATTGATTGTGATTTACAAATTTATATCCCTTGTGAGATTCTATACATTTTAGCATTCTTTGTTCCACTCACCATTCACCCAAGTAAATATCAATTTGATACTGAACTATACATTTTCGCGGTGAGTACAACAACATTCATTTATATGAAAATCACATCAACATGAAACTATTTTGATAGGGATTTAATTTCTATAGAGACCAAATAATCTTTATTTTTCCAAAACATAAGGATGTTATCCTACACTTTGAATCATCCTTAGGGTTTTCATTAATTTTTTATAATTCCCAACCTCCAAATGTACTAATCCTATCCGAAAACATAACTAAACCCTAATTTGACACCAACTAACATGATCTAATCTATAAAAATTTCTTTATTTCATAGTTTAGATAATTTAATGATTAAAACTAGAAAATTAATACCACAATATAATGAATTTATGGTTTAGTGTATTTGAGGAGTGGATATATACATAACTTATTTTACTATACTTGTGTACATTTCTCATTAATTAATTCACACTATAAACCTTAAGGAAATATCTTAATTTATACTTATATTCATAACCTAAGTAGGTGGAAACATAAATAATGGGTGGAATTAGATGCTCTATAAGTTTAAATATAATACTTAACATTTTATTATTATTAGTGATTATTTTATGAGAGCACCTAATTAATAAAAATGTACAAGAAATTCACACCCAATAATGAACAGATCATATATCTTGGAATAATGGTTTTAATAACATTATATATGAATAAAAATTTTCAGGAATATGATTCAAAAAAAATAATCCATGATAGTATAACATATGAATAATAATTAGTTTAAATTTATGATAACAAAAAAATATGGGCTAACCATTACCATAAAGAAACATTCGTTTCACGCACTACACCATTAGTTCCCATGATTATAAGAAACAAAAATATACTCATTAATAATTATATAATGTAGCTTAAACATTAAAAAAAATATATCGTAGGGAGATATAGGAATTCCCCATCATCATCCATACATACGAGTTCCCCTTTAATATCATTCCTTAATCACATTGTAATGAACAGATGAATACAATATGGGTTTTATAAAAAATTAAAATGAAAATAATTCATGTTTTATAAGTCAAATAATGTACAAAATGAAACTATATTTCTTATTATTTTAAAATGGAATAATATAAATAAATCATTCATAATCATAATAATATACATCCAGGAAATATAAATTTCTATCCAAATATATTCAGTTATATTCTAGGAAAATATTATTTAATTTAGTTAATAAAGAATATTGTATTTTCACTATAATGATAATGGTTATACAGTTAAGTAAATAATTTCACAAATCAAGTGACTTATGTAATCTAGGTGAATTCATTTAAAATAGAGTAAGGAAATATCATGTGTTCAAATATGAAAAACATTGAGAGATAGCTCGAATTTATACACTATGGATGATTGTTAAGAAAATGGAAGTGATGGAACATTCCTCCAAAATAGTAGGAAATTACATAATCCATTCAAGGAAAAAACAATGATGGAATCATTTGAAGAATTTCCTTTATAAATTATAAGATATGAAAAATAATAATGGATTAGTTGAAAAATACTTTTTTGAGTTTTAAAAAAATTACTCTAAAATAATAAATAAATATGAAAATTTTAAGTCATTTTAAAAATTAATTATTATTGGAGAAAATTAATTAAATTTATATACAATGAAAACATAGATTAAATATTTATATAAAATATCTATGGTTTTGGAAGAAAATTTTCAAACATAAAATGGTAAAAAGAGATTGTTTTCACATGTCTATGAAAATGTCCCATACATAAAATGTTAAAAATTTATTTAATTGTTTTTAATAATATCATATGATTGAATTTAACCACACTATATTATTTATTCATAGAATAGAAAATTAAAAAAATCATCTAAAGAATATAGAAAAAGGAGGTTTTCCAAGAATAAGAGATACAATCAATTTTGATTATAAGAAAGAATTTGAGTATAATAAGTGTCTAGGTGAAATGAATATTTCAAGGGACATGTTAAACACCATGAATATCCATTTAAAATGATGAGGTGTTTTTAAAGATTCTATAATTTC